>CM070633.1:46119942-47369801 GCA_036346255.1 Ampelocalamus luodianensis
AGGTTAGTAACATGATGTTATTGACATATTGTTAGTAAATGATATAATAGTAGGTTAATTTTAAAAATCTTAGACTCGAGATAGCATGATTAATACAATTAGTATGTAGGAAAAATTGCGTCGGGCTTGATGAATGATAATGTGTTACTTTTCTATTATATAAACATGTGATAACCGTGCATTCCAAATGCTAGTTTATAGAATATTAAATACATGTATTTATTTGCACAATTAAGAATTGATAACATTTTATTTATAGTTTTGGTTGAATTAACTACATATTTATAGAATGTTAAATACTAGTATAAAGAATTGAAAACATTTTATAACTGACAAACCTTGATAGGTTAGCAAGCAACATGATGTGTATTGATATATTGTTAGCAAATGATATAATAGTAGGTTAATTTTAAAAATCTTAGGTTGGAGATAGCATGATTAATACAATTAGTATGTAGAAAAAATTACATCTGGATTTGATGGACAATAACATGTTACTTTTCTATTACGGTCCTCTTTGTTTAGGTTTTTTGTCTTGCTTAAAAGCAGAAAAGCCAAAGTCTAAACAAAGGGGTGACTTTTTTGTCGAGCTTATAAAAAGCTTAAGCCAATTTAAGTCTAAAAGCCATAAGTTATAGGAGAGGTGCTTTTTTTTGCTTTGGAATGGAATACTTTTGCCACTAAAGTTCACTAAAATTACCCACAAAATGCCATTGTATATAAATACACAAATCGTTCATTTTTCATGTTCCACCTCCTCTTGCGATTCCCAAATCCTTCGGTTCCTCCACCGCCGCCATCCCCTCCCCTCACGTCGCCGACTCCGCCTCCCCTCCCGACTCCGCTCCCCCCACCGCGCGCTCCTTCCTCCCACCACGTGAGTCTCGATAGTCATTGGTATTATTTGTGGGATCGGTTTGAACCCGAACCCTCTGTAATCTGCAAGGTCCATGATCGTAGCTAGTGCACCGGTGGAAACATTGTTGATAACAAATTCGAATCACGAATAACATTAATAAACAATGTCCGGCCTTATGGCCACTTATTACAAAAGAGTCGAAAGACCTTGAGTCTTACTGTGAAACATAAATAAATAAACTCAGTGATGGCCCATCAAATTGCCCACGGCATTCGTGGGGCGCAACCTAGTACTCGGTGTCCGTGAGACAAGCGAAGTAGTCGTAGTCCTCCGTGTCGATGAAGGCTTAGATTTAATTATAGTGTAGCATGTGAGTACATAAAGTACTCCAGCAGTCTTGGGAAACATGCATATGCATAGCTTTGACAAATGAGGCTTATATGGTTCTTTTGCACAAAGCAAATTTTAAGTTCAAAACAATTTTCATAAAGCACATTTGACAACCGATTTCAATAAATAAATTAATTGTATTACTAGTGGAGGTTCTAGCTACCAACCACTAGCATCAAGGCTCTAGCGCCAAGGTTTTAGAATAGGGCTCTGCCAGGCTCTAGTGCGAAACTACCGAGAGTCCCAACGCTCCCGGTTCCCAAAATTTACTCTTTTAAAATCAAAACCAAAATCTACCATGTGAAACGCACCTTGCTCGCCCTTGACCGTGGGCACGGCTATTGAATAGTTTTAACACTCTGCGAGGTTGTACTTGACCCACAAGAGATGATCGCGATATACCACACATTTCCTTTGGCGTGTGAATCAAGGAGAGACCATCACAAGGCTTTTACAAAGCTTCCTTTTGACTCGTTCGCCGCTAAGGTTTCGCCTTCTGGCCCCTCTTGCGCCATGTAATCAGCACACACAACCATGACAAACCGACTCAAAATTTTGCTAATTAGTTGGCGAGTCCGTTCCCATTTTGGACATGTGGTTGTACGGTAGTGCTCGGTTTGAATAATCACAAGCGTCGGTCCTTAATATGACTTGGGGACTAACACAATACATGATCTCGTGCTCTATTTGCCCCTTTGATCTTACCATCCACCCAAGTCTAAAACATACTTTCATCATTATAT
Organism: Ampelocalamus luodianensis; assembly: GCA_036346255.1. Classification (NCBI taxonomy): domain Eukaryota; kingdom Viridiplantae; phylum Streptophyta; class Magnoliopsida; order Poales; family Poaceae; genus Ampelocalamus; species Ampelocalamus luodianensis. The sequence continues at coordinate 46,121,935 of CM070633.1, forward strand.
TTTATTTTCCAAACAACGACATTACCTAATGTCATACAATTTCAAAGAAAGCATAAAGGGTAATAATGGTTTTCTCCCCAAAGGTTAAATAAAGCCGTAAAGCATGTCTAAGCAATTCTACCGATAAACTATTCGCAAAATTGTATTCAATAATGCGAATTTCTACACTAGGTTACAAAGGTGCGGGACATCAAATATCAAGGATGATAGTAGCAAACTTTAGGTTTTTAACTAACAACCTACTGATTTAACTTATCATTTAAATAGCAATGCATAACTTTTAAAACTGAAAACATGATTTACAAATCATAGGTTCAATGTGGTCAAAGGAGACTCGCCGGTGGCGTTGGAGGTAAGCACTTCTGTTGATCCAAGCTGCGTCGGCAGCGTCGGATTCTACACCGCAACGGACCAAATAAATAGCAGAAAATAAATAAAATCCAAAATTACAAAATAAATACGGAGGTAGAGAATGAATTTAGAAGAATTTGGAGAAAGAATCGATGGATTCGGAGTTCGTATGAGGACGAAAAATCTAGAAAATCAATTCTCCAAAAAAACTAAAACCATGTATGTACATACACCATGCACGCATACATTGCATGGCACTATTCATGAAGAGTGAACAAAATAAAATGGCGATATTTGGAGGCGAAATCCAGGATGTGAAGAAGCAGAGGGCCGGCGGCGTGGTCGATTCGAAATGTGACCGAGGAGAAAGCGGAGTATGAAAGATTATCTAGTAGCTAACACTTTCATGTTCTTCTCCACTACGACAGTAAGAAACCATGTGCAGAGAAGAAAATCAATGCGTCAGCGGCACTAGGTGGCGGAAGGGGCTAGCAAACTATGAAAATGGAACTCCAAGATCACGGCCTACCCGTAGTGATGGTTCGGCGGGAAGCTCATGCGAGGGCGCAAGCTTGGGCAGCCACACACACGAGGCGGATCAAGTGATTCTAAAACTTGGAGAGTGTAAAGAAGATGATGAAGAGATAGCATGCCCTTATAAAGCCTCAACCGGGCCGAAGCGTTGGGAAGGCGAAGCTCGGCGTCGGTTCAAAATAAACGGATGAAAATGCAGGTGCCGATGGGCTGCTCAAAGATGGCAAGACAACGTGGGAGACCTTAATGCAACCGTTTCTTATCAAATCAAATCAAGATAAAGGCTTTGAATGGAGAGGAATGGGTAAAGAAGAAACGACAGCCATTAATGGCAATTTGAAGCTCTTGTTGCTGAATCAATGGGAGGAGGGAACGGTGCGGGTGGCAAGGGAAGGGCGTCAGCGAGGGCGGTGGTGGTGATGGCGGTGAGAACCGGTGTGGTGGTGGCCAGCCATGAATCTTTGGTTAGAAAACAAGCAGAGAGACTCCGTGAGGAAGAAACTGTTGGGAGAGAGAAAGGTATAAAGGATAAAAGGATGGAAGAGGGAATACTACGTTGTAAACAAAAGACATCTTGGCGGCGCATGCATGCAAGGCTTTTGGGTTAAGTGAGCCTCACGTGGGAGTAAGGTGGGATGGGTGACCCGATGGGAACTTCATTTTTTTAGAAAAGAGAAAATGCAACAATAAATAAATTGGACCAAGAAATTGGAACAAATATTTTTAATTTGAATTTTAGATTGGAAATGGAGTTTTGAAATTTGAGATTTCGATCGATTTAACATGAAATACAAATAAGATCCAAATAAAATCTAAACAATTTTAATTAATTAATTTGAAATTAAATTTTAGAAAGCAGATTTTGGGATGTTACAAACCTACCCCCTTAGAAGGAATCTCGACCCGAGATTCGGATGGGTGGAAAAGGTTAGGGTACCGGACTTTGCTCTCGAACCAACGACTTTGTCTATTGAGTGAGACAAAGCGATATGGCGATCGCTAGATCTTACAGTGCGACATCTTTGAGTTGATTGAGCTTGCGTTCGCAACATGATTGATCGTCCCCTTGCGGATGGTGTTGAATTCGGATGGCTTGACTTGGAGTGCGAGGCGCCCTCGTCCGATCTGGTGTAGGGTCTTGGCCGGTGTAGTTCCCAAGTTAAAAGGCCAGTCAGGCTCGGCGTTTACGAGGGCAATTGCGGCATAATGCCCCATTTCATGGCAATGAAAGCCTTGGATTCCTGGGTGTCGATTCGCTGCGGTTGAACACGATGTGTTTCCAAATCCTGATGATGCGATGTCCGACATTGGATTCTTAGGTGCATTATCTGGCGGACAGGTTGTAGTGTGGTGGTTTATTAGAAGTCCAGGTCTGGCTCCATCTGCGGAAAAACCATTTTCTCTTCGGGACTCAAGCAGTTGGCGTTGAGCATCCTCTTGCACAAGAGCTTTGTTGACCATCTGGAAAATTGGGGTAGTCATTTGACACCAGTTGCACTTTGAGGTTGGGGTCAAGTCCTTCCATGAAGCGAATTTTCGCTCCTCGTTAGCAACATCCTCTGGTGCATACCTTGACAGTGAGTGAACTTGTTAAGATACTCGGACACCTGATTGCCTCTGCAGCTTATGGAACTCTCTCTTCTTCATTTCCATCATTCCCATAGGAATGTGATGTGCGGAAAAACTCCGCCAAGAGATAGCTTGGACATTCGGTGAGTTGCAATAGTTTTCCACCAAGTACTGCGGTTGCTTTTAGTTGATGAGCACAAAGAGAACTTTCTCTTGGTCATCCGCGAGCGAATCATTTCTTCTCGACATCCTTTAACGATCATCGGCTTCAAGAGGGTCAACCCGAAGCAAGGTTGGTGGCCGGTTCTCATAAATTCACCAATCGGATGGTGGTGGTAAGGCGGAGCGGGAGTGCAGGTGATTGACTTGATTATGAGCAAGTGCTTGCAATAGTTGAAGTTGCATGGCCATCATCGCTCTAAATTCTTCATCGGAGGCACGAGGTGGTGGTGGTGGTAAAGGTTCTTCCTCAAATAAGCCTTCGAGTTGCACTTGTGGTTCTTGTGGTGCTTGAGGCAACGGGTCCTCGAGAAATGGTTGACCGGCCCCTTCCAAGACCACGGCCTCGGCCGCTACACGGCCTCTTCCAGTCCTCTTCCACGAGCGCTGCACCTCTTCGAGGTTCTCCATCGAGCGGTCCAAGGTTAGCGGGAAGAGGAAAAACAAAACGAGAAAACAAGGAGCTTGCAACAACCCACAAGAACCAAATACTTTCGAGAAAAACAAATTACTTTTTCCAACTAAAAACAACTCAAAGAAAATCGCTACTCGATACTCTTAAGCTAGTGAAATGACTCAATACAAGAATGAGCCTTGGCAACAAACTATATGGCATGTCGCCATCCTCTACTCACGGTCTTTGTGAATCTTGCATGTTGTTCTTGAATGGTAGAGATGACTAGAGGCTTTCGATGCTCTCTTTATGGCTCCATTTCTTGTAGTCTGAACATAATGGTAGGAATCGCGTTGACCAACTATAGAAATTACAAGGAAAGATGATCCATTTAACATTGTAAAGCGATGAAGGAAGAACTAGGTAGGAAGAATTCCACAGAAGGTAAGGATAGAAAGATGAGAAAAGATGAGGATAGCACAATATTATTTTTCTTTTATAAAATAAATTTGAAGTTTTCCTACTAACGACCATTCTAGCTAGGTCACGTCCTCAATCGACTCACTCGATACCAACTCGCCGGGATCGGTTTACGAACCGAACCCTCTGTAATCCACGATCCATGATCGTGCTAGTACCGTGGAAACATTGTTGATAACAAATTCGAATCACGAATAACATTAATAAACAATCGAGTACCGGCCTTATGGCCACTTATTACAAAAGAGGTCGAAAGACCTTGAGTCTTCGACAGAAACATAAATAAATAAACTCGGTGATGGCCCATCAAATTGCCCACCGGCATTCATTGGGGCGCAACCTAGTACTCGGTGTCCTTCGTCAAGCCACAAGCGGTGCGTAGTCCTCCGTGTCGATGAAGGCTTCGAGATTTAATTATGAGTGTAGCATGTGAGTACATAAAGTACTCATGAGTCTTGGGAAACATGCATATGCATAGCTTTGACAAATGAGGCTTATATGGTTCTTTTGCACAAAGCAAATTTTTAAGTTCAAAACAATTTTCATAAAGCACATTTGACAAACGGTTTCAATAAATAAATTAATTGTATTACTAGTGGAGGTTCTAGCTACCAACCACTAGCATCAAGGCTCTAGGCCGCCAAGGTTTTCGAAATAGGGCTCTAGCGCCCAACGGCTCTAGTGCTAGAAACTACGAGAGTCCCAAGTGCCTCCGGTTCCCAAAATTTACTCTTTTAAAATCAAAACCAAAATCTACCATGTGAAAACGCACCTTGCTCGCCCTTGACCGTGGGCACGGCTATTCGAATAGTTTTAACACTCTGCGAGGTTGTGCAGCTTGACCCACAAGAGATGATCGCCGATATACCACACATTTCCTTTGGCGTGTGAATCAAGGAGAGACCATCACAAGGCTTTACAAAGCTTCCTTTGACTTCGGTTCGCGCTAAGGTTTCGCCTTCGGCCCCTCTTGCGCCATGTGAATCACACACAACCATGACAAAACCGACTCAAAATTTTGCTAATTAGTTGGCGAGTCCGTTCCATTTTGGACATGTGGTTGTGGTAGTCTTCGTTTGAATAATCACAGCGCGGTCCTTAATATGACTTGGGGGACTAACACAATACATGATCTCGTGCTCTATTGCACCCGATCTTACCATCCACCCAAGTCTAAAACATACTTTCATTATTATATTTTATTTTCCAAACACCGACATTACCTAATGTCATACAATTTTTCAAAGAAAGCATAAAGGGTAATAATGGTTTTCTCCCCAAAGGTTAAATAAAGCCGTAAAGCATGTCTAAGCAATTCTACGTAATAAACTATTATAAATTGTATTCAATAATGCGAATTTCTACACTAGGTTACAAAGGTGCAGGACATCAAATATCAAGGATGATAGTAGCAAACTTTAGGTTTTTAACTAACAACCTCTGATTTAACTTATCATTTAAATAGCAATGCATAACTTTTAAAACTGAAAACATGATTTACAAATCATAGGTTCAATGTGGTCAAGGACTCGCTTGGTGACGTTGGAGGTAAGCACTTCTGTTGATCCAAGCTTGCGTCAAGCGTCGGATTCTAACACGCATAACGGACAAATAAATAGCAGAAAATAAATAAAATCCAAAAATTACAAAATAAATCAGGTAGAGAATGAATTTAGAAGAATTTAGGAGAAAGAATCAATGGATTCGGAGTTCGTATGAAACGAACGAAAATCTAGAAAATCAATTCTCCAAAAACTAAAACCATGTATGTACATACACCATGCACGTACATACATTGCATGGCACTATTCATGAAGAGTGAACAAAATAAAATGGCGATATTTGGGGCGAAATCCAGGATGTGAAGAGGAAGCGAGGGCGCGGCGGCGTAGTCGGTTCGGAAATGTACGAGGAGAAGACGGAGTATGAAAGATTATCTAGTAGCTAACACTGTTCATGTTCTTCTCCACTACGACAGTGAAACAGCATGTGCAGAGAAGAAAATCAATCGTCGCGGCACTAGGTGGCGGAAGGCGCTAGCAAACTATGAAAATGGAACTCCAAGATCACGGCCTACCCGGGTAGTGATGGTTCGTAGGGAAGCTCGAGCAGGCGCAAGCTTGGCGGCACACACGGGGCCGAGATCAAGTGATTTTAAAACTTGGAGGAGTGTAAAGAAGATGATGAAGAGATAGCATGCCCTTATAAAGCCTCAACGGAGCGAAACGTTGGGAAGGCGAAGAGCTACGGCGTCGGTTCAAAATAAAACGGATGAAAATGCGTGCACGATGGGCTGCTCAAAGATGGCAAGATAACGGGAGACCTTAATGCAACGTTTCTTATCAAATCAAATCAAGATAAAGGCTTTGAATGGAGAGGAATGGGTAAAGAAGAAGCGACCATTAATGGCAATTTGAAGCTCTCTGTTTGCCGAATCAATGGGGAGGAGGAGAAGGGTGCGGGTGGCAGGAAGGGCGCGGCGGGCGGCGGTGGTGGTGATGGCGAGGGTGAGAACCGGTGTGGTGGTGGCCACCATGAATCTTTGGTTAAGAAAACAAGCAAAGAGACTCGTGAGGAAGAAAACTGTGGGAGAGAGAAAGGTATAAAGGATAAAAGGATGGAAGAGGGAATACTACGGTTGTAAGCGAAAGACATACTGGCGGCGCATGCATGCAAGGCTTTGGGGTTAAGTGAGCCTCACGTGGGAGCAAGTGGGATGGGTGACCCGATCGGAACTTTATTTTTATTTTTAGAAAAAGAGAAAGTGCAACAATAAATAAATTGGATCAAGAAATTGGAACAAATATTTTTACGGAGATTTGAATTTTAGATTGAAATGGAGTTTTGAAATTTGAGATTTGATCCGAATTACACATAAAATACAAATAAGATCCAAATAAAATCTAAACAATTTTAATTAATTAATTTGAAATTAAATTTTAGAAAAGCGAGATTTTGGGATGTTACATATATAATAGTAGGTTAATTTTAAAAATCTTAGACTCGAGATAGCATGATTAATACAATTAGTATGTAGGAAAAATTGCGTCCGGGCTTGATGAATGATAATGTGTTACTTTTCTATTATATAAACATGTCGATAACCCGTGCATTCGCAAATGCTAGTTTATAGAATATTAAATACATGTATTTATTTGCACAATTAAGAATTGATAACATTTTATTTATAGTTTTGGTTGAATTAACTACATATTTATAGAATGTTAAATACTAGTATAAAGAATTGAAAACATTTTATAACTGACAAACCTTGATAGGTTAGCAAGCAACATGATGTGTATTGATATATTGTTAGCAAATGATATAATAGTAGGTTAATTTTAAAAATCTTAGGTTGGAGATAGCATGATTAATACAATTAGTATGTAGAAAAAATTACATCTGGATTTGATGGACAATAACATGTTACTTTTCTATTACGGTCCTCTTTGTTTAGGTTTTTTGTCTTGCTTAAAAGCAGAAAAGCCAAAGTCTAAACAAAGGGGTGACTTTTTTGTCGAGCTTATAAAAAGCTTAAGCCAATTTAAGTCTAAAAGCCATAAGTTATAGGAGAGGTGCTTTTTTTTTTGCTTTTGCGGAATGGAATAACTGTTTGCCACTAAAGTTCACTAAAATTACCCACAAAATGCCATTGTATATAAATACACAAATCGTTCTGTTTTTTTTCATGTTCCACCTCCTCTTCGCTGATTCCCAAATCCTTCGGTTCCTCCACGCCGCCGCCTCCAATCCCCTCCCCTCCACGTCGCCGACTCCCGCCTCCCTCCCGACTCCGCTCCCCTCCCCACAGCGCGCTCCTTCCTCCCACCACGTGAGTCTACCGATAGTCATTGGTATTATTTGTCGGATCGGATTACGAACCCGAACCCTGCATGTAATCTGCACGGTCCATGATCGTAGCTAGTGCACACGGTGGAAACATTGTTGATAACAAATTGAATCACGAATAACATTAATAAACAATCGAGCATCGCCTTATGGCCACTTATTACAAAAGAGGTCGAAAGACCTTGAGTCTTACAACACAGAAACATAAATAAATAAACTCCAGTGATGGCCCATCAAATTGCCCACGGCATTCGGTGGGAGCGCAACCTAGTACTCCGGTGTCCTTCGCCGTTGAGCCACAAGCGAAGTAGTCGTGAGTCCTCCGTGTCGATGAAGGCTTCTGAGATTTAATTATGAGTGTAGCATGTGAGTACATAAAGTACTCCGCGAGTCTTGGGAAACATGCATATGCATAGCTTTGACAAATGAGGCTTATATGGTTCTTTTGCACAAAGCAAATTTTTAAGTTCAAAACAATTTTCATAAAGCACATTTGACAAACGCAGTTTCAATAAATAAATTAATTGTATTACTAGTGGAGGTTCTAGCTACCAACCACTAGCATCAAGGCTCTAGCCGCCAAGGTTTTCAGAATAGGGCTCTATTCCCAAGCGGCTCTAGCGCCGTAAACTACCGAGAGTCCCAACTGCTCCGGTTCCTCAAAATTTACTCTTTTAAAATCAAAACCAAAATCTACCATGTGAAAACGCACCTGTTCGCCTCGCCCTTGACCGTGGGCACGGCTATTCGAATAGTTTTTACACTCTGCAGAGGTTGTACGACTTGACCCACAAGAGATGATCGCTTTGATATACCACACATTTCCTTTGACGCAGTGAATCAAGGAGAGACCATCACAAGGCTTTTACAAAGCTTCCTTTTGACTCAGTTCGCCGCTAAGGTTTCGCCTTCCTGGCCCCCTCTTGCGCCATGTGAATCAGCACACACAACCATGACAAAACCGACTCAAAATTTTGCTAATTAGTTGGCCAGGTCCGTTCCCATTTTGGACATGTGGTTGTACGGTAGTGCTCAGTTTGAATAATCACAAGCGTCGGTCCTTAATATGACTTGGGCGGGACTAACACAATACATGATCTCGTGCTCAGCCGCACTACTTTGATCTTACCATCCACCCAAGTCTAAAACATACTTTCATCATTATATTTTATTTTCCAAACACTGACATTACCTAATGTCATACAATTTTTTTCAAAGAAAGCATAAAGGGTAATAATGGTTTTTCTCCCCCAAAGGTTAAATAAAGCCGTAAAGCATGTCTAAGCAATTCTACCGTAATAAACTATTCTGCAAAATTGTATTCAATAATGCAGAATTTCTACACTAGGTTACAAAGGTGCGGGACATCAAATATCAAGGATGATAGTAGCAAACTTTAGGTTTTAACTAACAACCTACGATTTAACTTATCATTTAAATAGCAATGCATAACTTTTAAACTGAAAACATGATTTACAAATCATAGGTTCAATGTGGTCAAAGGAGACTCGCCTTCGGTGACGTTGGAGGTAAGCACTTCCTGTTGATCCAAGCTTGCGTCGGCAACGTCGGATTCTACACACGCGCAACGGACCAAATAAATAGCAGAAAATAAATAAAATCCAAAAATTACAAAATAAATACGGAGGTAGAGAATGAATTTAGAAGAATTTAGGAGAAAGAATCGATGGATTGGAGTTCATTATGAGAACGAACGAAAATCTAGAAAATCAATTCTCAAAAAAACTAAAACCATGTATGTACATACACCATGCACGTACATACATTGCATGGCACTATTCATGAAGAGTGAACAAAATAAAATGGCGATATTTGGAGAGCGAAATCCAGGATGTGAAGAGGAAGCGAGGCACGCGGCGACGTAGTCGGTTCGGGAAATGGACCGAGGAGAGAGCGGAGTATGAAAGATTATCTAGTAGCTAACAACATATTCATGTTCTTCTCCACTACGAACGTATGAAAACGGCATGTGCAGAGAAGAAAATCAATGCGTCAGCGGCACTAGGTGGCGGAAGGTCAGCTAGCAAACTATGAAAATGGAACTCCAAGATCACGCCTACCCCAGTAGTGATGGTTCGGCCGAGAAGCTTTAGAGCGAGGCGGCGCAAGCTTGGGCAGCACACACACACGAGGCGCAGATCAAGTGATTCTAAAACTTGGAGGGAGTGTAAAGAAGATGATGAAGAGATAGCATGCCCTTATAAAGCCTCAACCGGGAGCCGAAACGTTGGGAAGGCGAAGAGCTACGGCGTCGGTTCAAAATAGAAACGGATGAAAATGCACGGTGCACTGATGGGCTGCTCAAAGATGGCAAGACAACGTGGGAGACCTTAATGCAACCGTTTCTTATCAAATCAAATCAAGATAAAGGCTTTGAATGGAGAGGAATGGGTAAAGAAGAAACGACAGCCATTAATGGCAATTTGAAGCTCTCTTTGTTTACAGAATCAATGGGAGGAGGAGAAACGGTGCGGGTGGCAAGGGAAGGGGCGATGCGGCGAGGGCGGCCGGTGGTGGTGATGGCGAGGGTGAGAACCGGTGTGGTGGTGGCCAGCCATGAATCTTTGGTTAGAAAACAAGCACAGAGAGACTCTCGTGAGGAAGAAAACTGTTGGGAGAGAGAGAAAGGTATAAAGGATAAAAGGATGGAAGAGGGAATACTACAGTTGTAAACAAAGACATACTGCAGCGCATGCATGCAAGGCTTTTGGGGTTAAGTGAGCCTCACGTGGGAGTAAGGTGGGATGGGTGACCCGATGGGAACTTCATTTTTTTAGAAAAGAGAGAAATGCAACAATAAATAAATTGGACCAAGAAATTGGAACAAATATTTTTCTGAGATTTGAATTTTAGATTGGAAATGGAGTTTTGAAATTTGAGATTTCGATCGAGATTACATGAAATACAAATAAGATCCAAATAAAATCTAAACAATTTTAATTAATTAATTTGAAATTAAATTTTAGAAAGCGAGATTTTGGGATGTTACAAACCTCCCCTTAGAAGGAATCTCGACCAGAGATTCGGATGGGTAGGAAAAAGGTTAGGGTACACGGACTTTGCTCTCGAACCAACGACTTTGTCTATTGAGTGAGACAAAGCGATATGGCAACCGATCGACTAGATCTTACAGTGCGACATCTTTGAGTTGATTGAGCTTGCGCTTCGCAACATGATTGATCGTCCCCTTGCGGATGGTGTTGAATTCGGATGGCTTGACTTGGAGTCCGAGGCGCCTCGTCCCCGATCTGGTGTAGGGTCTTGGCTGGTGTAGTTCCCAAGTTAAAAGGAACCGAGTCACGACTCGGCGTTTACGAGGGCAATTCGGCATAATGCCCCATTTCATGGCAATGAAAGCTTGGATTCCTCTGCCTGTGGTGTCGATTCTGCTGCGGTTGAACACGATGTGTTTCCAAATCCTGCATGACTGTACGATGTCCTGACATTGGATTCTTAGGTGCATTATCTGCTGGCGACAGGTTGTAGTGTGGCTGGTTTATTAGAGGTCTGGAACTGCTGGCTCCATGCTGCGCTTGAAAAACCATTTTTCTCTTTCGGGACTCAAACAGTTGACGTTGAGCATCCTCTTGCACAAGAGCTTTGTTGACCATCTGCTGAAAATTGGGGTAGTCATTTGACACAGTTGCACTTTGAGGTTGGGTCAAGTCCTTCCATGAAGCGCCAAATTTTCGCTCCCTCGTTAGCAACATCCTCTGGTGCATACCTTGACAGCTGAGTGAACTTGTTAAGATACTCAGACACACTGAGATTGCCCTGCTGCAGCTTATGGAACTCTCTCTTCTTCATTTCCATCATTCCCATAGGAATGTGAGTCATGCGGCAATGAAAACTCACGCCAAGAGATAGCTTGGACATTCGGTGAGCTAACGCAATAGTTTTCCACAAGTACTGCGGTTGCTTTTAGTTGATGAGCAACAAAGAGAACTTTCTCTTGGTCATCTGCGAGCGAATCAGTTTCTTCTCGACATCCTTTAACCACCATCGGCTTCAAGAGGGTCAGCCCAGAACCGCAAAGGTTGGTGGCTGGTTCTCATAAATTCACCAAGTCGGATGGTGGTGGTAAGACCTGGGAGCGGGTGTGCGAGTTGATTGACTTGATTATGAGCAAGTGCTTGCAATAGTTGAAGTTGCATGGCCATCATCTGCTCTAAATTCTTCATCGGAGGCTGACCAGGAGGTGGTGGTGGTGGTAAAGGTTCTTCCTCAAATAACTGCTCAGGTTGCACTTGTGGTTCTTGTGGTGCTTGAGGCAAAACTGGGTCCTCGAGAAATGGTTGACCGCGGCCCCTTCCAAGACCACGGCCTCGGCCAGCTACACGGCCTCTTCCACGTCCTCTTCCACGGGCTGCTGCGCGACCTCTTCCAGGGTTCTCCATCTGAGCGGTCCAAGGTTAGCGGGGAAGAGAGGGAAAAAACAAAGACGAGAAAAACAAGGGAGCTTGCAACAACCCACAAGAACCAAATACTTTACAGAAAAACAAATTACTTTTTCCAACTAAAAACAACTCAAAGAAAATCGTCTACTCGATACTCTTAAGCTAGTGAAATGACTCAATACACAGAATGAGCCTTGGCAACTTAAACTATATGGCTTGTCTGACATCGCATCCTCTACTCACGGTCTTTGACGAATCTTGCATGTTGTTCTTGAATGGTAGAGATGACTAGAGGCTTTACGATGCTCTCTTTATGGCTCCATTTCTTGTAGTCCACGAACATAATGGTAGGAATCGCGTTGACCAACTATAGAAATTACAAGGAAAGATGATCCATTTAACATTGTAAAACGATGAAGGAAGAACTAGGTAAGGAAGAATTCCACGAAGAAGGTAAGGATAGAAAGATGAGAAAAGATGAGGATAGCACAATATTATTTTTCTTTTATAAAATAAATTTGAAGTTTTCCTACTAACGACCATTCTAGCTAGGTCACGTCCCTGATCGACTGGCTCGATACCAACTCGCCTGGATCGGATTACGAACCCGAACCCTCTGTAATACCGCACTATCCATGATCGTAGCTAGTGCACACGGTGGAAACATTGTTGATAACAAATTCGAATCACGAATAACATTAATAAACAATCCCAGTACCGCCTTATGGCCACTTATTACAAAAGAGGTCGAAAGACCTTGAGTCTTCAAACAGCAGAAACATAAATAAATAAACTCGAGTGATGGCCCATCAAATTGCCCACCGCATTCGATCGGGAGCGCAACCTAGTACTCGGTGTCCTTCGTCAAAGCCACAAGCGAAGTAGTCGTAGTCCTCCGTGTCGATGAAGGCTTCGAGATTTAATTATGAGTGTAGCATGTGAGTACATAAAGTACTCATGAGTCTTGGGAAACATGCATATGCATAGCTTTGACAAATGAGGCTTATATGGTTCTTTTGCACAAAGCAAATTTTTAAGTTCAAAACAATTTTCATAAAGCACATTTGACAAAGCGGTTTCAATAAATAAATTAATTGTATTACTAGTGGAGGTTCTAGCTACCAACCACTAGCATCAAGGCTCTAGGCGCCAAGGTTTTCGTAATAGGGCTCTAGCTGCCCAACTGGCTCTAGCTGCTAGAAACTACCCGAGAGTCCCAACTGCTCCCGGTTCCCAAAATTTACTCTTTTAAAATCAAAACCAAAATCTACCATGTGAAAACGCACCTTGCTCGCCCTTGACCGTGGGCACGGCTATTCGAATAGTTTTAACACTCTGCGAGAGGTTGTGCGGCTTGACCCACAAGAGATGATCACCTGATATACCACACATTTCCTTTGGCGTGTGAATCAAGAGAGACCATCACAAGGCTTTACAAAGCTTCCTTTTGACTCAGTTACGCGCTAAGGTTTCGCCTTCGGCCCCTCTTGCGCCATGTGAATCGGCACACACAACCATGACAAAACCGACTCAAAATTTTGCTAATTAGTTGGCGAGTCCGTTCCCATTTTGGACATGTGGTTATACGGTAGTGCTCGGTTTGAATAATCAAGCGTCGGTCCTTAATATGACTTGGGCGGGACTAACACAATACATGATCTCGTGCTCTATTGCACCACTGATCTTACCATCCACCCAAGTCTAAAACATACTTTCATTATTATATTTTATTTTCCAAACACTGACATTACCTAATGTCATACAATTTTTTTCAAAGAAAGCATAAAGGGTAATAATGGTTTTTCTCCCCCAAAGGTTAAATAAAGCCGTAAAGCATGTCTAAGCAATTCTACCGTAATAAACTATTTCGCAAAATTGTATTCAATAATGCAGAATTTCTACACTAGGGTTACAAAGGTGCAGGACATCAAATATCAAGGATGATAGTAGCAAACTTTAGGTTTTAACTAACAACCTACTGATTTAACTTATCATTTAAATAGCAATGCATAACTTTTAAAACTGAAAACATGATTTACAAATCATAGGTTCAATGTGGTCAAAGGAGACTCCGCCGGTGGCGTTGGAGGTAAGCACTTCTGTTGATCCAAGCTTGCGTCAACAGCGTCGGATTCTACACACGCGCAAGCGGACCAAATAAATAGCAGAAAATAAATAAAATCCAAAAATTACAAAATAAATACAGAGGTAGAGAATGAATTTAGAAGAATTTAGGAGAAAGAATCAATGGATTCGGAGTTCGTATGAGAACGAACGAAAATCTAGAAAATCAATTCTCCAAAAACTAAAACCATGTATGTACATACACCATGCACGTACATACATTGCATGGCACTATTCATGAAGAGTGAACAAAATAAAATGGCGATATTTGGGGAGCGAAATCCAGGGATGTGAAGAGGCCGAGGGCACGCGGCGGCGTAGTCGGTTCGGAAATGATCGACCGAGGAGAGAGAACGGAGTATGAAAGATTATCTAGTAGCTAACACTGCTCATGTTCTTCTCCACTACTCTGAAGTGAAAACAGCATGTGCGAGAGAAGAAAATCAATCGTCGCGGCACTAGGTGGCGGAAGGCGGCTAGCAAACTATGAAAATGGAACTCCAAGATCACGGCCTACCCCGTGTAGTGATGGTTCGCCGAGAAGCTTGCAGAGCAGCGGCGCAAGCAGGCGGCAGCACACACGAGGACGGCGGATCAAGTGATTTTAAAACTTGGAGGAGTGTAAAGAAGATGATGAAGAGATAGCATGCCCTTATAAAGCCTCAACCGGGCGAAACGTTGGGAAGGCGAAGAGCTACGGCGTCGGTTCAAAATAGAAACGGATGAAAATGCACGGTGCAGCGATGGGCTGCTCAAAGATGGCAAGATAACGTGGGAGACCTTAATGCAACGTTTCTTATCAAATCAAATCAAGATAAAGGCTTTGAATGGAGAGGAATGGGTAAAGAAGAAACGGCACCATTAATGGCAATTTGAAGCTCTACTGTTTGCACGTAATCAATGGAGAGGAGGAGAAGCGGTGCGGGTGGCAAGGAAGGGACGCGGCGAGGCGGGCGGTGGTGGTGATGGCGAGGGTGAGAACGGTGTGGTGGTGGCGACCATGAATCTTTGGTTAGAAAACAAGCAACAGAGAGACTCGTGAGGAAGAAAACTGTTGGGAGAGAGAAAGGTATAAAGGATAAAAGGATGGAAGAGGAATACTACGGTTGTAAGCGAAAGACATACTTGGCGGCGCATGCATGCAAGGCTTTTGGGGTTAAGTGAGCCTCACGTGGGAGCAAGGCTGGGATGGGTGACCCGATCGGAACTTTATTTTTTATTTTTAGAAAAAGAGAGAAGTGCAACAATAAATAAATTGGATCAAGAAATTGGAACAAATATTTTTCTGGAGATTTGAATTTTAGATTGGAAATGGAGTTTTGAAATTTGAGATTTCGATCCAGTATTACACATAAAATACAAATAAGATCCAAATAAAATCTAAACAATTTTAATTAATTAATTTGAAATTAAATTTTAGAGAAAGCGAGATTTTGGGATGTTACATTATTGTAGTTTGATGTTATGTACTATGTTGCACTCTAACCTATAGAGATTTATGATACTAATATGAGAAATCGCATGGTACACTACTATTGTATTATGTAGTGGGGTTTATTTTCCAAGATTATGCTTCCTTTCTAATCGGTTTTCAAATACTGAATACATGCATGCACGGACGAGCGATATCTTGCTATGAATAGGTTGTCTGTTATACTCTGATCTTCTTATATATACATCTCCGATGGCGAGATTTGCAATTTATTTGGATAGGCTATGGTACACACACGTATGCTCGTACAAGCGAAATATATTTTGTTTCATATGTACACTTGTATGTATCATCATATTTTCAAATCTTATGTAAAAATAAGTTTAAATATATGCTTAAAAAGGTTCTTTAAACCTTCAAGGGCATTTCTCATCTTTCATCCTCCACACACAACTCAATAAGCCAACATTCTATAAAAAGCCTGATTACCAGACAACAAAACTTGACTTAAAAGCTTAGAGGCTTATAAGCTGATTAAATTAAAAAACAGGCTTTAACCTATAAGCTAAAAAACCTAAACCTAAACAAAGATGACCTATATAAACGTATAGATAACCAATGCATTCGCAAACGCTAGGAACTCTTAAGGCCCAATGGGTTCTATTCTATTCCCAATGCGCCTTCCGCCACTTCCGCCGCATTCCCCCAAACTCCATCCAGCGCCCGCCGCGTTCCAACCTCCAACTCCCAACCGCTTCCGCCTCTCCCCCGCGATGCAATCCTCGCGAGACGGACGACGGCCGCGCCAGGGCGTCATCGGGCGAGTGCGCAGGCGGGCGCTGCGTGACCCGCGCGCCTACTGCGGCGAAATGCAAGGCCCCTCCTTAGATTCTAGTCACACATCTCCGTCCTGCACCCGGCTGGGCGCCCACCCCAAGACGCCCACCACCTGCTCGTGCAAATGCCCAAGACAGCCATCACGGCACCACCTGACGATCCAGACGCCGATTACGTGTGCTACCAGTGGCATCGTATACGTAGGAGAGCCCTCGGCGGGTCAACCCATCTTAAGTACGTGTCTCGGAGCCATGGATGCACTACTTTCTCAAGTCCTTAATGAAATTCTACTAGCACTAGTTAGCTTTGGAACCCGTCTCGCATGAGGTCAATCGCATAGTGTTTTTTCTTTAACCTCTCAATGACCTTTTCTAACCAAGTTATACTTTTTACCAGGAAAAAGAAAAAGAAATGTTATCTTTCTGAAGAAGTCGACAGCACAGAATGGTGCCCAATTGCCCATTCACACGCTGACGTTTTGAATCACTTCCATCGTAAAGGTCAGAATTAACAGGTGCTAGTTCATCTTGTAGATCACTGATCAGGCTGGTAACTAGTTGCTTCGGAGAGAGTGGCACGTCATGCATTCTCCCTAGGCACTGCTCAAACTCATAGGGTCGTCTCAGATGGCCATTGCTTGTGCTCAAGAGGCTTCGCTATATTAGGAGAAGTACCCTGCTTACCTATTTACAGTTTTACATGCACACACAACAAATCAGAAACCGGTATCTCTGTTAGTTATCTTTGTCATGCTGCTTCTCATGGGAACGGTGTGGAACTACCACCAAAAATAACCTGTGCAATCTGCTTAACAACCAGCATATCTTTGAAGGTGGAATAGTGCAGGAAATCTGCACTCTGAACATCTTTTTTGGGGTGAGAAACAGCGGGGGGCACATGAAAATGGAACATTTCAGGAGTGCCCCACATGATGTCCCTAACAAATAATTTAGTAACAATCCTAGACATGTAGGTTGATCTTTCTAGCCACAGTCCTGCTTCACAAAGTGCTAATCATTCTTTTGACATTTCTTGATTACCTAGGTATAAACAAGGTGTCATAGGTTAAGCTTTTTCTGGCCCACCGCGCGTGCATAGCAGCATAGGTCACACTCGTAGGTTGAAATTTGTACTACTAAAAATCCACAATTGCAATGTTGCATCATGTGTGCCTTGTGAATGCTGGGTCTATTCTCTGGACTCTGGAGAGAGTGCATGCATGTTTGCCATGATAGATAGACCCCAGGTATACCCTGCCAAGTCTCTTTCCCCCGCTCGCCAGTGCACACTATCTCCCGCCCCTTGCGACCCCGCCCACTCGTCACGCACAATCACAGCGAAAAGCCGCGCAGCGTGCCTAACACAATCATAGCCGTCGCGGAAACACTCGTGCCCTCCCATTAGCTAGCTCTCGCCATCACCTCATTCTTTATCCATCTTTATTTTCTTCAACCTGCAGCTTTGATATCTTCTCTCTCTCTTCCAGTACGTATAGGTAGCTGCTTGCTAGTCGTCGTGCTCGTGCAAGCTTGATTGATCTATAGTTGAGGTAGTGTGGTAGACCAGAGATGCTACTGTCATGTAGTAGCCTAGCTAGCTAAGCTACTGCTGATTGTCCATCACTAGTAAGTGCACGCACAAGGAAGGCACTACCTTAACTACACGCCTTTCCAAGAAAGGATGGGGGCTCCCATGGCCGCGAAGCGCGCGGCCATTCGCCTCCTCCACCTCGTGCTCTTGATCCACGTCGCATCGGCGACGGAGTACCAGAGGCGGGCTGGGATCGTCGGCTGGCAGCGGCGCCAAGATGTTCTGATGCAGGAGAAGGCCACCCTCCTGGCGTTCAAGCGTCGGCTCACCTTGCTCTCGCCGTCGGCCCTGGCCGACTGGAACGAGTCCAACGTCAACGTATGCAGCTTCACCGGCGTCACTTGCGATCGGAGCCGGGAGCATGTCGTCGGCCTTGCGCTCTGCAACATGAGCATCTCCGGCGCTATGCCCGCAGTACTCGGCAACCTTTCACACCTCCGGAAACTCAACATGTCCAACAACCACATCTCCGGTGCCATCCCCCCGTCCGTGGGCAACCTCACGCACCTCCTGCACCTCGACATGTCCAACAACCACATCTCCGGCGCCATCCCCCCGGCCATCGGCACCCTCACGCGCCTCCGGAACCTCACCATGTCTTACAACAACATCACCGGCGCCATCCCCCCGTCCCTTGGCAACCTCTCGCTCCTCTACAGCCTTGACATGTCCAGCAACCTTCTCACGGGGCAGATCCCAGCCGAGCTCTCCAACCTCCGCAACCTCCACGAGCTCGATCTCGGCCTGAACCTTCTCGGCGGCGGCATACCGCCGTCCCTTGCCAAGCTGACGAGCATGTACTACCTTGGCCTCAGGCAAAACTACCTGTCAGGTCTTATTCCCGCCGCTATCTTCCAAAACTGCACCTTAGGCGTCGTCGACGTCGGTGACAACGACCTCTCCGGCGAGATTCCTCGTGACGCCTCGAGCGCCTCGCCCATTCGTTTGTCGTCCTTAGCCTCTACTCCAACAGACTAACCGGGGACTGCCACGGTGGCTCACCAACTGCACGAAACTGTACACGCTGGACGTGGAGAACAACTCGCTCGCCGACGAGCTGCCTACCGGCATCATAGAGGGCAAGCAGGAGCTGACGTACCTGCATTTGGCCATCAACGGCCGGTTCTGGAGCCAAGACAACAACACCAACCTGGAGCCCTTCTTCACCGCAGTATCAAACTGCTCACAGTTACAAGAGATACAGGCCGGCGCCGTGGGGATGGGAGGGCGGCTGCCGAGCCGTCTCGGCTCGATGCTCCCGCCGAACTTGTTGCAGCTCACACTCGAGGAGAACGAGATCAAGGGCCCGATCCCGGCCGACATGGGCGACGTGATAAACATCACGCTGATGAGCCTGTCGAGCAACAAGCTGAACGGGACGATCCCGGCGTCCTCTGCGGGCTACCGAAGCTGCAGCAGCTTTTCTTGTCCAACAACGCATTGACCGGCAAGATCCCACCGTGCATCGGCAACGCCAAGAGCCTCGGCGAGCTAGACCTGTCAGGCAACGCGCTGTCGAGAAGCATCCCGAGCGGCATCAGGAGCCTTGCCCAGCTCATATACCTCTACCTGCAGAGGAACCGGCTGTCCGGGGAGATACCGGCGAGCCTCGCCCATTGCAGCAGCCTGCTGCACCTCGACCTCTCGCGCAACCGCCTGACTGGCGAGGTACCCGAGAAGCTCTCCGGCATTGCCACGATTTCTCTGAACCTGTCGCGCAACCGGCTCGTAGGCAAGCTGCCGGGGGGGCTCAGCGACATGCAGCAGGCGCAAGTGATCGACCTGTCCCGGAACAACTTCACGGGCGCGATCTTCGACGAGCTCGGGGGCTGCGCCGAGCTGGAGGTCCTCGACCTGTCTCACAACTCGCTCACCGGCATCCTCCCTTGGTCTCTCGGTCGCCTCGAGAGCCTCAAGAGCCTTGACGTCTCCAACAACTCGCTGACCGGTGAGATACCCCCGACCCTGACCAAATGCACCAGACTGACCCATCTCAACCTGTCCTACAACGACTTCGTCGGCGACGTGCCCACCACCGGCGCCTTCGCGAACTTCACCTTCCTGTCCTACCTCGGCAACCCGCGGCTCTGCGGCCCGGTGGTCAGGCGCAACTGCGTGATGTGCGGCCCGCGGCTCTGCGGCCCGTGGTACCAGTCCCGGAAGTTCTTGGTCGTGATGTGCGTCTGCGCCGCCGTGCTGGCGTTCGTGCTGACGATCCTCTGCGCGGTCAGCATCCGGAAGATCCGGAGAGGCTCACGGCAGTGCGGAGGGCATGTTTGGGGCGCCGCAGCGGCGGCTCGTCGCCGGTGATGAATTACAAGTACCCGCGGATCACGTACCGGGAGCTGGTGGAGGCCACGGACGAGTTCAGCCCGGACCGGCTCGTCGGGACCGGCAGCTACGGCCGGGTGTACCGCGGCACGCTGCGCGACGGCACCATGGTCGCCGTGAAGGTGCTGCAGCTCCAGACGGGGAACTCGACCAAGAGCTTCAACCGCGAGTGCCAGGTCCTGAAGCGCATCCGGCACCGGAACCTCATGCGGATCGTCACCGCGTGCAGCCTGGTGGACTTCAAGGCGCTGGTGCTGCCGTTCATGGCGAACGGCAGCCTCGAGCGGTGCCTCTACGCAGGGCCGCCGTCCGAGCTGAGCCTCGTGCAGCGCGTCAACATCTGCAGCGACATCGCCGAGGGGATGGCCTACCTGCACCACCACTCGCCGGTCAAGGTCATCCACTGCGACCTCAAGCCGAGCAACGTCCTCATCAACGACGACATGACAGCGCTTGTCTCCGACTTCGGCATCTCCCGCTTGGTCATGAGCGTCGGCGGGGTGGCCAACACAGCCGACGTCGGCGCCTCCACCGCCACTATGCTGTGCGGTTCCATCGGATACATTCCTCCAGGTACGTACCATCAAATCGCACAATGCTAAATCACAAGCTATTCTCGCGAATTCACTGCTTCTAACCGGTTCTTGATGGTCGGAAGAGTACGGCTACGGATCGAACCCGACGACGAAGGGCGACGTGTACAGCTTCGGCGTGCTGATGCTGGAGATGGTGACGAGGAGGAAGCCAACCGACGACATGTTCGAGGCGGGGCTGAGCCTGCACAAGTGGGTCAAGAGCCACTACCACGGCCGGGCCGACGCGGTGGTCGACGCGGCGCTGGCCCGCATGGTCCGGGACCAGACACCTGAGGTCAGGAGGATGTCTGACGTGGCCATCGGTGAGCTGCTGGAGCTGGGCATTCTTTGCACCCAGGAGAGCGCGTCCACGCGGCCGACCATGATGGACGCCGCCGACGACCTGGACCGGCTCAAGCGGTACCTCGGCGGCGACACGGCGGCCACCTGCGCGTCGTCGCTGGGCTTCTCCACGACATTTGAAGATATTGATGACTAGTAGTAACAACTAGTAAGGATACATAATGTATACATATCTAGGCATTTCTCTAATTAAGAGACAAGATTATGAGTTTTTGGCTGAAAAAGATTGATGAGGACATCCCTAGCACTAGTACATTTTCTATCTTACGTGGTGTTGTTCACGATATACAAGTTTTAGCTAGTTCCATTTGGCATAAGAAGAATGTTCAAACCCTAATTGGGCCGATTACATGAGCTCGGGCAAACAGGGTGAACTCGTCATCAGTTCTGGGTGCAAAGAATGCCGAGCTTGAGCTGCACCAACGCATTAACTAGAGGTGAACTCGCTTCTCCCTAAGTTAAACTTTAATTTAGATGAGATTTCCTTGCTACCTAATGCGACTTCTTTGCTTGTTCTTAGATTTATTAAGAAAGAAGAGCTAGAGGCCGAGAGGATTAGAAAGGATGTTGTTGTACAAGAATTTTGCTTGATGGCGTATACTTCTGTTGGTGAGACCAAAGGGAGGCCGTGAGCGTTACTACTCCACTGCCGGAGTATTACTGTATCACCGGAGTGTCACTACACAACAACCGAAGTATTACTGCACACCAGTCGGAATGTTACTGTATGCCAGCCGGAGTGTTACTGCACGCCAGACGGAGTGTTACTGCACGCCAGATGAAGTGATACTACACTACCGTCGGAGTGTTATTGCATGAACGACATCGAACTCGAATCCGAGTCGGTTGTATCTTAATTAGGAGAGTCCGGATTACATTAGGGAAGTAGAGTTAGTCTGTTTCTTTATTTTGACCGAATAGGAGTTGGAGTCGGCTTTACACCATGTGTGCATGAGTTTTGCTAGCTATAAAGCCATGGGGTGCGCCCCATGTATTGGAGACCACATTTAATTCAAAAAATAGAATGCTTTTGCATCTACATAGAGCATTGCACCAATTCTTCTCCTACGTATGACACCCAGTTGCAACTAGAGAGGGGAATTCGACGTTTTCTACCGTTGTTTTTGTGATCCCTTGTGTTTTGCAGGAGCAACAACACATCTACTTTGCGTGGTTGAGTAGACGAGGATCACATGTTGCTGTAATTGAGACAGTGGTTGGCGTCGTCATTTGTCTGGTTGCACATATCCAATTTATCACAATCCTACGCCGTGAAGCTCGGGCTTCCCTCGTATCATCTTGGTATGAGAGCGTGGTTGACATGGTAGGATTATTCATCCTTATATTAGTTCTATTTTTCTATCCTATACACAAAAACCCTATTTTTTCTTAAGCGCATAGTTCAATATGTTATTTTAGTGAGTTTTGTTAGGTTTTCATCCATTAGAAACTTTTGTTAGTTGCTGGTCGTGTCTCCTCTGTGACTCAACCATGTTATCAACTGACGCTACAAAAGACATAGTATTACTACACTACTACAGGCGTGTTACTGCACTTTTACAACATCATCTTGGTACTGTTTTGGTTGTTCTTGTGGGGACACCGGAGTTATTTCCGTAAGACCGAGACTAATCAAGGTCTTAGAGACATAACTCTAGATCTCCAATAAATGGATTCCAACTTAACTCAGTCTAAATGAGAGGCTTAACTAAGATCTAGAGCCCCGACGATTATGCGCGCCGCTCCTCTGCGAGCACTACATGATTGTCGGTTCTCCAACAAGTCAAGCACTACACTTAGTGAGTTAAATAGGAAACCATGAACAGCGAGCATGACCTATATTGACTCCCAAGATCAGCGACCAATATATTCATACTCTCATTACAACGTCGATCACATCCATACAACGCTCATACATAAATAGTACAAAAGTTATACATCACAGTTCCAAGTTTACAACTACATAAGTGGCCGACCGGCCAAATTAAACAAGTTCATAGCGGAAGCAAGTAAATAAACCAAAATGCCTGCAGTGGTATGCCACATAACCCATCGGCAACCGACTGGGAGCTAAAGATAGCATACTGCTCATCGGTGTCGCCTAAATCGACACCGACAAGCTCATCGGTCTCGATATCTTCCTCACCTATAAAAGCCAGCAAACATCTGGCTGAGTACCAAAGAGTACTCGCAAGTCTTACACAAAATAAAAATAGTTATGCATAAGGTCATTCAAAGGAAGGGCTCATATCGGCTTAGTTTTGCGAAAACGACGCAACAATGTACAACCTACACATACTAGTGTTTCAAGTGCCATTTCAAAATCAGATTTGAAGTAAGAGTAAAGCATGTGAATAAGTAATGAACTGAGTAACAAATAAATCATACAAATAGCAAAGTGGCTTCCCACTTTGATACTACAACAAGCATGAACATCCCATTCATGATAGTTCTAATTATAAATAGCAAAGTGGTTTCACTTGATACTACAACAAGCATGAACATCCCATTCATGATAGTTACTGAAGTTCACCCAATTTTACTTCCAAGTCTAACAATAAGAGTTCACCCACAATTTTACTTCCAAGTCTAACAATAGCGACCACAAATTTCAGCGGTCGTCCATAACCGTGGACACGGCTATTCGAATAGATTTATACCTGCAGTGGGTGTACTACTACTTACCCATACGACTTGATTAGCCCGTAAGCCTCCGGATGCCGGATGCCTCCGAATATAGCATACTTCCTATGGTGCCGGCGGGTAAATCAAGATGGTCGTTTAGCTACATACACCATGCACGTACATACATTGCATGGCACTATTCATGAAGAGTGAACAAATAAAATGGCGATATTTGGAGAGCGAAATCCAGGATGTGAAGAGAAGCCAGGCACGCCATGACGAGTCGGTTCGGGAAATGACCGACCGAGGAGAGAGAACGGAGTATGAAAGATTATCTAGTAGCTAACATCGTTCATGTTCTTCCAAGAAGATCCCATTGGGCTAAGTCCTCAACCCGGCCAGGAGGAGAAACGGTGCGGTGGCAAGGAAGGGGCGAGCAAGTAGGGCGGCCGTGGTGGTGATGGCAGAGAACTGTGGTGGTGGCCACCATGAATCTTTGGCTCTAGGAAACACAAGACGCTCACGTGAGGAAGAAAACGTTGGAGAGAGAGAAAGGTATAAAGGATAAAAGGATGGAAGAGGGTATGCTACTGTAAATCAAGATATGGTCGCTTTTAGCAAGAAGATCCCATTGGGCTAAGTCCTCAACATGGGAGTAAGGATATTCTCAGAATATAGCATACTTCTATGGTATGCCTGCCGGGTAAATCAAGATATGGTCGTTTTAGCAGAAGATCCCATTGGGCTAAGTCCCTCAACCCGGGCTCTAGGAAACACAAGGCGCTCACGTCCCCATCCTGCTCGGCCCAAAAGGAAACATAGGATTTCACGGTCCTATGTCCTTACAATTTTACTACCGTGATACAATTTTACTACCGTGGGACTCAACACAACGAAACCTTCCCCTACTTAACCATACGGCACCCATATACGCGTGTGATAACGCAGTGTTGTGAACAGTAGGTACCCAAAGTTCGGTCCTTAATTGTCGGACAAGTCAAACCACATGCCCAAATCTCGTACATCCATTTAACATTGTAAAACGATGAAGGAAGAACTAGGTGGAAGAATTCAATAAGAAGGTAAGGATAGAAAGATGAGAAAAGATGAGGATAGCACAATATTATTTTTCTTTTATAAAATAAATTTCACGGTCCTAGGTCCTTACAATTTTACTACGTCCCTATCCTGCTCCTCAACCAGGCTAGGAAACACAAGACGCCACGCCCCCATCCTATCGCCCAAAAGGAAACATAGGATTTCACGGTCCTATGTCCTTACAATTTTACTACCGTGGGACTCAACACAACGAAACCTTCCCCACTTAACCATAATAAATAAACTCCGAGTGATGGCTCATCAAATTGCCCACCGCATTCGATCGGGAGCGCAACCTAGTACTCCGGTGTCCTTCACAAAGCCACAAGCGGCGTAGTCGTAGTCCTCCGTGTCGATGAAGGCTTCGAGATTTAATTATGAGTAGTAATGATACACAAAGCACCATCACTAACCGACACTTTGAAAAGCATCTAGGCCCTTAAAAATTGGTTTTGGTAATTTATGATAATATGTGATAAACGAAACCTTCCCCTACTTAACCATACAGCACCCATATTGGACTAATGTGTTTGCACGAGTGTTGCTTGAACAGAGGTACCCAAAGTTCGGTCCTGAATATTTGTAAGATTAAGTCCAAATGGTAAGAATGATTGTGAAGCTACATGATAAAGGATGTCGTGCAGATCAAATTGGATCAAAGTCAAGGTACAAGTAGATTAGAAATGTTTTACCTACCTTTTACCGGTCTTAGGAATTATGGTTGGAAGACCGGATTATAGGTTAAAATTAATTGTCCAGACAAGTCAAACCACATGCCCAATCTCGCATACATTGTATGGCAATTATTCATGAAGAGTGAACAAAATAAATGGCGATATTTGGGGAGCGAAATCTGTGGATGTGAAGAGGAAGCCGAGGCACGCGCATTTACCGGTCTTAGGAATTATGGTTGGAAGACCGGACTATTAATAGGGTCATGACTAGTAGCTTGATAGCATGTTCTTGATTTTAAAACTTGGAGGAGTGTGTAAAGAAGATGATGAAGAGATAGCATGCCCTATAAAGCCTCAACCGGGAGCAAACGTTGGGAAGGCGAAGAGCTACGGCCGTTCAAAATAGAAACGGATGAAAATGCACGGCGTAATCGATGGGCTGCTCAAAGATGGCAAGATAACGTGGGAGACCTTAATGCAACTGCTTTTTATCAAATCAAATCAAGATAAAGGCTTTGAATGGAGAGGAATGGGTAAAGAAGAAACGACACCATTAATGGCAATTTGAAGCTCACTGCTGGCGTAATCAATGGGAGAGGAGGAGAACGGTGCGGGTGGCAAGGGGAAGACGCGCAGGGAGGGCGGCATGGTGGTGATATGAGAGGTGAGAACTGGGGTGGTGGCCACCATGAATCTTTGGTTAGAGAAAACAAGCAACAGAGAGACTCGTGAGGAAGAAAACCGTTGGAGAAATCTCAGCATACAAAGCACCATCACTAACCGACACTTTGAAAAGCATCTAGGCCCTTAAAAATTGGTTTTGGTAATTTATGATAATATGTGATAATTGGACTAATGTGTTTGTTGAATATTTGTAAGATTAAGTCCAAATGGTAAGAATGATTGTGAAGCTACATGATAAAGGATGTCGTGCGAGATCAAATTGGATCAAAGTCAAGGTACAAGTAGATTAGAAATGTTTTACCTTTTACGGTCTGCATTCCCCAAACTCCATCCACCTTTACGGTCTTAGGAATTATGGTTGGAAGACCGGATTATAGGTTAAATGACCTTTTACGGTCTTAGGAATTATGGTTGGAAGACCGGATTATAGGTTAAATGCCGTACTATTAAAGGATCATGACTAGTAGCTTGATAGCATGTTCTTGTGCCTTATGGATCAATCTAGGATCATGCATGCATTTGGGTTGCTTCTATATTTGGATTAGAAATGTTTTACCTTTTACCGGTCTTAGGAATTATGGTTGGAAGACCGGATTATAGGTTAAATGCCGTACTATTAAAAGGGATCATGACTAGTAGCTTGATAGCATGTTCTTGTGCCTTATGGATCAATCTAGGATCATGCATGCATTTGGGTTGCTTCTATATTTGCAAATACCATCTTGGCGGACAATCTAGTACTAAGATTAACCACTAGTAAGTGCACGCACAAGGAAGGCACTACCTTAACTACACGCCTTCCAAGAAAGGATGGGCTCCCATGGGACAATCGGTAGTACCGCAAGCATTGAACCAGCTGTACTACCAGCTCGCTGCGTATGACCGGACTTGATATGGCAGTATGTTTTTTACAGAGAGATCCTTCTCTGGTCTCAGTGCCAAACCCTCAACGCGGTAGTACCGCAAGTGTTCACGCGGTATGACCGGAATGCGGTAGTACTGCAATTGATAAGCGGAAGTACCGCACGCCGGTTATTCCGATCGTTATTTGGCGGTATGTGTTTTCCGGTAGCGCACCTCTTTTGTCTCTCTTGGAAAACGGTAGTATCGCACTCACTTTGCGGTATGACCGCTCATGTAATACCGCTCGTTAGTTGGCGGTAGTACCGCTCTGCAAATTAAAACGGCTATGTCAGGACATTTAATGCCTCTGTTATAGCCGTTGCTGAAGTGGTTGAAAAGTGCGGTAGTACCGCTCGGTACTTGGCGGTAGACCCTCGGGTGAAAAGTGGAGTTTTCTTCACCAACGGCTATAATTTTTGTTGGGGGGTATAAATACACCCCACCGCTCAAGGACGAGTGCTAGACCACATTTAACATCCTTAGAGCCTTGTGCATTCATTCAACTCCTCAAATTCATTTGTTCACTCTTTGAGAGGTTGTTGAGCTCATTCAAAGTGCATTCATCATTCTAGTTGATCCTATTGCACTTGAGTGTCGCAGCGAAGGTCTTAGTTTGTTACTCTTGGAGTTTTGCCGAACTCCTAGACGGCTTAGCGGTGATTGCACGGTGATCTCTTCAAGAAGATTGTGAAGAGGCCCGGTGCCCATATTGTGAGTGGTTTGGTGTTCGCCATCTTGAGTGGAGGAAGAACAACCAATAGTGATCGAGGAAAGGCTTAATACGTGGAGCCGGCTTGATTGGTTCAAGCTCCTCAACGTGGACTAGTGAAGACCGCAAGTCTTCGATACCACGGAAAACATCGTTGTCTCATTGTGGTTATTCCTAGTCTTTACTCTTCCGCATTTATATTTCTAGCTTGATCTTTGTGCTTGTATTGCTTAGCTAGAAGTATAATTTGTTTAGACTAAGTTATTAATTAGCTTATCTCGTTAATTTGTTTAAAAGTTTAAAACCTCCTATTCACCCCCCTCTAGTCGGTTATCCTTGATCCTACACACTTGTCCAGACCAAAAGCTCATTTAAAATGACAAAAATTAACTCATAAAACCGATATGAAGATCTGAAACAAAAGTATATAATGAGAGTTGTGTTTATCCCATAATTGTCGGGTTATTCCCGACAATCAAACTACCGGTTCTAGACTTGCATGGCTAAGCAAACTCGAACAATATAACTTCACTCATCCTATCATAACATTTCAGTAATGGAATAATTCAAGGATAGCCACAATGACAACATAATAGGATGTGTCTAACTATTCATCACAAAAATAGCGACATTATCAAAATAGCATGCAAGCAATTATCATTGCATCTACCCTAACAAATCTGGGATCAAATATGATGCAAAAAGAAAGTTCAAAGGATGCTTGCCTGGCTGGTATTTCAATTTTTCACTCTCGGTTGTGTAATCGCTCGCTTGCGGTAGTTTGGACTCTAAGGAAATAACGACATCGAATAAACACCAAGAAATGGCTAAAAACTCAATTTGCTCAAAAATGCATGAAATTTATACAGTAGCTAGATTATGATTTTAGATTAATTTAGGTATAAAAATTATTCCATTTGGAGTTTATATGAGAGAGTTATAGTAGTTTAAAAATTAGATTTCTGGAAAATGCTGAAAAATCATGGGGTTTGGTTACTGTTCATCTGAATTTAATTGTTTCACAAAAATTTGTAGATTAGTGGTAGGGATAATCTTTACATGGCATGAAAGGTAATGAAAATTTATGATCAATAAAAATTGAATCACCCCATTTGGAGTTCATATGATTTAGTTATGAATTGTTGAAGTTAAAAGACTTTTTCGTGTAAAAATAATTCTTTTCTGATTTTGCTACTGCATTAAATAATTTTTATAGGTAGGATGACCTAGCCTCTGCCATGACAAGTGGGGTCTATGTATTTTCTTTTCTATTCTATTTAATTCCTTTGGAAAACATCTACCGACAAATCTAACCTTCTCATACTCATATACTTAACCGATTCTCCGGTGTTGAATCCAATCACATGTATAACACTCTCCAATCATATTCTCATATCTTGATCCAAATACCGTACTAAACTCCACTAAGATATTATCAAGGTAGTTAATCCATCGAGTGATGCCGAACTCACAATCTTCCAAATAAACAACCTATCCGATAATTACACGAATCCACCGACTCGTGGGCATATATGACCATGATTAAATCCATCAATCGTTCTTCGATATACTATTTAAGCTAATACTAACTATCTAGCTCTACTAGCCTCTCCTCGGCAAATCACATTCCTATACACCAAAATTTCCACCAACCGAGGTTTATTTGACCAACCGATACATAATGAGCTTAACAATTTTAATAACACATCCACATCTAATAGTTTACTAATAAATCAACTTACATCCATTTCACCGGACTACTCGTGTAGGACAGCTACTAATCCAATCACATATATGCGCCTCTACGATCAACTAATAATCATTCATCCACTAATCCAATAGAGGCACAATTCCACCGACTCGGTACATAGGACTTTTCTATTAATTACATGACAATCCGAATATTTATCTACAATCAAATAAGCTATTCTACCATCTCCCAAATTCTAGCATATAAGATTCACATAAATATTATTTAAGGCATCCGACCAATTTGCTCACGATTAAAACAATCGTCCGATTCCATATCCATATTTCCTTAAATATCATCTCATGAGCTATCCATCAAGTAAGAATTCGTAAAATCCTTAAGCATCCTAACTACAACAATTACTAATCCAACGCGAGGGAAAAACTTCCGATTAATTTATCATCCAAGATCATCACCAATTTTCCATGCGACTCCAAAATCATATCATCCGATCCAATGATCCAATTTATATAATTAACCTAGCATCCACCGATCAACATTCTACATAATCCGCTACGATGATAAAATCACTCGCATATGCCGACATACATCGCATGAAGACGCCTACGCATAAATAAGACATAACCGGAGAAATACATCGGTTTTAAGCTACCAATTTATTTTACCATTAAACATGCATAAATAGATGCTATGCTCATGACTAATATGCAACATGCACAAGTAAATATCGTAAATGCGATTTGACACTAAAGATTTATACCGCGGCACCAGGCGTGCGAAATATCGCCGGACATCGTCTTCTCGGCACTCGTTTGCATCCGCCGTAGTCGTCGCCGATCTCATGTGCGTCCGCGTCCGTGTCGACCGTAGTTGTCGCCAAGCTCGTCCGCGTCCGGCTCCTCGTCCATGTCCGTCATCTCGGTGCCACCGTACCGTAGCGAGTCTCCGCTGTCCGCATCCGTGTCCCGCTCCGCATCATCGCCGTCGCCTTGCTGGAGCGAGCATGAGCCCTGCCACTGCCGGCAAACCGCTGCGCCATGCCGTAGTTCTGCCGGCCTTGCCTTGGCCACACCGTCGCGTGCCACTACAGCACCTCGTCTTACTCGACCGCATGCATGCATGGCTCCAGCACGCTCGGCTCGGCCTCGGAGCCGCGTCACCGAACCGTCGTTGGTAGCGCACGAGGCCATGCCGCGCCGCAGGCCTCGCCTCATCCGCCCGGAGCCAACGTTGCGCCATGCATGCTGGCTGTTCCGCGCCATTGCAGCGCCCGCGCTTGGCCGCCCAGCTCCCTCGCCTCGGCTGTGCCATCAAGCTTTGACCACTGCGAGCCATGTCCCTCGTGTGGAGCCACTGGCCTCACCTCATCGCCGTACTAGGCCGCCGCGCGTTGCGCGCGCGCCGGAGCCATTCCGGTGCCTCCGCGCCATCGCTTGGGTTGCACCGCTGCGCCGACGCCGCTGGCCGTTGTTGGTGCCGACCAATCCATTGCTCGCCGCTCCAATGCCGTGCGCTGGGCGCCGACCTCGGCTCCTCGGCTGCTGCTCCACGCCGCCGTTGCTGCTGCTGCAGCAAGCTCCGGCCGACCAGACCCGGTCACCACCGAGCCGCACCTCCGCCTGGCCACCCCGATGCCGCGCCGCTCGGCGACGTGCCGTGCTCTAGGCCGCACCACACCGGGTTGCCGGAAGCTGCTGTGCCCCTGCTCGGCCTTGCTGCTGCAGCCTCGGCCTCATGTCCATGGCTCCTCGATGCCGTCCCCTCGGAAGCCGCTGCCGTCTTCGCGCCCAAGCTCTGGTCACCACGCCGCTACTCCGGCCAGACAGTGCACACATGCACTGCTGTTCTTCCTCCCCTCATCTCAAGAATGCCCAAAAGGGTCATGCATGCGAAAACAAATCAGCAAAATGGAATGCTTGAGTGATGGGGAAGGCAATGGTATGACATGCATGGCATGATTTCTGGTTTTGGATTGGGATTGAAGGAGAGAAGTGCGCTGTTTAGAGCTCATGTTCATGAAGAGAAGAAATGGTGTCATATCCCCAAATTAATAAAGTGGTTTATTATGCGTCTCATTAGCATGCATCATGTTTTGAAACTTTTTATTTAAATATTGTACTTGGAAAAATCTCCAAAAACAAATGAAACATACACTTTAAATTGAACTCCAAACGAAAAACTGAAATAAATGCTACTGAAACATCTCTGAAAATAATTTATTCAAATACTATATTAATTATCATGAATTAATATATTTTTTCCAAATTTTTGGGACTGGTCTTTACCCTACTAAAATCCAAACATGATTTAAAGATCAACAATAAGATTGAAATTAAATTATACACTTTATGTCACGAACAATAGGGTTCAATAATTTTTATGGACACTAGGCTATCCCAGGAACCCCCAATAATTATTTCATGATTTTGGAAATTTTATTTCTATTTTTAGCCTCTGGTCAAAGTGGAGGAAACTATTTTAATTCTGAGTCAAACCCTAACCCTAAACCGACTGACACCATTCCTTGGACTCGAGTTCGACCAGGCGAACTGACTCAGCTCAACCGCCTAAATGCACCAACGTATGTAGGCCTTCAGATCTAAATCCTACGGTCCCGACCTCTTATGTCTCAACGGCGGAGGACCGCTGGGTGGTCGTGAGCCTTGCGATCGAGATCCAAAGACCCACGACCTTCTTTGCCTTATAACCCTCATTCCACTTAGGAGGTCGTGAGTCATCCGATGGACATCCAACGACCACGACCTCCCCGCCCTTTTCGGTGCTCATCGCCTAAGAGGTCGTGAGCCATTTGATGCGAATCCAACGGCCACGACCTCCCTTCCCTTATAACACTCAATCCGCCTAGGTGATCGTGAGCCATGTGATTTACATCCAACGCCCACGACCACCCCTTCTCCTCGACTCACGCGCATTACGACTAAGTCACCGCCGCCGTGGGCCCGCATTGTCGTCCGTCTCGACCTTGCGCAGAGCTCCTCGCCATGTGTCCGAGCTTCCGACGCAGCTCGAACGGCGCCAAGTGGACGCCGTCAATCCACCGCCGCATGCAACCACTCCTCGAGCTTCTTCACTTCACGCTACCTCCATTTCGTCATCACCCGACCATTTTACCCTCGCAGCCTCCATTCTTCCTCACTTCTCCTCGTTGACCGAGGAGGGGAGCTTGTTCTTGCTCTCTTCACGGTGAACTTCCTCCGCGTGATTCCTCCTCGCTCGTGATCGATTCCGCTTCCATTTTTACTAATCTCGCTCGTTGCTTGTAGCACTGGACCATCGTGGTGCCATTGCAAGCTCGAGCACACTCCGTGGACATCACTTTGTGATCTTCGTCTCGGTGAGTTTTGTCTAAAGCTTAGCGTGTCACTTCGTGCCTTTAGGCATAAGATGGAAAACCCATAACTCTATTTGGGTAATGCACGATAGGGCTTCGTGGATTTGAAGAGATTGGATTTTCGGTCGAGGAACCAACCTTTCACGTCCCACTTAGGTCTGGTAAGCTATTGTCCAATTCCTTGCTCCTTTAGCTTCCTCAGATGATCTATAATCCATCTTGATCATTCATCCCATTTAGGTTTTGCTCTGGGGATCCTCTCCTCGTGAATCCGTTTTGCCGCCACCTTTCTTCTTCGGCGCCGACGCAGCTCCGGCATCTCCAAGCTTCCCCGAGCACCCTCCTTAGCTCAGGTGACCTCTTCGTAGCCCGTAGGACCTCAGGCACCCGCTTGTTTGCGCTGCGGAGCGACATTTTGCTATTTTCATTTTTGCCGTTGGAGCACCGCCGCTCAACGCCGGCTAGCCGCCGTTCTGGGTCGGCTCTGGTGCCGTGAGTGCCCTCAACGGGTGCGCAATGTTATTGCACGGCTAACGGTGCTTTTAGTTCGCACCGCTGTGGTGCACAGCGCCGGCAAGCCGCCGGTGAAGCGCGCGGGGCAAAAGCCCGTTGTCGCACTCGCACAACCACCAGAGTAGCGATTAGAGTTAAATCATCGTCATTAGCATTTAATCATTGCCGAAATGAACAAGCCATACTCACTTACACGTGGGCCCCTTGCACAGAAATCTGTAGGTTTAAATGAATAGCGACGGTCGCTGACAGGTGGGACCAGCCGCGTAAGCACCGTGCACCGTGCGAGCGCACGAGTGGGCCGAGTCCATTGGACCGTGCCACTGACGACGGGCCCCACGTGTCGGAATGGATTTTAAAATCTGAGTGAAATGGAAAAATGCACTATTCACTAGGCCCGCTGGTCAGTGACCGCGGCTAGGAAGCGCTCGGTAGAAAAAGTGATAAATGCTTTAAGAAATTCGAAATCCATTTAATTGTAAGCTGAAAAATATGTATAACTTTGAAAAAGGCATAACTAATTCATTTTTACTCCAAAAGCAATCAAACCACTTCTGATAATTTTTATTTTTAATGAAATTTATGTTAAAATTGGTTTCGAACTTTTCTCTGTAACAAAGAGCATTATTTTGGAAAATGAGCTATTAACACTATTATTGTTACAAAAGAAAACACTGATAACTTTGAAAATTCATAACTAAATCATGAAAACTCCAATTGAGGCAAACTCAACTGTTTTGAACTTGTAATAATATTGCCTATTTATCCATGTAATCCATTTACTAACCACTGTTCTACAAATTTTCGCCTGATAATTAAATTACCGAATAAGGGCGTATTGAAATCTGAAAATCGAATCACCATAACTTTCACATACTAAATCAGAATGAAATAATTCTTTCACCAAAAATCACCTTAAATCATGACTTATCTACTGTAGAAAAATCATGCATTTTTGAGCATTTTGAATTTTGAGGTATTTCTCGATGTTTATTCGGTATTGCAATTATATAGATTCCGAGCCTATTGATATCGATTCCACGCTGATCGAGAGTGAGCAACTAAGCTACCAGCAAGGCAAGCATCCTTTGAACTTTCTTTTGCATCATATTTGATCCCAATTTTGTTAGGGTAGATGCAATGATAATTGCTTGCATATAGTTTTATAATGTCGCTATTTTTGTGATGAGTAGTTAGACACATCCTATTATCTTGTCATTGTGGCTATCCATGAATTACTCCAATGCTGAAATATTTATGTTAGGATGTGTGAAATTATATTGTTCGAGTTTCGCTTAGCCATGCAAGTCTAGAACCGGTAGTTTGATTGTCGGGAATAACCCGACAATTATGGGATAAACATCACTCTCTTTATATACTTTTGTTTCAGATCTTCAGATCTGTTTCCTAAGTTAAATTTTGTCATTTTAAATGAGCTTTTGGTCCGACAAGTGATGGCTAGTGATGGTGCCTTCGCACGAGAATTGGGTATGTGGTTGGACTTGTCCGACAATTAAGGACCGAACTTTGTAACGTCATTGATTCAAGTACATTCGTGCTATCACACGCGGGTTGGGAGCCGTATGGTTAAGTAGGGGGAAGGTTTTATTGTATTGAGTCCCACGGTGGCGAAATTGTAAGGGCATGGGACCGTGAAATCCCGTGTTCCTTTGGGCCGATAGGATGGGGCGTTAACGTCTTGTGTTTCCTAGGATATAAAGGATGGAGGCGTTAACGTCTTGTGTTTCCTAGGAGCCATGGGTTGAGGGATTTGGCTCAATGGGATCTTCTTGCTAAAACGACCGTATCTTGATTTATCTTACCGCATACCATAGGAAGTATGCTATATTCGGAGGCATCCGGAGGCTTACGGGCTAATCAAGTCGTGGTGGGTAAAGTAGTACACCGCAGGTATAAATCTATTCGAATAGCAGTGTCCACGGTTATGGATAACCGCTTGAGTTCGGAGTTACTATTGTTAGACTTGGAATTAAAATTGTGGTTATAACTTGGTATCGACATGAATGGGATGTTCATATTTGTTGTTGTATCAAAGTGGACCGCCACTTTGATTGTTGGTATGATTCATTCGTTATTAAATTCATCACTTATTCACATGCTTTACTTCTACTTGAATCTGATTTTTAAATGGCACTTGAAAAACTAGTATGTGTAGGTTGTTCAAGATGTGCGTCTCTTTCGCAAAATTAAGCCAATATGAGCCCTTCCTTTGAATGACCTTATGCATAACTATTTTTATTTGTGTAAGACTTGCAGTACTCTTTGTACTCAGCCCGGTGTTTGCCTGCTTTTACAGTGAGAGAATATTGAAACCGACGAGCTTGTCGGTGTCGATTTAGGCGACACCGATGAGTAGTTTGCTATCATCTAACTCCCAGTTGGTTGCCGATGGGTTATGGGGCATACCATTGCTGGTCTTTTGGTCTATTTATGTGTTTCCGCTGCTACTTAATACTCTCTATTAAATTTGGCCGGTCGGCCACTTGTATTAGTTGCAAACTTGGAACTATGTTGTAAGTCTTTTGAACTATTTATGTATGAATGTTGTATGGATGTGAGCAACGTTGTATGAGAGTACGACTATATTGGTCGCTGATCTTGGGAGCCAATATAAGTTGTACTCGCTGTTCATGGCTTCCTATTTAACTCACTAAGTGTAGCGTTTGACTTGTTGGAGAACCGACAATCATGTAGTGCTCGCAGAGGAGCAGCGCGCATGATCTTTGGGGCTCTAGTTTGAGTTAAGCCTCTCATTTAGATGGAGTTAAGTTGGAATCCATTCACGGGAGACCTAGAGTTATGTCCCTAAGGCTTTGATTAGTCTCGGTCTTATGGAGATAACTCCGGGGTCCCCACAAATGGGAGCAGCCTGTTGGGGAGAAGATGGCGTGAGAGATGGAGTGGCTGTGAGGTAATAAAAAATGGCATGGGAAAGAGGTGTATGAGTTAGCTAGGTATAAAGATGGGAAATGGCAGTGAGTGGACAGGGGATGGCAGTGTGCTTTGTTAGAAAATGTTGGGCAGTGGGAGAAATGAGTGGCTTGGGGTGGGCTTTCGGCTGGGCAAAGAAAAGCTAGGGGATCATGCTGGATTTGGGGAGGAGAGAATGGCAGTGAGTGGTTGTGTGTGTTTGGGTGTTGGGGAAGAGAAAGAATAGACAGTGTAGTTGAGGCAATGAAATTATTTAGCACTGTATTTCTCCCTCCTTTTCTCTAACTCACTCAAATGACCTCGCATGTCCGAACTAGCCGCTAAACTGGCAAACTCTCACGATGACGATCGCAACAGTATAACATGCGTTGTCGGATTCTTGATTTTCGGTGGTGTTTGCAAGGAGAGAAGTTGGCGAAGAGAATGGACACGCAGACGTCTCGCCTGCGGTCAGTCGAACTGAAAAAGAGCAGCGGTACTAATGCATGCTTGATGACATGGTTTTTGAAACGCATGCGAAAACAAGAACTTAATACGATTTTTTTTGAAGTATTTCAACAATTTGATTTAATAAAATGCAACCCTTTTTATTAATTCAATTTGATTTTAAAAGCAACATTTTAATTAAACACCGGAAATTTTTTAAAACATTGCCAAATATTTATTAGATCGCCAAATTAAATATTAACGTCCTGATTCTGAAAATCAGGATGTTACAAACCTCCCCCCTTAGAAAGAATCTCGTCCCCGAGATTTGGACGAAAAAGAATAGGGCAGAAAGACTTGGTCGCTTTGCTTAAATCCGATATTCTTCTCAAAGACTGAATGACTTGATCTCGAGCCAATACCACTTCTATCTCGATATTTTTGGTTCTATAACCTCTAATTAAAATCCATCAATCATATTTAGTCTAAGGTCAACACACTCCAATCTATTGTTCCACAATTCATACGTTAACCTCCGAAATCACTTACTTGGGTATATTCTTCCAAACCACTATAAATTCCTAGGTTTGCTTTGATTTCCAACAAGGGCACCGATTTACTTCTAAATTTTCACAATCCATAAGTGAGCTCAAACAACTATTAATCCACTCCCATAATATAAATCATGGTTCAACTCTAATCTCGATCACATTCTTGGGAACACTAATAAGCCTAAGTGAAACCACCTTATTGCTCACATATTCCATTTCACTTGCTTTATAAATTCCTAACATAGGGTATCTCCAATATAACTCCCAATTCATGAGCACTAAAAACGGTATTCCAAAGCCAACCATTTCCCAATTGTCATATACTATCAACCATACATCAATTAATTGTTGTTTCTAGCAATTTTCCTCACAACAATTTAAATTTCTAAAAGAAATAATATCTATGCAAGATCAACTGTATCTTCAAGTAATGTCTCTATATTTCCGCTTCTCAATCCTTTTGTTAGCGTGGTCAATCTACTTGCAATAATCAATCCACGAAATACACCAATTAATTTCTTAAGGTCTAATCCACTCATCCTTTAGTAGGATCTAATCAATCACCAAAATTAACACAATTATCCAAGGTTAAAGTTATACCTCCTTTATCAACAATCAACCTTGACATAAGTAAATCAAACCATCAAAAAGGTCATCCATCAAGGTGATTTTGTAGTCCAACCATAATCCAAATAATCTGAATCAACAATTTTGTCTAAATCAAGTTATCCATGATAATTATCTTAGTTCAATTTAATGATATTAACTCAATATCTTCTATAGTCTACTTATCCTCAAGCATTCTCTAAATTCATCTGCCACCTTTAATCATCCCTAATTAATCTAGTTATATCATTCTTGGAACAACTACTCCCACAAAGATAAATCTCATATTCAATCCTCATAGTCATCCACTGTATGACCACTCAATCACCTAATCTTTCTCCATCTCTAGAAGTATTAAGATCCGATTATATACTCAAATATAACTTTAAAAAATCCCAATGATCATCATAAGCAAATTTTATAATCTCTTTGCAGTTTCAAATTCTAACTTTATCACGCTAGACTTGAATCCGAGTCACAATCTTATCGATATATCGTCTAAGACATATCTAAAATCTAAATCCACAAGTGAACTACCAAAATTAGTTATTCAATTCTAATAATATATTCCATGAGTTCTACCTGCATATTCCTCCGATATAAACCCAACATCACCCGTTGGCAAGTTGACACCTCACTACAATGGTTCCATTTATACTC
This sequence comes from Ampelocalamus luodianensis, assembly GCA_036346255.1. Taxonomy (NCBI): domain Eukaryota; kingdom Viridiplantae; phylum Streptophyta; class Magnoliopsida; order Poales; family Poaceae; genus Ampelocalamus; species Ampelocalamus luodianensis. The sequence goes on from CM070633.1 coordinate 46,160,465, forward strand.
ATATCGTAACCTCTAATGGTAACGTCTACCATAATCCACAATTGATCTCACAAAGGTTAATATATCACGATTCAAAAATCTAATTAACTCTTCTAAGATCATATTCAAGGATCATGAGTAATAATTCAATTTCTCAAATATCAACTATCACTTTGACAATGGAAAACCACCGACAAAACCAAACATGAAAGATCTAATTTAAAAAAATAGTAACTATTCAATTATATCCTTCACTTTACCGATTCCGCTATCAACCTCTTAATCAACATGCGACTCCATTAAAGAGATGAGAGGGAAAAACATAAGGTAGGGGAAACAATAGGGTAAGGTTCTTTATTTAATTTTAGGGATTTTAAGCTTTAACATCACAAGAACCAACTCAAAACAAATGAATAAGAAAGCAGTAGGGATAGCACAAGATACAAATGAAACACGGTTAGTTTTCCGACATAGTTGCGATACAACCCACCCGTGGGCGATGCACAACTATTTGGAACAAAAGAGAGAAAATGATCAGTACAAAAGCCAGCGTCTACAAGCTAAGTAATAATATCGTTAGGGTGCATATAATCTAAGAATAAACCCTAATTTTATTCCTAAAATCGCAGCAAGGCATCGTCTTCTCGTCCTTTCGTCGATGCTACGGACACGAGAGAAACCTACGAACATACGAGCTTGACGTCTTGGTCCAAGATTGAGTACTTGCCCCCCCCACATCGGGAAGACGATGGTGCAGACGCATATGGAGAGACCTCGTTTTCCCCATAAAGCACATGCCGGTCCACAAGTCCCATGTTGCGTATGGGTTGTAGACGCTCTTGAGCCACGGTAAGACGAAGCTGCGTCTCCCATAACTCATACATAGAGCATTTATAGATTTGATCCTTGATGTATATCAATCTTGCCATCTGTCGTACTTGAGTGTCTTTCCCAGACTGGATCCTAGCAACAGTGTTCACTTCTGCGCCACGTGCTTGCATAGAAAGGTGGTAGTATGGAGGCTGAGCTAACTTTGTCAAGTCATGACGAAGATGGCTCAGTGCCACACGAGCCACTTCCTGCAATGCCGTGGCCTCAGAGGTGCCACGCGCCTGGAATCCGTATGGGATACTCCTTGTCACGTGTCTGGCAACGATATTGATCACTGCCAAATACTCCTGCATCCCTCGTCCTTGATCCCGATGGTAGATGGAGTATTGGTGTTGATAAATGAAGTTTGCTCTTCACAATATATCTCTAGAAACGCCGGATATCCGTCCACAGCTTCAGTTTGAGTTTCACGGACAAGGTATTGAGGGTTCATCTAAAGGACTAGAAGGGCAAGGTAAGTTAGTTGTGCAAAACAAAACCAGAATAAGGTAAGGAATGATACTAAGATGGATGAGGAATAAAAGATATTCCTAACTTATACTTTCTGAAATTAATTTGATAACTTCAAAATAATTTGACTCAAAAGGCTTACTAAACTTAACGGCCATGCTATCTCTAACCTACAGTCAGCATGGCTCTGATACCAACGCTGTGGGGACCCCGGAGTTATTTCCGTAAGACCGAGACTAATCAAGGTCTTAGGGACATAACTCTAGATCTCCAATAAATGGATTCCAACTTAACTCAGTCTAAATGAGAGGCTTAACTAAGATCTAGAGCCCCGACGATTATGCGCGCCGCTCCTCTGCGAGCACTACATGATTGTCGGTTCTCCAACAAGTCAAGCACTACACTTAGTGAGTTAAATAGGAAACCATGAACAGCAAGCATGACCTATATTGGCTCCCAAGATCAGCGACTAATATATTCATACTCTCATTACAACGTCGATCACATCCATACAATGCTCATACATAAATAGTACAAAAGTTATACATCACAGTTCCAAGTTTACAACTACATAAGTGGCCGACCGGCCAAATTAAACAAGTTCATAGCGGAAGCAAGTAAATAAACCAAAATGCCTGCAGTGGTATGCCACATAACCCATCGGCAACCGACTGGGAGCTAAAGATAGCATACTGCTCATCGGTGTCGCCTAAATCGACACCGACAAGCTCATCGGTCTCGATATCTTCCTCACCGTAAAGCCAAGAAACATCCGCCGAGTACCAAAGAGTACTCGCAAGTCTTACACAAAATAAAAATAGTTATGCATAAGGTCATTCAAAGGAAGGGCTCATATCGGCTTAGTTTTGCGAAAACGACGCAACAATGTACAACCTACACATACTAGTGTTTCAAGTGCCATTTCAAAATCAGATTTGAAGTAAGAGTAAAGCATGTGAATAAGTAATGAACTGAGTAACAAATAAATCATACAAATAGCAAAGTGGCTTCCCACTTTGATACTACAACAAGCATGAACATCCCATTCATGATAGTTACCGAGTTCACCCACAATTTTACTTCCAAGTCTAACAATAAGCAGCCACAAATTTCAAGCGGTCGTCCATAACCGTGGACACGGCTATTCGAATAGATTTATACCCTGCAGGGGTGTACTACTTTACCCACACGACTTGATTAGCCCGTAAGCCTCCAGATGCCTCCGAATATAGCATACTTCCTATGGTATGTCGGCCGGGTAAATCAAGATATGGTCGTTTTTAGCAAGAAGATCCCATTGGGCTAAGTCCCTCAACCCAGGGCTCCTAGGAAACACAAGACGCTCATGTCCCCATCCTATCGGCCCAAAAGGAAACATAGGATTTCACGGTCCTATGTCCTTACAATTTTACTACCGTGGGACTCAACACAACGAAACCTCCCCCCTACTTAACCATACAGCACCCATATACCGCGTGTGATAGCATGAGTGTTGCTTGAACAGTAGGTACCCAAAGTTCGGTCCTTAATTGTCCAAACAAGTCAAACCACATGCCCAAATCTCGTGCACAAAGCACCATCACTAACCGACACTTGTCCAGACCAAAAGCTCATTTAAAATGACAAAATTTAACTCATAAAACCGATATGAAGATCTGAAACAAAAGTATATAATGAGAGTTGTGTTTATCCCATAATTGTCGGGTTATTCCCGACAATCAAACTACCGGTTCTAAACTTGCATGGCTAAGCAAACTCAAACAATATAACTTCACTCATCCTATCATAACATTTCAGTAATGGAATAATTCAAGGATAGCCACAATGACAACATAATAGGATGTGTCTAACTATTCATCACAAAAATAGCGACATTATCAAAATAGCATGCAAGCAATTATCATTGCATCTACCCTAACAAATCTGGAATCAAATATGATGCAAAAAAGAAAGTTCAAAGGATGCTTGCCTGGCTGGTATTCCAATTTTTCACTCTCGGTTGTGTAATCGCTCGCTTGCGGCAGTTTGGACTCTAAGGAAATAACGACATCGAATAAACACCAAGAAATGGCTAAAAACTCAAATTGCTCAAAAATGCATGAAATTTATACAGTAGCTAGATTATGATTTTATATTAATTTAGGTATAAAAAATATTCCATTTGGAGTTTATATGAGAGAGTTATAGTAGTTTAAAAATTAGATTTCTGGAAAATGCTGAAAAATCATGGTTTGGTTACTGTTCATCCGAATTTAATTGTTTCACAAAAATTTGTAGATCAGTGGTAGGGATAATCTTTACATGGCATGAAAGGTAATTAAAATTTATGATCAATAAAAATTGAATCACCCCATTTGGAGTTCATATGATTTAGTTATGAATTGTTGAAGTTAAAAGACTTTTTCGTGTAAAAATAATTCTTTTCTGATTTTGCTACTGCATTAAATAATTTTTATAGGTAGGATGACCTAGCCTCTGCCATGACAAGTGGGGTCTATGTATTTTCTTTTCTATTCTATTTAATTCCTTTGGAAAACATCTACCGACAAATCTAACCTTCTCATACTCATATACTTAACCGATTCTCCGGTGTTGAATCCAATCACATGTATAACACTCTCCAATCATATTCTCATATCTTGATCCAAATACCGTACTAAACTCCACTAAGACATTATCAAGGTAGTTAATCCATCGAGTGATGCCGAACTCACAATCTTCCAAATAAACAACCTATCCGATAATTACACGAATCCACCGACTCGTGGGCATATATGACCATGATTAAATCCATCAATCGTTCTTCGATATACTATTTAAGCTAATACTAACTATCTAGCTCTACTAGCCTCTCCTCGGCAAATCACATTCCTATACACCAAAATTTCCACCAACCGAGGTTTATTTGACCAACCGATACATAATGAGCTTAACAATTTTAATAACACATCCCACATCTAATAGTTTACTAATAAATCAACTTACATCCATTTCACCGGACTACTCGTGTAGGACAGCTACTAATCCAATCACATATATGCGCCTCTACGATCAACTAATAATCATTCATCCACTAATCCAATAGAGGCACAATTCCACCGACTCGATACGTAGGACTTTTCTATTAATTACATGGCAATCCGAATATTTATCTACAATCAAATAATCTATTCTACCATCTCCCAAATTCTAGCATATAAGATTCGCATAAATATTATTTAAGGCATCCGACCAATTTGCTCACGATTAAAACAATTGTCCGATTCCATATCCATATTTCCTTAAATATCATCTCATGAGCTATCCATCAAGTAAGAATTCGTAAAATCCTTAAGCATCCTAACTACAACAATTACTAATCCAACGCGAGGGAAAAACTTTCGATTAATTTATCATCCAAGATCATCACCAATTTTCCATGCGACTCCAAAATCATATCATCCGATCCAATGATCCAATTTATATAATTAACCTAGCATCCACCGATCAACATTCTACATAATCCGCTACGATGATAAAATCACTCGCATATGCCGACATACATCGCATGAAGACGCCTACGCATAAATAAGACATAACCGGAGAAATACATCGGTTTTAAGCTACCAATTTATTTTACCATTAAACATGCATAAATAGATGCTATGCTCATGACTAATATGCAACATGCACAAGTAAATATCGTAAATGCGATTTGACACTAAATATTTATACCGTGGCACTAGGCGTGCGAAATATCGCCGGACATCGTCTTCTCGGCACTCGTTTGCATCCGCCGTAGTCGTCGCCGATCTCATGTGCGTCCGCGTCCGTGTCGACCGTAGTTGTCGCCAAGCTCGTCCGCGTCCGGCTCCTCGTCCATGTCCGTCATCTCGGTACCACCGTATCGAGCGAAGTCTCCGCTGTCCGCATCCGTGTCCCGCTCCGCATCATCGCCGCCGCTTTGCCGGAGCGAGCATGAGCCTTGCCATCGCGGCAAAACCGCCGCCATGCCGTGGTTCTCCGCCGCCTTGCCTTAGCCACACCGCGCGTGCGCTACAAAGACTCGCCTAACTCGACCGCGTGCATGCATGGCTCCAAAGACGCTTGGCTCGGCCTCCGGAGCCGTGTCACCGAACCGTCGTTGGTAGCGCGAGGCTGCCGCCGCCGCAGCCTCGCCTCATCCGCCCGGAGCCAACGTTGCGCCATGCATGCCGGCTGTTTCGCGCCATTGCGCGCCGCGCTGGCCGCCAGCTCCTCGCCGGCCGTGCCATCAAGCTTTGACCATCGCGAGCCATGTCCTCGTGTGGAGCCGGCCTCACTGCTGCCGTGTACTAGGCCGCCGCGCCGTGCCCTGGCGCGCCTCGGAGCCATTCTAGTGCCTCGGCGCGGCCACTGCCGGGTTGCACTGCCGTACCGACGCCGCTGGCCGTTGTTGGTGCCGACCAATCCATTGCTCGCCGCTCCAATGCCGTTCATCTGGCGCCGACCTCGGCTCCTGGCCGCCGCTCCACGCCGCCGCCGCTGCTGCCGCAAGCAAGCTCCGCCGACCGCACCGGTCACCACCGAGCCGCACTCCGCCGACACCCGATGCCGCGCCGCGACGGCGGTCGCGTGCTCTAGGCCGCACCACACCGGGTTGCCGGAAGCCGCCGCGCTCGCCGGCCTTGGCGACCACCGCCTCGTGTCCATGGCTCCTCGATGTCGCCCCCTGAGCCGCCGCCTCGTGCCCAAGCTCGTCACCACGCCAAGCTCCGACAGACAAAGGCACACATGCACTGTTGTTCTTCCTCCCCTCATCTCAAGAATGCCCAAAAGGTCATGCATGCGAAAACAAATCAGCAAAATGGATTGCTTGAGTGATGGGGAAGGCAATGGTATGACATGCATGGCATGATTTCCGGTTTTGGATTGGGATTGAAGGAGAGAAGTGTGCTGTTTTGAGCTCATGTTCATGAAGAGAAGAAATGGGAGCAGCCTGTTGGGGAGAAGATGGCGTGAGAGATGGAGTGGCTGTGAGGTAATAAAAAATGGCATGGGAAAGAGGTGTATGAGTTAGCTAGGTATAAAGATGGGAAATGGCAGTGAGTGGACAGGGGATGGCAGTGTGCTTTGTTAGAAAATGTTGGGCAGTGGGAGAAATGAGTGGCTTGGGGTGGGCTTTCGGCTGGGCAAAGAAAAGCTAGGGGATCATGCTGGATTTGGGGAGGAGAGAATGGCAGTGAGTGGTTGTGTGTGTTTGGGTGTTGGGGAAGAGAAAGAATAGATAGTGTAGTTGAGGCAATGAAATTATTTAGCATCAGATTTCTCCTCCTTTTCTCTAACTCACTCAAATGACCTCGCATGTCCGAACTAGCCGCTAAACTGGCAAACTCTCACGATGACGATCGCAACAGTATAACATGCGTTGTCGGATTCTTGATTTTCGGTGGTGTTTGCAAGGAGAGAAGTTGGCGAAGAGAATGGACACGTAGACGCCTCTACCGCTAAGGTGGTCAATGAATCAAAAGAGCAATGGTACTAATGCATGCTTGATGACATGGTTTTTGAAACGCATGCGAAAACAAGAACTTAATACGATTTTTTTTGAAGTATTTCAACAATTTGATTTAATAAAATGCAACCCTTTTTATTAATTCAATTTGATTTTAAAAGCAACATTTTAATTAAACACCAGAAAATTTTTAAAACATTGCCAAATATTTATTAGATCGCCAAATTAAATATTAACATCCTGATTCTGAAAATCGGGAGGTTACAGTTCTAGACTCATTCTTTTTGTGTTTTGTTTCTGTTCGAGATCGTGTGATCTATGTTTCTTGTCCCTAGCTAAGTGTTTGTTGAGTCCATATAAAAAAAATTGGAAACCCTCATTTCCTTTGTGAACCAATGTGCCCCTGCGAACACTCTTTTCCTATTGAGACTAGCTATTTGATATTGATCTAGGTAGACCTATTTATGGGTGGCCCAGCCCGAGCCCAACCCGATTTTCTGGGCACGAGCCTTGTTTATCGGTCCGAAGGTCCAGCCTGAAGCCCGACATTAACAATAAAAATAATAAAAATCAATTTTTTTATTCTTGAAATGAATTAAGTATTAAATATTTATTTATGAAAATAATTAAAATAATTATACTTCATGAAAAACATGCCAATTTTGTTCTTCGGGCCTAACCTATGTCGGGCCATGTCAGGCTCGGGTCTACTCGTTTAGGACTAGGCTTTTTCAGGCCCACCCCGCCCCGAGGTTTGAACAGGTCTAGCTCTAGGGCTGCTCATGCATCATCTAAATGCACAATCTTGTGAGTTGTTATTGCTAAACCGTAGGGGAATCGTTGCTGCCCATTGTTTCATCAAGTTGACCGAGGTATAAAAAAAATGAAAAAAAACAACAGTAGAAAAGGAGAGAAGAAATTAAGTGTTTTGGCAAACTACTCTTGTGATCTATACCCTAAATATTATTAAAGTTCAGATTGTGCATTAGTTGTGTTATGAGCAATCTTGTGCCCTATTTCATCATTTGAGCAATTGGCTCTCCATAACTTGTGCAATACGAGCTATTTGGTGCTGATACTTATATCTTGTTTAGCTCATTCCTTTGATTGCATTAAGTTACATCATATTTTTGTGTGAGTTACTTTGTTCCTCGCTTATATCAAAAGATCAGTGACTGGGCATTAGAATTCTAGTTTGGATTGTTACATAGCTTTACAATATCTATAATTTCAAATTGTATAGGATAAACACATTCCATCCAAGCATTGCACGTCTCACTAGAGAAGATCAAACGAGGTGAGATCGAGCCGCTGCAAATGTGGCTCGACCACACTTTCTCGGGCATGGGGAGAGGTGTTCTTGGTGCTGACCATGGCCTAGGGAGATGTTGTGGCTGAGGGTGTGGACATGGCGGTGGTGCTACCCACATTGGCGACGACTTCATTTTGCACCGCAATGATGGATATCAACGCCATGGATGTCGTCATGATGACTAGCCCGTGAAGGAGAAATTTAGAAAACTCAAGTTCACTATTTCCAATTTTGAAGGCGCGCCCTTCAAACCAGATGCGTATCTCACATGGGAACTCAAGGTAGAAATGATCTTTCGGATGCACAATTATTCGAAGGAGAAGAAGCTACACATGGTGTCACTTGAGTTTGATGGCTATACTTTAATTTGGGATTTTTTTGAAACAATATATTTTAAAAAAGAATTACAGAAATAAATGTCTATTTAATAAATTTACAAAAATGGACTTATGTTGCCATTCCAAATGGCGAAATGGCCTTGTCGCTATTTGGAATGGCGATAGGATCCCTATCGCCATTAAATCAGTGCGAAATGTCTAAGTCATGATTTGAATTGGTGACAAGATCCAAATGGTGACATGAGTTGGATTTTTTTTAAAAAAAAATTGAAAAGTAACGGCAAACAGAAGACATAAAATTAGGTGGGAGCAAGTACTGAACCAAAGAGAAGCTATTGGGGAACCTACAATTGCATCATGGGCTGAGATGAAGCAAGGGCTAAGGGCACGTTTTGTTCCTAACAATTACAAACATGATCTTTTTGATAAATTGCAGAGCTTGAAATAGGATTTTTTTTAATAATCAATTTTTATTTTGAAATATAGTAATATACCCCTTTTTATTTTACAGAAATAATACTTTGTCGCTCCACCGTTCGGTGACTTAGATCTAGTCGCTCAACCATTAGGCGACTTATCCAAGTCGCCCAACAGTCAAGCGGCATGGGGAGTAGTCGCCCGGTGGTTGAGCGACTTGGGATAGTCACTCAGCGGTTGAGCGATTTATTACCCGGTTGCCCAACGGTTGGGTGACAAATGGCCCAATTGGATAGAAAAGCACACCCAGCCCCATCACGATCACTTTCACCATTTCTCTCGGGATAGAACGAGAGGAGCTTAGGAGAGGAGAAAAATAGAGGGAGAGAAGAAGAGGGGGAGAAGAAGGTCAGGGAGAGGTGGAGAAGAGAGAACGATGGGGGGGGGATAGAAGCAGAGGAGGTTGGGAGAGGGAGAGAAGGTGAGGAGAGGATCTCGGGTGAGGGAGAGAAGGTGAGAAGAGGAGCTCGGGAGAGGGAGAGAAGGTGAGAGGAGGAAGCTCGAGAGGTAAGAGAAAGAAGGAAGCTCATTGATAAGGAGAGAAGGTCTTCGCGTGAAGGTAATAATATCATCTGTTCTTGTTCTCATCCGAATGTAGGCAACGTGTCTCTAGTTATTCATTTAGCACGTATTTGAGTTTTGAAATATTTGCAGTGATAAATCAGTCATGTCGGAGCCCACAAGATTAAAAGTGCATTACGATGTTGGTACAATTTGTGAAGGTCCATACGGTGTTGACCTGAGTGGTTTTCTGCAACACTCGGATGCAGAGAATGCTCGAATCGAAGATGTCCTGCATTGGCTCACCCACAGCTTCTCCTTGGACCTCGAGGTGTGCAGTGTCATCCTACATGGGCTTTGGAGTCGGTCTGCCATGCACATTTAGTGGGAGTTGAGAAGACTGATGCACACGGTTGCATGGAAGGGCTTTGTGGAAGGTTGCCGACGCCATGGATACGAGTGCGTGCTACTCGTGCAACCATGTCCAAAGGGAGTCGCACGAGGGTCGGTCGACAGCTATCGTTCGGTTGGTGGGAGTAGCTTGGGCGCGGTGGCCGATGTTGCGGAGGTAGAAGAGGACGCGGTGGCCGTTGTTGGGGAGGCAGAAGAGGAAGATCGCACACCACACATTGAGCCCACTAGATGGGCAGATGCAAGGGAGCGTCGATAGCATAGTGCGTCCGATGGAGATCGATGACTTGATGGTCTGGGCCGATGAGGAAGCTTTAGAAGAGGATGACGATGACTCTTTCGATGCGGACGAACATCCCATCCTGCAAGAATGGAATAGGGTGGACATTGAGGGTCTTGCTGTGCACGATGAGCACGAATCACCGTGGGAGTACCATGGTATAGAGGTTCGGCTTCATGCAATGTTTGCTAACATAGGATCACTACAGGATGCCATTAAGCTGCGGGGCTTGTCCATGCAGCGGATGTTTCAGGTTCTCAAATCCAGCTAGGAGCAATACACCGTGGTCTACGAGTAAGCTAGTTGTCCTTGAGGTGTGCACGCACGTAGACCCAAGTACAAGACTCACTGGATTGTCTCCAGGTAGAGGCGCACTCCTGCGTGCTCAGTAGTGTTTTACTGAAGCATCGCAACCTAATGTCCACCTTCATAGCCAATCTCATATACGGAGAGATAGTGAAGAAGAAGGACCTGGAGGCCAAGCACATCATGGTGGCTATCGAGCAAAAATTCAAGTACAAAATTAGCTATGAGAAGACATGGCGTGCGAAGCAGAAGGCTTTGGAAAGGAGGTTCAGTTCTTTCGAGGCAGCTTACGACAAACTTCCTCGTATGCTCCAGGTGATGCAGGATAGGAACCTGGGCACATACATTGCTGTGAAGGACAAGCCATTGAGAAGACCGCCGCTAGGTTTCATGGTATTGTAGAGAGCCTTCTTAGCCTTCAGTGCCTGCATCGATGCTTTCAGGCACATGTTGCCGTGATCTCAGTCGATGGGACGTTTCTAACTGAAAAATACAAGGACCAGATCCTGACAGCAATTGACATTGATGACAATAATCAGATTATGCCCTTGGGCATTGCATTCGTCGAAAGTGAGAATTTCGATAGCTGGTTGTGGTTCCTTCGACATTTGAAGGAGGCAGTAGTTGGGGCACGTCCCGATGTCTGTATAATCCATGATCGCCACCTCGGGATGATGAATGCCATAAGAAAACTTTAGAAAGACCTCGAGCCGTTCCCTTGGCTAGACATGAGGAACAGATAGCGCATTCGCCATCTAGGGCCAACTTCTTCAAGCAGTTCCCACAGCAACTGTTGATGAAGATGTTCAAGAGACTGGCTATGCAGAACCAGCATCGTAAATGCGATGCATTGTGGAAGATGTTGGAGGAGCACACTAGGAAGCACATCGTCGAGAGGAACAAGCATCTGCCCATTCCTGGGGCAGCGCAATCCGAATGCCTCGCACCATTGCTGGAGCTTGACCCTCCCCGTGTGACGCAGAGGACCTCGAGGAACATCAAGTGCTTCTCACATTGGATTGAGACCGAGCCATTGGCGAAGTGGTCCTTGATGCACGACACGGATGGTGCAAGGTACGACATAATGACCACTAACCTTGCGGAGGTGTACAACTGGGGTTCTTAGGGGTCTCTGTTCACAGCCCCTGGTCGCCATCGTGGAAGGCATGATATAATCAGATATTTTAGGGAAAGGTACACAAATGTATCACTTTATGTAGCCAACCCACATATACCGTACTACTCGAAGATTACAACGTACATGTAGGCCAAGATCGAGAAGGGTCAGTCACACACAGTCTTCATGATGGTCAATACGGAGCATCGTTCGACGCACTCCTTTGGGACAGAGCCAGATTTGGGACGGCTCGCTCTCTTGTTACCCACGAGGTTTGCCTTGGAGATCATGTGAATGAATCTAGCTGCACATGCAACAAGCCAAAGCTCCTTCACAAGCCATGCTCTCATGTCCTTACCGCATGCGGGACTATTAACATGGACCCATCAGACTTCATGTCGGAGTACTTAATGAAGGAGAGGGTGCTGCAGGTGTGGTGCGGCAAGCTAAGAGGCTCCAGGGTTGTGGGCAACTTCACCACATTGGATATGGCATAGAGGATTTGGATTTCGGATCTTGACCTGTTGAAAGGTGGGAAGGGCCATCGGCAGAGTCGTCGCATTAGGAACAATATGGACGAAGGGGAAGCTGGAGTGGTGGGTAGACATTGAGGCCGTTGTAGCCCGGAAGGCTACACTGCAAGAACTTGCAAGGCACCTGCCGATAGGTAGGAACACCGACGTGAAATGCTAGCATGTTGTAACTTGTACTTTAGTTAGTGCTTTGCTTGTTGTACGAAGTGTGGAAGTAATTGTATCATAACTGCACGCTTTAACTTCATTGTCAGTGTCAATCTGTCGTTGTTACCTACCCCTACAAAGTAGGACATGACCTCGCTCTGCAAAGCAGGACGTGACCACTCTCTGCAAAGCAGGACGTGGCCACTCTCTGTAAAGTAGGACATGACCTATCTCTGCAAAGCAGGATATGACTACTCTCTACAAAGTAGGACATGACTACTCTTTGCAAAGTAGGACATGATCTATCTCTGCAAAGCAGAACATGACCACTCTCTGCAAAGCTGGACGTGACCTTCGTGACTCATCGCAATGGAGCCGCTACAGCTGCATTTGCTCTCGCTATAAATACAGTGCTACTCGGCTAGGAACTCCACACGAACAACACTACCTAGATGACTTGGACAAGGAGAAGGAATAGAAGCGCATCTGTGAACTTTTGAAGGACTGGGTAGGTCCCCAAGAGACTGTCGCTTGCCACAGGGCGTTTAGTCAGCAGCCTTACATACACCACCCACTTCCTCAACAGCCACTTCGCAGTATGCCCAATGATTCCAGGTTGAGCCACCCCCTCCTATGCCCATTGAACGCCCTCCAGAAGGGCCACCAATGGGGATGGCGCCACCCCTATGTTGGTGTCGGGACGCCTGTAAGTGCGTCAAATCAACCGACGAGTGGACCATTAGGCAACGCTATTGGTGCTGCCCAAACTACTGTGCGGACTACCCCGACCGTAGGTTTGACACGTCGAGCCATAGGCAGCCGATAATGAAAATGCATTTTAGTGCACATCACTATTTTGCTTCTCGTTACACCATTACCACCTCTCTCTTCCCATCGCAATCTCCACCGCACCTATGCGACTTCAGCCAGTAGATCGACGACAAGATCTACCCCTACGACATGTGGATGCTGCTAGAATGGAGGAGGTGGGCCAGGGAGGACTACGAGGCCCGTGAAAGATGCCTCAAAGAGCTACAGGATAAGAAGGAAGGGCAGGATAGGCTACGTGAGGAGCAGGAGCATGCCAGGCGACGCGAGGCCGAGAGGGAGCAGAAGAGGGCCATTGTGGTCAGAGCTAAGGCGCAAGGTGAGGAGTACAACACTGAGCTGGGCCGCAAGGGCAAATGGCCACGTTCCACGCAATAGTTCGACCCTCTTCGTCCATATGTCCCATATATTTCTAATTCCCTTAAGGCATGCGTGTATTGTCCTTGGTTCGTTAGCCTGCGTATCGTGTAACCCCTTGTCGTATCAACCGTCGGTCTGTTATCGTTGTGCCATTTCTCCAAAGTTCTCCACCGTGTATGAATTCCCTGGTGCATTGTAATATTACTTATCTTCCTACTTATGAATCATTGCTACCTCAATCATCCTCACAAAATTCTTCAGAAATTTACCACACTACAACAACGTACGATGATCACAAAATATTATTGCGAGCTTAACAGATTTCGTAGCCTTGAGAATCTACAAAAATCACAAACGAACCAGCCAATCTTGTCACCACCCTTTTATTTCCAAAAAAAAATTAACAAGCTACAAACAAGATTTGCTAAATGTATTACCTACAAAAATTGATATTTATTCCCCCACGTTTATTTCCATTGGATTAATAAAATAATAATGTTATTATTTCAAATCGCCTAGCGGTCGAGCGACCTGCAGAGTAGTCGCTCAACCATTGGGCGAATACTGTAAGTCGCTCAACCAACGGGCGACTACTCCGCGTGTCGCTCCACTATTGGGCGACTTGGATCGATCGCCTAATGGTTGAGCGACTAGATCCAAGTCGCCAAACGGTGGAGTGACAGAGTATTATTTCTGTAAAATAAAAAAGGGGTATATTATTGTATTTCGAAATAAAAAATGATTATTCAAAAAAATCCTTGAATTAGGGTGGCGGCTTGGTGGAGTACTATAAGGAGATGGAGCAAGCTATGATTAGAGCATGTATGCAAGAAGGTGAAGAGCAAACTCTTGCACATTTTCTGTTTGGCCTAAACAAGAATGTTGGATGCATAGTGCAATATTAGCCCTAAAGCAACGTCATGGAGTTGGTGCATCAAGCCACAACGGTAGAGAAACAATTGCTAGAAGACACAAAACCAACACCAAGGACGACATCTTTTAACTTGAAAGCTCCATCATCATCATCATCTGATGCAACCAAAGCATGCTTCAATTTGGGATGAGGTACATCTTCAGCTAGTACTAGTTCTAATGCTAGTACTCGTTCTTCTTCGGATGCAAAATCAGCACCTACACCAAGTGACAATAAGCCCACTGCATCCCCTATATCCTCAATCGGCTCTATGACGAAGAGTAGAGAGATTCAATGCTTCAAGTGTTTGGGGGTGTGGACATATCTCTATGGAGTGTCCAAACAATCGAATTATGCCTGTTTCAGAGGATGTTGAGTATGAATCTGCAAGTGAGGATGATGTTACACTTATTGATGAACCGAAAAAATATGATGATGCTCCTGAAGAAGAGGAAGAAGATCTAAATCACGCAAATGATACTAGTGTAGCTCTTATCGTCACAAAAGCATTGAGTGTTCAGATCAAGGAAGATGCACACCCACAGCGATTCAACTTGTTTAAGGCCCAAACTAAGGTAGATGACAAGGTAATCAAGCTTATTATTGATGGTGGTAGTTGTTATAACCTGGCTAGTGTGAAGATGTGGGATAAACTTGTTTTGATGTTGCTAAAACACCTCGTTCATATCATGTGCAATGGTTTGGCGATTGTGGAGATATGAAGGTTCAGCACATGGTGAAAGTTACCTTCAAGATTCGTGACTACATCGATATTGTAGTTTGTGATGTGGTGTCAATGACGGTGTGTCACTTGTTATTGGGAAGACATTAGAAATATGATCGTAGTGTGCAACACGATGGTCATTCCAACATGTACTCTTTCAAGTGGCAAGGCAGGAACGTGCAGTATTTCATATGATTCCACGACAAATACTTGCTGAAAACATGCAAAAGAAGAATGAGGTGAAGGTAGAGTGTGAAAAAAGAAAATTGAGTGACATCCACCCTTCGGTAAGTGAGAGCCACAAGCTAAATATGAGAGATAAAAAGAAAAGTGAGGGAGAGAAGTTAGTAATGTTAGCCACCAAATCTGAAATGAGAGAAGTGAGGAACAATCTAGATTTGATGCACATTATGCTCTTGTACAAAGATGTGTTGCTTTCTACTAACGACTTATCCTCTCTTCCTAGTGTTGTTTCTAGTGTTTTGCTGACATTCGGGGATGTGTTTCCAAAGGTGATACCCACTGATCTTCCTCCGATGCATGGAATTGAGATGTGTTTCCAAAAGAGATACCCATTGATCTTCCTCCGATGCGTGGAATTGAGCATCAAATCGATCTTGTGTCCGTTGCCTCAAGACGATGTGTTGGTTGTGGTTGACTTGTTTTTTAGGAAAATTGTGGGATTGCATGGCATGCCAAGGACTATTGTTTCAGATAGTGATGTCAATTTTATGAGCTACTTTTGGAAGACTTTGTGGGCCAAGCTTGAGACAAAGTTGTTGTTCTCAACAATTTATCACCCACAAACGGATGGATAATATAGGTGGTGAAACGTACACTTTCCATGTTGTTACAAATGATGATCAAGAAGAACCTAAAAGAGTGGGAAGATTGTTTGCTATATGTGGAGTTTACATACAACAGGGTGGTACACTCTACTACTCAAATGTGCCTGTTTGAGGTGGTGTATGGTTTCAAACCAATCGTGCTACTTGATTTAGTGCCACTTCCACTACAAGAACAAGATAATATGAAACCATCAAAACATGCTGAATATGTGAATAAAATTCTTGCCAAGACAAAAGAAGAGGTTGAAAAGAAGGCACACTACTATGCTGATAAGGCGAACAAGTCAAGAAAGAAAATGCTCTTTGAACCGAGTGACTTGGTTTGGGTGCATCTACGTAAAGAACTCTTTTCGGGACAAGCGTAAGTCCAAGTTGATGCCTTGAGGAGATATTTCATTCAAAGTGCTTGAGAAGATAAATGACAATGCTTACAGGATAAAGCATATGGGTGATGACTATGTAGTGAGTTCAACATTCAATGCTGCTGATTTGCCACCATTTTTTGGATCGAAAGAATCAGAGTCGAGGATGACTCCTTTTCAAGAAAGGGAGGATGATGAGGACACCCCTAGCACTAGTGCGTTCTCTACCTCACATGGTATTGTTCACGATACAAGTTTTAAGACCAGCATCTAGTTCCATTCGGCATAAGAAGAATGTACAAACCACAATTGGGCCGATTACACGAGTTCGAGCAAAGAAGCTACAAGTAGAGGTGACGAGGATGGAATAATCCTCAAATAATGAAGCTATTTATCTATAATATTCATTGTATATAATAGTATTCTAATAGCTCTCCAGTATACTGTTGGTCTGAGATACTTGCCATGACTCGTTCATGTTACAACCACCCCCTAGTCAGAAAGTTTGTTATGACCACTTTTGGCCGTAAAGTCTATTACGACCAGGTTAAATTACGATAACCCTTTGGTTGATAAGTCTCACAGATAGATGTGTGGGCCATATCTTATCAACTAGGGACTCTGTACACCATGCCCAACTATGTGTGGTAGCAAATACAACACAAGCACATTTGTGTCTCTAACATAACTGCACACATCCCACTTTGTCTTTGGCAATAACCGTCCGACGAACGTGCTAGGAGGAAGTCTCACTGACAATAACCGTCGTCCACATATAGATTCCAACAACTGTCAAGGCATCTCTTGGCAGGCAACAACTGCCACCCATTTGATGCTTTGTAAGGGGCAATGCCAGTAGATGGAGGGGGAGAGAGAGGATTAAGTGGCCATTGATAGCATTTATAGTTTCAGTGGCACTTTGTGCATTATAATCTCGTTCAAAACAAGAACACAAGAGTGGGGTTATTATTCTTCCTGGAGAATACATAAACCTGCCTAAAAATACCATGTCTCTTCCTACGTGATCTCGAGAGTCGTGTTCCCCGCATTTACTCACAAATATCGATAGTAATTCATCGACAAGTGGTGAACCCGCTTCTCACTGAGTTAAACTTTAATTTAGATGAGACTTGTTTACTACCTAATGCGACTTCTTTGCATGTTCTAAGATTTATTAAGAAAGAAGAGCTAGAGGCCAAGAGGATTGGAAAGGATGCTGTTGTACAAAAATTTTGCTTGATGGCGCAGGCTTCTGTTGGTGAGACCTAGAGGGAGGTCGGGAGCATTACTACTCCATCGCCGGAGTATTAATATACGCTAGCCAGAGTATTATTGCACCGTCGGAGTGTTAATACACAACAGCCAGAGTATTACTATATGCCAGCCAGACTATTACTACACTCCAGCCGAAGTGTTGTTGCACTGCCAGATTGTTACTGCACACCAGATGGAGTGTTGTTGCACACCAGACGAAGTGATACTACACTACCGTCAGAGTGTTATTACACGAACAACATTGAACTTGAATCCGAGTCGGCTGTATCTTTAATTAGGAGAGTTCGGATTGCATTAGGGAAGCAGAGATAAGAGTCTATTTCTTTATTTTGAACGAATAGGAGTTGGAGTCGGCCTTAGACAATGTGTGCGTGAGTTTTGCTGGCTATAAAGCCAAAGGGTGCGCCCCATGTATTGGGGACCATGTTTAATCTATCTATATACTAATTGGAGGCCCTCCTAGAAACCCCCATATTAATCCTAGAAAGGTAAAACAGGGTAGAAATTCCCACATTAATTGAAGAAAAAGAAAAAAGCTAGAAATTCTCACATTAACCAGAGAAATCTAACCATCCAATTCAATAGGAAACGATCCTGGTTATCCAATTTATGTAACGGATATAACCTATGTCTTAGATATATCTACTACTCGTGTCATGCATAGATAAGAAAATAAGAAGAGTTCTATTCAAACTGTAGATGCCGATATGCTGATTGCTCGCCTAATCGTGTCTGTTCGTGAGGACGATGCAGAACAAAGGATTTGTGTGTTGCAGCTAAAGGAGGCGATATAGGAAACAACGTGGCAGGTACTACGTGAGGAGACTGGCTAGCTATGTGCGTGCGGTAAAAAAGAAAGAAAGAATGGGTCATTGGTCATTGAGGATTAATTGTTAACTGCTTAATTGTTGGTTGATGCTTGGTGATCGAGTCACTCTCACTACTCTTGGTTGGGTCATAGGGAAGACCATGAAAGTTGAATAGGAAATTGAACATGGAAGGATCTTAATTTTGGCCTCTATTTTCTTCCCTTCTTTGGCCAGAGACTTTGCACAACTTTTCATTTGAAGAGTCTCCGGGAAATTAAAAACAGTGACACGTCAAAACCACTGAGAGCCAGAAAGGTTCAGTTTGCATTGGTGCAAATTAAAGGTGCGTAGTCACGCATGGCATAAGAATCTATACCTCGCAGAAAACGATTTAGCAAACATGATTCCAAAAGTTAATTACTTCATATCACTAGATTTTTTACTTCCCTTTTAAAAAAATATTTATATATCCAACGTACTAGATACAAATTACAATTAGGACTCTGTGAACAGCAAATAATCCCGAAACAATTGGCACCCACCATGATCAACTCAAAGAAGGTGATAGTCCTGTGGTTAGAGTTCTGAATTTTCTTAATCTATTATATTATTGTTTTCTTTCAACAATTTTTTGCAATTTCTAATTACAAATTGATATACTTGGATATAACAATTGTTTCAGAATTCACATTTGTGTATTTGTATATATTCGTATAACATGATTTTTTTTAATTATGAATTCCTAAATATTTTTTCAATATATAATTATTAGTTTCACATATTCAATGGAAATACATATGCCTGGACACTAAAATTTTAATTTTGAATTTATATATGTTATAATATCACAATTTGTGTACTCCATATATATGTAGAAGAACCATACACTAATAGTATTTGTACTTAGGATGCACGGAAATAACAATATTGGTTCTATATTGGGGCCATGAGGCAATAAATTAGAAATATATAACAATTAGAAAAAGTAAAAGAAATGAGAACCAAAGTTTACCAATAGAATTTTTCTTATATTATCAATAGCATAATGTTGTTGAAACCACGTAGCCCGTGCGAATGCATGGGTTGTTTGCATCTACATAGAGCCTTGCACCAATTCTTCTCCTACGTATGACACACAGTTGCAACTAGAGAGGGGAATTAGGCGTTCTCTACCCCGCTGTTCTTGTGATCTCTTGTGTTTTGCAGGAGCAACAACACATCTACTTTGCGTGGTCGAGTAGACGAGGATCGAAGCGTGTGGTTGGGCGAATTTGAGTATCATATGTTTTTGTAATCGAGACAATGGTTCGCGTCGTCGTTCGTCAGGTTGCACGAATCCAAGTTATCACAATCCTACGCCGTGAAGATGGTATTTGAAAAAATGTGTTGGTGTGCAGAAATATTATACGATATATAGGATTCTTTCAAGGTGTCTGATTTGGTGTAATACAGTATAAGGTTTTGCCATAGCTTTACATAGATATATTTCAGTTCAGGGAGTAACTGATTTGCTGTCTCTTCTACTTTTATCTGTGTTATTCCTTCAGTACTTTGTTCAAGTGTTGTGTGTACCTGAACATTCTAATGTTACTGAAGTATTGAAATAGATTACTGAAAAGATTAATCACAAGCATTGTTCGATGACCCAGGTGTTGGAATTAATACAGGCTAGGCCCAATTTTAATTCTAATTAATTCCTAGAAAATCCCAAAGGCCCATGTGCATGTGCTAAAACTATTTAGTCCCACATGGAGAGTTGAGGGGGAGTTACACCATTTTAAAAAGTGGAGCGTGGTAGCTCCCTTTGTGGAATTAGAGAGAGCCAATACACGCGCGCGCTCGCTCGCCTCGCCATACCTCACCGAGTCGAGCCGTGTCATGCAGTGTGTGTGTGTGCGCGCGCGTGTGAGCAGGCGTGTCGGGTGCGGGCGCATTTTTCTTTATCTATTCGAAAATTGAAACACACTGACTCGTAGTAAATGGCATTAATGAACGGTTGGCAGTAACGGTTCAGTTACTAGTGAGTAATGGCTGCGGTTAACACTGGTTGATGGTGAATCAATGGCAACTGTTTCCTTAGCGAATTAAAAGCCTCTCGCCTCTTTGTTTTTGGCTATTGTTTTTTTGAAGAAAGAGTACTAGTTCTTCTCCTCTCCGCTTTACGAAAGATAAAGATAGAACTCTACTGTTTTGTTGCCGTTTCTGACAATCTCCATCCTAGTGAGGCGCGTGTACGGCTGCACCAGGAGAGCAGGCCTCCGGAACCCTCATCCTTCAGGCTTGCATGAGCGAGGACGAATAAGGTTTTTGGGGAGCGTTCGCGCGACTGCCGCTGCTTCCTCTTCATCCAATTTTCTGCTACGTTTACATCAACTGCACAACTACTACCATGACGTCCACTACGCCATGACGAACGATGACCTCACCAAGACTCCTGCTGCTGCTACTCCTTTCACTGGATCTGGGTATGGCTATCTCGCACTTGTTGCTTGCTTAGCTTTATTATCTGTTGTTGCCTTGAACACTGATATAGGTATGCTAGTTTCTATCCTTATAGAAATTCATATGCTTATAGTGTTCTTGTTTACCTGCTTTGTGAAAATGGCTAGAGTAATTTCTATGATTTATCTAGTATATTTCTGGATTAAAGTAAGTCCAAAAATGCTCATATTTTTAACATTCCAAAAACCTTATTCTAGACATTTTTCGTCAACTGGCTTTGCTGCTGTGCTCAAACCCTCTGAGTTCGATGGTGCGAACTACAAGAGGTGGTGCACCAAGATGGTGCTTTGGCTAACTTCCATGAACGTTTTCCATGTGGCAAAGGGCAAGCCTGAAGGAACACTTACTCCTGAACAGGAGCAAGCGTTCGAGGCTGCTGATAATCTCTTTGAAGGTGCCATGGTTAGCGTTCTTGGTGTGTAACACCCTGGCTATCCAGAAGCTAAAATGTTACCTAAAGAGTCTAACATACATCCACAATCATAAGAATTGAAGCAATAATCCAAGTTATAACGAATGGAAAGTGAATCGCTCATAAAGCATAAAAACACAAATAAAATCAACCTATGCAGTCAAGTATCACAAGAGAAAATAAACATCCATGACCAAACAGAAGACATCATCCACATGACGCCTCAATTATTACGTTTATCTCTAAACAAATAAGGAATTCAACCAAGTTCTATTATTGAAACTCGAATATGGTGATGTGTGTGTAGTGCATGTCTACTCCTCCCGATAGAATTATCATCAACGCCACCTAAAACAAAACAACAAACAAGAGTGAGTCCGGACTCAGAAGTACAACGAATACAAGAACACACTTCATGTAAAATTATGGTACAAAGAAGTATTCAAAGAAAGAACTGTAATGCATGGATGCCATGAATTGATTGGACTGCACTCAAGCTTATACCGTTATAGCAAGTGACACACCCGTCGGTGTTCACTTAAGCCCGTATTTATCAAATACGGGATCCAAAATACCGTATGAAGAACGTTTCATACGGTGTCCAAAACGCCACATTGGAATGGTGGGACTTCACTTGCCCATACTGGAATTAATGGGACTTTAGACTCCACTCCCGTGGAGCTCCACTCCCGTGGACGGAACATGAACAAGAATGCATGAATAAATTTATGAACAATGGTTAATATCATCTCCACACATATGAAAGAGCGCACACAAAGAACATAATCATCATAACCTTCTTGTCTACTATAACCTCCACTCCCGTGGATAGCACATGAACATTAAGCGCCTCACATATCAATAAAACACCATACCAATCAACGAGCATCTGGGGTTTACAAAACACACATAAGTCATTGTACTTGCCTTTAGCGTTGCGATGCGTTGGGAGGCAACGAAGAAGCCGCTAACCTTGGCGCTCACCCCTACACAAAAGTTACTCAATAAGAACCAAGTCATCAAGACACTACTCGTGATCGCCTAACTCATAACCCCAATCCCACCATCTAAAATATACCCGTTACTTTGAATTAAACCACATTCTAGCATAAAGTCTATACGGACAGCAGTGGTATAAAAGACATAACTTTTGATCTAAAACTCGAAAAGGGGTGTTCTCAGGTTTGATTGAAAGGTAATGAAATTATATACAATAACCTAGTTGATGGAAACCTCGAATTCTATATGTATCAATTTCCATAAGACCCACAAACACTGTCTGTCAGAACTTCCGGCAATTCTGGACGGCAGCACGGAAAGCGCCATAACTTTTAAGTGGCTACACCAAAATTTGCGTTCTTTATCAATATCAAAAGCTAAGACCAAGGCCTGCAATAACCTAGTTGGGTGAAAGCCCGGCATTTTCCATTATCCCACTCATATTTTAAAAGGCAACTTGACAGTTCATTCTCGTTAGGATTCTGGACAGCAGAGACGAAAACTATCATAACTTTTGATCCGTACGTCGGAATTCAGTGTTCTTGGCAGCCACCGAAAGCTAAGATCAATATCTACAAAACTCTAGGAGATGGACAACCTAAATTCGGCTTCTAAGATCATGAAACAGGCCACGCAACATTCGGGATAGAACTGAAATTCTAACGACAACAATTCAATCCAATCAAACTAATCGAATTCGCATCTGAAACAACCTAAACAGCGAGGGAAATCGATCATTACCCTTGTAGAACCATCGAGATCGCTGATCAAATCCCACGAAGAAATTCTCCTTCAATCCTCTCTTCCTTCCTCTTCTTCTTCTTCCCACGGTCGCCACAAGCGGCAGGAAGATGGCGCTGGGAGAGGAGGAGCAGCAAGCGGCGGAGGCATCAGAGCACGCCGCCATCAGAGCAGAGGCCACTGTGAGCATGGCGGCTATCTGAGCAAATGGGGCTAGGGTTTGGTCCTCCCCTCCTTGCCTTCTAATGGGCCGCGCCCACTCATGGGCCTTGGGCCACTATGGTCGGCTCCTCTTCTCGAATATGGGTTGGCGGCCCATACTTCTTCTAAAATTCTGAATTTTAACTTATTTCCTCTCTAATATTTATAGCATTTGATATCGAATAATCGGGTATTACATGGTGAGAAGTTAGTTGATGCATACATGGTGATTAAAACTGAGAAAGAGATGTGGGATGCACTCGAGACCAAGTTTGGGGTTTCGGATGCAGGCAGTGAATTGTATCTCAGGGAGCAATACCATGACTATAGAATAGTTGATGGTCGTTCTGTAGTTGAGCAAGCTCATGAGATACAATCCATAGTCACAGAACTTGAGCACTTCAAGTATGTGTTACCGGATAAGTTTGTCGTGTGAGGCATTATTGCCAAGCTTCCTCCTTCTTGGAGGAATTTTGCTACCTCTCTAAAACACAACAGACAAGAGTTTTCTGTTGAAAATCTCATTGGGTCTCTTGATGTTGAAGAGAAGGCGAGGGCAAAAGATACACACACTAGAGGTAATGGAAGACATTCTAGTGCCAATGTGGTGCGGAAGAAGAATGGCCAAGCTCAAAAGTTCAAAGGCAAGAACAAGACTGCACAAACAACTAGCTTCAAGAAGAAGAAGAAGAACACAAAGGATGTCCTTTGCTTTGTGTGTGGCGAACCTGGTCATTGGGTCAAGGATTGTAGCCAACGCAAGGGTGGGAAGAATAAGCAAGGGCAGAATTCCAAGTCTGCTAATGTTGTTATTGGAACTACTGAGACAGGAACATCAGGGTATAGTAATTTACCTACTGTTCTTTCTGTATGTCAATCTACCGATTGGTGGATAGACACTGGTGCTAATATACATGTGTGTGCTGATATTTTATTGTTCTTTTCTTACTAGGTCACACGGGATTTAGCCGTTCTAATGGGAAACGGGTCACATGCCACTGTTCATGGTGTTGGCACAGTCGATCTGAAGTTTACTTCAGGGAAGATCGTGCAACTGAAGAATGTGCATAATGTGCCATCTATCAACAAGAATCTCATCAGTGGATCTCTTCTGTGCAGAGATGGCTTTAGACTGGTATTTGAGTCCAATAAATTTATAGTGTCCAAGTGTGGACAATTTGTTGGTAAAGACTATGTGTGCGGAGGCTTATTCCGCCTATCTCTTTCAGATTTGTGTAATAATGTTGTGAACCAAGTTTGCAGTGGTAATGAGACTACTATTTGGCATTCATGACTTTGTCACATAAATTTTGGTTGCATGACGTGGTTAGCCAGTTTAGAGTTAATCCTGAAATTCATCCTTGCTAAAGGTTCTAAGTGTCAAGTTTGTGTACAATCAAAGTAGCCTTGTAAGCCTCATAAGGCTGCAGAGGTAAGAAACTTAGCACCATTAGAACTCATACATTCAGATCTGTGTGAGATGAATGGTGTGTTGACAAAAGGTGGTAAGAGATATTTCATGACTTTGATTGATGACTCTACTAGGTTCTGCTATGTGTATCTTTTGAAAACTAAAGATGAAGCTCTTCACTACTTTAAAATCTATAAGGCAGAAGCTGAGAACCAACATGAAAGGAAAATCAAAAGGGTTAGGTCTGATCGTAGCGGCGAGTACTTTTCTAATGAGTTTAATTTATTATGTGAGGAACATGGTATAATGCATGAGAGGACTAATTTATTCTATGAGGAACATGGTATAATGCATGAGAGGACGTCTCCCTATTCAACTCAGTCAAATGGGGTTACTGAAAGAAAGAACCACATCTAACTGATTTGGTTAACGCCATGTTATACACAGCAGGTCTTTCCAAAGCATGGTGGGGGGAGGCTATATTGATTTCATGTCATGTCCTAAAGAGATAACCCCATATGAACAATAGGATAAGAAAAAACTATCACTTTCATACTTACGCACTTGGGGTTGTTTGGCGAAAGTCAATGTGCCAATTCCCAAAAAACGTAAGCTTGGACCAAAAACCGTGGATTGCGTCTTTCTAGGCTATGCTCACCATAGCATTGGATATAGATTTCTAGTAGTGAAATCTGGAGTACCTGACGTGCATGTCAGTACAATTATGAAGTCCAGATATGCTACATTCTTTGAGGATATTTTTTTGATGAAAGATATGCCTAGTTCACCGAGTCAAGAGCCTGATACAACTCCTAAACCTGCCATTCCAATGGAATATTTTGAGCAAACCCCTGAGCAAATTCATGAGGAGGAAGACAATGAAACTCTGAGGAAGAGTAAAAGATAAATGACTACAAAGTCTTTTGGTCCTGATTTCATTGTGTGCCTTGTGGATGATACTCCAAGTACCATTTCTAAAGCATATGCTTCTCCAGATGCGGAACACTGGAAAGAAGCATTTCATAGTGAAATAGATTCCATTATCTCTAATGGAACTTGGGAGATCACTAAGCGTCCTTATGGTTGTAAACCTGTAGGATGTAAGTGGGTGTTCAAAAAGAAGTTTAGGCCTGATGGTACTATCGAGAAGTATAAGCACGGCTTGTGGCCAAGAGTTATTCCCAAAAGGAAGGCAAAGATTTTCTTTGATACTTATTCACCCGTGGCTAGATTGACTACTATTCGAGTACTATAATCTCTGGCTGCCTCACACGGTCTTCTCGTTCATCCGATGGACGTTAAGACGACTTTCCTAAATGGAGAGTTGGACAAGAAAATTTACATAGAACAACCAGATAGATTTGTAGTAGATGGTCAAGAAGGAAAGGTGTGCAAGTAGTTAAAATCTTTGTATGGTCTTAAACAAGCACCTAAGCAGTGGCATGAAAAGTTCGACAGAACTTTAACATCTGCAGGCTTTATTGTGAATGAAGCTGACAGATGTGTGTATTATCACCATGGTGGGGGCGAGGGAGTAATTCCATGTCTGTATGTTGATGACATACTGATCTTTGGAACCAATCTTAATGTGATTATATCCATGGTGGGGGCGAGGGAGTAATAGTTTTGGATTATATCCAAACAACTAAGAATCTGGTAGATCCCTTCACAAAAGATTTATCACGGAATGTGATAGACAATGCATCGAGAGAGGGGTTTGAGACCCATGTGAGTTATACCATAGTGGTAACTCATCCTATGTGATCGGAGATCCCGTGAAGTAGGATTGGCGAAACAAGCTATTGGTTAACTGGAAGGTGAGTACCTTTATAGACCCACTCCATTAGAGATGCAATTCTCTCCTAAATCTGTATGGCAAGTTAATTTTTATCTTAATGTGTTCTGTGGCTTGTTTAAGCAAAGATACTGTCCTACAGAGCAGTCTTGAAAGAACACGCCTATATCAGTCCGACTGCTAGTCACAGTCTATGAGATAGGGTAATCTCTAGGAAGCTCATGAATAGGCTAGGAGTATGACTTATATACTCCAACCCGCGGGGATGCCTCGCAGCCTAGTATCAGTTAAGGACTTAAGTGAAACTTATTCACACAAAACTGCCAATTCAAGGCTTAGTCCATTGTGCAGTTGTAGATAAGTGTAGCTTCTGTTCTAGGTAGATGTTCAACCTTAACCGGTTTCCATCGAAACACTGGTATATCAAAACAATACTGTGGATTAAGACATTTGACATGTGCTCTTGGGATTTGGTGGGGGATTGTTGGAATTAATACGGGCTAGGCCCAATTTTAATTCTAATTAATTCCTAAAAAATCCCAAAGGCCCATGTGCACGTGCTAAAACTGTTTAGTCCCACATGGAGAGTTGAAGGGGAGTTACACCATTTTAAAAGGTGGAACGTGGTAGCCCCCCTTGTGGAATTGGAGAGAGCCAATACATACGCGCGCGCGCGCTCGCTCACTCGCTCGCCTCGCCGAGCCGTGCGGTGTGGTGCGGTGTGTGTGTGTGTGTGTGTGTGTGTGTGTGTGCGCGCGCGCGTGCGCAGGCGTTTTGGGTGTGGATGTGTTTTTCTTTATCTATTCGTAAATCGAAATGCACCGACTTGTAGTAAGTGGCATTAACGAACGACTGGCAGTAACGGTTCAGTTACTAGTGAGTAATGGCTACGGTTAACACTGGTTGATGGCGAATCAATGGTGACCGTTTCCTTGGCGAATTAAAAGCCTCTGGCCTCTTTGTTTTTGGCTATTTTTTTTGAAGAAAGAGTACTGGTTCTTCTCCTCTCCGCTTTACGAAAGACAAAGATAGAACTTTACTGTTTTGTTGCTGTCACTGGCGATCTCCATCCCGGCGAGGTGCGTGTATGGCCGCACTGGGAGAGCAGGCCTCCGGAACCCTCGTCCTTACAGGTTTGCATGAGCGAGGACGAATAAGGTTTTTGGGGAGCGTTCGCGCGACTACTCGCTGCTTCCTCTTCATCCGATTCTCTGCTACGTTTACATCAACTGCACGACTACTACTACGACGTCCACTACGCCATGACGAACGACGACCTCACTAAGACTCCTGCTGCTGCTGCTGCTCCTTCCACTGGCTCTGGGTATGGCTATCTCGCACTTGTTGCTTGGTTAGTTTTATTATCTGTTGTTGCCTTGAACACTGATATAGGTATGCTAGTTTATGTCTTTATAGAAATTTATATGCCTATAGTGTTCTTGTTTACCTGCTTTGTAAAAATAGCTAGAGTAATTTTCATGATTTATCTAGTATATTTCTGAATTAAAGTAATTCAAAAAATGCTCATATTTTTTACACCAGGTGATAAACAAAGAGTGACAATCGAGAAATACCCAATTTGTTCACTTTCTCTGATACTAGTGGTCTAGTACTGTCCTAAAGCATGCTAGTCCATCACCATTACAAGAACCAGCCGTGCAAAGAATTAGACGATTCATCCATCAATGCAAGCAACACAAAGTTGACACATTTTCTACATATAAGCTTCACAAAAGTTAGGATTGGGGTTAGAGTGTAGTTGCATGTAGATTTCAGAAGAAAAGTCTGGTCTATGCACATATATATAAGGAACAGGCCGGTGGCCAAGCTGGATAGAAAGTTGTTTGCATTGTTCGGATAAACCGAATGTGCGTTGGAGCTTATCGTGAGCACGTTCGAGGATGTGGAAAGTAGCAGCAATGCCTAAGATGGACCAGCCTAACAAATATAATAACCTAATCATGCATATGCAGTCATGCATGCAGATGATGCAGATCATTGTAGTGCTCTTAACCAAATCCGATGAGCTGGGCAAATGGTCCACTACTAAGGCTTCTCATTGGATGTTTCTGAAAGCTAGTTTGCATGTGCAGAAATGACACTAATTATTGTGGACACTTCGAAGTAGACTACACAAAGTCCCCGGTCCATTGGAAGAGTTTAGTTTTCTTCTTAATGTGTCGGAAATATCATCTATTGACCGCGTTCTTGAGAGTTGGTCAAAGCATTCACCTTAAAAAAATTATAAACGACAGAAAAAGGCCATAGGATTAAATCTCAATAAAATAGTCAAAATGATTCATACTCTCAGCAGACACGAAAAGAAGTCCTAGAGGGTAGTCAAACCATATTAATTTTGACCCAAGAGATATGTTATCTAAAATATGTAGTTTGGACATACAAAAATAGTATAAGTAAACTTGTCATAAAAAATTACTTTCATACAATTAAACTTTCCTAACTTTTTTTTAAATATAATAAAAATTATTGGTCAAAAGTCGCATTTCGTTGGCATTGAAAAGTAAAAAAAGGTAAGGTGTAGTTGGATGTAGATTTCAGAAGAAAAGTCTGATCTATGCGCGCGCACACACATATACATACATACATGCATACACACGCATGCACACACACGTGTGTGTATATATATATATATATATATATATATATATATATATATATATATATATATATATATATATATATAGGAAGCCTTTTTCTACTTCCAGGAGTAGTTACTCCTATTTCAGTATCTCACAACGTATGGAGTATCTTACGCAACCGAGAGTATGTATGTGTAGTATACGAGTATATAAGACCATATAGGTGGTATTTACATATTTTCAGAGGTGGTATGTACAATTTTATGTACAATTTTTAGATATACTCCTTTTTATGTGCGAATATGAAGGTATTTACAAAATATGCTAAAAACTATGAACTCTCTTTCAAATGTTTCGTGTGGTTCACATTGGAGCATCTTATAATTAGTATATGAGTATACCCAAAGTGATAATGGAGTATGTCAAGTTTTTTTAGGTGGTATATCAAAGGTTGGAGTAACTACTCCCGGGAGTAGAAAGTATTTTTCCTATATATATATATATGGGAACATATCTAGTACTAATGGATGATTCAGTGCTAAGGTGCTAATGCCAATCTTGACCGTTGGATTTGGATTGAACAACCAAGATTAATACAGTCTCTCACCTCCAAACCATTTAATCACCTTGCATGCTTCCACATCCAACGGTCAAGATTGGCATTAGCACCTTAGCACCGAATTACCCATTAGCACCAGATATTTATATATATATATATATATATATATATATATATATATATATATATATATATATATATATATATATATATATATATATATATATATATATATAAATTGTATGGTACTCTTAGGAGTACGTGCTCCCATTTTTCATATACCATTTAAATCGTATGATGATATATTTTTATCAATTTGAGCATAATCCAATAATGATTATAAGATACCCCAAAGTGAATTCCATGAAAAAAAAATCATTAAAGTCCACCGTTTATAGCTAAATTTGTGTATATACTTCTTTTATATATGAAAAAGGTATATAGCAAAAATAAATGGCTCTAATGAAAAATTTTCAATCAAGTTGCATTGAAGTATCTCATAATTGGTATTTAAGTATACTGAAAATGATAAACAAGTATAATATATTCATTTAAGTGGTATATTTAAAGTGGGAGTATGAAACATGCATCATATATATATATATATATAACACGGCATCGCTATTCATCGCTCGCACGCTGAATAACTTATTCTGCACGTGGGCCATAGCTTGGGCCACGCTGCGCATGGCCTAGCAGCCCACGCTACGCGCGGTGCGCCTCCCGCTCAATATTGGCAGTAAAACCCTCACGCGCACCAAAGACCCGCCGAGTTCGCAGAGTAAAATCCTCCCGCGTGTCAAACGACAAGAAACACTCACACACGCCAGCACCCCCCCTCGAATTCGGTAGTAAAACCCTCCCGATACGGTAAAAACCTACCAACACGCAAAATGACAGTGGAAATTTGTTAGTAGTATAATCATGTGTCACCCCCGTGTCATTATTAAAAAAAAAGGTTTTGACTGCCGTTTAGGTGAGTAAGATGGGACCGTGATATTGAGGTTTGGGTGTTATGCGAGAAAATGACAACAAGTTCTCGATCCGTAAATGTTACCGCATCGTAAATGATACCTATTATTACTTGAAAGACATGTCGTGTTACTACTGTAACAAGCTTGTGCTTTGTGTTTTTCTGGTAATTACTGTGAGTTTGATAACATTTTACTGTTGTTTGAAAATGACATTATTACTAGTATACCCCACTGAAAAACATGAATTTACTATATGTTACGCAAGTTCTTCCAGTAATCATTTGTTTTACTGTCAAATGTAACATGTATTACTGTTAGTTACAAAAGAATTTACTTGATATATGGTCGTAAACATGAAAAAAACTACTTCTGTTTGCTAAGCGGCCTATACTTCTCCAAAGTTTCAGGGAGGGGCTTGACGCTGTTGACCTTGTGGAACAATAGATAGAACTTCATCTGGGCCCTGTACTCATTCCCCTTCTCCTACATACACATGATAAAAAAAGGTCACGTGTCAAACGCTATACTGTGATAAAAATCTTTGGATCTTTGCAGTGGTGGGAATTGTTATCGGCTCTATCAATGTTGCCAGTGTCAAGCTTTCGCCATTCTAGAACTCCAAGTACTTCATTACGAAGAAGGCGCAGTCATTCTCTAGGACTTGCTTCGACGTCCCCACGCTGTTCACCCTCTAGTCACAATGATCGGGAATTTCCAACTAGTCACAACCTGCAGGGCTACGCACAGATGAGGGATGATCCTCTTCCTGACTGGGTCATGGTGGTCCGTTACTTTGTGCCCTTCCTCTTGTAATCGTTGGAGTCCAGCACTTGCACGTGCTTCTGCGCTATGTTGAAGCGGTAAACGAATCAATGCTAATTGTGTAAAACTGGGAGGAAGAGCTACAAAGGGAATAAAAACCCATAAAAATACTTACTAGCTTTACTGTAATGCAATATATAATTTACTGGATCATGAACAATATTTTACTGGATGCACGTCGGATAGACATAAATTACTTACCAGCTTTACGCGTGTGATGTATACCACTGCCATGTGCTCCTTCAACATGTTCACGGCCTGTTCACTACTGTACTACTTGTTTTTAATGTACTCCTCTATGTTTAGCAATTTTTATTTATGGGAAAAGCACAGTAGTGTGAAACTTACCGAGGGCGATGATAGGATTTACTACTACGCGAGTGACTATTTACTGTACAAAGAGGTTTTGCAAAAAAACATCTTACCAACAGTTCGATGGGGAGGAACACCCTATACCCATTGCTTTGTGGCCTCAAGTCAGCGTCGTCTTGGCACAAACACTCGATTAATTGAAAGATGAACATGTCTTTAGTCATCTGTCCGTCCTTGAATGACTACGCCTTGTCTTTTCCAGTAGCCGCTATGAATCCGTTGCTGGACTGGAGTAGAGCAAGGCTGCAGTACGAAGTCATGCATGTTAGCAGTAAAACATAAGTGAACTCTCGGTAAAACATAAGTGAACCCTTAGTAAAACAAACATTGGTCGATCCAGTAAACTCTCTATTGACAGAGCAGTAAAAAAAACACTCACGTATCGATAAAAGTGTGGCAATATTCTCCTACCTTTTGAGGGTCTCGTCGTTGCATATCAGCTCACTCATCTCCATGGCCGTGGCCATGGGCACTTTTGGTCGCCTTTTGTATGGCTTGAATGGTGACACCAACTTGCTGGGAGCTTTGGTCAGCCTCTTCCCAATGTACGGTGTTCTTTGGTGTCATTCAGGCTAAGGGGGAACTATCTTCCCTACAATAGTCTTCTCCACAAACGCCCAATTTTTAGTCACCGATGTGCCCGTCGTCTTTGCTAGTTTGGGATTGGCGAGTTTTATCTTGAGCTTTGGATTCGCGGCGGCACTACTATCTTGAGTTTTACCATCTTTGTTGTTATTTTACTGTCGTATTTTATTTGTCTTTACTGAAAAATCGTGATGAGTTACTGCTATCAACCCTGTACCTTTGCCACACTGGGTATACCTGACGGGTCTTTGCGAGCACTGGTAGGCGCCTTCACTACCTCCTTTGTCGGGAGAGGCCCCGGCGTCTGTTGTAGCCTCTTTCACTTTGTTCTCAAGTGGGAGCGAACAACGTTTTACTGTCATGTGTCCACCAAACTGTTGTATATGACGTCGCATAATACTGCAAGTGGCCCCAATATGTACCTCTAGTGCACTGATGCTAGCCATGTGAGGACCCGGAATATTTAACTAGTAACACTTAACCTCCAAATGGTTCTAGCGTTACTAATTAAACATTCTAAGCCTCGATGGACATATGCTTCCCAGAATTGCAGCATATGCACATCATTACAAAATTACACATCATTTCCATACAACATACATCACTAAGTTCAACAACGACATACATAAAGTAAAGTTATTACAAAAGAGACGACCGGCCAAATAGAACAACATACAAGAAAGACAGCGGAAGCAAAAGGTGCCATAAGATGGCTAGAACAAAAGTCGACCGGTTAGCCACACAACCCACAAGACAACCGACCGGGCCGCCAAGCTAGACGCCTCTCAGGCTACCACAGCACAACTCACAGAAGTGAGGCCCCTTAAGCTCACCTTCTTCCTCTGCAACAAATACATTTAAGCAAGATAACTGAGTACACAAAGGTACTCGCAAAACTGACGTGTGGAATAGCAAACCTGTTCATAAACTACATGCAAGCTTATTTAGGTGGAGGTTGTATGTCTCATTTTGCACAACGCCAACTTTATTTGCAATAATGTAATACATTTAAAAGCAAGTTTGTAAATCTGTTTTGTTGTCAAAATAACAGCGAAATAAAGATACATACAAGTAACCACCTGGAAGTGACTATCCCAATAGCCACCACAACATAGCACGAATCCCGCATTCGCACCACCCATCAAGTTTTAATTAAAGGTTGTAGTCTAACTCTTGAAAGACCTTGCCAAGCGTGTCCATAACCTAGGGCGAGGCTATTCAAATAGTTTTAACCCTACTGGGTGTACCAATGTACCCACACTTCGACCGCCTTTAAGCCACAAAAGCACACTTAGAAGGTATGCCGCACGCTAAGTCCTACGAGACGCTTTCCAATATTGTGCATTGACTACGAGCCGCTCGTATGGATCGGAATCCATATGCTTACATTGCAAGCCGAAAGACAACCAGCCATCACAGGGGAAGCCTTTCGAACACTACAATGTTCCCAGCACCATCCCTCCTGCGACTCCCTGCGACCCGAAGCCAATACACGCCAAAGTACTAAGTCAAGAGAGGTCTCATACCCTCTAGTGTGGTTAGCACGTGAAAATGCTTGGTTTAGTGTAACAAGATGTTCGGTCCTTGTTGACTCGGGCACCATTCCAGTCACACCCAGAAGCACAACAATCATACCATTGTGCCCAAGTCTAAATCATTTTGTTTTCAGTTTTAGTTTTCACAAATAGACATGACACAAGGCTAAAATCATAAATCATAATAAGTTTTATGTGATCAAGGTTATCGACAAGTCGATAACCGCCCATTTCTACCGGAAGCTAAGCATGGCTAAGCAATTAATTCGCAACTACTAAGTGACAAGAGCTCATCCACGAGCCCTAATCACAGCAATAACCTAGGCTCATTGTAGTAGAGAATAATCATTTGCTAAGGAAATGCATCTACTAGGTCAACTAACGACAATAGTTTAACACAAAGTAGCAATGCATACATAGAATTTGTAATCAACATAAATACTTAAAATACTGGGATTAACATGATCAAACTGCTTGCCTTGCTGGGATTGTTCTTGCTGCAGAGGAGGATTCTCATGCTCAATATATTCTTCGGAACCTAACGCGAAAATACGATAAAACCAATAAGAACGAAGAACACCAAATAAAACTCAACAGCAAAGAACATCCAAATCCCAAGAAATTTATACAGAAACTAGAGGATGATTTTATACAATTTTAGGAACAAGAATCATGCAATTTGGATCTATGATGCAAAAGTTACAGTAAATTTACTCTTTCTCAGCCTCTATAAATCAACTAAATTAATTATAGGTACTGTTCATGGCGAAAATTTCTAGAATGATCTAAGGTCCAAAATTTTTATAGCAGGTATATTATGACATCCTAATAACAGCAAAAGTTGAGCTTACTAAATTTGGAGCTATAATGATTTCCTTATGATTTTTCTAAGTTGTAAGCCTAGCACATTACATTTTTCAGAATCATAAACATGCTCAAAACCTATTTCATATTAAAGTACACTAACAGAGGAATTTAACAAAATTGATTTTGCACATTTTGGAGTTATGCAGAAAAGATATGCATTTTACAAGTTTAATTCTATTTTGGGATATTCAAAATTGGCGAAATCAAGTTATTTGAGTTACACAATTTTCTGTGACAGAACATGCTCAATTACATTTTTGTATTAAACTACAGAGGCATAAAAATTTATTACAGCTGGAAACATCTAAAAAGGAGTTAAAATGATTTAGTTATGAATTTCTAAAGCTCTCATACAATTTTTATTTGATAAATAGATACTTTCAGAAATGAAATCCAACTCAAATGGAAATAAGCGACGCGGACGCTCGTGGGCCGTTGATGCGAAATCCAACGAGCCACACGCACGAAAAACAGCGCACGCGCGCGATCCCTAAAAGAGCCCACCGTTGGATCAAGATCCAACGGCTCACGAGGAAGGATGCAACCGGACGGTGCGGTTGCCTCGACTAACCACGACCGCATATCTAAAGATGAGCGGCTCGAGCACATATTTAATCGAGAGTCCGGTGCACACACGATCTCGGCCGCAGATCGTGAGATGGACGGTCCCAGTGAAGAGGAACCGGATGGTCGAACGCATATCGGATCTGGGCGCAGATCGCAAAATGGACGGCGGTCCAAGATCGGTGCAACACGAGCGCCGACACGTGGGGCCGCATGTCAGTGATTGTAAGTCACACACGCGAGCTTTAACACACATGCACAGGGCTCGGGCCCACATGGCAGCGAGACACAAGAATATTTTAGGATAGGTAATTTATTACTAATGACCAATGATTAGTGATGATTAGCAATTAATGTGTCCTAACGATTTACACAGAGATGGACTTAGGGACTGAGGGCCCACCTGGCAGTGGCACAGGCTGGCGGCTTCGGACACATTTATTGCTAACAATGATTAGCAATAAATAAACCCAAAATCAGCCCTGATGACTTCTGGTTCTCGGTTTTAGGCTTACGGGCCCACATGTCAGTGAGACATCTGGCCAGATTAAGACACCATTAATACTACTAATGACTGGGTATTAACTGTGTCCTAATAAAATGACGACAACGGAAGCTACGGCCGGCAAAATCCCGAGCGCAACCCACGGCTTGTCGCCGGCGACTCCGGTCGCGGCGGCGCCCACAAAATACCAAAATGGGTTCGCAATAGTGATGCGGACCCAATGGTGATGATCTCGCCGGCGGTGGGGGTCTAGAACGCCGGCGAGCCAGAAAACACAGAAGGAAGCCATTTGGGCAACACACGAAAACAGCAAAAAGCTCCGCTGCAGTCCAGGAAAGCGAGTGCCAACACTTCTAGGGACTAAATAGAAGCTACCTTAACCGAGAGGAGCTTCAAAGATGGCCGGAGAAGACTTGAACACGATGAAGTTCACCGGAGCCGAGGAAGACGAAGTAGAAATTGAGGTTCTGAGCAAAATGAGTGGAACTAACTCATTACCATAACTTCATCATAGCTCAGAGAAACTCTAACAGCAAGCAATTGCAAAATGAACCACTTACCGGAGTTGGAGAAGAAAGGGGGTGAAATCAACCGAAAATCTCCAAACTTAAAATTGATTCATTCCTGTGAATGCAACCCAAAATTAAGTTAGGGGAAATATAAAGGTAGTTGAGGTGCTCAAAAGGGTACAAGAAAGATCGAAGATGAACCACTGGACACCAAGATCGCCATTGGAGCTTTCGGGTCAATAATGGTGCTTTGAGGATTTGAAGTGGTTTTAAGCTCAAACACAGAGGGGAGCTAGGTGTGGTGTAAAGGAACACCAGGAGGACCTAGAGGGGCAATATATAGGGAAGGGATTAGGGTTTCGAGCATGAACATGAGTCCATGGTGGGCTCGGTTCATGCTACGGCCATGGACCAAGAAATGATGGGAGCAAGTGAGACTCGGGATGGAGGAGAAAGCCTGATGCGCATTTAATGCTCTGCAGAGAAATGTTGACGAGAGAAAGCTCGAAAAGACAATGTGAAGCTGCCCCTTTCTCTCTCTTTCTGCCATTGCCTGCATGCGCCGCACGGCTAACCCAAGGAGGAAGAAGAACAGAGAAAACAAGCCACGACCGTTGGATTAGAGATGGACGGCTGCGATTTAACTAGGTCCGCCGGACAGTCGGATTGTTTTCAGAAATCTGGACGGTTGGATTGAGATCCAACGGTCCCAATTGAATAGTGCAACCGCACGGTCCGAATGCTCACGCGAACGAGGGCCGAGCGATTTAAATCCAACGACTGATATCAATCGCGCGCTAGGAAGGGAACCAGGTGCGATTAGTTGGTTCGGCCAAGTCCATTGGCTCGAGCCCGAGTCCGACTCAAACCCAAGGAACAATGAACCGGGTTTTAGGTTTTTTAAAAAGACAGAGGCTTTTGAGGATTTATTAGAGGTAGCAATTTAACTCCAAAAATTCTGAAATTTTTACAGGAGCTTGCTGACTTAGACATTGACCTTATGTAAAATTTTCAGAGGTTTTATGCATTGCATTTTTCTCCAAAAATTCTACAAGGTACTGGTTCAAGGTTTGGTGAGAGTCAAGCAAGTTTGACTACCCTCTAAAAGTATTCAAACAATTTCTAAAAATTGTGAAATTTTCAGAGGGCCACATACCATCCCAAGAACTTAGGAACAATATTTCAGGAGATGATCAAAAGGTTTGACAAGATTGTTTTGAAAGATCAAGATTTGGATCAAAGACTTGTGACTTTGTATATCCACTGGCTCTTGTACAATAATTGTTTAGTACACACAGAAATACATGATGTTAGAAAAGTTTTAATTTCTACTCATTTTCTTACATTTGAAACACAAGCTCAAATTGGGAAGTTACAACTCTCCCCTTACAAAAATCTTGTCCCGAGATTTGGCTCACTCGGAAAAGAAAGAGGGTAGTCCGAACATGGGCACAGAGCACCATCGATGCCTTGCAAGCTTACGATTCTTGAGGCGTCTGACTTAGCCAATCGACCGCACGAATCTTGGTTTCATTGGTAGAAAGCGTGTCACTTTATCCAAGCAGAAACTTACGAGTCGGATATACCAAGGATTGTGATGAGAGATCTTTCTAGGTTCTAAGGTTGATGGTGCAAGGTCGTTGTTAGCTGGTGGAGCGATTTGTCTGGTTACTCCACTAACGAATGGGGCCTCGGCTTGATAACTAGCTATACGGAGTCATCCCTCCGCAGCTAGTTTGTTAAAGGAGCTATGGCCCTCTAGGCCACAGAAATTTGAGGCAATAACAGGTATGTGATACCCTTGGATATATAGGGAAGGGAATGTGCTACCCATGTCAAATAACGATGACATCCCAGACGGCATCTTGGGGTTCGGGATAGATTAGCAAGATCTTTTCAAAACTGGGTGGTGCAGGCCGGATAAAAGAGCAAAGCGAAGACCACCAAGAGCAGCAAAAGATGGGGATACAAGGGAATGAGATACTCCTGAATTGACTAAAATAGTATTAGGGTAAGGGTTAACAAGAGGCGTACCTAAACGACGTCGGGTACCTCCTGAGCTTTCCCAGTGAGATGGGGTTGACTTAGTACGAACAACCCTCAGTCACGATGTTTGCGAGTGCATGTGATCGAATCACGGGCCGCGAAAGCGAGAGGTTCTTTGCCGACCTCTTAGGACAATTATTAGCATAATGGCCCTTGAGTTTGCGGAGAAACATGTGACTTGGCTAGATTGCGGAGGCCGCTCTGCGACTTCGCAGTGCACGAGATTGGGGCACGACTGCAGAGGGCGAGGTGGCGCACTCTCCTAGGACAATTATGCGCATAGTGACCCTTGTTGTTGCGAAGAAACAAGTGGCATCGACTATCCGTTGACGCTTGCGATGATCCTTTGGCTTTCCCTTTCTAGCCCCAGCAACAATGGGATTTTGGATCACAATCGAAAGTTGGGGAAGGTATAAGCGGTAATTTGTCCCATGATTCCCAAACAAATCATCGAGGAACTTTTCTGGTTTGGAGGCATTGGCGGTCGCGGTGCTTACGGATGACTGAAGAAGCAGTCGCTGAAGCTCTAATGACCTGGCGATCACCAAGTTCATGCTACACTCTTTGGGATAGTGAGTGCTTCCCTCGCAGAGAAAACAAGTGACTTTGGCAGTCGGACAGTTCCCGGGTAGGTGGCTTTGGTCGCAGTTCGGACAAGCTGTAGTACATTCGCTGCTGTAGTGTCCTTCCTCACCACAGCGCTGGCAGACCTTAACCTCGCCCGATTGACAATCTTGCGACGTGGCTCTCTCACCAAGGCCACAGCAGAAAGGAGGTAGTTGCCGTTCCTCGGGCAATGGGAACAAACTCCATCACAATCGCCTGAGTGGAGGCGCCTGTGAGTCTTGTTCGGAAATCTGGAGATAAGGAGATCTCTATCTCCTCCCGACTTTGACACAGTCCATTCTTTGGACTGTCCGGACATCTGGTATGAAGAGATGGGTTAGCGGCGCAACCGAAAACTAGAAGTGAACGAGCTGAAGAAAACCGAGGACTAGGAGTCCTCTGAAAGTTGGGTGGGGATAGGTACTAAAATGGACAAGGGACAAGCCCGGCGAAGGCAAGGAAACAAAATTAATAACTCTACCAATTGAACTCCGAAGCTTAAAACCACGTAAGACCAACGCAAGGGCTCAATTTACAAAAGCAACTCCTGGTATGACTAACTCGTATGGGAGAGCGAGCAATCAGTTTTAGGAAGGTAAAATTTCAGAAATCATCCTTGGCTTAACACAACTAAAAAGCAAGGTGAAAATCACATAAATGAGGGTCGGACATTAGCTAACTCATATCACTTCTTACCCTTTTATTCCCACAAGTTTTAGTTGGATTAACCTCTCATTTTTAACACTATTTACTAATTAAGAGCTAGCTGTCCAATTTCTTTCTCCAAGCTCTTGGCCGAAACTTCCTATTCCAGAAACTCCCAATTTCACTAATGGACAGCCACCCTTTTAATGACAACACTCATGGTTCTCCCAAAACCAATTTAATCGATTTAACAACTATCTTTGAAAGAAGATGAGAGGGAAAACAATTTTCCAAATTTAACCAAGAATAAGGTGAGATGAGCAAGCTAGGATAGATGAGGAGTAAAATCTGAGAACTTACTTAAGTTTTTATAAACCTTTTGAAAGTAAGTTTTCAAAATATCCTAAAGGCGACCAAGCTAGGGGTTTCTACGGTCAGTATGGCTCTGATACCAACTTTGTAAGGACCCGGAATATTTAACTAGTAACACTTAACCTCCAAATGGTTCTAGCGTTACTAATTAAACATTCTAAGCCTCGATGGACATATGCTTCCCGAAGTGCAGCATATGCACATCATCAAAAATTACACATCATTTCCATACAACATACATCACTAAGTTCAACAACGACATACATAAAGTAAAGTTATTACAAAAGAGCCGACCGGCCAAATAGAACAATATACAAGAAAGACAGCGGAAGCAAAAGGTGCCATAAGATGGCTAGAACAAAAGTCGACCGGTTAGCCACACAACCCACAAGACAACCGACCGGGCCGCCAAGCTAGACGCCTCTCAGGCTACCACAAAGACAACTCACGAGTGAGGCCCTTAAGTTCACCTTCTTCCTCCGCAACAAATACATTTAAGCAAGATAGCTGAGTACACAAAGGTACTCGCAAGGCGACGTGTGGAATAGCGCACTGTTCATAAACTACATGCAAGCTTATTTAGGTGGAGGTTGTATGTCTCATTTACACAAAGCCAACTTTATTTGCAATAATGTAATACATTTAAAAGCAAGTTTGCAAATCTGTTTTGTTGTCGAAATAACAGTGAAATAAAGATACATACAGGTAACCACCTGGAAGTAACTATCCCAATAGCCACCACAACATAGCACGAATCCCAGATTCGTACCACCCATCAAGTTTTAATTAAAAGGTTGTAGTCTAACTCTTGAAAGACCTTGCCAGCGTGTCCATAACCTAGGGCGAGGCTATTCAAATAGTTTTAACCTGCAGGTGTACCAATGTACCCACACTTGATCGCCTTTAAGCCACAAAAGCACACTTAGAAGGTATGCTTCACCGGCTAAGTCCTACGAGCGCTTTCCAATATTGTGCATTGACTACGAGCCGCTCGTATGGATCGGAATCCATGCGCTTACATTGCAAGCGAAAGACAACCGGCCATCACGGAAGCCTTTGGACACTACAATGCTCCCGGCACCATCCCTCTGCGACTCCTGCGACCGGCCAATACACACCAAAGTACTAAGTCAGAGAGGTCCCATACCCTCTAGTGTGGTTAGCACGCGAAAATGCTTGGTTTAGTGTAACAAGATGTTCGGTCCTTGTTGACTCGGGCACCATTCCAGTCACACCCAGAAGCACACCAATCATACCATTGTGCCCAAGTCTAAATCATTTTGTTTTCAGTTTTAGTTTTCATAAATAGACATAGAACAAGGCTGAAATCATAAATGATAATAAGTTTTATGTGATCAAGGTTATCGACAAGTCGATAACCGCCCATTTCTACCGGAAGCTAAGCATGACTAAGCAATTAATTCGCAACTACTAAGTGACGAGAGCTCATCCACGAGCCCTAATCACAGCAATAACCTAGGCTCACGGTAGTAGAGAATAATCATTTGCTAAGAAAATGCATCTACTAGGTCAACTAACGACAATATTTTAACACAAAGTAGCAATGCATACATAGAATTTGTAATCAACATAAATACTTAAAATACTGGGATTAACATGATCAAACTGCTTGCCTTGCTGGGATTGTTCTTGCTGCAAAGGAGGATTCTCAGGCTCAATATATTCTTCGGAACCTAACGCGAAAATACGATAAAACCAATAAGAACGAAGAACACCAAATAAAACTCA
This sequence comes from Ampelocalamus luodianensis, assembly GCA_036346255.1. Taxonomy (NCBI): domain Eukaryota; kingdom Viridiplantae; phylum Streptophyta; class Magnoliopsida; order Poales; family Poaceae; genus Ampelocalamus; species Ampelocalamus luodianensis. The sequence goes on from CM070633.1 coordinate 46,202,170, forward strand.
ACAGCAAAGAACATCCAAATCCCAAGAAATTTATACAGCAACTAGAGGATGATTTTATACAATTTTAGGAACAAGAATCATGCAATTTGGATCTATGATGCAAAAGTTACAGTCAATTTACTCTTTCTCAGCCTGTATAAATCAACTAAATTAATTATAGGTACTGTTCATAGCGAAAATTTCTAGAATGATCTAAGGTCCGAAATTTTTATAGCAGGTATATTATGACATCCTAATAACAACAAAGTTGAGCTTACTAAATTTGGAGCTATAATGATTTCCTTATGATTTTCTAAGTTGTAAGCCTAGCACATTACATTTTCAGAATCATAAACATGCTCAAAACCTATTTCATATTAAAGTACCTAATAGAGGAATTTAATAAAATTGATTTTGCACATTTTGGAGTTATACTGAGAAAAGATATGCATTTTACAAGTTTAATTCTATTTTTGGGATATTCAAAATTGGAAATCAAGTTATTTGAGTTACACAATTTTCTGTGACAGAACATGCTCAATTACATTTTGTATTAAACTACTGAGGCATAAAAATTTATTACAGTGGAAACATCTAAAAGGAGTTAAAATGATTTAGTTATGAATTTCTAAAGCTCGATACAATTTTATTTGATAAATAGATACTTTGAAATGAAATCCAACTCAAATGGAAATAAGCGACGCGGGCGCTCGTGGGCGTTGATGCGAAATCCAACGAGCCACACGCGACGAAAGCAGCCGCACGCGCCACGATCCTAAAGAGCCCACCGTTGGATCAAGATCCAACGGCTCACGAGGAAGGATGCAAGCCGGGCGGTGCGGTTGCCTCGACTAACCACGACCGCATATCTAAAGATGAGCGGCTCTCGAGCACATATCTAATCGGAGAGTCCGATTGCACACACGATCTCACCGCAGATCGTGAGATGGGCGATCTGAGTGAAGAGGGAAGCGGATGGTCGAACGCATGCGGATCTGGGCGCAGATCGCAAAATGACGGCGGTCCAAGATCGAAGTGCAACTGGAGCGCCGACACGTGGGCCGCATGTCGCTGGCGTAAGTCACACACGCGAGCTTTAACACGCGTGCACCGTGCCGGGCCCACATGGCGGCGAGACACAAGAATATTTTAGGGCGGTAATTAATTACTAATGACCAATGATTAGTGATTATTAGCAATTAATGTGTCCTAACGATATACAGAGATGGACTTAGGGATCGAGGCCCACTGCGATGTACGGTGGCGGCGGACACATTTATTGCTAACAATGATTAGCAATAAATAAACCCAAAATCAGCCACGATGACTTACGGTTCTCGGTTTTGAAGCTTACGGGCCCACATGTCGATGAGACATCGGCGATTAAGACACCATTAATACTACTAATGATTGGGTATTAACTGTGTTCTAATAAAATGATGACAACGGAAGCTACGGCCGGCAAAATCCCGAGCGCAACTCACGGCTTGTCGCCGGCGACTCCGGTCGCGGCGGCGCCCACAAAATACCAAAATGGGTTCGCAATAGTGATGCGGACCCAATGGTGATGACCTCGCCGGCGGTGGGGGTCTAGAACGCCGGCGAGCCGGAAAACACAGAAGGAAGCCATTTCGGCAACACACGAAAACAGCAAAAAGCTCCGCTGCCGTCCAGGAAAGCGAGTGCCAACACTTCTAGGGACTAAATAGAAGCTACCTTAACCGAGAGGAGCTTCAAAGATGGCCGGAGAAGACTTGAACACGATGAAGTTCACCGGAGCCGAGGAAGACGAAGTAGAAATTGAGGTTCTGAGCAAAATGAGTGGAACTAACTCATTACCATAACTTCATCATAGCTCAGAGAAACTCTAACAGCAAGCAATTGCAAAATGAACCACTTACCGGAGTTGGAGAAGAAAGGGGGTGAAATCAACCGAAAATCTCCAAACTTAAAATTGATTCATTCCTGTGAATGCAACCCAAAATTAAGTTAGGGAAAAAATAAAGGAAGTTGAGGAGCTCAAAAGGGTACAAGAAAGATCGAAGATGAACCACTGGACACCAAGATCGCCATTGGAGCTTTCGGGTCAACAATGGTGCTTTGAGGATTTGAAGTGGTTTTGAGCTCAAACACAGAGGGGAGCTAGGTGTGGTGTAAAGGAACAACAGGAGGACCTAGAGGGGCAATATATAGGGAAGGGATTAGGGTTTCGAGCATGAACATGAGTCCATGGTGGGCTCGGTTCATGCTACGGCCATGGACCAAGAAATGATGGGAGCAAGTGAGACTCGGGATGGAGGGGAAAGCCTGATGCGCATTTAATGCTCCGCAGAGAGACGTTGACGAGAGCAAGCTCGAAAAGACAATGCGAAGCTGCCCCTTTCTCTCTTTTACGCCATTGCTGGATCGCCGCACGGCTAACCCAAGGAGGAAGAAGAACGAGAAAACAAGCCACGGCCGTTGGATTAGAGATGGGCGGCTGCGATTTAGCCGGTCCGCCGGACGATCCGATTGTTTTCGGTTTACGGGCGGTTGGATTGAGATCCAACGGTCCCAATTGAATAGTGCAACCGCGCGGTCCGAATGCTCACGCGAGCGAGGGCGGCGATTTAAATCAACGGCGATATCAATCGCGCTAGGAAGGAACCAGTGCGATTAGTTGGTTCGGCCAAGTCCACTTTGGCTCGAGCTGAGTCGACTCAAACCCAAGGAACGATGAACCGGGTTTTAGGTTTTTAAAAAACAGAGGCTTTTGAGGATTTATTAGAGGTAGCAATTTAACTCCAAAAATTCTGAAATTTTTACATGAGCTTGCTGACTTAGACATTGACCTTATGTAAAATTTTCAGAGGTTTTTATGCATTTCATTTTTCTCCAAAAATTCTACAAGGTACTGGTTCAAGGTTTGGTGAGAGTCAAGCGGGTTTGACTACCCTCTAAAGTATTCAAACAATTTCTAAAAATTGTGAAATTTTTCAGAGGGGCCACATACCATCCCAAGAACTTAGGAAAAATATTTCCAAGAGATGATCAAAAGGTTTGACAAGATTGTTTTTGAAAGATCAAGATTTGGATCAAAGACTTGTGACTTTGTATATCCCTGGCTCTTGTACAATAATTGTTTAGTACACACAGGAAATACATGATGTAAGAAAAAGTTTTAATTTCTACTCATTTTCTTACATTTGAAACACAAGCCTGAAATTGGGATGTTACAAGCCACTTGCACCTCCTTGACTTTACTCACGGCGGCAGGGGCCTCCCTCTCCCTCCTTTACTATCGGGGTGGTTTCGGTCTCCTTTACCTCCGTGAGCTCCTTTACTGTTAGGGGCTCTAACGGAACATCGATGGATCCCTCGTTTACTGTGTCCTACGATAAAAAAGAATCAGTGGTGAATTACTGTAAGAATGACCAACCATACATGACCATATGTACGTGTTTTACAACATTCAGTACCTCGGTTTGCTCTGGGATAGTGGGCAATAACCCGTGCCCCACCATAATCGCCGGTTCGATTGGGGCATGTGTAGTATATGTAACGGGGTGCAACCCCAGGATCGTGTCAGCTTCAATCGAGTCTATTGTGTCGTCGATGCTTGACTCGACGTCGCTACCTCTCACCTGGCCTGCACGAGAACATATGCACTTAATCAGTAAATTGTTGTGTGTTGCTTTAATAATTACTATGTTGAGAAAACACAATTACTGTGTGCGCCTTGCTTTTACTGTTGTGTTCGCTTTGTTAGTTTACTGTGTATGCTGTTGTTTACTATATATAATGTATCTATTTACTGCTCATGTTATAATATTTTACTGTGATACGGTGTGTACCTTGAGGTCTGTCGCCCTCTCCCTCTTCTTGCATTGGATGGAACAGTGATGACGTTGGGACGTAAACGGAACCTCCTAGATGCACTGGGGCGGCCGTGCCGCAGACCGTTGCGATCGAGTGGCGGGCTCAAGTGTCCTCCTAACCTGGCCTGCACGAGAACAGATACACTTAATCAGTAAATTACTGTGTGCTACTTTAATGATTATTGTATTGTGAACACAAAATTATTGCATGCACCTTACTCACTCTCTTGTATTCGCTTTATACGTTTACTATGTTTGCTATTGTTTACTATGTGTACTGTGGCTATTTACTGCACATATTACAATGTTTTACTGTGATGCGGTGCATGCCTTGAGATCCATCGCCCTCCACTTCTTCTTGGGTCGGATGGAACAGTGATGACACTGGGATGTAGATGGTATGTCCTGGATGCACCAGTGGAGGTGACGATGCTGGTGCCAGTACTGTTGCGGTCGAGGTGGTGGGCTCAACTGGTGTTTGGGTTGCAAGTGATTCTGTACATGCCGGGGGTGGAGGCTGCCGTCTCTAAAGTCGGGGCGGACGGTGATGCTGCTGCTTGGACGACATTATCAGTGGCCGTGGGGGTTGTCGTGTCCTCAACCGACGACAATGACGATGCTGTGGATGGTATTGCGGTCTCCTCCTATGCCAGCTACGCAGAAGAGTCTGGGAACAATGCGTGTGTCAATGTGGGGGTTGTGCCCACATGCTCCGACGCCTACGCCTTCTTGCCGCTCCTCACCTTTTTCATCCCGCCTGCATGGGACACCAATCTAGATGCATCTGTCGCCCCGAGCAGCTTCCTGATGACGCTGACTACCTTTCTCTGCATCGTCTTGATTTTGTGTTGCACCCTTTGTATCTGCACCATGGCATTCTCCTTTTGCCTCATCGCCCTCTCGGCCTCATCGTCGAACTTCTCCAGCGCCTCCATCACTAGGCACCGCTTCCCCTTGCCCAATGATCCAACAGCGTCACCGAGAAGCGTGGGCAAGCTCAGGAAATGCCTCGCGATGGGTTGTGTGGGTAACTCCGAAGGGTGCGACATTGTCGTCGCCCCGTGCCAGTAACATGTCCCCTCCCTCCTCCTAAACTGGCCATTTAAACGACAAGAATGAATTACTGTTGTACATTAATCACATTACTGAAATGAAAATTGTATTTTACTGCTTACGGACAAACATCATTAACTCACGCTGAGCTTGTCGAACGTGTCGACGCCATCCAGTGGTTTCGTCCTATCTGCCGTGACTATCTTGTCGATGAGACCGGATGTGAAGTATGCGATGCGTGAAGTCTCGACAACATCGACGTTGTGGACGCACCTCAGGTTGTTGAGGTAGTATATTTGACACGTACAATTTACTGCTTGTTAAAATATGTATTACTAAATGTTGTTCATGTGTTTACGACATGCGATACGTGCCAGCACTATTAGTGGTTAGTGTTCATTTTACTAAAGTTGAAACATATTGTTACTGTGTGTGATAGACTACGTTTTGTGCACAATAAAAATTGCTAATGTATGTGATCTGTTTTACTAGAATCTAAGGTTAATAATTACTGCGATCCTGCTATACACATTTTACTACTTATTAATGTGTAAAATACACAATGAATAAGATTACTAAGTAACTTACAAGCACGAAGGTGGCGCATCCGCTGATGGACTTGGTGGTGCTGTCATTCTTCTTGTTCTAGTTGCGGACGGACTCTCGAAGGTCATCAATGATGGCCTTGCACCAGTTGACGCCGACTAATTTGTCCATTTCCTTCCTCATCATAGCATCCTTCTGAGTTATGTTGATGTTGGTGGTCAGGAAAAGGATCTTGCTAAAGACGATGAGTTAGAAACACCTCATCATGAGAGCGTCTGTACCTCTAATCTTAATCTGCGTGATCAGCATCGATGCCTTGATGTTTGAGTTCTTCTGTACCACCAGCAAATGCTTTAGCTCGGCCAGCTCTGAGGTCCCTACGACCTGGGACACCATTGGCGCGTTGCCATCGCCGCAAGGGATCCTGAGGACACAGTTAATGGTGTGAGGCATGATTGGGATGCTCCTTCCACCGCGGTCTTGATGACCATCTCGGCCGGTCAATCCATCCATTAGGAAACACTGACATATCCCTCCTCTCCAAACCTCGAGGTTGAACTTGTGATGCCGAACCCTATCCTCTTGACCTCATTCCCTTGATCTATCGTCAGCTCAGCAATGGTTAAGACGACGAGTGCTGGAGCGCACTTGGTGCACATCGTCCAAGGTCCCTTCCTCCCATCGCGCAAAGCCTGCATTCGATGTAACAATATTTTTATTGACCATATGTTTACTAATTACCGCAGACATGACTCGTGTTTACTGTTGATGGTGAAAAAGATAACAATATATAATATTATCGAATTACTGTAACAAATGTTGTGCATTTACTGCTATATGTGCATAAACAAACCGTTGCCATCTCGTGAGCGGTCTTATCGCGAGGCGACAGCGTGATGACATCCTCTATCGCAGGCACCACTGCCTTCCTCATCTTGCTCTACTGTTTCTTCTGAGAAACACCCACACGATCGTCTGTGGCAGATGTGACCACTACTGTTGAGGTGATGGGTTTGGGTTGGGAGGGGCCGCAGTAAATCTCCAATGTCGACTGGCTTCGCTCGATGATGATCTTCCTCACCTTGGAGGGTGCATCGCCTGTTGTCCTTATTTTACTGCCCAGAGCAGGGATACAAAATAGTGAAGATAAATAAAAAAGTTGATCATATGAATTACTGCATGTGAGGAGTTACTTTACTTAAAATCTGAATATGAAAAACTACCCCAAATGATGCCTTAAGCGCATCATTGCCGCTTCGACTCCTGATGTGTCTCTTCATCTCGCACGCCGATGTTGCTTCTTGTTTTATAAGAATGATTATTCGTCACCAGAAGATGGATTGCCATGTCGCTCTACTCTCTTTTTCACCATCAATCAACAACTAGAAGAGTTAAAAAATGGCTTCCCACTCTTCTCCCCTGACGCCTGCGTTGATAGCTTACCTAGCCATTCTGTACGAGCACCTCTCTGGCCGTGCGCTAGTAGATGTTGTGGAGGGCATCTTTGCTCACGATGTCCTACCTCCTCCACCGAACTTATCTTTGAGGCACGTGTCGATGGCGCCCACCGCCTCGGATGTCCTCCTCCGCCTCATCTTCCATGTCGTCTCTAGCTTCTGATGAGCTAACCTCTCCATCGACATGGTCCTCCAGAATGACGTTGCACATCTCTTGGAGGATTACCATCGCTTCGACAACTTCATTGAGATGGTGTGCGACCAAGTCTACCTTGCCGAGACCCCTTGAGCAAGGGAAGAGAGCCTATAGACAGAATTTGACTTGATTCTTCAGTCGAAGCATCTTTGGGTGTAATACCCTGATAGTGTGAAAAGCATTTGAATCTGGAGAGATTATTTATTCGGGAGAGATTAATTAATCGGGAGGAGGGTTCTTTTAGAAAATCGCCAAATCAGGAATTGAGGGGGGGGTTTCGCGTTTAGTAGGCAACCTGGGCTTGGGCCTTGGCCCAAGAGGGACCAAGGGTGGCCGGCCAAGGGAGAGGGCTGCCACTTCCACCCCAAACCCTAGCCGCCCCCCCATCTCCCCTCCTCTCCACTCCCCACCTCCCCCTTTCGGCCACCACCTCCTCCCACCTCCTCACACCTCCCCTCCACCCCTTGCACCTCTCCACCTCCCCTCCACCTCCATTGCTGCTGGCCAAAAGAGAAGAGGAAGCCCTTTGCAGCCGGCCAAGGAGGAAGAAGAAGGGGAAAAGAAGAGAAGGGAAGAAGGAAGAGAAGAAAGGGAGAGGGAAGAAGGATCCGCGACCGGGAACTCGTGGTGATCATCATCCGCACAGCGTGCCTTCGTCGTTTCGGCAAGGGTAACCCGTGATTCTTCGTTTTGGGGTCGTTTTCTAGTTGTACATTTTCGGATGTCAGTTCGTCGATATTCTGCAGCAGTGAAGTTTGTCGGTTTTGATTAGGTTAGAACCAGAATTGGGTCTGGGTGTCTCCTAGAAAGTTGTGGTTATCGTAGTTATATTTCATTTCCGACAAGAATCAAGTCATTCGGACTTCGGTAGCCAAAGTTATGAATTTTTTAGTATTTCTGTGTTTCTGGAGAGAAACAGAATTGCTAGTGTTGGTTAACCTGATAGAAGCGCATATTTAGAGGGGTTTCCAGAGGGTCTCACCATAACGAAAAATTAGGCTAATCCTCTTAGCTTTCAGGAAAACTAAAGATCACTAAATTCGGACAAACGTGGAGAAAGTTATGATAGTTTCTTTGTCGCTGTCCAGAAACCCGACGTGAAATGTTTGCTTTGATTAAATAGATTGGTAGGACTGGTAGATGGCCGAATCAGAGGGTCTCCCCAACTAAGTTTATTTAGACATTTTAATTAACTTTCCAGAATGTCCAAGATCATCCTATTTGGACTCCTGAGCAGAAAGTTATGAATTTTTTAAGTCTGCTGTCTGCAGTGACCGATCGCTAGAAATTAGAAAAGGTAGAAATGATAAGAAGCTAGCGATTTCGATTGTAATGTTGTGTATGCTTTTGGCCCAGTATGTTGGTCTTAGATTGGGATATCTTTATGTTCAGGTGGGAGCGTGATCCCGGGCAGCGCCCTCTTTGCATCCACCGCTCTCTTACAGTCAAGGCAAGTATTCGGGTGATAGCGTATTTTGGTTGTATGATATGATTGTTGTGATTGCTTGTCTTAGCCTTGCACGAATGTTAGTGTAATGAGTTTTCCTTATATCTTGATGAATGCAAGCTATGGTTAATGTTTCCCTTAGCGTGGCCAAATCTTACATGTTGTTATGTACATGTTAAATTCTTAGGTATGAAAGACGTGGGCATGGAGCATTTGCATGTTTCAAGCGTGTTGGAGACTTGGTCATGTATGCATGTTTTTGATATATGATAGCGAAGTAAGGTTGCTTACATGATAATGAGAATATGATGTATTCTGTTTATAAATATGTTATCATGATGCATATGCATGTTGAGAGCATCTGGTGCCTCGTCACGTGGTGATCAGCACATTGATTGAGGTCCCGTTATGAAGATGGCGGGCTGAGAGTCCCCACATTCGTGGAATGTGGGCTATGAACAAAAGAGGTCCCCATCATTAATGTGATGGGCAAAGGTCCCTATACATGTGGTGTATAGGCTTTTGGTCCCTGTGCAGAGGGCACGAGCAAGAGTATCTGGCGACGGTTGTATACCCGCATTACGGTAAAATGCGAAAGAGATAAAGTTAAAAAGCGCATTGCATTGGTTGCATTCACATGAGCATGAAGGCTATACTTTGGTGCATTGTTTATCTTGGATTATTGATGCTATGAATAATAACTTGCTTAGCCTTGTTGGTACTTATTCGAGTCTTTGGGCTCACTCTTGCTTTGATGTGTTTTAGGTACAAGCGGCAAGACCAGCATGCATGGGAGGGAGTAGGCGTTTGGATGCACACACTACCACTCCATCTTAAGAATTACTTATGGATAGTTTGAGTTTGATTAAGCTGTAATATTGAGAATAGCAAATTTTGGTTATGTTTATGAGATTATCTCTGCACTTGGATGAACACGATTATGAATATATTGATAAATACCTTGATTAATTGTTGGGACCTCGGTATAGTTGACTATACAAAGGAGGTTTTGTCGAGATTTTGTAATTGGTCTTGGTTTAGCCTAGTTTAATTTAATTTTAGTAGCATTCGGGCTCAATCTTTGAAGTGAGGTGTTCTGATTAGTATCGAGCGGTTGTAGGTCCGTGGTGACCATGTTATAAAAAAATTGCTAATGTTAATCAACTTAAAAGTTTGACACCTTTGGTGCATGATAGGATGGGGATGGGCCAATCATTGCATTTACGTTTCCTTATATTGTTTTGATTATTGCTGATATGAATTGAGTTTGGTGCTTATTAATTAATCATTATGATTATTATGAGTGGGATTAGTCGTTGTTGAGAGGTTAAGGTCGTGGTTGTGACCCGGGCTTTACGAGTTACACCACCGTTAGTGGAGTGGGAATAGAGAAGTGCTACCGGATATCTTAGTATAGGTGTCGATGGCGAGAATCTTTAGAAGAGTTGTTCTCTTCCTTGAATTTGAATGTTGGTCAACCCTTATCCGGTTGCGATTGTTGGGTTGCTTTGAAATTATTGGTGTTTCCATTGGCTTAATTTGTCCGTAAATCAATTATTGTTTTTCCCAACCGTTGAGTTATTCTCGCGATTGGTGAACTTTGCTAATTGTCAAGATTGACTTTTGTAGGGAGTTTTGTTTTCTTATTGGAAAGCATGACCTATTTATTCGCAGCGTTTTTGGTTAATGAAAGTTTCCTTTTGCAAGTCCTTTAGTTCATGAAGGCTTTGACTCAATATCTCTCTTGGGTATTTTGAGCGTTGAAGATTAATGGTTGTGTTATGAGTTTCAAGTTGAGTCCGTAGTGTGTGCATGCTCGATCTTAACTAAAGTCCTTATCAAAGAAAGTTGAATGAGTGGAGGTTGTCCCTAGTGGTTCTTGATGATTTGTGATTATGAGTATGACAATATTTAGTTGGAATCAATAGAGTTATTAAGAGGTGTGGTATTTTGATGAATTAGTGCGATCGTTAGGATTGTGGAATCGGTAGATTTATTGGATAGCATGGAGTAATGTATCTCTATGGATTAGCTTACCCATTAGCGATGGTTATGTTAAGAATGTGTTTGAGCGATGCTTTAGAGGATATCAAATTGGAAATTTTTAGTAAACTAGTTACTTGATGGTCATACATAATTGTTAGATTGAAACATGTATATTAGATTAGGCGAGCGTTGAGGTAGCATGTTGTGAAACCACATTTATGTACAAAGCGATGAGATTATTAAATGTTGTCTTTGTGTTTATAGATGGTTATGTGACTACAAAGCAGTAGGACCCTATTTGTATACATGATACATACAATTGACAATTGTTAATGACAGTTGGAGCGGTGTGAGTAACACTAATGGTTGAGTGGGTGATTGAGTATGTGGCCTCGATAGTGTGCTTTGCGAAAGTATCATTTGATAGTATGAACTAGTTAAAATAGGTTTGTTTCAACCTTGTGGCTTGTGTTTCTTTTGGAGAAATTTATGATGGGATAAGAGGCTATGATGAGTCTCGCTAAGAGTGTATTATTACGTTACTAATGTGATTGTCGATGAGGATTATGATGATAATATTGAATGTTTTGTATAAAGGATTTGGATCGCTCTTGGATGTTGATTAATTGAATATGTTTCTAGTTCGCATTTGTGATCTTTCGGACCTCATGTTGATGTGATAGCCGAATTTGTTTAGAGCAAAGTGGCGTGTTGAGAGGTGTTATTAGTTCCTAAGTGGATTAGGTGTTGTGATCTTCAAATACTCTTCGTCGAATTGCCATGGTGATGCGGTAACCAACAAAAGTCGAGTGAAGTAGAAGTGTTTGAGATTGAAGTAAAGTTTCATAACTTGCAGATTATTGAGGATTGTCTAAAACTTTTGTTCTTGCCCATAAGAGTTCTCCCGAATTCTAAAAGCAGTGTTTTATTCTCGTCGAGGTTTGATATTCTCGATTGTGGACGTGTGCCTCAACTTTGATCATATCTTTTGGTTTTCGAGAACAGTTTCATCGATTGTTTCTCTTGATCTTGTAACTCTGTAAGTGGTAACGTTTTCCTTTGTGCTGAAATTTATTTCTATTTGCCTCTTCTTCTAAGAAAGGGTTAACCGATTGTATTGTAAAGTCTCGTAGGTGGTGTTTTGGCATCTAGACAGTGGTGGTCTAGTAGATGGTTTGGTGAACCCTTAGGTGTTAGGTTGTCGAGAGGCACTGGAGTAATAAATCAATTTATTAGAATAACCCTTGGAGAGGATTTGAGTTAAAAGAATAATTGTCTTTGGAGCTAACAGATTTCGTTGTCGCAACTAGTAGGACCTATAGCGAGATGTAGTCCAAGATTTGGTGTTCTTTTGACCGAGCATTAGAATTAGCAAGTATGGAAATCTGGATCAATTTATTAGAGTATCGCAATTTGGTAGTATTGCGAGGCTATGAAAGTTATTCTTGATGATGTGGTTTAATGAGAGTGAGATTACAAGCGTAATCGAATCGCCATGTCAATTAATGGGATAATGGAAAATGTTGAGTAACGTCAAGAGTGATTTGGCTTTAAATGAGTAACCTTCGAGAGTTATAATCTTTGTAAAGGTAAACTGGTCAAGAAAAGATTTTCATGATGATGTTAATGAGTGAGTATGTTGGAATTGTGGGATTTACGGATTTAATGAGGATTTCCTATTTTTTTATGAGAAGTTCGTTGTAGGAGTCTTGGAGTTTAATTTGGGCTTTGCATTTTTATGCTAGGACTTGGGGCACCCAATGATTATGTGTAGAGGAGGTAGATTAAGTGTGGATTTGAGCAGTGAGATGATCATTGATAGAGCCCTTTTAGAGAAAGTATATGAATGTGAGAGTGTGAATTCCAAGTTGTTTATTTCTAAAAGATTAAGGAGATGTGATTGCGTGTGTAATCTATTTTGAGATGCATTGGAAGTCACCTGTCAAATTAATCATGTCGATAGAGGAGTTGTTGAGAGAAAGTTTTGGTGGCGTCGATAGAGCCTTTATACGGAATTGTGGATAATGTATTTCAACTTGAGTGTAACGTTGAGATGGTCAAGTTAAGAGAGATGAGTTAGTGTGTTTTGCGATGTTGAAACTCCAAAGTTGAGAGAGATTTTATTCTTAAAGAGATCTTGAGAAATTGATACTTCCTCAAAGGAGTGAATTGTTTCTCGATTCTCGTTTGAGTTTTGTCTTTGTTGACCAATGTCTTTCGTAAGTTGAGTTTGACTCGATTTTGGTACGTTTGGTTCTTATCGGTTCGGAAGAATAAAGAAAGTTTTTATTTGGGCATTTAAAATGATTCCTCCTTTGGTTTTCGTGATGTTTATTCGCAAAGCGCCACTTGGAAGATGGAAGGGTTTTAGTGATGAAATTCGATTTTTGGATTTGACTCCTTAGCACCTACCGTAACGCAACAGTTGCGATATGAATATTTTTTTAGATGGGTTTTGTTGGTCAAAAGTTTGCTTAAAAAGAGTTTTGTCGTTTGATTCCGGTTAAAGGAGGTGGTCCTTGCTTTAGTGAGGAGTTTATTTGAGAAGGTGGAACACGAGTTACGTGTTCTATGTGCATGTCGTGTGGTTCGGTATCCTTGGGAAGGTTAACCCAAGTTACATTGGGTTGTTCTCGCTAGATGGAGTATCACCGGGATATCTCGAGTCCGTCTTGTGAGTACGTAACGTCTTGTATGTTCTAGTGTTGAGTGAGTACAGGAGATCCGAGTTTGAAACTTTGCTGCGTTGACCATCAGTGAGATCTTACCTTGAGTCTTGACCGGTGAGTGTACACGAAGGTTGGGTCGAGTGTTAGATCGAGACGTTGTATCCGTCTTTGTGTTGTGGTCCTCGGTCAGAGAGAGACCACTTGGGAAGTTGGAGTTTTGCGTCTGGAGCTTTAACGGTGTTGTTCCCAGCGGTGCGTGGTTACCGTTGTTAGTTCTCAATCGTGGTTGTTCTTTCGCTTAAGCGTGTTTAGATTCGGGTCGAATCTGTTAAGAGGGTAGAATGTAATACGATAGTGTGAAAAGCATTTGAATGCGGAGAGATTATTTATTCGGAGAGATTAATTAATCGGGAGGAGGGTTCTTTTAGAAAATCGCCAAATCAGGAATTGAGGGGTTTCGCGTTTAGTAGGCAACTGGCTTGGGCCTTGGCCCAGAGGGACCAAGGGTGGCGGCCAAGGAGAGGGGGCTGCCACTTGACCCCCAAACCCTAGCCGCCTCCCCATCTCCCTCCTCTCCACTCCCCACCTCCCCTTTCGGCCACCACCTCCTCCCACCTCCTCCACACCTCCCTCCACCCCTTGCGCACCTCTCCACCTCCCTCCACCTCCATTGCTACTGGCCAAAGAGAAGAGGAAGCCCTTTGCACCGGCCAAGGAGGAAGAAGAAGGGAAAAGAAGAGAAGGGAAGAAGGAAGAGAAGAAAGGGAGAGGGAAGAAGGATCCGCGACCGGGAACTCGTGGTGATCATCATCCGCAGCGTGCCTTCGTCGTTCGGCAAGGGTAACCCGTGATTCTTCGTTTGGGGTCGTTTTCTAGTTGTACATTTTCGGATGTCAGTTCGTCGATATTCTGCAGCAGTGAAGTTTGTCGGTTTTGATTAGGTTAGAACCAGAATTGGGTCAGGTGTCTCCTAGAAAGTTGTGGTTATCGTAGTTATCTTTCATTTCCGACAAGAATCAAGTCATTCGGACTTCGGTAGCCAAAGTTATGAATTTTTAGTATTTCTGTGTTTCTGGAGAGAAACAGAATTGCTAGTGTTGGTTAACCTGATAGAAGCGCATATTTAGAGGGGTTTCAGAGGGTCTCACCATAACGAAAAATTAGGCTAATCCTCTTAGCTTTCAGGAAAACTAAAGATCACTAAATTCGGACAAACGTGGAGAAAGTTATGATAGTTTCTTTGTCGCTGTCCAGAAACCCGACGTGAAATGTTTGCTTTGATTAAATAGATTGGTAGGACTGGTAGATGGCCGAATCAGAGGGTCTCCCCAACTAAGTTTATTTAGACATTTTAATTAACTTTCCAGAATGTCCAAGATCATCCTATTTGGACTCCTGAGCAGAAAGTTATGAATTTTTTAAGTCTGCTGTCTGCAGTGACCGATCGCTAGAAATTAGAAAAGGTAGAAATGATAAGAAGCTAGCGATTTCGATTGTAATGTTGTGTATGCTTTTGGCCCAGTATGTTGGTCTTAGATTGGGATATCTTTATGTTCAGGTGGGAGCGTGATCCCAGGGCAGCGCCCTCTTTGCGTCCACCGCTCTCGCACGGTCAAGGCAAGTATTCGGGTGATAGCGTATTTTCGGTTGTATGATATGATTGTTGTGATTGCTTGTCTTAGCCTTGCACGAATGTTAGTGTAATGAGTTTTCCTTATATCTTGATGAATGCAAGCTATGGTTAATGTTTCCCTTGAGCGTGGCCAAATCTTACATGTTGTTATGTACATGTTAAATTCTTGGGTATGAAAGACGTGGGCATGGAGCATTTGCATGTTTCAAACGTGTTGGAGACTTGGTCATGTATGCATGTTTTTGATATATGATAGCGAAGTAAGGTTGCTTACATGATAATGAGAATATGATGTATTCTGTTTATAAATATGTTATCATGATGCATATGCATGTTGAGAGCATACAGTGCCCCAGTCACGTGGTGATCAAGCACATTGATTGAGTCCCGTTATGAAGATGACGGGTTGAGTCCCCACATTCGTGGAATGTGGGCTATGAACAAAAGAGGTCCCCATCATTAATGTGATGGGCAAAGGTCCCTATACATGTGGTGTATAGGCTTTGGTCCCTGTGCGGAGGGCGCGAGCAAGGAATATCTACAATGACGGTTGTATACCCCCAGCACACGGTAAAATGCGAAAGAGATAAAGTTAAAAAGCGCATTGCATTGGTTGCATTCACATGAGCATGAAGGCTATACTTTGGTGCATTGTTTATCTTGGATTATTGATGCTATGAATAATAACTTGCTTAGCCTTGTTGGTACTTCTTTGAGTCTTTGGGCTCACTCTTGCTTTGATGTGTTTTAGGTACAACTGGCAAAGACCGGCATGCATGGGAGGAGTAGACGTTTGGATGCACACACTACCACTCCATCTTAAGAATTACTTATGGATAGTTTGAGTTTCAGATTAACTGTAATATTGAGAATAGCAAATTTTGGTTATGTTTATGAGATTATCCTGCACGCTTGAATGAACCTGATTATGAATATATTGATAAATACCTTGATTAATTGTTGGGACCTCGGTATAGTTGACTATACAAAGGAGGTTTTGTCGAGATTTTGTAATTGGTCTTGGTTTAGCCTAGTTTAATTTAATTTTAGTAGCATTCCAGGCTCAATGCTGAGCTGGGGTGTTACATTGGGTGCCACTCGAACGGACGCGTCCACGGGTGGATGTATTTTGGGCCGTCACGATCCCAAACTGTTCAATGCCGATAACATCGCCTACGAAGCTTTGAAGACGGAGATAGCATGCTACCTCCACCATTAGAAAAACTTTGGTTATTTAGGTTTCTAGTTTTTTTTTATCTTTGTAAGAAGCGACTAGCCACGCTGTTTGGCCATATATAAATACAAAAATTAAAAAACTCGTTGAATTTGTATTTACAGTCTACGATGAAACCGTTTACTACGTGTCATGTTTTATATTACTGCCATCACGATATATCCGGTTTGAATTTGTGTTTACTGTCTATGGTGAAACCAGTTCTCGCATCTCTGATGAAACCAGTTACTATTCTACAAATGTTTGTTTATTTCATTGGACCTACTCGGTACTCCCCCCCAACGCAATTACCTTACAAGATAGCTAGAGTTTACTCTCACGACACTAACTTTTTACTGTAAAAAAAATATTGCAAAAAAGTGGTGGTGAAAAAGGGATGTTGATCACTATGTACGATATTAAGTTTTACTAACTGACGTAGGAGCTCACAAAAAACGCGTTCCCCTGAAACATGCAGTAAAAGGGATACACGTATTACTATCACGATACCTGATATTTACCATCAGATTGAGACCCTCGTGAGTGCGGATGTTTCTAGGCCATCTCCGCAGTTGGTGGGTCGCCTGTATGAGATTGCATGTGCGCGCCTGGATAGTGTGCAGTGGGCTGCCTAGGCGTAGAATAACTATTCTCGCGCCTATATAATGCAGCCGAGCATAGAATAGTTATTCGGCGCGCTTGATTAGCCCATCTAGTCCGAGAGGCCCAATCCAAATAGTTATGGGCCAAGAACCCTCGCCGCCCCATGCGCAACGCATGTCGTCAGTAATAGGTAGTGTATATGAAAATAATTTTAATACCATTTTTACTGGCGGACTATCTCATAGTGTACTGCTTTTTTGGGACACGGTCTCATGATCCGCACATGCGCAACAATAACTTGCAACAGTGAGAAAAGTAATTGTGATACCCTTTTTTACTGCCCTATCACACATAAGTGAACTTTTGTTCCTCGGGTCATGATCCCACACCCTCTGCACTTAGTGTGGCAGTAAATCTCTTTGTAGTGCTATAGTAAAAGGCACAACGAGATTACGATAAAATATCTTGTATTACTGTAGTCTAAGGCACAATGAGACCACGATAAATCGCTTTTGTATTACTACAGTAAAAATACAAGGAGGTTGTAAAAGACACAATGAGATTGCAATAAATCTTTGTAGTTCTGTAGTAAAAGACAGAATGAGGTCGTAGTAAATCTCTTGTAGTGCTGCAGTAAAGGATAATGATATTTGCAGCAAAGGGCACAATGAGGTCGTAGTAAATCTCCTGTAGTGCTGCACTAAATGTGGGGACATCGGAAGAGGGGGTGGGGTGGTGGATTGAGGGCGTGCGTGCGGTTTTATGGTCGGTTACACTGTGCTCATGTGATGCAGTAATTGATTGGCTTAGACACAGTAAATCCGAACTTTCGGTGTAGTACTTTTTTTACGACATTAAAACATACTCATCATGGATCTGTCGAACCTAGGAGTAGAAGGATCCTGAATTCTCTGTGTTTTCCACACTAGTCCAGGAATAACTAGTGCACACAATTTCACAAAAATGATAATAAGTCCATATCACGCATTTTATTCATATTATCATAGTTTTATTACAAAAGGGCACTAAGCCAAATGAAAAAGTACAACGAAGACATAAAGCAGTAGTAGGCCACACGATACACTACAGGCAATCGTCTGGGGCACAGCCTAGCTGTCCAAATCCTCACCATCCATGTAGTAATCCTCCTTTGATCAACAATTTATAAATCGTGGTGAGCACAAAATGTACTCCACAAGTTACACCCAAATAACAGAATATAATGCATGAGGGGATAACAAAGGATGGCTTATATGGCTAAGTTTGCGTAAAGCGATATTTTTAGTTTGAATATCTTTACTAAGTTTCAAGGCAATTATCCTATATCTAGAAATTTATTTTAAAATTTTATTTCATCACTTGAGTGTAGGATAAACCTCCTACAGGGTTGGTGAAGGAATAACCCCCTTAACACCGGCTATCTGCAATTTGGATAAACTATCCAAAATCATTTAATTAAATCATCTTTTGGAATCAAAACCAAAATCTAACTTTGAGCGGCTTTGCTCAACATGTCCATGACCGTCGACACAGCTATTCGAATAGTTTTCACTCTACAAAGTTTGTACAACTTTACCCACAAGAGATAGTCTACTTAACATGTTGGCTAAGACACACTTCCGTCGGTGTGTGACTAAGCAACTATCACAAAACCTTTACCCTACACTATTCCAACGTAGTTGTGCCTGCTAAGGTTTTGCTACCAAAGGTTTCACGCTAAACGGTAACCCCCTCTTGCACCATGTGGTTACTAAATAGTAGGTCTTCACGACACCACACCACAAAATGACATAACCACAGTGAAACTTTGCAGTTTAGTTGGCTAGGTCTGTCCCATTCTAGACTTGTGGTACTACGATGGACCTTAGCAAAAAAGCGGCTCTCAGATCGGTCCTTATTTAACTAGGCAACATCCAACTATCCCATGGGCATCAACCATTCGCTGAAATGATCCCGTGCATAAACTTGCACCATCCATCTATCCATATTTGCCCAGTCTAAATCGATTTTTAATTTATTTTAATTTACAAATCATTTGCAAAACTCTATGGCAAAGTAATGCCATAGACTCATTTTTAAGCTAAATTGAATATTTGGCTCAATTCCCAAATTAAACATTTTGGTCTAAGCATGTCGTTGCATAACATTTTCCAAATGATTCCTAGTTCATACTAGTGTATCAACTAGGTTTTTCATCTAAGGTGACAAGGTATAACTAATTCAACATCCAAGTTTGGCCATACAAAGGAATTAGGAATAACTATAAAACTTAAAAACAATGATTTAACCTAAATTGAATACAAATAAGAAACACAATAATAATTTAAAATAGAATTTAAATAATTCAAAAACTGGGATTCAAATATGATCAAAGATGTAACTTGCCTTACTCAAATGCCTGGTCGTCAAACAACTCTTGCTCTCTAGAGTCATCGAAGAATATACGTCAAAATAAGATAAATTAAAATAAAAACTCCAAATTAAATCATTTTGGTTTAGTTAGCTATATTATAATTTTAGATGAATTTAGGAATTTGAATCAGTATAATCGGAGCTCGTATGAAGGAGAACGAGTCCTCGAAAGTTTGAATTCTAAAGAAATTACCCTAAATTCAATTTTCAGAGGTAATGACTTAATTTTCTAAAGGAAAATCTATATATTGCACAAGCATGATGTCAGTGGATGATTTTGAATTTCGACTGATTTATTTATCTATGAGAAAACCTATTTATCTCAATGACATATGGGCCCATGGTCCATGGACTAGGTCCACAAAAGCGTTTTGGTCTACGGTGAACTCGGTTCATGAAACAGTATGGGGTTTTGCGCATGCGCGGTGCAAACGCCACGTAGGCATTAACGTGGGCGTTGGTTGGGCTGATAACCTGACGTGGCGCACACATGGCTGCTAGGTGGCGTCATGTGGCTTACCACGTCACATTGGCAAGAGGCGGCCCACAGGACCAAATGGTCACCGGTGTTTTACGCCACGACGATGAGTGTGCATGTGTCCAAAAGAAAGAGGGTGACGAGCTGGACCTGATGTCCAAAAGAAAGAGGGTGATGAGTTGGACCATACGGGGCGTGGAGGAATGGCCAACGGCGAGGAAGAAGAGCGACAACGAGGCTCGGGCTCTGGTGGTGAGGGCATTCCGACGGACCTCCGGCGAAGTTAGTGCATGCACTGGGTAGAACACAAGAAGGTGAAGCTCGAGGTGTGGATGATGTTGTCAGAGCTTCAATGATGGCGAGGTAATCGGTGATGGTGCACATCGGGGACGACGGCGAAGAAGGGCAAAATCCGGCAATGTGAGGGTGAGAGAGAGGCTAGGGTTTTGGGAATGGGATGACTGACAGGAGGGGGTGCGGGTGTGCGGGCTAGGGTGAACCGAGGCGGCGGGGACATGCATGGATGTTACTCGGTGGCGGTGGAAATGGCATTAACGCGATTTGGTAATGGCCGAGTGAAAGCGGAAGATAGTGGAGATAGTGGGTGATAAAGTGCACGATTTTGAGTAGAAACAGGCACTTGAATGCATTAAAGCGGCGAAAATGGCTGCGAGGCTTGTGCGATCAGAGGAGGAAGAAGGCGGTGAAAGGGATGACAGGACCCCACGTGCGAGAGAGAGCGAGAGAGAGAAAGGGAGAGGGCAGGATGGGCTGATGTGGGGAAAAAGGTCGTGGTCCTGGGGGAAATGCGTAGGAAAGGGAGTGGGCCGAAGAAAGAAATTCGGCCCGAAAGGATTTCCGGATTTTCAATAGATTTCTGATTTACAGAAATTGAGCTAAATCAAATAGGCTTTTAGAAAATAGCAAATAGAGTTCAAAAATTCTGGAAAAAATCACAGAAATTCCCTGAATTATTTTGAACTTAAATAAAATATTTTCAACTCAAAATTGGTATTTATATTTGCAAATAATTTACTTTGGATTTAAAATAAATAGGGAAAACTTTTAAAAACTAGAAAATTTAAGAAAATTAATTAAATTTTATTTTTAACCAAAATGAAATTTTGGGATGTTACAGGATCTCTTTTTGTTAAGAACATTTTTTCCCGGCACAATGCTTTAAATGGATTGTAAATAAGATCAATGATTTAGGAGATATTATCGTTTAAAGTTTGTAATTAACCTACGCTTCTCTCTCCACCCGCCTCTTTGCACTTAGTGTGACAGTAAATCTCTTGTATTTATGTAGTAAAAGACACAATGAGGTTGCGTGGGACGCACGTGGTTTTACTGTCAGTTGCGTGGGGCGCAGCAGTTTTACTATCAGTTGTGCGCGGGTGGGGGTGAATCATAGAATAACATATTCTACATTCCAGATAAGAATAGCACTACTGTTGGAGCATACATAAGGAATAGGCCGATGGTGAAGTTGGATAGAAAGTTGTTCGCACAGTTGCATTGTTCGGATAGATTGAGCGTGCATTGGAGCATATTGTGAGCACGTTTGAGTATTTGGTAAGTAGCAATGCCTAAAATGGATCAAACAACAAATATAATAACTGATCATGCATATATATATGCAATCATGTAGATGTAGAGGTGGCGGATAGGCCATGCGGTCCGGCAAGACCCGAGGCATGTACGACACGACGATCGGGTTGTGCCTAGGCCACCACCCTAGCACGACAGTGACCACGACATGAATAGTCTTGGGCTCGCCGATTCGCCCATTTATTTTTAATATATAGATGATTTTATTTCATTTCTTAATATTTATATGATTTTATTTTCATGTCTTAATACTTATATAGTTTTATTTTGTAGTTTTTAATTTTATATAGTTTATTTTATAAGTATATATATATAATTATATATATATATAATTATATATATATATATATTATAGGATTTTTTCGATTTTTCAATTGTTCATGTCTTATGGGCTAAATGGCATAGGTTTAACGAGGCAACCATTTGAACATTAATAAAATTCTTTATTACATTTTCAATATGCTTATCTCTTTTTTTACAATTTTCATATGTATTTCTGAATTCTACACATTTTTTTAATAATTTTATTTTATTTTATGCATTTTTTGATTGTTTTGATTTTTTGGGCCTAACAGTCTAAGTGGGCCAGAATTGGACCATCGGACTAAATGGCCTCGGGGCGGCATGACACGACCGAAAGGGTCATAGCAGTGCCTAAGCCGCCTCGGCACGCACGTGGGCGACAC
Organism: Ampelocalamus luodianensis; assembly: GCA_036346255.1. Lineage (NCBI taxonomy): Eukaryota > Viridiplantae > Streptophyta > Magnoliopsida > Poales > Poaceae > Ampelocalamus > Ampelocalamus luodianensis. Next base: position 46,223,996 of record CM070633.1, read on the forward strand.
GGCATGACCGTTATCATGAGCCAAAATGGGCTATGCCTACAAGGGCCGCCCATTTGGCCACCACTATGCAGATGATGCATATCATCTGTTATGCTCTTAACCAAGCATGATTGGCTGTGCTAATGGTCCACTACGCAGGCTTCTCGTTGGATGTTTCTGAAAGTTAGTTTGAATGTACCGGAACTAGTAGGGTTGTCTATGTATCTACGTGACTTGATTTGTTTCAAAGTTTATAGTATCAAATGATATAGCTTAGATGTTGGAGAGTATATTTACGAATATTGTAGTCTATTTATATTTTTTAAGACATCATAAACATGAAAATGACAATAGAAACCTTAAAGGAAAATACAATTTGAGGAACATAATTGAAGTATGAGCTTTGGTGGAAGAAAATTACTAAGCATAATAAGTTGTTAGGGGTTCTTAGAAACATAATCACTCTCCATCATGCATGGATCATGTAGTTGCATGCCTCTATTCTCCATCTATTAGTTACTTATCGATGTTTTAATATCGATCTTATGAAATGAATATTGGGGACTCCTTGATCGAGACTATACAAGAGGAGACACATAGAATTTTTAGACAGATTCAAGCCTTCTCTAGAGAGAATAATAATACTACTTCTATGTTCTTCTATTGGTCGTGTTTACAATAAGAAAGAAGTCACTGAAACCAAGGCTAATGACTTCTCTCTGCATTGTCCTCTCTCTCTGGCCACCAGCATTGCCCTTTATATAGCCTCTGAATGGGTGGCAGTTGGTAAATGCTAGGAGGCATCTCAACGGTTGATAGATTGCACACGTTGGTGGCGGTTACTGTTAGTGAGATATTACCTCGCACGTTTGCCATGCAGTTACACCAGACAAAGAAACTTACGTGCAGGTATATCAGAGACAAACAACACATGTATAACTAGTGCGTGTCAATAAACGCAGTGTACAGAGTTCCTAGTCGATTGAGTCCACATGTTTGTGGATTCTATCAACTATAGGGTGATCGCAGTTGACCTGGTCATAGAAAGTCTTACAACCATAAGATAGATGTAATAAATCTTTATGACCATAAGATGATCGTAGTAAACCTTACGACCATAAGATGGTCGTAGTATACCTTGCTACTATAAGGTGGTCGTAGAAGAGCTTACGACCATTAGGTAATCGTAATCTTCCATTATCATTGTAAGCTAATGATAAGGGGTACCTCTGATGGTTGTATAAATATATCATTATCCATAATAAACATTAAAGATAAATAATTAATTTGAGTATTATTATATCCTCATCATTACTCTTTTGCAAAATGTATGCATGCACATGTATCTCTATTTAATCTCATACAATACGTTGATCATGTGTGCGACAAATTATCTTATTAGTTTACATGGTATTATAGTACATACTGAAGGAATACGGGTAGGCTACACTAGCTAAAAATTCAAAAAATTTACCACGTAGACTAGGAAGTCATGCAAGCAAGAGATCATTTATCGTTACCACTAGAAGCGCAGTGCAGCGGAACAAGAGTTGGAGATGCATGATGGATCAACTCACGTTCATAGACCATGATGATATAGCCTAATGGAGCAGCAAGAGATCATAGATGTTACCACTCACACGGTAGGGCTCTTTCGAGAAGATGGCGGCTAGGGTTTCGGTGGAACAACTCACGTTCTCCCGTGTAACCCAACAGCCTCATGCATCTCCTTATATAGAGCCCATGACAGATCCTATCCGAACTTGTTTATTCTAACTCGTTAAGTGTGTGACCCTATAGGTTCATGTGTAATCGGTTGTGACTCAGAAAACTCCTTTCTGACCATGAGTCATTAGCGGTTCCTAGCAGGACATAACAATTCTCGAATACACAAATTATATCGGACGAACCTTAATGCAATATGATCTACCACCAGGTCCTTATCACTTACTACCAGCTTGTATCTCTATACGACTAGTTCATATTTAGTCATGACCAGTTCGTAACTCCTTACGACCAAGTTTCGACCGGTTAATGATTATGTTTGACCAGACTACGACCAGCTCGTATCACCATACAACTAGTCTGTGTCTTGTCGAACTTAACGACCTGCTTATGTATTCTCCCTTTGCCTCACGATATCTGGTTGAACTCCAGGTAAGATAAATTGCCATCCATGGACTGTTCAATACTTTCTCGATCAAGTGACGGATAACAAGATGCGGTCGACTCTTCGACCACTAGTGGTATGGCTATGCACTTTCTTTATCTGATCACATTGAGGGCCCCAGAGATATCTCTCCTGTTATGTTAGGAGGGGCAAATCCCATATCTAACCAGTCACATTCCTCTGCATATTTCATAGCATACCCGAAAGCTACCTTTATAACTACCTAGTTACGGAGTAGCATTTGGCTACCCCAAAGTATACTATTACACATGTAGGAAACAATGATAATCTTAGGTCTAAGGATTATACATCATCATTGCTTGAGACCAACTGATGACACATAAAATCATAACAATCTCAATAGTGTCTCAAGGTGGCTCAATCCAACACCATGTTCTCTAACATGTGTTCACATTATTGATTCGGTATTGCTATATCCATGATTAGTGAAACATGGTCATCAATCAATACATGTGTTGGTTGATAAGTCACTTGTGTTCTGACCAGTGACATCTGGCCAGGGATACATTTGGAATGACATCATAAAAGTTAAAGAGCTTCACTAACAAGTCACATACTTGTTAATCTATATAACTGATGATTCATCCAAAGAAACATAATAACATTTATTCCATAACTCATAAACATAGATGTGATACAATTATCTCTATGATTGCCTCTAGGGCATATCACCAACACATACCTCACGCACACACCGATGCACCATCAGCACTCTACCTTGAGTTTATCTTCCCTCAGGCACTGGCTGCCCCATCGAACTGCGCATTTTCTATCTTTTCTGTCGCCACAACTTTTCTTCTTCAACCTCCAATAGGAAGCCCAATTCTCGATCGAACCCTCTCACTTGCTACCAAATTTCAATGCAATACTATACCACATAATTATCTTCTACTTCTATCCAATTATTTCTTAAAGCTAACTATTGCGAAATCAACACGCATACACTGCAACCGTCGTTTATCTCCGCCCGGGACACCCACCACGCTCTCTCCAATGGCCCCAAGCCTATTCTCTACTATCATGCAATCTCTACTCCGAGCTCTTTGCTCCTCGGCTTCTGTATGCCTGTGCTTCTATTCGTACGAATGCATGCATGTATATACACATGAATGATGCTATGCATGTTTGATGTCATCTTCTCTCATGTCGGTCACTTTTCTTCTTCGATGTTGGTCAACTCAACATTGTGGCTTCCTCACTAACAACGAAGACCTTCCATCTTCATCGATGTCGACATGTTTGATTTAGTCATTGTCTAATGATATAGTGACTCTTCTCACCATCGTCGGTGATGTCGTGCCCCTCACCAGTGATGACATGCTCCTAGATACCCGATTGCTCGATATCGTCCATAGCTCATCTTCAATGCAAAGCTTCATCTCCACTCTACCAGGGCTTTCCCATCATACAGCTTCTTTGTCCTTTGACATCTTGAACAACGCTGATGCTCACCACTCATTGTCGTGACCCTTGGCTCCTTTGACTCTGGCATTTCTCTTCAATGACTCTAGTGAGCAGCACGATATTGTCCTTGCCGAATGGCTAAGGTGAAAAACATGACATTCCTCATCTCCGTTGTGTCTGCCTTGACTCTTCGCTTCCCCGTGGATCAATGTCTTCTTGGAGGATATATCAACATCATTTCATTGTCGTGGAGATAATGAGAGTTTTTATAAGAAAACGATGAGAATGAGATTGTGACTGATTCCAATTCAGAGAGATTATGTTACAAGGTACATGAGGTACCCTCTTTATATCAATTGAAGAGGTGATAGTTAATACCGCTAAAGATGTCTTTTATCTTCACGCACGTTCCTTCGTTGAGTCTTGAACCGCTGCGTCTCTTAGCCAACTGTCGTGATTCAAACTAGTCTATGACTAGTTTGGTTGAAATAAAAGAGATAGTGCCTCTTTTTAATCGTGGGCGCATGTACATAACCGCTGTAAAGAGCCCTTAATATGTGGGCATGTTTTCATAGATACATTGACTTTGACAAAAAAAAAATATTGATATGGCCAAGAATCCTCGTCAACTAGCCCCCAAGGCTTAAGAAAATAAAAATTATTTACTTAAGGCTTTCTTACCTTGAAACGTGTGCTAAAAAGATTTTTTTTCCTGCACAATCATTCCAAACATTAATGAGAATGTGGGAGAGGAAAATATTCTATTTTCTTGGTAACCGTATCTGAAGATTGCGGTAAGTGGTTGAACGGTTACGGTAAAAAATTGATAAAAGACTCCTTTATTTTTACCTTCACTTTTACCCCATCCTCATTGTAATCTTTATCTAAAAGCCTCCCATCTTCGAGCTCTTCGTCCAACTCTCTCTTCAGAACTTCTTTCAATCTCGATCACGGGGATCTTGAGCAAATCGACCTATTCAGAGAGCAAGATCCAAGAGCTAGATAACAAAGGTTATCTTCCGCTTAGGGCTTTGATCAAATTGACTCCTTCCAGCGACAAAGCGACTCAAATTCCTCTAGAAGGTCGGATCATCCTTTTTGCTTCTTTTGTGTAATTGTTTTTGCTTGCCTGATGTGGGGACCCCGGAGTTATCTCCATAAGACCGAGACTAATCAAAGCCTTAGGGACATAACTCTAGATCTCCGTGAATGGATTCCAACTTAACTCCATCCAAATGAGGGCTTAACTCAATCTAGAGCCCCGGCGATCATGTCTGCGCGCTCCTCTGCGAGCACTACATGATTGCCAGTTCTCCAACAAGTCAAGCGCTACACTTAGTGAATTAAATCGGAAACCATGAACAGCGAGTATGACTTATATTGGCTCCCAAGATCAGCGACCAATATAACCATACCCTCATTCAACGTTGATCACATCCATACAATATTCATACATAAATAGTTCAAAAGACATACACATAGTTCCAAGTTTACAACTAATACAAGTGGCCGACCGGCCAAATTTAAAAGAGAGTATTAAGTAGCAGCGGAAACACATAAATAGACCAAAAGACCAGTAATGGTATGCCCCATAACCCATCGGCAACCAACTGGGAGTTAGATGGTAGCAAACTACTCATCGGTGTCGCTTAAATCGACACTTATCCTCCTCACCTGTAAAAGCCAGCAAACACCTGGCTGAGTACAAAGAGTACTCGCAAGTCTTACACAAATAAAAATAGTTATGCATAAGGTCATTCAAAGGAAGGGCTCATATTGGCTTAATTTTGCGAAAGAGACGCAATACTGAACAACCTACACATACTAGTTTTTCAAGTGCCATTTCAAAATCAGATTTGAAGTAGAAGTAAAGCATGTGAATAAGTAATGAATTCAATAACAAATGAATCATACCAACAACAAAGTGGCGGTCCACTTTGATACAACAACAAGCATGAACATCCCATTCATGTCGATACCAAGTTATAACCACAATTTTAATTCCAAGTCTAACAATAGTAACTCCCGAACTCAAGCGGTTGTCCATAACCGCGGACACGGCTATTCGAATAGATTTATACCCTGCAGGGGTGTACTACTTTACCCACACGACTTGATTAGCCCGTAAGCCTCCAGATGCCTCCGAATATAGCATACTTCCTATGGTATGCTGGCCAGGTAAATCAAGATACGGTCGTTTTTAGCAAGAAGATCCCATTGAGCCAAGTCCCTCAACCCATGGCTCCTAGGAAACACAAGACGTTAACGCCTCCATCCTATATATCCTAGGAAACACAAGACGTTAACGCCCCCATCCTATCGGCCCAAAGGAACACGGGATTTCATGGTCCCATGCCCTTACAATTTCACCACCGTGGGACTCAACACAATAAAACCTTCCCCCTACTTAACCATACGGCACCCATATACCACGTGTGATAGCACGAATGTACTTGAATCAACGACGTTACCAAAGTTCGGTCCTTAATTGTCGGACAAGCCAAACCACATACCCAATTCTGGTACGAAGGCACCATCACTAGCCATCACTTTTCCGGACCAAAAGCTCATTTAAAATGACAAAATTGAACTTATAACACAGGTACGAAGATCTGAAACAAAAGTATATAATGAGAGTTGTGTTAATCCCATAATTGTCAGGCTATTCCCGACAATCGAGCTACAGGATCTAGACTTGCATGGCTAAGCAAACCTCGCATAATATGCTTTCACACACCTATCATAACATTTCAGATCTTTGGAATAATTCATGGATAGCCACAATGACAAGATAATAGGATGTGTCTAACTATTCATCACAAAAATAGCGACAATATCAACATAGCATGCAAGCAATTATCATTGCATCTATCCTAACAAAACTGGGATCAAATATGATGCAAAAAAGAAAGTTCAAAGGATGCTTGTCTTGCTGGTAGGCTAATTGCTCTCCCTCAGTAGCGTAGGAGTCAATATCAATGAGCTCGGAATCTATATAAATACAATACCGAATAAACATCGAGAAATACTCCAAAAATCAAAATGTTCAAAAATACATGATTCTTCTACAGTAGCTAAGTCATGATTTTAAATGATTTTTGGTGAAATAATTATTTCATTTTGATTTAGTATATGAAACTTATAATGGTTTGAATTTGATTTCAATATGCCTTCATTTATGTAATTTAATTATGAAGTGAAATTTTGTAGAACGATGGCGAGTTCATGGATTACATAGATAAATAGGCAATATTATTATAAGTTCAAAACAGTTGAGTTTGCTCCAATTGGAGTTCTCATGATTTAGTTATTGATTTTCAAAGTTGTCAGCATTAATAGTGTAAAAATAATGTCCTTTAGGATCATTTTCCTCAAACTATAGTTTCTGTGACAGAGGTAAGTTTGGAACCATTTTATAATTAAGTTCCTTTGAAATATAAATTATCAAAATTGATTTCACTATTTTTGAAGTTTCCAATAATTACTTATGAATTGTTAAAGCTATCAACCTTTTCCATTTGTAAAAATAATAGTGTTTATAGCTCATTTTCTAAAATAATGCTCTCTGTTACAGAGACATGTTGGAAACCAATTTTAATATAAAGTTCATTAAAAATAAAAATTATCAGAAGTGGTTTCACTCATTTTGGAGTTAAAATGAATTAGTTATGTATTTTCAAAGTTATACATATTTTTGACTTGCCAATAAATGGATTTCGGATTTTATATGTCGTTTTAGCCTCTTCTCACGGCGCGCGCTAGCCAAGGTCATCGACAGCCGGGCCCAGTGAATAGTGCATTCTTCATTTTAACTCAGATTTATTTTGCGTTCGACGGTGGGTCCATTGTCGACACGGTCCACGGGACTTGGTCCTCCGGCACATGCGCACGTCGCACGGGGTTTAAGGGGAGGCCCACCCGGCAGTCTCTCCCGCATCTCCCTTATCCTCACGGGTTTCTGTGTGCGGGGCCCACACGTAATAGACTCATTACTACGGCTAAGACATCAATTAAATGCTAACTCAATCATTAGGTATTTAATCAACACGACGGTCGTAACCTCCCGCCTCTGATGCTAGTCGAGTACGACAACGGGTTTTTCCCCGCACGCTTCACCAGCGGCTCGCCGGCGCTGGGCACCATGGCGACGTAAACCAAGGGCAGGTTTAGGTGCATAATAGCGTTGCGCTCCCAATGGAAGTGGTCTCGACGGCTAAGCTGGCCTGTACCGGCGGCTAGCCGGAGGTGAGCGACGGTGCTTAATACGACAAAACTACAAGCAGCAAAATAGAGCTCCGCAGCGCAAACAAGCGAGTGCCCGAGTGTCTAAAGACTACTTGGAGGCTACCTGAGCTAGGTGGACACTCGGGGAAGCTAGAAGTCAGTTGGAGCACCGACGGCGTCGGAGAAGAAGGTGGTGCCAACACGGCTTCACGTGGAGAAGACAACTGGAGCAATCCTAAGGATAGCGAATGGTCAAAATAGCTCAAGTATGCCTTAGAGATGCTAAGGACACGAGTAATCGAAGAATGGCATACCAGAACAAGGTGGGAGATGAAAAGTTGTTGTGCGTCGAAAGGCAAAGCTTCAATTCATGGGGCCTCGCGTGCAACAAAGAAATAATTTGAGGGGTTTTGATTAGTGGCCTAAGGCACGTAAAGTGACGGTGGATCGAGGATAATACCTCGGACACGAAGAAAGCACGAAGGTGTCCTCGGTGCAGGCCTGGACGTGAGCTAGAGCACGAAGGTGAACCAGAGGCTACAAGCAAAGACAAGAACTGAGCTTAGCAAAAATGGAGAAGGCATTGAAGATGGAGTAGAGGGAAAACACCCGGTGGAAGCTTACCCAAGCGAGGAGCACAAGCGAGCTTCCTTCTTCTCGGTCAACAGAGAAGAAGTGAGGGAGAAGGAAGGGTTGCGAGGGGTATTAAGCTCGGATGTTGACGGAGATGGAGGCGGCGTGAAGTGCAGAAGCTCCAGGAGTGGCCAACGGCAGCGGCGGATTGACGGCGTCACCGGTGCGTGAAGAGATTCGCGGCGCGTGGGCTCGGCCCGCGCGCGCGCCGCTGCGAGGAAGAAGACGATCACATGTGGGCCCGAGCCGCGGTGACACGGCGGGGGTTAAGTGGTTTTTGATCGGCCGTTGGATTGCGAACGGACGGACGAGATCAGGGAGGGGTTCGGACAGGTCGATTGATGACGAGATCTGGACCGTCGATCCTTGATCCTACGGTTGCATGCGAAGGTGCAGTTAGGTGGTTAATGAGCCGTCTTGCAAGTCGGACTCGAGTCCAAGGAACGATGAGCGGTGGTTAGGGTCTAAGATTTTGACTGAGATTTAATTCATTTCCTCTACTTTGACCAGGGCTTAAAAATAGAAATAAAATTCTTAAAATCATGAAATAATTTGTGGGGGTTCCTGGGACAACCTAGTGTCCATAAAAATTATTGAACCCTACTGTTCAAGATATAATTTGCATAGTTTAAATTCAAACATAAAGGTAGTCTTTAAATTGTGTTTGAATTTTTATAGGGTTCAAACTAATCCCAAAAATTTGGGAAAAATTATATTAATTCATTATAATTAATATAGTATTTGAATAAATTATTGTAAGAGAATCTTCAGTAGCATTTAATTCAGTTTTTAGTTTGGAGGTTAAATTACAGTGTATGTCACATGTGTATTTTGAGATTTTCCAAGTACAATGTTTAATTAAAAAGTTTCAAAACATGATGCATGCTAATGAGATGCATAATAAACCTCTTTATTAAATTGGGGATGTATTTGATCTTCACGCTCCCATGTTGCTTCATCTTCAGTATGGTTACTCCACTGAACCTTGATCAACTTGATATTGCGATTTCGTGTCTTGCGCTCCTTCTCTTCAAGAATGCGAATCGGGTGCTCACGATAAGAAAGATCAGGTTGCAAGTCAAGTCTTTCTAGCTCAGTTGCTTCGGTCGGGACGCGAAGACATTTCTTCAGTTGGGAAACATGGAAGACATCATGCACATCCACAAGTGATGGTGGTAAGTCTACTCGATAAGCCACCGGTCCCAACTTTGCTAGAATTCAGAAAGGTCCGATGTAACGGGATGCCAATTTGCCTTTGACTTGGAAACGATGTGTTCCTTTCATTGGAGAAACCTTAAGATAGACATGATCATCCACTTGAAAACTCAAGTCGCGACGACGGCGGTCGGCATAGGACTTCTGACGAGATTGAGCCGCCCGAAGTCGTTCGCGAATAACACGAACTTTTTCTTCTGCGTCCTCTACCAAAGTTGGGCCATAAAATGGTCTTTCCCCGGCTTCAGACCAGTTCAAAGGTGTCCTACAAGCTCTTCCATATAACGCCTCGAACGGTGACATTTGGATGCTTGATTGGAAATCTATTGTTGTAAGAGAACTCATAAATGGTAAACATTTCTCGATTCTTGCTATAGGACAACACACATGCTCGGAGAAGGTCTTCTAAAATTTGATTCACTCTTTCCGTTTGTCTATCTGTTTGCGGGTGGTAAGCGGAACTGAAAGATAGATTGGTCTCCATTGCTTGATGCAAGCACTTCCAGAAGTGAGAGGTGAACTGGGGACCCCTATCAGAAATGATCACTTTTGGTACACCATGGAGACAAACAATCCTGGAGATGTACAACTCTGCTAGCTTGGCCCCGGTGTAAGTGGTCTTGACAGGAATAAAATGGGCAACCTTTGTCAGACGATCAACAATCACCCATATGGAATCGGACCCAGCTTGAGTCTTTGGAAGGCGGTGATAAAATCCATGCCAACTTCTTCCCATTTCCACTTGGGAATGGGCAGGTTGTAGAGTACTCGCCGGCTTCAAATGCTCGGCTTTGACTCTTTGGCATACATCACACCGCCACAAATTGAGTGATTTGCCACTTCATTCGGCTCCACCATAACCGCTTCTTAAGATCTTGGTACATCTTGGTGCTACCTGGGTGGATAGAGAATTTGGAGTCATGAGCTTCTTTGAGAATTAGTCCTCTCAAGACATGATCACAGAGCACCACCAACCGGTTCCCAAACCATAGGGTGCCTTGTGCATCTTCTTTAAAGCACTTGGCCTTGCCTTGCTTTACTTCTTCCCGGATCTGAGCTACCTCTTCGTCAGTCTTCTAGGCTTCTCTAATCTGGTCCTCAAGTGTAAAATTCACACTAAGGGCAGCAAGAGAACCTTCTTCAATTATCTCCAGGTGTAGACGTTGCATCACAAAGACAAAAGCTTTCGAAATGGGAGTTCTGAGATAAACAGCTTGCACTGAGACTTTTGCTTAGGGCATCGGCTACCACATTCGCTTTTCCTGGATGATAATGGAGTCCAAAATCATAATCCTTGATCAACTCAAGCCATCTTCTTTGCCTCAAATTCAGATCGGCTTGGGTGAAGATATATTTAAGACTCTTGTGATCGGTGTAGATTTCGCAACGATTACCGATGAGATAATGTCGCCAAATCTTGAGAGCATGAACTACCGTTGCGAGTTCCAAATCATGAGTGGGATAATTCAACTCATGAGGTCTCAATTGCCTTGATGCATAAGCTACCACTCGGCCCTCTTGCATAAGCACACAACCGAGCCCATGGCGAGATGCATCACTGAAGAACGCCAAAGCTCTTGTGAATGTCGGGCGGGATAAGTCTGGAGCTTTGGTCAGGCATTCCTTTAGGATCTGAAAACTCTCCTCACATTCAGGTGACCATTCGAACTTCTTTTCTTTCTTTAGAAGTTGAGTCATTGGTCTCGAAATTTTGGAGAAGTTCTGGATGAATCTACGGTAGTAACCCGCAAGTCCGAGAAAACTGCGAATATCAGCAATGTTTCTGGGTTGTCTCCAATCAAGGACATCTTGCACTTTGCTTGGATCAACAGCAATACCGCCCTCGGATAGGACATGGCCCAGGAAACTAACTTCATGAAGCTAGAACTCGCATTTGCTGAATTTGGCATAAAGCTGATGTTGATGAATTTTTTGTAACACAAGCCTCAAGTGTTGCTCATGTTCTTCATCGGACTTTGAGTAGATAAGGATGTCATCAATGAATACAACAACAAACTTATCCAAATACTCCATGAAAACCGAATTCATAAGATTCATGAAGTATGCCGGTGCATTCGTCAGACCAAAAGACATGACAGTGTACTAGTACAACCCGTAAAGAAGTTGGTGCAGGTGCTCTGAACGAAGTCTGGGGTGGAAACCTGTTGAACTGTGCTGGCACTGTTCTTGCCCTCTGCTGTGATTGCTGATTTCCTTGTTGAGCCATCCGGCGTTTGCGGTTATCCTCCAGTTCCTTGCGTTTGTCCTCTAGAACAAAGGCTTTGTTGACCAGCTCTTGAAAATCAGGAAAAGTATGGGCGATCAAACGACTTTGCCCCCGATGTTTAGTCCTTCAAAAGCGACTCTGGCGAGCCTTGTCCGTGGCTACATCTTCCGCTGCATAGCGAGCTAGCTGTGAAAACTTGTTGAGGTAGTCAGACACTGACATAGCTCCTTGCTTGAGAGCGGAACTCATCCTTCTTCGGATCGATAATGCCTTCGTACGTGATAATCGGGCGGAATCTCGAGAAAATTCCTCCGGTGATATCTGTGGCGTCTCATGGGCGCACGAAGTTCTCCACCATTCAGCGGTGCCTTCCATCTCGTGAGTGGCATACGGGAACCTTTTCACGATCACGACTTGGGTGATCGCACTTCCTTTCGATAACTCGAGCCAATCGTCTTCTTCCACCGAGAGGCGTGTCAGAAAATGTTGGTGGACGAGTCCTCATAAATTACGCAAGTTTGGATGGTCCATGGTGACCATGAGCGGTGGGGCTCCATCATCGTTGATTGTTGTTGTTGGCCTGGTTGTTCATAGCTTGCATTTGAGTCATCATGGTGTTCATCAGTGAGTTTGTGCTTGCCATGAAAGCTCCAAAGTTTTGCGTGTCAATTGGGGGTGCTTGTGGCGGGCCTCCTGTTGTGGTTGCTCATTGCTTCTCGGTCCGGGTACCGGAACCACTTGCGTGATCAGTCTGACGAGTTTGAACCATCTGGCGAAGCTCCATGGGTTAGATAAGGTAGAAAGCACAAGATAAGTTAAGAACTAGCGAGGCGAGTTAAACCCAACAAAACACACTCAAGAAACTCAAATGAAATACCTTTATTACTTAGGGTGTTAGCATGGTGCAACAAATGCCTAAGGGCCTTTGCAGCTCATACTCGCACACAAAAGAAAACAACGACCTAAGCACATAAAACTACCGCCTAAAGGGTGACTCACTAAACTGAAACTGGCTAAGCCTGAAAACTGGAACTAAGACCAACTACTCGAGAAAGCCTCCACAACCGCGCGACGCTCTCGACGGTATGAGACTCGAAGTGAGCCGGCATCTTGGCAAACGATCCGATGCCTCGAATCGTGCAGCAGAGCAGGTGTTCCTTGTGCAACGCGCCGCCCTGCTCCTCCGCTCTGCATCTTCTTCGGCTCAATCGGCCTTCCTCGGATCTTCTTGAGAATCCTCCTCGGTCTTCCTCTTCTTCGGGGACTTGGTCGTAGAGGATCTCTTGCAGAGTGGCGACCTTCTCTTCAGCTCTCTGCAAGGCTTCATAGACATGATCCAGCTCCGTGATGGTTCTCTCCAAATCTTCCTCCTGGGCGGCCACAAACTGTGCGAGGTGCACCACTGTAGCGTTGCTCTCTCCTTCTGTGGACGGGTAGCGTGCTGGCAAGTCCACAGCTGCAGCTCTGGGGTGGTAACGGAAGACGGTGTCTTGAAGCTCCCGTGCGTAGATGTTGCAGATACGCAGCATGGCCAAGCGCGACGACTCCTGGATACCTTCCAGCCAAGTGATCTTCCTCACAGAGACGTGCGAAGGTTGGCTCGCCTTGTCGCTCCTCCTGGCGTAGATCGTCAGGCGACAAATCACTCCACGGTTCGCCCATTCACAATCCAATGGTTGCCCGACGATGGACGATCAAAACCTCCAAGAACCTGCAACAGCTTCCAAAGCTCGGCAGTACACCCTAGTGCGCTCACCATAGCTCAAGACGCAGGCATCTGTCAATACAGACGAACAGGGTAAGAGCAACTTTAAAACAATGGGAGAGAAGAGATTATAGCAAAAGTTGAGGCGAGAGAGACATGAGAAGAGTTAAGCAATCAATTAACTTTGCAAGTTAATTTTTCTTTTAGAAAATAATTTGGACACTCTAAAGACGGCCAATCTAACTAAGGTCAAGACCTACATAGATCAGATGGCTCGATACCACCTGCTGCCGGGACCAGTACGATTCGGAACCTCTGTATATTGCATCACCCAGATCACGCTAGTGCACACAGGGGTTAACACAGTAAATATCGATCCACACAAGCGATAAATAAAGTAAACGATTAGTTTGAATAACAAATAAGGGTTTTGACCTTATGGTCGAGTTTACACTTATTAAGCCACGCAGGGCTAACAGTAAATAAAGCAGCAGCGGAACGGAAAACTCCAGCGTAGATCCCACCAATTCACCACAGGCAACCGATCGGGATCCGACACTTAACACACGATCGCCTTCCACGAACTCCTCTCAGAAGCGGCGTAGACTCCTCCTCTTCTGTAGGTTTGGGCGCAAGTTTTACAACAAGCGTGAGTACACAACCGTACTCGCAAATCATACCACAGAATGCAATGCATAGATGCAGGCTTATTCCAAAGAAAAGGCTTCTGTGGTTCTTTTGCATAAAAGCAACATTTGCAATTGAATACGAATAATAGATTGAAAGCATAATTCAAAACAAATAGACAATATTAATTTAACAATTGTTTCCACAAAGACACACAGCTAAACAGATTATTTCACATAGCCATATGATTGAGGTCACACAGCTCCCATCCCAACATTTTATGAAAACTACCCCTCGTGTGAAATCCCCGAGCATGTCCATGACCGCGGACACGGCTATTCGAATAGATTGTTTAACACTCTGCAGAGGTTGTACACTTTACCCACAAGATACAACTAGTGTAGCAAGCACCAATCGTAACAAAACAGTTCGGAAACTTCATCTCAAACATTGACATTCCCAGTGTGCTTACAAACCGCTATACCAGCTCACATAGAATTGGTATAACACACACCGATGTGGAAGACAGATCGCCCCGCGATGCAACCACCAAGTAGTCACACCTCCACCCTGTCACACAACCTAACCTATCCACCTGAACATCAATGCCGAGAATCCATAACTTACTAAGTTAGGCCCGTCCCATACCAGGCATGTGGTCGTAAAGTAAGGCTCAGTTCAATGGCGCACAAAGTTAAGTCCTTAATTGACCAAGGCAAGACTTCCATTTTCTAACTAAGTCACAAAGACCATCATTCCCATCACATAGACCACCATGTCACACGCTCCACCACTTGCCTCAGTCTAAATCCTTTACCACCCAGTTGGTTATAGTGCAACACATGCCATCACGAAGTAACAACACATAGCACACAGCTTTTACGAAGTTCCATAGTCACTTAGTCATAATTAATATTTGCAACCTACATGTGATGATGACCGTAGCATGGCTAAGCAATTGTACTCGCATCTAACCAACCCACGTTGGTGCTATAATATTACCAACTCATAACCAATCTAGGGTGACAAGGAATTATGACATACAAGGCCAAGGTGTGATAACAATTTGGATATTAACTATGCCCAAAGTATTTAAATAAATAATTAAAGTAGAATGCAATAATTTAACACAAAGTAATTTGAAAACTGGGTTCAAGATGGTCAAAGGTATGACTTGCCTTGGAAAAGGTCTATGTACTGGTCTTGATCTTGGGGTGCTCCTTCCACAAAATTTCCCAACGAATCGACGTCTACTCGCAAACGCGACACAAACAAACAAAACAAATAAATAACAGAGGCAAAAAAAGCTCCAAAAATTAAATAAAAATCTCAGATAAATATATCTTGAATTTAGACAAATTTAGAAATTTGAATGGGCTCAATCGGAGTTAGGATGCAAAAGTTATGAGCTTTGGAAGTTTGAAATTACATAAAATGCTGAAAATCAGATTTTATGAATTTATCAATTATTTTCCTAAAGGAAAATCAGATTTAATCTGCAGTCGCGTCGCCGAGATTTCAGGAAAAGAAATAATAAAGAAATCTCGACATGTGGGACCCACATGTCGAAGCTAAACTCACGGTGGACTAGGTCCACCGAGCCTCGACTTCGGAACCCGGTGGGTTGCACGTGTGCACCCACGTGGACGATGACGGGGCGACACCTGGCTGCCACGCGAGCACGGGTCGACGGCGAGCCACGCGGCACCGACACGCCGGGCCGATGGCGACTCGGCTCGAAACCAACGGCAACGGCGAACGGCGGCTCCTCGCCGCGGTGAGTGGTACCGCGTGTAGAGGCGTTATTGCGAACCTCGTGCAACGCCGGGTGCTCGGGGTGGGCGGTGGCGACCGGCGGCGAGCTCGGAGCGGTGGAGAGATTCGGCTATTGTCGGATGGAGGCTCCGGTGAGATTCCGGCAACGGTGAAGACTCCTGGAGGTAGCCCTAGCGTCACTGATCCCGACGGTGCACTCGGTGGCGACGCGGCGTCCTTTGGCGGCAAGCAACCGACGAAGAACGAGCGGCAAAAACCCTAGAACTCCACCGCGCGCGCTAAGGCTCGGAAAGAGGTGAGGTGGCGGCTGGTTGCGGAGGACCGTGCGAAGCTCGGGTGCTATTTATAGGGGCTGGGGTGTCCGGGATAAGGAATCCCTAAATCGAGTCCGAGAAGAACACGAAAACGATTTCGAAAATCCGAGGATAGGATTTGATTCGAGATATGATTTTAATGAACGAGTGCGGGAGGTTAGGGATAGAATTTGGCACATTTTCTAGAAGGGCTTTAGATAGAAAGGAGGCGTTGTCGGACGAGCTTTGAGCTCGGCAATGGCGGGCGACTCGCGCTCGCGAGGAAGACGACACGCCTTGGGGAAGACGACGACGACGCGGCGAGGCCTGCACGCCGTGGCGCAGGAGGCGCAGCGCGCAGCTGGCGGCGGCGAGCCACGCGAGTGGGCCGCTAGAGGCCGTCTTGCGCGGAAAAGGAGATGGGCTGCGGAGATGCGGCCCGAAAGGATTTTCTGATATTTTAATTGTTTTTCTAATTTAGAAAATACCAGAAATTCAAATGGGCAATAGAAAATAGCAAATGAACTCAGAAAAATTCTAGAAAAATCTAGAAAATATATCTGAGCACATAGAACCCAAATAAAATAGTTTTGGCTATTGTTCAAGTTGGAATTATTCACATTAAATGTTTTTGATTGTAAAGTCCAATATTAAGCTTTTGAAATTAAATTCAAATAAAATCCAAATGGTGAATTTTCTCCTACTAACTATTTAAAAGATTTTTAAGCTCAGAAAATTGGGATGTTACAATTTCCACTTTTACGTCCCGGCAGACTTGATCGGTTTGGAAAACCGATCCCGGCGACTCGATTTGATAAGGTGGCTGAAGTTTATGTATTTCAAATTGATTAAGTGCAGCATATTCTTCTTTGATGAATGAATGAGATGCTCTTGAATCAAATAAAACTGATGCTGGACAAGAATTAACAAGAAGGGTACCCAGAACGACGTCCGGAGCGTCGCTTGCCTCCTCGGCGGTGACGTGGTTCACTCGGCCACGTGCTGGAACCTAAGGAGGGATAGATGCTGCCCTGGGAGGTGGTGTAGGTCTTGCCACCGCTGGTGGTGTAGAAGCTCGATAGACCTGAGGCATTCCCCGCTGCTTGGCGAGGCAATGAGAGGCATAGTGGCCCAAGCGACCACAATGAAAGCAGGTGACATTTTGCTTATAAGTACCACTGTTTTGGGAGTTTCTACTCCCATTGTACCGCTGCATCGTGGGTGGAGAAGGTCGTGGAGGTGCCACAGGAGGTCTCGGTGGCACTGGGGCCTGAGAACGAGGTGTCTGAGGCGGCCGGCGCGGCTGAGGAAAAGCCGCCAGCTGAAAATCGAGCGGCTTTCTTCCTCTTCTGGACTCCTCTACGACCACACTCTTATGCTCCACTACAATGGCCTTGTTCACCATGTGCTGGAAGTTCCGAAGTCATGTACGCTAAAGCCAGTGCATCTCCTCATCAAACGCCCATGAACCCGGCTGTTGTGGCGAGCATCTGTGGAGACGTCATCCGGGCATAGCGGGCCAAGGAGTTGAACTCCGAAGATACTCGGTGTGATCTTCCTTCCTTGCTTCAAAGCAAGCTGCACGCCGCTTGATCGACATGACCCCATTAGGAATATAGGCCTCCCTGAAGCTGCTCGAAATTCGTTCCATGATGGAACCTCTCCTTCAGGCTGCATGGCGGAATAGTTATCCCACCACGCACTAGCAGCGCCTTCCAGCTGATAGCTGGCAAAAAGAACTCTCTCAATGCCCGTGCACTGAGCAATGGCTAATTTCTTCTCCACATCCTCACCCAATCTTCACCTCCATAGGGTCTCGGCACTCACTAAAGGTGGGAGGATTTGTTCATTGAAACTGGTGAGACCCCACGCCGCTCCTCGATGTCCCCTCCCCTGCCGCATGAGCAAGAGAAGTGTTGCGAGCTATAGCCTCCGGGATCCGGTCCGATCCATCCTGCTTTCTATCTAGGCCAAGACTTCCGCCATAGTGGGTGGCGGAGGAAGCACTTCCTCGGATGAGCTATCCATGGACGGTCTTCTTGAGAGGGCTAACCCTCTCTCGCAGCGTAAAGTTCTGCTACGCATAAAGCAGTGCGAGCCTCGGTGGAGATCCCCATCGCATGCGAGCTCTAGCACGAGTGTTAGGGCCTGACATCCTGGAGTGTCAAGGAATGTTAAAAAGAGGCCAAGATTGCTGGAAAAGTACGAATAATAAAACTTTGGACAGCAAGCACAAAGTTCTTAATTAAGCATGCATAATGATATAAGATGCACCAAAAGCATAACACCAAAAGGGCGTCCAAAGGCACTAAGGCCAGTACAAGATCCATAACTTCAAATCATAGTTTTTCCAAAGCAATTATATCCAGAAAGGCCCGTGGGCGAAAAGCAACTGCCGGAATATAGTTCTTGCAAAAGAAACATTAATAGTTCAATTATTACTAGCCTATTACAGGAAATCAAAGATACATGCTCGCCCATGAGCTTACGCCTACTACATCCTAAATGTTGTTCCGGTCAAAGTTTACCGGAAACTCGTCCAGAAGATGTGCCTCAAGGGATCCCGTATCATCGGGGTCTCCAAAATTAGGAAGACGTAAAGGGGAGCCTTGCTCTATCACATGGCCTCCAGCAGGTTCCATCCTATGAGTACGAGCAAATCCAACTGACATGCGAACCTGGTGTCTCGTCCCATAGTTGGGTACCCGTCCTGGCACTTCTGGAAGACGGTACATCGGTGGCGCTGAAGCATATGGGGAAATCTCATTTGCGCCATAAACCACATGGCGGTCAATGATGCCCATACTACACATGAGTTGCAAGTGTTCTTGGGCCACCACGAGACGCGCGAGTCTCGTACAACTCATACACGCAGTAATCGATGGATTTGATCCATGATATGAACCAATCTTGCCAATCGCCTAACACGGGATCTTCCCAAACCGAATCGGGCAAAGGTGTCTACCGCGCCACGCTCTCATAGGAAAATGGTCATAAGGTGTTGAGACAACTCCGTCGAGATCATAACGGAGGTGGATCATGGCCACACGAGCCACTTCCGGTGAGAGCCATGGCCTCGAGGTGCCACGTGCTCGGAAACAATATGGGATACTCCCGTGACTCGCCCTGGCGATGATGTTGATCACGCCAAGTATTCCTCCATACGACCCGTCGCGCGATAGATGGCGTGAGGTTGGTGATAAGTAAAGTTCGCCCTCCACATCATCTCTCGGAGAAGCGGGTATCCATCCACGTTCTCAGCTTGAGTTTCTTTGACCAGGTATTGGCAACTCATCTAAAAGCAAGAACAACAAGGTAAGACTTCTTTAAAAGAAGAAATAGGGTAAGAAAGGATGCTAGGATGGATGAGGAATAAAAGATATTCTTAACTTAAACTTTCTGAAATTAATTTGATAATTTCAAAATATTTTGACTCAGAAAGGCTTACTAACTCTAACGCTAGCGCTATCTCTAACCTACAATCAGTATGGCTCTGATACCAACGCTGTGGGGACCCCGGAGTTATCTCCATAAGACCAAGACTAAGCATGGTCTTAGAGACATAACCCTAGGTCTCCGGTAAATGAATTCCAACTTAACTCCATCCAAATGAGGGGCTTAACTCAATCTAGAGTCCCGACGATCATGTGCGCCGCTCCTCTGCGAGCACCACATGATTGCCGGTTCTCCAACAAGTCAAGCGCTACACTTGGTGAATTAAATCGGAAACCATGAACAGCGAGTATGACTTATATTGGCTCCCAAGATCAGCGACCAATATAACCATACCCTCATTCAACGTTGATCACATCCATACAACATTCATACATAAATAGTTCAAAAGACATACACATAGTTCCAAGTTTACAACTAATACAAGTGGCCGACCGCCAAATTTAAAGAGAGAGTAGTAAGCAGCGAAACACATAAATAGACCAAAGACCAGCAATGGTATGCCCCATAACCCATCGGCAACCAAGCGGGAGTTAGATGATAGCAAACTACTCATCGGTGTCGCCTAAATCGACACCGACAAGCTCGTCGGTTTCAATATCCTCTCTCTGTAAAGCCAAGAAACACCGGCTGAGTACAAAGAGTACTCGCAAGTCTTACACAAATAAAAATAGTTATGCATAAGGTCATTCAAAGGAAGGGCTCATATTGGCTTAATTTTGCGAAAGAGACGCATATCTTGAACAACCTACACATACTAGTTTTCAAGTGCCATTTCAAAATCAGATTTGAAGTAGAAGTAAAGCATGTGAATAAGTAATGAATTCAATAACAAATGAACCATACCAACAACAAAGTGGCGGTCCACTTTGATACAACAACAAGCATGAACATCCCATTCATGTCGATACCAAGTTATAACCACAATTTTAATTCCAAGTCTAACAATAGTAACTCCGAACTCAAGCGGTTGTCCATAACCGCGGACACGGCTATTCGAATACATTTATACCCTGGGGTGTACTACTTACCCACACGACTTGATTAGCCCGTAAGCCTCCGGATGCCTCCGAATATAGCATACTTCCTATGGTATGCGGGGAGTAAATCAAGATACGATCGTTTTAGCAAGAAGATCCCATTGAGCCAAGTCCCTCAACCCATGGCTCCTAGGAAACACAAGACGTTAACGCCCATCCTATATATCCTAGGAAACACAAGGCGTTAACGCCCCATCCTATCGGCCCAAAGGAACACGGGATTTCACAGTCCCATGCCCTTACAATTTCACCACCGTGGGACTCAACACAATAAAACCTTCCCCCTACTTAACCATACGGCACCCATATACCGCGTGTGATAGCACGAATATACTTGAATCAACGACGTTACCAAAGTTCGGTCCTTAATTGTCCAGACAAGCCAAACCACATACCCAATTCTCGTGCACGAAGGCACCATCACTAGCCATCACTTTTTCGGACCAAAAGCTCATTTAAAATGACAAAATTGAACTTATAACACAGGTACGAAGATCTGAAACAAGTATATAATGAGAGTTGTGTTAATCCCATAATTGTCAGGCTATTCCCGACAATCGAGCTACCGGTTCTAGACTTGCATGGCTAAGCAAACCCGCATAATATGCTTTCACACATCCTATCATAACATTTCAGTACTGGAATAATTCATGGATAGCCACAATGACAAGATAATAGGATGTGTCTAACTATTCATCACAAAAATAGCGACAATATCAACATAGCATGCAAGCAATTATCATTGCATCTATCCTAACAAAACTGGGATCAAATATGATGCAAAAAGAAAGTTCAAAGGATGCTTGTCTTGCTGGTAGGCTAATTGCTCTCCCTCAGTAGCGTAGGAGTCAATATCAATGAGCTCGGAATCTATATAAATACAATACCGAATAAACATCAAGAAATACTCCAAAAATCAAAATGTTCAAAAATACATGATTCTTCTACAGTAGCTAAGTCATGATTTTAAATGATTTTTGGTGAAAGAATTATTTCATTTTGATTTAGTATATGAAAGTTATAATGGTTTGAATTTCAGATTTCAATATGCCTTCATTTATGTAATTTAATTATGAAGTAAAATTTTGTAGAACAGTGGCGAGTTCATGGATTAGATAGATAAATAGGCAATATTATTATAAGTTCAAAACAGTTGAGTTTGCTCCAATTGGAGTTCTCATGATTTAGTTATTCATTTTCAAAGTTATCAGCATTAATAGTGTAAAAATAATATCCTTTAGGATCATTTTCCTCAAACTATAGTTTCTATGACAGAGGTAAGTTTGGAACCATTTTTATAATTAAGTTCCTTTGAAATATAAATTATCAAAATTGATTTCACTATTTTTGAAGTTTCCAATAATTACTTATGAATTGTTAAAGCTATCAGCCTTTTCCTTTTGTAAAAATAATAGTGTTTATAGCTCATTTTCTAAAATAATGCTCTCCTTTATAGAGACATGTTGGAAACCAATTTTAATATAAAGTTCATTAAAAATAAAAATTATCAGAAGTGGTTTCACTCATTTTGGAGTTAAAATGAATTAGTTATGTATTTTCAAAGTTATACATATTTTTCAGCTTGCCAATAAATGGATTTCGTATTTTATATGTCGTTTTAGCCTCTTCTCACCGAGCGCAGCGCTAGCCAAGGTCACTGACCAGCGGGCCCAGTGAATAGTGTATTTTTCATTTTAACTCGATTTATTTCGTTTCGACCGGTGGGTCCCATTCGGCGACACTATCCACGGACTTGGTCCATCGACATGCGCACGGCGCACGGGGTTTAGGGAGGCCCACCAGCGATCTCCCGCATCTCCCTTATCCTCACGGGTTTCTGTGTGCGGGGCCCACATGTAATAGACTCATTACTACGGCTAAGACATCAATTAAATGCTAACTCAATCATTAGGTATTTAATGAACGCGATTTGCCGTAACCTCGACTTCTGAAGGTTGGTCGGGTGCGACCACGGGTTTTTGCCCCGCTTCACCGGTGGCTCGCCGTGCGCCGGGCACCACTGCGACGTAAACCAAGGGCGGTTTAGGTGCATAATAGCGCTGCTCCCCATGGAAGTGGTCTCGACGGCTAGTCGCTGCACCGCGACTAGCCGAGGTGAGCGACGCGCTTAAAACGGCAAAACTACAAGCAGCAAAATAGAGCTCGCAGTGCAAACAAGCGAGTGCCCGAGTGTCTAAAGACTACTTGAGGCTACAGAGCTAGGTGGGCTCGGGAAGCTAGAAGTCGATTGGAGCACCGACGGCGCGAGAGAAGAAGGTGGTGCCAACACGGCTTCACGTGGAGAAGACAACTGGAGCAATCCTAAGGATAGCGAATGGTCAAAATAGCTCAAGTATGCCTTGGAGATGCTAAGGACACGAGTAATCGAAGAATGGCATACTGTAACAAGGTGGGAGATGAAAAGTTGCCGTGCGCTAGAAAGGGGCAAAGCTTCAATTCATCGGGGCCTGTCGTGCAACAAAGAAATAATTTGAGGTTTTGATTAGTGGCCTAAGGCACGTAAAGTGATGCGTGGATCGAGGATAATACCTTACGGACATGAAGAAAGCACGGTGTCCTCGGTCTGCGCGCTCGGACGTGAGCTGAGCACGAAGGTGAACCAGAGGCTACAAGCAAAGACAAGAACCGAGCTTAGCAAAAATGGAGAAGGCATTGAAGATGGAGTAGGGGAAACCACCCGTGGAAGCTTACCCAAGCGAGGAGCACAGCGAGCTTCCTTCTTCTCGGTCAACAGAGAAGAAGTGAGGAGAAGGAAGGGTTGCGAGGGTATTAAGCTCGGATGTTGACAGAGATGGAGGCGGCGTGAAGTGCGAAGCTCGAGGTAGCCAGCGGCGGATTGCGGCGTCACCGGTGCGTGAAGAGATTCGCGGCGGCGTGGAGCTCGGCTCCTGCGCACGCCTTGCCCGAGGAAGAAGACGGCTACTGTCATGTGGGCCGATTTGGCGGTGACACGGCGGGGTTAAGTGGTTTTGATCGGCCGTTGGATTGCGAACGGACCGGACGAGATCGAGTGAGGGGTTCGGACAGGTCGATTGATGACGAGATATGGACCATCGATCCTTGATCCTACAGTTGCATGCGAAGGTGCAGTTAGGTGGTTGGGCTAAGCCGTCTTGCCGGGTCGGACTCGAGTCCAAGGAACAGTAGCAGGGTTAGGGTCTAAGATTTTGACTAAGATTTAATTCATTTCCTCTACTTTGACCAGGGCTTAAAAATAGAAATAAAATTCTTAAAATCATGAAATAATTTGTGGGGGTTCCTGGGACAACCTAGTGTCCATAAAAATTATTGAACCCTACTGTTCAAGATATAATTTGCATAGTTTAAATTCAAACATAAAGGTAGCCTTTAAATTGTGTTTGAATTTTTATAGGGTTCAAACTAATCCCAAAAATTTGGAAAAAATTATATTAATTCATTATAATTAATATAGTATTTGAATAAATTATTTCAAGAGAATCTTCAGTAGCATTTAATTCAGTTTTTAGTTTGGAGGTTAAATTACATTGTATGTCACATGTGTATTTTGAGATTTTCCAAGTACAATGTTTAATTAAAAAGTTTTAAAACATGATGCATGCTAATGAGATGCATAATAAACCTCTTTATTAAATTGGGGATGTGACACCTGAGAGTGAGTTGCTAGCAGATATTTTAGATTATTTTAGGATAGAACTCTTTCACCTTGGACCAAATTCAATTTTGATCCTTAGTGTCTTTTCACATCTCTACGAAGCTTTCCTTGGCATTCTCCCATCTATTCATCTTTTTCGCTATTTCTATCCATTCACTCACAATAATTGAGGTAAGGGAAATTGTGGTAGCATGTACTTCAAGCTCCATGACCAAATGGCCAGAAAATATCCCCTTCTAATTAAAGATGTGTGGTGTGACTATTAGAAGGAGTGGTTTTACTCTGAAGTTCCAAGAGGTAGCCATCTTAAGTACACTGGAAGTCCTCCAACGTGGTCTGCACAAGATGTGAAGAGAGAAAAGGCTTCCCCAAAGTTGACAGTCGAAGAGAAAAGATTGGTCAATGCAGTTATTTCTCTTGTGGCAGCCGGGCTGACAGGTCGGAAGATCATTCACGACTTCCTCCAACACAGGATTATCCCCCGAAAGAAAAGGGTTCGTTATGCCTAGATGCTTGAAGGGAATGAGAACTCGATAAAAGACAGTCATGGAGGTATGTTTACTCTCCAAATTTCTTAAAGCAATGTTTAACTTAGTAGCATACACATTACTAAGTTTATTTGTATTTCTTGCTTTAGAATTAACTTCTAATATGTTGAAGAATGTAAAAGATGGCCCAGATCCTATTTCTTTCAACGACCAGCCTTCCAGCTTGATTGAAGCTTCCGTAGAGTTCATAAATGAACAAATGTAGGTATACATAAATATAGCCTTAATCTTGAATCCTTGCTAAGATTGTAATTGATAAAATTTTCTTCTTTAGATGCATGGTAGAAAGAGGGGTGCTGACCAGGCTGGATCTAGCAGCCAACTCCTACCAGCTAAAAAGGCCAAGACTACTACAGCTGGGTCTTCACAAGTCATGGTCGAGAGACTAACAACCAAGACAAGAACTGTAGTAGTAGTCTCTATAGGTGCTCCAATTGCTGCAACACCGACAAGTGGTGCACCGACCATCGCTGTGCCCAGGCCGCCATAGCCCCGACCAGTACTCTTCTTGTTATTTGGTCGAAGTGTATTCATGACCGACCTCAAGCGCAGGAAAAATTTATTGAAGGCTGCCAAGGCTAAGGCGGCAATTTAGGTACGCAAGAGAGAACACCAAAGTAAACTTTTGAAGCAATTTCATCGTCACCTTCCTTCACTCCCATATGTTCAGGGTGAGGGTGACGACGTTGAGGAAGAGGAAGAAATTCCTCTAATTTTGGTGAAAAGGCCTAGGATTAGCAATCCTAGTGTAAATATCTCTAAAGATAAAAACAAGTGGTGGTAGTGGTATATTGGTTGCCACCGATATTTTATTGGTTGCCACCGATATTTTGTTTTCTTTTGAGACTGACATTGGTCTCCAGTTCGAGTAAGTTGTCTAACTTGACTCTTTCCTTATTCGATTTTTACATTGTTTACTCAGACAAATTTATGTATTTATCTATATCAGTCCCCTGACCACTTCTCCTCGTCTAATTATTAGAGCTAAAAGAGAAGAAGCTAGAGAGCAGCCATTGCCTGCTCCCGCAACCAAGTTGGCTTAGACCAACATGGAAGAGGTAGCAGTGCCCATGATTATGGCAAAGGAAGTGGTCGGGAATGCTTTGACCTCCCCACAATAAGTACCTATGGGAGAAGAAATCGAGCAAGCCTCAATTACCGCAGAAAAGGTGGTCGAGCAGGTTTCAACCATAGGAGAGGAGACAAGACAAATAGAAGTGGTCATTGGGCACGCTTCGACCATTGAAGTTTTGCTTGTCATAGAGGAAAGGATTGATGTTGTTCCTAATCAGAATGTTGGTCAGGGTTTAACTCTTTAACCAATTAATCAACTGAGTATTCTTTACCTTCCAATGTGTCATGACTAAGAAATTGCCCCTTCTTTAAAAAAATTATCTTTGTTTTCGAATAGGAAAACATTCATCCTCCAAGAAAAACTTTTACCTCTGAGACCGGTACTATGGTGGTATGGAGACCACCTTCTGAGCTAAGACATGCTTCGACCAATTCTGCAGAAGCAAGAGTTGACCAACCCACTAGACCAAATGAACTTGGTATAGTGAACTAGAGAACCAACTAATAGACTTGAATAACTAGGTAATAATCTCGTAAGTCTTTTTTTTTAATCTTGATTGGATAGAAGAGAATTCTAACTTCTCATTATCATGTTGTAAAAAACAACTGAAATGCTTGGCATAGTAAAAGATTTTATGAACATTTTGGCCAAAAAGGATACATCTAAGGATGCAAAAATTGTAAGACTAAGAGAGTAAGTTAAATAAAATCTTGTTTTAATTACTTGAGTAATGCTTATCATTCTAACTTCTTGCTATCTCAGACAACCCAAACAGGAAAAAAATCCTTTGGTCAAATCATTCAAGATTACGAGGACAAGTTGGTCTTTACCGATAATATTGCCAAGGATTATAAGTTCCAACTTGTTCTAAAGAATGAAAGCCTTAGAGAAAACAATGAAAGTCTCAAGGAGGCTATTGCAGATTGCAAGTGCCTTGAGGAGCTTAATATGAAGCTTTCATCTGTGCTGAAGGAGCGTGATGTGGTCTCCGAAAAGCTTGTACAAGACCATGACACACTTCTTCGCAAACACAAAGAAGAGACGGAAGGTAAAAAAACTCAATCTTATACTATGTTAAGTGCAAGAAACTCATACTTATTCAATTTTTCTGTCTTTGAACATTTAGATTTACATAAACAATTGAAAGATCAAAGGGGCTCCACTTATGAAGAGATGTTGGAGAAAACAAAAATAGATAAACTTTGATATGAACTTCATGAGAAAAATCTAAAGCTCGAAAAAGAAAATAAATCAATCATGGAAGCAATCAAGAACAACAAAGAATCCAACTCTACAGCTCTAACTTTCATTTGACACAGTTAAAGGCAATTGTTGTAAAAGTGAAGTGTCCAGAGATTGAATTTAAAAAAAGTGAGCCACTGTTGAAGAACTGGTCGACATTAGGTCTCAACCACAACATATTGTCAACCACCTCCCAAAGATGACCCAATCTATGAAGACCTCTAGCCAGTCTATTATAGTCGTCCATATTGGCACCCTGCTTCATCAAATTGAACCATTTTTACAAGGATGTAGTACACTTGGAGAAACTTATTCATGGTCTGCACTTGTGCTCTACAGAAGAGATGAAGAAAAGAAGAGAGGAAGTAGCTAATCTTGTAGCTGCATACATGAAGAATGTTAAATTCCAGTTTAAGGAAAAACTGATGATTTGAACATTATTGTAATGATATAAATATTTTTGTCTTGTAATTTTTTTAGTTTGCTCTTGATATTTCTTGTATGTTACTAGCCCCGATTGTGATGTGTTTGACTAGTGAAATGGTAAACTTATCACATGGACTTAGTAGTGTGATAATTGAAGGTTGACGACTAGTACAACTTTTACAATGTGCATAGCATTAACTGAAAACAAGCTCTTAGATAAAGTCAATCTAGTGAGTTTCCAAGCAGTAAGGACTGACTTATTAGAACAGTCTTTACTAGAAGTTATCTAAAGATCCAACCAACGACATTGTATATATTAGGAAATTGTGGTCGAAAGTCCTGTATACCAGCTTTGATCACATAATATAAAGTAATATAGAATAACAGTATATAAATAAAAGAGAAAAATATCAACGACTGAATGTGGATAAAAAAACTTTATTGATAAGATAAAAAGTTTTTATACATAATATTTGCGAAGATTATCTATATTCCAAGCATTGGATAAAACTCGTGCCCTTTATAGCAAGTTGAATGTAACCGTGTCGAGTTATTGAAACTACAGTAAAAGGACATTCTAATTTGGGAGATAATTTGTTTAAATTAGACTAATTCTGAATTCGTCTGAGAACCAAGTCACCCATATTAAGTGTTCATGGTTGAACTCGTCTATTGTAGTAATGGTGCAACCCTTGTAGATAGGCTACCCACCTGATAACTTCTTATTCGCATTTTTCTTCAAGAAGGTTGACATTATCTTCATGCTACTTGTCTTGATTAACTTCATCATATAGCTTGACTCGTGTAGAACCCCAATGAATTTCATTAGGTAATACAACTTCTACTCTGTAGACCAGTTGAAATGGTGTTTCACCGGTAACCCTACTGGTTGTAGTATGTAAAGCCCAAAGTACTGAGTAGAGTTCATCTACCCAAGCCCCCGAATGTACTTTGAGTCTATCAAATACTCTTTTATCCACGCCTGGCATGATTTGACCATAGTACGTTCAACTGCTCTATTGCTATTGGGATGAGCGATAGAAGCGAAACAAATCTTTGTGCCTATTTCATCATAGTAATCTTAAAATAGATCACTAACAAATTGTGATCCATTATTAATAATAAGTCAACTGGGTATGCCAAAACGTGTTACTACATTTTTCATAAAGAAATTTTTGGTTAAAAATGTAGTAATTGTAGTTACAAGTTCAGCTTCAATCCATTTAGTAAATGTATCAATAGCCACAAATAGAAATTTGTACCCATTAGTTGCCATAGGTAAAGGTTCAACTATATCAATTCCCCATGTCAAAAATGGTCATGACAATGGAATGGCTTGCAATGTATTTGCCTGTTGGTGTACTTGTCGAGCATGGAATTGACATTGCTCACAAGTCTTTACAAGATGCATTGCGTCTTGAAGTGCAGTGGTCCAATAATAACCTTGTTGGAAAGCTTTCCTGACTAGTGTTCTATATGAAGCATGTGCTCCACATAAGCCCCCATGTATTTCATGAACTAATTTTTTACCATCCTCCTAAGATATACAACGTATTAGAACACCATGTGTTCCTTTTTTGTATAGGTCATTGTCGACTAGTTTATACATTCTTGTCTTTCAAATTAATATGTCGTTGTCATGTGCATCCTCAGGTATTTTCCCATGCGCTAGATATTTCTTCAATGGTTGAACCCAATCTGGCCATGCTCGAGTATGGCGACCTCTGAAGTGGTTGGTTGTACTTCTATAGATGTAACTAAGGATGGTTTAGACAAATATTTGAGGAAAATACCTGTTGGAACATATGATCGTGAGGAGCCCAATTTTAATAATTAGTCTGCTAAAGTATTATCTTTTGCGGAATGTATTCAAAACTACTAAAGTTTTCCCCCCAATTTTCTCACTTCATCCTGGTAGTGATCCATTGTCTCATCGGAACATTTATATTCCTTACTAACCTGGTTTACGACCAATTGTGAATCACCTTTTGCTAAAACTCGACGGACACCAAGGGATTTAGCTGCTTAGAGCCCAGGTAGAATACCTTCATACTCTACCATATTATATGTAGAAGGAAACTACATTTGGATTACGTATTGTAACTGGTCGTCTTGTGGCATGTCCGGTACAATACCAGCCCTTGAGCCTTACGTTCTTGAGAGCCATTGAAATATGTTGTCTAGTGGTCATCTAGGCTAGACTTTATTTGTTCCTGTGGTTCAGAATTAGTCCATTCGATGAACAAATCCGCCAAAGCCTGAGACTTAATTGTTTTTTGGGCAACAAAATGGATATCAAATTATTCAAGTCCTACTGCCCATTTAGCAATACGACTAGTTACCTCTTGGTTGTGAAGAATACTTTTCAAGGCAAAGGACGATGGTATTGTAATCTTATGTGATTGAAAATAATGTTGTAGCTTACAAAAAGCCATTAATAGAGCATAAAGTAAATTTTGTACTTGAGGGTACTGCTCCTTGGGTCCATGTAATACTTCACTTACATGGTACACGGGTCATTGGATCTTATCTCATTCTGCGACTAGTACTGCACTGACCACATTAGTGTAGCGGCCAAATATACCAACAAAGGTTCTCTTGGGTAGGGGTAGGGTGAGACCAATATGGGTGGGCTTGCTAAAAAAAGTCTTAATGTCCTCAAAGACTTTACTTGCCTCATTCGACCAGTGAAATCTATCATGCTTTTGAATTACCTTAAAGAAAGGCAATCCATGTTCACCTGATCGAGAAATAAAGCGACTAAGCACTGTTATTCGATCAGTTAAACCTTAAACCTCCTTTACTATTGAAGGTTGTCATAAAGATTCAATGGGACATATCTTTTCAGGATTAAATTCAATACCTCAAGAACAAACAAGGAAACCAAGTAATTTTCCAGAATAAATACCAAAAGTACACTTCTGGATTCAACTTGATCTTTTTTATTCAAATTATTAAAGTTTTCTGCTGAGTTAGATTAAAGATTTTTGTGCTTTTTACAACGAGAATGTCTACATATGCTTCCATATTACACCCTATCTAGTCGACAAAGATCTTCTACATAAGTCGCTGGTACATGGCTCCAGCATTTTTCAGCCCAACGATATCTTGACGTAGCAGTAGATGCCAAAAGGGGTGATTAAGTAAGTATTCTCCTCATCTTCTCTTGCCATGCTTATTTGATGGTAGCCTGAGTAAGCATCTAGAAACTCAACAATTCGCATCCCGTAGTTGAGTCGACCAGTTGGTCGATGTGGGGTAAAGGAAAATCATCCTTAGGACAAGCAATATTTAAATTAGTAAAGTCAATGCACATGCTCCACTTACCATTGGTCTTCTTGACCATTACTAGATTCACGAGCCAATCTGGGTGGTCGAATTCGCGAATGAAGTCAGTGTCTAAGAGCTTGTCCAACTCTTGCTGAATGGCTTCTTGCCGATCAAGAGCGAATCGCCGTACCTTCTGCATCACTGGATGTTTATCAATCCATATGACTAACATGTGCTCGATTACCTCCCTTGGGATTGTAGGCGTGTCATGTGGTTTCCATGCAAACACATATGTATTTGCCCGGAGGAAGGTAATTAGCTTGATTTCCTATTTTTATTCCATTCTAACCCAATACGAACTGTTTTGGACTAGTCATCAGGAGTGAGTGGGACTTGCTTCACTTTTTTGTTTGGATGGGGAGTTGCTTTAAGCCTCTTTGCCTTTACAGGCTTTTCAGTCTTGCTTGGATTTTTTGCATTATTAAGATCTCTTAATGGATATTGATCAATAATCTCTAAGGATTTACGATCACAATTGAGTGTAGTAGAATAATTACCTTGCACGGAGATTACACCTTTTGGACTAGGAATTTTGATACTCTGGTAGGCATGATGAGTAGATGCCATGAATTTAGCTAGTGATGGTCTTCCTAAAATGGCATTATAAGGTGACTCAAAATCTACAATTTCGAAAGTGATTAACTGTAACACCCCAGCTCAACATTGAGCCTGGAATGCTACCAAACTAACATTTAAACAATTCTAAGCCAAAACATCCTACCAAATTTTTGGCAGAACCTCCCCGTATTATTAACTACCGTGAGGTTCCAATATTTGAATAAAACGATATAATTAATCCAACATTCAAGATAATCAATAGGCATTCAAAACATGAAAGCAACTAGCATATCCAGAGATATCCAAAAGACACTACCTATCATTATTACACTTAATCCAATGCATGAAGCATAATCATAAACAATCTCTAAGCAGTGTTGCTCCTTTATTAAAGTATGAACTAAAAATTTATCAACTTTTAAGGTGGATGGTAGTGTGTGTGTCCAACTCAAGTCTACTCCCTCCCATGCATGCCATTCTTGCAAGTGGTACCTAAAAACACAACAAAAGCAATGGTGAGTCCAAAGACTCAAGAAGTACCAATAATGAAACATTAATCTCACATTTACATCATCAACATTCCATTCTAAAGCTTTACACAAAAACATATCTCATGAGGTATGTATGCGAATATGCAATGCAACGTTTCTTTTCACTCTTTGTCGCATTTCACCGGTAATGCAAGATATGCGCATCGTCGCCAAGATACCATGCTCGTGCTCGCAAGCACAGGACCAATTGCTCAATACCCGCAAGTAAAGGGGACCTCAAGCCCACACTCCACAAGTGTGGGGATTTCAAGCCCGCCATATACATGACGGGATTCAACAAATGCTTGGTCACCACGTGACCAAGTCTTTATTTTGTCAACATGATGCATATGCACACATCATGAATCATCATAATCATACCTCCTCAAAGAATATCACTTATATTTAACTCATTCATACTTCTATCATTCATATCATAAGCATTTACCATCTTTAATCAACATATCACACTATCAACTAAGCATAGCTAATATGTATCAAAACATAGCACTCATTGTCAAACAATTCATAATTACTCTATCAAACAGAGTACTTGCAACCACCAAGATAATTTGGTACTCATCACAATATCATCCATTCATGGCTATTATGACCCAAACACAAACAAATACACAGATACAAGCATAATAATACAATAACCGGATACTTGCCTCAACTGCATGAGAACAAGGACGCAATGGCGCGCCCTCAGGATCTCGCTCACCGAACATAGAGATAACCCAATCTAAGACCAACATACTGGACCAAAAGTATAAATAACAACACAATTGAACTCTAAACTTCCAAGCATTTTCCAATCTTCCAATTTCTAGCGATCGCTTTTGGTGTTCATCATGGACAGTCAACTTCTAAAATACATAACTTTCGCTCCGGAGTCCAAATAGGATGTTCTTGGACTTTATGGAAAGGTAATTAAATTACCTAAATAATATTAGTTGGGGAGCCCTTTTGATTATGCCAACTATTGCCTCTACCAAGCCAACCTACAGAACAACAATTTTCACGTCGGTTTCTCTGGACAGAACACTAAAACCACCATAACTTTTGCTACGAAGGTCCTGCTACGAAGGTCCAAATCTTGCTTTCTTTATCTCTATGAAAAGGTATAGAAATTACCTACATTTTTAGTTATACTGAGATCCTCTGATTTCGTCTTTAAATAATAGATTAACTCAGTTTGTACAGATCGTCAGAATGTTGACAGATTAACCAGACAGCGCACTAAACAATTCATAACTTTCTAACCGTTAATCGGATTTTAGCGTTCTTGGCGGCCACTAAAAGCTAAGAACATTATCTACATAACTCTAGAAGACCAAAACTCCTAATTCGGCCTCTAAACACCCGAAACTGACCGCGTAATAATCTGGACAGAACGCAATCTATTAAACCGACGCAAATCAATCTACCAAACGACATCAACCGCAACTATTACGCATCAAACAACGAAGAACACGCGACGTTACTCCTTGTAGAATCGCAGCAAGATGATGAACTCTCCCCACGAGGTTGATCTCTCTCCTTTCTTCACTTGATCGGCAGCAGGAGCACCGACGGCGAGAAAGGGAGGCACCAATGGAGGGGGCACCACCATGGAGGAGAGGTGTGCTACAAAGAGCGTGCTACAGGCGGCGGCACAGCAGCTACAGTGCATCTAGGGTTTTCTCCCTTCCTTTTATTGGTGGTCGACCCCTCATGGGCCTCCTAGGCCAAGGCCCATAGCCCAAGTTGCCAAAAACCGCAGAACCCCCTTTTTATGTCTAATTTCTCTTTGAACGCTTTCAGAGAATAAATTGGAGTATTACATTAAAACCCCTCTTTCTTCTGTTCAATCGCTTTGCTAAAAGAAATATTCCCGATTTTAATTATTCTCTCCCGATTTAATTTTTGGGGTATTACATTCTACCTTCCTTAAATGCAATTGACCCAATTCTATTCAACCTCAACACCAAAAAAACCACAACTAAAAGATTTACTAACATTACTATGTACCGCCATGAAAACTTTTGATAAAGCTCGCGCATGCGACTCCACCCAAGTCGCCCCTCTCTGCTAATGGGACAAAGGCACCTTGACACAAACCAACGACTTGTGCCTCAAAGACTCGCTCGACTCTCTAACAACGCACAGGATGCTACTCAAAGGTCAGCAGCTCCCGCGAAACTTCAAACTTCGGACCTCTCTGGTACTCACTCAGCACTGGGACAAACAAGACGATGTGTACTTCGCGCTTGGACTCACTACGGTCCTAATGTTTTGCCAACTAGCGAAAACAACCCAATGTACCTTGGGGCAACCCCCCCTAGTGGTACCGAACCACGCAACATGTGCATAGAACACTGAACTTTTGTTCCACCTATTAAGCGGACTTTTTCACCCAAAGAAAGATCGCCTCCTTTAACGAGGACACACAACATAACTCGCTTTAAACACACTCTACACCGACATAGCCCAACCGAAAAAGAAGGACTATCATCGCAACCAAGTGTTACCAACTCAGCACTAAAAAGAGTCAAGTTCGAATCGAAGATTTATCACTAAAATCTTTCCACCTTCAAATTATAAAATTTGCAAATAAACACCACATCCGCTAAAGGAGAAATCATCTAATAACCAAATCCAACATTTCTTTTATTCTTTCAACCGATAAGAACCACACATACCAACATAAAGCCAAGCTCAACTTTGCAAAAGACAAAGGTCAACAAAGATAGAACTTAAACGAAAATCAGAAAACAATTCACTTCTTGAGGAAGCATCAATTTAACAGCTTCTCTTCTAGGACCAAAATTTCCTCAAGCTATGGAATCCCAATCATCGCACAACACACTAACTTGTTACTCTTAACTTGGCGATCTCAACGCCAAGCCCAAATCAAACGCCTTGTCTACACCTTTGAAGAGGGACTCGATGATTTCACAAAACATTCTCTAACCGATTCCTTTATCGATAGAATTCATTTGATGATGACACTAAAGTATCCCCAAATTAGATCTCCAAATTAGATCTCACACGATCATATCACCTCAACCCTTTTTAGGACAAACATTTGATTCCACATCACACACTCTCATGTACTACATTAGAAGGGTGTTATCAACGATCATCCCAATCGCTCGCAATCCACCCTTATTCTACTTCCTCTGCACATAATCTTTGGGCGACTCAAAGTTCTAGCATAACAATGCAAAGTCCACATTTAACCTCCAAGACTCTTGCAACTAACTTCTCATATAAAGGATAGGGAAATCCTCGATTAAATCCCTAAAATCCATAATTCCCACATACTCACTTATTAATATCCTCATGAAAATATTTTCTTGGCCCTGCTACCTTTACAAAGATTATAACTCTTAGAAGGTTACTCAATCAAAACCAAATCACTCTTGACATTACTCAACATTTTCTATTATCCCATTAATTGACATGACAATTCGATTACTTTGTAATCCCACTCTCATTAAACCACGCCATCGAGTAACCATTCACAACCTCGTAATACTACCAAATTACGATACTCTATAAAATTGATCAAGATTTTCATACTCTCGTAATTTAATGTCCCACCAAGTGAACAAAAGATCTTGGATCACAATCACTATAGGTTCTACTAGCTTTAACAATGTAATCAGTTTAACCCCATAAGACAATCTTCCATTGAGATAGACTTCTCTCAAAGAACTATATTACGTAAATTATTTCATCCTCCAATGCTCATCGAATAACTTACAACCCAAGTTTCACAACTACAATTATTGAACACCTCAAAAGACTCTGTGAAACGAATAGGTTGATTCTTCCTCAAAAGAAAGAGCGAATGGAATCAATTTTCATCAAACTAGGAAAACATGTGCCACCCACAGTGAACACAAGACCAAGGAAAATCACACTTAGGCCAAGTACTTAAAAACATAAGGAAATGCCAACAGTCGAGGGCTCAAGCCCTACTAAAAGCGAATACCAAACCACAAATGAGAAGAAGGTAATGCCCTTTGAAAATTGATAAACTTTTATGGAACAATTGCATAAGGTTTAAGCACTCTCAAATAAACTGCAAGATGCGAAACGAGACTTAAAGCTCAATTACTTATACTTGACTCATTCCTTTAACAAGGAAGGTTATTTTCTGTGATTACTACATCACTTTGCCAGCTTAAACAAGATAAGCTCTTAAGACCAAATCGTAGGAACAACTTAAGAACCAATAAAATCTTTCAACATGTCACTTTGCTCAAAGCAACTCAATCACTACATAACTCAAGCGATCCAATTGATCACCATCGCAAAACTCGTAACACTTCTACAAAATCCAAGTTACGAAAGACGATCAAATTTCTTTATTTCTAAAAGAATCATCACCACACACAAGTCACAATCACTTGCGATAATCTTACTAACATCAAGAATAATATACTCGAACATGAATATTTATCATCAACTATTCCATTAGAAAGCCCCAAAGTTTCACCAATTTGTTCCAGATCGCTTTTCATCTCATCTTCAAAATGAGAGTATACCAAAATCATACAACATCACTACATCAACTTCTTAAGTTTAGAAGGGTCTACTACCCAATTGAAAAGCTCCTACCAAAACCCTTTCATCAAGGACACAAGTTCATCCAATTATTTCACAATCATGTGGGCATAAGCCACCTATTATATCATATCAGTTCAACTTTTAGCGATGCTCATTATCAAACTTCAACACACAATAGCTTATACGACAACCCTTGTTGTTATCAATGCAAGCCGTTATGAAATCTAGTTGCTACCTACTTTCCTTCCCAAATCACATGGATATTAACAAGCACATATTCAACTGCTCCTCCTCACATTGGATTTGCAAAAATACACTAAAACTTCAAAAAATCAAATCTTCTATCGATCAAGAGTCTCAACAACACTACAACCAAATTCATCACGTCATCCTACATAGAAGAACTACATAGAACTCCTCCCATAATTTCTAGATCCACCGATATTCAATCCGCTCAACCGGTTGTACACAATTCTAATAACTAATCATACTAGGGAATATGTAAACTGTATTCCTCTAATTTTCCTTTCCACACAATTAAATTAATCCATGGAACCAAAGAACCCAACAAGTTTAACAACCTAAACAGTTTTAATGACCGACTAGTTCATCAAGGTTCCATACTTCTTGATATCTCTCAATCACTACTCATATATACCGCTCATCAAGAACTAGAAAAAGACAACATCATCTTAATCAATTTCACTTCCAAGGTTACTAATTAATATTAATTATTCACCATACCAATGACTCAACTTGATATCCATACCATATCGAAGTTATTTGATTACAATCTCGATTTAACCATAACAAGGCATCGTAAAAGGATTTTAGCAATTTTCAACAAAAGAGATTCATTAAACTTCATCACTCTAATAATCCAAAAGAAATACATAGAGCTAAAGTTTTCTCATGTTAACAAACTTGCAATGAAACTCTCATTACCCAAACTTTCAAACGAATACATGAGTCATTCTTTTCAATGAGAAAGAAGAAACAACCATGGAATTATCAAGAATGCCAATTGAGGATGATCACAAGTAGTAAAGATACCAACAAATAAAAACAATACTTGTTTCAGAGAACCATTAGAGACCATTGAAACACAACCATTACCATGAACCACTAACCCAAGAGAAAATCATCATCCACCACCGAACAAGAATTTGCCAAGATTGAGGTCAAGAAGGAAAACAACTTTCTAAAGCAGCTCACGCTCAACTCCCGCAACTATGGTATTCGGGTAAGTACTCTATTCGCTCACCACGAACGGTGGTATAACCCGACAAAGTCCAAGGCCACAATCACGCCTCCACTTCTTATCCACTATCACCGACACGCATTAACAATATAATCAAATATGATTATACATGATCATCTCATGGTAATCATATAATAGATTCATAGTTATAGAATATCATAACATATCATTTCATATATTAACAACAAGAAAGATAGCACGAGGCAATTCAACAATTGCTCAACAAATGAAACATAGCAAATGATAATGCGAAGCAATGTAATTCCTAACCCCACCTATCGTGCACGTGTGTCAATTTAATTTAATTTTTCTATTAACTACGGACCTAAAGCCCGCTCGATACCAATCAGTAACACCTCACCAAAGATTGAGCCCGAATGCTACCAAACTAACATTTAAACAATTCTAAGCCAAAACATCCTACAAATTTTTGCAGTAACCTCCCCAGATTATTAACTACTGTGAGGTTCCAATATTTGAATAAAACGTATATAATTAATCCAACATTCAAGATAATCAATAGGCATTCAAAACATGAAAGCAACTAGCATATCCAGAGATATCCAAAAGACACTACCTATCATTATTACACTTAATCCAATGCATGAAGCATAATCATAAACAATCTCTAAGCAAAGTTGCTCCTTTATTAAAGTATGAACTAAAAATTTATCAACTTTTAAGGTGGATGGTAGTGTGTGTGTCCAACTCAAGTCTACTCCTCCCATGCATGCCATTCTTGCAAGTGGTACCTAAAAGCACAACAAAGCAATGGTGAGTCCAAAGACTAAAGCAAGTACCAATAATGAAACATTAATCTCACATTTACATCATCAACATTCCATTCTAAAGCTTTACACAAAAAACATATCTCATGGGGTATGTATGCAAATATGCAATGCAACTTTTCTCTTTCACTCTTTGTCGCATTTCACCGTGAATGCGATATATGCGACTGCCGCCAGATACCATGCCTATGCTCGCAAGCACAGGGACCAATTGCCCAATACCCGCAAGTAAAGGGACTCAAGCCCACACTCCACAAGTGTGGGGATTCTCAAGCCCGTCATACACATGACGGGATTCAATAAATGCTTGGTCACCACGTGACCAAGTCTTTATTTTGTCAACATGATGCATATGCACACATCATGAATCATCATAATCATACCTCCTCAGCAATATCACTTATGAATTTAACTCATTCATACTTCTATCATTCATATCATAAGCATTTACCATCTTTAATCAACATATCACACTATCAACTAAGCATAGCTAATATGTATCAAAACATAGCACTCATCACAAACAATTCATAATTACTCTATCAAACAGAGTACTTGCAACCACCAAGATAATTTGGTACTCATCACAATATCATCCATTCATGGCTATTATGATCCAAACACAAACAATCACAAGATACAAGCATAATAATACAATAACCAGGATATTTGCCTCAACCGTGCGAACGGTGGACGCTGCGTGGCGCTGCCTCGATCTCGCTCACCGAACATAGAGATAACTCAATCTAAGACCAACATACTGACCAAAAGCATAAATAACAACACAATTGAACTCTCTAAACTTCCAAGCATTTTCCAATCTTCCAATTTCTAGCGATCGCTTTTGGTGTTCACTGCGGACAGTCAACTTCTAAAATACATAACTTTCTGCTCCGGAGTCCAAATAGGATGTTCTTGGACTTTCTGGAAAGGTAATTAAATTACCTAAATAAACTTAGTTGGGGAGCCCTTTTGATTATGCCAAATATTGACTCTACCAAGCCAACCTACAGAACAACAATTTTCACGTCGGTTTCTCTGGACAGTACACTAAAACCACCATAACTTTTGCTACAAAGGTCCAAATCTTGCGTTCTTTATCTCTATGAAAAGGTATAGAAATTACCTACATTTTTTGTTATACTGAGATCCTCTGATTTCGTCTTGAAATAATAGATTAACTCAGTTTTGTACAGACTGTCAGAATGTTGACAGATTAACCAGACAGTGGCACTAAACAATTCATAACTTTCTAACCGTTAATCGGATTCTGGCGTTCTTGGCGGCCACTGAAAGCTAAGAACATTATCTACATAACTCTAGGAGACCAAAACTCCTAATTAGGCCTCTAAACACCCGAAACTGACCGCGCAATAATCTGGACAGAACGCAATCTATTAAACCGACGCAAATCAATCTACCAAACGACATCAACCGCAACTATTACGCATCAAACAACGAAGAACACGCGACGTTACCCTTGTAGAATCGCAGCAAGATGATGAACTCTCCCCACGAGGTTGATCTCTCTCCTTTCTTCACTTGATCGGCAGCAGGAGCACCGACGGCAGGAAGGGAGGCACCAATGGAGGGGGCACCACCATGGAGGAGAGGTGTGCTACAAGAGCCGTGCTACAGGCGGCGGCACTGTAGCTACAGTGCATCTAGGTTTTCTCCTTCCTTTATTGGTGGTCGACCCTCATGGGCCTCTCAGGCCAAGGCCCATGGCCCAAGTTGTCAAAAACGCAGAAACCCCCTTTTTATGTCTAATTTCTTTGAACTTTCTTTCGTGAGAATAAATTGGAGTATTACATTAAAACCCCTCTTTCTCTGTTCAATCGCTTGCTAAAAGAAATATTCCCGATTTTAATTATTCTCTCCGATTTAATTATTCTCTCCCGATTTAATTTTTGGGGTATTACATTAACTCCATTCGAAAATGGTGAGAATCTCCAAATGTTAGTGGTAACACCATTTGAGCAATAAGTGTTATCAAAGGACCAGGTACTATACCAAAGAAAGGATTTGTAACTAGTTTTATTTTAGAACGAGGTATTTGCATCTCATCTAAAGTACTTATAAAAAAGTAAGTACAAAGAACTACCACCATCGACTAGTACTTTTCCTACTTTACAATTACTTATTGTGGGAGAAACGACCTGTTGAAGTTTACGAGATGTGGACATACCTTTTTGATCGTCATTCTTGTTGAAGGTTAAGACCACATCCGACATTGTTGATCACCCTCCATGCGGATTTGAACTGCCTTTTTGATGGATAGGCAGCAGACCCTCCCCAATGACATTGACATGGTTGTCGGGCTTTTGGTACACCATTTCTTCATCTCTGCCAGCATCTTTGGTGTTGTTGAGACCACCACTTTTGGGCAGTATAGGCATTTGCCCTTTACCCGAGTAGAAGTCATCTATGCATTTCTGCCAGGTGCAGTGATTACACAAATCATGCCCAAGTGCGTTATGCAATGGGCACGAATGACCATACCTGCTGGTCATGCCAGAGCCCTTAGATCCAGACTGGTCATTTGAATGACCATCCTACTTCCTCTATGGACCCTTTCCCATATTGTAGGTTGGGTACTGTTCTACGGTGGTGACCTCCCTTGATGTAGGCTTCATTTTGTTCTTCTTTTTGGCTTTGCCTTTGTGATCATCAGATCTGGTCGGCTTCTTCAATTATTTCTAGTCAAAGCCTTCCAAACCTAGTTGTGGTGGTGTATGACCCTTATCGACCATACTGTTCCACTCCACTACTTCGTGAGCATTGGAGTAACGATCAACCATGTCAAATACTTCTGACATATGCTCGAATAATAGAGTTGTCAGTAATGTTAGGAATAGTACTACGTACTTCTACAAACCTTTTAATAAATTGACGCAAATTTTCTCCAGAAGTTTAACAAAGGCAATGTAAATCATCCTCTTTTCCTGCCTTAGTCTAATAACTTTTAAAGTTGTTTAAAATAGCATGGCATAAATTTTCCCAACTATAAATAGAACTTTCCAGTTGGTTGAAGAAACATGTCTGAGTAGATCCTTTTAATACAGTGGGTAAGTAATTAGCAATTACCTTCTAATCGCCGCCCACAACCTGGACGGCGATAGTGTAGATTTGAAGAAACTCGGAGGGATTATGTGTCCCATCAAAGCTTTCGAGATGTCCTGGCTTAAACTTTTTAGGCCAGGTAACTTCTCTTAGCCTAGGTGAGAAAGCCTTGCACCCTATGTATGGCCCAAACATGGTTCTACGTATGTCCTTCATCACGATTATCACGAGAACGAGTGTTGGTGATATGCCCTAGAGGCAATCATAGAGATGATTGTATCACGTCTATGTTTATGAGTTCTGGAATAAATATTATTATATTCCTTGAATGAATCATCAGTTATAAAGATTAACAAGTATGTGACTTGTTGGTGAAGCTCTTTAACTTATATGATATCGTTCTAAA
Organism: Ampelocalamus luodianensis; assembly: GCA_036346255.1. Taxonomy (NCBI): domain Eukaryota; kingdom Viridiplantae; phylum Streptophyta; class Magnoliopsida; order Poales; family Poaceae; genus Ampelocalamus; species Ampelocalamus luodianensis. Next base: position 46,266,205 of record CM070633.1, read on the forward strand.
TGTATCCCTAGTTGGACGTCACTGGTCAAAACACTAGTGACTTATCGATCAACACATGTATTGATTGATGACTATATTTCACCCGTCATAGATATAGGGATATCGAATCAATAATGTGAACGCATGTTAGAGGACATGGTATTGGATTGACCCACCTTGAGATACTATTGAGATTGTTATGATTTTATGTGTCATCAGTTGGTCTCAAGCAATGATGATGTATAATCCTTAGACCTAAGATCAGCATGATTTCCTACATGTGTAAAGTACACTTAGGGGTTGCCAAACGCTACTCCGTAACTAGGTAGTTATAAAGGTAGCTTTCGAGTATGCTACGAAACATATGGAGGAATATGATTGGTCGAATATGGGATTTGCCCCTAGTAACATAACAAGAGAGATATCTTTGGGCCCCTTGATGTGGTCGAATAAAGAAAGTGCATAGCCATACCACTAGTAGTCGAAGAGTCGACCACATCTTGTTATCCATCACTTGATCGAGAAAGTATTGAACAGTTCATGGATGATAATTTATCTCACGTGGAGTTCAACCAAATGTCGTGAGGCAAAGAGAGAATACACAAGTAGATCGTTCAGTTTGACCAGATTCAGACTAGTCGTATGGAGATACGAGCTGGTCGCAGTCTGGTCGAACATAATCACTAAGTAGTCGTAAACTGGTCGTAAAGAGTTACGAACTGGTCATGACTAAATATGGACTGGTCGTATAGAGATACGAGCTGGTCGTAAGTGATAAGGACTTAGTCGTAGATCATATTGCATTAAGTTTCGTCTGATATAATTTATATGTATTCGAAAATCGTTATGTCCTGCTAGAACCCACTAACAACTCATGGTCGGAAAGGTATTTCCAAGTCACAACCGAATACGTATGAACCTACAGTGTCACACACTTAACGGGTTGAAACAAACATGTTTGGATAGGATCCGTCATGGGTCCTATATAAGGGGATGCATGAGGCTATTGGGATGAGAGGCGAGAACGACGTGAGTTGCTCCACTAAAACCCTAGCTACCATCTTCTCGAGAGCCCTACTGTGTGAGTTGGTGCTAGCATACCGGCGTACGGTGTTTCATCCCTAGACGTGTGGATACCGTAGAGGTGCTGCGCGTTGCTGTTGCACTCAAGAACGATCCACGATCTTCAATAAGGAATGTGATTAGTTGCTGGAGGTGACGATCGGTGCCAAGGACACTAGACGATCGACTACGACCACTATATCGACGTGCTCAATGTTGGATCGAGTTGCTCCAACTCTTCTTTCGCTACACTGTGCGTCTAGTGGTAACGATTTATGATCTCTTGCTTGCACGGCTTCCTGGTTTATGTGGTAGAATTTCTAAATTCCCACTAGCGTAGCCTACCCATATCCCTTCAACGAGGTCATCTACGACCACAGTTAGAGCGCTCACCTAGGCCTACCCTGTCGAACACGCTCTGCTGGGGTAGATTGTCTTCTTGATGATGGTTGTTGCCATGATGGCGATGTTCAGAAGCAGAGTGGTCAATGAGATCACCATGGGTTGTTACGACATTAGTATCGTGGTAACTTGTTTCTTCAGTTGAGACAAAAGTAGGAATTTACTCGCCCTCGGAATTGCTTGGGGGAGGCAATGGCATCTCTGCCATCTCAGTCTAAGTGGGATGGGTTGAGAGCGGTGAAGATTCTCCCTTGGGAACATACTCGAGGTAGAAATTGCACTTGCACGCCTCTTTAGGGACATAGTCCTCATCCATGAGGTCGGCGTAGTCGGCGAGATCAAAGGTGTTCTCCTCGTCAATTGGTAAAGATGCAAGAACTTCACGACGATGATGTTCGGCTTGATGGCACTCTCCTTCTAGCGCCAACTATCGATGATCGAGACCTAGGGTCCCTTATCGAGCATGATCAAAATAGATACATTTATTGTCGTGGACATAATGAGAGTTTTTACAAGAATACGATGAGAATGAGATTATGATTGATTCTGATTAAGAGAGATTTTATTGCAAGGTACACATGCTATCCTCTTTATAACTATTGAAGAGGTGGCAGTTAATGTCGCTAAATGTGTCTTTTGTCTTCACGCACATTCTTTCGTTGAGTCTTGAACCACTGCGTCTTTTAGCCAACTGTCATAAGTTACCAGATACGCCAATAATTTCTCTCAGTCACGTGGGAAACTGTCATGTCCCCTGACCAGTTTTGCTGGTTGGGGTGACCCAAACCGTATGACTAGTCGTATAGTTAATACGAGATTTCCAAAATGAAAGTATCGTTTGTCTAAAAAATGAAAGAACCGTTTATCTTAAAAAAACATAAAGTCAATACATGATTTCAAATAAAAGATACAAGTCATTCCAAAACAAAGCATTCCGATACACCTCATTCGGTTTGCTAATTATGACACGCCTGACATTTTTATTCAAACAATTTTTTTTTGACGTGAAAAGGTAGAAAAATCTCTACCTCATGACCATTGTATTAAAATGGTTGTCAAGGAAAATCTCTACCGCATGACCATTGTATTAAAATGGTTGTCAAGGAAAGTTGCAACACCGGGGCGTAATAAAAAACTAAAATGAAGCTGATAAAAATTAAGAAAGGAAAAAAACAAAAGAAATGGAATGAAGTGAAACGTGAGCTTTTACACTTCATGAACTTGTAGAAATAGCTGTCTCCACTGATCAACGAAAGCACAGTGTTTGGGTTTACTCTTGTATGACTAATACCTGATGTATTCGTGGATCCGATTTTGTACCAAGGTTGCTCCGTCCTCATCATTTTGGAATAGTCGTTTATTTCTTGTAATCTAGAGTGAATGCGCACATGCTGCGAAATATATGGGCCAAATGTCCCTAAAGGTAGGTACTTTTGTTGATACTTTTTGCATGAAATCCAATATGTCATTTGATGAGGATGCTTCCATTGCTAGTCCTAGATTCCTCCATAGATGATTCGCGGCTTCGCGTTGTAAAATGATGTGATTAATCATCTCTAGAGCAGGGTAGATATCACAGTGTGGATCTGTCCTCCATTTCTTAGTTATCATATTATCCTTAGTGTTTAGTCTACCTCTGAAAGCAAGCCATAAAAAAATTATGTACCTGTGTGGTATTGTCATATTATCCTTAGTTGTCATATTATCCTTAGTGTTTAGTATCCTTAGTGTTTAGTCTGACGTTGTCCATTTGATGCTGTGGAAAGAAAGAAGCTTGTACACTTCTGAGGTCATTATATTAGCCTTGTTTGAGATTATGGGCATGTTTGGTTCGTAGTCCTAACGTGCTAAACTAAAATTTTGGTAATACTCTAATAATTTGGCTAGCGTTTGGATTTGGGGTCGCTAAAATTTTCCTTCGCATGGCGTTGGCACAGTTCGAGCGGCCAAAACGCCAGCCCGAGAATTGGTTTGGCAAAATCAGGAGGCTGGGACAGGTGGCAGGTGCAGATTGGGTGCATTAAATGTTTTGTTAGTTTGATTAATCAGTTTCAAATGATCATATTTCCTAAACCAAGTATTCGATTTGTGATCCGGTTGAACCGTTGTGTTTCTTATCATTTAATCAACAAAAAGACCACTGTTGATATATTTTGGTGCAAAAAAATATGTCATGCAGACCTCACATGTCATACTCATATTTTTTATAAATTTTGGTATAGTTACAATTCAAATACATCAATTTCAGCATTACAAAAAATTTAGTATGGCTACGATCCAAACAACATTTTTTTTGTTCCGGTTTTGGCATTGCCTGCATTTTGGTATTACCAAAATTTTCGTATAGCTCACTGGAGTCGCAATCCAAACAGCCCCTATGACTCTTTGGTCTAAAATTTCTTGCTACAATTGTTGTTCCGAAAGAATGTGTAATAGGGTCTGATATTCCAAGAGCGCTTTGTTGTGATAGTACCGGGTGTACTGACACTGCCCAATTGTTAGCAATGAATTGCGAGCTAACTGTACAATTCTGATTAGTTGCAAAGATGAATAAAGTGGGTAGACGTAAGTACAGTTGCCCTAATGATGTCCAATGGTCTTTCCAAAACAACATAGTCAGTCCTCGCCAATTATGACCGTGGTCATTTGTGTTTGGAGATGTGTGTGCGCTTCAGCTCTTAGTTACGAACCTAATGATCATAATTTTGACCCTGATTTTGGAGCGGGTGTTGCCATATGTTTCAGTTATTTCTATTTGCAGCATCCAATCAAAATATAGAGGTTATTTCAATGTAACCAAAAAATCCCCAACTCAAACCAACCTTCAACTGCATTCAACTGAACATTGGACTCAGGTTCCAATGTTCCATCTGCTCCTCCCAATCTGCCACCAGAACTCACCCATAAGAACTCAGAAGTCACCACTAGACTAGACAACCACCGCTAGTGAAGTTGATCTGATCACTGACCAGTGCTCTGAAGCCTCACCACAACAGTAGCCACCACCACCACCCTGCAGCCGCTGCAGCTCAGGCCTCCAACGGTTGTCCCTCCGTCACACACTCCCTATCCGACTAATCCCATACCAAAACCCCCAGTCCCCCACCAGCCCGCGCACCTAACCCCACGTCCTCGCGCCCGACTCCCTCCCCGCCGCCGCTGCGGAGACCGTTGGCTGTAACGCTCGCCGCTTCGTCACCGCCGGCTCCCGGGCTGCCTCCAGGTAAATTATACTGAGACCCTGTATATGCAGGCAAGAAAAAAAAATCCGAACATGTTCTTGCGAACTGATCGCTCCGAAAGAAAGTAATTTTGCTGGTTTCTCTTATCTTCTTTTATTTACTTCGCTTATCACAGTCTGTTTCTTGGTTTGTTCTTGGACGCAGGATTGTCTGATTTGAGGTTTATGCCCTTCTCCATACCCGAATGGCTGCTCTGAGGATCTGCACGCCGGCTGGTCCTCCGGAGTCCAGAAGAGGCAATCTTGCTGCCGGGCACCCAGCTCAGCTGGGGCTGGATTTGGGTGGGCTCAGTTCTTGGGTGCTGCCAATTGGCGTTGGGTATGCGGTGGACCGCCGGCACCCGAGCGGCGCAGTTGTGACATGCCATGGGTTCTTTGTTGATAGTGGAAGGAGGAGGAAAAGCTACCCGAGGGCAAGTTTCAAGAATGCCGTGGTTTGCTCTCTGGAGGACGGTGGAGGCGGGGAGTCCACGTTGTGTGTATCTGATCCATCTGAAACTGTGAGTTTCAGTGGTGGAGTGCCGTCGGATTTGGGCCGAAGTATGGTGGATGGCATCACTAGTAATCCGAGAAGTTTTGCAGGAAGGAAGAAAGGGGGAAGATTATGGAGACTGCGGGTGGCAACAAGTTGGCCAGGCATAGGGCTCCGAGGCATGCCCCCGGAAAGGATAGGCAAGGTCGCAAATTTGTGGTGAATGATGATGATGTAGATGCTATTTTGTCTGGTATTAGCGATGAGTCCAGCATTGAGGGCTGCAATTATGCTCTGATCCGTCTCGAGAAGCACAGTGATGAGAAGGCTCTTAAATTCTTCGAGTGGATGAAGGCCAATGGGAAGCTAGAGAGGAACGCCGATGCGTATCACCTAGCTCTTCAAGTGATTGCCTGGAAGGAGGACTGGAAGACAGCTGAACTGTTGCTTCATGAAATGGTTGCCGTTTCTGGTTGCACACTGGATGCTCGAGCGTTTAATGGGCTGATATATGTTTGCGCCAAGAGGAGGCTTGTTAATTGGGGAACAAAGTGGTTTAATATGATGCTAGAGAGAGAAGTGCAACCGAATGTGTCTACAGTTGGTATGCTTATGGGCCTTTACCAGAAAACTGGGAACCTTTTGGAAGCTGAATTCACTTTTGCAAAAATGAGGGAATGCAATGTTAAGTGTGTTAATGCTTACTCAGCTATGATTACTTTGTATACACGTTCAAGCCTTTTTGCCAAGTCTGAGGAGGTTATCATTCTGATGAAAGATGACGAAGTTATTCCAAACATGGAGAATTGGTTGGTGCGGTTAAATGCTTACAGTCAACAGGGTAAAATGGAAGAGGCAAAATTGGTATTGCAGTTCATGGTAGATAAAGGAATTTCCCTGAATGTTGTGGCATACAATACCTTAATTACAGGGTATGGAAAAGTTTCTGACATGCAGAAAGCAAAGGAAGTGTTTGACAGCCTTGAGAGTGCCGGTTTAGCTCCCGATGAAACCACTTATAGATCAATGATAGAAGGTTTTGGTAGAGCTGACAAATACAAAGAGGCAATTTTGTACTACAGGATGCTCAAGAGATCCGGTTTTCGACCAAATGCATCCAACTTTTACACAATGATTAACTTAATAGCACGACATGATGACAATGAAGGTGCAGCTGAAATTCTTGGGGACATGAGAGCAGCAGGCTGCCAGTGTTCATCAATTGTTACTGTTCTTGTCCGGGCATATGGAACAGTAGGAAGGATACATAAGGTTCTTCCGATTCTACAATCATGTTTGTACAAGAAGATTTTATTTGATGCCACCTCATGCTCTATTTTAGTAACAGCATTTGTTCAAAATTCTTTATTGGAAGAAGCTTTGTGTGTTTTGCGTGAAAAGAAGTGGAAAGATTCTGATTTTGAAGACAATTTATATCATATCTTGATACGTTCTTGCAAAGAGGCTGGCAGTTATGACGATGCTGTCAGGATATACAATCAAATGCTGAAGTCTGGAACACATCCAAATCTCCGCATTTCTTGCAGTATGATTGATGTTTTCAGCACCATGGATAGATTTGCTGATGCTGAAACTTTATACCTTGAACTGAAAGCTTCAGCTTGTGTACTTGACATGATTGCTTATAGTGTAATTGTGAGGATGTATACTAAAGCTGGGCGACCAGAAGAAGCTTGTTCAGTTTTGGAAGACATGGAGAAACAAAAAGAAATAGCTCCTGATAAATACCTTTTCCTTGACATGCTTCGGACATACCAAAAATGTGGCCTTCTTGAGAAGTTGGCTGATACATATTACTGGATACTTAAGAGCCAAGTTGAATGTGATGAAGCCATGTATAACTGCATTATTAACTGCTGTGGGCGGGCGATACCTGTTGATGAGCTCTCAAGAATTTTTGACGAAATGATTCAACAAGGACACTTGGCTAACACTGTTACCCTCAATGTATTGCTAGATATATATGGAAAAGCTGGGCTTTTTAATAGGGCTGAAAAGGTATTTCTCATGGCTCGCAAGCAGGGACTGACAGATATCATATCATACAATACCATTATTGCAGCATATGCACAAAGTGGGGATTTTCGTAGCATGACTTATTTTGTTCAAAGGATGCAGGATGCAGGATTTCCTGTTTCTCTCGAGGCGTACAACTGTATGCTGGATGCTTATGGAAAGTCAGGTCAGTTGGAGGAGTTTGCTGCTGTTTTACAGAAAATGAAGAGAGCAAGATGCGACTTCGATCACTACACTTACAATATTATGATCAATATATACGGGAGAAGGGGTTGGATTGAAGGTATTGCGAGTGTTCTTTCAGAACTAAAGAGCCGTGGTGTTGAACCAGATCTGTGCAGTTACAATACCTTGATAAAGGCATACGGGATAGCGGGAATGCCTGAAGATGCTGTCAAACTGATGCAAGAGATGAGGATTAAAGGTATTGACCCTGATCGAGTAACGTATACTAACCTCGTAGCCGCTCTACAAAGGAACGAAAATTTCCTAGAAGCAGTCAAGTGGTCCCTCTGGATGAAGCAAACAGGAGTTGCAGGCTGTGGAACTCGAGCATAGTGTACCTTAAGCATTCAGGTTTTGCTTGCGAATAACCCTGCAAAAAAACTCTTATTATTCTCTTCCAATCGAGTACATACATTTAGAGTGCCATTGTACAAAGAAGTATAGCTGATTGCCTGATTGTTCTACATCCGTTACAGGGGTTTACAAACCTGTAGCCTCTCATTCTCTTACAAGATGAAATTCAATCAGTGTAAAGCAAGATAGGAAGTTTTATCATACCTATCATATAGTTGTAAATTTGCCATGACAGCGGCTTGAAATTCTGACAATGGATCAAAGTTCTGCTGCCTCCATTCAGGCAGGCTTTTGCCCACATGTTTTCACCACTAATCTAAAGGTCAGCACCATCTTGCAGGCTCCTTTGTATTGTGTGGTGGACTCCACGACTGTTCGAGCCTTTATACTTCATTACGAATAAGGAAATGCTACATCCAGTTGCAGATTGTTTGGAACTCAGAAATTTTGTAGACCCTCGTTGGCGGGCTGCCCTTGTCATTGGTCTCACCGCGTGGGGGCCGGAGGCGCAGGCGGGCAAGGAGGACGGCTGTGTGTAGGGCGCGGGGAGGACGAATGCGCGGGGGAGAAGGACGGCGGCGGAGGGAGGAGGTCGGGTCGGCGGTGTGGGGAGCAGGACGGCGGCGGAGGGAGGAGGCCGGGTCGGCGGCACGAGGGAGAAGGACGGCGGCGCTAAGAGAGGCGAACGATAAGGGAGGAGGAATGAGAGAAAAATTAAAGGTTTTCATTTATACGGATAGCATTGGTGGGTAATTTTGATGAAGTTGAGTGGCAAATGGTTATTTCCAACACGTAAAAGAAAAAAATAGTATCTATCAATTGGCTTCAACTGGACCGTGGTTTATAGGCTTAGGGCCTATTTAGTGCGACTGCAGCTTTTTCAAAAGGTTTTATCCGGCCGGTAATGAATCCGCTGAGCTAAAGAGGTTTGGTGTTTAGCTATCTGGCTTTAGGTAGGCTAACTGTAGCTTCTGAGATGAAAAATGTCTGAAATACCCGCTTGTTTGATACCGTTTAATGACAATTAATATAATTGACAGCAATTAACGACAATTGATGATAATTAACGACAATTAACGTCATGAAAAATCACAAAAAATGGCGACAAGTGTGTTTAAAACAACCGTGTACTAGTAAAGAAAGTGCCACAAAAATAGGTACAAGGGGAATCAAACTCCAACATACTTCTATGTGGGTTTTTGCAATTTTGCCTTTTCCAAATGATAATCCTCACTGCATCTAAAAATGGCAATCCTCACTGACGTTAATCGGGCGTGAAAAGGGGTATTCACTCTTATATTATTTTCCTTTTTATGTAAAGTCGATTCATGTTGCAACTATATTGTAGTTTGATTTAATGTGCATGACAACGAGTATAAACTTGGCGGTCATTTGACCAGGAAAGGTAAAGGATGGCAAGCAGTAGTTTCAATGGTTTTTTGCTTTGCATCATGTCGTAGGGGCGCCACATCGGCCCCACGACCCGGCGAAGCAAGGCCGTACCGAAGACCCTCCGGAGGTGATCGAAGACCCTAAGGAAGACTTCAGAAGATCCTTCGGAGTGGCCCCGAACACTCCGAAGGATGTCCCGAAGACCCCTCGGAGGAAACCGAAGACCCTTCGGAGCGGCCCCGACGCCGCTCTCCCAAGGATATTCAAGACCTCCGAGGATCCCGGGGACTCCTCCCCGAGAAGAAGGCGAGGACTGGGAAGGGGGCGCGGGCCCGCACGAACCATAAGCCGAGTGTATCCCCCCACGATACACCGTGTCCAGGAGAGCGCGTCATACACCTGAGGCTACAAGTAGGGTGCAAAGACTCCCGCCCTACGATCAGTGTACTTAGCTAGGGGCACTTTTGTACTTTCAATACCTTATCAGAGGCTATAAATAGCCCTCGACCATGTAATGAGAGAGGCTTTTTTTTGCAAGTGAAATCCAAACCCTTTTCTAGGACCCCTCTTCTCGTGTGGGGCCTCCACTTTCTACTGCCTAGTCTCGCCACTACGATGCTTGGCGCCGTCCGTGGGTTCGGCTAGAAAGTCACACAAAACACACAACACAATGGCCCCGCAAGGGCACTACCCAAGGTCTCGCAGAACCGGGCCGCAGCAGCCGCCGCGCCCCGAACACCCCAAATCAAAGCGGGCGGCTCGCCTCGCCACACACATGCGAGCCGCAGAGGAGGAAGCTAATAACTCCACCCACGGAGACATAGTGGGAGGCGACGCCCCACCGGTTGCTCTACCAAATACGCAGCCCTGTGTCACTCGAAGCGATGAAGCACTCCAATGGAGATAGGGACCTTCGTCGGAAATGCTTAGCCTCCGCAAACAACAGAGGCACCGCCATCGCTATTCAACCGCAGCAAGACGCCCCGGCGGGAGGCCCACCAAGCAAACGCAAACCGCAGCTCCGGAGACCCTAACTCCCGCTGAGCACGGATCGAAGCCGCGATGGCCAAGAAACTTCAAAATGCCGAAGTCACACCCTTCAAGGCGCATCGACTGAATTCTGCGCAGATACGAGACAAAGCAAGCCGAGGCGGCAGGAGGAGATGACACAACGAAGGCAAAAGCATCACGCCGCCTCTTAGGGCGCCGCTTGACATGGTTCTTCACTATACCCCGCTTCCATCTACGCCGAGCAACAATGACTGATACGCAACAACTTCCAAGGGGGTTACACGAGCCAAAAGACGCAGGACACCGTCGCAGTGAAGTAGGCACCGCGAAACCTCCAAGCTTTTTTAGAAAGTTCGCAGGTAAAATGCTGTCAAGGGGGTCAACGAGACGACCATTATAAACACCGCAACTTGCGCTTGCGTAGCGCCCCTATCTAAAAACTGGCGCTAAGAAACCACCCCGCATGCTGGCGGAACTCTTCGACAAAATAGAAGAATACGCCGAGTGAGGAAGATAGCACCCGAGAAACAGCCGCCACCCGGTGGAAAGGCCACCCAAGGAGGATGCGCCGCCACCCCGCCAAGAACAAGTCACGCATAAACTACAAAGCGGAAGGGCCGAGGCGCTACCACGCCGACGAAGGGTGCCCCCTGACGCGAGTAGGAGGGGCAGACGGACCAACCGCGCCGCGCAGAGTCGCGCCAGAACGGCGGCGGCACCACGACACCCGAGGAGGAACAGCAGAAGGCCCCATCATATTGTGACCTTCACGCGAAGGTCGCGACACAACAACGGAGTGCCGCACCATCGCGCCATGCAGACTACAAGCACCGCGGCTGGCCAACCCGCTGAGCTGGAGGATCGAAAGCGAGGCAGGTAACTGCTGTCGGCTCCACCGCGATCACAAGATCGAGGAGGCCACGGCGGCCGCCTGGCGATCATCAACATGATCACGGAGGATCTCGCTGGGTTTAGCGCCAAAGCGCCAACGCTGCTTTACGCCCGCAAATCCACCACGTGGCTACACAACCGCTTCCCACCACCCCACTACGCCGAGGTGCCCATAACATTCGCACCCAATGACGACGGGATAAGCTTTCCCACCAGACCCCTCGCTATTTCCACCAACATCGCCACCACGGTCGCGTGTCTCGAGATGGCGGAAGCTCGGCGACCTCCTCTTTGCCGAAGCCTTCGACAAGATGATGATCCCTGTGGATCGCCTATCACCCCGTGCATCCCCGTGGGCTTCGGAGGAAGGCCCATCACGGCCTCGCCGAGATAGACCGCTCGTCACTTTCGGGCGATACCGCATCCCGCACCGAGACAATCACCTTCGACGCCGCCGAGATGCCATACCAAGACAACGCCATCCTGAGGGCCACACTCAATACCTTCGCGCCATAGCCCATCATAATTACCTATGCATGAAGGTCCCGCCTCAAGGAGTCATCACGATCCGAGCAAATCAACAACTCGCTTCGTCGGGCCGAGATGGAGCTCGGCTCGCACGCCCGCGCTTCACGCAGCTTGACACCAACTCGAGCCACAAGGCAGGCCCCAGAGGCAACGGGCCTCAGCAAGGCCCGGCGGGCAGCCGCAAGAGTGCCTCCGACACTCGCTAAAAAAACGGTGGCCCTAGCGCGGAGCTCACAGAGGAACAAAGACAAAGAAGATCCTCCGCGTGCTCGCGACAACGCCGACGTTTTCGCATGGAGCTCGAGATATCCCCTGATAGCCGTGGATACAATCGAACACCGACAGCGCCCGGCGACGCAACCCCGTGAAGCAAAAGCTTAGGCGATGACGGCCGAACGCCTCGGCGCTAAGAAGGAAATCACCAAGCTCCTAAAAGCCGCGTGATTCGCGAAATCAAGCACTCCGAATGGCTCGCCAATCCGGTCCTCGCCCAAAAGCTCCGCCACGGCGATGTGCGCCGACTTTACCGACCTCAACAAGGCATGCCCAAAGGATGACTTCCCATTACCACGCATCGATCAATCGTCGACACCACATCGGATGCGAGCTCATGAGTTTTTGGACGATACTCCGATATCATCGATATTTATGGCCAAGGAAGACGGTTAAATCGCTTCATCACCCCTATTGGCACATATCGCTATCGCCGCATGCCCTTCGGCTCAAAAATGCGGAGCTACCTTCACACGCCTCATCTCGAGTCTCGCGAGGCACCGGGCAGAACGCCGAGGCATATGTTGACGACATCGTGGTGAAAGCAAGATCGCGGCTCACACCACGCGACCTACAAGAAACCTTCGCCACCCCGAGCGTATGCACAAAGCTCAACCAGAAAAATGCAGCCTGGCGCCAGGCAGAAAGCTCCTAGGCTTCCTCGCCTCGAATAGAGGAATCGAGGCAAACCCGAAAAGATCAGGGCCATACAAGAAATGCAACCACCGCAGCACCGAGAAGTACAAAGCTCACAGCCGCCTGTCAGCCTCACCATTTTTGTCGAATCGCGAACGAGCGCCTCTTCTTCAAAACCTCCGAGGAGCGGAGCCATTCCACCGACGGCAGAGTGTCAAGACGCATTCAAGAGCTCAAGAAGTACTCGCCCATCTACCAAGTCTCGCCACCAAATACGGACACGCGACTTCTTTTGTACCGCGCGCCCACCTCCGCGTCGCCGCAGCCTCGCCCAAGAAGACGGGCAACGCCCGTATACTACGCCTCCGGCACTCCAAGGAGCCAAGACAAGATATGCGGTCGGAAAAGCTAGCATACGCCTCTTCGATGGCTCGCGCGAAGCTTCGCCACTATTTCTCGCCCACCCAATCACTATACCAACTTCATACCCACTAGCTCGATGTTACGCAAAGAAAGATGCTTTGGGCGAGCGGCAAATGGGTCATGGAGCCGCAACTTTTGACATCACGCTCGCCTGCGCGCATCGTCATAAAATCTCTCGCCATTGGCGTACTTCGCCGAATGGACCTCGATGGAGCAACCGCCAAGACCGCCGAACGCCATGGACGCCAGAACCGACCGGCCTGCGGTGCCGCGAGAGCAGCGCAGCAGCCATCCTCGTGGCCCCGGACGACGTAAGCATCTCACACGCCGCGCGCTCGACTTCACCACCACAAACAACGCCGCCGAGCACGGCACTCTTCCTAGGCCTCGCAGCGAAGGCACTAGGAGTAAAACGGTCATAGTCAGCGACTCGCGCTCATGGCGAGCCACTTCGACAAAACTTTGAGACAAGGGACCCCAAATGGCTCAATACCCGCCACGCACGAGCCGTGGCTGGGGTTCCTCGATCACCGCCCGCACGATCCCTGAGCGCCAACGGCGCCGCCACCGCTCGCAAAGATGGCCGCACCAACGAACGACCTCGCCCAAGTTTTCTACAGATACCGACCAAACCGCCCACCTGCATAAAGCGCCATCGCCGCCGAGCACCGTGGGCCCGCCAGAGCACTGTGGCTCGCCGAGCCCTACGAGCCGGACAGGCCGCCAACGCCGAGGGCACCAAGCCAATCGCATAGCCCAAGTCGCAGGCACCATGTGGCGCACATCGGCCCTGACGGCGCGACGTCATCATCGCTTACTTAACAAGCGAGAACCCGACGCACTTATCGGCAAAGCGCTGTGCACCGCGCTAGGAACTACCACCTCGCTCGAGGAGACTGCATAAAGGAGGTGTTCAGACTCTTTCTTCGATGTATCTCACAACAAGAAGGTCAAGACCTCCTTGGGAAAATACACGAGGAATCGCGGAGCACATCGTGCCCACAAGGCATCGAGCAAAAGCCTTCCTGCAAGGGTTCTATTGGCCAACACACATGGACGCACAACACTCGCCCAATGATGCCGGTGGTTGCTGCCAAGGGCCACAACCCAAAGGCACCTCCCATCCCACTACGCCTCTTACCGCCGGTTTGCCCTTCGCAAGGTGGGCCTCGACATCATCGGCCCCTTCCCGCGGCAAAAGGCAACCTTTGTTTTGCCTTCGTCGCCATCGAGTATTTCTCAAGATGGGTAGAAGCCGAGCCACCCCAAAGATAACATCACCGCGCGCCGCCTTTGGAAAAATATTATTTGCGACACGGAGTACTCGAGATAGTCACCGACAACGGCACTCAGCTTCAACTTCGCAGCCTTTTGATCATTCTCGCCAAGGCCCGCACCGCTATATGCTTCGCATCCGTGGCCACTCTGAGTCCAACTGAGCGCTTGAAAGGGCAAATGGGAACATAATAGCGTGACTTAATAAGCGCTAGTGGGCTTACCAAAGGGCTCGCCCAAGAGCTCCGTAAGGCTCTATGGGCAATCCGAACTCGCCAACTAGAGCAACCGTGTTTTCTCCTTCAAACTCCTCTTTGGAGACGGCGATGACACCCGAGGAGCTCGCCGTCAGTCCTCCGAGTAGGCCAGAGCGACAACCCGCAAGAACGAAGTGTCCTGGACGCTAGAAGAACACCGTGCAGCCATATCAAACATGGCAAGCTACGCAATGGAGTCGCGAGGCGCATAACAAGAAGGTCCGATTCGCTCCTCGCCCCAGAGACATGGTCTCAAACGAGTGGCAAACCCCGCACGTTGGCAAGCTACACCCAAATGGGAAGGACCCACATCATCACCCACAGACCAGAGCAGGCTCCTACCACTTGGCCACACCGTATGACAAGAATGACCATACATGGAACGCAAAGAGCCTTCGCAAGTTCTACCCCTAGGAGGTCTATTGTAAATAAAAAAAACCGGCTGCGACCCGACAACAGTCCTAACCCACAAGCGAGGGGGGACTTGTACTGAACCACCTGTAAACCCCTTTCTTTTGGACGTTTTGCGCCAATGAAATGAAAGACCCTGTATGCCCGAAGGACCCTCCGCGATGAAAAAAAAACGACACCGCGCATGGCCTTCGGCCCCGGTGCACATGGAAACCCTCCGCGGGTCCATGTATAAAAAAAAATGACACCGCGCATGGCCTTCGGCCCCGGTGCACATGGAAACCCTCCGCGGGTCCATGTATAAAAACGACACCGCGCATGGCCTTCGGCCCCGGTGCGCATGGAAACCCTCCGCGGGCCCATATATATAAAAAAAAAGAACAACGCATGGCCTTCGAAAAAATTACATATAAAGGGCTCCTCCGAAGCCCTATCAAAAAAGGTAGGGGGACGGCACGCGGCTTCGCCGCTCCACTCTCGGAAAAGTTATATACACAGGGCTCCTCCGAAGCCCTATCAAAAAAGGTAGGGGGACGGCACGCGGCTTCGCCGCTCCCCTCTCGGAAAAATTATATACACAGGGCTCCTCCGAAGCCCTATCAAAAAAGGTAGGGGGACGGCACGCGGCTTCGCCCTTCAGAAGAATTATATATACAGGGCTCCGCCGAGCCCTATCAAAAACAAAATATATTTACATACGTACACATACACTTCTCAAAGAGCACCTCACAATTTTATTACTTCAATCTCAACAGATTACAGCCTCCGCGCATAATAAACGCAACCCATACAAATACAATACAAGAGTGTTGCGGACTCAAGCTATGCGAACAAAGTCCCATTCCTCCACGCGCCGCGCCACTCTAGCAGCTCATCCGACGATCGCGTGCTATCAACTCCGATAACTCCCGCACCAGTAACCTCAAATGACGCGCCCAAGGACTCGACGAGCTATCACTGACACGCTTTAGCGGAGCGCAGACTCGCGCAAGACTTGAGCGAGTCCGCGCCAACACCAGCGACCATCGCCTCGCGACGCCTCCAAAACGCATGAATTTCCGCGCGCGCCCCGCCGCCTTCCTCTTCCGCACGATGAAAGTCCTCATCGAGCCGGCGGGTTCGCCAATTTCCTGGGCCGCCACTTCGCACCATGGTACATCGCCCCCTGTAGCACACCGCAGCGCCGGATGGCACCGACACCGCCATCTTTCAAGCCTCGCGACGGCGCTTTTTTAACGCTCGTGGCCCTGGGAGCGAGACTCACCCTGGCGTTCGTTTCACCAAAACTGCTCTCGCACATACGAAGCACAATCACGAATGCGAACCATACCATCGTAGCGAACCTTTTTCTTTCCATTTAAAACGGAGGGTGTTACACAAAAGAGCTTCCTCCTACAAAACGCTCCTTACAACCAAAGAAAAGTGAGCACTCAAAAAAGAAAACCCTAAAAGACTATAACCCAAAAGGCGGGGTCACACCTTATCTCGTGTGGTGGACCCCGCTTGTCGACTCGTATCCTCCGCCGGGTCTTCCCCTTCTCCCTCTCGCGCTGCGCAACCCCGTAAGGACTCCATCGGCCATCATGGCCCCGAGAGACCGCATCTTGCAACAGACCCTCCCG
Source organism: Ampelocalamus luodianensis (assembly GCA_036346255.1). Classification (NCBI taxonomy): domain Eukaryota; kingdom Viridiplantae; phylum Streptophyta; class Magnoliopsida; order Poales; family Poaceae; genus Ampelocalamus; species Ampelocalamus luodianensis. The sequence continues at coordinate 46,282,696 of CM070633.1, forward strand.
CCTTCCTTGTTCGGTTCGAGCGCCACCACCTCTCTCGGGCGTGGCCACCGCAATGCATCGCGCGCGAGGCTATCAATATGTGCGCACCCGCTTTGTCAGCGAGGCAAGGGTCGCGACCAGCGGCCTTCGCGACAATGGTCTCAGACGAAGCGGCGGCGGAGGCACACTTCCCGGCGGCAAAGCCTCCGAGGGTAATGTCCATCTCCGACGGACGGTGAACTCGCCGGGGCGGCGGTGCCGAGCCGCGACACGCCCTTCGATGACCTCCATGGCTCGCCAAGCACCGCCCAATGGAGGATGACAGCCGCGCTGGTGCACCTCCTCTTCGCACGCTTTCTCGCACCGCAGCCTTCACCGATCTTCCGTGGTTCGCACTTAGCAGCCTGTGGCCTCGCCGCCGCTAACCGCCTCCAAGGCTCGCACCTTCGCAGCCAGAGCGCCGCGCCGCCCTAAGCGCTGTTGAAGCGTGTCCATCCTCAACTCGCCTCAATCTTGCAAAGCGGATGCGACATCGCGTGCACGGCCTCGCCAACATTATACTGCATAACAAACTTCACCAGCGTGACAACAAAAAAGAGAACGCGAGAAAAACACAATCATCGGTTTCGACCTGGCGGCGTTGGCCTCGACACTCGAAGCATCTCGTAAAGGCATTCGCGCAAGAGCTCCCGGCGTAGGTGGCGGCAAAGTCACCACACCCGCAAACTCGCGAGGCACCTCGCTACTCTAAGTCAGCACGGCACATAGGCCCCACGCCCACCGCCCTGTGGCGCGGGCGTGCCCTCGCTCCTCGACCGCACATCGGCAGAAACAGCAGCGCTGGAACCACCAACAGCAAGGCCGCAGCCACCACCACCACCGGAGCCATCCTCCCCCTCGGCCTCACCCGCTGCAAAATCGAAGCCTTTAGCAGCGTCAACACAAAGCAAAACAAGCACCACAAGGCTAGCGCGAACCACAACTTACCGTGAGGCACCCGCGGAGTAGGAGGAACCTCGTCCGCAGCATCCTGGCCCGTGTAAACATTCGAAGGAGTACTTTTCTCCGAGGAGCCCTCGGAGTCTAGTCCGATGACATCAAAAGAGCCCATCGCCCGTTGTACCTGCGAGGTCGTTCTGCCAACCGCCGCGGCGGGGCTCCCCCCGGCGCTAGAAACACCCCGAAGGCCGAAAGGATCAGCGTTCGAAGCTGACCCCGAAACTTCCACCCCATCCGAGAAGTCCGCCGCCGACTTTCGACGACGAAGGCACGCCACACAGGCGATGCAAAGACCAAAGATCACGAGGCGCAAAGAACACGCAATGGAGCAACCAGATCGCCGCCTCGCCTTCTACCGGCCGGGCCCGTTTTTCTTCTGCCCTCCGGTCGTATGGCGTTGGCGAGGCGAACCGACGCAGGATACGCCCGGTTCAATCGGCCCTCGCGCACCACCAAGCCACGCCTCGAGTGCTCTTCCCCCGTGTATGGGCCAAGAAGTAGCTCATGGCCCTACTGCCTGCTAATATAAACACACTAAAAAAAAATAAAAATATATATATATATATATATATATATATATATATATATATATATATATATACATAAAGGTTCACAAAAACATAAGACATAAATATGCCGCAACACCAACAAACGGTGGGCCAGAGCCTTACCTTCGTGCTTCCCCATGCAGAAGAGCAGGCGCCGAGCCGAGGAACCACGCCGATGTAAATCCGCCCTGCCGCCAAATTCGAAGGCACAAAACTCCCACCTGTGTCGCGGTGGAGAAGCGCCTCGTCGCATCCAAGAGAAGCCGCAGGTGAGACTCCTCACGAGAAGTGAGCTCGATGTCAGGGCTCGCGATGGTCAGACCGTCCGCCCGGATCGCAGCCGTCTTCGTGAACGAGGTATGGTAGAACCACCTCCGTGTCCAAGCCGTCTCCCAGCGGTTCCGAGCAGCCGGGGCGGGTAGATACATTTGGCAGCGCGACTTCGGCTAAAAGTTTACGCTGCCAAAATTCAGCGTTTCCCCGCCGCTGTTCTTCTTTGGCTGACAGCGGGCATCGTGCAAAAAGGCGAAGACACGACCTCGCCGCAGCTCGCCGCCGCAAAGATTCACTCGAAGACACCCAACTTGACAACAGAGTTGGGCGTAAGTTGCGCTAGTTCTACGCCATACAGCTGTAGGACGTCCTTCACCAAACCAACGCAGGGGATCCGCAGCCCGGCGTCGAAAAACGCGACAAAAACTACCGCCTCGTCCGCCCGAGGCGATGGCACCGTTTCCGCCCCGGGAATCCGGACCACCCGCAAACTCTCTAATTTACCCTCATCCACGAGTGTCCGAGCGCCGCCTCGTCACCGTGAGATCTCCTGTGTCGCCGTGTATGACGCTCCCACCGCATCTCTCGCTCGCCATCACAACAACAAAGACAACGAAATCGCATTTAACTAGAACCGGAGTAAAGCCTCTGGCGGCGAGGCAGCTATTTATAGAGGGCAAGCTAGCCCAACCGTCGCCACCCGTCATCAATACAACGGGCACCAAGTACGAGGCGACGCCGGCACACACGAAACAGCACCGTCATCAAGGCTCATAACGGCGTGTGGCGCCCCAAGCACCGGTACGGCGCATGACGGCCCCAGCCGCCGTTGTCATAAATGGCAGCACATCACCACCCAAGACACGCGGCGCCCAAGGCGTCGCATCAAGCACCAATGCGACAAAAGCCTTCGCTGTGGACGAAGCTTCGCCACGCCAGAGGGGACGGTGCGCCTAGACCTTACAGGAGAATGGCGCGGTTTCAGCCATGGCGAAGCAGACCTCGACCGCGAGGGGCTTGTCGTAGGGGCGCCACACCGGCCCCACGACCCGGCGAAGCAAGGCCGTACCGAAGACCCTCCGGAGGTGACCGAAGACCCTAAGGAAGACTTCAGAAGATCCTTCGGAGTGGCCCCGAACACTCCGAAGGATGTCCCGAAGACCCCTCGGAGGAAACCGAAGACCCTTCGGAGTGGCCCCGGAGCACTCCGAAGGATGGCCCGGCTCTTTCGCGAGCGCCCGACGCCCCGAAGGATATTCCGAAGACCCTCCGGAGGATCCCGGGGACTCCTCCCCGAGAAGAAGGCGGAGGACCAGCGAAGGGGGCGCGGGGCCCGCACGAACCATAAGCCGGGTGTATCCCCCCACGATACACCGTGTCCAGGAGAGTGCGCCATACACCGGAGGCTACAAGTAGGGTGCAAAAGACCCTGCCGCCCCTACGATCAGTGTACTTAGCTAGGGGCACTTTTGTACTTTCAAATACCTTATCAGGAGGCTATAAATAGCCCCCTGGACCATGTAATGAGAGAGGCTTTTCTTTTGCAAGTGAAATCCGAACCCCTTTTCTAGGACCCCCTGTTCTTCTGGTGCAGGGGGCCTCCACTTTCTACTGTCTAGTCTCGCCACTACGACACATCATAACTCAAATTAACTTAACAGGATGCAGAATGTGCCCATGGTTCTATGTACATTCAGACTGTAAGTCACACAAATCAGTGTCTCCGGAGATGAGCTACGAGATATAAGCCTTGACGAGGTTTGAAAATTTGCAAACATCTCCTGTCCTGGGGCATGTGATCGTGTTATCGTTCTTCTTGGCCATCTCATTGAGAGCCTGAGGTACGGCGCACAAGCAACACGTTCTAAGTTGAGTATGAATGTTTGAACAGGAAGAATGGCTATAGCAGCTCAGTTCACTGTATACCTTGGTGCTATACACAGCCATTTGGCAGAACGAGTGGAGGGTTTTGGTGTCCATGAGCTCCTTGGTTATGTAGCAGACGAGCTTCGAATGGTGCTGCTTTGAGAATGGCAGCGGCTCAGCCAGTTTCCGGAAGCCATCCAGCGATAAGGGGTCTTCTTTGGGGCAGTTACCCTCGAAGCATAATCTTTAGGAGGTCAAGGAGGAAACAAACGAGAGACTGTAATTAACAACGCTAGGTGGTAAAAGTCAAGAGAAAATTATTGATGATGCGAAGGATACGGAGTCTTGAGGGCTGTCAGGCCTGCTTGCAGGTAGATGTTCAGCAACGGCTCTAGTGTCATGCCATACAGTTTGTAGAATTCTTTCTTAAACTGATCCACAAGACAGACCCACTGGTTTTGCTCAAACAAGACCTACAAGTAAAACACATGGTGTCAGTCAGGTACCAAAACCTTTATACCGCAACTTACTCTGCGGTGCAAATAACAAAAGAAAGAATTGAGATTAAAAAAAAGGTAATACACACCACTCAGAAGCTAGCAAAATCTGGGTTTGTTTTGTTACTTAGGAAAATGACAACAGGAAACATCGTACGCTGAAATCTTACTCATCCACATACCATGCACACTCCATCTAGCAGAAAGAGGGGTCGAACAAATCATCTCCAATATGGAAGATAATGGCAAAAATTTCGGAGCATTCATGCCACAAATTATTATAAAAGTTGAAATTGATCTATCTCATGTTCTTATCATCAAGTGATTACGGAGTTAGAAAGACGGAGAATTTCAACAAGCAAACCAACATGATCAATGTGCTATCATAACTGTCAATAGTCAGATCAATGTAAGCACCACATTCACCGGTGTCCTATCATATGCACAGATTCATTATTCCACCTCACTACTATGTTGACGGAAGAACGTCAATAATGAAATTGTACAAAGTGGAGCAAACCTTTGATTTCTTTAAGCGAGACTTGTTTTCTGCACACCAAACTAAAGCAGGAGCAATTTCTTTATTCTGAAGAGAATCAATTACTCTTTTTGCATCTAGGAATACATCAATATCAACAAGGTCCTGCATATCAACAGTTGACTGGTTAGGTTAAGGTTTCAAAGAGTATCCATGACGGCAGATAAAGGCACTAGGTACTAATTAGTCTTGGTTCCAACATGATTTGATAGATAACCATTCTCATGATCATTATTGCATAAAACATTTAGATACTGGTGGAAAGAAACTCTTAATTTCATATTTAAAAATGACATTACAGTTTGTTATTTACGCAATAGCATCAAAAGCACAAAGCAACATGAGCTACTGGCAAATAATCACGCACCATGTCACGGGCTGGGTACTGTTCATGGCATGAACAGTATGGATGCTACTGTAGTGCCACGTACTATTCATGTCAGGCCTATAGGTGCATTAATTAGGAAATAAAGATAGAATAGTTAGTTTCCTTATTAGATGGGTTTACTTCTTTAGAGATCTATTCTATCTAATAGAGATAAGTTTCCTTAAAAATAGAGATTGTTTCTTACGGGTCAAGTTGGGCCATCCCTATAAAAGGGATAGCATGTATCCATTATGAAGCAAGCAAAGATGAATAGATAAGTTCCTAGTCCCTAAAGTCCAGCTGTGGCCGTTCCCTTGACCGGCTATTCTAGATCTATTCCTTCCCAATCGGTGCCCTCTTTCACCTAGCGTCGTTCTACCTCAAGTCATCGCCGTCCGACCTCCCTCCGACGGATGTTTACCCCATTATGAACTAAGGTTCATAACATTTGGTATCAGAGCCACTCATCATGACTTTCGGTGCCGCACTATTTCTCTTGGAGAAGTTGAAGGCTAACAACGAAGAGCAGAGGGTCTTACTCGACAACATGATTATTGTTCATTGGAGCTTCGTTGATCCTCGTCCACGTGATGCGATGTCGTCATCGTACCCTCTCATCAACATAGGCCACCAAGGACTTCAACCGTGGCCACCATCGCAGCTCGAGGACGAGCTGCCTCGTCGCGAGGGGTGTAATGTCACGGGCCAGGTACTGTTCACGGCGTGAACAGTATGGACGCTATTGTAGCGCCACGCACTATTCATGCTAGGCCCACAGGTGAATTAGTTAGGAAATAAAGATAGAATAGTTAGTTTCCTTATTAGTTGGGTTTACTTCTTTAACGATCTATTCTATCTAATAGAGATAAGTTTCCTTAAAAATAGAGATTGCTTCTTAGGGGTCAAGTCGGGTCATCCCTATAAAAGGGATAGCATGTATCCATTATGAAGCAAGCAAAGATGAATAGACAAGTTCCTAGTCTCTAAAGTCCATCTGTGGTCGTTCCCTTGACCGGCTATTCTAGATCTATTCCTCCCCAATCGGTGCCCTCTTTCACCTAGCGCCGTTCTACCTCAAGTCGTCGCCGTCCGACCTTCCTCCGACGAATGTTTACCCCATTATGAACTAAAGTTCATAACACACCAACACCAAAAGCACAAAGGAACATGTTGGGCTACTGGCAAATAATCATAAATAGTTGGATGCCACAATAATAATAATGCTAAGTGCAAAAGGAAGAGAAAATAACTTATGTTGTCTCCAGTACACAGATATAGTTTGAAATAAGTGAATCGAGATAGCTCTAGCAAAACCTTTCAAACAAATGAAACCCGAAGAAAGCTAGGCACAGGCACCGAGATTTAACAGAGTAGAATAAAGAAACATACACAATGTCATTGTCTTCCAATATGAAAGGCCTTGCATGTTGAAAGCCTATGGTGAGATTAGGAACTAATAAAATCTCCTTATTTAGCAGGGAGGGGCATGCGTAATACGTAGAAGATCAAAACTCAACTGGGGGTTGATTCATACAACTAAACAACATATTAGTCAAATATAGAACGACGGCACCAGTTGAAGAATTACACATGGAAAGGAGGTGACCAGGAATCTATCATTAGATTCAGTGTCGTAAGTCTCGGTGAGCTTGGTGGCAGTGTAGTAGGACATCCGCAGCATGTAACCAACCAGGATCCGCTTCAGCCGCATGTCCTCCTACTCGTTGTCGTCTCCGGCGCTCGCGGTCGCCAGCCGGTCCAACCACGCTCGGCACCTCTGCACCTGCAGCTCCTCCGCCCGCACGCCCTCCTCCATCTGAAAGACATCATCAGGAATCAACTCATTACCAAGGAAACATAAAAAAGATACGATTTTTCCAGTAGTGTCCAGAAACAAGAACGAACAAATCAACAAGTTGGGATCTTTTCTAAGGCGAGCATGATTCGGCGAGAGATTGGGGTATGTGTGGGGATTTGGGGTAATTGCCTTGCGCTTGAGATCGTGGAGGTGGGAGACGAGTGAGGTGGGCTGGTCGATGGTGGCAGCGCCGTTGTCTCCGGGGGGCGGTGGTGGCAGAGGAGAGGACGACAGCAATCTCCTTCTCGGCACTCGCATTTGTTTAAGGTGGCAGTGGACTTGAGCGCCTCCAGGGGCACCCGCACCAGCTGGTGCTCCAGCCGTACCGACTCCGCCAGGCGCGTCCGCCGCCGCCGGCGACGTGGATGGCAACGGCAATGGTGTGTCGATGGCCATCTCCGTATTTTCTTTTCCTCTTTTTTGGGTCTCACTCAGAGAGAGAGAGAGAGAGAGAGTTGTGTGGATTGTTGGAGAATAAAAAGGGTGGAAGATGAGATCTGGTCATGGGCAGGCGGTCGGGCGAGGACGGCATGGGCGGTGGCGCCTTGGAGGAGGAGAAGGGGATGGCGGAGGCTCGGGGAAGGAGGAGGAGAGCGAGGCGGCGCCTCTCGGGGGAGGAGGAGAAGGGAGGCGTCGCGCGCGGGGAGGAGGAGGACGGGGGCGGGGCGGCGGCCCGGGAGAGAGGAGGAGGAGAAGGGGCAGGGCGATACCGCTGAGAGAGGAGGAGGGAGGAGGATGCGGGTGGGCTAGGGCTGGGACGACGCTAGGGCTAGGGTTCAGGCGCGGGAAGAGGGGGTGGGGGTTTTGTTCCGTGGCAAACGCGAGTAATTTTTTCTTAACTTTAAGGGCAAAGTTGGAATGGGGGTTGCGAAAGCCGTGAGAAGCTCTTCGCGGACGACTTTTGGCTTCCACGCGTTATAACAGCTTCCAACTTTGGGAAAAAGTGGGGGAGAAAAGCAAGGTGTTTGGAATAGCTTCTAGCTTTTTCGAGCGAAAAGCCGAAGTCGAAGTCATTCTAAACACCCCTTTAAAGTTGCTTAGGGCCTGTTTGGAATGGTTGCGGCTTTTCTAAAAAGCGGCTTTCAGCTATGCTGCAGGGCTGAACAATTACGGGATGAACGGTTGGGTTGAAGAGGTTTGGTGTTTAGCTGTATAGCTTTTAGGTAGGTCGGCTGCAACTTCGGAGATGGAAAATATCTAAAATACCCTAAGGATAGTAACAACTTGTTTATTGTCGTTTAACGTAACTAACAACATTTAACGATAATAGACGACAATTGACGATTATTAACAATGACTAATAAACATTTATTACAACAAATAATTATTAAAAATAATTATTATAATGAATTTGACGACAACTAACAGTAGTTAACAATAAGTGATGATAACTAACAACAAGTGACGTTAACTAACGATAGTTGACGACAACTAACAATAGTTAACGACAAGTGACGATAACTAACGATATTTGACGATAACTAACGATATTTAATGACAAATTGACCGTAATTAATGTAATTAATGACAATCAACAGTAAATAATTATTAGGGCAAACAATTATTACAGAAATAATTACAATAAATAATCACAATAAACAATTATTACCGTGATAATCAATCTTGACACAAAAATAGGCAAAAAGGGAACTATCAGCTTGATCAATTTCAAATCCTTTGTTAATGAAAGAATAATCCACCAAAATCAGAGCATCATAAAGGATATCTCTCACCAAGATTTCATCATCAGCACTCTGAGTTATGTACCAGAAACCAAAATGCAACATCAATACAAAAGAAACCCAATAATGTTAGCACTCTTATGCAATAAGCAACTGGTGCCATACCACTACAAGGTTGCTAGCCTAAACATACACTTTGAATAATTCATACCCCATCCACTTTTTTCCAGACTTAGGACCGGCATCGGTAGCGTTAGGCACCCTCACCCTCACACGTACCCCCCAAGTGTTCATGCAAATCTTAAATGAAAAGGTGATTATGGCATGACTCTTCTTGACAGTCATTTTGTGCAGACAAATACATGCGAGAGAAATATATGACAGATGACACAAATCAACAATTGCATATTCGATCCAAGTAAGATTAGAAATACAGCAAACGATCACAAAGATTCTTTAAGGCAACATTATCATTCCTTTCTTGTTAACACCAACTCAATTATGCCTCTTGGAGATCAATATCAAACCACATACTAGGAAATACGAATATTATTACTAGCAATCTAAAAACACAGAGATACATATAAATCCATACAATTAGGGAAATGATTCCTGCAGTTTCCATTGTCACAAGAAGAAATAGACTAGTAACATAACAGTGATGTAACGAAACAGAGAAGGACATCGTATTTTGGTCGATCAATGATGCAACAATACCTATAATGATGCCATATCCATAAGTTATTCATACAAATGAGCTGAAATTTGTAGATTGAACCATAGATTACCTCTAAACAAAGCTAATGCTTTCATCAACACACAGCAAGAACACAATTGAAGAGATCAACAAACAACAAAAGTAGTCATTATTGAACCAGGAACTCAGGAAATGGTTACCACTGAGACTGCAATGGAATGTTAAAAATATGTCTTGCACACAATTCAGTATATCATGAAACTTTCATTGAGCAGAATCAATGCCCAATTGTTCCAATAATATCAGTGCCAAACCAAGGCTATCATTATCCAAATTCAGAACCCAAAGTAACAAAATCCGGGAGGCAAAATTCACATGGCATCCATTTTTATTAGTCTGTAAGAAGCTTTTGGGAGTTACATATCTAATCTTGCCAATTTAGGATGCTTAATCAACACCGATACAGTGCGTGGACACACCACCGGTGCGTGCAGGGGCGTGCGCACCGGCTCTGCCTGACGCGCCCCTGGAACCCCCTCTACCACCGTCTCCTCCTCCGGTTCCCCATCTGCACAAAGCACCGGCTGGCTTGATGAAGGAAGGAAGGGAGCACCGCCATCGGAGGGCCAGAGCAGCAGTGTAGCTTTGAAGAACTCAGGAAGAAGCAGCTCAAGCAAGGTTTTGGGTCATTTGGGCCACATTCTTTCCACAATCCAATATCATAGGCCTATTTTCGTACTCCCCAAATCCCTAATTCCCATTCCCCACTCCCCCCTATTCCCCATCCAAAATTCGAAATTCCCCATCCCCACTCCCCAAATCCTCACTCACGGCCTCACCTAGGGTGGCTGGGCACGCGCAGCCGATGGCGATGGCAGGGGCGAGGCGGAAAGCCACGAGTGGGGGCCGGTTGGGGCCTGGGGGTGAGCTGCGACCGGCGGGCCTAGGTGCCTACACCCTAGGCAGTTGGGGGCTTGGCCGCTTGGGGCTGGCTGCCGGCTGGGGCGAGCTGCGACTGGTAGGCCACGGGGCGGGCGGCGAAGGTCGAACCACCGAAGGAGGAAGAGGATTGAGGAAGGAAGGCGCAGGTGCGTGAGGAAGACTGGAAGAGCCGAAGAGGAAGGCTTCGAGCCTGGCTTTGAGGAGTGAGGACGCGTGAGGACTAAGGAGGTTGTGAACCTATGATTTGTGAAGGAGCTGAGGCGCTGAGCTGCTGGCCTGCTGCCGTTGCGGTGCTGGCTTGTTGCTTTTGATTGCTGAGGTAAAGGTGTATTGAATACCGAATACGGCCAACTCAAATTGATTGCTAATTGCTAAATGCTAAATGCTAATTAGAGTAGGATCAGTACTCAGTGGCCCGTGGAATGTTGAGATGTTGTTGTGAATTTTGAGAAGATTGATTGCTAATTTAGAAATAACTTACAAACTCCAAAATTGGAATGTTGAGATGATGATGTGAATTTACTGTAGATACTTAGTACTCATGGATTACATACAATTTATTGTAGATTCATAAAAGATAGGCAAACAAACTTTGCATAGCTATTTCTCCAACAATCCAAATACAAGTATTACTCTTCGAACCAATGAGAGCGCAACTCAACAAATGAAATCTCATAGAATGGACTTGCCTCCTGCTCCTAGTGGACCTAGTCATAGCTAGCGATTTTGCGGTATATCCCCTACTTCCATTTCATTTCAATATTTGTAATTAGTCACAATTTTTTTAGTCTCACTAATTTAACTACTTTTGTTCTACAGATTGCTACTCGCACATATTTATAGGCATTCGGACTGTTATGTTCATTAACCAGGTACTACCTTAAGTTTATTTTACATTCTCGTTTTGTCTCTTATTTATTTATGTATAAATTTGGATTACATTAGACATTCAAATGTATTATTTATGTTTGGTACGATTTTATCCTATTAGCTTTAGCACCCCCTCTATTTTTGTTCTACGTACGCCACTAACTGGATATATGAAAAAAAATCTTTTGTTAGTCAATGAGTCTTGAATTACTTTTTTTCTTTAGCATACCATTTATCAAGATGATCTACACAAGAACAGTACTAGGATGATCACTAGGATGATCAATTCCCCATGTACAAAAAGACTCATGGACATGTACAAGGATGAATATCTCTACATATTATACTGGAATTTGCATTACGCCGATTCTTCTTGATAATTATCCATAAGAAAATGAATTAATCCAACAACTAGTAGTACCCTAGCACTTCAATACTATCTTCTTTGTGGCATACAATGATCCTCTGCGGGCGCCTAGGCTGCCTAGGCGCTGGGCGCAGGCTCCCCGCCGTGACTTGATCACAGGCGTTCCCCTAGGCGCTCGGTCCGCCTAGGTGGTCAACACCGGTCCTAGGCGGACCGAGGTGGCGCTAGGCGAGCTGGGCGTAGCGGAACTGGGCGGCACGAGGCGGCGCTGGGTGCTCGGGGGAGAAAACAAAGCCGGACTGATATACAAGGTAAGAGAAAACCCTACCCGATTTGGCTGGTTCATCCCCTTTTGCTGGTCCAAGTCGCTTGCTGTCGCGCCGAATCCTCTCCGCCTCGCGCGCCGCCTCCTCTCGGCCCCCGAAGGGAAAAGGACGGAGAGGGAGACCGGTCCTCAAGCGCTCGCGGAAGTAGCGAGGAGGACAAAGGAAGAGCGAAGATGATGGAGGCCGATCGAACGCATCGATGAGCAATCGAGAGAGGTTTGATGGACGACGACTTTTATTTTCCTCTTTTACAAGAGGCGCGGCGGCGCTAGATGGCGCCCGGCGAGAGTCGGAGGGCCACCCCGCCTTCCGCCTAGCGCCTAGGGAACATTGGTGGCATATATAACATGGACATGAGTGTCAAATGAACGGAGGAGGTAGAGAGCGGCGCCGGGGAGGAGGCGCGAGCTCGAACCCCACCGCCTCAAGTCGCGGATCTGGCAGGCGGGCCGCTGGAACGAGAGGAGGAGGCGGGGAGGCGCGGGCTCGAAGGATCGGAGCGGCGCTCGGGAGGAGGAGGGACGCGGGGAGGCGAGGCGAGAGGAAGAAGGGAGAGCTCGGCAGAGGAAGAAGAGGGGCGGGGGCTATGCGTGCCCCCCGGGGGTGAGGCTGGTGGTTTTGTTGAATGGCAAAAGCGGGTAAATACCACGTAAGTTGGGGGGCAAATTCGGAAGGAGGGTGGTGGGAAGCCATGGAAGGGCAACTTTCGGCTTCTCCCATTAGATACAGCTCTTTGAAAAAAAACCATGTAAAAAAGACATCCGTTTGAGATGACTTTCGGTTTTTTCGGACGAAAGACGGAAGCTGAAGTCATGCCAAACCATCCCTTTGGCTTTTCATAAGCTAGTTGGAAAAGTCGTTTGCTTGCTTGGGTTTTGGATTTTTTTTTTCAGTCTTGCTATTTTAAAGTTGTCTGAAATTTTTTTAAGTTTAAGTCACTTGTTGTGACTATTGAATTTGTATAGAGATTGATATGTTATATGATTAGATATTGATCCAATGGATAAAAAAGATAACTTATACTTTAAAAGAATTTTAGTTACCAGTTTTTTTTTCTTCAACAAACCGAGACAAAGCAACGGCTTCCCCAGTTCAGCTGGGCTCCGTCCGCCTCCCCAACACTTCGACTTCCTCAGTCTGAACCTCCAAGATGGAGTCTTCCCCGGTCCACTCCATCTCCATCGCCATAAACTAATCCAAATGCTGAGCTCGTTTCCAATACTCAAATCCATTCCTGAGGTTGTTCGCATGTGAACACGCGCGCCCCATGTCCGTCTCCTAGTCCGCAAGCCCCATCGAGCTCTGCGCCGCTGTGCTCAAGAACCCACCAAGAAGCCATCAATAATCCAAGAAGTGGCAATGCTTGAAGAGTACGGGACCATGGAGACGGACGGCCTCGCCGGCAAGCCGGCAACGGCGCCGCGCGGCGGCTGGACGAGCCCGGCGGAGGCGGTGCTGGAGCCGGTGCGGTGGGTGCGGATGCTGTGCCGGGAGCTGGGCGCGACGTTCGTGGCCGGGGTGGTGCTGGTGTACGGGCTGAGCCAGGGCTTCGCGGGCTCCTTCTTCCGGGTGGCGTCGGACTACTACTGGAAGGACGTGCAGCGCGTGCAGCCGGCCACCGTGCAGTTCCTGTCCGTCTTCTTCTACGTCCCCTGGGTCCTCAAGCCTCTCTGGGGCATCATGACCGACGTCTTCCCCGTCCGCGGCTACCGCCGCCGCCCCTACTTCGTCTTCTCAGGTTAGCCAGGAATCCACAATCTAAAGACACGAGATCGACATTAATTGACCTGTATACTTTTTTTTTTGAAAGATCAATTGGCCTGTATAGATAGATATTGTTATTTGCAGATGTTATCTCGGAGAGTATGGGCATAGAAAAAATAGAAATTTCATAGAGGTTTTATAACGCCTTCTGACTAAGAGCATCTTGGATTCCAACCCGTTCGCCAATCGTGCCTGCTTGTCCGTGTTCATAGCAATTTTGGTTGTATGACATGTTAGCTAGTTGTCATTTGTGTTCTTAGTAAAAATAATCTTTGAACCATTGTTGTGGTGGACTAGTGATAACTGAAAACATGGTGCTAGTTCAGCTTTTCTAAAAGGGTGTGGAAACGTAGCTGGGGGCTGATTACACACTGAATGACAGAGATGATGTCCTTTGTGCTACAAGTGCTTGGTGACAGTACTACCAACTTTAATTAGTGAATTCTTAAGCGGAACGGTAGTTCCGGGCAGGGGAGGGTATTGTTTGTCCTCCATATGAGGTCGGAAGGGATTTGGCAGCTTATAGGTCAGAATTGTGGATGAGAATGTGTTGGTTCAACCGTGATGTGGAGTAGGTATGGATCTTTGAAAATGTGTGCATTGTTTATTGGAGGCTTGATCTTAATTAGTAGGTGCAAATTTTGGAGCAAGGGGTTGTTTTGCTCTCGTTATGGGGCATAAAAGAGACTATTTCGTATGCATCACTTGCAGCCCCTTAGTTAATTTTTAGCATAATTCTAATATTTCTTAAGTTGGGTCCTAAATCATTGTGGCATATGCCTGCATATGAATTGAACTACGTAGGCACTTCACTGTCTACAATTTTGGACAAACCGAGACTATTCATCTGTGTAATGTTAGCTTATTTGATTTTATAATTTATTTGAGTGGTAATAGATTAATTGTGAATATTCCTCTTATAAACATCGATCATATAATAAAAGCTGATGATGTGAGTACAAAAATCTCAGAAAAAGATAAATAGGCAAGAAATTCTCACCAAAAAAGAGAAAAACATCTACCCTAACTTGGTGAACGCTAATTACGACTAATCAACAGCAACCACTAGATGCTCTCTCAGTCTCTCTCTCTCAAAATGAGAGATATGCTAGAATGGAAATTCCACAAAAAAGAAAACTTACCCTTAATTTGGTAGACCCTAATTACGATTTACAAGTGATCAACAACGACCATTACATGTTATATGCAACATAGCCACATAGGTATAGCCAAAAGAAAGAAAGTCATAAACCATAAAAAAAGTGGATCTCTACATTCGACATAAACTCATCAACGAGGAGAAAGTGAAGTCGCTCCGCTCCGCGTCCCTCACGCGCCACTCGCTACTCCGGCCGCGGCGGCCCCTCCATCGCGTCGTTCCCCCATCGCACCCTACCACTACCCCGCGCCACCTGCTGCTCCGACGACGACGCACACCCACCCCCAATGGCCTCCTCCTCCCCAAATCTAGATTTTCGGGCAGCAGTCCTAGGGAAGAAATATGAGAAGGAACGCAGATGGATTGAGTCCACCCTTTCCAGTCCAGACTCGGTGGAATCCCAGCGCCGCAAGTCGCCGACACGATCGTCTTCGCCAGCGGCCGTGGGGCTCGCGCGAGCTTTTGGGAGCTCTGCGCCGACGCGAAGCCTTTCATCCGGCGAGTGGCAAGGCGGTCCTCTTCCTCAACGGCGGGTTGCCTTCGAGCAAAGCTTCCGTGCCTGCGCTTGCGCATGCCGCCGCCGCTTCCCTGCAGGCTGAGGCGGACTCCTGGCAAGAGGTTCGTCGGCGGTGCGCCTGGCACCATAGGACCCAACCTCGGCGGGCGGTGTAACATCCCAATATTTGGCTTTTCGAAAATATTTTGAGTAGTTTACTTTCCTGAAAAATTTCACCAATTTTATTTGAATTAATAAAGCTTAATCGGGAATTTTCCTAAATTAAAAATATTTAATTTGACTAATCTAAACATCAATTAAATAAAAATCTGTGTTATTTGGCTTCCTTGTATTCCAAGGAATTTTTGGGTATTTTCTGAGATTTTTCCTGATTTGTTTGCTATTTATTTGGCTTCCTTGATTTTTGGTCTTTTATTTAATTCCGAAAATCTTTTCTTTTTATCTCTCCTCTCGGCTGCTACAGTACTACGCGGGTACTGTTCATCATAGTTTCCAACCTAACACCCAGAGAGTCCATTGTCTGTGCGCTTCTCAACTGAAAGCTTTCAAAAATCATATCTTCCTCATCGGTGCATGTAAAAGGAAAAGGAAACCGATCACATCCAAACGTCCGTCTTGATCTCCTCTCCCAACCCCTAAATTGTTTTTTTCCGAATCGATCTATGTTCATCACAATCTGCAAAATACCGAGCTCCAACCAAAGGTGTTCTCCAACGAGTTGCACCTCCATCTGACGTCCCCCGGCCGAATCGTCTGCGGCGTTGAGTTTGCGTTGTCGCGTCCTACGTCATGCTTCATTCCCCTTCACCCGAAGATCGCCGGAGCACCGTAGGCCATATCAAGCCATAAAGTTGAAACATGTTCATCGTGTTCCTCGTTTCCTCAGTGAGTTTTTCCAAAATCCGATCGCATCATCTCGTGCCCCTCATCGATACCTATTTTTCCCATCTTTTAGTTTCGAGTTTCATCCACCGTGCGCCGAGAATCAAGCGTTCTCTCTCCTCTTGTCCGTCTCTCTTCTCCGCCAATTACACCGTAACCGTTGATCTCCTACCTTCAACTCCACCACCATTGAATTCGCGTCGCCGCGTTCTACGCCGTGCTCACCTCCCTTTTCGCAGAGCATCGCCCGAAGTGGTACGCACCCATGAGGCCGCCGTCGTCGCCGTTCTTCACCCTGCCACCGGCGCATGGAGCCGAATCTTGATGTCTAGACCACGTCATCATCTCCGGCTCGTCGTTGCCGTTCCGTTTTGCCCGTTCACCGGAGTTGGTTCGCCACCAATCGCCGTCCACACCATGCGCAAGAATCAGCCACATGGGCTCTGTTCCTCTGTGCGTTCTGTTATGTAGCTTCTGTTCATTTCTTCTCTGGCTTTGGTTTCCTTCTCTGGTGTATGGGCCAAGCCTTCTCTACCCTCCTTGTTATCTGTTAATCCTTTTCTCTTTGCTCTGCCATGTCAATTACCATCTCCTGCTATCTTGCACCATGAGCCAGCAGTGAAGCTTCATGTTTTCTTGTCATGGCTGTTGCTTCGTTCTCTGTGATTCGTTTTCTGTTAGTTCTCCTGCCCTCTGTGCAGTTGCATCTTTGGCTTCCTTTATTGTTTTCTCTACCTGATAAATGGACCCTATATGTCAGTGCAAGAAAACAATTATTTTCTCTCTTGTAGATCTCACATGTCATCCACCCAATTAAAAACCATAATTATTTCTCTCGGGTCCCACATGTCAGTCAAACCTTTGGTCAACCTTAGTACATGAGCTTGGTCGACCGTGGACTAACATCTCTCTGTGGATCTGGTTTATAGACCAATGGCCCACATGTCAACCCCTAATTTTATTTTCAGCAATTAATTTAATTCTTGAAAAATCCTTTTATCTTATTGGTCCCACAGGTCACTCTCTACCTTATTTCTGGAATTATTTTAATTCTAGAAATTCATAAATACCAGTTGGTGCCACATGACATACACTCACATATTTTCTAATATTTTCGGAATAGAATATTCTGATAATATTTCGTAGACCTGAATTGTCAGTTTCTCTCTCTCTCTTATCCTTTTCCTTTTCATCATTTCATGTGAATTTCAATCTTCTAAGAACTCGATCTTTCTCATACAAACTACGATTGAACCTATTCAAGTTTCTAAATTCATCTAAATTCATTATCTACCTTCCAGTACCATTCAATTTTAATTTGGAGTTTATTTGATTTGTCTTTTTGAATTTTGTTTGTTTTGCACATTCTTTCTTGTTAGACACCGAAGTCCCGGAATTGTCTGAAGGAGCTGAAGGTCAAGAAGTAGAAGATTGAAGATAAAATAAGACCATCATTGCTATAGCAAGACAATTTGTACCTTTGATCATATTGAACCTAGTTTTCAAAATTATATTGATTCAAATTATTGCATTTTACTTTAAGTATTTATTTAAATGCTTTGGGAAGCTATGCCAATTTGATTATATCCTCGTTGCCTATTGTAACACCATGATCTTTTGTCACATTAGTTTGGTTAATTATTAGTTGGTATTATCATAGCACCAACGTGGGTTAGTTAGATACGATTAGCTTGCCTAGCTTGCAACGAGTCATCATTTCACGTGAGTTGCAAATATAAAATTTGACTAAGTGAATATGAAACTTTGTGATAAAACTATGTGTTGTGTGCTATTACTCGTTGATGGCATGTGTTGCACTTAACCAACTGGGTGGTAAAAGATTTAGACTGAGGCAAGTAGTGGATATTGTGTGATATGGTGGAATTGTGTGATTGGGAATGATAATCTGTGTGGTATAGTTAGAAATTGGAAGTCTTGTCTTGGGCAATTAAGGACTTAATTAACTTTGAGCGTCATTGAACTGAGTCTTCTGTACGACCACATGCCTAGTATGGGGCGGGCCTAACTTAGTAAGTTATGGATTTTCGGCGTTGACTACTCAGGTAGTAAGTTAGGCTGTATGATGAGATGGAGGTGTGGATGGACTACCAAGTAGATCACATCGCGGGATGGTTTGCCGCTTCCCTGTCCAACGGTGTGTGTCGTACCAAACGCTGTGTTTGGGGTGGTATGATGGTAAAGCACACCGGGAGTGTCAATGTTTGAGATAAAGTTTCGGAAAAGTTTTGTTGTGATAAGTTTTGATCCAGTTGATTGCATCGTGTGGGTAAAGTGTACAACTTCTGCAAAGTGTTAATCAATCAATTCAAATAGCCGCGTCCGTGGTCATGGACATGCTCGGGATTTCACACGAGGGTTTTCATAAAACATTTGGGAAGGGATAGCTGTGTGAATTTATTCATAGAGCTGTGTGAATAATTTGATTAGGCTTTGTGTCCTTTGTGAAAACAACTGTTAAATTATTATTGTTTATTTATTTTAAGTTACATTTCAATCTATTATTATATTCAATTACAAATACTGCTTTGTTGCAAAATAACCATAGAAGCCATATCATTTGGAATAAGCCATCATCTATATTTGTATTCTGTGGTGCAACTTGTTGAGTATGGCTGTGTACTCAATCTTGCTATAATCATTCAGATAAAGTGGAGGAATTGTCGTCGACAAGGTTTACTTTAAGGATCGTTGAGATCTAGATCGCGCGACCTCAACCGATTGCCTGTGGGTATATGGATGGGCTTCACTGAAGTTATTCCGTTACCTTTCGCTGCAACTTAATTGAGCTATTCGCCTTCTGAGGCATTAAATGTAAGCTTTGACCTTAAGGTCATTACTCTGATAATTATTGTTATTTGCCTATTGATTAGTCATCTTTGTTTATGGAACTGATATTTCATCGATGTTGTCATTGTGTGCACTAGCGTGATCTTGGACTAGTGCAGTATATATGAGGGTCCATAATTGTATTTTTGGGTCCCGACAGCAAGTACCTGTGTCGCACCCGGTTCCGCGCAACCTCATAGGCTTATGTTTCATTTGTTTCGCCAGTGACCACGTTGCGGCGGGATGCAGGAACCCCACTCGCTGTTTTCGTTACAAGGACGTGGGTCATACGTCCGTCCACTGCAAAAAAAAAAACAACCAAGCTCCTCCCCTCCCCCCCCCCCACCTCGAGAAGACCACCCGTCGGCGACCTGCGGGAAGCATTGCTGGCACGCCCGAGGATCAAAAAAATTTCACTTCGTAGTTCATCATCGGTCTTCGGTGAGGCCTATAAACCAATCTAGCCAAGAGCTCTTTCACACCAATTCGGTGCATTGACCAAGAAATTCATCTCATCACCGACAGTCTGCATTGCAACGCCGTTGCCTTTCCTTGCAAATACCTTGCCCCTCACCTTGCGAAAACCATCCCGGGCAGACTTCTAACCACTCTTGGACACGGTCGCTAACCGCCTACATTTCACAAGAGGGACGGCCTGTACTGGTTAAGGCGGTGTTGTCGGCCATGCCGGTGTACACTTTCATGGCCCTCACCCCTAGTTCGGTAATCAAAGAAATTGATATGAGGCATCGAGCGTTTCTTTGGAAAGGATCTCAGAATGTCGTGGGTGGGCATTGTTTAGTGGCCTGGTCCTCAGTTTGTCACCCTCCATCTTGGGGGGCTTGGCTTACCCAACCTAGTCGTGCTTGGTCGGGCACTTCGCATCCACTGGCAATGGTTGCAGCGGTCTTGGTCAGCGAGGCCTTGGGGGAGATTACACACCCAAACCAGCCGAGCGGAGGAAAACATGTTCCATGCTTCGATTTCGGTCAGAGTTGGGAACGGGGAGAAATCCTTGTTCTGGGAGGACCGCTGGCTGGATGGTCGCTCTATTCATGGCCTGGCGCCTTCCATTGCCAAGTTGGTCAAACTACAAATTCGGAAGAAAAGAACGGTGGCTATTAACAATACTAAGATATCATACATTTCAGGTCGCCTAGAGGCTGTTAACATATCGGAATTCCTCTGGTTATGGGACATATTACGACCAATCCAGTTAACACAGGGAGAGGTCGACTCGGTTGTGTGGCGGTGGGAATCCTCGGGTTGCTACTCCTCTAAGTCGGCTTACAGAGCTTTCTTCATAGGCTTGCTAAAGTTGCCATGCGCCGAGGCAATATGGAAAGCGCGGCACCACTCAAATGCAAAATATTCATTTGGCTAGCGATCTGTCGACGTTGTTGGATGGCTGATTGCCTCCAACGTCAAGGATTGGAAAATCAAGGTGTTTGCATCTTCTGCGGGCACGGACAGGAGACCATCGACCACATTCTAGTTGGATGCGCGGTGACAGCACAAGTTCTGGTTGGCTAGCAAACCCTACAAGATCTTTGGATTGCCGCAAGGAATTAAGCACCGAAGCAACGCAGGAAGGACATTGATTCGTGCATAATCCTCGTCTCTTGGATGATCTAGACGGTGCGCAACCAAAGGATTTTCAAGAATATCGTCGCTACTATCGATCAGCTATTTCAACGTATTATCGACAAGTACCGCCACTGGCGTATGGCAGCTGCGAGTGGCCTAGAGGCGCCCGCTCAGTAGGAGTAGTTTCGCCACCACCCCTTTTTTACGGTCGTTTCACTATTCACCGTCACCTATTTTGTCGGGATGCGACGGTTGTGTTTTCTTCTGTTGGTTGTGTATTATTGTGTTCCTAGCCGTTCATGTGGTTTCTTCTTTCTCCATATAACTACTGATTGCTATTGGTTTTTTCTTCGTCTTAATGGAAAGATGTGCAAAGCTTTTGCACTTTCTTAAAAAAAACATATAAACAACTGCCATTAAGATATACTCATAAATTGTGAAAAAATAGGAGTGTATGTAATATACTAGGCCCATACCGTGCAATTGTGTGGGCTAAACAATCTAGTTCTCCTAATAAATAATGGTGTTGTGCTATGACATTGTTCCATATCGTACAACTCCAGGCTCTATGGCTGTTAGAGATTGGAACCTAGTAGAACTGGTGTATTCTCACTTGCCAGCCTCTCATCTACGTACTTCTTTCGAAGTTCACATTTGTTCATGTTTCAAATAGCATAGAAGTACATCCCAACATTTGTCGTTCATACTCCGAGCTGTTCTGGCTATCCAGCAACCTCAGTTGTGTCTTTACCATGAAGTAACTGCAGCAGAAGTGTCTATTCCATCAATTTTATCTTCTCACTCATGGAAACTGATTCATGTAAAGAAGTGTGCACTGCTACCTTTGCTAAGCTATTGACTTAACAGTTTTCTAGATGACAGGAATGACTTGCTACTTTCAACAGTCCAGTGCTTTCACGTTTTTTTTGTTTATCACTGGCCCTTCATTTTTAGGTGCCAATTCTCAAAATGATGGAAAGTACTAACAGTTGTTGTGCCTGTGAAATTACAGTGTACCAAATTAATCGGTGTCAGCTATTTTACTAATTTCTTCTAGTAGCTTGTTATAAGGTGAAAGTCTGAGAAAGTGGCAAAGATGAAAATCTGAGAAAGTGGCAAAGATGAAAACTAAAACATAAGCAAATTACAGTGTTTATCACCACTTTCTCATTGCCACAATACAATAGATATTCAGTAGATTACAAGTTTTTAACTAGAGTAGATCACATATGGACTAACAATTTATCTGGCAATTCTAGACTTGACTTATAATTCCCTATTTATTTTTGGTGGTGGTAGGAATACTTGGAACGGCTTCAGCTGCTATTGTTGCCGTGGTTGTTGGACTACCAGTGACTTCTGCTGTACTTTGCTTTATGGGAATCTCAACAGCAGTTGCCATTGCTGATGTCACAATAGATGCATGCATTGCAAAGAACAGTATTGATAAGCCAGCACTAGCCCCTGACATGCAGAGCCTTTGTGCATTCTCGTCGTCTCTAGGTGCACTTATCGGGTATGCTACAAGTGGCATGCTTGTCCACCATCTTGGGGCACAGGTCAATTACAGTCCAAATGCTTGATGCTTATTCAATTGCTAAGTTTCATTTTTATGTTGCTTGACTGAGAAATTAAATTTTGCATGAATGCTGGCCTAATGTAGGGTGCATTAGGTGTGATGGCTTTACCTCCTGCTATGTTGGTTTTCCTAGGATTTATCATACAGGAGCTGAAAATGTATCAACATAATGTGAAAGAGAAGGTATGTTGATCAGCAATCTTGTTCCATTTACTTGTGATGTTTTTAATATGTCCGCATCGAAATTGATTAGGTCTTACATTTGAATATTTTTTAGTGACTTTATGTGAGCAAACAGTATGGTCTATCTGACATCATCTCATGTGTCACACGCAGGAGTACTGTTCATGCATAGTACTGTAACACTACGCACTGTTCATGCTGGCCCGCGGGTGCATTAGTAGTTGGGAAATAGATATAAGAATATAGTTAGTTTTCTTGTTAGTTAAGTTTATTTTTTTAGAGATATATTCCATCTAATTGAGGTAAATTTCCTTAAAAATAGATATTGTTTCTCCCTATAAAAGGGATAGCATGTATCTATTATCAATCAAGCAAGAAAGATGAATTAATCTAATCTCCCTCCCTTTCAAGATTCTATTATCTCAGTCTATAGTCTAATCTCCCATCTCATTAAGCTGACACCGCTCGGTCTTCTTTGTGACAGTGTTTACCCCGTTATAAACTAAGGTTCGTAACATCATGTCACTAGGCTTGGCCAAGCAGGAATGTTTGATTGTCTACATTATTCTTTTGGAACACATCCATATTAGCAAGGTTCAGAATAAAATGAATCTGATGCTTTAGTGACTGAAATTACTCAGATATATTGTTAAAGAAATTAAGACCTTTCTCAATTAAATGTTTATTGAACCTAGACAGTGAAGAGAGTGTACATGCACATGTAGGCAGAGTAAGAATCTTGGTCCACAGTATAATGACAAAGAAATACGAAAAGTATGAAATGTTAGTTTCTCACTGAGATGCTAATGAAATGCAGGTTTGGAACAAGGTTAGTGCCGCAGTGAAAGGGATGGTTCAGACAATAAAGTATCCAGTAGTGTGGAAACCATCTCTTTACATGTTCCTTTCGCTGGCTCTCAGTATCAGCACCCATGAGGGGCAGTTCTACTGGTACACTAACAAGAACCCACCTAATCCTGGATTTTCGCAGGTAAAAGTTTTGTTTCTGACCTGCTTAATGCTATTGCTAATTAGTAGATTTGTTAAACTGGCAAAGGAAATTTCGATTCACAGCATGATGGTTTGGTCCTGTACCATCTGAATTGCCATGATATGATTAACCATTTCCATCAATGTAAGCCATGCGTGCACCTGCACTGCAACTAAAGTTCCACTTTAACTTCGTATAGAATCAATGCATTAACTAAACTTTACTATCAGTCAATCGTAGTCTTGTAGATGTGCATGGTTTTTTCCAAAAGTTTAGGTTGATAGAGGTACTTAGTCTGTTAGTCATACAGGTGAAGTGAAATGTGTACTGAACAGAAAATTGGAAGTAAAAGAATGGCAGTGAAATTTGACTTAGTGTGTGTGTGTGTTTTGCGATGAAGTTGAACTGATGTTGGTCGGATCACAACATGAAATTAGTTAGAATATAGAATATTTTTACTCTCCAGACATTTACAGTTTTACAAAGAATACAACACGACAGAAAATCATTGGCGTGCAGATGTTCTTTAAAACAACAAATTCCTTGCTTGCTTGGCATCTTCATCTCATGATGCTCTTCACTTTTTATTTTACACCGTTACCTTTTTCTCTCCATAGGATATGTTATATTTGTCATTAAAATAGTTGAAGTGCATGAGAGGCAAAGTACAAAAAGCTGGAAAGAAAATAGAGAAGACTGAGGTCTTACACACCAATCATTCTCAGACAACTGAAAATAACACAATCAAGATCTATCAGAAAGGAAACCTAGATAAAAGGGCGCCTTCCTTCAAAACTCGGAATCTGGGATGCAGGTCCTGGTCCCACAATCTCGCTTGCTCCACAATGCTGTCTTCAATGTCCCTAACAAATGCCTTACTGTAATATAAACTACATTATCCCAACTTTTTTTCTTTTCCTTATTTCAGAAGCTTAGACTGGCACATAATCACCAGCCTTAATGCCACCAACCCCAGATCTAGAGCTTAAATTGAAAATATAGCACATTAGCATATAGAAATTTATTATAGCATTCTTTCAAAAGCTCAGCCATCGAAAATTTATTGCTGGAACACAATGAAAAGAAGTCGGCATAATGAGTATATTGCCTTTGTGAATTGTAAAAGTACATAAAGGACTTCTTACAAATGATAAAAGAAGACTATTGATCAGCACAAACTCGATCTTCAAGGTCATCACAAGACTAATACAGTGAAAAAACCATTGTTGCAATTACCTCCATATCCATGCAGGAATTTGTTGGGATGGTGCATGCCATCGGTGCAGTTGCATCCATGGTAGGCGTCCTCATCTACCACAAGTACCTCAAGGACTACCCCTTCAGGAGCATCCTCTTCTACGCGCAGCTCCTGTACGGCGTCTCCGGCCTCCTCGACCTCACCTTCGTGCTCCGGTGGAACCTGAAGCTCAGCGTGCCGGACTCCGTCTTCGTCACCCTCGAGGAGTGCTGCTCCCGGGTCATCGGTCGCATCCGGCTGATGCCGATGATGGTCCTGAGCACCAAGCTCTGCCCGCCGGGTGTGGAGGGCACCTTCTTCGCCCTCCTCATGTGCATCGACAGCCTTGGCATGCTGACAGCGAAGACTGGCGGCGCCCTCGTGCTCCGCGCCCTGCGCGTGACAAGGACCGATTTTGGCAACCTCTGGCTCGCCGTCCTGCTGAGGAACCTGCTGCGGCTGTCCACCCTGGGCATGATCTTCCTGGTGCCCACTGCTGACCACACTGACGCGCTGATACCACACGATCTCTTGAGCTCTTCTGTAACTGCTACTGATGATGAGGAAGAGAGATTGCAGCTCGCAAAATTCACTTCTCACACTGACGATGTATGATCACACTGTTATGTTATACACAAAGGAAATGATACGATACGAGTGATTGTTGTATTCACTTGGAAGAGCTGTGATTTGGCTTTTTTATTAGACGCCATGCAGCTTAGAGACCATGTCTCATTTGGAACGCTGGAAATTTCCAAGATTACTGCGGGAATTGTACTTTCTGTTAAATTATTGCGTTTCAAACAAGCCCGAGTTTTTTCTCTTCATGGAACATGTTTTTTTCTAGAAAGGTAGCTTAGTGACAAATGGCATCTTTCCCGGACAGGCAGCCCAAATGGAGAAGTCATGATCAAACTTGCACAAGCAAACACTGTTAAGTTTTCTACATTAAGATGGTATAGCATAGAAGCTGCAAATTCTGCACCAACTCTATTTGGAGCTTGGCTCAGTAGCAAAAATGTTTAATACCGGTTGTACAACCAATCCAAAAAAAGATCATATAGGGCAGAGAAATGGTATCTTCAGTTCGTCAAGCCATAGTCCTCTGTTTGCTAGTACACTTCGCCGATCCGAAAGATCGTATAGAGAAGACAAGCAGCTTTAACAGCGTCCTAACAAATGTAGGACCAATATCTGAGAAGTCATGTAGAGAAGAAGAATAGTACTGCTATTATCGATTAAGCCTGATATGATGCAAGAAGCTCAGCACTTAGATGCGTTTGCTACTACAATTAGGAAACGCGATTAAGGTTGCACGCTGAGTGCTGACCCTCGACTGCTGACATTAATGTCGCCCTAGGCCCATTTTCAATGCATCCACCCACGCACTCTAGTGACTATAAATCTCTCCTCTTTTTCCTCGACAGATACCACTTCTATGCTACTCCCTACTATCCAATGCTACTACTAAGGAAGAAAGGTGTCAGTGAAGGGCAGGGGCCCACTGGTAAGAGAGAAAGAAGAGAGTAGCAAGTAGCAAGAGATGAAGAGAGAGATGATAAGTGTGTGTGTGTGAGAGAGAGAGAGAGAGAGTGCGCTGTGACTGAGCACCGTCTGCTCTGCAGGCGAGCAAGAGGACATGAATGTGAAGCCCCCAATAATTCCTCGTCCACAGTACACCACCCCCACCGCGGGCCCCTCCAACCTTGCGGGCATCGGCCAGCTCCTGCGCCCTTGTTCCCATGCGCCGCAAGAAGCCCACCTCACCTCACCTCACCAGCTCACGCCCCCAAGAATCTCTCTCTCTCTCTCTCTCTCTCTCTCTCCTTCTCCTCCTCCTCTCTCTATCTCCTATCTCTCTCTAGAAAGTGAGGTGGGGTGAGAGTGAGGAGGATGATGGCATGGGGAGCTTGCATTGTGGCTGCTGCTGCTCTGCTCCTGCTTCTTCTTGCAGGAGGTGGTGGTGGTGTGCATTGCCTGGAGGAGAGGGGCAGGAGAGCCTATTCGCAGAGGAGGTATCACCTGAGGTCAAGTGAGTTCTTTGATCCCTTCTCTCGTCTACTTCTTTGTTTCTTTTTATGTTCTTGGATGAGAAAGGATGGTTAGGCTTGGATTACAATGGCCTGGGAAAGATGGAAGATTCTGTGGAAATGCTTGTGTTTTTTTCATCAGTGTGTATATATGCGGCGATGTTTCCCTTCTTAGTGAAGTGGTGTGGATTCTGCTCACCTCCACTCTGAAAATGGATTGGAATAGTTCACTCTGAGTGACTCAGTGTAGCATTGTGAAAATGGTAGTATCAGGAAGCACTTATTGGAAGAACCTATTTTGCCAAGAAAGGGAGGCAGGTAAGTTGCCAAGATGTTACCGCACGAGGAGTGTAAAATCTGTTGTGTGTGTTTTTGCTCTGGGCTTTGGCATTTGCCAAAAGTAGCAAATCCCAAGTACTTTGTTTTCCTATGGAAGAGTTACACGAACAATGATAAGAATGGTAAAGTTTAATGTGGCTGGTAATATTGCAGCTACGAGAGTAGAGACATCTCGGCTCACAATTTGTTTCCCTTTCTTGTGATGCCAATCTTCAGGGGCAGAAAGTGGTGCCACGATACTGGAGCTGAGGCACCACAGCTTCAGCTCTGGGCCAAACAAGAGCAGAGAAGAGGGAATCAATGGCCTCTTGTCTTCTGATGCCGCGAGGGTCTCCTCGCTGCAATGGCGTATCGACAGCTACAGATTGATCAGGTCATCGGACGAGGCATCCAAGGCGCAGGTCCCTATCACCTCCGGCGCAAAGCTCCGTACGCTGAACTACATTGCGACCATCGGTTTGGGCGGCGACGAGGCGACGGTGATTGTCGACACGGCAAGTGAGCTCACCTGGGTGCAGTGCAAGCCGTGCGACTCGTGCCACAACCAGCAAGAGCCTCTCTTTGACCCATCGTCCTCGCCGTCCTACGCCACGGTCCCGTGCAACTCATCTTCCTGTGACGCGCTGCAGATAGCCACCGGGATGTCGGGAATGTGTGGCGCCGACCAGCCTACCTGCAGCTACACTCTCAGCTACCGTGATGGCTCCTACTCCCATGGTGTGCTGGCACATGACAAGCTGAGTTTAGCCGGGGAAGATATAGAAGGCTTTGTGTTTGGCTGTGGCACAAGCAACCAGGGACCCTTCGGAGGCACATCTGGACTGATGGGGCTAGGCAGGAGCCAGCTCTCACTGATATCACAAACTATGGATCAATTTGGTGGTGTTTTCTCATACTGCCTGCCTCTGAAGGAGTCTGATTCGTCAGGGTCACTAGTCCTCGGCGACGACTCCTCGGTGTACCGGAATTCAACCCCAATTGTGTACACCTCAATGGTTTCTGACCCACTGCAAGGACCCTTCTACTTCCTTAACATGACCGGGATTACTATCGGCGGTCAGGAGGTAGAATCTTCAGGGTTCTCAGCGGGTAAAGTTATCATCGACTCCGGGACCATCATCACGAGTCTTGTGCCTTCGGTGTACAATGCAGTCAGGGCCGAGTTCTTGAGCCAATTCGCGGAGTATCCACAAGCGCCAGGGTTTTCCATTCTTGATACTTGCTTCAACTTGACAGGGTTCAGAGAAGTGCAGGTTCCTAGCCTGAAGTTTGTGTTTGAAGGCAGTGTGGACGTCGAGGTGGACTCCAGTGGTGTGCTCTACTTTGTCAGCAGTGATGCTTCTCAGGTGTGCTTGGCTGTGGCCTCCCTGAAATCTGAATATGACACTTCAATTATCGGTAATTACCAGCAGAAGAACCTGAGGGTCATATTTGACACTTCAGGATCTCAGATTGGGTTTGCACAAGAGACTTGTGATTATATTTAACATGATTGGGATTTGGGAGGGGAAAGGAGCCATGAGCTATGTGAATATCCTATACATGGAAATTTGTTTTGAGATTACCTCTGGTGATTGGCAAATGGCAATACAGTATTAGCTATTGGCAAATGTACAAGCATTTATAATTGCTTTATCTGTTCTTTCCGCCATTTCTTTGTGCTTCATCCAAAATTAAATCATTGCAAGAAACTAGTGGAATATTTTTGGATCCCTTGTTTTACTAAGCGAGATAATTGGGTAATTGTCAGCTAAATCATACTGTAGAACATCCAGTGCCTATTGCCAGCAAGAAGCACAACATAACTTGCAATTTCATGAAACCAGTAGTGCTTATGACTGCATGAAAGGAATTAAGCAATGCAAGTGACAAGTGTACAAGACAAGTCAACAATCACATGAGAGATGTATTAGAAAATTTATGTAACTGGAAAGGAGATGAGGACATACCGATTCTATAGTGATCAAACATGACATGAGGGTGCCATTGCCTTTCCAAATAAAGACACCTGCAAGAAACAGCAGACAAAGAATATACACTGTGCAGGAATGTGTTTGTACAGAATACAGATCAAATCATATGATAGTATTACCGATATAAAAAAATAAAAATAAAAGAAGAAGAATAAAATCTAGTGTTTTTTTTACGGAAATAAGCTATTCTCACCCGTATGGAAATTTGGACTCCAGTGGACACAGGAATGCTTCCATCTGAACATTTCCGAAAGTGCGGAAGACAGAAAAAGTAAAATAGGAGCGTTATGTATATAACAGTGTTTTTTTAAGCTAGAAAAATCAAAAAGGCAAATTACCTGATTGTCTGGTTATGGGCTGAGCAAATTTTCTTGTAATCTAATTTGAGATAAGCCAATTCCCTGTGATTCTCAACATTTGATTATCTTTGCATGTCATTTTTGGTACTTTTTTTTTTTGTATTTACAGTTTCCTCTTTTTTTTCTGCTCTTTTACCTCTCCCTTATCTTCCAGATCCGAGGTGCCCTGTTCCACACTTCCATTCCATCCTCTATCCTACACCAACCACACTCTTCAACAGTTCTACTCATTTCAGCTTAAATTAAACCAGTAACCCATTACAACAAGCAGCTTTAACCACAACCACTGAACAATAACATCCCAGGCTGGCATTACTTTCCGGTATCCACTACGCACTGTTCCATCATGTACTTGGAGGAATACTTGGAGAGAGAAACAAGGGGGGAAAACTACAGATTGAGGTAGTACAATCACGGATTCACAATCTACAAAACTATTGGAGCACACAGTCGCTAGGTATTACAAGGTCACCTGATCTGACAGTGTCCCCGGCCGGGGCTGGGCAGCGCCCTAATCCACATGTTAGCCTTTCGGTGCATGAGGACAGCATAAGCGACCAAGGAACAGCTGTGGATCAGCCTGCATCTTCATGCATGGAAACGTGCCAAATAGGCAAATAGTAGTAATATATATCCTGATCCAGCTCAGGATTCTTCAGCTAAGACAGCTCCTTAAATTGCAGGTTTTACTCAGATGCAGGGGGGTTAAAGATTAGCTAGTATTGGTAGTATTTTTAGAGTGGCTAAGCTGTGTGTGCCTGCCTGACAGTGCGAATCAGAGGACAGGAGATTTGGCACATGCAGCAACAGTGTAATGGGCGACTGATGGGTCAGGAGTCAGGAGGCAGGAGGCAGGGGAGTGTCATTCAAATAAGCGAGTGAGCAGAGCGAGCTTCTATGTTTGACTTGACCGGCTTATTGTATGACAAAGCTCGATTGATTATCGGTATTAGCAGCTATGCATGGTCTCTAGGAAGAAAAAAAATGGTGATTCAATACAGTTACGATGGCCGAGGATAGGCGGAAGTTCATGTCAAACCCGTGTGAGATGCCGCTCATATCAGCAAATTTCCCATGCGTGGACAACTTGTTTTAGTTTGCTGATCATGGCCACAATCATCTAATCCCTAATCAAGAAGACACCCATGGGGAACTAATAAAGCCGAGGAAGACTTCATGCGATCTTTTTTTAAAAAAAAAAATAGGAAGACTTAATGCGTTGGTGCAGCTCTCAAAGGCGAGGGAAAGACATTCTCCCTGATTTCTCTCCCTAAATTATGGATGTAGTAAAATTACTTATCTAGCTCTACATCCTATTTTTAAATACATGTCCCACAACTTAAGTACCTCTCATTCTAGACCATTGGATTGTAACTAACTAATGAACGGGCATAATACCTCCCAAGCACCGTAGAACATCTCTTGGATACAAGATAGATTCCAAGAGTCTTTTTAGTTACTTGCTAACTTATTTTACAGCCATAACAACAATATTTTATTAGACTAGGCGGATGATGTCCATAACCACCTCCTCCAATGTCGCAATATAACACAGCACGGCTAAATAGAGCCATAACAGTGACGTCAGCATAAAAGGGCTAGCATGCTAGATGGTCTCGGTAGGAAATTTTAGTCCCAAGACAGTCGTATACAGGCACAATATTCAGGAAAACCAAATTAGATCATACATTTTTTCCCTTTCAAATCAATTATGATTTTGAATTCTCGCAAATAACTATAACAAATGCCGCACGAAAGGAATAGAATTAACTAAACTCACAAGGCAAGAAGGAGCTTATGTTGCACATGCATATTGAGGTACAAAACATTTTTGCCTGACTAACTCATGTAGATCGTGAACAATTTTAAACACGGCATCTGGACGTGCTAGTTTCAGGGCATTTTGGGACATTACTTTGAGCTCATCTGACCTAGGGCCAAACCAGTCGGCAACAATCTTTGCAATCTGTACTGGAGATTTCGAGAACTTCCCACATCCATTTTCAACAACATAGGGAACATTACCAGCTTCCTGTTATGCGAGTAAATTATTTTAGAAAGATAAATAAATCATGCATAACCTAAGATCAATGCTCATATCAAAGACACTATCTTAATTTCAGGGCATTCACCTCTCTTCACATGATACACCTCTTCAAATGAAAAAGTGCATCATTAGTGTGTAAATTAACGGCATCTAGTACCATCCTAAATTGTCAATATATGAAAAAATAATTTAATGATTCATTTCCACCTACATAATTCATAATAAAAAGATACAACATAATCAGAATCAGTTTCAGAGCTATCTATGGTCAGAGTAACTTCATGAAACCCAAGCATAAAGCAAATGGGTGGTGCAAACCAGATGACAATGTCAGGTATACAAGCCAATTTTGGGTAAGGATCCATCAAAATAAAGATAGGCCACGATTTGGAGCTAAGCTTGGGCTGGGTGGTGTACGATCTATGACAGTATGGTATTCTACAGAGCCATTTCATGATTTTTATTGACCACTACTACAAGACGTTCAACATAGGTTCATATAAATGACCAAGGGGATATATTCAGTGTTCAATACTCCGATATGGCGATATCTTAGTGACAACTTATATCGACCATAGTGAAACGGTGTACCCATTACCCAATAACATTACAAATCAGTGTCAAGAGTTCTCAGCAAATTGATAGAATCAAGCAGTCCCAACATTCAGTGGTTGAAGAAATATACCTGCCCAGCAATATAACCATTTAGAATAATGGGGAGACCACGAATCATCGCCTCTGCAATTGTACCAGGCCCTGCCTGCAAATCACCATAGATCATGTATTTTTCAAATATCAAATCACCACCAATCATACAAATATCATATCACATAGCCAAGTGCATGATCTGAAGATGTGGAGCTAATGCAGCATACCTTTGTAATGATACAGTCACAAGCACCCATACATTCTTCCATCTTTGTAACAAAACCCTTCACCTAATATTTTAAAGAGAAAAGGAGCATTAAAGAAGAAATCTGGAGAGTGTAGGACTTGGTGTAAGCAACCAATACAATAGAAAATTTTAGTTAAAGAAACTGGTGAAGCAGCTCAATTGCAATTTCCAAATGCTTGGAAGTTACAAACC
Organism: Ampelocalamus luodianensis; assembly: GCA_036346255.1. NCBI lineage: Eukaryota > Viridiplantae > Streptophyta > Magnoliopsida > Poales > Poaceae > Ampelocalamus > Ampelocalamus luodianensis. Next base: position 46,315,086 of record CM070633.1, read on the forward strand.
AGCTTTGAGGAAGTACCTGAACTGGAACTTTCCAATTGATTGACTGCAATCGGTTAGCCAGCTTCTTATTACGTCCACAAATTACAAGTATTTGACCAATGGATTCTCCAAGGCTTTCGTCATATAGAGCATCACCAAGTGCTCTAGCAGTGGCTTCAATAGGACCCATCCCTTCACCCCCACCCATCAATAGAACGGCGGGCAGATATTCATCCATACCTAACTCCCTTCGCAGTTCATCCTATTAAAGAATATAAAAATAAATACAACGCTCATAAACTTGTGCATATGGCAAAAGATCCAGAAGCTGGTAGGATGCTAATAGTTGAAGAAATAGTTTACCTTTGGTTGAACAGGTTTGACGAAAGATGGTCGTACAGGGAGGCCATAGACTTTAATTTGTGAGGGCTGCAGTCCAGCTTTTAGAGCCCTCTTTTCCACCTCAGCTGATGGACAGTAACATCTAGTCACAAGCTTGTGAAACCTATGGGACAACAGCAAAATAACTATTTCACTGTAAGATCAATTACATGCATGTCTTAAATTTGGTCAGGAACCAAAAACTGATGTGAAGTTATATGAACATTGAAACCAGCATACCATGTTGGGTGGCAAGTGCTCAGATCTGTGACAACTGTTGTGAATGGAATCTTATCCAATAAACCTTTGGACCTTAGAATTCGAAGTGGGACATGTTGCATTAAAGGATGTACACTGATAATCACATCTGGTTGGTATTTCATTAGACCTTTTGCAACCTCTCTGCCAGAAAAAAGGAGGCAATTTCTAGATTATATAACAATGTTATTCACAAATATAAGCAACAGCTACAGTACAAGTGTACAACACGTCTTTAACAAGGAAATCATGATCCACATTTGCATCACTTTAATATTAGCAAAAACCTAAATAAATTGTAAGGAATAAGCTTAAAAAATGGACACTGTAGCTATGTTGGAAAACTGCTAGATTTCAGGGCTTTCTAGCAGGATTTGAGAATCCTGCAGGCCACCTAATGCATCATCAGTTCATCACAGCCAACCATAGAATCAAGGCCCTAGGGAAAAATATAGTCTTCAACTCTGGTGGGTGGTTGTAGGCTTGTAGCTATTGTTTCAATCATAAAAAAAGTCACTTAGTTTAGATCAGGAAAAATGCAACTCAAACAATGCATTCATGATTATAGAGTGACCAACCTCCAATATCAATAAACTTTAAGGTGAAAAACTCCCCCAAATAAAAAAGCAACTATGAGGGGGCAAGACTAACAACAAGAATGCTATATACCAAATTTTCCCTAATCTACATTATTCAGCAGTTATTCACTGCCATCAACTGCACAAAGGAAAGCATCTTGATGAGTAACAACTCAGCATCCAGTAAAATGACACTACGCTCAGTGGACCTTATTTTCCAATACAAATTACAGCTCGAGTCATTTAACAATGTTGTGGCATTAATCCTTCCATAATTTTAAATTAAATTTTGAAGCTCATTCAAGATGTAAAATATAAGATAGAAAATAACTAATCACCTTGCTATGAATGTTGCCGTTGCAGCAAAATGTGGCTGATGAACTACACGTGGCGCAGAACCATAGTATGTCATCTTCCACAAGGGTCCATGTTTCACCAAGAAACTATAGCTCCTGGGCAATTGGTTGAAAGGCCATGGGGTATGGTCAGTCCACAAATCAGTGACGAATACCTGCAACAACATAAAATATCAATATTAACAACCAAAATCAAATCCTAATATGTTATGAACCTTAGTTCATAGTAGGGTAAACACCCGTTGGAGGGAGGTCGGACGACGACGACTTGACGTAGAACAGTGCTAGGTGAAGGAGGGCACCGATTCGGGAGGAATAGATCTAGAATAGCCGGTCAAAGGAACGACCACGGCTGGACTTTAGGGACTAGGAACTTGTCTATTCATCTTTGCTTGCTTGCTTGATAATGGATACATACTATCTCTTTTATAGGGACAACCCGACTTGACCCCTAAGAAACAATCTCTATGTCTAAGGAAACTTATCTCTATTATTAGATGGAATATATCTCTAAAGAAGTAAACCCAACTAATAAGGAAACTAACTATTCTATTTTTATTTCCTAACTAATGCACCAGTAGGGCCTGGCATGAATAGTGCATGGTGCTACAGTAGCATTCATACTGTTCACACCATGAACGGTACCCAGCCCGTAACATAATATCTAAGAACCAAACCAGAACAAACGACAAGCGTCACAAGTGGAGGAGTGCCAAAGCCCTGTTCTACTACATAGCAAACACAGAACTAAAAAGCAAGCTAAACCATCTCCTGCCGTGTTACTAGTTTATCATTCTAATAGCCAAAAGTAACTCTAGCCGATACCAATAAACATTACCGTAAGCAAAGATAATATCATTCTTCTTTTTCCATTAGAAGAACTACAGATTTATGTTGAAGCATCAGAAACATTAATAGACATAAAGAATAACAAATAAATTTTCTTCAGCATTTACCAGTCGGTTCACTACCAATCATTTCACACATCAAGTCATATGCTAGAATATAACAGTTCATGAAAGGGCATCTCTTTCATGTATAAGAATCCTATACTCATTTCTAATTAATGTACAACAGCCAGTTTATCTGTTGTAGTGCTGTTCTTTTTATTTAGTGTTTCCCTTCCAGACCATCTCTTCAATTCCTTCCAACTCCTATGTGCTACGCTGTGGTTTTACAAGACATTATGCGGTAACTATTAGCAAGTTAAAGAATGCTGGTGTCAGGATCTCAAGGACAATGGTGCCCTCGACCAGGAACCATACGTGTGTGTGAAGAAGCCAGAAGCATTTGGGAATCGGCGAGCCAAGTGCAGAAAAGAAGCGTGTCAAGATCAAACTATGCGAGAAAGGGACCACTACTTGGGGCTACCAGCAGAGAGTACTGGGTAACAGAGGTTTGTGTGTGTGGAGTTGGCGGGAGTTGTAGTAGCTCTGGCCTGGTCAGCTGCGACTGACTATTGGGACCCATGAGAATGCGTGTGTGGAGAGGACTGGCTATATAAGCCCAGGTCTTAGCTGTAAGCGGAATCAAACACGACAATGGCTAAATGAAATCAAATCCAATCCCCTTTCTCAGTCCCTTCTTCCCCAATGCCGGTGTCTTCGTCCCCAATCTCGCTCTCTCCTTACCACAAATTCCCTCCTACCAATTCCCCATATTCCACTCAAGTTCTGTAACATCTAGGTTGAGCAGATACCTCCTCAGAACTGTGTACCAATATTGAGACTCAAGCCTGAAATTGTACATCATGCCTCTGATACATAGCAGAGAATTATGTGAGAATTTTCAAATTAATGCACCTCAAGGGCCGTCTTTAACTTTTCTAAAGGGAAATACAACATACCGCCCTAGCTAAACTCACCCCTGATATCCTAGGGAATGATTTACTCAGAATTCACGGTTGAGAGTGCGTAGATGATAGACCTAACTAGGGTAGGATGACACCGTATTCAAGCATTCAACTACCACACAATAGTATCTAATTACTAAAAAATTTATCCTACCAAGCTCCAAACAACTCACAATCTGCACATTCAAGTAACATAGTACCACAATACTAATACCAGAGCCTAGCAAGCAGCAGATACAAGTGTACCACCAAATTCAGAGCGCAAATAGGCGAGCAAGCGAAGCCGAACCGAACCTGGTAGTCGTCGCCGAACTCCTGGATGAAGGCAGCCTTGATGGCCTCGGCGGACGCGCGGTGGCCGCCGCCCGTGTCGCTCATCAGGATGAGCACGTTCTTCGGCGCCTCCGCCCGCGCCGCTCCCTCCTCCTCAACCACCACATCCGCATCCCCACCCCCTCCCGCACCACCCCCGCCGTTCCCTTCACCGTTTCCCCCGCCGCCGCCACCAACGCCCATCCCGAGGGACGCGAAACCGAGAGGCGCGATTTGGTTCCCGTGCAGCCGCACGAAGCGGGCGAACTCCCCCCACATCCGGTGGAGCCGCGACGCGGCGGTGGAGGTCGTGCCGGGGACAGACATGGAGACGGCGAGCGCGCGGGTCCCACGCGCGCGGGGGAGGAAGAAGACATGGGAAGGGGCGGGGGAGGGGGCGGGGAGAGGCGGGGAGGAGGGGAGGAGCGGGGACGGGACAGAGAGGAAGGCGGCGGGGAGCGCGGGGTCGGCGGCGGCGGCTAGCGACGAGGCGGTCGGCGCGGGCATCGCGACGGCGGAGGAGGAGGGCGTCGTCACATTCGAGTGCGGGATTCGGTGGCGGGTTTGGTGTGAGCCGTCGTGATGGTGGCTGGTGGTGGTGGTGTGGGGTGGGGTGGGGGAGAGGGGAAGGTGAGCCACACAGCCGCGGGGTGGTGCGCTTCGGTTGTTTGGAGGTTGGGTTGGGTTGGGTTGGGGTCGTTGGGTTGCCACTTCCCACCCAGTCGACTGGTCGTTGCGGTTGGATTGGACGGTGCGTGAATTTGTTACGGGTTCTGGTCCGAGTCTGACTCGTGATTGTGAGTCAGGACCCGACGAAGCTTTGAATAGATGGTTACAAGGGTATTTCTAATAGATAATCTTTAATATATTCTTCAGTATTTATATTTTTTTTCAAATGGGTTTATATGTTAACTAGAATAGATTAATATATCATGTCTTATTTTGCGTGCACTACAGTTTCTTCATGAAGAGACGACATGTGCTCTCTCTCTCTCCTTTTCTCCTCTACGTAAGATTTTGTTGACGTGATATAACTAAAAGACGATAATAAATACACTATTGAAGATGGCCTAAAATACTATAAAAGATGCCTAGCCACTTAAAATCAACGTGAATTAAGGCTGCTCCCAATGGACAGCATCTTAGTGCATTTTTTAGTGTATGAGGAGTATTATGATACTATCTTTCCAATGCATGATTTCTTATGATGTAGTATCTTAGGTCCTTTTAATTAGTTAGATGTAGAATCTCAAGGAAATGTGTGTACAAGATGAAAAGGGGTTAATTTTTTTGTCTATGACTTCGAGCCAGAGTAGTCTCTTATTTAGATACTGCAACGATCTCTCACTTTATTTAATCTACTGTCATCTCAGCACTTTATCTACATAACACCCTTAAGATACTGACCAGGGTGGAACACTGGGAGCAGCCTAACTGAGGCTGGGTATGAATGTATATAGAACTTTGTATTAACACTCACATTAGCGGTCCCATCACAATAAAACCAAGGTAGCAGTGCTTAAAGCATTGATGTTCAATTTCATTCCATCCTGTAGATTTTGCGTGTGATGTACACATCAATTAAGAATTCATAATATAATTACTAAGAATTACAATAAAAATATTAAGTGGCACTATCGGAAGGGAGTACGGCCAAGCGAAAAAATAAAGGGAAATACTTTTTAATCTTTTTTTTTTTAAGTAAGCGTGTCTTTATCCATTCATGCACACCAACCTTTCGACGGTCCTGGATACATGTGTCAGGCAAGAAAACAAATTTTACACTGCCAACTGTTATGATGATCATAGATCGTAAGTGCTATCGTACAGCAATGAGATGCTCTAATTGTTCTTCTGCCGACGAAATATAATTGGAAGCCTTGCAAATAATTGCTTAGCTCCGTAATTTCTGTGATAAAATTGTGGACCGAAGAGCGATGCCTATCTACCCTCTTCCACGTATTCACCAAGTTCCGACCCTCCCTAACCCCTATGACAAGCCTCCATAACGCCATATTAGGCTATCATTACCTCAATTCATAGGGGATTGTAAGCACGAGCGGAGGGAGAGGGGCTGGGAGGGACAGGTCCTCGTGTTTCAATTAATTTGTATTATAACTTTGTATACTTTGAGAAAAATTACTATCGTTACTGCTATTTAGTTTTAGCCCTATTATCTAATAAAATTACGTTATATAGCTTATTTGGTATGTCTCATCCTTAAATACTGGTTCTGCGCCTGATTGTAAGTGAATTTACGCTTCATTGCCATTGTAGTACCAAAGCCTACTGTTCATCACTCGTGCCAGCTAGCCTGGATTTGGTTTAGGGGCACCATCCGCGTTCACTTTACACCGACCCACAGGAGGGCATAGTCTATGGACTCCTCGGTTGTTTCTCATGACAAGATTAGGAACGATCAATGTTAAGAGAGTAGAAGCCAGCTCGTTACTCGTTAAATGAGCTTCACAGAGAACTCCAGATTATAAGTGCCTTCACCGTGAACAATTTGATGATCCCTTGAGCTCTGTATGCGTCGACATCGTTGTGATCGGTAGTACTCCCTTTTCCTCGCTAGGATAACAGGTTTGACATTTTGTTCACAAGCCTCACCATTAGGAATCCATTTAATGGTAAACTAAAAACAAAAATTTTCGAAAGTAAACCCTTAGCCATAAAAGAAACCATAGCAAAGTAAGTGCGACTCATGGTAGTCTAAATAGGAGAACATATGTTGTGTACGTGCCTCGTAAGAAAGCAAAAGAAAAAGGAAAATCCACATGCCATATTTAAGGTCTATTTAGAACACATGGTTTAAAAAAATTAAAATGTAGAAAACACAATAATCAAGGTGATATTTTAGTCTAGTTGGATCCTTGTGAATTCTAAAATGCAGGAACTGTCCGGGCAAGATTTTGGATGCTTCACAGGAAAAAGGTAAATAAATTTGGATAGAAATAGACTCAAAGGAAATTTTTAGATTTCCTCCAAAAATCTCTATAGACTTGAATTTTAGAAACCTATTCCTTGTTCCAAAGGAACATACATATAATTTTTCCCATATAACTCAATTCTTACATAACTCCTAAAAAAATCCCTTCATTCCGAACACCTCGTAGAATTGTGGCTCATTGTACTCTCTCTAGTGAAAAATAAGTTATGGCATAAAATGTGTGTTGTCAAACTATTTTAACTTCGATCGACAATATATTTATGAATAGCCCTATGGAAATGACATGAGTAGGTTTTTTAAAAAATAGTCTGAAAATATCATAATTTAATTAGGTTTTACAAATATATTACTGTAAAATATGGTGATCAAAGCTGTGTTTTGAAGATGGTACCGACTGTTGTAAACTGAGGGCCATTTGGTAATTTCTTGATTAGAGAAAAAAGAAAAAAAAAAAGAGAAGGTGGGGCCCACCTGTCATTGAGCTAGGAGGAAGGATAAGGTTGGAGACTCAACCCTAACTGGCAGCGTAGCGTTGGCGTAGCGATTTGGGGATTTGCAGCGGCCCAGCGCTTGCTCTCTGGCGCGGCTCGGCCACTAGCTCCTCTTCTTGCAAGTGGCGGCGGCAGGCGCTTTGTGCACTCACATTGTCAGCGTGTCGTTTGCTATTTTGAATTTTACCTACTAATTTTCTGGGCCTGGGCCATTCCGAAGGTAGCCTCCCCCTTGTTCTTAAGGTAGCCTCCCTCCTCTTCTTCCTTCACCCAATACACAGTGAGCTCCTTGCCCCCTTTTGGTTCTTCCTCTCTTCCGATTTGGCTTTAGTTTTGGGCGATGGGAGATGTTGCGCCACCGTGGTTGGACACGGCATCATCGGCAGTGAGGACCGGCTCCTCCTCCTTGCACACCTGTTCTTCTCTTGCGCCATCTCCTCTTTTGAGGTTGCGGTGAGGGAATTTGGGTCTTGCGTCGCTAGGGATTGGACCCGACCGGCTCTTGCTTGATTTGGGAGTGAGGACTTCGGATCAGTGGTGATTATTGACTCTACGAGTGCATTTGTCCGTGCATCGTTGATTGGTTCTTGTGCGACACTCTCCTGTACCTCGACTTCACGAATTGGTGTGTTCGGTTTGTGAATTGGTATTGTATCTTCGACGACCTCGTCTGTTCTTCCCAGCACAGCGGGGTGATTGGTTTTCTGAGTCGGCGCTTTCAAGCGTGCCTTGTCCGGCTTCTACTCAGTGGCTTTGAGTGTCATCCACATCGTGAGTTTACAATTTTGTTTTTCGCTTTACTTAGCATAAGTGAGACGTGCTAGTTGAAGGTTCAAATTGTATTGTTTCATATTAATCTAGCACAGGGGGACTTTTCTTAGTAATGTTGTGGCTCGGTTTATGCTTGATGATGAATTGATGTCAATTGAATACAACAATTGAATATAAATTGGTCGAGCTTTATAGATTACTTGCTGTTTTTTGTATTGTGTCATACAATTCATGCTTGTCTGATCATTGTCATATATCTCATTTCAGTTTATGTTCACTGTGATTAATATCCAATCATTGTTTACTGTGATTCACTATGATTCTTTTCGGTTACTATTATACGTTCTTATCAATTGGTATCTTGAGTAGTAGAGTCAATTGCGTGCTGTCCAGTGAATTCAGAATCGATGATTTGCATTAAGTGACTAATTAGACTAACAAGATTTTATTTGAGTTCAAGGCCTAATTTATTTCAGAGTGACTGTCATATTTAATTTGTGATTGAATTTTTGACCCAAGTGTCGTGAAGGCCAAGATTACATCTTGAGCAACCCAACATCCAAAAGCAATTAAACAATCAACTAAATCTAAGTATTATGCTGATTTTGTTTGTTCTCAAGTTCTATCTTTTGATCATGTTTAATCGACATGAGAAGATTATATGATAATATGTCTTTATATGCTGTTGAAAAATGTTTTAATTATCATAATCAATACTTGAATTATTTATGAATATTTGTTAAAACCACTAATTTTACAACACCAACATCTAAAACATCATTTATTCGTGACTGGACGTGGTATTTCTTTCTTCAAAACTCTCCAGTCAGGTTGTTTCAAAAAATCTTCAGTTAGGTGTAAATTTTGAAAATTTCCATGTTTCTTCTTTTTTTCCTCTCGGCTATTTGCAGAAAATTGGGTATCGCGAGGCCACCGCCAGCCAGAAACGACTCGCGATTGGCCCCGACGCCTTCTGTGGCCTACCTGTCAGTCCCCGAGCAGCGCTCACACTTTCACAACGCGCGTGGTTTACAGGAAGCCCACGGCAGCAGCCTGTTCTCGCCTCGCTTCTGAATTTTCCCATCTCCGATTCGAAGAAGTCCCTTGCCCTTGCTGTGGCGCAGATGCCGGCGATCGCTTGGGGCTCCTCTTCCTGCGGCGCCCGTGCGGCCGCCTTCCCCTCCTCCCGCCACGCCCTCAAGGCCCCTCCCCCTTCTGGAAGCTTACGGAAGCTCGTTCCGACTCCCTCCGGGCGGCGGCTAGGGCTCCGGCTCCCCGCTCCCATGGCCTCCACCGTCGACTCGCCGGGGAGCTCCTCCGACTTCGCCAAGCGTATAGAGCGCGCCTGGCTCATCTCCCAGGTGCGCGCCCGAATCGCTGCTTAAATGCGCTCTTCGGTTGGATGCTTGCTCCGTGCCTAAATTTGGTTCATCACGCGTTCTGTTTAGGAGTTTTTTTTTGTTTGCGTTATCGGATACGCGAAATGTAAAGCTGTGGTCGTATTAGGAAGATCCCATCACGAATTTCACTTCTTCTAGCTGGATTCGATCCCTTTGTGCTAAGCATATAGGTTGCGAACCTGTCGGGATTTGGGCTTATCGATGTGTAACTGCAATAGGGAAATTGTGGGGGATTCTCGTGCGAATCTTCTGAATCGCATACTCTTATTGAAAAAATTAGTTCGGTACACAGATAAATTATGTTGGTGCACGAGGCCAGGAATACTATGTTTAGCTGATGGTGAATTCTCTAATTGGCCTCATTGGTCCATCGAGCTTTTGCTGCAACTCTGTGAGAGTTAATTGTCGCAAATACGCAATAATAAGTGCAATAGGGGATATTTGAAACAGAGTTGTAAGTTGTAGCAACTAACATGTGCCTGTTCTGCTGCATGCACTTCGTAGGCAATTCCCAGATGTTGAGCTGCTTCAAACTTTGTTAGTTTTGTTAAGATGAATGAAGTGTTCAGAGACACTGTTAGTCCAAGGCTATCAGCATTTTGGAGTGCATGTATCTGACTTAATGGAAATTCTGGGGAATTGGGGATGCATGGCTTCTATAAAGACTGAGCTGTTCCACACCCTCACTGAGTATCCATGTACTTTATGCGTCCTTTGAGCAGATTGGTTCTGCAGGAGTAGTTACAACTTGTTATTCATTTGATATTGACGTATTGTAACGAATGAGGTAATTGCTAGCTAGTATAGTTACATAGCATAGTAGTGTGGTTATAGGCTTGTTGCCGTGTTGGGTCCATCTTTAATCATGTACTACAAGGAAACATTCTCAATTTAAGGCAGTTTGATGTGCCAGGAGTGCAACTATATCACTTGATTAATTCAAATATTTGCATCATTGTACGTACAAAATAAAGGCAATGTTCCATAAGTTTTTGCAAAAACATGGTGTGGTATTTTACTCATGTATGTGACAACAATATAGTTTGGTAAAGATGAACCGGAAAATGGGAGCGCCACTTCTTCCATTTGTTCTCTTCTAATCCTCCAAAGCTCTAACTAAGAAATGAGGTATAATGTAAATTCTGAAATAAGGATGCACATTTCTTAAAATAACATGATTTATAAATTGGAATCTATGGTTGTATACTTGTATGTTCCTTGCGGAAAAAAAACAGCCTAAGAAAGGCTTCAGTTTCTTGAAATTTCATTGGTTGATGATGGTAATAGGAGAACAAAGTTAAATTCTATCTGCAGCTGGCCAGCAGCCAAACATAAATCTTTATCCTGTTTATGTTAGCATTGCTCTTAGTTTTTCTGTAATCTTACATTCATGATATGGTGATATGCAGCAACCAAGACCAATTTCTTGTTCACCTTGCCAATCCACTGGCCATGTGGAGTGCAAGTGGTGTGCAGGCACAGGCTTCTTTATCCTTGGCAACAACATGTTGTGCGAAGTACCCTCGAAAAATACAAAATGTGTGATATGCTCTGGAAAGGTAGCATAACTTGTTCCTTGATATACATTCCAAATCCTGCTTGTGCATCTAATTCCATAACTACTACATGTGAAAAGTCAGTAATATGTTGATACCTTGCAACATTTCTTGTTACATCAACAAGTTCTTTTGACATCACTACGTAGTAGTATGTTCTATTCTTATTGTATCACACATTAGATATTCGTTTGATTTCAGGGATTCGCAAGTTGTGCTAATTGCAAAGGAACTGGTTTTCGTGCCAAGTGGCTTGAAGAGCCTCCTGTCAACAAATGAGCGGTGGAAGTCTACCATACTGTAAACGTTAACATTTCACAGTAAATTCCACAATTGTATGTACCTCTGTCTATGTAAACAATGGTACTAAAATAATTTTGTGACTGCCTACTCCCCCTTCAATCTGTAGATGCTTCGTCCTTCTGCAGCCTTGCTTATTTGATCCACTACATGCATAGAAATAGGATGTATTTTTTCTCTCATCATAAGATAATATTGTTCTATATGTAAATAGATGCATACTTGATTCTTTCGACATGTGGACCCATTGTTGGGGTCTTGGGGATGAAAGAGGTAGAGCCACATCAGCATCCGATGCCATGTGGAAGCCATGTCAGCTAGCAATACTGGTTTTGGACCTCACTCGACCCACTTATACAAGTTTGAGGACCCAAATATGTAATTTGTAAGTAAGGACCTACAATGCAATTTACCCTTTGTTATATACCAAAGTTCATAGAGCTCTGCTAGCTTAACATACAGACTCTGCTTATTTATCAATTCCTTTCAAAGGAACCAACAGAATCGGTTTAGTTTAACCCAAAAGAGTAAGTTGAACATCTTAGAGCAATATCCACACGCAGCTGATTCCTCTTCCTTGCAACACCACCTTTTCCTTATAAAGCTTATCATACCGCATGCTAAACTAGGGATGAGCAATCAACAATGGAACCTGTATTGGCGCAGCTTATTAAGGATTCTTTGGCCCAAGCTTCAAGCAGCAGCAGGTCCAGTCTTTTCTCCGAAATTTATTTGTTTACTTGTACAGTAATTCTCAAAATCTAGCCCCTATATTTTAGATTCCCTTTTCCCCGTCATAGACTCGTAGTAGATTACACCATCTGTTGTTGATGAATTCATTTCAATCCAAGAGACGAGGAAAGTCAACCTGGTAACACCTGATCACATAACATGACAACCATTGTTGACATTAAGAGAACTGATGGGTGGTGACCACAATAGTTATTATTGTACCCGAAGGAAGATCGAGCATACTGAACTCAACAACAGGAGCTGTCAGTTTATTTGGTAAGGACGGTCCAGAAATAGGCGCTACAGCATCTCGAATCCATAGTAGTGAACTTCTTTTTTTGAGACTAGATAGTAGTAAGCTTCTCTCTCTCCTCTCCGGTGACGCTTCTCTCCGCCGGCCGCCGTGGCTCCACTACCACCGAGATCCCCACCGATTTGGAGGTGATGACGGGATTTTGTTCGACTCTGCCGTCGCTGCTGCTTTCTCCTCACCGGCGGCTCAGACTTGCCGACTCCCTGGCTGATTCGCACAGGTGTTAAAAGCGTCACCGCCGCCTCGTCGCCTCTGCAAGCCACCACGGTGCGGTGGCAAGTGGAACCAGCACGCGGGTGAGATCCAGGACACCCTCTGGTTCCTTTCTCGGCTGCAATTGCGTACCGTCGCCACCCGACCAGTGCCGGTGCCCGGTGGTGATGGCCAGGAGTTCTGATGGTAAGAGTAATGCACTACTATGTGTTTCCTTAGCCGTGTAATGTGACTGTTGGTCAGAGGGGCGACACAGAGATGCATGCGATTGTCGGACCGAAACGCGAAACGGCTATTGAGATGGGTAGGGGACTGTGAATCAACAGAAAGTATTCTGCACCCAATTACTAACTTACATTACCGGATCACTTAACCTTAAGGTTGTTTTACCGGTAGTTTTGCCACAGTGGAGGATGATGTGATGTGATTTCTCCACGTGGGCTGACATGTGGAGCCCTTAAACTGATTCAGTAAAGCAAAAGTATTTTTTTATATAAAAAAAACTCTTCCTCTCTTCACCTCTCATTCTCTCTTCTGTCGTCTCTATTCGTGCTGAGCTAGACATGGCTCAAGCTCGTCGGTCGCAATTTCTGCTTGCGAACGCCTCCTTGTCTTGGCACGCTTGCCTGCCGTGTCTCAAAGCTTCAACAACAGCTGACACAACCTAGCTCCTCCTCCCTCCATGCCGATGTAGTTCCACAGTTACACTGTGACGATGTGGCCCCACAAACGGTGAGCCTCTGGTAGCCATCACGATTTGGGGGGGAGAGAGGTAGAGATGGATGGTGGTGAGCTCTAGATTTTGGGCGGAACGGCGGCTGCTAGATGGGTCCGAGGTGCCTTTTGAGTTTCGATTTGGGTTGGGCGAGTCACCGAGTCCTAGCTGGTGGTCAACTCGTCATCCCCTCCTCGAATCCTCTCCTCTCCCTCGAGCGACGGAGCGAGTAACATGGCGTAGCCTCCTGGAGGAGGCTGCGGCAGTGCGGCCTCCCGAAGGTGATAGTGGGCGCAGGATGGCACGACCATCCCCCTCGACTCCTCCCATCTCCCTCGAGTGGGCAGCACGGCAGAGCTGGCGGTGTGCGCAGCTTCCCGTAGACGATAACCGGCTATGCCCGGCCGGCGGAAGAACCCGACCAAATTGTCTTTAGATTAAAGAAGTTTACAAGCAAAGCAAAGAGTAAATAAGAAAGGCTATCGACTGAAAATTACAACAAGAAGAGTTCGAATGAAGCGAGCATCCTTCACAGCTTGCACTGAAACAAGCTACTGCTGAGTTGACTCCATCGTTCAAAGAGGTCGGCTGCTCGCCAAGTCCAGACCTTCTCTTTAGTTAGCCATACCAAGTCCAAATGCAACTTCTGCTTTGCTCGAAAGATCCTCGCATTCTGCTCCTTCCAGATAAACCAATGAACAATTATGACTAGGGGGTCAAAAAGCTCGGTGAAACTGTTTGGTGAAGCTCTTGCAGGCGTCACACCATTAGCTTCCACTGTTAGCTTCCTGGATGGATGGTTGAAGGGATGACACATTGATCCAATGCTGGACAATGACCCAAACTTGTCGAGAAAAGCTACACTGCATGAATAGATAAAGGCAAGCCTTCGGTTCCGTCGAGCAAGTGGGACAATTCGGCTGATGTGACCATCCACGTTTTTGCAGGTTGTCAGCGGTCAAGCACCTTCCCTGGATAGCCAACCACGTAAAGAACTTGCAGCGTGTCAGAGCCTTGGCCTTCCAAATAATCTTGCCGCGCAGAAACTTTGTTTTCACCATGAAGAACATATTGTAAGCCGATGATGCTGAGTATTGGCCATCCGAAGCTCCCAACAAAACAATGGTGTCTTCTCTGTTAGCGTCCAGGGAGATTCTGAAGATGGCATTCCACAAGGCAAAATATTCTCCAAGCGCTTGAGGGGAAAGGCCGCCTCTGATGTCTGAGATCCATCGATTGTGATGCAACCCCGCCGCCACTATTATCCTTGACCTCCGAACAAAAGAAAACAAGGTTGGTGCAAAGGAGGAGATTGCACCTTCAGGCAGCCACTTGGAGCTCCAAAAACCAGCCCGGTTGCCATCCTCGAGCGTGTGGCTTCCTGGAAGAGGAGATCCATCTCGGCGTCGGAATGCTTGGGGAGGTATGTCCAGGGCCTACCACTATGTGTCCAGCGGCCTTAAAGCCACCATAGTCGCAGCGCAACTCCAAGTGCATGGAGGTCTTTCACGCCAAGTCCGCCATTGCTATCGGTAAGCAAACTTTGTCCCATGCCACCAAACAATGTCCCCCACTCATGTCTTTTCATCCTTTCCAAAGGAACCCCTTGCATTTACGTTGAATCACTTTGATGACCCATTGTGGTAATTGCAACATTGTGAGTGTGAGGTAGTACACAAGCAGATAATCGGCTATGCGAAGGGAGGAGAGGTAAGAGAAGAGCTTATGTGTGGCCCTTTCTTTACTTTATTTTGTTGTTCACTCAACAAATATTAAATATTCCATGCCATCAACCTTGGAAGAGGATTCAGATTTGTCCAAAATGGGATGTGCCTGCCGGGTCAACTTGAAGCACGACACTATTAGCCTAGCCTAGGCACAGCACAACCTGGCCCGACGCATCGTGTCATGCTTAGGTTGTGACCTTGGCCCAGCGGGCCAACCCAGCACTCACAGTACTGTGCTTGTCATAGCCCACCCAGGCATGACACTTGGCTGGTATGGCTCTCGCTGCGGCGGCGGTGGTAGAGAAGGAGGAGGCGGCAATGCGTGGTGGTGGCGATGGCGGAGGAGGTGGCACGCGGCGGTGGCGGAGAAGGCGGCGGCGCGCAGCAACAGAGGATGTGGCGGCAGAAGGAGGAGGAGGCGCTCGGTGGAGGAGGAGGAGGTGATGACATCGAAGGAGGAGGAGGCACTCGGTGGAGGAGGAGGAGGTAGCGGCGGGTGCGACAGTTACCAGACACCCTTTTTCTAGATGGGCTAAACGGACCGATTCTAGCCTGTCGGGCTAATCGTGCCTAGGCCGGCACGGCCCGTGAGCTCGTCGTGTTGTGCCTGGGTCGGCAACTGAGCCGGCACGATATAACACGTTTAACTTATCTGGTCGTGCTGTGCTGCCCGTTTGAACACCTCTAGAGGATTGTACCTAGTTAGGGCAACATGTGCCTATAAGCCCACACCGCTTTTGTTCCATGTTGGTAAAATCGTCCTCTGAAACCACCTAAGGGCTTGTTTGGATAGTGTCGTAGTGAGAAGACTAGACAGTAAGAAATGGAGACCCCTCGTCCAGATGAGACGAGGGGGGTGAACAGGGTTTCGGTCTTTATTGATCTCCCTTTTCAAGTTACAGGGTAGGCGGCTATTTATAGCTTCCCGACATGATACATGGAAATACATACATACCCCTAACAAAGTACACTAGCCTTAGGGGCAACAGGGTCTTTTACGCGCCCTACGCGTAGCCTCTGGTGCACGATGCACCCTTGTGGACATGGTCTATCTTCAGGGGGTGTGCCTGGTCTACCGCTCTTATGGACCCCGTATTCTCTGACGGTCCTCTGCAGACTTCCCTGCGAGGTCTCTTCGGTCTTGCCGAGGGGTCTTCGGGATGTCTCCGAGGGGTGTTCGGGGTCCTCTGCGGGGTCTTCGGGATCCCTTCGAGGGGTCTTCGGGGTCCTCCGCGGGGTCTTCGGGATCCCTCCGAGGGGGCTTCGGGATGCCTTCGAGGGGTCTTCGGGGCCTTCTCCGAGTATGTCTTTGGAAGGCCCTTTCGGTGCAATCGTGCCGCCGGTCGTGGGGCTCGTGGGCGTCCACGACAAGCCCTCGCGATCGAGGTGCGCCGCCATGGCTGAAACCGCGCCGTTCTCCTGTAAGGTCCAGGCACATCGTCCCCTCTGTCGTGGCGAAGCGTTGTTGGTTGCGAAGGGTCCTTCCTCTCTTCGGCAGTGTTACCTGCGGGGGGGGGGGGTGGGGCTCCTGGGGCGTCGTGAGGCTTTAATGGTGTTGGCACGCGCTGTGTTGATGGCGGCTAGCGCTGCCATGCGCTGTAATGGCGCTTGGAGCGTTGTGCGCCGTTATTGACGCGTCATAATGGCGCACAACGCCCGTACCGGCGCCTTCTGTAGTGCTAACGACGGCGCTTGGGGCGCTGTGCGCCGTTACTAATGACGCGTGTGGCGCCCGTTGAGCTCCCTGGGTGGCTATAAGTAGCCACCACACCCCCCTTTTGTGGGGCTTATGCTGCTGCCCTACTTACTTTTTCAAACGTTTGCGCGCCTTGCTGCGTTGTACTTTTCGCAAGATGACGAAGCGAGGCAAGGATGCTGCGGTAGAATTGTCTTATACGAGTGACCTCGGGAGGTCGACAGTGACGGAGGCAGTGCTCCGGACGCTCGTGGAGGAGGGCAAGCTGGAGAGCGTGAGGAAAGTTTGAGTTCCCAGGACGGAGACATTGCCGTTGCCCCGAGCCGACGAGGCAGTAGTTTTTGTTGCCTTTCTTGACGCCGAGTTGCGAATCCCGTGCATGAACCTGGTGAGAGACGTGCTGCAGCTGTACGGTGTAGAGCTGGCACAACTTACCCCCAACTCGGTTGTTAAGTTGGGGGTCTTCGAGTGGATGCTTCGGGCGGCCGGGGCTGCGGGTGAGGCTCGTCTTTTCGCGTTCTTGCACGATGCACGTTGTCAGCCGAAGAAGAACAGCGACGGCGAGACAATGAACTTTGGCAGCGTCAATTTTCAACTGAGGTCGCGCTGCCAAATGTACCTACCTGCCCCGGCGGCATGGAACAGGTGGGAGACGTCCTGGACGCGAAGATGGTTCTACCATACCTGCGCGCCGCGGGATGGTCTGCTGTCGCGAGGTGGCCTGATACAGCCTATCGCCAGCCTCGACATCGAGCTAACGGCGAGAGAGGAGGCCCATCTGCGCCTCCTTCTGGATGTGACGAGGCGATTCTCCACACGAGATTTGGTGGAGGAGTTCTGCGCCTTCGGTCTTTGGCCGTTGGCGCGGGACTGGGAAGTTGAGCGGGGCACCACCGGCTCTGGGCACCCCACCCTTACTGTGAGGGGGCACGAAGGTATAACCTTTGGTGTAGGCTTCGGTTGGGTTTTGGATGGTGACTTACGTTTTGTTTGCTGCAGCCGTGTCGATTGCCGAAGCGAGCCGTGCGGCGGAGATACTTCTTGGCCCGTATATGGGCGAGGAGCATGCGAGGCGGTGCCTGGTTGTGCGGGAGGGTCGGTTGAACCGGGTGTATCCAGCCTCGGTTCGCCTTGCTGATCGGCCCGACCCGGAGGCCAAGAAGAAGAAGCGTGCCCGGTCGGTCGAGATTGAGGGGGTTGGGCCAGTTTTGGTGGCCCCTCTGCGTGTTGCTGCGCCCCACGACGTTGCTGCTGATCCGCTCGAGGCCGAGGGATCGCGGCATGCTTCGAAGGGGCCGGCGGTGGACCCTTCGGGCCGGTCGGAGTTTTCTGGGTCTGCTTCGAATGTTGATCCCTCCGGTCCTCACGACGCGTCAAGTGCGGGAGGGAGTCCGACTGTGGTGGCTGAGCGAACCACCTCGCAGGTGCGGCGAGCGGTTGGCTCGTTTAATGTTGTCGGGTTAGATACCGACGAATCCTCCAGGCTGAGCACGCCGTCGAATGCCTACGGGGCCCAGGATGCTGCGGACGAGGTGCCACCTACCCCTCGTGTGCCGCACGGTGAGTTGTTACCAGCGGGTTGTTTGGTGGTTATTTTGCTTGATGCTGATGCTTTTAAAGGCTTCGTTATTGCAGCGGATGACGTTCTGCCGGAGGGCGGGGTTGGTGGGGGAGGTTCTGGCCCTGTTGCCTCCGGAGGAGGGCAGTCCGGGGGTGGCCAGTCGGGGGAGCATGACTCTACTCGCCCTTTAGGTATGGTGGACGTAGGTCCTATGTGCCGTGCTGATTTTCGCGTTAGCGAGGGAGCGTCGCAGGTTTGCGGAGCTGTGGCGGATTTTGCTTCGCCGCCACTACTTCGCGAGCTCTTTGCGCGGATGACTTTGCCCGACATGCTTCGAGGCATCGAGGCGAACGCCGTAAAGGTATCTTTTTTTTTTTTTTTGGGTGCCTCGCTAAGCCGCTTTGTCTGCGCAGACCATTATGCTGGCGAGGGCCCTTAATGGTGACATTGCATCGGGCTTCGCCGAGATCCAAAAGCAGGTTGAGGACGGGCATGCTCGGAATGAGGTGCTTACCGGTGAGCGTGACGCTTTGGCCCTTCGGGTGCAAGCCCTGGAGGAGCAAGTGAAGGATCTGCGGGGCGAGAAGGCGGTGCTGGAAGAGGAGGTTCGCACCGAGCGCGAGCTGTCAGGCTCCGTTGGGCTTGCTGCTTGGCGAGCCATGGAGGTCGTCGAGGGTGCCGTGTTGACACTTGGTGTCGTCCCCCCGGCGAGGTGCCATCGGCCCTCGGAGATGGACATCACCTTCCAGCGTCTTGAGCGTGTTGGGGAAGTGTTTGTCCCAGCCGCCCGCGCGTATGGTGACCATTGCGCGAAGGCTGCTTGGTCCGCAACACTCGCCTCCCTCAACAAGGCCGACTGCGCGCATATTGATGGCCTTGCAGCTCGGGCTGTCGCGGTGGCGACTCCGGAGGAAACGGCGGCCGCGAGGAACCGTACGAGGAAGGCCGGGAGGGTCTTGCTTCAGGATTACTGGTCCTTGCGTGGTCATGATGACGCGGCGGAGTCCTTGCGGGTGGCCCAGACGCAGCGGGAGAAAGGGAAGGGCCTCGCGGCAGCCTCGGCGGAAGATGCACGTGTCGACAAGCGGGGGTCCACCCCACACGATAAGGTGTGACCCCCCGCCTCTTAGGTTCTAGTTAGCGTAGTGCCTTCGCAGTGTTTTTTTTGTGTCGCTCCACTTTTGCTTTGCCGTAGGGAGCGTTTTGTACGAGGGAAACCTATTTTTGTGTAAGACCCTCGTTTTAAATGAAATGTTTGGACAATGGCGTGATTTGTTTGTTTGGAACTGCGCTTCGTATGCTCAGGGCGAAGGGTTGCTGGTCAAGCGAGTCGCCGGACAGGGTCCCCCTCCGTCCAATGTGCGAAGTATTAAGAGGGGCGCCGGTCGCCGAGGCTCCAAGGACGAGCAGGGCGTGTTGTCCGTTTGGCCTTTGCAATTGTGCTATCGGGGAGCTGTTTATCACGGCGCGAAGTGGCAGCGTTGGAAGCTAGCGAACCCTGCTGGTTCTATGAGGGAGTTCCATCGTGCCCGTAAGAGGAAGGCGGCCGAGGCGCGCGAAGAGATTCGGGCATTCTGGAGGCGCCGCGAGGCGACGATCGCCGCGCGTCTTGATCCTTGCGTCGTGTGCCGAGTCAGCTCCTCCGCATGCTGTTTTTTCAAGTGATAGTTCCTCGGAGTCCTTGGATGAGCTCGAAGCAACGCAGGGGGAATTAGCGAGGCTGCTGGCATCCGGGGCGTCAGACGAGGAGCTGCTTGAGTGGGCTACGCGCAGAGAGGAGTGGGACTTTGTCCCGTAAGCGTATTATTGTTGTAAATTTTTATCGACGAAACTTTGTTGTATGTTGTTGAGATATGCTGAATAAAGATGTTGTATGTTGTTGAGATATGCTGAATAAAGATATGTTGAATAAGGATCAACTATAACTTATCCCTACAACTTATGCCTCGTGAGATGTTTAGATATGTTTTTTATTTTATTACGAGGGGGAGGGTACCGCGAGGGGGTAGATGGTGCTTTGGGGATCGTCCCCCTAACTTCTTTTGATAGGGCTTCGGTATATATATATATATATATATTTGCGAGGTGGGGGCGAAGCAGCGCTCGTCCCCCTAACTTCTTCTGATAGGGCTTCGGAGAGCCCTATATATATATATTATTATTTTTTTGCGAGGTGGGGGCGAAGCAGCGCTCGTCCCCTACCTTCTTCACCGGGGCCGGAGGCCATGCGAGGTGTCTGTTCATACGCCCAGGCCATCAGGGGACCTTGGTGTGCACCGGGGCCGAAGGCCATGCGCGGTGTCTTGTTTTATACACCCGGTCCTCGGGGGACCTCGGTGTGCACCGGGGCCGAAGGCCATGCGCGGTGTCTTGTTCTATACACCCGGTCCTCGGGGGACCTCGGTGTGCACCGGGGCCGAAGGCCATGCGCGGTGTCTTATTCTATACACCCGGTCCTCGGGGCACATCGGTCCGCGGACCACTCCGCGATTCTTTTTTATATTGCATTGGCACAAAATGCGCAAAAGAGATTTACACGATCTTACAAACCCCTTCGATTCTTTTATGGGGTTGGGTTTTTGTCCGGTCGCAGCTGGGATTGTTACAACGTTGTGCTCAAGGGTAGAACTTTCGGAGACTCTTGGCATTCCATGTGTGATCGAGCTGCTGTCCTTCGAGTGTAGCTATGTGGTAGGATCCTGCCCTTGTGCTTTCTGTGATAATGTAGGGTCCTTCCCATTTATACTGCAGCTTGCCGACTGTCGCTGGGTTTGCCACCCGCTTTAGGACCATGTCTCCTGGTGCGAGGGGGCGAGCCCGGACTTTCTTGTTATATGCCTTCGCGACGCCTGCTGTGTACCTTGCCATGTTTGAGATGGCCTGCATGCGGTGTTCTTCTACTGTATCCAGGGAAACTTCGCGGCCTTCCGAATTGTCGGCTTGGCTTGCTCGGAGGGACTTGGTGGCGAGTTCTGCAGGGGTCATGGCTTCGTCGCCGAAGACGAGCTTGAATGGGGAAAAACCAGTGGCCCTGGTTGGCGAAGTACGGAGTGCCCACAAGGCTTTTTGTAGTTCTTCGGGCCATAATCCTTTTGGCAAGCCCACCAGGCATTTGTTGAGACCCGCCGATATGTTGTCGTTTTCCCTTTCGACTGCTCCATTGGACTCCGGGTGTCCGACGGATGTGAAGCATATGGTGACCCCCAATCCTTCGCAAAATGACCTGAAGGTCGCGGAGTCGAACTGTGTGCCGTTGTCGGTGACTAAGTCGCGAGGTACTCCGTACCTGCAGATGATGTTCTTCCGCACGGCTACCGGGAATTTGCTTGTCTTTATTATTTTAGTCTTGGCTCGGCTTCTATCCATCTTGAGAAGTATTTGATGGCTACGGCAAGCGCGCAGTTGCCTTTTGCCGGGAAGGGCCGATGATGTCGAGGCCCCATCTTGCGTAGGCCATCACCGCGTAAGGGTCAGTAGCGGGTGGGGCGCTTCGTGTTATTCTTGGCCCATTGGCACCCTTGGCGATCTTTGGACGAGGTGTTGTGCGTCGCGCAGTGCCGTTGGCCAGTAAAAACCTTGTCGGAAGGCTTTGGCGACGATGCTTCGTGGGGCCTGGTGTGTTCCGCAGACCCCTCGTGTATTTCCCTGAGGAGGTGCTGGCCTTCCTTCTGTGAAATGCATCGCAGGAGAGGGGTGCAAACGCCTCCTTTGTATAGATCACCGTTGACGAGGTGGTAATTCTTGGCTCAGTATTTGAGGCGTTTTGCTTCTATTGGGTCATCTAGTTCGCCGCTTGTTAGCTAAGCGACGATGATGTTGCGCCAATCTGTGGTGTCAATGTGTGCCACGTGGCATGCTTTTCCTGGCGATGCCTTGGTAGGTTTAGCACCCTTCGGCTTGAGGGCACCTAGCGCTCCGGGCGAAGCCCCTGGTGCTCCGATTGAGGTAGCGGTCGCCTCGTCCGAGGCGGAAGGTTTGTTGAGTATCTCATAGAAGACTTCTGGTGGTGGGCGGTCATTGGAACTGGCCATCTTTGCGAGTCGGTCGACTGCTTCGTTCGAGCTTCTGGGTATCTCCTGGACGGTGATACCGAGGAACCCCTTAGCAATGGCTCGTACTGCCGCGAGGTACCGAGCCATTTCGGGGTCCCTTGTTTCGAATGTCTTATCGAAGTGTCCCGCCATGAGGCGCGAGTCACTTTTCACGACCACTCACTTGGCTCCTAGTTCCTTCGCTCGGCGGAGTCCTAGGAGGAGAGCCTCGTATTCCGAGGCATTGTTTGTTGTGGCGAAGTTGAGTCGCGCGGCGTGTGATACGCTCCGACCATCTGGTGCGATGAGAATGGTGGCCGCTCCTGCTCCCGTGGCGCACCAGGAGCCATCGGTGTACAGTATCCATGGTGTGTTGATGGCATTGGCTGGCTGCTCCATTTGAGGGGTCCATTCGGCTACGAAGTTAGCCAATGATTGGGATTTGATTGTGGTGCGTGGAGCGAACGTGATGTCGAAGGGCGCGAGCTCCGCGGCCCATTTGCCGACGCGCCCGGAGGCATCTTTGTTTCGCAACATCAGAGCCAGGGGGTACGAAGTTGGTATTGTGATTGCATGTGCGAGGAAATAATGGCGGAGCTTGCGCGAGGCCATCAGAAGGGCGTATGCTAGCTTTTCCAGCTCCGTGTACCTTATCTTCGCCTCCTGGAGTGCTTCGGAGACATAGTAGACGGGTCGCTATCCGTCTTCTTCTTGGACGAGGACCGCACTAACCGCGGAGGCGGATGCGGCGAGATACAACAGGAGCTGCGCTCCTGGCCTCAGGCTGGTGAGGCTAGGTAGCCGGGCGAGATATTCCTTGAGTTCCTGGAATGCGTGTTGGCACTCCTCCGTCCATCTGAATGGCTCCGCGCCTCGAAGGGTCTTGAAGAATGGTAGGGCCCGCTCTGCCGAGCGGGACAAGAATCGGCTGAGGGCTGCGAGGCGTCCTGTAAGCTTTTGTACTTCTCGGGCGCTACGGGGTGATTGCATTTCTTGTATGGCCCTAATTTTCTCTGGGTTTGCTTCGATTCCTCTATTCGAGACGAGGAATCCTAACAGTTTTCCTGCCCTGACACCGAAGACACATTTCTCCGGATTGATCTTGATTCCCTCTGCTCGAAGGCTGGCGAAAGTTTCTTGTAGGTCCCCAGGGTGGGAACTCGCGAGCTTGCTTTTTACCACAATATCGTCGACATATGCTTCGACGTTCCTGCCGAGCTGTCCGGCGAGGACTCTTGTGATAAGGCGTGTAAATGTTGCTCCTGTATTCTTCAACCCGAAGGGCATGCGGTGGTAACAGTAGGTGCCGATGGGGGTAATAAAGGCGGTTTTTGCTTCATCTTCTTTGGCCATGAATATCTGGTGGTATCCAGAGTATGCGTCGAGGAAGCTCATAAGCTCGCACCCCGAGGTGGCGTCTACTAATTGGTCGATGCGTGGTAAGGGGAAGTCGTCCTTAGGGCATGCTTTGTTGAGGTCGGTGAAGTCGACGCACATGCGCCACTGGCCCGTGCTTTTTTGGACGAGGACGGGGTTGGCGAGCCATTTGGAGTGCTTGATTTCGCGAATCACGCCGGCTGTGAGGAGGTTGGCTATCTCCTTCTTTGCTGCTTCAAGGCGTTCGGGCGTCATGCGCCGGAGCTTCTGCTTCTTTGGGGTTGCGTTTGGTCGGATAGCTAGCCGGTGCTCGATCGTATTCCTGGCCACGCCCGGGATGTCTTTGGGGCTCCACGCGAAGATGTTGGCGTTGTCGCGTAGCACCCGGAGGATGCCACTGTGTTCTTCCTTCGGGAGTTCTGCTCCGAGGGCCACCGTTTTCTCTGGGGCATCATCTCGGAGGGGCACCCTTTGAAGCTGTCCATCCGGCTTTGCCTTCGGGGCCCATTTGCCGACCGGAGCCCTGCTTTGTTGCCCCGCAGTCGTCTCGACTGCGTGGACGCGTCGAGCATGCGGGCCCGGTTCCATTTCGGCCCGGCGAGCGAGATGTTGGTTGGCCCGTATCGTAATGACGCCTTCGTGCGTAGGGATCTTCATGCATAGGTAGTTGTGATGCGCTATTGCGCCGAAGGTGTTGAGGGTGGCCCTCCCGAGGATGGCGTTGTACTGATATGGCATTTCGACAACGTCGAAAGTTATTATCTCCGTGCGAGCTGCCCGGCCGTTGCCAAACGTGACGGGTAGGGAAATCTGACCCAAGGCCGTGACGGGCTTTCCCCCGAAGCTCACCGGCGGGATGCCCGGTGGTGACAAGCGATCTCTGGGGATCATCATTTTGTCGAAGGCTTCTACGAAGAGGAGGTCCGCCGAGCTCCCGCCGTCCACGAGGACCCGACCGACCACGGTGGCGATCTTGGCGGAGATAACGAGGGGGTCCTGATGGGGGAAGTGTATACCCCGCGCGTCTTCTGGCCCGAATGTTATGGACACCTCAGAGTAGCGAGGTGGCAAGGAGGCTGGCTGTGTGGCCACATGGTGGATTTGCCGCACGTAGGCGCGGCGTTGTCTCTTCGATGCTATACCTAGCGAGGACCCGCCGGTGATCATGTTGATGATCCTCTCGGCTGGCCCGCCGTGACCGCCTTCTATACGCGGGCGTGGCGGTGGGGCTGGCAGTAGATTCCCCGCTTCCTTTTGATCTTCGTGCTCAGCTAGGTGCTGACTGCGATGCATGTATTCGTTCATGGCTGCAATGGTGCGACATTCCGCTGTTGTATGCGACCCTTCGCCGTGGAGGTCGCAGTATGACAGAGCTGTTGATGTGCCGCCTCGTGTGTCCTGGTGCCGCCCACCGTGCCGGCCGCGACCCCTACCTCGGCCGCAGTTTGCTCGGCCGCCTCTTCTTCCTACTTCGGAGGGGTTCCCTTCGTCCAGATGATAGATGTTTCGGCCTTTTTGCCGATAGTTAATGCGCGGTTTGCTGGTAGCCGGGGCGGTAGCTGCGTCCTCCTTAATTGGCCTGTCTGTCGGTGAGCTGCTCGGGGTGGCACCGTTTCTCCGGGTGCTGTCCTCCTCTGCTCGGGCATACTCTTCTATTTTGTCGAAGAGTTTGGCGACCGTGCGTGCTGGCTTGCGTGCCAATTTTTCCGACAGGGGGCCCTTCTGCAAACCGCACGTTGCGGCGTTTATGATGGTTGTCTCGTTGACGCCTTTGACTTGGCATTTTACTTCTGCGAACTTTCTGAAGAAGCTTCGGAGCGATTCGCCCGGGGCCTACTTGACTGCGAACAGGTGTCCTGCGTCTTTTAGCTCGCTGTAGCTTCCTTGGAAGTTATTGTGTATGTGGTCGCGCAACTGTTCCCAGGCGTAGATGGAGCGGGGGGATGGTGAAGAACCATGTTAGGGCAACGCCCTTGAGGGCGAGCGTGATGCTTTTCGCCTTTGTTGTGTCGTCCCCTCCCGCCGCTTCGACTGCTGTTTCGTATACACGCAGGAATTTCGAGGGGTCCGTGCATCCTTTGAAGGGCGTGACCTCCGGCATTTTGAAGTTCCTTGGCCAGCGTGCCGCTTCAAGTCCTGCGCTCAACGGTGAGTTTGGATCTCCCCGGAGCTGCAGGTTCGTGTTTGGTTCCTCTGGGATGGTTTGGGCTCCGGCTTCGGGGTGTTGAGTGTCAGGCTGCGGCTGGGTGGTTGCGAGGGTGCCTCCCGTCGCCTGTCGGAGGTTGAGCATCTCTCGCCGGAGGTCCGCCAATTCCCGCTGAAGTGCCTCGTATGATTCTCGAGTGACGCCTGCAGCGTTTGGCAAGGATGCTTCGGTGGGTGGTGCATCGCCTCCTACGATGCCCCCATGAGTGGAGTTATTGGCTTCTTCTTTTGCGGCTCGGGCGGCGGCGGCGGCGGATGCGAGCCGACCCCGCTTTGCTTTAGGAGTGTTGGGGCGCGGCCGCCGCCGCCTCGGCATGAGACTTTGGGTGCTTGCCCTCCGGGGAGCCATGAGCTTTTCTGGGTGACTTTCTTGCCGAACCCCACGGACGGCGCCAACTGTCGTAGTGAGAAGACTAGACAATAAGAAATGGAGACCCCTCGTCCAGATGAGACGAGGGGGGTGAACAGGGGTTCGGTCTTTATTAATCTCCCTTTTCAAGTTACAGGGTAGGGGGCTATTTATAGCTTCCCGACATGATACATGGAAATACATACATACCCCTAACAAAGTACACTAGCCCTAGGGGCAGCAGGGTCTTTTACGCGCCCTACGCGTAGCCTCTGGTGCACGATGCACCCTTGTGGACATGGTCTATCTTCAGGGGGTGCGCCTGGTCTACCGCTCTTATGGACCCCGTATTCTCCGACGGTCCTCTGCCGACTTCCCTGCGAGGTCTCTTCGGTCTTGCCGAGGGGTCTTCGGGATCCCTTCGAGGTGTCTTCGGGGTCCTCCGCGGGGTCTTCGGGATCCCTTCGAGGGGTCTTCAGGATCCCTCCGAGGGGGCTTCGGGATGCCTCCGAGGGGTCTTCGGGGCCTTCTCCGAGTATGTCTTTGGAAGGCCCTTTCGGTGCAATCGTGCTTCGCCGGGTCGTGGGGCCGGTGGGGCGTCCCTACGACAGATAGGGACGGATTAGAACCAATCCATTTGAATTGGAAGAGATCTTAATTCAAATTTTGAGTCAATCCGAAGGGATTGAGTCGGATCGCAATATATTTAAACAAGCCCTAAAGGTTCAGTTAAGCTGGTTTTGAACATCAAGAGATTAGATACTTGGTTTGTAGTTAAGGGCTTAAAAAGTAAAATGGAGTTTTTCTAAAATTAAACTAAAAAATAAGGCTGTGAAACACAACTCATGGCTTCAGTGTGACAAATTCGCTGCACCTAGAAAACACATGCTGGTATATTGCTCGGGGTTATTTGTACCCATTTCTCTTTTTTTTTTAAAAAAAATGGCAGCATCCGATTTCGTAGTTCAGGTGAAAAAAGTTTTTTTATAGTTGGTATGAAATGGACTTTTTTCTGGATTTTGAATATCCAAGATCCTTTCTACTCATGCATACAGATCTGAAATGCATAAATGAGTTGTACGTAGAGCTATCAGTTTTCTATACGTAGCTTTCTTTTGCAATCAATTTTCCTTCTACCCGTTCGTACAGCTGTAAATTACATAACAGATTTGCACACAAACCTGCGCGTGCCTTTTCCAGCAGGTAATCCAGCGTAGAGCGAACATTGGTGCTATTTTGAGAAGGAATTAGAGCTTGCAGGCGTAAATGGGAGATTGCGTTTGACATATTTTACCAGCAATACCACTCTACAACTGAACAAAACAAACATCCATGGATCGAAAGATGGTAAATACTCTACATATATATACACGCTTCCTTCATCTCTTAACTTCATTCTTTACCTAACTGTGCAGTATTATACGAAGGATCGAGCTTTAGTACATCAACTGATAGCCATGTAACGCTCCAGAAAATAAAGATGGTACACGCATTTTTTAGGGCTAGCTAGTATCTGTTCCTTATTATTTATTTATTTTTATTTATATATCTAAAAGGTCAAAGAAAAGCTACCTAGCCCTAGAGAGGTGTCAAAGCTCTCGTTTCCGTTTTTCTGCTATGGAATTAATCGTGGAATAGAGCCAGAGCGCTGGGGATCGAACGATGCAAAAATGGACGGAAATATGCGTAATATTTTAATTCTAAATTTTATTATGAGATAAAGATCATAAATAACTATAGATGCAAAGCAATACTAACAATAGACAACACATTGCACTTCGAAATATACGCAAAAATAGAATTATAATAGAGTCGTTTGGTTACACAAACAACTTACAGTTGAGCTTGATGAAGAACATAAAGCAGCGCATACTCGATACAGTGCAAAACGTAAATGAAGCAGCGAAGCGAGCGGTCGCGTAGATGCGTTGCCCAGAAACCTTATTGTCGTCCCGTGTAGGTACTTGTTGCGGCAACGGCTCGGAGATAACCACACTCCCTCCTCCCCAGTGCACGTCGAGAAAAAAGGTCGGCGAGATTCGTCGCTCAGCACTCAACAAGATTCTCCAAAGGAAGAAGATGATGTTTAAAAGGAATGGATGAATTCCGTGTACCATGAACCTGGACGTCTTCAGGTCCTTTTAGGGTGTATTTGGTTAGGTGAACCAAGGTGAATAAGATAGGATAGTTCAGGATGGATATGATGCTCTTAGTTGGTATGGTACAACTTGTGTGTTTAGTTAGTGGGATGAGATAATTTAAGATTTTGTTTGGTTGCATAAATGTGATGGAATCGGATGGTTCAAGATGGTGTTTGGTTTGAGGGATGAAATTGAATAAGTTGTATACATAGAGGAGTATTAGCACGATTAATTATTAGAATATTAGCACAATTATTAAATTTACCTTAATTACAAAAGAAGTATTTAACTAAATTAATTATTTTAACTATCCACTAATTGACATGGCTTCACTGGTCAGTTACGTATACACAGAGAGAGGGGGTAACAGAGGGGACGTTCTCGTCCTGTACCGCGTGGTTCATCCATATATGCATCTTTTATTTTGAATATCAAATACTATGCAGGAAGGATAGCAATCCAAAAGATGATATGATCAAGACGATCAATTGTTGCACTTTTTTCCCTTTAGTGAGTTTTTACTAGAAGGTTTCTCGTATGAAGGTTTTTAATGAGACAACTATTGCAATACAGTTTGCATATGTGATGTAGTCTTTTTTCCTATCATTTTTTCCTACTAGGTTTTTGAAAAAACGATTTTTAATAAGGTATGTGTATATCGCGGTATTCACCCAAGGAGGAGTGTTACGAAACCATCCCCCTCAGGGGGTGGGGTGGTGTGGTTGCCCAATGTAGGCCCCACCCAGGTTTTTTCTTCTTTTCCAAGTAAGAGATATGGGTGCATACTAAAAGGATTCTAGACTATAAATATAGGGGAGAGACTAAATATAGGGGAGAGACTCTATTATGTACACATAAAATTATTGGAACAAAAGATCGCCGAATTACTCTCTCACACACATGTTTGTGTCGATTTGTTCTCTACCTTTTGCATTGTCTAATTATGTGATTGTTCTTACTTCTAGTTGTTGATTGGTCATATGGATTGCTAGACGATATGAGTTATTTAATGCATCTATCCCTTAATTTGGTATGTCTTAATTTAAACGCTTAGATTATATATATACACACACACGAGGGTGTAAATTTGCTAGACGGACCCACCTCCCAATCCTCTATTTCATGTAGGGTATGAAATAGCTCAAAATAAATCGTGTTATTTAAATATGAAATCAAATATCATAAATTTATTTTTATTTGCAAAGAATTATCTACACTGCAACGTGCAATCGCGGCCAAATCGGTTAGTTGTTGAAATGGGCCGACACCAAGAGGCAGCCCAACCTCTGAAGCCTCTGAAGAGGACATAGGCCCATCATAACAAAAAGAAAAGAAACAGTACAGCCAGCGTTCATCCCGTGGGCCCTCCCTCACACAGGTCCAGCCCTTTCGCAGCTGGCTAGGTCGGACTTAGCTTGTAAATTTCAGAGATGCTTAGTTTGTCCGTCTGAATTTTTATGAGAGCATTCGAGTTTTTGTACAAAACCCAATAAATTTACACCTAAATAAAAAGTTCTTGTCCTTTTCTGATGGGTTAACTATTGGAGACGCCAAAATCTCTTTAGGCACCAATTCTAGATCCACAGCATTTCCTAAGGAAGTTAAATGAATCTTCTATGGTCATTCATGGATTTACAGGCTTGACTTGACTAATAAATCAAGCCCTCCTACAGCTGTTTGCTGAGGAGATTATTAGTTGGATTTGGCGCTGCCTCTTAACCTATGCATTAGAGACAAGTAGGCAAACCACAATGTTTCTATCAACCCTATGCTTACTGTTTTTTCCTTTCGAAGGAAATGAAGTTATCGAAAATATCTGAAGGGATAGCAATTTGAAGTATAAACCAAGTTTGCATATTGTTGTTTTGCTATGGACAAGCCAGTTATTTGTCCTCAGCCATTTTGGCCATTGTTTTGACATTGTTGTGCTGCCATGCCACCAAATTTATGTTTAGGAAACTTACCTCAGGCAAAGTTAAAGGTAAATGATTCTGTGGAAAACGGGATGATACATTGATATTTCCCTCTTTTCATCTTTTCTGTTGGACTCATTTGGCTATGCAGGAGCGACGGCTTCATCAGTCGAGACAAAGAATGCACCAAGTTTTGGACTCTTTTGAGCCATGCAATGCAGATCCTCCAAATGAAAGTAACCAAAGCTATTGTTTGCTAGTCGTTGCAATTGATACAAGTTACAGTGCAGAACAAAAGAAAAAATTGATTGAAGTTGTATGAATTGATTGGGACTTGTATGGCATATTTGGCATTTCTATTACCCTTGTGCGTGAACATTCTGCATTAGATATTCGCAGTTGACACATCGTACGTGCGTGCGAAAGAATGATTCAACATGTATGATTCGATATTTTCTGTTGTCGGTAATTTGAGCTCTGTGACATGGTCTTGAAAACAGGTTTCTTGATGTCTCAAAAAGCAGCAAATTTTTGATAGACTTGCATTCATGACTCTTTGTTATTTAATTGTTTATGAATCTGCTGCACTCAGAAGTCAGAAATGTTAGATATAAGTGCACTATTACGATTGTTTTAATTCCTAAAACAATGATCAGTGTAAAAGTAACATATATACTAGACATATTTCCAACTACGAACAGTAGCATGATTGTAATATCAAATACACCTATCTCATATATATGCGTTAATAAAGCAAAACCTATCATATGAATTCTACTAGCAACAGTTGAGAACATCATCATCACACGACTAAAATTTAATAAGTAAGATTTAGCCATGACAAAGTGGGTTGCCGCGACTTACAGAGGATCGTTCTGGGGATGGTCGTGGTAGAGTCAGATGCCGAAGACGACGCGAAGCTGATGATGAGGGAAGCCGTGAGCAGTTGAGCGAACACTTCCCAAAAACATGATTCGCCCTAACCCGTACAGGATCACAATGGACGACGGATTCGGAAGCACTGCTCTCCTCGTGACGGTGCACGCCGGCAAAGGGATGGAGTAGTTAGAAGTAGCATAGCACAGAGGAGCAAAGGACAATCATCTTCTCTCACATAGTGCATGTGGATCGAGAGGACGTCTACTCATATAGAGACATATGAGCTCGGAAGGAAGGTCAATCACCGCACAATAAAAATTGGAAATCGAATTAAAGCACAATTAATACATGCCGTAACAGACATGCAGGATTAGTGGGATTCAAACGTCCACTTTGAACCATTTCACCATACATGAGTGAGCTTTTGAGATTTTCTAGAATTTATGAAGAATATTGTTTGGGTCAAGCCCATAAATTCCAATAAGAAACACTAGGCCTGGCTACCCAATTATCAAACACTGCTTTTTTTTCCATATGATGATTGACCAGGACTTGCAAAAGAAAGCATGGAGATGGACAAAAGGAAGAGCACGAAGTATTTATTTGCACTTTTTTCCCTTGACTACTGCAATAGAGACTTGGATGAAAAGGATGCCCACTTTGGGAAATTTGTCATGCACCCAGTACGCCCTTGGCATGCTCCATTAGCTCAATCACAGATAGATATGTATGGGATCCAATTGCTTGTCAATTAGGAATCTTGAGATGTTGTCGGAATTTGTGTTAGCATACTGCAAATATTGATGCAGAATTGGATTTGCATGTGGTGCTCGTTTACTCTGTTCAGTCGAACAATAACGAACACCACTTATGACTTATCCATAGAATGAACCCTAGCCAACAAACCGCATTAGGGAATTATGGGCCATTTGATGCGTGAGGGATATGTTGGTCGCACGGAACTGCTAGGAAAAAGAAAAGTTTCTTTTGTTGAGTTTAGCGAATCTTGGAGGTTCCAGTTTCACACTATCAAAGTACACCCGAGTGATGGAGGCCCATGCTACAGACCTGCTGAAGTACTCGAAATCAAGATTGATCTGCTCTGCTCGATTGCGACCGTCTTTTCATCCATCTTTTTCCTCTTGTTTTTCAATTGACCAAAGTCAAGCCCACATCATCCTCCACTGTAACTTTGCCAAAGTACGTTAGGCCGTTGCAGTCATGATCATGGCCTTGGTCCTGGACGAGTGTTTATTATTCAGTGCAGGTTTTTGTCAAATCAAGTTAGGAGACAGATTTGTAGCTGATCAACAGGTTCAAGTAGTATGTGGAGACAACAGGCTTCAACATGACATGCTGTTTTGGTCAGATCGGGTAACAGTGAGGATTGCTTGTTTTGATCGGATAGACGGTTGGATGGCCGGAGCATTCCCTCTTTAGCACCTTCATTGGTGACTTCGGTTCCCCGCTCCATCAAGAGGTCAAGAACAGTGGCGGAAAGTTTGCGCAATGGAGCTTGGATTTCAGATATCTTGGGTCGTCTGTGATGGATAAGTCTCTGTGTCGGCTTTTTGTGTCGGTTTTTTGCTTTTGTAAAGGACAGCATCCTTGACTGGTTGTTAGCATCTCTAGGACAGCATCTTGACCAACATCTAGGACAGGTTGTTAGCATCTTAGAGGACAGCATCTATGACAGGTTGTTAGCATCTTAGACTAGCATCTTGGCATATGCTTGGCTAAGTAGCAGCCTATAAATATGTATACCCAACCCCTCAGGTTGGCATGACATTGTGAGAGAAATAAACCAAGAAGAAAAATTTGTCTCATCTCCAAGTGTCATCCTCTCCACGAGAGTAAGGATCTTGCTATCACCAATAGTAAGAGTCCAGCGACTAACAAGTGGTATCAGAGCTATACTATCCTGTAGCCTGAGCATCTCCTGCTCATCTCCTTCTCGGCCTCGCAGCGGCCCGACCCGTAGCGGCGCAGGCTCGGCCCACGCTCACTCCTCTCGAGACGACGGCGGCTCGTCGAAGCGGCCCTCTCCACGCAACACCCCGATAGCAGCGCCATGTCCGCGAGGCGATCGGCCTTCGGCCGCCTCGAGCATGTGGCGTCGTGACGGTCGAGCTTCGCGCAGCGAGCGAGCAAAGACGAGCGAAGCGGCGGCAGAGCTGCGCAGCGCGAAAAGCGTCGAGGCCGGCAGTGGCGAGGCGGCGGCGCGCATGAGGTGGAAGCGGCGGCGGCGGCAGATGCGGCGCGGCGCGCGCAGCAGAGGTCGAGGTTCTGCGCGCGGCAGCGGCAGCTCCATTCTGCGATGGCGGCGCCGCGGACCTTGAGCGGCCGGAGAGGGAGGCGCACGGCGGCGGCGCGATGGCGCGCCGCGACGCGCCGCAGCGGCGGCGGCAGCCAGCATAGGCGGGCGGCGCGGCGGCGCTCTCGAGGAGAACGCGACGGCGGCGGTGTGCGGTCGACGGAGCGCGGCCTTCACAGCAACGCGGCTCTCTCCTCGGTTACATGCGCGTGGTCACCACGAGTACCGGTATCGTCGGGGCGTCGGCCCGGCGGCGGTGGCCTACCTCACCAAGTCCAACCACGCCGAGTGGGCTGCGGTGATGAGGTAAAGCTCAGTGCGGCATATGTGGGATGCGATCCCGTACGGCGACGTCGACTACAACCAGGATCGACGGGCGCTGGATGCTCTCATCGCTGCAGTCCCGCCCGAGATGCAGTTCTCGCTTACCAACAAGCGGACTGCCAAGGAGGCTTGGGACGCCATCGCTGTGGCACGCGGCATGCATCGCGCGCAAGTCCACATTGCGAGCGCCGCGCGGAGTGGGAGAACCTGACCTTCAAGCCAGGTGAGGACGTCGATGACTTTGCTCTCCGTCTCAACACTCTGTTGCAGAAGCTGGTGCAGTTTGGCGACGACACCTACAGTGAGGAGAGAGCTGTTGAGAAGCTCTTTCGCTGCGTCCCCGAGAAGTACAAGCAGATGGCTCGCTCGATCCAGTCTCTGCTGGACCTCTCCACGATGTCGATCGAGGAGGCGTTGGGTCGTCTCAAGGTCGTTGACAGCGATGAGCCACAGCGTCTCTCGGGACCCGTCACCATTGGCGGGAAGTTCCTTCTCACTCGGGAGCAGTGGGATGCTTGCCAAGGTGACAGGAGAAGGGGAGTCCTCTTCCCGACAAAGCGCGCAAGCACGGCAAGCCGCGCAAGGTGCGCAAAGGCGCCCAGGCCGGGACGCGAGGACGTGCCGAGGGTGATGCTCGCAGAGGCGCCCAGGGCGGCGCCGCTGGCAAGCAAAAGCCGGCACGAGACGACTCTTGCCACAACTGCGGCAAGCTTGGTCATTGGGCCAGGGATTGTCGACAGCCACGACGCGGCCAGGCCCACGTCGCGCAGGCGGAGGAGGAGGAGCAGCCGGCTCTGTTCATTGCTCATGCGAGCATCGAACTACCTCCAGCGGCACCGGCCGCAGCGGCTCTCCTCCACCTTGACGAGCCAAAAGCACACGCCCTCCTCGGCGACGGCTCCGGCAACAACAAGACCGACGGGTGGTGCCTCGACACCGGCGCCACCCACCACATGACCGGGCGGCGGGAGTTCTTCTCCGAGCTTGACTCTAGCGTCCGAGGCTCCGTCAAGTTTGGGGCGCCTCGGCGTGGAAATCAAGGCGTCGGCTCCGTCATCTTCACCGCGTGTCGGTGAGCACAGTCGCTCACCGGCATCTACTACATCGGATCTGCGGAACTCCATCATCGGCTTGGGACGGTGGATGAGAACGGCTCGCGTGTCGAGATCGAGCACGGTGTTGCGATTTGGGATCTCGCCACCGCCTTCTTGCCAAGGTAACGAGGCGAAATCGACTCTACATCCTTCACGTGCGGTGGCACAACCCCTCTGTCTCATTGCTCGTCGGGACGACGAGGCGTGGCGATAGGCACGCAGCGCTTTGGGCACCTTCACCGAGGCCACAGGCGGCTCGGTGCCGCGGAGATGGTGCGAGGCTGCCGTGCCTTGACCATGTGGAGCGGCTCTGCGGCGTCTGCGTGTTGACGGCGAGGCGACTCCCTTTCCAAAGAGCGAAGTTTCGAGCCAAGGAGAGGCTCGAGCTCGTGCACGGGACTTGTGTGGCCCGTGACACCGGCGACACCGGAGGACGACGCTACTTCCTGCGCTCGTTGGCGACCTCTCCCGCTACATGTGGGTGATGGTCCTCGGCGGCAAGGAGAGGTGCGGACGCCATCGAGCGCACGCAGTCGCTGCGAGGCGAGGCGATCGCAAGCTGCGCGTCTTTGCGCCTGCACAACGACAGCAATTCACGGCGGTGGTCGCGTCGCATCACTGCGATGAGGGCATTCAGCGCCACTACCCGCGTCGTCTGACCGCGCGCGAGCGGCGTCGTCGAGCCGCGCAACCGGACGGTTGTGGGGATGGCTCGGGCCCTCCTCGCGAGGGGATGCGGTGTCTTCGGGAGAGGCGGTGGTAGCGGCCGTCTACATCCTCAACCGCTCGCCTACCAAGGCGCTCGGAGCGGGACGCCGCATGCGAGGCTTGGCATGGGCGCAAGCCGGCGGTCTCTCACTTGCGGGTTTTCGGCTCCCTCGCGTTCGCCAAGGAGCTTGGCCACATCGGCAAGCTCGACGACAGGAGCACTCCGGGGGTGTTCATCGGCTACGCGGAGGGCTCGAAGGCCTACCGCATCCTCGACCCTGTCACACAACGCGTCCGCATCTCGCGTGACGTTGTGTTCGACGAAGGGCGAGGCTGGACGTGGGACAAGGCGGTGGACGACGGTTCGACTCCGACTCTCAGGGACTTCGTTGTCGACTACGTCCTCTTCGAGAGAGCCGGGGGAGCTAGCAGCTCGTCTTCACCGAGCTCGTCCACCTCGACACCTTGCTCGCCACCAGCTCCGGCGAGGGCTAC
Source organism: Ampelocalamus luodianensis (assembly GCA_036346255.1). NCBI lineage: Eukaryota > Viridiplantae > Streptophyta > Magnoliopsida > Poales > Poaceae > Ampelocalamus > Ampelocalamus luodianensis. The sequence continues at coordinate 46,351,060 of CM070633.1, forward strand.
GCCCCACTCTTCACCACCGGCCACTCCACGCTCTCCCGCACCGGCTCACCACTCTCCTGCACCGGCGGCCACACCACCGGGATCGGCCCCAACAGCTTCGGTCCACGACGAGCAGCGCACGGTGGAGTTCGCTACTCCGCTGTCCCACGACGAGGACCGCGTCGACGCCTACCACGACGGCGAGCCTCTGCGCTACCGTACCATGGACAACATCCTCGGCGAGCCGCCGTCCTCGGATCGGCGCAAAGACGACTTCGAGGCGGAGCTGCACTTGGCATGCGACGACGGCGAGCCCCGCTCCTTCGCTGAGGCGGAGGGAGATGCGGCGTGGCGTGTCGCGATGAAGCAGGAGATGGACGCCGTCGAGCGGAACCGGACGTGGGAGCTGGCGGATATTCCTGCCGGTCACCGCGCGATCACCCTTAAGTGGGTGTTCAAGCTGAAGCGGAATGAAACCGGCGCCATCGTCAAGCACAAGGCTCGCTTGGTGGCACGAGGATTCATGCGGCAGAGAGGGTCGACCGACGGCGCGCCGCACCCGTCGTGCGCATGGAGTCCGTTCGTCTTCTCCTCGCACTTGCAGCCCAGGAGGGTTGGCGCGTCCATCACATGGACGTCAAGTCCGCCTTCCTCAACGGTGACTTGAAGGAGGAGGTCTACGTTCGTCAGCCGCCGGGATTCGTCATCCCCGGCAAGGAGGGCAAGGTCCTCCGCCTGCGCAAGGCCCTCTACGGCTTGCGGCAGGCACCACGAGCCTGGAACGCTAAGCTGGACTCCACCCTTCTGCAAATGGGGTTCCAGCAGAGCGCACACGAGGCTGCGGTCTACCGGCGGGGCAAGGGCGGCAATGCCCTGCTGGTGGGCGTCTACGTCGACGACTTGGTGATCACCGGCTCCAAGGAGGCCGAGGTCGAAGCGTTCAAGGCGGAGATGAAGACCGCCTTCCAGATGAGCGACTTGGGGCTCCTCTCCTTCTACCTGGGGATCGAGGTCCACCAGGACAGCTCCGGTATCTCCCTTCGCCAGACCGCCTACGCCAAGCGCACCGTCGAGCTGGGTGGGCTCACCGACTGCAACCCAGCCCACACTCCTATGGAGGAAAAGGAAGGCGAGTCGAGAGTACGCGGAGGAGGTGGACGCAACGCAGCGATCTGGCGCATTATGGGCACCCGCTATCTTGTCCACAGCGGCCGGACTTGGCGTTCGCCGTCGGCTACGTCAGCCGGTTCATGCAGCGACCGACGACGGAACACCAGCAGGCCATGAAAAGGATCGCCGCTACGTCGCGGGCACCTCCGACTACGGCTTGCACTACCCAAGGTGCCCCGGCGCGGCGCACTTCATCGGGTACAGCGACAGCGACCACGCCGGCGACATCGACACGAGCAAGAGCACTAGCGGACATTTGTTCTTCCTCGGCAAGTGTCCGATCGGTGGCGATCGGTCAAGCGGCGGTAGTGGCTTTGTCTAGCTGCGGCGGTAGTACATTGCAGCCACTACCGCTTCTACTCGAGCTCGTGGTCGCACGGCCGCTGGCGATCTCCTTGACAAAGACGCGAGGCGGTGGAGCTCGGGTGGACAGCAAGTCCGCCTTGGCCTTGGCGAAGAACCCGTCTTCCATGAGCGCAGGAAGCACATCCGGTGAGGTATCACTTCATCGGAAGTTGCTGGATGAAGGGAGTATCCGCCAACTACATCAACACCCAAGACCATTTCGCCGACTTCCGACCAAGTCTCTTGGCGGATCAAGTTCAGTTTCGCGCCAGATCGGGATGACTCAGATTCCTCACAAGGAGATACACAAGACTTAGGGGGAGAATGATGGATAAGTCTCTGTGTCGGCTTTTTGCTTTTGTAAAGGACAGCATCCTTGACTGGTTGTTAGCATTTCTAGGACAACATCTTGACCAAAGATCTAGGACGGGTTGTTAGCATCTTAGAGGACGGCATCTAGGACAGGTTGTTAGCATCTTAGACTAGCATCTTGGTATATGCTTGGCTGAGTAGCAGCCTATAAATATGTATACCCAACCCCTCAGGTTGGCATGACATTGTGAGAGAAATAAACCAAGAAGAAAAATTTACCTCATCTCCAAGTGTCATCCTCTCCATGAGAGTAAGGATCTTGCTATCACCAATAGTAAGAGTCCAGCGACTAACAGTCTGGACATGCAGGCCATCTTTGAGTATCTGGATCTGTGGCATAGGCTACAGAACTTTAGCACGGTGGTCGGGCAACAAGACGTTGTTTATTGGCGTTGGGTTGAGAGGCTTCAGGACTATACTCTTCTCATTCGGCTTATAGGGCCTTCTTCGTTAGATCATCTCTCTTCGCTTGCAAGGATGCTTTATGGTGGGCTTGGGCATCGTTAAAGTGCAAAATCTTTCTTTGGCTCACTATTTGTCGTCGGTGTTGGACAGCCGATTGACTTCAGCATCACGGTCTTCAAAACCAAAACGTGTGTTTTTTGCCTTCACTCGCTAGAAACAATAGACCATCTTCTTGTGGGCTGTGTGGTTACGGCACAGATTTGGGATCATTTCCTTTCGTGTTTGGGCCTAAGTCGTTGCGTCCCGGTCGGTCAGGTGAGCATCACTGAATTTTGGACAGCCATGTGAGCCAAGCTCGGAAGAAAGCAGAAGAAATGCCTTAACTCTTGCATCATTTTAGTTGCTTGGATGATTTGGAAAAAACGGAATTGCAGGATCTTCAACCAAGATCACACAAACTTCGACACTTTGGTACAACGTATCACCGATGAGTTCGTTAGCTGGCGTATGGCGGGAGCCCGTTGCTTGGAGGCGCTGGTGTTTCAGGAGTAATTCCTTTTTGTTTAGGGGGTTGCCCCTCAATCAGTTTTTTGTTTCTCTGGTTGTTTTTTTTTCCTTCGTTTCTTCTTCTTCTTCCTGTTTCAGCTACTCTTGATTTGGTTCTGGTAATAATTGGTGTGGTCTCTACTTAATGAAATGACGCGCAAAGCTTTTGCGTGTTTGAAAAAAAAATGACATGCTGTCAGCCTTGATACTTTTAATTGTGAAAAGAATTTGATAAACTTTTTGAAAATAAGAGTACTCTTGAGACTTTTTGGCGTCAAATTTTGATGGATATACACATTGGTATCACTATACGTACCACGGATTGCGGTTGTGGCGTCATAATTGGGAATGCATCGGTTTTAAGGTAGGGGTTTGATCATGACTTCTGACGGTCGGGAATTCGTTGGGAGTTGATCAATTCTGTCATAAATTATGTCCATATTCTCCAATGGAAAATGATAGGAGGACTAGGGTGTCCAATAAAGGATGGAACATTTTCTTTTGCATGAGAATTTATGCATTATATGTTTAACATGCCTAGAAATGATCCGCACAATGTACGAAATAATTAAGGTGAAAGTAAAGATGAAAAGGAGATGTGTAGAAAATAAAATGGATCAGTCAAATACTGAACATTGATTCACTCTTCCTTCCTTCCATCAGTCCACTTAGGGCGTTATGGTGGCAATAGCTTGAGCGCATACTGACATTCTATATGCTTGTTGTCAAACACTTTTGCACAACGATGCGAAAATTTTGTGGTTTAAAAAAGCTCGGCTGCGAAGGTTCCTGGTTAGTATATGTTTTGAAGTCAACAGTACGTTTCTCCAGCTGACCATATGAAGAATGTAATCCTTAATTTGGGCGAGCATGTTTTTCTGACTGTATCAGATTCCTGCTTCAGAGAAAGTCATCTTGCATTTGTTTTTCTATCTCGTAATGAAACATGAGGGCAAGACTTTCAGAGTTTAGACTGCAACTGAGTCTGAGCCAATGTCTGGTCATATATAAGCAGCCTGCAGCCTGTAGTTTAGTTTGCCCTTGAGAATCTTGGCGGTGTTGTACAGCAACATATGAGACCGGCCTCCATTTGGGATTGCCATACAGTTCGTAGAGGTGTAAGTCTCTTTTATAAAAATACAAAACAAAGGCAGATGCTCTGCCATTCATTTCAAGGAGAGCAGAGTACAACACCGGCCCCAAAGGTATTATTATCGTTTACAATCGGCGACATCTAACAACAGTACACACCTAGCTGACTAAACTGATCACGAATGGGAACAAGTCGCTGCATGCAGCGCCCAACGTGCCAAAGTGATGAGACTAGTACGTAGAAGCAAGATCTTGCTCAGAGGCGACTTGTCGATTCAGAAACATGACGAGAGAGATTCACTGCATGCGACTCGATCGCTCTGTGCCTGTATTTGTCATCTGCAACTGCAACAGTCCCAGTGACAGGGGCCCACTGTCAGGCCACCGTGGGGCCAGCGAGCCAGTGTCAGCAGGGCGCATGTTAAGACGTAAGTTAGCTACGAGATTTGGGAGGCTTATCAAGCAGTGCCAAGCCGCTCAGAGATAGCTAGCGACAACAACAGGCCGCCGCTCTTAGACGGCCAATCAATCAGATCGAGAAAAGTTTCTTTTTTTTTTTGTTAGAGAGAGAGAGATCAGCCGGCTCGTTCTTACTCTCTCTCTCTCTCTCTCTCCTCATTTGGCGCCTGCCCTGCCCTCCAAATACCAACTAATTCCGCTGCCGCCCCATCACCTCTCTCGCCCTCTCTCTATCTATACACACCCCTTTAAAACGGCCACCTTCTTATGCCACCACCCCTCTGCTCCTCTGCTGATCCCCTCACCACTTACACAGTACACACAATGGCAAGGCCTCGCAAGAACACCACCACCAACAACGGCAACACGGCCGACGCCACCTCCGCGGCCACGACCGCGGTGGCTGTGCGCGCGAAGCCGAAGCGGACGCGGAAGAGCGTGCCGCGCGAGTCCCCCTCGCAGCGCAGCTCCGTGTACCGCGGCGTCACGCGGTAAGCAAATTAACCAGCAAGCCAACTGATTGTACTAAGCTGCAGGCCTGCGGCTAATTGCACCGAGCTGCCCTCTAATCACGCGGTAACCGCGTCGCAGGCACCGGTGGACGGGGCGGTTCGAGGCGCACCTGTGGGACAAGAACAACTGGAACGAGTCCCAGAAGAAGAAGGGCAAGCAAGGTTCGTCCGTTAATCCTACTACTTGTGCTAGTTAATCACTTCTACCTCTACTAATTACCTCCCTTGTTTGCCTTAATTAACCAATCGGCTGGTCGTCTTTTTCTTGTTGGTGCATGCAGTTTACCTCGGTGAGGCTCTCGAGTCATGGCCTTGGCATGAGACGAATTTCATCTACTTAAAAATATAAAGCGGAGATCAGCTTTTTTAAAAAATAAGAAATGTATGTTAGTGTATGCTAGTAGTATGATTAGTTTGATTAATTATCTCCAATGTTGCAGGGGCGTACGACGACGAGGAGGCAGCGGGGCGGGCGTATGATTTGGCGGCATTGAAGTACTGGGGCCCCGACACCATCCTCAACTTCCCGGTAGGGCTAGGCTACTGCCAAAATTTGTTCATTGGACATTCCAATAGTACCACCGTAGTGTTGTTCCGGATTAGGACCCTCTGTATTGAAAGTCAATACGGAGAGGATCTGTGATGCATAGGTATTAGGATCAAATCAAAGGGCGAGATCAAGTGCTACAGTTTACTATAGTGTTTTTTGTCACAATATTTTTTTCATTGTTGCTGCCGTACTACAGCAGATCACTACTTGCTTTTCCAAAAAAACTGTTCACATAATGGCCCTTTGCAGTATTGCAGAGAATCCAGATCCTATTGTTCCATAGTGCCCGCCCCGGCTTGGAATTCAATCTTGGCACCTCTCAAGTTGAATTTGGTCATAGGCTCCCCTCTTAGGAAATTAATTTGGATCTGCTGCGGTGGATAAGCTACCGTAGATCACCACATGCTTATCTTTCTCTCGTTCAACCCACGTAGACCCTATCGGGTGTGAATTGAACGAGACAAATATATATAAACCCTGAAATATAATTGACATAAAACGATCTCGAAAGAAAATTTAGCGATTCATCGTTCAAATACGATACATGTCATTAAAATCCGTTATGATGCATCTTGCAATATATTTTTTTCGGAATTTAAATGGAGCAGTAAATTTATTTTTCCTTGTTTTTCACTATTTCATAGTAATTAAGATATTCCATTACCACATATGTGTGCATTGCATCTGCGCAAGGACTTTAAATTATATTTTTAATAATTGTCATATTTTTTAAATAACTTGCAGTTATCTGCATATGAAGAGGAGTTGAAAGAAATGGAGGGGCTATCCAGGGAAGAGTATATTGGATCCCTAAGGAGGTAATTCTCAAATAAAACAAATATTTTGAAATTTCGCTCGCCGATGAATTTGGGTCAAAAAAGAGTACACGAGAAATTAACAAAACTAAATCCCCTGAAAAAGAATTTAGAAATATCAATCATACCCGTATGCTAAAAAGAAATAATGTATCCATATGATGTGTTCACAGGAAAAGCAGTGGCTTCTCAAGAGGAGTCTCGAAGTACCGGGGTGTTGCTAGGTAATCTTCATGACTTCCAAATTCCTTTGCTCCAAACGGCACCTTAATTAACTGTGTAAACGCAACTTGATCGAAAAATTCTTATCATATGGATTCGCACCAATCTTCACAGACATCATCACAACGGGAGATGGGAGGCTCGGATTGGCCGTGTTTTCGGTAACAAGTATCTGTACCTCGGTACCTATGGTACGTTAATTTTTTTTTTCACAAAGCCAATTTTGGTGGAATTAACCACAATTAATTACTACTTGAAGGAATTAATTAGCATCGCAGCAGCCTTTATAAATGCATTAATTTCTTTGGACAATAGATTCTCCTTCCGTACATGGACTGTTCCTGAAAGCCAAATCTGAGCAGTATTAAGTGCAAGTCGTTAGGGCTAGTGTGTTAGTTGCTACAGTGAGGCTTACATGGTTATGGTGACGAATTTGCCCTCACATAGCATATTCCCTGACCGTATAAATTCCCAACTAATTCCTGCAACCAGTGATTGTAATGGATTGCCTGACCGTATAAATTCCCAACTAATTCCTGCAACCAGTGAATGTAATGGATGGAGGCACAGTCTGTTACTATTAGTGGGTAGATTAGAATGCGACCATTGTTGAGTGCAATTGCTCTCAAAAGTCAATCCTGAATTCTCTATCACAGTCAGGGGCGGACCCGTCCTTCGAGTATGCTCGGGCGGCCGCCTGAGCTCCCCTCCGACGCGGACATCCCTCTTCCAGGCGCCGGCCAGTCCGCCAGAACCCCCTCCTAACTCCTGAGCAGCAAGCGCCGCCGCCGAGTGCCTGGCTGCCTGTCTTCCTTGCCCATGGGCCTGACTCACATTTCCATTGGGTCCTATTGGTCGATTGACTGGGATTGGGCTGCATGCATTTGAGTCTGAGTGAGATCACGTGAAGCAAGCCGACAATTGTAACCAACTCGCCTCTTGCCCTAGCTGTAGCTGGCCTCAAAACAGCCAAAAACAAATAAAACAATTTGCATCTTGTCATCAATCCATCCATCCATCGCACGCGGGGATTCGTGTTGGCGAGTTGGTGAGGCCGGCGGGGGGCTTGTCAAGTCAAGTGTCAACCAGAGCCGTTGGGCGCGGGTGCGTAGCGAGCCGGCGAGGCAGCCAGGGGTCTTTGATCGACGCTTGTGACTCGTCCTACCTAAAATTTTGTCCAGGATCCGCCCCTAATCACAGTGCGTCGTTTGTGATGCCAACCAAAGAGGTTGCCGGCAGGTGTAAAGAGCTGACAGCTGAGGCATGTTTGATGTTTGTACGCATAAGTTTCATATGAATTTTGTGCAGAACTGCACATATCATGTGAGACCAGCTATTTCCTTTCACTACTACAGAAAAGGTCTTCACAGACGGTTCAAAACGCCATCGCACGGTTGCGTGAGCCGCCCGAGTTTATGGGTCCGTGACATGATGTCATACTATGAACCGTCATGATGCATACTATCACAGACGGTTATTAACTCAGAACCGTTTGTGATATATGATGTATCACAGATGGTTTGTAGATGAAACCATCTGTTATGATCTTTTCTCTATAAAGTCTCCAAGCACTTGAAGGATTGGCATGAAGCAAATCACACACTCCAGTGTGTCAGGTTCGATGAAGTAGGCCATGGTTCACCTACACGTTTAGGATATGAACGACTAAGAAGCGAGCTAGCTAGCTGAATTCAAGCCTCGAGTTAGCTAACAAGGGACTACGAACTATATATATATATATATATATATATATATATATATATATATATATATATATATATATATATATATATATATATATATATATATATATATATAGGCCATGACTTTAAAGGCATAGCAACTATTGCTTGGAGACTTTGTTAATTGCAGCTTTACAAATTAGCCTAATCTTTACAAATCTCAAAAGTTAATTGTATTTTTGAAAAGAAGAATACCATATAGGAACATACATCTCATGAGCCAACATCATACACAGAGAACCCATCCATATCATCCAACCATCACAGAACACCCACCATAGCCCACATTATTCATCACCCACATCACAAAGCAAGGGAGGGAAAGGGATAGAGAGTAAAGGGGAGTAGTTACCCCAGTACAAACGGCAAATCGACCACCGGTAGTAGCTCACCACATCCATCTCCTTCATATTAGCAACAACAACCCACATCAGTAAACAAGTCAAACTCAAACTCAAAAACTGAAACAACAGAGAATGTAAACAACTCAAACTCAAACGTCGGGGGGAGAGGACGAGGTCGACATCACCGATGCCGATGGTGAGGTAGCCGAGGCCGAGGTCGGTGGAGAGGTAGCCGGGGGAGGTTGGTGGAGAGGTAGCCGGGGTCGCGCACGCCGGGGGGAGAGGACGAAGAGGGGAAGACAGATTTGGCGGCTGGGAGGTGGATTTGGTCGGGGGGAGGTCGATTGGACCGACGCGCGGCGGCGGCGTCACCGTAGTTGTGTCACGACAGTGACACTGCATAAGACACTCTTATCGTAAGAGTGTCTTGTGCAGTGAATCGTGGTGTCACAACCGGCGGTGACGGGAAGAAGGGCGGCGACGACGGCGAAGTCGGGGAGAAGGCGCGACTTGGGGGCGATCGTCGGGGAGGAGGCTTCGGGCGGCGGCGTCAAGGTCGGGGGAACTCAAGTGGGGAAGGGAATAGGCGAGAGTAAGGGCGCTAGGGAGTGACGAGTTAGGCGCAAACCCTAGCGAACTCCTATAAATAAAGGGATCATGGAACCGTCAGTGATACTTATCACAGACGGTTCTATCATGGAACCGTCAGTGATACTTATCACAGACAGTTCCATAATAGCATATCACCGACGGTTCAATAATGGAACCGTCTGTGGTATGATCTCATATCACAGACGATTTAATAATGGAACCGTCTGTGAAGTCTATAATTATCATAGACGGTTCGTGTTCAGAACCGTCTGTGATGCTTCACAGATGGTTTTCAATATGAACCGCCAGTATTTCCTCTTCACATACGGTTTTTAGCATAGCCAGTAACACAGACGGTCTCTAAATCAAAACCGTCTGTGATTGAATGTAATACAGACGGTTTTGGTCAACCGTCTGTGATGAGACGTCCAATATTAGTATTTTTTTAGTAGTGTTTCCGCCAAAATTCCTACATGACATGTCGTGTTCCAGATGGGATATAAGGAATAAGAAAAAAGAACACATGTTCGAGACAAATTCTTTGGTAAACCATAAGTCTTCAATTTTTAGTGTAGAATTGTAGATGGTTCACTCTTAATTAGGTGCCTGGATGAGTTTTGGGTTGTGGATGTGAGACAGTGAGAGTGCACGAGTGTGAGGTCCTGGGTTTAGCGCCTACTTGGTTGGAAGCCTGAGACGATTTGCCTGGCCGGGAGCTACGCCAGGTGACTGCCAGGAAGGTGTTTGGTTGCAGTCCTGCTTACCTCCCAGGCCCAGGCACCTCCTCCAAGCCAGACGGCAAAATGAACGCCTAGGCCAGGCTTCTCAACCAGCAGTAGCTAATGCTAGCTATTAGCTAGCTAATTGAGATTAAAAATTAGTTAATGAATTGTTTTCATGCTATTTATTTCAAAACCATATGTTGGGCTAATATAATTTAGTTTTCATGCTATTTTTTAACTTTATATTTTCTCCAAGCCCGGATCTTCAACCAAACACTACAATTCCAGGCTTGCCTGGCCAGTCAAAAATTATCTACTTTCTAGGCTACATCCAGGCACTAGTTTTTTCCAGGCATGGAGCTCAAGTCTCAATCCAAACAAGCCCTTAATCCTCACCTACGCAAGGTCGGTAGGGACGAAAACACCCTAGTTAAAAAGAATGATTCACTCTTGGTGTTTGTAAGAACTCCATTTGTACCCATAGCAATACTATTTCAAAAGTAACCAAGAAACTAGTATGTTGCCCCCACAATTTAAATACATAATGAACTACTCAATGAGGTATGTGGATGATCTAGATCGAAGTAGTTGAGCTAGCAAGGGCAGGAACTGAGGGCATTTGTGTCATTCCCAGTCATTTATATTCCGCTTAGTTGGGGATTAGATGCCATGACTCAAGGTAGACGCCAGCAACACCAACTTCCAACGGCCCCTGCCCACCAGATGAAGCCTACAATTCATTAAGGGCATGTGTAATGGTATAGATAACTGCTGTCTATAGTATATCTCTATATCATCTATAGACAGTACTAAATACAGCTCCTACAATAGGATGTCTGTTTACATATCTCTATAGACAACTCTTTCATGCATAATATGTCTTGTTTCTCGTGTTACAGTCGGCTATTGCATGAGAGACGGTCTAATTTTCTATGCTCCATCTCTCTCATTCACGTCATCTAATATCCTACATGGTAAGTCTTACAGACAGATAACGTCATACTATTACACATGCTCTAACCCAAAAATTAGCACAATTAATACGCACACAAACGAATAGAACAAAGATGGACACGGATACACGATGGATGTGTGCTTGTCCTGCCACACACACAACACACAAATGTAGGTGCACCTAATGATCCATGCCTCCCATTGGATTACAAGGTAGATGAATTTAGAAAACACTGAGGGCTGAGGCCTCATTTAGAATTGCACAGTTTTAGCACAAATTCTGGAGGAATTGTATTGTATCCTATAAATTCTATGATTTTTTTGGCAAAAATTTATGAAATTTCTAGCCTCCAAACAAGGCTTGTTAGGTGGACACCCACCCATTAGCACCCTGTTAGAATGAAATGAGGAAATCCAGGCCAATTGCAATGTTTCCGGTGAAGTTCACGCGTTTCAAACAAGCTATAAGCTACTCAACGAGCACTTATAATCTACACTTAATTGTAATCACGCGCATATCAGCAATAGTGTATGTTTTTCTCCCAAAAATTGAGTCATTTAGGATGATCAATTGTTGTCATTGTTGCTTAAATCTTTTGCACCGCAGCGACGCAAGAGGAGGCGGCAATGGCGTACGACATGGCCGCCATCGAGTACCGAGGCCTGAACGCCGTCACAAACTTCAACCTCAGCCGGTACATCAAGTGGCTCCGCCCCGGCGCCGACGGGATGAGCGCCGCCCAGAACCCTCGCCCGATGCTGGCCAGCCTGGCGACGCAGGAGCTGCCGGAGATCGACCTCGACGGCATGGCGTCGTCGTTCCTGCACGACCGCCAGAGCATGGAGGACAGCATGGCGACGGCGCAGCTCCCCCTGTCGACGAGAACGTCGCTAGGCCACACCCCCACGACGTCGGCGCTGAGCCTGCTGCTGCAGTCGCCCAAGTTCAAGGAGATGATCGAGCGGACGTCGGCGGCGGAGAGCAGCACCACCTCCTCCTCGTCGCTGTCACCGCCGCGGCCGCCGCCGCAGGCGACCAAGGACGACGGCGCCTCGCCGCAGTGCAGCTTCCCGGAGGACATACAGACCTTCTTCGGGTGCGAGGACGGAGCCGGCGTGGGCGTGGGCTACACCGACGTGGACGGCCTCTTCTTCGGGGACCTGACCGCGTACGCCTCGCCGGCGTTCCACTTCGGGCTGGACTTGTGACGGTGGCGGCGCATAACGTCGCTGCGAGTGTCTGTGTGTGGCCAATGGCCAGGTTGGTATAGGCCGTTAATTAATTTCTTTTAATTAATTATTGGGTTTTGTCAATAGGAGAATCAAAATGAGAAAAAAGAAAGAAAACAAACAAGCTAAGAGGCAGAGGAGAGGGCAAGGTAACAGATAATTACAGTGCTAGTGAGGACTGAGAATTACTTAAAGATTGTTTTTTTTCCCTTGGTATAATCTGAGGTAGAGAGTGAGAAACAGATTGTTTCATTTGTTTCTGACAAAAAGGACCAATTATATGTATCAACATTAATACCTGAGAAAAGAGTTTGCATTGATATGTAATTAGGAATGATCCTTGATCCTGAGCAAGCCTGTCAGTAGCAGGCTGGTTTTCTGAAACCTTGTCTCGACAACTTGACTCAAGTTTCTGAAGATCCATATCCATCGATCCATGCTTGGCCCTTCCAGCGTCGAAGTTACAGCTTACACGCAAGTACGCGGCTGCAAGTTGAGGACGGTCCTCCTTTTGGCGTGTGCGAGCATAATGTCACGTTCCCACTGGATAAACACGAATCAACACAAACAGAATAGCTTTAGCACTAGACCCGACACAAGATAGAAAGTATTTGAGATAAAAAATTGGGGGAAATAGAAGCAAGGACTAGGAGTAACACTTAGACTGGGAAGTAGAAGCCATCTGGATTGGGGAATCGGAGAAAAGGAATATTAGGAAGGAACAGCAGACGGGGAGAAGGAGAGCCGGCTGTTGTTGCCTTTCTGTGTTAGTCGATCCTGTTGCGTCGCTGCTGCCTTACTCTTTGAACTCCTCACGTCCCACCTTGGGGCAAGGATGAGTCCAGCCCACGGCCTAACGGCCCTCGAGTGACATAGCCCAATGCCAGTCTGTGATACAGTGCACAACTCCTGGACCGTCTTCTTCGGCTCCTCCGATGTCGCCTTGGGAGCTCATTCCTTGAGCTCAGCGGAGTCCTACAGGCGATTATGCACCGAATCGGCGGTGGCGCAGGCCTAGAGACGATGATATCGCTTAGCTTGACGGTGGCGGTCGATGTCGGCGAGGAGACCACGGAGTGGTCAGCAGGCTCAACAGCATTGGAGGTGGTGTCGAAGAGGTGGTGTCGAGGTTGGTGTCGCGACCGCCCTCGATCATGCGGTTCAGTGTGGCAAGTATCTACTCACTCAACTCTGGACCGTCTTCTTCGGCTCCTGGCATTTTGGCCCTCGATCCTGCCACAACTTCTGCGGCTGGAATGGTCACTGCCTCACTGGCATTTTGGCATATGCCGCAATGACAGATCGCCAGTGCCAGTACCGGTTACCAGATCGGCCCCGTGCCGGGACACGGCCGGCCGGCGTTCTGCCGGGCAGCAGGAGCTAGCCGATCGATACGTATGTACGGGGACGTGTGAGGGTAGTTCGTTGAAACTGATGTGTTCTGAACTTCTGATTCTTTCAAAAAAGAAACTGATGTGTTCTGCATGCTGATGTGTCGTGGCGACGAGGAACAGTAGATGCTTATAGTATATACTTCGAGAGTGTCGTCGCTTTGTCAGTTGGTACTTGTTACTTGTTCTAGCAGCTTAAGGATGAAATGGTTAGCAGCTTAAGGATGAAATGGTTTGTCTTTACAGCAAGTTGGTGGCGGAGGAAGCGAAGTTGCAGTCACGGATTCTTGCTGGGAACTTACCAAAGAAACATCAAACAAGTTGGGGGAAATGGGAAAGGGAACTAAAAGAAATGGGCTCAGGACAAGCTACAAGAGACTTACTGGGCCATTGTGAAATTATCTGATGTGGCGGCAGAAACCATGTTGGGCGCGGTGCCATGGGCCGGTCCTGCGTCTTGCCTTACCGTTCATGGTCCTGGATCAGTGCACCGACTACTGGGCCACTAGATTTTCATGTAGGATTTGTTTTTTTTTTAAAAAAAATAACCAACTTTTTTTTTATTAATATTATAAAAATCAATAGTCAATTTTTTTTACAGAAATAATACTATGTCTGTTGTCACCAAATGAATTGGCGACATGCTAAGAAGGCGCCTTCTGTCGCTATTTCAAATTTCAACAATGTAGCGACAAAAGACATGTTGCCAAACTAAATCGACAGCAAGACTCCTGTCGGCCGATTGATCTGTCAACAAATGAATTGACGATAGGCTGACATTGAAGGTTTTGCCGCCAATTCAATTAGCGATAGGTCCTATCGCTAAGTGAATTGGTGACAGAAGCTGCCACATCAGCTTGTCACCAATATAGGTGGTTATTTCTGTAATTTTTTTACTATTTATTTTTGTAATATTAATAAAAAAATATATTATTTAAAAACATTTAAAGGATTTTTCTATAAAGTATTCACATGTTTTTCTCTCCAAAATCATAAAAAATTTGAGCAATTGGATGTAGATCCAACCACCCAAACACATCATTTTCCTTATGGAAGCTGCTAGCTTACACAATACTGTTGGAATGCATTTCCAATGGTGACGAAGATTGAATAATCCTTAATTAATGAAGATATTTATCTGTAATATTCATTACGGACAATAGTATTCTAAATAGCCCTCAAATATACCCTTGCTCGGTGATACTTGCAATGACTAGGAAAGGTTACGATCAGTTCAGATTACCACCATCCTATAGTTGGAAGGTATGTTACGACCAAGTAGAATCACGGCCACTATATGGTCGATAAGTCTCATAAACATATGGACCTTATCGATTAGGGACGCTGTACACTACGCTCGGCTATGCATGGTAGTTAATACAATACGTGCATGAATGCCTTTGACATAACCGCACGCACCTCGCTTTGTCTCTAGCAATAACCGCTCAACGAATGTGCAAGAAGGATGTCTCCTTGACAATAATCGTCATTAACGTGCATATTCAAGCAACTGTCAAGGTGTCTCCTGACACACATCAATTGCCACCATTTCAAACACTTTATAAGGGGCGGTGCCGGCAGACAAAGGGGAGAGACTAACACAAAGACAGAAGCCATTGATCCTTAGTCTTAGTTTCGGTGGCTTGTTGTGCTTTATAACCTCATTCAATACCAGAACACATAAGTATGGTTGTTATATATTCCCTCAGGGGAAGGTATGAACTTGTCTAAAAAAACCTATCTCTTCTTTCGTAATGTCGAGAGCCGTGTCCCAACACCTAACTCACAAATATCGATAGTAATTCGTCGACAATTGGTGCCATTCATGGGGGAGAAATGGTGATCTTCATGGATTATACTCAGATGCCTCCATGGCAACGGGTGGAATGTGGAGAATTGGTTCGATCTCACAATTATGTAGGAATCGACATGGATGTCTACTACAACTATGAGCTGAGCATCTATTCGTTTGAGAGCAATGCCTACTCTAGGGATCCTTCACAGACCCAGGAAACCATGCCTTAAACACATTGTAGGATGGTGCACTATCTCCGATGCTCTCACCAGCACCACTAATCCCCCCACACGGGGAGTCAGAATCCTCACAAGGCAAGGGTCCAAGCAACCACAACCAGTGTTGCCCGGCGACAGACACTGAACGCATTGAGGCCCCTGCTGCCAAGAGCTCAAGCCCATCCGAGGATGGCCAATTACCTTCATCAAGTCCTGGAACACACGATTCCGGGGCTCAATAACCATCTGTTAACCATCATTGTTTGGTTACCATTGCCCGGGGCACGGTCGAACACTTTGTAGTTGCAAGTCCGACTACACACCCAGAGAATTCACCTTCAACCGGAGACGATTATAACCGAGAATTTCCCTTCTAGACAGGGATTACTTCGAGTTGTGAAGCATTATCTTTTGACCACACATCAAGCCAGGAGGGATCAACCACTAGCGGTGACAACAACACCCAGGAGGTCTTCGTCCTCCCCAAGGTAGTTAGGATCGCGATCCTACTATTAGAGTCTTATAATTCTACGAACCCACGACAGCCTGTCGATCCAAATCGCACTGTCGATCCTACTTGTAGAGACTTAGGGCAAAAAAAAATTTGTAATTTTTTTAGAGGCCAGGCTTTGCTGATATTTTGTTTTAGAGCAAAATTTGTTGATATTAATTTCTGATAATAAAACTATAAATAAACAAGGAGCATACAAAATATTGTATTAGTGTGGTAATGCTAGTACAAATATCTATATTATAGCATGAGCAGTCTTGAGCTTGATAATGATAAGCTATTTTTATTCCTAGAGTATGTCTAGCTGCTTTTAAGGAACATGTAAGTGGTAAACCATATAAGAATTATACAAACTTATAGTATATATGTTAAATATGTGTATTTTTACAATTCCGTAGAATCGCCGATTCTACGATTCGATACTATAATTTCGATACTACCGAAGGCAAATCGATCCAACTTAGGATCTCGACTCTGACTACCTTGGTCCTCCCTATAGATCCTGATCACTCTCCGCGTAATAGGACTAAGGATGCTACCCACCGTACACACCCTTCAGGCGCTCGTATGATTGGCGAGAACCCCACCGACAATGAGGGAAATCTCAATATTCATGAGCGTAAGCGATATTCTCGAGGTGATCGCACTCCGCCAAGAGATGCCATAGCAGACTCAGATATAAATGATCCCGAGACTTCTAGGACAAGAAAGACTGTGGACCAGGACACGTTGCCTGGTTGAATCCGCTACTAGTCAGAAACTACTCTAGAATTGCAAAGGATCAATGATCTCATAAAAAATCTAAGCCAAGAGCTTGGAGAAGCATCAGGCTACAAAGCCTTTGCTCAAGGTATCGCTGAATGACTCTAGGATACTATGACCAGAGTCGAGCAGTACCAACAGCAACGTTCTAGAGATCACACTGGAACAACTCCATCGATTGCAAGCCATTCGCATAGCTCTCAACGAAGGGAACATCTACACCTCCCTTGACCTAATTTGTCCCCTAGTCAATCTCCCGACCATGATGGTAGGCGAAGGAGGAACCAACGTATACCCCCTATGACTGGTGGTCAACAAACTCCTCGAAGAAGTGGGCAACCACAACTCCCTTGGAGAAATCTGCATCAACGCATGGAACACGAGGACGATTATCCTCATAGGATTGATGTCTATGATAGATTAGGTCCTTTTACCGTTGGGTATCATCGAGTACAATCACCTGGTGATGTTAACCATTCTTTCCCACAAAGAAGGTGATATGACCATATTACCGGTTGTCAGACATTTTCACCCGACCTCCAAGCGGCTCGTTGGCCAAAAAGATTTCGACTAGCGAATATGGAGAAGTTCAATGGGAATCAAAACCCCTTAAATTTCTCCAAATCTATACTACTACAGTCCGAGTCATAGGGGAGGTGAGCATGTAATGGCTAACTACCTTTTGACGGTGCTAAAAGATTATGATCGATTGTGGCTACTCAACCAGCCAACCGAGTCGATCTACTCATGATAGCATCTCTATGATTTGCTGCTAGCAAATTTTCAGGGTACCTACAATCGCCCTGGAAAGGAGGATGGCTTGTGTCACATGCGACAGGACTCAGATGAGAGTCCGAAACCGAGGTTCACAGAGGATATTGCCTTGAACCCTTCGACCACTGTTGATACGGGGTGCCCGATCTTCACGACTTAGGATTTGGGATACTTGAGCAACCCACCAAATTTGATAAAGTCAATCGATGCCAGTGCAACGACCTACAACGAATAAACTCGCTGAACCACATGCTTGATGATTCCACTTATATTATATGTGCATTAACTATTCATTGAATTCTGGTTTGGATTTTACTTATCAAAGAAAGTCTAGAATTCAGATTATATAGGATATACACTTTACCTTTCAAGCTCCACATATTATCGTGTTAGTGCAATTGCTTGACCTTGAACTCGCTTGACCATCATCTTTGTGTTGACCCACACCACCCAAGTACGGGGTACTCCGCAATTCGGTATAGGGTGAGTAAGAACGTCAAATGGTAAGGGAAGATGAGGTTGAGAGTGATATACATATTTCACTAATCCACTATTGTTTCTTGTTGTTTTTGCACTACTAACCATGGTAGGTTACAAGTATGTGGAACTTTCTTTTTATGGGAGTTATAACCCGGAGGAGTATCATGAGTGGGAAGGACAAATGGAGAAACTTATTAAATTTCAGAAGCTTCCCGAAGCACAAGAGGTGTTGAGAGCTACTAAAGAGTTTAAGGATCATGCGTGTGTAGGGAGGGGTGGACGCCCTATTAACCCTAGGGATTCCCAAAACACTATTCACCACAAAAATCGAAGACATATCAGATTGCTCTTTTGCATCGTTCTATGGTTTGTGCAAGCCACCGGCTGCTCCCATGGAATTGTGTGACCCCCATTGATTTTTTTGCTTGTTCTTGATTGAATTGCAGGGAGATCAACCCCCACTTGATCGTGGCCAAGTGGAGCTACCATAGCCTGTGGTTAAGTGAGTTCATGCGTCGTAGGTCATTGCACTGGCATCGATTAGCCTCGTCGATTCGTTGGGTTTCACGGTGTATCCCAGATTCTAAGTCGTGAGGATCGGGCACCCCGTATCAACTGTTGTTGAACTCTGTGAGATGGTCGACCGCTATGCGACTACTGCTGAGGTAGTCGAATGGAACCGAACTATTGATTGTGATGACAAAGATTCTAGAGGAGTGAATGATAGTAGCAAGAAGAAAGAAAAGCAGGTTGGAAAAATCCAAGAGGAAATCTAAAGGCAAGAAGCCACAAATGAAATGCTCGAAGGAAGTACTAGCTGTAAGTGACAAGGAGCCTCGTGGCTCCAAACAGTACTCTGATCGAGGCGATGGAAAAAGCCTCGAATGAAAATCAGACAAGCCGAGGTGGTGCCCTTTCCATAAAAAGGAAGGGAACCACCTCTGCAATTATCGAGTTTTCCAACGAAAGGTCGGGTACTACTATTCTGGCAAGGGTCCACTTCCATCCATCAAAGAGGTGGGACAAACAAGTGGCAGAAAGCAGTCGCGGGATGATGAGGAGATGTCGTATCAAGACCCCAAGCATATGATCGACCACATCTACAAGGGCTCATCGGCATATGAGTCAAAACGACAGCTTAAGGCTGTCGAACGTGAGGTAAACTCTATCGACCCTCCTATTGTCCATAAATCACCTAAGTAGTTAGAAGTCTCCATTTTCTATGAAAAGAAAGATTGTCCGATCATATCTACTTGACCTGGTCGTTGTCCGATTGTGGTTGAATCCACTGTCAACAATTGGCGAGTTAATGGGGTTTTAGTTGACGGTGGCAGTTCTCTCAATATCTTATTTATGAGTGCCCTAAATGAAATGCAAGTACCCCGGACGAAAATAAGAATAGTGTGTATTCATTTCATGGTATCGTACCTGGATCGTTGGCCAGGCCTATTGGCCAAGTTTCCCTTCCTATCACGTTTAGAACTCCTAGCAATTTCAGGATGAAGACGATCTCCTTTGATGTGATCGATTTTGATACAACATATAATGTTATTCTTGGTCAACCTACTTTGGCAAGGTTTCTAATGGTTGCCTATTATGTTTACCAATGCTTCAAAATGTCAGGTCCCAAAGGAGTCATCATAGACCGCTGTGATAAGAAGGTGGCCCTCACATGCGACCGCAAATCCTTTGAGCTAGTGGGTCAGGTCGCTACTCGAGAACTCACAACATGCAGACTTCAACGAAGCACTCAAAGTTGAAGGTTGCACCCAAGCCGAATGACCAGGTCAAGGAGATTCCGCTTGATACAACAGAATCCTCCAAGACTATTTGCATCGGAGTCACTCTCGATCCGCATAGGAAGACATGCTCACTGCCTTCCTCCGAGCAAGCACATATGTATTAGTGTGGCAAGCTTCCGACATGCCTGGGGTCCCCAGGGAGGTTATCAAGCATAGTTTAACTTTACGACATGATAAGAAGCCCATCAAATAAAAGTTGCGACGCTTTGCACCTAACCAACGAGAAGTTATCTAGTCAGAACTCGACAAGCTACTTAAAGCAGGTTTTGTAAAAGAGGCCGGTCACCCTGAGTGCTTGGCTAATCCTGTAATGGTTAAAAAATATAACGGTAAGTGGAGAATGTGTGTAGATTTCAGTGACTGAAATAAAAGCTTGTCCGAAGAATGATTTTTACCTTCCATGTATTGATCAATTGGTTGATTCTACGGTTGGTTGTGAGATGTTAAGTTTCCAATATGCATATTCTAGATATCATCATATTAGTATGTGTCACGTTCATTAGTCCATTTGGAAATTTTTGCTATGTTAAAATGCCATTTAGATGAAATAATGTTGGTGCTTCCTTCGAACGCGTAATGCAAAAGACTTTTTATCCTCAATTAGGTCGAAACTTGAATGCCTATGTTGATGATCTTATCGTAAAAAGCATAAAACATCTAAATCACATCTCGGGCATGTAGGAAACGTTCGACTACCTCAGAAAACACTACTTGAAACTCAATCCCGAGAAGTATGTGTTTGTAGTCTCCTCAGGAAAGCTACATGGGTTCTTTGTTTCTACGAATGGCAATGAAGCCAATCTTGAAAAGATCATGACCATTGATCAAATGCGCCCTCCTATCACAAAGAAAGAAGTCCAAAAACTCACAAGGTGCATGGGAATGTTAAGTCACTTCATAGCACGTTTGGGAGAAAAGGGGCTTCCTTTATTTAAACTTCTTAGAAAACATAAGGGTTTCGAGTGGTCCGAGGAGGTAAACAAAGCCTTTGAGAATGTCAAGAAATAACTTAAAAGTGATCCAGTCTTGGTTTCTCCACAACTAGATGAACCACTCTTAGGGCATCTTCAATAGTGTATTTATTGTCGTCTCTTACCTATGACACATCAACAAAATTCTACGTGGAGGAGAGAGGGGGAGAAGAGAGAGAACAGGTCGTCTCTTCCTGAAGAGACGATCGTGCACGCAAAACAAGACATAATACATTAATTTACTCTAGATGACATGTAGGCCCGTTTTAAAGAAAAATTATAAAATATAAGTATTGGAGAGTGTGCTAGAGACTGTCTATTGGAGATGTTGTCTCTAAAGATGATGTAACATATGTTAGAGACAAGGTTGTCTCTAACTATTGAAGATGCCCTTATTATACCCGACTGCTACGCCACAAGTAGTAAGTGTAGTACTAGGCACTGAATGCGAAAATACTTAATGACTAGTATACTATGTAAGTGAAGTTTTACATGGGCTTGGGCCTAAGGAACACTGTCCACATGTCCAAAAGTTTACATATGCCCTCCTCATGTCTTCGAGGAAACTGTGTCGTCTGAGTTTCCCTTAGGAGAGGTACTCTAGAATAGGGAAGCAGCGGGGTGCACAGCTAAATGGTTGGTTGAACTTCGGAAGTTTAACCTCCATTTCGTGTCCCGAATGACCATTAAATCATAGATCTTGGCAGACTTTGTCACTGAATAGACAAATTCTGAACTAGTTCAGGAACCGGGTATGAATCACATGATCAATGGACAATGTACTTTGATGGGTCACTAACGCTTAGTGGCTCTGAGGCTGGGGTGGTCTTGGTTTCTCCAACCAGAGAGACCTTAAAATATACTATTTAGTTAAACTTCTCTGCCACTAACAATGTGGTGGAGTACGAGGATTTACTAGCTGCTATCCGAGCAGTGAAAGCACTCGCGATTCACCAATGACTCATGAAAGATAATTCTTAGTTAGTCGTGAATCAGGTCAGAAATGAGTACCAATGCTATAATTCGACATGTCTCAATACTTATCGAAAGTCAGGATCTTGAAAAGAATTTTTTCGGTCTTGAGGTTCAATACATCACTCGAAAGGATAGTTTTCTCGTCAAAAAGTTAGCTCGACTAGCTTCTTTTCGATCAACCGTGCCACAAGGTGTTTTCTTGGAACAGCTCTAGAAACCGTCTCTAGTCGAAAAACCAGAAACAACTCCGAGTGAGATAGCCTCTCTAGAATACGAGGATACTTGGATGAATCCCATCTTTGAATATCTTCAAAAGGGTACCATACCTGATGATGATCTTGAGGCTGGACGTCTATCCCAAAAGGCCAAAATGTATACTTTAGTCGAATGAGTCCTCTACAAGCGAGGTACTCAAGGGGTGCCCATGCTATGTATATCGCAGAAACAAGGAGTAGAACTCCTTAATGAAATAGACGGAGGTATCTGTGGAACTCATGCTTCCTATAGAACCTTGGTCGGTAAGGCCTTTCAACAAGATTTCTACTGGCCAACAGCCTTCCACGATGCTAAAGAGCTCATTATTAAGTGTGTACAATGTCTGTTTCATAGCAAACAAATATACCAACAGCTCAAGCATCACAAACAATTCCTCTTTCTTGGCATTTTGCAACCTAGGGTTTAGATATCCTACGGCCATTCCCAAAGGCATCAGGTGACCTCGAGTACCTTTTGTGGCAATTGACATGTTCACAAAATGGATCGAAGATAAACTTGTTTCTGGGATAACAACGGAAGCTGCTAAAAAATTAATTATGAAAAGTGTTATCAGTCATTTTGGTGTATTGAGTCAGATTGTAATTGACAATGGTACCCAGTTTGTGAGTGCAAAATTTCAAAAATTTTGCAAAGAACTAGGTACCAAATTATGCTATGCCTCTGTTGCTCATCCACAAAGTAATGGAGTAGTCGAAAGGGCAAATAGTTAAATCATGTAGAGAATTAAAACCTGAGTATTCAACCAGCTTGTAAAGTGCATAGGAGATTGGGTAAAATAATTACCCTCCATACTATGGGCAATTCGCACGACCGCTAGTCGGGCTATAGGCGAACCCCCCCTCCCCCATTTTTTTCCTTATTTTTTGGTGTCGAGGCTATGCTTCCACCAGAACTTAAAGATTAGGTCCACAAGAGTCAAAAATTTAATTCAACAACCTGGATCAAGAATAACTTCGAGCTGATGACATCAACCTACTTGAAAAAAAAGAGGAATCAAGCTTTAATATGATCAGCAATCTACCAAGAAACCCTACGCTAGTACTATGATAGTAAGGTCCAACCTCGTAGCTTTGCTGTATGTGACTTAGTTATGAAAAAGATTCAGACTCAGTCTAATTAGAATAAGCTCTCCCCTAAATGGTAATGCCCTTACACCGTGGTCGAAGTCATGCGACCGTATTCGGTATGATTGGCAATGGAAGACGGTAAAGTTCTCTCTAATTGATGGAACATCAATCCCTTAAGGCAATTCTATGTATAAACTCTCATGCTTTCAATAAAGTTTATGTTTTCTTTTAATTTTTTTGCATAATATATGTTTCGTAAGTTTCAACAAGTTTCGGATTCCAAGTTTGCAGGTTTCGCGGGTTCCAATGATTTTTAAGTTCCAAATTTTAGAAGGTTTCAATAAGTTTCAAAGTTCAAGACCCAAGTTTCAATAAATTTCAAGTTTCAAAATACCATGTTTCAACTAATTTCAACTTTGAAAATACCATGTTTCAACAAGTTTCATGGATACTTCAAGTTTCAAAATAAAATTCATGCAAGTTTCGCAAAAAGTTTCAGAAATTAGAGTGAGTTTCATAGAGTTTTAGACTGAAATGTCAAAACCTTGAAAGTGAATTTTAGGGTTCAAAAACTTAAAACTAAAAATTCCAAAGAGTTTCAAACAAGTTCCAAAAATAAACTTCAAGTTTCGGAGAGTTTTAACAAATTTCAAAAAAAAAACTGTGCCAGTTTGACACAAGTATCACAAAAAACAAACGAGTTTCAATGAAATTTGAATAAATCTTCAAATTTTAGAAGAAAAAACAAAGCCCGCAGGTAGCGAAACGTAGCCATGCTCACTCACTCGCGGCAATCATCGCTGCTGGCGTACTGCCGACATGTGCGTTCATTGACGCGGTTGTGTCTTCTCACCCACAACAGGCCGCGACTGTTGTCCTACTGTCGCCTCGTCGGTTCCTGCATGGCCAACACGACTGTTCACCTGCTGCCGTCGTGCTTGACTGTTCGACAGTAGGCATTGTCGCTACTAACCTGTTGTCGCCTTGCCCGCTCGCTGCCGCGACCGTGCCTTCTCAGCCACAACCACCTTGCTCACTGTGACCATCACGATAGAGCCCAAATTGGGTTAGGAAATATAGGGGAATTGAACTAGGGTGAGCTAAGGTTCGTATCGCTGCCACAATTGGCGAGATCCTTTGTTCTCGACGGCAAACGCTGGTGGGGAGAGGAGGAGGAGAGAGAGAGGGAGCGAGGACTGAGTGAGGATGAACCCATGCGAGCAGAGAGATCGATGGAGTCACGCGAGGATAGGGGAGGCATTTCATTCTTTCGATCGGATGGCTCTGTCCTATACCGTCGAATCGTTAGAAAACGGTATAATGTTTTCTAGGTTTTTCTCTTTCCTTATGCTATCCCTATAGGTGTCGCGTGGAGCTCCTTCGCCAAACCTTCGCCTAGACGGTGAAAAAGTAACAAAAACAAATGAATTTACGAGGGAGGGGTTGGTGTGTGTTCCAGAGCAAAAGGATTAGGGATGGTGCAAGAATTATGAAGCAAATTCAACGGTAAGAATCTCCTTTTTGTGCTTTTGGCCATATCTAGATTACAAGAATTTCGCATAAAGTGGTACAAATTATGTAGAAATTAATCATTCCAAAACCCTTCAGCACAAATGATCTCTAAATGTTTGGGTCTTTGGGAGGACTCGATTTTCATTTCAGCTTGGAGTTACCAAGCGCTTAACTTCATTTCCAGCCTTGCGTACTCACTAGTCATGAGTCATGTTCCACCCTGTTTTTGCACATTGGGGTCGTGGCCACTGCTACCATACATGCCAGGTAGGCACTACTGCGCGCATGAATTTTGGACACTGTTGGCCCCTTATACCACCACAAGTCCAAATATAGCCCCCTTACCACCAAAATTCCATTTCTAGCCACCTGAGCCCGCCTGCTGCGCGCTCACACCACATCAGCCGTCTGCTGTGCTCCCCAGCCATAGTAGCAAGTTTCTACCCTCTCGCACAGCAGCAGGTCGAGGGCACTGTAGCACTGTAGCGCTCTGGCAGGTTTTTCTCCAAAATCCATTTAAGAATATTTTTTGTAGTAATTTCTAAATATAGAAAATAATCTCAAAAAATTATGAAATTTTTGGTGGAGCCTCTTGTCATAGTGTACTTGCTTGTGTAATTTTTCAAGATTTTATCCATTTTGATTTTTTTCTCAAAAATTCATTTAAGAATATTTTTGTAGTAATTTCTAAATATAGAAAATGAGGTCCAAACATTATGAATTTTTTCAGGCTCCTTACACAGTGGGCTTGATTGTGTAATTTTTATAGAATTTTATATGCTCTGAAATTATCTCGACAAATTAAGGGTTTAGGTCTCGAAAATTAGGACAAAAGGTTTTAGAAATTAGGTTTTTATGATTTCATGTGACTTAAAATGTGGGAAGTTTAGTACCACATGACTACTCTAGGTAAGAGACACTCCCTCCTCCACACATCTGTTGTCCCGTCGCTGCTGTCCCCCTTTGCCCGCAGTGCTTGCTTTTATGGCAATTGTTTGATTGAGTACTGGGGCTGATGGTACCAGTAGGTGGCATGGGTGATTTCGTTGGTGTTTCCAATTCCACCATAGAAATAGGTTTGTGCAGCATACTTGGTGATTCCCGAGTGGCAACAGCAAAGGGTGTAGGATGAGCAAGTGCCAAGTGACCGTTCGGTACAATATTATCGTCAGCAATGTCAAACGACCATTCACCATCTTCAGGTTGATCAGGATTGACTGTTCTGTTTTCATTATTCTCTCCCATGTTAACCAAATTATGATCATTAGCTTTCTTCTTAAATGCATTGTACTGCAAATGATCATTCTTCCTTGGATTGTTGTTTCTAGTTTGTAGTGGTTCTTCAGCAATAGCGTTGACTAGCACACGGCAAGGGCATGCACCTTGTCCCTACAGAATGAACAAATATAGTGACCGGGATACGATGGTAACAGCAAAACCATATAGGCTACATATGGAAGGTAATTGCATGAAGTCTTATGTTCCCTTCTGCATATGTGATATATTACATTTTGTATCTTTAAAGTGGGATCCCTTGAATTATTGTTGAGATTGCGATGTGTCCACCAGTGGCAAAAACAAAATTCAATGATCAAGGGCCAACTTTCCCACCACCTGTCCTCCCTCCTCCGTACATCTGTCGCCTCATCCAGAATTCTCGACGCCAACACTTCCAGAATTCCCGGCGCCAACGCCGCGGCTCCTCCTTCGCTCGACCTTAAGTACTGAACTCTCGCAGTCGCTCTTTGCTCATCTCAATTGCGTTTTGCTTCTCGTTCTGGCGCTCATCGCTGAGGATTTAGAGAACGTAACATAATTACTTTTTCGGGGAGATTAAGTATTTGTTTGCTTCTCGTCGCTCGTTGCTCGGCCTTTTTTTAATTGCTTTCCCCCGAAGAGCAAGTAATTTGTCGGATGCTTTTGTCATTATTACTATAGTCATAGTTATTAGTTAGCCAGTCGTAAGTAGTTAGTATAGTGGTAATTAATTAGTTAGTTTAGTGGTAATTAGTTAGTTTACTGGTAATTAATTAGGTTAGTGGTAATTAATTAGTCTAGGACCTTGTCAAGGAGGCACCGGAGGAGCCCAGGACTCACCTGACGGAGATCGGCGATCACAGTAACCTTGTCAAGGAGGCACTGGAGGAGCCCAGGACTCGCCTGACGGAGATCGGCGATCATAGCAGCTTCTCTCATCGCCCCGGAGCACTCCATATCCAATAGGTGAGTTACGTACGTCCTAATTTTCTATTTGCGTATCTGGCTGCCCGGGTGCACTCCGTATCAAAGATGTGAGTTATATACAATTTACATTCTTGTTACGTTTGTTATTGTACAATCCACTTACATCATGGAATCGCAGGACATGGCGACTTCGACACTCACCGCCACCGTGGGCAGCCCTGAGACAAGGGGCAGTGGCTATGGCGTCGCGAAGACTAGTTGTAGACATCATTGCATAGACGATACATATGATATTCTTTGTTAATTTATCGGTTCAATATGGATGATGTTGGTACAATACAATATTAAAGAATATCATCCACTTTAACACTGTGTTGTACCACAGGCTAGATAGGCTTGTACGTGATCAATTGAGGGAAATGCGTGGCATGCAGATCATATAACAACGTACCGTAGCCTTCGAAACGCATACGAGTCGGAGGTTGCGGTATGTTGTTATATGATCTACATGCCACGTATTTCTCTGAGTTGGTTCATGTACAATCTTATCTATCTTATGGTACAATACAGTGTTAAAGTGGATGATATTCTTTAATATTGTATCGTACCATAGGCTAGATAAGCTTATATATGAACTAACAGAGGGAAATACGTGGCATGCAGATCGTATAACAACATAGCATAGCCTGCCCATTGTTATATCATCTGCATGTCAAACATTTTCCTCAGTTGGTTCATGCACAAGCTTATCTAGTATGTGGTACAATATAGTATTAAAGAATATCAGTGTCCCGATTGCAATAAACATGCGCGTGTATCATGTAATGCTTGTAATGCTTCAAGTGTCGTCAATTTTATGTATGAACACATACACTACAACTCCATTGGAAACCCTAATTCTGTTATGAGTACTTTGTGTGGGAATTCATGAAACTCTAATTTTCAAAACCTAAAATCCAAATTTTCAAGACCTATATTAGAAAATTCCTACAAATAGTATACTTAAATGAATTTTCAAGATAAAATCAGAACGGATAAAAATTTTCAAACAGAATCATTTGCACCAACATCAAATCGTCCATGTCTGCATAGCCAAATGCAACTGTAATGACCATATGAAAAAGAGAGGTGGATCAAACACAAGCATGTGAATAAAAAAACTAAATTAAAATGGCAGACTATTACAACTTGTAACATAAGAGTACAAGTTCTAGAGCATAAAGAAGCAAATATATATGCCAGATTGTACTATGCATTGCAGTGCATGAAGAGTATGAAACAACAACATTTCAATCTAACGTTTTAGGGCATCTTCATAATCACAACGAGCATTCTTAGACCCTTCAATTGCATTCTGTAGAAGCTTCATAAAGTACTCTGCTTTAACTCCACCATAGTGTAGTAATGTGATCAAGAACCTTGATGTTAATGTCCTTTTGGGTTGATTGTTGAGGAAAAACTGTAATGATTTATTTCTTATGAACCAAAAGAAACTTAATATGAATTAATACAAAACCTCCCTATGTTGTTACCTTATTTGTTAAGTTGTACAGAGTAGTTGTGAAGAGATGTTTTCTTTTTACATGATTGTTATGAATTACTACTCAATACGTGAGTTCACAATCCACTATGGAAATTATACTACGGTGAGGTCAGGCACTGGAAGATTTATTGCCTATGCTGCGTGACAGCAGAGGACAATAATAAGTTAGCACTCGGGGCTAACGATCAACTTCTACTTACTATAATAAGCTTTTTATAGGTTTGGCTTAGCGGTTTAGGTTTTACCTATAGTGCTGTGACACCTACTAAAACTTGTGCCTGGCCGTAAAAAAGGGTTCCTAATATGTCTGGTCCAATTGTCTGCTTGGTTAATAACTTATAATTTACAGGAAGGGGTCGTAAGTAATTCGTATCTTGTGTATATGCAGTAAGTATGTATTTATATGCACTTGAAGTATGTATTTAAATGGACCAGACATGTTTGCAGGAAGGGTTCCTAATATGTTCGATTTAACATCTTGGTGTGGCGCATGGCGTCACACAACACCGAAGCGAGAACGGTGGGGTGCGGGTATGCCGCGCTCCCAAAAATGTGGAGAACATGCAATGATCAGTTCTTCAATCGTCAGTAATCAGACTTCAGACTAAGTCAGGCTTCAGACTTTCTGCTTTCGGAAATCACAGCAGCAGCAAAATATGTCCGGAACGAACACTACTCCTAATCTAGGAAAACTCTTTCGTTTATGGAAAAATTTCGCTAGGGGGCGAAACCACCGAAATTACCGAAGTTTCGGAATTTCAGTTGAATAATTCGGTAAAGCATTCAAATTGTCGTTTAAAATTTGTCCAAAATTTTCAGATTTTCAGATCTGCTGCTCCGTTCACATTCAGTGCAAATACACATCAACGGGCTGCTGCTCCGTTCATCCATCTCGATCTCTAGCGAACACAGCAAATAATTTTACCCAAATGCCATGGAACGCAAGTGTATGATCCTGATTCCTTACAAGAATTTGAAGGAGGAAAGCCATAACAAACGCAAACAAAAAAGAAGGCAAGAAGAACAAATCAAAAACATAAAGTACGACACACCAGACCAATGCATGTGCCATACAAATCGTTGGCGCTCATGCTCTCATGCTGCTCGCCGCCTCCATGCTGCTGATGCACCACAAGAATCCCCATGTGCCCCTCGCCTCCACCACTGCCATTGCCGCCGACCTGCTGCTGCGCCGCCCCCGCTTGGAGAGGACAAGGGGGAGGAGGTGAAGGGGAGAGTGGGAGATGCGAGGGGATCAGGCTTCAGGTGACACGGGGGAGGTTAGGGGCTTAGGGAAACACATTGGGCCAGCTGGATGGCTTTTGGGCCGGGCCAAATTCAATTTGGATGAAATGTTTTGAACGAAAGGAGTTTCTTTCGAATGGGACGAAATGAACGAAATTTTCGAAATTTCGGCGGAATTTCGCCGAAATTGTGAACCCTGCTCCTAATTCAATCTCTTAACTATCCAATTATATCTCTTAAGGAGATACTATCCTATTTCTGCCTAACCTTACCTCTTTCCAAGTTTAGATGCTGCCTCACTTCAGTATTATTAACTGTTGTGCCAAGAAAACTACTAGACAAATAATTGAATATAATTGTGATGACTGCTTTGCAATTCTAGCTGATAAGTCAAGTGATGTAATTGGATTATATATGAATTTCCTTGCCACATTAAGTAATTTAGAGATTAATTCCCATTTCTGGTGCTTTTTTTTTCTTGAGGGACTTATCCAGTAATACACTGAGCGGATCGATTCCACATTCTCTTGATAAGCTGATCAAACTTGCATCGTTGGAAGTGCTTTTTTATCTGGATAAACCCATGAAATTGTATAACAAGTTATGTTCTACGACAAATGTTACTTTTACCACGTGTGCAGCAATGTGTCCATGAACTTCCTGACAGGAGCAATACCATCATATGGTTCACTTGTCAATTTTAATAAACTTCGTGAGTTATCTATCGCTGTGTTATTCTAGTGTGCACCCCTATCTTCTAATTTCTAGTTCCGCCACTGCACAACACTCTTGCCGGTGTGAAAAGCATCTAGGCCCCTAAAAATACGTTTTGGTAATTTATGATAATATGTGAGAATGGGACTTATTGGTTTGTTGAGTTTTTACAAGGCCTAGTCCCATTGGAAAATATGATCTTGAAGATGCATGCTAAAAGTTTTATGAAGATCAAGTACAGCTCAAGCATAAGGTACAAGTGGTTTTGAAAACATTTTCTTTTACCGGTCTTAGGAGAAATAGGTGGAAGACCGGATTATAGGTTAAATGTCGTACTATTAAGAGGGATCATGTCCAGTAGCTTGATGGCATGTCTTGTGCTTTATGGATTAGTTTAGGATCATGCATGCATATGGAATTCTTTTTGTCAGCCAAATTTGCACTATTAGGACAATCGGTTGTTCCGATCGATTGTTGGCGGTATATTTTTTACAGAGAGCCTCTTTTCTGGTCTCGGTGCCAAACCCTCAACGCGGTAGTACCGCAGGTATCATTGCGGTATGACCGGAATGCGGTAGTACCGTTTTTGATAAGCGGAAGTACCGCAGGCCGGTTATTCCGATTGTTACTTGGCGGTATGTATTTTCCAGAGTGCACCCCTTTTGTCTCTCTTTGAAAACGGTAGTACCGCACTCACCTTGCGGTATGACCGCTCTGCGGTAGTACCGCTCGACAGTTGGCGATAGTACCGCTCTGCCAGATAAAACGGCTATGTCAGGTCATTTAATGCATCTGTTTTAGCCGTTGCAGCGGTGGTTGGAGAAGTGTGGTAGTACCGCCCCATACATGGCGGTAGTACCGCATGTGGCTGAAAAGTTGGGTTTTCTTCTCCAACGGCTATAATTGTTGTTGGGGGGTATAAATACTTCCCCACCTGCTCAAGGACAGGGTGCTAGACCACATTTAACATCTTTTGAGCCTTGTGTATTCATTCAACTCCTCAAATTCATTTGTTCACTCTTTGAGAGGTTGTTGAGCTCATTCAAGTGCATTCATCATTCTAGTTGATGCTCTTGCACTTGAGTGTCGTCAAGCAAAGGTCTTGATTTGTTACTCTTGGAGTTTTGCCGAACTCCTAGACGGCTTGGCGGTGATTGCACGGTGATCTCTTCAAGAAGATTGTGAAGAGGCCCGGTGCCAAGATTGTGAGTGGTTTGGTGTTCACCATCTCCGGAGTGGAGGAAGAACAACCAATAGTGATCGAGAAAAGGCTTAATACGTGGAGCCGGCTTGGTTGGTTCAAGCTCCCTCAACGTGGACTAGTGAAGACCGGCAAAGTCTTCGATACCACGGGAAAACATCGTTGTCTCTTTGTGGTTATTTCTAGTCTTTACTCTTCCGCATTTATATTTCTAGCTTGATCATTGTGCTTGTATTGCTTAGCTAGAAGTATAACTTGTTTAGACTAAATTGTTAATTAGTTTAACTCGTACATTTGTGAAAAAGTTTAAAAACCTCCTATTCACCCCCTCTAGTCGGTTATCCTTGATCCTACACGGTGGAGACACGCGAGCGAATCAATCGGGAGTCAGGTCTAGAGATTCAGCACGCCATAAAAGCGAGCATTGCGGGCAAGGGGGGATAGCAGCGACGGGGTGACAGATGGGCGGAGGAGGGAGTGTCACTTACCTAGAGTAGTCATGTGGTACTAAACTTTCCACATTCCAAGTCATATGAAATCATGAAACCCAAATTTCTGAAACCTTTCGTCCTAATTTTTGAGACCTAAACCCTTAATTTGTCGAGACAATTTTAGAGCATATAAAATTATATAAAAATTACACAATCAAGTCCACTGTGTAACGAGCCTGAAAAAATTCATAATGTTTGGACCTCATTTTCTATATTAGAAAATTCCTACAAACAGTATACTTAAATGAATTTTTGAGAAA
This sequence comes from Ampelocalamus luodianensis, assembly GCA_036346255.1. Classification (NCBI taxonomy): domain Eukaryota; kingdom Viridiplantae; phylum Streptophyta; class Magnoliopsida; order Poales; family Poaceae; genus Ampelocalamus; species Ampelocalamus luodianensis. The sequence continues at coordinate 46,383,282 of CM070633.1, forward strand.
AAAAATTAGAACGGATAAAATTTTGAAAAAAATTACACAAGTAAATACACTCTGCCGGGAGACTCCACAAAAAAAATTCATAATTTTTTGAGCTCATTTTCTATATTTAGAAATTCCTCCAAAAAAATATTCTTAAATGGATTTTTGAGAAAAAATCATTATAGTGCTCTGATACCCACTGCTTATTGCGCGGAAGGGAGCAGACTTCTTTGCTCTGGCTAAGCGATCTGGCAGCATGGTGTTGCGATGCGGGGGCATAGCGGCGGTCGAAATGGAATTTCAATGGTAAAAGACTATATTTGGAATTGTGGTGATCTCAAGGCCAACAGTGTCCAACGGCGGCCGTGTAGGCTACCGATCGAGAACTGGACCGGTCAGGCTAGCTGGTCCAAGCGTGCTGCTAGCGATGACTAATGATCGGACAAGATCGAGCTGAATCGGGCGCATGCTATGATATTGTCAGCTTAAAATGTTTGCAGAGAGAGAGAGAGAGATACTATGTTTTCCATTCGTACGAAACCATAGTAGCTTAAGCTATATAGGATCGATATACACACTAGGCACCAGCTTGCAGCCTTGCAGGCAGAAGGAGCCATGCATGGGCTATATCTACTTGGACCTGCAGCTTGAGGTGGTGGTCCCCAGTGAATCTAGCAAGGTGCTAGCTGCTGGGTGCCCATGCAGAATCCGGGAAATTGATCTCCTACATTAAAGTTATCAGGCAGAGGAGCTAAAGTGTTGTATATTAGCATGTGATCTCTACTATTTCATAAAAAAAAAAACCAAAGTTCATATCAGTGTCTGCAGTATTTTTTCTCTCACTACAGTAATGCTGACTGTTTACTTGCGAATCACTGTTTATACGGTGATCTCTGCACTGCAGCGGCGGAGAATCCGCATCAGGAATCCGCGCATCTTGGCTGATTCTGGGGAGCAAGTGTGTCCTTTCGTCCCCAGAGAATCAGATCATCAATCAATCCCACCTGTTTGCACGCCAGCCATACATGCATGCATGGCATATTGGCATGAGTGTAAACAGAGCCTGCGGCCCTAGCAAAACTGCAAAAGTAATCGAGCAGAGCAGAGCCTAGTACATGCTTTTCAATTATAGTACATGTTCTTGTTTTAGATACTTTTCAATTAGTACCAAGTTCTTGTGCAACATGCTCAATGACTAGGCTTGCTGTTTGTGGGAATACTTGCTATTCACTGTTAGTATTTTATATCTTCTACATCATTTGCATAATCTTGTATATCTTATGTATTCCTCCACTATCTTGTGCTAGATTTATGATGGAATCTATAGCTGAAAGTAGCAGTGCAAGTGTAAGTAGTACATCTCCTTTGCTGGTGCCACAACCATCTTCCACTGCTACAAATGTTTCTGTTTCAGCTGCTAGTGCATTGGTGCCAAGGAATGAAGTTGATTTGACTGATGATACTGGTACTGAGACCGATATTCCTGCTCTTGCTAGGAAGAGAGCAAAGAAGTGCATCTTTGATGTTTGGGAGCACTACACAAACTATGAGAAAAAGAAGAAAGGATCAGAAGGCAAGATGATTACAGAGTATTGGGCTAAATGCAACAAGTGCAGGTACGAATCTCGTTGTGAGAGTGCGAGAGGCACATTAGTCTTTTGGAATCACTTGGCTAACAAGCACTAAATCAAGAGAAGTCAGCAGCTTCTAAAATTGATGAAGAGTGGAGATGACAATAACATTGCATCTATTGAGACTTATAGGTATGATGAGGCTGACAGTAGAGCTGGAAACGAGCCGAGCCGAGCCGGCTCGAGCCAAGCTTGGCCAAGCTCGGTTTGGCATGCGGCTCGTCTCGTTTGAGTCACGAGCTGAAACCCGAGCTCGACTCAGCTCGGAAGTGAGCTCGAGCCGGCTTGTGAGCTCGTTCGAGCCAGAGACAACCATGGCCATGGGTGCGAACGCAGATCAAGAAATCCATGGGTGCGGCTCTGCAGGGACTCGGGAGTGGAGCAACCGGAGGCCAAGAAGAGTCAAGATCCCCAGTTGAGCGGAGAGAGAGAGCAGCAATGGTGATGGAAGCTAGGACGACCAAGAGAGAGGTAGGGCTGAGTCCAACAAGTGGTAGGAAATGACGACGAAGATGACAGATTGGGCAGAAACAATGCACCCAAGAAAGCAAGATAGAATCGGGAGGAGGAACAATTACAAATCCAAATCTTGGAGAAATCCATAGAATTTGGTTTGGGATTAAAGCGCCCCACGAATGATTGCGATAGTAGGGAGGGGATTGAGAATCTCCTCAGGCCCGTGGCCTCCTCCAGCACTGCGCCGCCGCCCAGGCGGCCGAGATTCTTCAAGCAGCTCCCGGGGCTCATTGCGGCGGCGGCTGTGGCTGAGATTCTTCACACAGCTCCCGACGCTGTTCAGGCTGGGTGACGTCAAGGACGCCTCCGAGGAGGTGCGGCACCACCACAGCTGGAGGAGCAAGCCGTGGCCGTGATGAGATCGCCGCCGCGCTCAACAAGATGAAGAAGGAGATCTCCGCCTCCATCTCCCACTTCAGAACCCCAATCACGAAGCTCGACGAGCTCTTGGTCGCATCGACGGCCTCCGCCATCACCACATCCGGCGGGCGGGCGGGACGGGAAGGGGGAGAGCATGCGAGTCCAAGGGTGGGGAGGGTGGCAGAGGGGTCGGGGAGATGAGCTCCTCGGAGTGGTTGAGGGAGAGGTGGACGGCGGCGGCGATGTGGAGGACCGGGGGTCCGGGGGGATGACAGGGCGTGCGGGCACGGGTGGCAGCGGGGGGGGGGGCGGAGCTAGTGGCGGCATGTGGTTGGAGTTGGAGGAAGAGGAGAGGATCAGAGGAAGGGATCATCTGGGACTCTCGGCCTCTCGGTACTCATAGGGGAAGGCAAAAGACACACGAGCCAAACGAGCCGACCGAGCCGCTCGCGAGCGGCTCGAGCTCGGCTCGAAAAAGTTGCGAGCTAGGAGTTGGGCATGGCTCGGGTTGATAATTTACGAGTCCGAGCCGAGTCGAGCCGAGCCTGCTTCGAGTCGAGCTGGCTCGCGAGCCTCGAGCTATTTTTCCAGCCCTAACTGTCAGTTTGAAAAAAATTATATTTGGCAATTATCATGCATGAATATCCCTTTAATATTGTTGAGCACGAGTACTTTATGGAGTTTATCAAGTCATTGCGTCTTAGTTTCCAATTAAGAGTCGCATTACTGCCAGAATAGATATATTGAATATCTTTGTAGAGGAAAAGAAGTTATATAATTACTTCAAAACACTTGCATGTCGCTTATTACAACCATGGACATGTGGACATCAAACCAAAATAAAGGTTACATATGCATCACTGTGCATTGGATAGATGACAATTGGAACATGCAGAAAAGAATTGTTAAGTTCATGCATGTAGAAGGACACTATTCGGAAAGAAACTTGTGCGCATAGTTTATGATAGTGTAGGTCTGGAATCTTGATAGGACATTGCTTGCCCTTACTTTGGACAATGCATCGGCTAATGATGTATGTGCTAAGAGGGTAGTACTAAAACTCAATAAGTCAGCTCCCTTGATCTGTGATGGTATCTTTTTTCATGTGAGATGCTTGAATCATATTTTAAACCTTGTTGCTCAAGATGTTTGAAGCAAATTGCACCAGCTATTGTAAATACCATAAATACAATTGCAATTGTGAAGAACTCTCTATTACAGTATGAGCAATTTATGAAGTGTGCATCAGAATGTAACTTAGATGTGATAAATGGTCTCCCCTTGGATGTTCCAACAAAGTGGAACTCCACATATCTCATGTTAAAGCAAGTTATTTACTATAGGCATATTTTTGGTAGGCTTTCCCTTTGACACAGAAGCAAATATGTGATATGTGCACCGACTACTGAAAATTGGACTATAGCAAAATATATATCTACATGTTTGAAGAGATTTTATGATGCTACTGAGATCTTCTCCGACATTAAATATCCAACAGCAAATCTATTTTTTTTAATACTTTTGCAAGATTAAGCTTGCCATTGCAGACTGGTGTGACAACCCTGATCCTATTATATCTACTATGGCTCATTCCATGCAAATTAAGTATGATAAGTATTAGAAAAAGTTCAACATGGCTCTAGCTGTATCATGTTTTCTTGATCCTAGATACAAGACAAAGCCGATACACTATTTTGCAGATAAGATTTACCATGACAATGCTCCAGAAGAAGTTGATAAATTCATGAGTGTTATTAACCAGTTGTTTCAGGCTTATATGTCTAGTCTACTTGTAACTTCGAAGAAAACAGCAACTACAAATGTACAAACAGTTGATTCTCAATCGTTAGACCAAGAGGTTGAGGATGAGAAGAGTGATGATGATCTTGATGTAGATCTTGAAAGGTTCTTGCATGGCAGTAGTGCTGCAAGTCAAGGTACCAAAACTGAGTTGGAAATGTGCATGGAACAACCACTAGTGGAATGAAAAACAAAAGGCAAAATCTTATTTGATATTTTGTCATGGTGGAAGCTCAAGCAACCTGAGCTCCCTATTCTCTCCCGACTTGCTCGTGATGTTTTATCTATTCAAATGTCGATTGTTGCTTCGGAGTCAGCTTTTCGCCTTTATCCTGAAGTCGTGCAAGCTTTGATTTGTACCAAAGATTAGATTGCAGTATCTCGAAAAGGTAATATTGAATTCTACACTTGTGTTTGATTGGTTTATGTGTAGTATATGAGGAAATCTTTGAGCATAATTAATATCTTTTAACATGAAGGTGGAGATATTGGTGGATCTATTCTCACTGAGATGGACATGGAGGGCATTGAGCGATGCTTCACAAGCTTGGCAACAGTTTGCTATTTTTTACCTAACTATCTAGCTCTTTGGCTTAATTTAATATCCCCTTGATAAATGATACTCATTAAATTACAACTTGTAGTTGCAGGAGTACGAGGATATGTATGATTTGGAGGACGTGTTGGAGGACATGGATGAATGACCAATCACTAGGTAAATCTCCAAACTTTTAAATGTGAGCATTTATATGAATGACCCTGATGACTTTTTATTTTTAAATTTAAGCTTCTTCAATGCTAGTGGAAGAGGAAGATGACGAGGTGTTGTTGGCCTGCTGCTTGTCAAGAAAACGGATATATGATGAATTAAGTGTACTGCTATGCATTTTTTTTAGACATGGTATCTTGTATTCTTGGTATTATTGAACTATATATGTCATGAATGAATTAGGTGTGATGAACTAATGAACTAAGTTTTATGTATGTGATGAACTAAGTGTGAATGTGTGATGACTTGTGAGTTATGACTTATGAGCTAAATATGGTAAACTAAGTGTTATGTTTATGATGACCTAATTAATGCAGCTTGCTAGTGCTAATATTATGTGTGGTTGTTGAAAATATAAACAATTCATGAATGTTTGCATCAAATAAACTAGTTATATGTTTTCATTAATTTCTGGTATACAATTTAAGGGGTTTTCAGGTTCCGAAAAATATCCGTGACCGTATTCATTTCGATTCGTATTCGCTCTGTATTCATATTCGATATTATTCGTATCTGTATTCGTATCCAGGGTATTAGTATTCGTATCCGTATATAGAAAAAAAATAACAGGACTATTATCCGTCCGTCCACATCAGATCCGTTTTCACCTCTAGCGTAAAGATGGCTGGCTCGCCGTAATATTCTCTTACGAAACTTCACGGCGGCAACGCATGAATAAAAGTATGAAACCTTGTAGCCTGGTCGAAACTCGTCTTGGTTCAATGGACCTAGCTATAGCCTGGTCGAATCTCGTCTTGGTTCAACGAACCTAGCTAGCCTGATCTCCTTGCACTGACCATTAACTACTACTACCGAACTGGAAGTTTCGGTCAGCATATAGATAACATTAACATGTCTAGCTAGGCTCAAGTGGAATATGGAGTACTTGTGCCGGAATCGATCGATCGTCCCATAAATGCATCCATAGTGTATAGTAGTGGAGGTCCGGAGGACCGCATGATATTGACCGCCATTGGCGTGAAGTTATCGGCGATGACAACGAGAGCACCAGTTGACCAATCTGCAGTGCGCCTTTATATTCTCTTGAACCATATGCATGTTGAAGTGGCACAAATCGTCGCGATTAAGGGAGGCGAAGCGCGCGCGCGGTCGGCAATTTGCATGGATGGAGTCTCATTTACTCGATCGACATCCTCAACTGTTTATGTGGTAAAAGCACGTACGGTGCTGCTCCCTCCGTTATTTTGTTACACGTGGTTTGAGAATACGGGTAGTCAACGCTTCAAAACTTTGGCATTTAATATACATAAAACTATTTTGAATTTGTCGTTTGGAAATGATAATACTAGATCTACCGTCAACGATACTTTCGTATCATTATATTTTTAAATAATTTTTGTTTACGTATTATTAAAAAGGGATTGATTCTTTACATACTACCGACAAACTATGTGATTCATTATATGTCACTCATTGTGAGATTGACATGTGAGTCTTGGACCCACATGTCAGTGAGACATCAGTGGTATATAAGAAACAAACGAAGTTATTTAGTGGTATGTAAGGAATTACCTCTTAAAAATAGTAATCAACTGTACGCAAACGAAGGTAGTACATGGTTCGGACTTCAGAGTGGCCTGCAGGATGAACGCTGTGTGTTGAAGGAATCTAACGGGCGCCTCAACTTGGACTACTGGTGCCACACCAACGGTGTGAGGACCTGTTCGATTAAGCACGCCATTGCCGTGTTCATGGCTCTGCCTTAGACGGAAAATGTTCCCTACACTATATCAAGTGTGAGCCATCGATGTGTTTGGCTGGTTAAGCATGAGAAGCATGACAGCACGGTCTATATGACGTGGGTTCTATCCCTAGCGGGTGCGACTCAGGTCGAAAAATTACCTTTTTTAATTAAAAAAAATCGAGTGTCAACCAGAACAGTACTACTACTTAGGTAATGAGGGTATTTTTGGCCATATGTTCATCCTAAATTCCAAATCTAGCCCCTCTATCCCCTAAAATCCACTTCTGGCCCCCTTCCCTGTAGCTGCTGCGCCCGGGGGCCACAATTGCCGCGTGCTGCGTCCGGCGGCCGCAGCAGCATGGCCACTGCACCCTGTGGATGCAGCAGGGCAGCATGCAAGCGGGGCGGAGCCGCAGCAGGTGGTAGGTGCTGCTGCCCACTGATGTCGCCGTGCTGCTACAGTCCCAGGCACAGCAGGTAGCTGCGGCGGCCCCCGGACGCAGCACGCGGGAGAAGGGGGCTAGAAGTGAAATTTAGGGGATAGGGGGGTAGATTTGGAATTTTGGTGGACCAAGGGGCCAAGAATGTCTTCACTTCGAAAATGATGTGCATCATGCATACAAATATATCATGCGATTTTGGCTAGATCTTTCTTTTTTCGGAGCTGATTCGTTTGATATATCATGCATCCAAATATTGGCTAAGTTATTATTCCTTCAGATATAAATAAAGAGAGATAATATATAGGTGTGCTCACTTTAAGCATATCATCTCCTTTTCTTTACTCTTCCCAACTAGAGGGAGGGAACAATTCCTTGATGCACTACGTTGGAAGATCGAAAGGAATCGGACTTGTTCTTATTCAAGCACACTTTTCTCTTCCTGAAAATTCGTAGGCTGATCGACGAAGCAGGCAGGAGCGTGGCCAGATTCAATGAACCTCGAAAATCTTGGCGCCAGTGCATTGAGATTCGGGAGCTAGCACCAGTTGCCCAGTTGGTATTCATGCTTCGAAGTGATACATATACATGCATGGCCCGTACGTTGTTGCAAGGGGAATCACACAATTTTTTGTATCGTAGATCTCGATGAGTTCATGCAGAGTACGGAAAGTCGGAAAACAGAAATACCGAGTACATACTAAACATGTGTGTTGTGTTAGCACTGCAGTTTTTGACTTAGTATCGTGCAATTTTAGATGACTGACAGATATGAGAAATAGCAAAACTGAAGGAGCCTCTATGCATCATCCTGGCAGTTGCATTCTAAACATCTACAATACATGCATGCAGATAACCCGTTCTTTTTGTTGAGGAACCGTCGCTGGCGAGTCCAGTCCGAACGATTACCTCGTAGACAATACTCAGAATTGTAAGAACAATGCAAGAACATAAGAACAAAATAAGAGATGAACACAGAGATGTAGGGGGACTTCTTGCTTCTCTTTGTTCCTTCATTCAACGATCAATCCTTTACAATGAATAGCACCCTCTATTTATAGGCTATGATCCTGCTAGGGTTTAGGATGAGGAGCTCACCTTGAGCCAGGTCTGCCGGCCTGGGCCCGGTTTCTTAACACTCCCCCTTGGGCACTCATCTTTCATGTCCATGTCTCGTCAAAACTCAATAAAAACCCAGTGAAAAAAAATTGGAGAAAGAGTACATGATACACGTTCTGCTGTGATGCACGAATTGCCTCATTAAAAACCTTAGTCGAGAAACTTCAGGAAAACTCGTCAAGGGAAAAAGAGTACAATCCACCCAATTTCATTTAATCTTCTAGATTTATTCTTTGGGTACTCGATCTTCGTGATCAAGCTTTAATAATGAGTTCGTGAAGGTTCTCCCCCTGAATTCTGCACTTCTCTAAGTCTCATCATTTCAATTCACGTATGCATCTTTCAAAGCTAGACGCTGGAAGTGACTTAGTGAATAAATCTGCAAGATTCTCACATGACTTAGTATGCAGTACTTTGATTTCGTTCATCTTTTGCAATTCATGAGCATAGGAGAACTTGGGGTTGATATATTTTTGTGAAAGAATTCTTCACATAACACATCTGCACTTGTGCAACACAAGCTACATTATCTTCATAGATAATAGTGGGAGTTTGTGCGGTATTCAATCCACATAACTACTGGATGTGGTAAATCATCCGCCGAAGCCAAGAGCATTCACGTGCGGCCTCGTACAACGCTATTATTTCTGAGTGGTTCGTCGAAGTTGATACCATGCTTTGCTTAGACGATTTTTATGGAATTATAGTTCCACCACATAGCAATACATAGCTTGTTTGCTATTTGGCTGTATGCGGGTCCTACAAGTACCCGTTATCTGCATTGCCATTCATAGTTAAGTCTTTGTTCTTTATGTAGAACAGACTAAGTTCTTTGCTTCCTTGGAGGTATCGAAAGATGTCCTTTATTCCCTGCCAATGCTTTTGGTAGGTTCTGCACTATACCTTGCTAGTAGGTTCCCGGCAAATGCAATGCCTGGTCTAGTACAGTTTGTTCAATACATGAGTGTTTCTATTACACTTAAGTGTGGGAACTCCAGTCCCAGGACTTCCTCCCCCTCTTCTTTAGGATTGTACGGGTCTTTGTCTTGCTGCAAAGATCTCCCGACCATTGGCACTTTCAAAGCGTATGCCTTTTCAAAGCCAAACCTTTCTAACACCTTCTGAGTGTAGGTTGACTAATGTACTAATATTCCTTCAGGGACATGCTCAAGCTGCAAGCCTAGGCAATATTTGGTTTTACCCAAATATTTTATTTCAAACTCCGACTCCAGGTAAGAGCTTGCTTTCTTAATATCCTTCAGGGTTTTAATGATATTCAGATCATTTTCATACACTAAGATTATACAAAATCCATTCTGGGATCGTCGTATAAATACACAAAGATTATACTCATTGTTCGTGTAGCATTTCTTGCATAGAAAGTCGCTTCAAGCGATTATACCACATTCTGCCTAATTGCTTAAGTTCGTACAGTGACTTTCTGAATTTCACACTATACATATTTCTATTTGCTCTGTCTTGGTTCGGGACAGGGATACATTCAGGTATCTTCATATAAGTGTCCGAATCCAATATTTCATAAAGGTATGCTGGTACCCCATCCATCAATTTCACTTCTAACTTCAAGTTCACTACCATTGAGATAAATATTTAAAAGGGAGTTCCGCCCATGACCGGGGAATAGGTTTCTTCATAATCATCTTCTGGATGTCCAGTGAAAACTTGTACAACGAGCCTTGCTTCTTTTTATTTCTCTTTCGAACAAATACCCACTTATACCCTACGGGGTGCACAAGGGGAGACGTGCGGCTTACAGGCCCAAACGTATTTCTTTTATTCGGAGAGAATAATTCAGTTTCTATTGCCTTCTCCCAATTTGATCTTTTCTTTCATTTAGCGAGCGATACAAGCTCTGGATCAAGATTGATGATTGCGGCAAGTTTCTTTGCAAAGTAAATGTCGACATTGGTTGTTGTCATATTCAAAGATTCTCCCGAGGTCATAAAGTTTATAGTTATTTCTTCAAGGGACGATTCTTCTAATGCTTCTACTTACTTACCACTGCTTTCAATTGCGGGGCAAGTCCCTTTAGTTTTTTAGCTCTGATGTATGCGCACACATCCATGCTGATGTCTCCCTTCATGGGGATGCTCAATTCTGGTATGCCTTTTCTGAAAGTTCCATACCGGTGTCAGGTCTCAACTGGCCCCCCTTCTGGTTCTGGGGAACTTCGGTGATCGGCTGTGTCAAGTCCTTCTTATCCTTTTTCACCAGGCGCCCCTGGTTACTTTGGATTCCGGAGTTCTCGTCCTTTCAGAGGCCTTAGGACGGGATTAGGGATACCTTTATCGGTATTTTAACCCTCTCCGGTGCATTGCGTGCAGGTACATGCTACTTGGTCACGCTCTTCAAATCACTAAAGTGGTTAGGCAGTTGATTCACTAATGCTTGCAAATCGATTATCTTCTAGACTTCAATTATCTTCTGGACTGCAATTATCTTCTGGACTTCTCTATTTGCTTCACTAGTGCGCGGGTCATATGCATAGATTTCAATTGTCTTCTAGACTTCAGTTGTCTTCTAGACTTCAATTGTCTTCTGGACTTCCCGTGGCTTACCACGTTATTTTCCGACATTTTCATCAATGGTTGATTTCCCCCTAATGACGGGAAATTAACCTCATCTAATATACTATCAGCGAATCGGGCATTATCTAAATCTCTAGTCATAGGGTCCAAATACTTGATTATGGATGTTGTCTCATAACCAACGTATATCCCAGACCTTCGGAGAAGAATCATTGCAGTTCACTGTGGTGGTGGTATATGATATAACTCTTGCAACCAAACCTGTGAAGATGAGAAGTTTTCGGTGCTGACCCTTACGCTAGTTGCATAGGTGGATGGATGTTATAGGCCGACGGTCTAAAATTGATGAGAGCTGCTGCGGGCAGGACTGCGTGTCCCCAACATGTAGTTGGTAAATTACAATTCTTCAAAGTTCTGCTAGTCCATTCTGGATGCGGATGTGCGGTACAGAATGCTCAACTTTTAATTCATATTTTCATGTAATAATCATCAAATGCTTTCAAAGTAAATTCTCTGGTGTTATCCATTCAGGTGGACTTCATATGATGATCAGGGGAAATATTTCTAATTTAATTATCTGCGAGATTGGCTTTGCAAAAGTATGATTTCTCGTAGACAATAAACATACGTGCGACCATTCCGAGGAAGCATCCATGAGCACTATAAAATACATAAATGGCCCTTATAGGGGCTGTATAGGACCGCAAATGTCTCCCTGAATACGGTCCAGAAATGCAGGGACTTCATCATTCGCTTTCAGAGCAAAAGGTCTAGTAATTAATTTTCCGGTGGCATATATGGGGCGCACAAAATCTTCCTGATTCGGGAAATTCTTTACATTCATATTATGTCCCTGTGAATTGTTAATTATATCTCTCATTATCTTAAGACCTAGGTGGCATAATCTATCATGCCAGAGATAGGTAAGTTCAGAGCTTCTAAATACAGTTTTGAAGGCAGTATAGGCTACATGTGCCTTAATATTAGTGTAGTATAGCCCAGTTTCATATGAAGGAAGACATTCTAATGCTATTTTTCACTTTCTTCTCGCTTTGTAATGAACATGTAGTACCATATTCTTCTTCAGTCTCTACGTGGAAACTGTTAGCGCAAATATCCTTGAGAGTTCTAGTCGATTCTGGGTACAACAAGTCTTCTTTAATGACCAAAGTTGTGCCCATTGGGAGTATAATTATAGCCCTTCCTGAGCCTATTATGCAAATATCGCTGCCTGCGATTGTCGTAAGACTACCAGCATTCTTGCTGATCGACTGAAAAATTTCGTTTCTCTCAGGATGGTTTTCGTTGTGCCGCTACATGCTAAGCACACTTCCTCCACAGGGCGCCACACGCGTTCTAATATAATGTACTTTATTAATATGTAGCAGAAAGCAAGCAACACATAAATAAAATACTTCAGATATCAGAACGTAACTTACTATTATAAAGACGGGAAAATAAGTCTGCAGGACTCATAATAAGAATTTAATGTTTTGCTCTCCTAGAGCTTGCAACCATTATTCAATAATTCAAAGTTTTGCTTCAATTACAAACTGCAAGTTTCTATAAAAGATCCAAGTGCAATGCGTGCACTAAATCGAATCGACGAAGTATTCAGGAACTTCTGCCTCAATCTGCTCTATGGCGATCTTCTCCTCTTGGGAAACTGCGGCTATGGCCGCTGCGATGTCCAAAGGAGGGGTGATGGGGGCTGCTATTGGGCTATCCACATCCATAATGTGCAACTAATGGATGTGAATCCTCTATGCCTGCAATGGCGAGGTATGCCTCATGCTGTCATTTGCCCTTTACCTAGACTGGAAAGTATCAATAATGTGCGACGCACGACCTTACCCTTCTTGCTCCTCTCATTCGTGAGAGGCTTTATCACCTTGTAGCTACTAGCAGTGGATTCATGACCAACATTGCGACTAGGTGGCTGCAAGATGAAGTTCTTTCTTAGAACATCACCTTGAGCTTTCGCAACTTGCATGATGTCAATTAATTCGGCATACTTCATGTAGCCGTTTTAAAATCCAACGCTCGCTTGTCCCTCTGTTGTAAACCACGTTCGCAACGTGGGGCAATCTGAGTCGTTCCTTTCTAATCCTAGGGCTCGCAAACTTTTCGTTGTGTTTTAAAGCCCGGAGGCGTGGCGCTATCTCAGCCGTCCGATTTAAATCGTAGGGCTCTGGAACGCCCGAGCCTTTCCTCTGGTCATCTTCAACCTCTAGCTGTGCATGAATAGTAGGGAGAGTGATGGCAGTGTCAAATCGTGCTTCCTACGGCCGCCCTAGGCAACAGTGAAGGTCGTGGGAGACACCTTTGGCCATGCCATGCCCTATTGCACGTCTACCATCCTTTATCCTTGTCGGCCGCACCTAGTGCTCTGTGCTTTGCCGCCCGAAAAGCTTGTGGTGCAAACCCTAATGCCTCCAAGCCCTTATAAGCACCCAAATCACTTCCTGGAGTTTCTTTAGACCACCATCAAGCCCCATTCTCAGTATTGGAGCTTAACACCTCAAAAATGGCAAGTCGCCATTGTTGACCCGAAGAGCTCCATTGGTGTTCTTGGTGTTCCAGTGGTTCTCCTTCATGTTTCTTTGCCCTATCCTTATCTATTTACTTTCTTGAACATTTCCCCTCACTTAATTTTGGATTTGATTCTCAGGAATTGTCAATTTTGGGGTTTGTTCAAATTCGGCCGAAATTGGTCATCTTCTTCCTCAGCTCAGGTGAGTGCTCCATTTTCTAATTACTTGCTCATGTAGCTTCTGTTTACCTTAATGAATCTATACTGATGCTTTGGTATCACTCACTTGGCTCAGGGTGTCTTTTTCGATCTTTCTTCTCCTAGTCCGGCGAGCTTCCTCCGTGGACAAGCATCTCCGGCCATCATTGAAGCTTCCCTTCATCAAGGTAGTTTCTTATTAGTCCTTAGAGGCTCTAGCACCAGCTTCCTTGGACTGCAGCGGAGCTCATTGCTGTTTTCGTGTTTAGCAGTAAAGCTCTCTTTTTCATTTTCCGGCTAGCCGGCGTTCTAGTCCCTCACCGCCGGCGAGAATGCCACCATTAGGTTCTAGGCGTTATTGCGATTCCATTTTGGTTCTTGTTCGGCGCCGCCGCGGCCAGTGTCGCCGGCGACGAGCCGTTGAAGTCGCTCGGTATTTTGCCGGCACAGAACTCCCGTTTTCGTCATTTGGTTAGGGCACATTAATTGCCAACCATTAGTTACTTAATTGTGTCTTAACCTTTGTCGTTGAGCCACTGACCAGTGGGCCCAACGTTCTTAAATCACCCGCTGGCGCAGTCCCGCACTGTTCCGACATCATTAATGCTTAATCATTGGTTAATTGAATGTGTCGGCATTTAATCGCTGTCGGAAATCACCTTTGGGTCACTGTCTTGTGGGCCCGAGGGATTATAATCCAAATCCAGGGGTCATTAGTGTCTATTTAATGATGATCATTAGAAGCATTAATTCTGTCCTAAACCGCCACTCTTAGTCGTTGACATGTGGGCCCAGTGCACTGTGCACGTGGGTTAAAACGTTGCGGTCGTGACCCTAAGTCACTGACATGCGGTCCCACATGTCAGCATCTCTTTTTGAACTTCGATCAATGGTCACCATCGATCCCTTGATCAACGGCCCAGATCGTGAGTGCATTCGGACCCTCCGGATGCCTTGATCTTTCTCGACCGTCGACCTTGCGATCAACGGCTGGGATCTTGTATGCAATCGGACTTTCCGACCGTTGGTGCGCTCTGGACCGTCCATCTGCAGATCTGCGGCTGGGATTGGCCCAAGCAACCGCACCGTCCGGTTGCATACACTCGTGTGCGCCGTTGGATCGTGATCCAACGGTGGGCTCCGTTTAGGTTTCGCGCGCGCTGTTTCCGGGCAGCGTGAGCGTAGGATTTTAGATCAAGGGTGGATAAGTGTCCACGTCTTATTCTTTTTTTTTTGAGTTGTCTGTATTTCGGTAAGTAGTTATTTAACAACTGAAAATGATATAAAAACTTTAGAAACTCTTAACTAATTCATTTTAACTGCTTTTTAGATAATTCCAACTGTAATAAATTGTGTTATCATTTAAGTTTATTATAAAAATGGATTTAAGCATATTCCAGTAGCAGAAAATTGTATAACTAAAAATAACTTGATTTCTGTCACTTTGAATATTCCAGAAATGGATTTAACCTTGTAAAATGCATATCTTTTTCTGTATGAATCCTTTTGTGCAAAACCAATTTTGTTAAATTCATTTGTTAGTATACTTTCATATGGAATAAGATTTGAGCATGTTCACAATTCTGTAAAATGACTTGCATTAGATTTACAACTTAGAAAAATCATAAGTAAATATGTATAACTCCAAATTTAGTAAACTCAATTTTGCTGTTATTAGGATGTTATAGTCTACCTGCTGTGAAAATTTCAGACCTTAGATCATTCTAGAAAATTTTGTCATGAACAGTGCTAATTATTAATTAGGTTGTTGTAAGGCTGAGAAAGAGCATTTTGTTCATATCTTTTGCATGCTTAGTCCAAATTGCATGATTCTTGTTCCTATCACTATGTAAAATCATTCCCTAGCTGTTGTGTAAATTTTATTAGTTTTGGCTGTGTGTTTTGCTGTTGGAGTTTATTTGGCGTTCTTCGTTCTTATTTGCTTATCGCTTTTAGCGTTAGGTTAGAAGATAATTTTATTGCGATATTGAGCCACGCGACCATCGATCCTGCACTTCACCGAGCAAGCGGATGTAGCATTCATTTGATCATATTGTTCCTACTATTTTCAAATTCTAATATGTTGTTTGCAAATTCTATGTATGCATTGCTATGTTGTTTTAAACTATTGTCGATAGTGGCCTACTAGATGCATTATCGTGAGGAAATGTTTATTCCTCTACTATCAAGCCTAGGATTACTTGCTGTGATTTTGGGTTATTGGATGGACCCTTGTCACTTAGTAGTTTACGTGTCATTATGCTTAGCCATGCTTAGTTATCGGTAGAAATGGGCGGTTATCGACTTGTCGATAACCTTGATCACACAAACTGTTATAATATGTATATTTCGGCCTTGTGCTTTGTCTAAATTGCAAAACTAAAACTGAAAATGAAAACAATTTAGACTTGGGCACAATGGTAAGATGGTGTGATCTTTTGGTGTGATTGGAATGGTGCCCGGGTCAATTAAGGACCGAGCTACTTGTTACACCGAACCAAGCATCTGTGCGTGCTAACCACACTAGAGGGATATGAGACCTCTCTTAGCTGAGTACTTTGGGCTGTGTTAATTAATGAGTCGCATGGTGGGTTGCATATTTGATTATATGCAACATGGACACTTTTGTAGGGAGAGGAACACCCGCTGAGGCCGGTGTATCTTGCTCCACGCATGGGTCCTTGTGATCCATATTTCGTCGGCAGATCACTAAGGGTTAACCCCCATACGTGCGTCTCTTGATTAGCATATTCCATTGGAAAGAGTTCGTAGGACTTAGCCGTGCCGGCATACCAAAGGAAGTGTGCTTAATAGCTTGGCAAAAAGGCGGTCTGAAGTGTGGGTACATTGGTACACCCCTGCAGGGATTAAATCTATTCGAATAGCCTTGTCCTAGGTTATGGACACGCTTGGGGAAGTCTTTCAAGAGTTAGACTACAACCTTTTTATAATTAAAACTTGTTGGGTGGTATGAATCAGGGATTCATGCTATGTTGTGGTGGCTTTAGGGAAAGTCGCTTCTAGGTGCATACTTGTTACTTATGTTTAATCGCTGTTATTTAAATGCTTAGAAACAGATTTTACAAACTGATGTTCAATCTATTATAATATTGCAAATGAAACTGGCTTTGTGCGTCCAAAGAACCTTATAACCACATTCCTTTGATACAGCTTTCATGTAGCTATGTATAGGCTTGTTACTCGTAAGTCTTGCGAGTACATTTTTGTACTCACCTGCATTGCTTGTGTTGTGTAGAGGATGATAGTGAGTTCGATGGACCTCACTTTTGTGAGTTGTGCTGTGGCAGTTTAAGGGGCGATTAGCTTGGCGGTCCGGTCGGTTGCCCTGTGGTGTTATGTGGCTAACCGGTCGTCTTTTGGTTTAAGCCATCTTATGGCAACTTTTGCTTCCGCTGTTACTTTTGCTATTTATGTCATTTGGCCGGTCGGCTGTTCTGTAATAACTTATATTATGTATGTTTTTTGGTAGACTTGTCATATTCTGTTGTATGGAAATGATGCATGCTTTGATTTGATGTATGTGTGTTGCTTGTTCTGGGAGGCACATGTTCATCGAGACGCGGATTATTCTATTTGTGATACTAGAACCAGTGGAAGGTTAAGTATTACAAGTTTAATAAACCGGGGTCTCACAGCGAGTCCAGTCCGAGCGATTACCTCGTAGACAATACTCAGAATCGTAAGAACAATGCAAGAATATAAGAACAGAATAAGAGATGAACACAGAGATGTAGGAGGACTTCTTGTTTCTCTTTATTCCTTCATTCAACGATCAATCCTTTACAATGAATAGCACCCCCTATTTATAGACTACGACTCTGCTAGGGTTTGGGATGAGGAGCCCACCTTAGGCCAGGTCTGCCGACCTAGACCCTGTTTCTTAACACTTTTCATGATAGATCAAGCATTTTAGTGTAAGCGAGTATAGGAAGAATAGACGCCGCAAGTCAACAGACTGTCGGCCCTTTCTATTAATACTGCCGATGATGAATAGTAACCGGCAATGGAGATTACAACTGATGTGGTTACAACTGATATGGTTACAGGAGATTTACAAAATCAGATATAATCTAAACTACCGTAACTGCACAATGTATATATGGAAAGAATATCGCTAACATTTAGCATGTAAAGATTACATAAAAATTCGGTTCTGACTTCTCAACATCGCTCCGTTCTGACTGCTGAACGGCAATACTATACGTGCGACTTTTATTATAGACACTGTTCACCAGCATCGCGCGGTCTCCTTTGTCAGTCTTGACAAGCAGAGATGGTCTTTGCTGTTGAAAACGTGGCAGTCTGCTAAGTCGATCGGTCTCAGGCTGCTCCTAAATTTGCAGCAAATGCGAAAGTTGAATGCAACTAATTTTGCCAGAAGCAAGGCATGAAAACCAGCCTATGAGAGGAAAATGATGCCGCATGAGACACAACTGATACGTCTGACAAATTTGGTTGGCTGGATGATTACTTACCAAAAGGTTTTAGCTTTGGATAGGAACGCATGGAAGTTAGTGATCTATGTATTGAAACCATAAGAAGATTTAGAGATAGTGTTTTAACATCTCAGCTCATATGACGGGTTGTACGGCTTAGGGTTTTATTATTACTATTATTATTACAAAGCTCTCGTCTTTTTTTGATTTTAAGGAGGTTTTATTCCTAATCTACCTTAACTTATTTAGGATCAAAAGTTTTGTTGTTGTTGTTGTAATGTTTCAAGCATCACTTTGCACTTTGCTTCTCGTGTGTGGCACTCCAATTGGCTTCACGGCAGAGCACCGAAGAACATAGCTCCGCCGAAAGAACAGGCCGGTGTATGAGGAGATGCACACTAACAGACGGATGACAGTGCTCACCAGAATCTCTAGTGCCAAAGAGCTGCAGGAGTTCTGCCATCTTTGGGGGCAGCTTCAGGACATCACATTGACAGACACCGGATGATATAATTTGGAGGTGGACGACAAGCAACCAGTACAGCGCTAAATCTGCATATTCAATACAATTCCAAGGTTCTTGTTATGCAACCTTTGACCCATTGGGGCCTGATTGTACTCTGTTTCACCTCCTTCGTTTAATGAAAAGCAGAGCTCTTGCATTTTTTTCCATAAAAGAACTTGGTCATAATCATAGTCAAAAACTCAAAAAGCTTTCCAGTTGGCGCAACGAATCGATTGAACTTGTGGATGCAATTGCAATTAATGTGAATCAGTGGATCACACGAGATGCGATCGATCGGAGGGATAATCCTAGTCGGTGGAAATGTTGACGCGTTTGTTCAGCCCAAGAATCTCTCCATCATGTCTGAAAAGGTCACACTGCCTCCAAGTCTCCAACTTGTCAGTGCCATCCATATATGCTTCACCATTTACTCCTCGCTGTCCTACTATCCTCTAGCTAGCTTCCGGCCTATATAAACTGCAGCACTCGTTGCCAACTCCCACACATCAATCACACGCATTTGCAAAGCAGCAGCTCAGCTCTAATCTCTGCAAGCTTGCTGCTCTCTTCCTGCAAGAACCAATCTGACATGAAGGTTGTGGCAGAGCCAAGAAGCAAGAGGTACGCGCTCCTGCTGGCCGCGCGGGACTCGGAGTACGTGCTCAAGATGTACGACGGCTACTTCAACGTCTTTGTGAAGGCGTTCGGCGACGACGACGGCGACGGCAGCGAGAAGTGGGACCTGTTCCGGGCGGTGGACGGGGAGCTCCCCGGCGTGGACGACCTCGGTGGGTACGACGGCTTCGTCATCAGCGGCAGCCCGCACGACGCGTACGCCGACGACCTGTGGATACTGCGTCTGTGCCTCCTCGTCCGGGAACTCGTCGCCATGCAGAAGAGGGTCCTCGGCATCTGCTTCGGCCACCAGGTAAGCAGCAGCAAGAAGAAGCTCTCCTGGCTTCTGCATTCTGCAACTCAATGCAGCATTCCAAACTAAAACTTTGGCCATGTTTTGACGTGTTCGTCGTCTTCTTCTTCTCAGGTGATATGCCGCGCTTTGGGCGGCCGCGTCGGGAAGGCAAGAGGCGGCTGGGACATTGGCATCAGGGAGGTGACCATGGCGGAGACGCTGCCGCCGTGCAGGTTCCTCGATGCGCTGCAGGACCTGCCTCCTTATGCCAAGATCACAGAGTGTCATCAGGATGAGGTGCGTGTCATACACTGGCACACTGACACTTTTTTTTACAGAATTTACAACCTACAAAGAATGGCACTTCTTGGTATGGGCACTGATGGTGTTCTTAACCTGTAACGTGCAGGTTTGGGAGGTGCCGCTCGGTGCCGAGGTGCTCGCCTCCTCCGACAAGACCGGCGTGGAGATGTTCTGCGTCGGCGACCACGTGCTCGGCATCCAGGGCCACCCGGAGTACACCAACGACATACTCGTCAGCCTCGTCGACCGCCTCTCCTCCAGTGAATCAATCAGTGTGAGTGCCTCAGTGCTTGCTTGCTCTGATGAAACAGCAGCCTCTCTGATTCTGAAGCATTGTTCTTGCATGATAGGATCACACTAACAAATGCATTCTTTCTGTTAATTTGGCACTTGTACATTGCAGATGTTATTTGCTGAGGGTCTGAAGAGGCAGCTGGAGGCTACTGGGCCTGACAGGGAGTTCTGGCTGAAGCTGTGCAAAAGTTTCCTCAAGACTGAAGAAGCATAATACATGATCATATATTCGTATATATACATAGCTTCTAGTAGTATGATGCTCGTGACAGTTTGAGGTGGTTTGTTGCTCTTCCCTGTTTGTAGTCAGATGCCCAGTTTTAGCATCAAATTTGTTACGGGGTCAGTGTATGCTAAATTGCTAACCACAAACGGTAGCCTGCAAAACTGGAATAAACATGGTTTGATTATCAGGTTATGTGCAGAATCATGCAAATGGTTGGTCTTCCTTTTTCTTTTAAAATTGGCTAGTTAGTTGGCAGGAGCAAGTTTGAGTCTGCCTTTCATGTCAAATAGCTGACCATGTTCAGGACGTGCAAAACTGATGTTGACACCTTCCCCATGCAACATGGACCTCAGGAGCTACAGTTTTCTTTGTTACTTGTTGAGACCAAGCTCTGTTGATCTGAATTACAATGAACTGCATTTAAAAAATTCCTCTTGAGCTCAGCTTGGGTAGTTTATACCCAGGATAGAGCTTAAAACCATGGTTATAACATCTTATCAAATGATAAAACTGACTGCAAATTCTAACTCCATTTATTTTTAGAGCGAAATGATGTGATAAAAGAAGCTGGCTGCAAACTCCCAAGCCTATACTCTGAAGTTCTGAACTATGATATATTTTTGGGTCCAAGGATGCTAATTAGCTGCAGAACAAATTATGCATCTTTCTCCATCATTTGCGCGCCTTTTTGGAGCTTCCCAGCCGAACCAAAGTCACAGTTAAATTTAACAAAGAAAGGTTCTGAAACAAGAATAAGCAACTTTGCGCCTAGAAAAGAGATGTCCAAAATAATCTTCTCTGTATCATGCCCAAACTGTAGTGTGCATAGCAGATAGCAAGATGCTAAAGATTTGTGGAGCCACCACAGCTAATACTTGCAAAACACTGACACCTTTGTAAGGCCTTACATAAGATGTGATCCATTAAGTATGAAAATGGTTCAATGGTCCATGAATCCTGACGTCCTGTTGTTATATTTCATTTGCCATCTGTTTCCTGTTGCCTCCTTGACCAGGGTTATTGGAAGCAGGTGTGCCTCTCATCTATGCCATTGCAGTGTAGGATTAGTGATTTTCTGAAAAGCCAGGCATGAACAAGTTTATACACAGAGAGAAATGTATTTGCTCATCTCCGACTATCCATGCATAGGTATCATCGCCCTTGTGAGCATAAGCAGAGCACATTTGCAACCATGTAAATAGTCAGAGCTACAAGCCGATTCATTCACAGCAGCAACCAATCTTCAGGGCTGATAAGTAACAACTCTCTTGGGATATCTACAGTAATCTGACCTTGAACCACTGTAAATCTGTGAAAGCAGAGTCAGATCAGTTGGTATTAAATGATCAGCACATTGAAATTTAAGACTTATGGAATGTAATAACAGAGTCATATCATGATCTCTGAAACACGGACACTGCACTTTACTGCCGTATCTGTGTTGGATACTGTGTCGCGGATACGACACAGACACAGCACGTGTCGGCTGATTTTAAAACGAATTTTAATTTTCGAAATTCCCAACACGTGTTAGACACAGGACGATGTGTCCGACACAGCCCACCAAGGAAACCCTTTTTCCTCCTCTGCTCCATCTCGATCCCAAGTCCCCCCGACGCTCTGCCTCCCGCACGCCGCCTACCCCAGTTCCCCATCGCCCTCCTCGCGCAGCACCTCCTCCCTCGCGCCGCGCCGCCCCTCCCTCGAGCGCCTCCTCCCTCGTGCCACGCTGCCCCTCCCTCGCGCCGCACAGCACCTCCGCCGGCTCCCGCACCTCCTCCCCGCCGGCTCCAGGCCTCGAGAACCTCCTCCCTCGAGCTGCGCCGCTGGCTCCAGGCCTCCAGCACCTCCTCCCGTGCTGCACCGCCGGCTCCAGGCCCCCAGAAGCTACTCCCTCGCGCTGCGCCGTCGGCTCCAGGCCTCCAGCACCTCCTCCCTCGCCCCGCTGGCTCCAGCATCACCTCCCTCGCGCCTCCTCCCTCTCCCAGTAACGTAAGTGTCTAAGTGATGTACATTTTCTTCAGCACTGATGCAGTGACGCTCTTCCCTTCCAGTAACAGTAAGTAGTAACATAAATGAATGGCTGAATGTAGTGATGCACTGATGCAATGAGGCATGATTCAATTAGATGTTTGCAATTGTAATTTGTAAATTGATGATTGGCTGATTGCGTGTTCTTATGTTATTGATCGCTTGTTTTTCATCATTTTAGAAAAATGGAAACCGGTAATTCTAGTGCTAAAAAGGAGCAAACCACCAATAATATGTTCAAACCTCCATTGTGGAATCATATTGACGTTGTAGACAAGGGTAGTCGAAGGGGAGGAAATGTGAAATGGAGATGAATGTTAGCACTAGTAGCTACTCTACAATCAAAGCGCACTTGCTGAAAATTACTAACGGTAGAATCAAGATATATCCTAAGGTGATAGTATCTATTCTTGCTCAGCTTAAAAGTGAAGTTGCAAAGGCTAAGGATGAACAAGCAAAAACAAAATATGTATAATTTATTCTTATTATTTAAATACTTATAGTCGTGTCGTCGTATCGATATTTTTGAGAAATTGACGAGTTCCCGTGTCGGTGTCGACGTATCCATGCCCATACATCATAGATAATGATAATGACCAATTATATTGACCAAGAAGACAAATAATCAAAACCGTGTCAGCAAATCTAAAAGCTTGTGCAATGTTTGCATCTCCCCTCAAATCTGACATGACAAACCTGTGTGGCTGTTCAAGCCAATATAGGAACATATATGAACCAACTCTACAAAATGTGCTTGACTTACTATCTGTATCCATCACAACGGAAGTGAACATGAGCAAATAGACACATGATTAATGGAAAAATTGCGATAGATGTTTGAAAATAGTCGAGTTATACAAGATCATTTCCCCCCACAAGAGCATCGGCAACAGCAACAAATACTACTACAACCTGACTTTGCTCACTATGGCAGACGCTGCAAACCATCTAAAGCACTTATTGGGCAGGCAAATAAAAGAACAAAAAACAATAACAAAAGATATGCTCGCCGGTAACCCAGCCAGTTGCTTTAAGCAAGACCCACAGACGTCTTAAGCAAGACAAACAGACGTCTCAGAAACTTCAAACGAAGTACTGTCTCAGAAACCTCAGCTTCAACTTGCAACAAGAGGTGAAGAACCGTAAATTTTTCTCAGGCATCCACGTCTTTCTCCACCACCTTCGTCAGTCCATCCCAGCCGATACACATCTCCTTGCTCTTCGCATCTGTCTCATTTCCGTCGCTATTCCAGCCATCCAAGGTCGACCTCGGTGACACAGTGCCAGGGGCAACAGCGGTAAAACACTGATACATCAGTAGGCCACCACCAGGAAGCTCCTGCTCGACAAGATCATCGCACGTGTAGGAATCAACCTCTGCGCCCGTTGCCCATGATTTGGCAAATCCGTGCCCACCGAAGATGGTGACAGCAACTGAGAAGTCCGAAGGGCAGAAACATGCCAGGACCCTCTTGATCACATCAATGTAAACCAAGGAGCTAGGATTAAAGTTCATTGCTTCGTAGCTTGCATAGCTGAAACCTTCCTCAGGAGTAACATGGATTGTGGAGACCGCAGGGCCGCAGATGCCGTTCATTGAGTACCCACACGGGTCGAACTCAAAGTCACAGATCTCCATCTCAGGAATGATGTCAGAAATTCCTGAGAGCATCGTCATCTCCATAGAAGATGAGCAATGGCCATCAGCAGAATTCTTGAAGAACACTGCAGCTTTCTTAGCATCCAGCCCGGTCATACACATCTCAAGTGTGACCATAGGCTGCTCAGGCTCCTCTGTGGCATAGTAGACATGCCACATCTTCTTGGGGTTGATCGCATCACCAATCACATATGCATTGCCACCTGACTTGAGGCCACCAAAGAAGCTGTTCAGCACAGATACCTCCTCTGAAAAGCTGCAATGTGGTGATGGCTGTGCACCGGGGAAGATGAACGTCCCACGGGAATACTTCACTGAAAGAACATGCAGCGACAGCTCCACGGCAAGCTCAAGGATACGAGGGATGGAGAGCAGAAGCTTCGTCGTCCCACAGGTCTTGAGGACAACCTTGTGGGGATACACAAAGAGGCTCGACTCTGACAGCACATACGAGTCGAAGTGCTTGTTCGAGAGCTGGGACACAATGGTACACCGTGCAAGATCCAGGAACGAGTCGATCTGCTCACGGGACATGGCGCGAAGACCACGACCACAGGGGTCCACAAAGACAGGAGCATCAGAGAATGTTATCTCAAGGCGCTTCTCATAGCCCTCAAACCCAATAGGGGAGGCAGGGGGAGAGCCCCAAGAATCAGCCAAATACATCGCCATTGGATCAAGTGTTGCAAGGAAGAGAGGATGAGAGAGAACAGGAGAGATCGGAGAAGACAAGGGAAGAGATTGATGGTGCAGCAGCAGAGAAAGCAGCCAGCCAAGGGAGAATTATTGCATAAAAAGAAAGGAAAAATTGCAGTAAAATCCTACTCTACAGCAAAAGGCATGTGAAGGGATATCAGGATGGCTTGCGGGCGCACTGCAAAACAAAAGATCAAGCAAATAAGCATTAGAAACTAGAGTATGAAATGCTTCAGTGAGCGCATTTTAATTTAGGACTACAATGGTTAAATCTTTTGGTGCTTACGTTGGAGTAAGCAGCAGACTGGAACTTCTTGATTCCTCCGGCCGGGCGAACGTCCTCAATCTTGTATCCGAGGGGAGCTTCGTACATGGAACTACTACTACTGCTAGACTTCTTGCCACCTTTTGACTCCATTAGAACATCAGCAATTGTTCCCTTGTACAACATCAAGATAACAGAGTAAGTAACCGAAATAATATGGTTCTCTTAGGCAACAGAACAACATAGACAATTAGATGAGCACAAATTTTTGTTTAGATGCTGAAACAATTTCCACTTGAAGAGCAAACAGCATAGTAGTAAGATGCTGAGAAGTGAGAAAGCACACATAATTGCAATAGTGAAACACTAGTACCTTTAGGCATTAGGCTATGAACTATTGGAACAAAGTATCCACAAAGGAGGATGAATCCTATCTTAGGTTCGTAAGAAAATGAAGCAAGAAGGTTAACTCTATATCCTAACTTGATAGCTCCAAAATTGAGCAGGCACATGAAAACTGATTTCTCATACAGTTACTCAATCACGCTATGCACCAAAATTGTTTCCTTTGTTATTTACAGATTTTTCTTCAGGAAAAGAGTGGAATCCATAATTCTAAAGAACAGAATAGGTTGAAAAACATCCGTGAAGATAAATGCAACTGTTCTTATGCCAGAACATCGAGAATCAGTAAAAAGTAATGTATGAATAAACAAGATGCAAAACCACAGCCTACCAAGAACCAAAGCAAAAGATCGATGACTAAAAAAGAAGACCTGAATTTGCCTTGTAAATCCCGCAACAACCATATGATTAAAAACATGAAACAAAAAAGGTGCCCAACAACAAACTGCTGCTTATTAATTGCACATTACGAAAAGTTGGGACTTGGCAATGGTTTCGATTAAGTAACAAAACCGATGTTTCCGATAAAAAAAAAAAGGTTGCTTCTTGGGCCTTGCAAACTGCGAAGGTTTGAATATGATAAACAAAGACACCACCACATACGACAAGAAGGGTGAAACGCTACAAGATTCACCACATTAGCGATTAACCATCGACAAGAAAGAACCAGAAGAGACGCCTTTCATGAATTTCAGGCGAGCGAGCAATTCCCAATACTCCTAGCAAGATCTAACAAATTCCAACGCATCCTAAAAACAGGGGAGAACAAGAACTAAATCTCGTGCCTAAAGAGAGTCGATTCCCCGCCCAAAAACGCCCTCAAGAACCTAAATCGAGATCCAGACCAACGCATTACAAACGCAACATCCGCAGTTCCTAAAGAACCCCAACGCATACATAATCATGCAGGTACAGGAGCATAACGCAAAGGCAAGAAAAAGGAACTCACAATTCTTCAAGAATGCGACCGTGTCGCGATAAGCAATCAAGGATCGGTTCCAAGGGTTTCGACGCCAAGAAACGAGGAGGGGCGTGAGCGTGGGAGGCGCTGCTGTTCTTGGCTTGGTGCGGAATAGAATAGAGACGGGCGGTTTGTTCTGTGAGGCGATCGATTCGAAGGCGTGGGGAGATGGGGCTCGCCACCGGCGCTATTTATAGTGGAGAGGTTGACCAAAGCCCCCAAACCCTAATCTGAGCCTGTGACTGTGATTATGTGACCGAGGGGAAACGGCTACAAGTTCTTTATTTACACGGACATGTGCAAGTTTCCTCTTAATTTCATAGAAAATCAACCGTCTACGTGTCACATATGTAACAAAAATATGAATTTGCAGACTTTCCTAGTTGTTGTGATCTGATTTTTATGCCTCATTTTGACCTCTCTCTTTCTTTTTTTTTTTTTTGCGAGGAGTACAAACCCAAAATTAAACATGCCATTTTCCTGTATGATTCGGGAAGATCAGTAGGTCAGTGCTAGGTGTTAAACAATTGTTGGTGCTTAATTATTCCCTCCCCAAAGCATCTTCCTCGAGACATTCCATCTCGGCTTCTGACTAGACCATCCCAGAAAGTCATTAACTACACTAATATACTAATGCGCTTAATCTGCAATTATTGGCCAATTACGTTAAACTTGATCAAGATCGTGTTGCCGACAAACGAACACTCAACTCATAAATAATAAATAATAGATAAGAACACAAGAATGTAGTCACAACATTCTCTCTTTATTGATCTCTTTGCTCGTATGCTTGTATATATAATAAGAGCTCCTTTATATATGAGGATGGAGTCCCCCTTCATGTATAAATAAGTAGTATGTGACTAAACTAACTAATAGGACTTGTGGGCCGACAACCTCCTAATAAATGATCTCTAAAGTTCCTTTTTCTCAGAACCATTTCGAGGGAAACATTCTCTGGATGGAGATTTAGGAGAGTGTGTTCAATCAATTCATCCTCAGTCATATTCCTTCCTAACAGTCTTAGGATGCTCACAACATGAGTGAGGTCCGCATTGTATGCGGTCACATATTCATAATCTTTTATCCTCATAGCTATCCACTTGTTATAGTTCTCACTGGCGAGAGACCGCCTTTGAGTAACGTCGAACATCTTAGTTAGGTGATCCTCGATTTCATTGGGGTCTTGGATAGCAACAAGCTCTTTGTCGAGGTTTGTACAACCACAAGTGGTTCTTGAGGTATACCAAAGCTCATGACCTGGCTGAAAAGGGTAGTGTGCATATTTGGCACAAGTGCATGATGGAGGTCACATGTAGTGAGATGAATCCTTGCCTCAACTGCCCACACTAGGTGGTTACTGCAGTTGCACTTCAACTTTGGAAATTCCCCTCTTGGTATGGTCCTGAACATATCGTCTATGTCGCCTACAACACTGTATAGCAATGTATATAATTACCATAAGGTAGTGAATAGGTACATCATGTACCGCATGAGTAAAAACATGCGTTATAGCAATAAAATGACTTGTATAAGTAATAAATATAGAATTTATGGATTTCCAGTAATTTTCTACTAAGTTTCTAAGCATAGAACAGTTACTACACTCACAAATTAATAGAAAAATAAATTTCTAGTATGTTAAATAAATCGCAAAAGGCTTAGATAAAAGAACCAGAAAACGTCATAGGTTTAATTTGCAAAATTCCACCAAGTGGAAGCCGTCATACTTTATTTCTAAATTTATATGGTTTTTTTGTAAAATTTCAATCCAAAAGGACTCAATTGTAATAAACCAAGGACTTGTGCTTAATTTCGAATAAGACGAAGGGCTTTTCTATAAAAAAAAATGCCAAGGCCGGTCGATCCCACCCTGACCGGACATTTTGGGCCAGAACCAATGGTCCAAATATGGCCTTTGCACAGCCCGCTAGGGTTTCCCCTAACCCTAGCACGGCTTGGCCCGAGCGCACGCATGCAGACACGCGAAGGCATGTGGCAGTGGTCTCGGTGCGCATGGCGACAGCGACACAAGTAGTGGCAACGGTGCACGTGAGTGGTACGACGACGATGGTGGGGCTCGACGGCAGCGGTGGTGGCCCGCGGTAGCCCCCGCGCCCGATCGGTCTCGGATCGATGTGGCGGCAGCATACACCCCGTGCCAATCCTTGTCCTAAGCGGGGACAGAGCCGAAGCACCTAGCCTTGTCTGCACGCACATGCAAAGGTGGTGCGGTGTGGAGACTGCCTCGGCCCGAATTTGTCGCGGAGGTGGCAGTACGGGGGCGGAGGCGGACGACGGTGACCATGGCGCGGAAAGCGGAGTATGGAGGTGGCTACGACGTGAAGGCGTCGATTTGGCCGGCAATGTGCGAACCAGAGGAGATGCATGACAAACCTCGCCCGACGACGAGGTGCTTGCCCCATGAAGCCCGTCAGCACTCGTGGAGGACAACGACTGTGAGCCTGATCCCGTTCAGTGGAGCGGTGCGAAGGCGATGGACTATCCGATCCAGATGGCAAGATCGATGCGACGATGGTGCGTATGAGGTGGCGTGTTGTCTTTGCCTGCACGGTGGTTGCTGGCGGTGCTTGCACCGCGCACAGTCGGACGACCTGTCGATGGTGATTGGCGAAGGTACACGGAGGCGTGCCCGAACCAATCTTAATAGAGTCTGATGGCGTGTGCATGGAGGTGCATGGCCAGTCGGCAGTGGCGATGACACATCAACGCGTACGCAGAGCGCGCAGCCTGGGGAAGGCAAGGTCGGTGCGCACGTGGATGCATGCGCCCAGTCGGCCGGCAGAATCAATGACTCAGAACAATAGAATAAAAATTAATCTACTATAAGAACATTACCGCTAAAATTGGAAAACTTATATCAAAGTAGCATACCAGGAAGCCTTGACCTAGAGTGTTATCGTGCTGATAACGTGTTGTATAATTGAGGTCGCGTTGCCGACGAACAAAATGAAGGGATACGGGTAGACTACGCTAGCTAACAATTTAAAAAATCTACCACGTAAACCAGGATGCCAAGCAAGCAAGAGATCATAGATCGTTACCACCAGACGCGCAATACAGCGGAAGAAGAGTTAGAGTAGCCTGGTCTAAGAAGAGCACATCGATGTAGTGGTCGTAGTCGATCGTCCAACGCTCCTAATGTCGAACGATTCCTCCAGCAACCAATCGTTTTCCTTAAGAAGTCACGGATCGTACTCAAGCGCAACAGCAACCGTAGTAGCACCTCTATGGTATCCACACGTCCAGGGAAGGAACACCGAATGCTGGTATGCTAGCACCAAATCGCACGGGAAGACACTATCAAAAAGATGGTGGCTAGGGTTTCGGTGGAGCAACTCACGTGTCTCGCATGTCTCCCAATAGCTTCAAGCATCTCCTTATAAAGTATCTATGATGGATCCTATCCGAATACGTTTTGTTCCAACCCGTTAAGTGTGTGACCTTGTAGGTTCATACGTAATCGGTTGTGACTCAAAAACCCTTTTCGACCACGAGTCGTTAGCGGTTCCTAGTAGGACATAACGATTCCCGAATACACACAAATTATATCGGACGAACCTTAATACAATATGATCTACGACCAGGTTCTCATCACTTAAAATTAGCTCGTATCTCTATACAACCAATTCGTATTTAGTCATGATCAATTCGTAACTCCTTACAATTAGGTTTCGACCACTCTGTGATTACGTTCAACTAGTCTACACTAGCTCGTATCTCCATACGACCAGTCCGTAACTGATTGAACTAAGCGACCTACTCGTGTATTCTCCTTTTGCCTCACGATATCTGGTTGAACTCTAGGTGAGATGTTATATCATCCATAGATTGTTCAATATTTTCTTGATCGAGTATCGGATAACCTTATGCAGTCGAACTCTTCGACCACCAGTGCATTGGCCATGCACTTTCTTTATCCGACCACTTCCAAGGGCTCAGAGATATCTCTCCTGTTATATTAGGAGGGGTAAATCCTATATCTGACCAGTCACATCCCTCCGTATGTTTTATAGCATACCCGAAAGCTACCTTTATAACTACCCAGTTACAAGTAGTGTATGGCAACCCCTAAGAGTGCTATTACACATGTAGAGAACCATATTGATATCAGGTCTAAGGATTATACATCATCATTGCTTGAGACCAACTAATGACACATAGAATCATAACAATCCCAGCAGTATCTCAAGGTGGGTCTATCCAACCCATGTTCTCTAACATGTGTTTACATTATTGATTTGATATCCCTATATCCATGACCAGTGAAACATGATCATCAATCAATATATGTGATGGTCGTAGAGTCACTGGTGTTCCGACCAGTGACATCCGACTAGGGATACATTTAGAACGATATCATATAAGTTAAAGAGATTCACCAACAAGTCACATACTTGTTAATATTTATAACTAATGATTCATTCAAGAAACAGAATAACATTTATTCAATAACTCATAAACATAGATGTGATACAATCATCCCTATGATTGCCTCTAGGGCATATCACCAACACAAAACTCTAAAGTCACAAATTATAAACAATAGATAAGAACACAAAGATTTAGTCACATCCTTCTTTTTTGTTTATATCTTTGCCCATAGGCATGTGTGTACTATGAGAGCTCTCTACCCTCTTTATATAGGAGGAGGAGGTCCCCTTCATAAAGGAATAACCAATATCATATTAAACTAACTAATGGGTCTTTTGGGCCGACAGCCCCCTAATTGGGCATCATAAACAGGCTGATATACAACAAAACAAATCCCAATTTTGGGGTCATTCCATATGGAGGATTAGCTGGTCACCCATCACCACGCCCACTCTGCTCGAACTGGTTATTGTAGAGCAAGTTGAAGAACGTAGTCGTCGTAGGATGAAATCAACCAATCATCGATTAGAGACAATCAACAGAGAGACAATAGATGGAGACACGATATAGAGGAGCCTCTTTTATTAATTGATTGATCGCTTTTTGTGTACAGGGAGGTCCCATTTAAAGACTAAAACCCACCAGAGATAGTTTTGGTATTATACCCATCAACTCCTAATCCAAGGTTTCTCAACACTCCCCTTGGGCGAATACCGCATCATGCACATTCCTCATTAAAAAATCCTCGCAAAAAACGAGTGGGAAAAAAGGATCAGAGCAAATAGTATATTGCATCCGCAAGTTGTATTACATTGTTGCCTCGTTAAAAACCTTTATGTGATAAATCTTTATGAAAACTCACTAAGGGAAAAAGAGTACAACCTCTCTACCTTCTGGGTTAATATTCAGAACTAAGGTAAAACTTCAGGATCTTAAGTGAATTATGATTCAGGGATTTCTCCCCCTGATACCTGTAACTTTCCAAGCCGCTTCATTCCAATATCACGAATACATCGTTGGAAACTGGACGTAGGCAGAGACTTAGTGAATAAATCAGCTAGATTTTTATAAGACCTAGTTTGCAAGATCTTCACCTCATCGTTCTTCTGGAGTTCATGATGATAGAAGAATTTGGAAGCAATATGCTTCGTGATATTACTTTTAACATAACCCATTGCATTTGTGCAATACAAGTAGTATTATCTTCACGTCTGAGCCAAACACATTCATGTGATGCTTCATATAGTGTAATAATTTCTAAGTGATTGGTAGAAGTAGCTACTAAGGTGTGCTTAAATGACCGTCAAGAGATGGTTGTACCAACACATAGAAATACGAACCTAGTCTTAGATTTGGCACTATGGGGATCAGACAGATAATCGGCATCCGTATATCCCACCATGGTCAAGTTTTGGTTCTTCCAAAAAAAATAAGCCAAGATCTTGTGTACCTTGGAGGTATCCGATAAGAGTCTTAACGCAAGCCCAATACCTTCTGGTTGGAGCTGCACTGTGTCTAGCCAATAAGTTGACTACGAATGCAATATCAGGCCTGGTGCAATTCACAAGATACATAAGTGTTCCTATAGCGCTTAAGTATGGAACTTCTGGTCCTAAAACTTCTTCGTTTTCTATCCTCGGTCTGAATGAGTCTTTATCCACATTTAGGGACCTTACTACCACAAGGGTCTTTAAAGGGTGAGATTTATCCATGTTGAATTTCTCCAATACCTTATTGGTATAGGTAGAATGGTGTACTAGGATTCCTTCAAGAAAGTTCTCTAGCTATAGGCCTAAGCAATACTTGGTTTTCCCAAGTCTTTCATCTCAAACTCCATCACAAGATAAGAACTTGCTTCCTTTATGTCCTCCGCGATTTCGTTGATATTCAAATCATCGACATAAACTAAGATGATACAAAATACATTCTGGAACCTCTTTATAAACACGCAGGGACAATAATCTTTATTTGAGTAACCTTTCTTTAGGAGAAATTCACTTAGTCGGTTGTATCACATTCTTCCCGACTGTTTCAATCCGTACATCGACCTCTGCAGTTTGACGATATACATGTTGCAATTAGTTTTATTAGGATTCGGAATTTTGACTCCTTCGGGACTCTCATATAGATTGTCAGGACTTGGGATTAACATCCCAAATCCTCTGTGCATTTCTGAACTAGTCCCATGATCAGTAGCTAGTTCACACAGTAAACAAATATGGTAACAAATTCATATCACGACTTTATTACTAATCAACAGAGTTTATTACAAAAGAGACTTACAAGCCAACAATAAAGAACACAGTAGAAGACGAAGAAGTAGTAGAGTCCAACAATCAATCTGCCACAGACAATCGACTGGGGTAGCGGCCTAGTCGTCGAGATCCACACTGGTAGCAAAGTCCTTCTCCTCTGAAATTTTATTTGCATAAAGCAAGTATGAGCACAACTTCCGTGCTCGCAAGTTACACCCGTCAAATAACAGAATGACATGCATACATGGATGTAACAAAGGATGGCTTATTGGTTGATTTGTATAAAGCAGCATTTTCTTTAAATACTTGTACTAAGTTCAAAAGCAGATGTTTTATAACTACAAATCATTTTATAAATTCTCAGCTTTATAGTCAGATAACATTCACACATGATTGGTGAAAGATACCCTCCTATCACAAGGCTACCTGCCCAAATCTCATTTGGATAAATCAGTTTGAAGAAATCTTTTTCAAACAAAAACAAAGTCTAACTTTGAGTGGCTTTGCCACCATGTCCATGACCGTGGACACAGCTATTCAAATAGTTTACACTCTGCAGAGGTTGTACAGCTTTACCCACAAGAGATAATCAACTTTTAATGTCCGTCTGACACACTTTCGAAGGTGTGCGACTAAGTGATTATCATGAGGCCTTTACAATGCGTCATTCCAAAGTAGTCATGCCCGCTAAGGTTTCACTTCCTTTGGACTAACCATCCGCCAGAAGCCCCTTCTTGCGCCAAGTGGGAATACTGTCTAACCGACACCCACACACCAAAATGGCACAGCTAACAATGAAACATTGCGAATTAGTTGACCAGGTCCCGCCCACACAGGACATGTGGTAGTACGATAAGGCATAGCAAGATGCGGCTCGAAGACCAGTCCTTAATTGACTTGGGCGTCTTCCATAATAAACCCTGGGCCTTAATCCTAACCAGATTAAACTCGTGCATAAACCTGCACCCACCAATCATCCATTTCGCCCAAGTCCAAACCCATTTTTATTTTATTTTTAAGTAAAAGTATTTTATAAACCTTCTATGGTAAAACAATTCTATAGATCCAATTTAAATCAAATTTGGAGGATTTGGCTAGAATTTCCCAAATATAAGATTTGATCTAAGCATTGGCTAAGCATATGATTAGCTTTAGTATCTTTTTGCCTAATGGTGACAAGGTATTCACGCTCAACCTTCAAATTGGCTATACAAGGAAGATTGGAATAATTAGGTAATTAAAACAGGGAATTAAAAATAATTGTATAACATATGCATACAATAATAATTTAAAATAGAATATAAATAATTTGAAATAATGGGATCAATATGATCAAGGGTATAACTTGCCTTGCTTGATGAGGTGATGTTGTTTTCCTTAATAGGTCACCTAGTACTCACAAGTACTTTCTCCAGGTAGTCCAAGTGTACAATCACGATGATCAGACAGTCAAAATCAATCCTCTTATAAGCTCTTCAAACGGCGTCGAAATCTGACTCTCCGAAGTCGTCGAAATCTAATCGCGAAATAAGATAAATTCAAATAACAATTCAAATGAACTCCAAATTAAATAATTTTGGTTTGGTTGGCTAGATCTCAATTTTATATGAATTTACAAATTTGAATGGGTTCAATCGGAGTTCGGATGCAAAAGATATGGGCTTTGTAAGATTGGAAATACATGAAATGATTGAATTGGGGTTTTTGTGAATTTTGGGAATTAATTTCCTAAAGGAAAATCGAATTATTGCGCAACATGACGTCAGCGCCCGGGATTTTGATTTTCCAACTGATTTATTTTTAATCGGAAAAACCCGGAGTCTATGACAAGTGGGCCCAAGGTCAATGGACCTGGTCCACGGGTGGTCAATGGTCCACCGCGGACTCGGCGCATGGAAACAGTGCACGTGGGGAGGTGGCGAGCGCGTGCGCACGTGACAGCCACGTGGGCGAGCCGCGTTAGCGTGAGGGCGAGGTGGCGCCTACGTGGCGCGTGCGTGGGAATGACGTGGCAGTGCCACGTCACGCCGGCGGGTGGTGGCGCACGGGAACCCATGACCCGGTGAACGACGGCACGGCTGCCGGCGGCGAGGCGCTAGGAAGGAAGAGGAGGCGATGGGGAGTTCGGGGCTTACCTCGGTGGGGGCTAGGTGCGAAGAGATCGCCGGCGGCGAGAGGTTTGGCGGCGGCGCGTGCGGGCTTGCGGCGGCGGGGGCGTTCTGGCGGGGTTCCGGCGTCGAGGAGGCACGCACAGGCTCGGCGGGGCTATGACGATACCTTTGGTGTGGTCAAGGGCGCCGATGAGGCCTTGTTGGCGCCGGAATCGGAGAAGGAGCAAGCTTCGGTTGGCGGAGAGGAACTCCAAAATCCGGGGCTTGTGGAGAGGGAGAAGTGAGGGGTGAGGGGCATCGGGGTCGGCGGAAAGAGGCGGAGCCGAGGCACTGCTTTATAGGGCGGGGGCGGCGTGGACTCGTCGTGGTGTGCAAGAAGGCCGAGCGGAATTGCCGGCGGTGATGGAGGGATTGGCGGCGAGAAAAGGAAAGAAGATGGGGCCGAACGGGCGCGGTGATGGCGGGGATTTAAATGCGTGCAACCGTGTGAGTAGAAATGGGAGGAAATGGCGGCGATGAAGAGCTCCCGAGCGGCAAAAATGGCGGCCGGTGCGGGCGTGTTAGGGAGAATACGCGGGGAGGAAGAAAGGTGTGGGGTCATTGGATTTGCATCCAACGGCCGAGAGCGGCGCAGCTGCGTGGGTGCTTGCTGGTCGTCCGATATAAATCGGACGGTGGGAAGAGAGAGAGGGCGGTGCGGTGTGGGCCGGGTGCGTGAGAGGTGATGGGCCGAGCCGATTCGGCCCAAGAGCTTTTTATGGATTTTCAAATGTTTTTCCAATTAAAATAATCGATTAAATAAAAAGGGCTTTAGAAATTAGCAAATTAAATCCAAAAATTATGAAAAATTCACAAAAATCTATTATTTACTTTGGACTTAATAAAACTATTTCCAACTTAAAGTTGACTATAAATTTTGCAAAATAAATTATTTTAGCTTTAACATGTTTAGGGAAAAGCTTTTAAAAGCTCAGAAAATTCTAGAAATTATTTAAAATTTTATTTTTCAGTTCAAACCTAATAAAACTTCAAGAAATTCAAATAAATTTTACTTTTGACTTTTAAAATTTCAAAAAATTCAAATAAAGCAATGAAACTCTTTCAAATTTCAGAAAATCCAATAAAACAATAATTTTTATTTATTTTATTTTGGTAACAGCACTTTGGGATGTTACATAGATATTCGTATCCAATTGCCCATATAAATATGCGGTCACTACATCCATCAACCGCAGTGTTAAATTCATGCAAGCTACCATTGATATTAAATATCGAATGTGGTTCCACTCATCACACGTGAGTAGATTTCATCGTAATCGATGTCGGGTCTCTGCGTGAACCATTGTGTTACCAGCCTCGCTTTATATCTTACCACCTAGTTGTTCTCATTTATCTTCTGGATGAAAACTCATTTTGATCCTACAAGGAACACTTTAGGAGGTGTTCGGGCAACAGACGAATACTTTCCTTTTATTTAGCGAGTGCAATTCTGCCTCAATTGCTTCTTTCCATTTGACCCAATTTGAGCTCTTCTAGAACTCTGCCATGGACTTTGGTTCTGGATCCGGTTCAAGAGTTTTAGCAATTTTAGAGGCAAAATATATGTCAACAACCGTAGTCTTTTTTATGTTCTTTCTTTTATAGGACTCTCCTAAGTCCACATAATTTTTGGAAAATTATTCATTTATTTCTTCTAACTCCTCGTGATTTCCCCCAACCATGGAGTTTGAGTGCTCTGATTTCCCAGCGTAAGATTGTGCATGCAAAGTTTCGCTGGGGTTACCATCCTCAGGATGGATCACTTTAGGGTTTTCTCAACATCAGGTTGAGTTATGAGTGATTTGTCTTGTTCGGTTCTTTGTTTCTGCGGACATATACGTGGAATTAACTCCCATGCACCTGAAGGTCTCCCCCTCTTCTTTGCATGAGGGGTATGAGTGGATTTAGTATCTTTCTGGGGTACTTCCACTCTCTCTGATGCATTTACTGTAGGTATTTGTAATTTTATCACTCCCTTAAGATTAGTGAATGCATCTGGTGGATTATTCGCTATTTGTTGCAAATATATTATTATGTGAACTTCCAGTTCTTAGTCTTTGGTGGGTGTGTCTAAGGACTTAATGCCAGTGACATTCCAATCTATTTCTTGGCATTCTTTAAAGTGGTACCTTCCCTAATGCCGGGAAATTGTCATCATCAAATATACAATCAGCGTACGTGTGGAGATCCCCTGTCATAGACTCTAGGCATTTAATAATTGATGAAGATTCAAAACCTACATAGGTTCCCAACTTCTAGTGAGGGTCCGTAGTTGTATGCTGCGATGGTGAAATCGGCACGTATACAACACAACTGAATTTACGCATATGGGGCATACTTGGTTCTTTTCTAGGCACTAATTGAAAGGGGGGAATTGGGTGGTATGCAGTTGGTCTGAATTTGATTAATGCAGTAGCGTGCAGCATTGCGTGGCCCCAACAGTTGATGGGCAGCCTATAATTCTGTAAAAGCAGCTTAGAACCCTAATTAGCAATTGACAGATCGGGTTCAAGCAAATTAATCTACCATATTAATTAATAGCGAAATTATACATTGAAAGATGGAATCCCGACGACATACTGATTAGGCCGTGTAGAGCAATTTGTGCTGATAACGTGTTGAAGAATGTAGTCATCGTAGGATAAAATCAATCAATTAATCGCCAATGAAAAACAATCAACAGAGAGATAATAGATGGTGACACAATATGAAAGAACCTCTTTTATTAATTGATCGATCTCTTTTTGTGTATAAAAATATCCTATTTATTGACAAAAACTCACTGGGAGTAGTTTCGGTACTACGTCGACATCTAATCCGGGTTTCTCGACAGAGCAATAATGCCGATGTGTATGCGCGCGTGTTGGTTCCCATTAGCTGCTAATGCACGTGCGCCCACACCCAGCTGGTGCTGACGTGGCAGCCCAAACATGATTTGTTTGCTTTAATTATGGAGTGTACAGATACAGTACTCCCAATATGTCGATACGCGTCTGAAACTCTGAACAAAAAAAATGTAGATACGCTGGGACTAATCCAGAAACATCGATCAAGCATGTCTGCGCATACACTACAGCGATTTGTCTGAATCCCGTGTGCTGCGTCGTTGGGGAATAAAAGAAAGCACGCGGGGAAGCCACACAGGCCATGATGGTGATACTTGTGAAGTTGTGAACCATGCCTGTCAGCTTAGCGACGGGGATTTGCTTATTTGTGGTGGTGCCGTGGTGGTGGTAGAGGTCACAGGCCCGTCTGATCCACAGTTTCCACACTAACAACGCAAGCCGCCCAAGCCCTCGATCATGAAACTTCGGCGCAGAGAAAGAAAAGGAGAGGACGATAGGGAAGCATATCCACTAGAGGCATAATGCGAATGAAATGAGATTTAGACAAGTAAAGCTTAGCATGCATGCGCAGACAATTAATTAACTAGTCATCGCTTTTGAAAAGGCAATTAGCTAGCTAGCTAGCCATTGTCGTTGGTGTCAGTCACCATAGACTAAGCTGGGGCTGCGAAAGCGACGAGACGGAGGGTGGCAGGCTCGAGGACGCTCGCTCACAAGGTGGCCGGCCGCCGGCCGGGCGATCAATCTGCACGGCAAGGAACGAGAAAGGGGAGACTTTGGGATCAGACGGAGGAGTCTGTTTCGATCGTCGTCCGGTAGCGAGACACCTCCCCTTACCTTTCTGGCATTTGGCGCGGATACGTACGTACGTACTAACGTACATAGTTTCAAGTTTTATTTTTGTCAGGTTTCTAAATCGGCACAAGTTTGTTTTTTTTTTGTACGGTCTGAGTATCTAAGGGTATGTTTGATTGGGTGAATCAAGGTGAATATGATGAGATGGTAAAGGATGAATGTGATGATCTTGGATGAGATGATACAAGTATGGTGATTGGTGAAACAATCTTGAATCATGCCAGGTTGTATTTGGATGACCATAATTTAGTTTATTTAGTTTAACAACCTAAGGTAGGTTTGAATTTAGCTTAAGCAAATAACACTTGAACAATGAGGTTTCAAATTTTATTTGAGCATTAGCACATTCCAAGGATTTTTGTGAATTTTTCTAGAATTTTTTATTTTTTTTGCTATTTTATAGAGCCCGGGTCTGTTCGGACCGTCCAATTCCGATCAGACAAGCCGACCTGTTAGAAGGTCCAAATGTCTCATCGGAATTCCAATTCGGACGGCCCAAACAGACCAGGCTCTATAAAATAGCAATTTTTTATAAAAAAAAAATTAAAAAATTCTAGAAACATTCACAAAAATTCCTAAAATTATTTTAAACTTAATAAAAATAATTCCAACTTTAAATCCAATAAAATAATAACTTTATTAATTTTTATGACACGTGGGGCATGATGATATATATATTTTTGCACTAAAATAACAATGGTCTTATTTTGTTGATTACATGGCGTCAATCGGATTACAAATGTTGTTTGAAATATAGTCGCAAGCGCCATGGTGTGAACGGCATGGTTGGGATTTTTCCCTAACGGGATGTAGGCGTGACCAAATGGGATCGAATTGGAAATAAAGTTTGCGAGGGGTTAACTTTAAAATTAAATTTAAAAAAGGATTAAATAATAATAAAAAATTATGTAAGTTGCTGAGTAGCGATGGTAGGTAAAACGCTAAGGGTTGGTAAATACTATTGTAACAAACGAAGCGTTGATCGAAGCAGTAGATATCGAAGAACGAAAGCTATCTACATATTGTTGTATCCGTCTAAACAAATGGCATATTTTTAGGAGCAAATAACACAGCCGTTATTTGTAGCATATCATATCAAGAGCAAGGACGATTATAAAACGTGGGTAATAACGAGGTGACATCGCTAATGAGCATAGCTGAGACGGGAATATTTACGGAACAAGTTTTGAAAGGAGTAATAGTACAACCAAAAGGAGTGATGTACTGTATAGTAGTGATAGATGGTCGCAACGAAACCTGTATACAAAAACTGTTCGGTGCTGCTGGGCAGCGGCGGTTGCTGATATGCTTGCTTATAGGAGCTAGAATAGACTGTACAGTGATCTTATAGAAGCGACTTTCTCTGCAAGAAAGGCTACACGAACAGTGAGGATTGTCCTTGTGTTTTTATACAGTGATCCCAGGATGGATTCTGTATAATCTCAGTATATGTAGATGATCTGAATATCATCGGGACCTTGGAAGATATTGAAAAAGCAAGTTCTTACCTGGAGTTAGAGTTCGAAATGAAAGATTTGGGTAAAACCAAATATTGCTTAGGCTTGCAGCTTGAGCATACCTCTGAAGGGGTTTTAGTACATCAGTCAACCTACACTCAGAAGGTGTTGGAAAGGTTCGGCTTTGAAAAGGTATATCCTTCGAAAGTGCCAATGATCGGGAGATCCTTACAGCAAGACAAGAACCCGTTCAGACCTAGAGAAGAGGGGGAGGAAGTTCTGGGACCAGAATTCCCATACTTGAGCACAGTTGGAGCACTCATGTATTTAGCAAACTGCACTAGACCGGACATTGCTTTCGCAGTGAACCTTTTAGCAAGGTATAGTGCAGAACCTATCAAAAGGCATTGGCAGGGAATAAAGGACGTCTTCCGATACCTCCAAGGAAGTAAAGATCTCGATCATTCTCTGAAAGAACCAAGACCTAACAATGGTAGCCATGCAAATGCCGGTACTGTCGGACCGATACAAAGAAAGTCGCAAACAGGATATGTTTTCCTGTGTGGTGGAACTGCAATTTCATGGAAATCGTCTAAGCAAAGCATGGTATCAACTTCAACGAACCACTTAGAAATTATAGCACTGTACGAGGCTGCACGTGAATGCTCCTAGCTTCGGCGGATGATTCACCACATCCAGCAGTTATGTGGATTGAATACCGCACAAACCCCCACTATTATCTATGAAGATAATGCAGCTTGTGTTGCACAAGTGCAGATGGGTTATGTGAAGAGTCTTCTCACAAAACATATCAACCCCAAGTTCTTCTATGCTCAGGAAATGCAAAAGTGGATGAAATTAAAGTACTGCATACTAAGTCATGTGAAAATCTTGCAGATTTATTCACTAAGTCACTTCCAGCATCTAGCTTTGAAAGGTGCATACGTGGAATTAGAATGATGAGACTTAGAGAAGTGCAGAATTCAGGGGGAGAACCTTCACAAACTCATTACTAAAGCTTGATCACGAAGATCGAGTACCCAAAGAATAAATCTTGAAGATTAAATGAAATTTGGGTGGACTGTACTCTTTTTCCCTTGACGAGTTTTTCTGAAGTTTCTTGGCTAAGGTTTTTAATGAAGCAATTCGTGCAGCATAGTAGAACATGATTCATGTACTCTTTCTCTAATTTTTCCCACTAGGTTTTTATGGAGTTTTGACGAGGCATGGACATGAAGGATGAGAGCCCAAGGGGGAGTGTTAAGAAACCGGGCCCGGCCAGGAGTCCGGGTCCAGGTGGGCACCTCATCCACCCGTAGTCTATATATAGGAGGGGGGAACCCCCAGCCATTGTACACGTTCATTATTGAAGGAGCAATAAAGAGAAGCCTGCAGTCCCCTCTCATATCTGTGTTCATCTCTTGTTTCTGTTCTTGCATTGTTCTTACGATTCTGGTTATTGTCTACGAGGTAATCGCTCGGACTGGACTCGCCAGCGACGGTTCCTCAACAATAACACAACTTTCTCAGGTTGCGATTCTTGACTCGGGATGTAGATAGGAGAGATGTAACAGTTATTTTTAGGGAGGTTTAAACTAAATGACTATCTGTTGTATCTAAGTAAGTGTATAAAAGCTTCCGACGCTAACGAATTTAGAACAGATGTACATGCACTACTCCATGACATAGTATTAAAGACAATTAAACTGTCGAGGAAAAGTGCTTTGCAAAACAAATTATCCGTCAGAAAAGACATTCCCCGGTACTTATTGCCTACCTGGTAAAGTGCTGCCGGGAAAGACATTCCCCGACAGATATGTGGATTCCCGGCAGTTAACTGCGCTAGATAAGTCGTTTTTCCCTAGTAGTAATAGTTTCCCTGGCAGTTACACTACTACAAGACAGGCAATAGTAGACGCCTCATCATAGACGGTTAAAATGGAACCGTCTGTGTTGGGTCTGTCGGGCCTATCACAGACAGTTTGTATTACAAACCGTCTATGATACTCAGTATCACAGACGGTTCTATTAAAAACCGTATGTGATAATCTCCAGTATCACAGATGGTTCTTTAATAGAACCGTCTGCGATACTAATACGAGCAGTTCGTATCACGAATAAATGCGTGATAATACCTCATCACAGACGGTTGGTGATACGAGCTGTCTGTGATATGTGATTCACAACGCGGGAGTTCGAAAATTTTGAATGCGTGCGCGGGAGTAGCAGGAGTCCTTATATAGCCGGTCCTCCCAGGCGCGCATTGCCGTCTTCGACCCCAACAAGCTCGAAGAAAAAAAGGTTAGTAGTTTCCGATTCTGTCATCTTTAAATTTGTTGGGATTTGAGCTTTTAATCTACATGTGTTTTGACTAATTAGATTAGCTGCGAGCTTTGCTTTTGCGTAATGTTGTAACAATGGTGGCATGGTGCTTGTGTGTGTGCGCAGGAGAGCGAGATCCTCAAGTTCTTGGGGTTTATGTGGAACCCTCTGTCGTGGGTGATGGAGGTGGCAGCCGTCATGGCCATCATGATGGCCAACGGTGACCACCGCCCGCCGAACTGGCAGGACTTTGTCGGCATCATCGTGCTCCTCCTCATCAACTCCACCATCTCCTATATTGAGGAGTGCAACGCTGGGAGCTCGGCCAAGGCAGCGAAGAGGCGGAGAGGAGGACGACCAAGGGGAAGGCCGCCGTGGCCACCTGCAAGCTATACATTTTGTATTTTTTTTTTGCAGTTGAAAAAACTATCACGAGCGATTCTTGTTGAGCAAACCGTGCGGCGAAAATATCTATCGCAGCGGTTCGTAAGTAGAACAAATGCGTGATAATAATTATCACAAACGGTTCTACTTCCAAACCGTCTGTGATATTCATATCACAGACGGTTTTTGAACCGTCTGTGATAACGCCTGTTATCACAGACGAACTTTTTCAGACGGTTCGGAAAACCGTCTGTGATGACGGTTCTGAACTGTCTGTGATGAGGCTGTGTGTAGTAGTGTTAGTTGTTTCCCGGCAGTTAGAGTTTCCCCAGCAGTTATATGTATTGCCGGTAGTTAACTTGCC
Source organism: Ampelocalamus luodianensis (assembly GCA_036346255.1). Classification (NCBI taxonomy): domain Eukaryota; kingdom Viridiplantae; phylum Streptophyta; class Magnoliopsida; order Poales; family Poaceae; genus Ampelocalamus; species Ampelocalamus luodianensis. Next base: position 46,426,622 of record CM070633.1, read on the forward strand.
CTCGATTGTCTATTTTTCCTGGTAGTTAAGTGCCCTACATAATTTATTATTCCCCGACAGTTAGTTGTATTGTCGGTAGTTAACTACACTCGATTGTCTGTTTTTCTCCGGCAGTTAGTTGTATTGTCGGCAATTAAATGCCATCGATTGTCTTTTGCACCATTTAACCATAATTTAGAAAATATACAATTTTAGTAATCATATAACTCAAAAAGCATGTCATATCAACAATCAAAGACAGTTGCAACACATAGATCAAATTCAGATTTTGCAAAATACATAAACATGAAATATGAAAGTTATGATAAACACAACAATACATGTGCAATACATACAGAGTGCATGCAATTTCATAATTCTAAGCATTCAAATATAGCCACGATCTATAATTGGCATATATAAAACATCCACACAAAAGAAGTCGACAATACTAGTCTATCCTTGGCACATGTAAATACTAGTCGACAATACTGAAGAGTAGTCCAATAGGGGCAGCAAACATCACCCTGGTAGCCTAATCCTTGACATTGAAAGTCCTTAGCAATGCAAGGATTAAAGAGTAACCAAGTAGAGCCACAGCTGAAGAGTAGTCCAATTTCTCAGTCAAGTCAATATCCCTACCGAATGAATAATGATGAGTCAGATATCATAGACTATGACAGTATACCAAAGTTTTAGTATATCTATGACTTTGAGCAACTGCATACCTAGTATGGAATATAGAGCTCCTGATAAAGCATGACAAACAAGTGAGATGTTGAGTAGTAGAGCTTGAGTAATGTATCATAGAAAAGGGTAACATCAGAATGACAACCGAAGAAGGCTGCAAAATATTTTTTTAAACAGTCCAACCGGTTTTCAGTTCATATTTTATTTAAAGTAAACATGAAGCCAAGATAAATATGGTGTAATCAGTTATTGTTTCACGAAAACAAATCTTGTGAAAAAATTACTCAAGTCACTCTTCAAAGCCCATGAGTTTCAGGGGGAAAACATAGACACACATCACATATTACTGGTGGTAGCATATGCAAAATGAAAGTAACCTAGAAGAAAAATAATACTGCAAGTGTGCAATGTGACAGCCCCGATTCTCGGGATTGCCAAACCCTTCGCAACCGTCCAGGATGTACAGTTGCGAAGTAAATAGTATCTCAGGCAAGCTTCCGATTGCAACAAAAACCCGACTTTTTATTAAACAAAGTTAAGGTTTAACAACCTGTTTTGACCTGACACGGGCATCCAAGCCCAAAGTTAATATAATACAAGACAAAAGAACTTCCTACCACAGGTACACCTGAGCGCAGTCGAGACCTAATAACAGTAGTCGTTGCCTTCAGGAGGTCCACCAAAATCCTGCTCACCAGGATCCTCTGCACTTTCCCAAGTTTCTTCTGTAGACGTTTTGCAATTTGCAAGAATGAGTACTACCACTGTACTCAACAAGCCGCATGGAAATGCTAAATAATTACATGCAAGTAGTTCGAAGGATGGTTAGGGTTTACCATACCTGGCATATGTGGATGCACTTTGCATTTAAAATGATTTATAAAACGGTAAAACAGTAATAAGTAATAGCATCAGGGGTTTATCAACAACCTCGATTACCAACTTAACATCTCAAAACTCTACTTATGCCTTTGTATTGGAATCACCCATTGACACAACTTCTTTAACCGGAAGCACGGCGTATTCGAATACCTTTAATTATTCACTCTGCAGAGTTGCCCAACTTTACCCACAAGATATCTCAAGCTCAAATCTGTCGGATCATAGACACGCAACACGTTAGCGTCTGGTCGAGTGAGATAACAAAGCCTTTCACCGCTCAACCTTTCTAGTCTCTACGGTAGGTCTAGGGACCATACTGACTCTTGGGAGACTCCACCGGCCCTAGTGGATCTTGCACCCCAAAGTGAAGGCACCTCTGTTGTGGTGACGTGTAGTGTCCCCTCAGGCCACTCTGTCCCGCTCTAGATCTTTGTAGGTATTCAATCGGAGAGCGTGTACTTAGCGAGGAGTAATGACCACGCTTGTGGTTGGCGGTTTCTATATCGGTTACTTTGGCACAAGGTTCTTGTCCTTACCTGTCTAACAGTGAAGCGATGGACCAACACCAACACGTGGTTGTCCATCCTCCAGGCCTCACTTTAGACCACTTTCACCCGAGTATATTGGGTTGTCCAACCTCCTGGACAATCCTCAACTCTCCACCAAAACCATTGGCCTAAAGCCAACCTTGTTTTTGATTGATGATCACATTTTTTGTGACAAAGCTACCTTGTATAGGTAATATTTTATGTGAACTAAACTTGTCAAGGTGAATATGGCCTACAAAAGTTGGGTGGGTTTGTTTGTGGGGTATTTAGGATTTAACTAATTGTCATAGCATTCAAAAGTATTATTTTAATATTTAAAGTAATTGGCACAAATCTGATGTAAAGTAATAAGTACATGTATGAAATGTAGGTTCAACATGATCAAAGAATGCGACTTGCCTGCTTGCACAAAGTCTTCTAAACCCTGGTCTTGTCCCGCGTCTTCTAGAGCTTGGTCGTTGAAGTCGTGACCTAACGCGAAACAATACAATAAAACAAATTCAAATAAAATCCGGCTCGACAAGGGATGAGCTGGAAACAACATGCAAATAAATAAAACCAGAAAAGAAACACAAAGAAAGGTGGCGGTGGAGTTGGGTATTTATTTGGGGTTGAATTGGACTGAACAGAGTTGGATTTTGGATTCAAGTACAACAAAAATATTGTAAATGGATAAAGAATCATAAAAGAAGGCGGTGTGTGATGATATGTATTTATCTGGAGTTTCATATGGTTGAACGGGGCTGAGATTTGGACTCACGGGCTCGAAACGGTCAAATTTGACATATAATGTCAAATTAGGGTTTTGGGCGAAAAGGCGTCAGATAATGAATAGTACTTGTTTTACTATTCATATACAACAATAGATCAGTGAATAATGGCTGAAATCAATGTTTCTGGTTTGAAGTGAACAGTAGATAGGGTTTACTGTTTTCGGATGGAAATGAATAGCACAAACCCATTTCGGGTAATGAACAGTAATGAGTTCACTGTGCAATGGCTAGTGTTTAGGCTGATTTGAAAGAATAAACAACGAAAGTGGTTTTCTGGGTTCGAGGCGATCAAATTTGACATGTAATGTCAAATTAGGTTTCAGCGAAAAGTCGATCGATGAATAGTACTATTTTACTATTCATGCGAAAGTGAGTCGATGGGCGATAATATGGTTTATTGTTTTGGTTAATGAACGACAAATAATCGAACATTAAGGGTTGCTTTTTTTGAGTGAAAATGAACAGTAAAAGAATTTACTGTGCATTTTTCGGATTTGGAACAATGTTTCGAATTTTCAAGATGAACAATGTATTTTCGGGTTGTGAACAGTAAAGTAATTCACTGTTCAGTGAACAGTGCCAGGCCGACCTTGATTGAACAGTACAAGGCCGGCCCATTTACTGTGTGGCTTACGGCCCACATGGCCAGCTTCAAAGGCCCGTGCTCGGGCGGCCTTGAGCAGCGCTCGGCCGAAGGCCAGAGCAGCGCTCGGCTCTGCCCGAGCCGGCGACGGCGGCGCTAGCGGCGGCGGTGGTGACCGGCGGCGGGAGTGAATGGTGCGGGGAGCATCAGGGAGGCGAGGTGGTTCCATTTTTGGGCTTTGCCGGGGATGATGAGGTTCGGGAGTGGGGTGGCGGCGCGGGTGGCGGCCGGCCGGAGCAGGGGACAATGCCGGCGGCGCTAGGTTGGCGCACGGGCAAGAAGAAGGGATGCTTGAGCATCAGTGGAGTGAGGGGAACTCGAGGGTGGTGGTGGTGGAGCTCGAGAGGTCCGAGGCGGCTGGCGACGGTGGCCATGAAGGGGCGGTGGCGGAGCACGGTCTGGCGAGGTTCGGCTGGTTTGGGGGTGAGGAGGTGGGAAAAGAAGAGAGAGGAGGCGGAGCTCACCGTGGGCTCGGTCGGAGTTTGGGTGGGTGGTGGCGAATCGGCGTCGGCCGTCGGAGAAGAAGGGGAAGGCGGCGGTGATTCTTCAAAATTCGCCGACTTCGGGGAAGATGAAGCGGAGGGGAGGTGGTGGAGGGAGAAAGGCAACGAAGGATGCTCTCGGGGACCTCTTATAAGGCGAGGTTGAGGCGGTGGGAACAGGAATCGGGCGCGGCAGCAGCATGTGCGGCGGCAACGCGTGCGCGGCGACGGAACTGGAAGAGGCAAGGTGGCGGGGTGAGATGGCGGCGGCGAAGGCGGTAGAAGGTGCTGGGCGTGGCGAGGTGGCGCGACGGTCAACAAATGCGGCGCCGAGGGCACGAGGCAGTGGCGGGTGCTGTCGACGGCATGTGGGGGAAGGAAGAAGGGAGAAGGAAGAAGAAGGCGGCGGGGAAGAATGCGCCTTCGGGCAAAGAAAACGGGAATGCCGGAAAAGGAAAGCGGAAAGGAGAGGGAACTTCCAAAAAAAGGAAAGGAATTTGAATTCAAACAAAAGAACTTCCGAAATTTTGAAATCCTGATTTTTGGGTTATTTCATGCAACAAGAAAATAATAACGAGCACAATACACATCTTGTAATAGGTTAACATGGAACAGACAATGTCGACGACAAGGCGTCTTGTCGGCTAGAAGCAACCACCAAGAACATTCGCCTTGACTAGAACCAGTTATGCGAGAACCTCGAGTTTCTAGGTGATGCTATGGTCAACTGTTCGAGATGGAATGGAGTTACATGATGAGTGAATTTGAGTTATATGGTTGTCAACTTGTCATGCCCTGCTACTATCATATTTATTTATCTTTTGTTTTCACTTTGTCACTTTGAGAACCTTGATGCTATGGATTAGTTGTGGACTTATGGAAATGTACTACTGTTAGTATTTATCATATTTATTTATCTCCTAGTATGGAAGCTAATTAATTAGGAGATAAACTAATGGAACCCTGATGTTAATTAGGAAAATTAATGGCTAAAATCAATTTTATTGTAATCAAATAGTTCAAGATCAGATTTTTTTTCCACCCAATTAGGAAAACGGTGCCTTAAATCATCATTCAAGCAAATAGAATATAGCATCTTTTCACAATACTAGGCTGGTTCACGCGCTACGCCATGTCCCACTGTTTTGTTGTGCGTTGCCGACGAAACTGGCAGATGACACAATCACTGACTAGTCGTAAGGAGTTACGAACTGGTCATGACTAAATATAAAAACTGATTGTATAGAGATACGGGTTGCGTGAGTGATAAGGACCTAATTATAGATCATATTGCATTAAGGTTTGTCCGATATAATCTATATGTATTCGGAAATCATTATGTTCTGCTAGGAACCGCTAACGACTTGTGGCCGGAAAAGAGTTTCCGAGTCACAACCGACTACGCATGAACGTACAGGATCACACACTTAACGGGTTGGAACAAACGTGTTCGGATGGGATCCATCATGGGCTCTATATAAAGGGATGCATGAGGCTATTGGGAGACAAATAGACAACGTGAGTTGCTCCACCGAAATTCTAGCCACCATCTTCTCGAAGATTCTACCGTGCGAGTTGGTGCTAGCACACCGGCGTACGGTGTTCTATCATTGGACGTTTGGATATCGTAGAGGCGTTGCTGCTGTGCTGGACGAGGACGATCCACGATCTTCAGCAAGGAATGCGATTGGTTGCTGGAGGTGACAATTGGCCTCAAGGACGCTGGACGATCGACTACGACCACTTCATCAATGCGCTCGTCGTTGGATTAGGCTGCTCCAACTATTATTCTGTTGCTCTGCGCGTCTAGTGGTAATGATTTATGATCTCTTACTTTTATGGCTTCCTGGTTTACGTGGTAAAATTTTTAAATTGCCAGCTAGTGTAGCCTACATGTATCCCTTCAACACCTATACTCCTTCACCCCTGTCATTAACTAGTCAGTCACTTGCTCCTCATTCGATTCCGCCATTGCAAGCTGAACCTTAAGCTCCCACCATTCCAATCCATTCAGAAGACGAACAACACAAAGCACCTCCCCTGTTTCGGTTCAATTTAGGAGGGAAGGAGAACTGTAGTAATCAGTTGTGGACATCACTTGGACATAATCGGGTTTTATTGGGTCAAAACCATGATCAACAGCCAGAGGAGTAAGTTTATTTGACATTGATAATTTGAGAATACGTTTCATCTGTTATTGCATTGAATCAATTTGTTATTTGTACATATCTGGCTAAATAAATAAAAAATAGAGCTAACGAAGAATCTCGCAACTTGTAAAAGAAAAAAAAGGGTAAAGCTGCTCTGAAACGACACGGAAAGCTAGACTTTTCGTTCTGTTCGCGAGAAAGAAATAGCGAGAATCTCACGGACAGAAGAGACATGAAATGCTGCTCTGAAACGACACGGAAAACTAGCAAAAGGAGCAGCACGATAAAATCACAAGCAACCATGTAATCCACCTTTAAGGTCTACTTTAGAGATGCCCTATAGATCGAGTTAGATAGGTCACGGGAGCAGGCACAGTCACATGTACGCGTGCGTGCGTGGCTTCACGCGCGCGGCGCGAGTGTTGATCAGAATCGAGATCGCGCGGCGCGTGACCACGCACCGTACCCAGCTGGTACGCCGATGCGATACGAGGCGATCGTCTCTGAGCGGCCAGTCAGGAAACTGTCGCGCTCTCACGTGTTGTCAGGTCAAGCAAAGCGTCCCTCTGCTCGTCTCACGTCGCGTGCACCCGTTGTTGAATGGGATTCGGATTCAGTGACTTTGCAGAGTAAAGTCACGGTGTGACTTTGCAAATTTGGACCCTTCAGATGACATCTGACGGTTGGATCTAGATTGAGTGATTAGAGGAAAAAAAAACAAGATGGACAGATTGATTCAGCCGTCAGATATCATCTGGAGGGTCCAGATCTGCAAAGTCACACCGTGACTTTGCTCTGCAAAGTCACTGAATCCGGATCCTGTTGAATCATTGCTCGCTCACCAACAGTGGCTGCCGTCACTGCTTTGATCAAGCTTTAATTTTCTCTATTAATATACACGGATAAGTAGCACAAACAAACACTCCCCTTCACACTTTGGGAAGTGATCCGGCGATTCCTATACTATATGCTCTCCCCGAAACTAAACTGTGCATATGTTCAAGCAGTCTGTCTGTCTAACGATTGAGCACTGTGTGGCTGCAAACCATGCAATTCGTGTGCTTCACAATTTGCCGCTCCCTCTTTTAGTGAGAATTGAAGTGTTGCTGGTCACATGGGAAAAAAATTACTTCCATATAAAGTGGGAGGATAATGGTGATGAGTGATCCCCGTGATTCTGGTTGGGAGTCGGCCCACCCAAATGAATATACCCTTGAAGTTGCTTCAAATTGCTCCTAATACGCCATCGGGTATACCCCTTCTCTCCTCCCAGCCACAAGTCCACCATCTCATCTGTGCGTCGGGTCGAAGCGGAAGGAAGGTGACCCGATGGTACGGACCGGTGACCTCCAGGGCTTCCATCGGCGACACCCTAACCCTACTTTGCTGGCTGGCTCCTTGCGCCGGCCTCCTCCCTGTGCCCCCCTCACCAGTCCCCACGATCCCCTGTATCGGCTTCCTTTTTTCGGACCCGTGTAGGTAAGAGCTCACCGCCGCCCTTGCTCCTTGTCCTCCCTCACTCTTTGGTTTCTATGGTGTAGAAATGCTTGTCTGTCGTAGCATGCTCACGAATGAAACTGTGGAGTCCCATGGTTGCTGCTACAATCATTTTTTGCTTTGACATGTGAACACTCGGCATCTTTAGCAAAATTCTCTACTTCATCTTCCATAACTGCTCAATGACATTATGACAATCGAGTGATAGGTCCATGGATAGGTTTCGTGATGATCGTACAAGGGCAATCACTCAATCAGGATGATTGCCAAATTGGTTGATATGACATTTTGCGATTTTTGGTTAGCAATCATTTATCTTTAAACACTTTTATGTCGGCAAAATCGTTGATTGCTTGTTTGGATTTTTTCAAAAAATAAAAACAGAAACGAACTTTGATTTTTCTCACTTGTGACTGTCAAATCATGCATCATTATCACGTTGAACATGTTTAGCTCGCGCATGGTTACACAGTGTCTACATGATGTCAGAAATCAAGGAACAATTGCAAACGATGGCATATCGTATTCCCTAGGCACATCTAAGAAAAGTTTTTTTTGGGTAGTTAACATCACAAAAATTAATGATGACCAGACCATTTGTTTGGCAAGAAAATTACTTATTCGTCAAACTCATTTATCGTTGATTTCAGTACTATATATACGTGTACATGTACACCATTTCTTCTTTAATTTTGCAACCGAAATTAATGATCGGACCAACTGCTTGACAGTAGTACAAATTTTGGCAATAAAAAACCATTGATCGCAAATGTCACAAATGTGTACAAAGTGTGCAAATACTGGACAAGCATCGTCCAAAACATACGTCTTTACATGAACCGATCGATGATGCACATGAGCAAATAATCAAAAGTTGTGTATAAATTAAAAGGAGTAAGATACAAATAGAAGTGAAGTGTGGCGACCAAAGGTAATATGGTCTATTTGCCTACAATTATCTCTTTTAGTTTTTTTTTTGGAAAAAACCACATATCAAATGCTTTCCTCAGAAAACTCCACATTATGAGACAAGTGAATCCTTGAAGGAACAAGAGCTGGGAGCAAAAAAAAAAAAGTGAGAAAAATGTCCACTTGACCCCTCTGAAGTATCGCTGTCCGAACACTTAGCTCCTATCTAAAAAAAGGCCCTTCGACCCCCCCTCATGTTGCAAAACCAATGCACTTAACCCTAGGGCTGTTTTGCACGATGATTTTGCTTACATGGTAGTGGGTTTGACCAGTTTTGCCATCGTGGCGTCTACATGGCAGCAACATGACTGTGTGCCCGAACATCAATCACTTAATTATATGGGGCCCACCTATCATTTACACACAGAGAGAGCGGGAGACATGGGTAGAGCAAAGGGAACAGGCGAGGGAGCTGGGGCATGGTGGCGAGCGCGGCGCCGAAGGAGGAGGCGAGGACGCTGACCGGACAGGGAAAAAATGGAATGCCACGGACTCCCTCAGCATGATTCCATCTCTCTCTCTCTCTCTCATCTTAGCCATTTTGCAGATCCGTCTATTTGAACAAACAAGAAATTCCATCCATTTTTCTTTCAAGAAATTAAAGAAAATCCATTCTTTTTCGGTTCTTTACCTTCAGCAAATTGGAAAACTACATTTTCATTTTTGCGACACAAATTCAGACTGTACAAGCGGAAAATCAAGATGCAAAAATACAAAAGATCAAGAAGGGCAACACAAAAATTGGATCCAATATGCGAAAAGGGTGGATGGAGATTGAGGCGGTTGAAGTGGGAGATGTGGATAGGGGTACACCCGGAGCTCAAGGGGACTCCAAATCCGTCTTCTTCGTCCACCCCGGCGGACAGGTCTGGTGGTTTCCTCCCATCTGGGTGTCGGATCTGGTGGCACCAGAGTAGAGGACGATGGGGCCAGAGAGGAGGACGTTCGGGCGGTGATGGAGGTGAGGAAGAAGCTCAAATCTAGCTTGATCTAGACGCCGACAGCGTGAAGGGAACTGATGCAGAGCAGATCAAGCGTCGCCAGTGGAGTACATGATGGTAGCGGATTTGGAGGAGCGCACGACGGCGGCGCCGGCCCTAAGCGCGTGTACTCCGGACGCTGCTCTCCACCCCGCATTGCCCCGACGTAGGCCTTCGTTGCTCGCTGGGCTACAAGCGCCGCCTCCTCACTGGTCAGTGGCTGTCGCGTGCCATCGCTCTGGTGGAGATAGAGAGAGGAAAGAGATGGAGAGGTGAGAGGGACTTGAGAGAGTGAGAATGAGAGAGGGAGGAGGCTCTTTTGTTTTGTCGCTCGAGGGGAGAGAAGTCGGAGAGGGAGGGAGGGAGGGAGGGGACACCTTAGCGGCCATGTCATCTCAGCGAAACCTCAGTAGCCACATTAGTCACCACAATGGTAAAACCGTCTCCGAAACAGTCTTGTAGGTTAAGTGTACTGGTGTTTGCAATGTGAAAAAGTCAAAAGGCCATTTTTTTAGGTTAGAGGACTAAGTATTTAGCCAATGATACTTAAGAGGGTCAAACAGACATTTTTTAAAAAAGAAAAAAAAAGTCGAGCCTACCAAATAGACCCTATGTATCTATTTATTTAGTAAAGCTGGGGGAATTGACGCTCAGCCGATCCCTCCACGTCACGCGAAAAGAAACGACCCTCGGATCACTCAGCAGACGACTCAGATTGGCTGGAGTGGAGGTGGAAAGCCCGGCACTCGCGCGTTGACACGGCGCCCCGAACCGAAGACTGGAAGCTTCCTATCGTCGGTGCCTTCCTCTTCCTCCCGTGTCGCCCACCAGATCTCCCCCCTAGCTGCCGCCGCTCCTTATTTCTGCCTCCAACGCCGCCCTCTCGGTGTCCGGCCTCTCCCTCTTCCTTGCTTCATCTCGGCTCATGGCGCCTCCTTCTTGGCGCCCTGCCCCGCGCTGTCGGCTCTGGCCTGTTGGCCCGCAGTCGCCCGCGTCCCTGGTGGCTTGTGCCTACGAGATCCGCTCCGCCCTGGCTGCTGTCGCTCAGCCGTCCTCGCCGTGCGCCCAGTCCCTCCCTACGCCAGCTCCCTGGCTCGGCCCGGCCCCATGGCGCCGCCACCTCTCGCCTCCACCCCGACGCGTCAGCCTAGCCCTGGTCCCTGCGCCTCCCTGGGGCTTGGCCCGCCTGCACCTCCGCGCGGTTGCTCCGGCTCGCGCGCCTCCCTACTCCGGCTCGGCCGGCGTGGCCTCGACACCGCTTCGCCTGGTTTCTACTTCACAGTAGCTTTTCCCCTTCTTTTTTTAGTTTAGTTTGGATTTTGGTGTTGATTGTTGCACTGATTTGGTTGATATTTGTGGCCGTTCATTCATGCATGCTGATGAATGGAGGTGGGTTACTGCCGATGGTGCTGCCGCGTCGCCTGAGGTAACTACTATCCTCCCTCCACTCTTTACCCCCTGCTCTGTGATGTGGATGATGCTAGTGTGAGTTCTTTGTCCATTGCTTTAGCTTACATGGGGGGTTTTGGTTGTTAACTTGCATTATATATCCTATTTACTATCTGGTTGATTGCCTTTATTTATAAATACGTTCTGGTTAGCGCACATCATAGCAAATGAATAAATGCTAACAAATGAATAAGTGCTAAGTTGATTGGTTGCAACCTTCTCTTGAAATGTACAACAGTTAAATTCAAGATCGATTGTCTTCTAAAATTATGCCATGGTTTGCTTATTCTTCTTCTACGGTATAGGTATGTTTGCTTGTTAGGTTCCAATTCGATGTCTATGTTGTGATAGACAACCACGTACATGGGTTGATCGGATATCACATTGTTAAATCTATTTTTAGTCACCCTGATGCAACTTTATCTACTACAGCTTGGAGATCCTGAAAGGAGGGCAGTATCAACTGTTGCATATCTGTTAACATGTCTCCTGTCGGTTCATCCAAATATGAAGGTATATGTATTTGTTCGTTACAAAGATGTCAGATTTCCTTCATTGTTATGAATTGTCTATTTTGATCAAGATGGTTAATTATGAATAGTTGCTTACAAAGCACTTCACAAAATTCAATTATGTTTTGTGTCATTGAGCTTTTTAAATTTGCAGATGGTTGTGATAGATGAGGTGGACTCATTTCTCTTCAGACCACATGTTGGGCTTAGGGCCAAATACCAAGCTGTGTGTTATTGTTTATCTTACCTTTTTATGGTAACATTGTTTCATAATGTCATAAAAACAATAACATTGTTGTGATATACTGATATATGAGGTGGACTCGTTTCTCTTCAGACCACATGTTGGGCTTAGGGCCAAATACCAAGCTGTATGTTACTGTTTATCTTACCTTTTTATGATAACAGAGTTTCATAATGTCATAAACACAATAATGCCATAAACAGAGCACAGAGCACATTGGTTCTCTTGTAGTTCATATTTGGTCTAAAGTTTTACTTTTTGAATATTGGAATATACAGAGTTATCTAGGCAAACTACTGTATAGCTATTTCAAGTATGGTTGTCATGGTGGTAGCAGATAACCTTTTAATTAACTTCATTTACTATTGTGCACGTCAACTTTTTGACCCAGATTTTTCTTACCAATAAGGGAGATGGACCTAAAATCGCAAAGTGGTTGGTTGATGTTTACATGGCGCTTTTCAAGGTTTGGATGTGTTTCAATACTGCATAATTGCTGCTGTGCTTCCTGTACGTGGTTGTGAACGATGAATACTTTGTTCGTTTGTTGTGAACGGAGGTGAGCCTTTGGTGGGTTCAGATTCTTGAATGTTTAAACACGTTCGTCTTTAATCCTCCTTGCATTTTAAGATAGATTTTACTTCTCTATCTGTTTCTGTGCAAGATCCAACAGTGACTGATACCTCCGGGTTATGATTCCTACAATAGATAATTACACATATAGCATTAGGAATCGCAATACTACTATACGCGTACAGATGCCCATCCTTCAACTTTACCTTCCATGGAAGGGGGAAAAAGATTCGAAATTGGTAGGTGTGATTGATTTTGCAGTATTTATATGTTGGTAATGGACCTCTGTTTTGTATGGGTCTCCACTCTAGACGGTCTAAAAAAATATTCATCTTCATGTAGCATATTAGATTATTGAGAAGTACTTGTATGTGTTTACTCAACATGGGGCTTGCAATAATCCGTACAACACAGTTTTTTGTTTTTCTGCACTTGGTTTCAATGCTGCTGTGCATGTTACCTTTTCATTGCCTTTTGATTCAAAATGACATTGGTAGGTGCGATTGATTTTGGAGCACTTATATGTTGGTAATGGCTGTCTGTTTTGTATGGGTCACCATTCTAAAAGGTCTCAGAAAATATTAATCTTCATGTACCATGTTAGATAAATGAGATGGTCTTGTATGTGCTTACTCAACATGGACCTTGCAATCGTCCGTACAACATGTTTTTTTGGTTTTCCTGTTCTTTGCGTCAACGTAGATGTGCATGTTCCTTTTTTATTGCCTTTTGATTAAAAATGAAAGAAAAATTATTATCCTCTACAGCACCCGGATCTTTCCTCACTTTTATATAGATGGATAGGGGTGCGATAGGGATGTATACCACCTGATCGGCCATCAATTGAACGCAACAGGCTCGACAAGGTAATACGTTTCTACCTACAATTTTGACATGACATGTAACACTGTAAACTAATTAGTTGTGTTGTACCAGGATAAAACAATACAAAAGCACAAAAGGATGGTTGAAGGAATTATCAAACTGGTAACTACTGTTATTGGTATATTACATTCTTAACAAATTCGTCGCCTTTGGTACCGCTTTCCCTATACAGAAACCAAATGGTATTCTTCGATTTATGTTGTTCTTCTGTATTAGTTTAGATAAGTAGTCAATGTATTGCCTTGCTTGTTAGCCAAATACTGAGATGTTGCTACTTCATAGGCTATAATCAATGTTTTTATTCGCAGTACAACTGCAATTGTGATAACTGACTCCAAGGGACTATTTCCCTTGGATTTTTCTATGTTTCCATATATATAAGATGAGATTTCTTGAATATTTCATTTCATGCTCATGCTACAGATATACATTCATCTAATCTATTTTTGGCCGATTGTATTCATCCATGGCAATGAGCTTGACCACTTTATCTTGCTCCTAGGCCAATCAATTGTACAGTTCCAAAAACCGTTATGTATATATGCATCATGTATGCTCTCTGTCAAACGAATTCTTTGTGTACAACTCAGAACAGTCTCTACCATGGAAACACGCTGCAAACACTGCGCGCGGGGAGCCACAAGGGACCACACCGCCGTCAACTCCTGCTACTGAGCCTACCAAGGTGTGCACTGACTCATCAATTTAACCTCCTGTTGATACTACCTGCTCATGTCAATCATGCATTGTGTACATAATTACATGTCGCACGTGACTTTGGATATATGGTTAGCGTTGTTTGTTTATTTCGTTTTAGCATTGCGCCATGCCATTGTGTTTTAGCGCACGTGTCAAGACAAGAGCGGTATCATCTATACGCTACTATTATGTTATTTATGAATGTGAGCTTGCTTAAGTTGTTTTCTAGCTGCATGCGGTTATGCTCGTGATTAAAAAAACAATCTATTTTCCGAGGCTGCATTACTGCTAATTATAGATTTAAATACTATGAAAACCATGCCTTTATGTACCGTTTAGAATTAACCTCCTGCACTGCTGCTAATTAGGCATAATAACACTCAATCCTCAATACCCAACGCTGCATGTATTAGTTCATAGATAGTTACATTCAGAACAACCTAAAGTTTACACATTTTTCCCTTCCAGGTACGTACTGTGCTGTTACAACTTACGCGCTCAGCCTTTGTAACATAATCAACTAGATGCATCTCATTATACGTGCTCTACATTCTTTTATTCAGACCAACATATCGTGTATCTTACGTGTTGGACATGTGACTACAAATTAACCAGCTATCCATTGAACAGATATATGTAGCACTGACGAGGACTATGCGCCTGTCACGAAATTCATTTTGTTGGGTTATGCGGGCAAGAACTAATTGTCATCCTAGCACTCAACCTGACAGCACCTCCTCCCAACATTGTTGATTTTATACCACCCAAGATACCAACCTTAAAGTCAGTGGATCACTTTGCGCACTTCAAATCATTTCTGATCTCGCAATAACGAAATCGGTATGACATCATGTTCGCTTTCACATTTCTATTGGATTAGATATTCTAAATTTCTCTTCGTCTTATTACAGTTCTAGCTAGGCTGGCTATTGTTTGCTCTCATTATGAGGTGTAATAGACTTCACGGTCCAAGCCGTACACAAGAAAGATGGCACTGTTTGTGCATGCCAGAATATTAATTCGTTTTCGTGTGTTGCTTTCAAATGTATCTTCGGTTTGATGTGATAACATCTAATTACTCCAGAAGTTGTACCTTTTACAGTACTGCAACGCATACGCACACCTGCTATCAATTTTTTTTTTACTCCGCCCGGCCAACACCGCGGAAAAAAAAAACCCTTATACCATACGTTATACGGGACGCGGACGGGGCGCAGCGGAGCGCGCCTATCGTCCTAGTAGTTTCGACAGCTCGTGACTTGTGGGACACCTAGCTGCTACCACGTAGTTCGTACGTACTCTCGATGGCTTGATGCAGTAGGTGCGTACACCCACCCCGGCCGGCTAGCTGCTTGGAGCTGGAGATGTATTTCGTAGTAGATCGGTACATCGATCATCGGTGCATGTTTTGAGCATTTGTTGACCTTTGAAGGGTATGACTCGATCTTTGGCTGCTTACTACAGTGCAGTGATCAGTACTCCATGCAAGTTGACTGCAGAATTGGATCTACGTGGATATTTATATGTGCGACTTGATGCCTCGTTCGTGAGTCATTACTCATTAGCATTAATCACGAACTTGGACTTGGCGGAGGTAGGCAGCCGGCTGCTTAGAACTGGCTGATCTGCATGCAAACAAATTTGAAATTTATCGACGGAGAGCTTGTAAAACTTATACGTGTACGTTCTCTTTCTCTCTCAAAGAAGAATTTACCTGTATGTTTATTTATTTTTCTAACAGAATCAGCGCCAAAGCAAGATCATTCAAAGCATCCAACTGAAGAATAATACGGCAATCCCCAGGCCAGCCAGCTCCAGTGCTGCCTGCACGTATCGCTCGGATCGGAGATCGACTGGCTTCGGTTTCAGCAGGACCTGATCTAAGTGCGTATACAATGGTACAGATAGCTGCTGTCTATCGTAACTCTTTATGATACCTGTAGACAGCGCTAAAGTAAGCTCATAAATGAGTTGTTTTTTACTTATCTTTATAAATTATACAATCTTTTTAATGCTTTCATGTGCTTAAGAAATATGGTTGGATAGCTTCTTTGGTTCTAGTGATACAGTCGACTATAGAATTGTAGATATCATATTTCTCTCTTTATATTCTCTTTCATCCACATCAGCTTAAATCCGATGTCACTGAAAAACGATAGTAAAAATGGCACCCGTGTCACCGAAAAACATCGCGGCAGGGGACTACGCACCCAATCCGTGGCAGGTGCCATGTGCAGGCGACCTGCCACGCTCTAGGTTAGCAGCAGGTGGTCTGCCATGATCTGGGTGCGCGGCAGACGCCTGTCGTTGAATAACACGCCGCCACATGTCCTGCCGTCACGTTTTCGCGTGATAGAAGTGTTATTTTTACTATTTCATTCGTGAGAGCTATTTTTGCTATTTTACTTCAAAAACTTATTAAATGAGTCAAAAACTCGAAAAATCTGGCACGTTCCAGAAGTACAAGAATTCAGGTTAGGCTAGGGATTTTTGGGCTTCGCCGCCTGCGGCTAACGCGGGAGCGCAGTCGGAAGGCCTCGGCTCGCCGCATGGTGCCGCCGCTTGGCCCGCGGGCTGGTAGACCAGCGTGCGCCGCGGCGCGGACGTGTCGTTTTGGGCAAGTTCCACCGTGCCCAGGGGAGCGCGGCACAACGTGGGCCGCGGGCGCGGGCGGCGCGGGCGCGGGCGCGTTGTGCCTGGGCGTCTGAGTGGAGCGTTGTCGCGCGGCGCGCGTTCGCGCCCGCGCCGCCCACGGCCTTGTGCGTGAGTTGGGCGGTCAGCCGCTAATTGTAGCCCGTGCGCACGGCTCGGCTGCTCGGGTAAGGGCGGCTGAATCGGCCACGCGGAGTTGGGCTGGGCGTCGGGCGGTTGGGCTGTAGGCACCTGGAGAGAAGAAAAGACCACCTTTACTCTTTTCTCTTCGGCCTTTTCACTTTCACGAGGTTCTGTCTTAGAAGGCGGTGAGCGGTTCGGGCTTTAGCAGACCACCAAAAAAGACTCCGTTCTCACAAGTCACGAGGCAGCCGAGCTCGCTCGCTGCAAGGCCCGTACCTCCGGGCCCGCACGTCAGCGAGACCACAGGTCGTACAGCCGGCCCGTCGAGGCAGCTTGTTTACTCCCGCAGCGCTTTCCACCGTCGCCTGCCTCGCCTAGGAAAACCAGCCGTCTCCCGCCTTATTCTCTCCCCTCTTCCTCTCGCCGGCGACCGACCGATCGACCTCGATGGCTACGGCAGCGCGTCTCCGCCTCCTCGTCTCTGGGTCCCTCTCGCCGGCGGTGGCCAGGACGGCGCCCAGGTCCTGGCGAGGTCTGTCGGTCACTGCGTTCTTTGCCTTCAAGCCGTTCGACGTAATGCGGCTGTGGGGCCGGGGCTGACTGCTTCGTGGGTGGGGTTGGTTCCAGGTCTCCGTGCGCTGTGCACGCTCTCCTCCACGCTGGGGTCCGGCGCCGGCGAGGACGAGATCGAGCGCATCCGCCGCGAGTTCGAGGACGCCAAGCGCAACTACCTCAGCATCCCCGTCGCCATCAAGGGCATGCCCAAGATGAACCCGCGTGGTTTGGATGTTCACTCTACCTAACAACATTCAGTTCTTGCTTTAAAAATGTCCGTAAAATGGTTCTTGAATTGGTGGGGTTGGGTCGCGGGTCTCAGGCATTTATGTGAACAAGAACGTCAAGCTCGACGACCTGCAAGTCTATGGCTTCGACTATGACTACACGCTGTCGCACTACTCCGAGCACCTGCAGTGCTTGATCTATGATCTCGCCAAGAAGCACTTGGTCAATGAGGTTTGGCTGTTCACGGCTTCTGGTGCTCTTTTAATTGGTTTGCATGAATGATGAATCGTGAGTTTGTGGGTTGTGACTTGTGAGCGGTGGTGATGCTTTGTGCAGTTCAAGTATCCGGAGAGTTGCTTGCAGTACGAGTACGACCGCAGCTTTCCCATCAGGGGCCTTTACTATGACAAACTAAAAGGGTGCCTTCTGAAGCTTGATTTCTTTGGGTCTATTGAACCAGATGGTTGCTTCTTTGGGAGGCGGAAGGTGAGGCATTCACTAATTTATCTTTGGGGTATTCATATCTAAATATGTAGGTTTTCGCTATAATGTGATCATTCTGTTTGTAATTGGTTGCCTTCCCCTTCCACTGGTTGCCTGTTGAATTTTAGCTTGGGCCATTGGGTAATTCAAGCGTTTGCTAGGATAGCTTGCAAACTTCTCCTGAGCTACACTTTTCAGCTGATCTGAATTTAATTCGTCATCTTTTATTTACACTGCTCTTTGCTGTCACCAACCAAACAATTACATCATGTAAAATGTGTTTCTCAATGAGCTACGGGTTCTTATCTGGATGTTTGTTTATCAGCTGAGCTTGACTGAGATAAAAGAACTCTATGGTACACGACATATCGGCAGAGATCAAGCTCATCAGCTTGTTGGCCTGATGGATGTCTTCTGTTTTAGTGAGGTACTTTTGAATTGATCCAAACCTTCTCTCATATTTATTCTGTTCCCTTCTTTTCATGCCGTAGCAATTTACTTTTGAAGTAATAAAGCATTATCAGTTGCCTTACATATATGTGGACTAAGTAGTGGCACATAATATCTCCCGTTTTGTTAAACTTTTTTTATAAGTTATGTATATTTTATCTGTTGAGTATTCATACATTAATCTTTATGTGTATTTGATCATTCTTCTTGAGCAGCTAATTGTGCATATCGTTCTCAGTTCTCACCTAGTCACCTCCCTTATTGAAATATATTTTGCACCTATACACCCTATGTTGTAGCGGCAAGGTTTTAAATAGCGGGTAGTGGAAGCGTAGCGGTGGACTATTTTTTATAGTGGATAGCGTATATCAGAGATATAGTGGGTGCTACATGCTCAACTATGAAACATTAAAAATATAAATATACTTAATCTTAAACTACAAAGTCTCAGGCATAATTTGCATAAAACATCCAAAATATCAAATCCCACATGTTTATATCTAAGATAACATCAAAATCATAAAAGCCACATAGTGTTTTGTTAATCAATCTTCACTCTCTGACGAACAAAATGGGAATATGTTTAGCTTAAATAATTTTTATGAGATTATATAGCGCAATTGTACTGGCTTTTTCATTGATTGTTTCTAACAGTAAGAACATGTTCATTTCTTCACAGGCATGCCTCATTGCTGATATTGTTCAGCACTTTGTAGATGCCAAGCTGGAGTTCGATGCCTCTTATGTATATGAGGATGTAAACCAATCGATTCACCATGTCCACAGAAGTGGTTTAATTCACAGGAAAATTCTTTCTGAGCCACAGAAATTTCTGATAAAAAATGTAGGCAGTACCGCTTTTCCTGGTTCTTGTTGGCATATTGCTTTTACCCCCTTCTTTTTGGCTGAAATTTTGTATATCAATCCTTTAACCTGATACTGTTTTCCCTTCTTCTGACATTCTTTTATTCAGTTATATAATTTTTCTTGAGATGGTGATATTTTTTACCAATGCAAGTATGCAGCTCTAAGACCATTGCCTCATCTGTGACCTGCAGAGTCAGGTATTCCGTTTCTTAAAGATGCTAAGAGAGAAGGGGAAAAAGCTATTTCTTCTCACCAACTCACCTTTCTACTTTGTGGATGGAGGGATGAGTTATTTGCTAGAGGTCCTTTAAATCTTCTTTTATGCTTTGTCCATGCATAGCATGCACTTGTTTTTACTTTTCACAGGTCTGACATGAAATTTTGTTTTGGGTCAACTTTTAGTTGAGAATTTGATATCCAGTATTTTTTTCACCATCACACCATTGGCAAGAGACTGTTCTAGTAAATGTACTTCACACAGTCTTAAAACTAACAAGCAAATCTTTTGCATGTACATTGTTCCTTGTTTCCAGATTTCATTAAGCGCTTGTTTTTTCCCCTACTAGTATGGATAAATTTTTTCTTGTGTTCTTGTAATTTTCTTTATGAAGACGGTAATTCCAAATAGAAAATGTCTTGATATGACATGTTTTCTCTCCCAAGAGCCATTCTTTTTGTGTTTTGTGCACTCACATAGTCACGTAGTGTCAACTTGACTTTTCATTATTTGATTAAGCAGGACCAGCATTTCGATGGGAATTCCTGGAGGGAGCTCTTTGATGTTGTGATTGCACAGGCAAATAAACCGGCTTTCTATAATTCAGACCGCCCATTCAGGTTCTATGGAACATTTCTGTGCTACTAAAGAAAAATATTAATTTAATCCTTCTTTGCAAAATAGTGGTGTTAATGTGTTTATTTGCCTTTCACACTGCTGCATCCATGAAGGACTGTTTCTAAACCTTCGAATATTAACAGAAAGTAGGTCTTAGTAAGTACAGGTGCATAAGAACTTGTATTGTTGCCAGTTTTTAAAATTCTGCACAATTATGTCTACTCTAATTCTGGATTCCTAACTATATTTGCTGGTTACTTGTAGGGTGTATGACACTGAAAAGGATACCTTAGCTTTTACTGCAGTTGACAAGTTTATGCCAAATCAAGTATATTACCACGGCTGTTTAAAATCATTTCTGGAGATTACAAAGTGGAGAGGCCCAGAGGTTGGCTGTTTTGAACCTCAAGAAGGATAATTTTTTATATATGTTCCATCAGCTTTAACTTTTCTATCTAGAGTAATATAGTTTTTCTTCTTAAATAAACACAGTAGTTTTCATGTCAAACATTTGCACATGTCAAATGGTAGTTGATTTTGCTGCTGCATAGTGGAACGTGTCACATGATATTTAGACTCATCTGCTGCATGTTGACTATGTTTCATTCTTAATCTAATAGAGTATTGCCAATTTGCCATAACCTTGTCATATTTGTAAAGCTACTATAGATATAACTTGGTCTGATCTTCACTCTCATACTAACACATGCATCTCCTCAATACTGACTTTCAAAAGTTGTCCATTTAAATATATCATCTCATGTCTTTTTGGCCATGTCGTAGGTGATTTACTTTGGTGATCATCTTTTGAGCGACTTGAGAGGGCCTTCAAAAGCTGGTTGGCGAACAGCTGCTGTAATTCGCGAACTTGAGGTAGGTGCTTCTCTTTTTACTTGATATTTACTTTTGCATATGCCAGAAACTAGTGTGAAATACAAGCATCACTAATTTAACATCTTAAGATTTTACTGGTTGACTAGTTACCTCGTAGGTTGTCTTGATCCTGTTGGTACTAAAGAAGATCGCCAATAATTCAGGTTAAGCTGAGAAAACGATAATAAAATGAAGGAAAATGGTATTGAAAAATCCAAACTAACCTCTTATGTTTTCTTGATCTTGAACATGTGGGATAAGCTATTTAGATGATGTGAATAAGTTTGTGCTTGTTAGAAAAAGAAGACCTGAATGATTCTCTTGTAGATTTCTCGCCTGATTCTGACCTTCTACACACTACTTTGTCATACAAAATGTGTAATTATATTTGTACTGTGTTACAACTTACAATGATCTATTCTTTGCCACTTCAGGATGAAATAGAAATTCAGAATGGCGACAGCTTCCGGTTCCAACAGGTTTGTATATCATCTGCCTCTAGAATATGTAACTCCATTTTTCTGTTCCCCTTAGCACTCTGTGATTGTGGTTAAAACTTAAAATTATCAGCCAACCCATGCAACAGCACGATTACTCTCTTGTGCAGCCCAGCCTAGCCCATTAGGGGCCATACACCAAGGGGCAGCAGCCGCAGCTGCTAGGGCTGGTGGCAGAATTAACTTGGTTATCAAGCTATGTTGCATTACTTGGCATCTTATCTCATTAGTTGGTATCTTATCTCTTAACTAGAAAGGTTATTAATGTTATGAATATTGTATATGTATTGAAGAGGCCCAATGGACAATATATATAGGGTACAAAGGGTTTATGCCATATACTGATAAGACAATACAAAAGGCATATAAGAAAATACAAAAGAGTCCCTATTCTAACACCCTCCTCAAATGCAAGGCATATGCAATAGCATTGCATCTGGAAAAGGATGATACTAAAATATGGAAAATCCAAAGTCCGAGTTTTGATAATGTCGTCGTAGCATGTAATTCTTAGAAAATATGTCGAGTATCAAAAGATCTCCCATCTGGAGTCGTGCGACAGCCCATAAAGCACAAGGTGCAGGGGCTGAGAAAGTAGAGACAAGCAGGAGCAAAGTCGACCGCGGCAACACGACGAAGAAGATGATGAAACTGACAAAAAAAGAGAAAGCTGTTAAATCAAGCTTAATAGGAATAAATAGAAGCATGGCGGTGCAGAAGAAGTGCGGCGGCCTTAGAAGCCTGGGGCGGCGGCTAAGAGAGAAGCGGCGGCATCATAACGACTTCTACGATCTGCACGCGGCTCAGAAAAAAAGTGCAGGAGCGGCTGCTGCTGCCATGTATAAGGGAATTCCTATACTTCTATGACTGACAATAAATTTATGGACTCGTATGGTTTAGACGAACTCAAATATAGAGTAGTACGAACTTGGATGGACGCAATGGAAGCAACGACACAAAAGAAAAGAAAAACCTAAGGATAACTAGTAGTAGCAGCAAGAATAGCTAGTAGTAGCAACAACAGCCGTCCTAATCAATCTCCAAAAGACTACGACTAATGTGTCCGCCCCTAGGAGTTGAGATTGCTCCTCCCGGGGGCGACGACAACGGAGGACGAGCGGAGGCTAGGAGACGACGGTGGAGGTAGCAAACCCTAACCTTAACCTTTGCTTTGATACCCTGTTATGAATATTGTATATGTATGTATTGAAGGGGCCTAATGGGCAATATATATAGAGTACAAAGGGTGTATGTCATATACAGATAAAGCAATACAAAAAGCAGATAAAGAAATACAAAAGAGTCCCTATTCTAATACCCTATTCTAACAATTAATAGATTGATCTTATCTATATTTAGGAGAGCCCTCTATATGAGGAGACCTATTGTAATTGCTGGTATTAGGCAAGAAGAAGAATGAAATAGTCTTTCTCTCATCTGAAGTCTCCAATCCATGGTCTCATCTTTGATCTTTCTCCTAAGATCCCTCCCCTCCTTAGTACGATACTTACCTTCATGAACTAAGGTTCACACAGTTACGTATTGTAAATAGTGTTTTGAAGGATTAATAGTTAGTAAAATAACTAGCTGGATTAGAAATTGAAAATTTTAAGCCATTTGAATTAAAGCTTAAAAGTCTGAAGCAATACAAACCCTAATTATAGTCTATTGTGATACATGTCTAGATGAGATGGTAATTATCATGTTTTACTAAAATTATCGGTTTGTAAAATAGCTACATGCTAGTATCTAAAAGAGAATGTATGCACTGTGTATGTAATCGCCTCTTAGTTTATCATCAGTGTGTTAGAATTGCTTTTATAACGTCTGCAGCTCTTAATAACAATTGTTCCCTTCCAAGTTTGTAACAAATATTGTGAAATCTGACATCAGCACTGAGAGAAGGCAGTAGGCATTTTGTGCAAGTTTTAAGTGTTATTGAAGTCTCATAGGGCACTTGGGGTCTGGGGTGGTAAATCTTTAGAGGTCCAACTTATCGGCACATATCATCTAAAACATGGCACAGGGACAATCAGTTGCACCACAAATTGCTCCATCGAACAGAATGATGGAGTTTACTATTTTTATTCATTTTGTTATGATTTGCTTCCTCTATCAAATATACAGTGTTAGTCCATGATTTTCCATCAACGTGGATTATCGTGTTACCTTAACTATATCCTACACTGCAGGCAAAATTAAGTATAATACATGATCTACTCGGGAAAGTTCATGCAACTGTGGTTAGCACCGAGAAAGGCCAAGCTTACAGATCATTGCTTGATGAGTTGAATGCAGAAAGGCATCAATGTCGATCTGGGATGCGAGATCTGTTCAATAGCTCGTTTGGTGCAACTTTCCTTACAGACACCGGAAGGGAATCATCATTTGCCTATCACATTCATCAATATGCAGATATCTACACCAGCAAGCTCGAGAACTTGTCATATGCCCCTGAATCATGGCTTCATCCACCTCATGACATAAAGATCATGCCACACAATGCAAAGGTAACTTAAATTTCCTCACTTATATGGTATTTTAATTTTTTATCCACCTGTTTAGTTTGTTTCAATAACTGTTTCTTACAGGAAACTCCAAAATATAGTTGTTTGGTTGGTTTCCAAACTGAAAGCTTTGTATTTCTTCTTTTTCTGCTGCTTAAGAAACACAATACCATTTTCTTCTTTGGAGGGAAGCAAGCTAGAATTTTCCATGAAACTGAACACTTCATTTGTCAGTTAAATTTCTCCATTGGGATAACTGGCTTGATTCCTCTTACAGTTACATTTTAGTTATATTTTGAATAAATGCTGATATATTGAAATTTTGATTAACTTAGAATGACGTTTTGAACATTTCTGTGTTGTAGGTCCCAGCGAGTTTGTTCAGTGACTCATAGTTCATTCTTATCCATTTCTGGTGGAAAACCATGTGGTAATTACCCATTATGGTTTCTGTGTGAGACTACGGGAGTGTGTACCGCCACTGCATTCGGTTAGGTTATGGATAAATCACCACAGGATGCCATCCAACCGAACAGGCCAGGTAGCAAGTCAGCAAGATGTGGCTATTCTTCTGACTGATGGAAAAAATGTTGTCGACGTGAGTAGGCGCTTCTTTTGTATATCGCTGTATGAAGAAGCTTTTAGTCTGAGAGGTTGCCTCATTTTGATTCAATTATGTCGGTCTCTACATACATCCAGAAAACGTAACCATCTGTAATGGTTGTCAATAAAAATGTTGGCAGTTATCCATCATGTTTCTTTTTGTTCTTTTTTCCTTTTCGAAAGATATGTACAATATTCACGTTTTGTATACTTGTATATAGTAATCTTTCAATTTTGAACAATATATTTCCCAAATGCACATACTGTATTTACCAGTTTCTTTTGAACTGGTAAGGACGAAATGTCATCACAGTTATAGAACAAAAATAGAAACGTATGTTGATAGTAGTTTATGCCAAATCTGCCCCTCTTTGATTGATTCAGTTCATTTACAGGTTATTGGCAGTTTCATCTGTGTCTGCATTACATGTAAGTACGTAACTGCTGTCAAACTAAATAATTTTTTCTGTGGTGGGCATTCAGTATTGAGCGAGTGAGATTCAAGAAAACTTTTATGTTTTGGAGTGAACAGAAGGAAAATTTGGATTCTGGAGAACATGCTAGGGTAAATTGTTAAACAATTATTACTAGTCCTTGTCTACTACAAGCTGGGCATCTTGATTTCCGTCGTTTCTTATCCCAGAGAATGGCTGTAGTTCCAGTTCCTGCTTGCATGACCTGGAAGACCTGAAGTCCCAAAACGAACGGCAATTAGACTCAAGTCATTTTCAATTCCAGGCAACCTCACAGTTCAATTCCCTCACTAATGTTTCAAGGATAAACAAGCATAAGAACGTGATATTTTGTCATCCATGCTGAGTTAGCTGCATATTTCACAGCAGAAGTTTCTGAATACGAAGCATATTAACATTGCTTACCTCTGCCGAAAACTCGATCTGTCTCCACTTAAGGAGAGCACAGCTGCAGGTGCTGAGCAATATCCAGGGTCATCCGAGGGCGAGGCACTCATCTTTTTGCATTGAAGGAGAGCGTCAGCAAAAATTCTCAGCAAGTTTGTAGATGACAAAGATCAAAATGACGATTGCGCAGATACTACTTGCCCGGTGAAAGTTTCAGAAAGAAATATACTCACATATTGATGAGATGGGGTTTGTTCCGGCGTGCGCGTTTCATTGTCGATGCGATCTCTTTGCTTGCCTTTCAGGGCATTCATGCATTTTAAGAGGAAATACAGAAGAACCCCACCAAGGCATAGCATTGTCAGGATCTCAATTGCTATTGCTGAGCCGACCACTAGAAATATTTGCAGTACAGAAAAAAAAAATTAGTTCCATACAATGTGGAGTGTGTAGGCATTTAGCACAAAAGGTTGTACTAGAAGTAACAACACCCAATGACCAAACACCACCACCAACAAAATCATCGGCATTGATACTTACGGAGAGCTCTTCTTGAGTTCATAGATTTCCTTTTGACTAGACGAACAGTCTTCGCAGTGGATAATGGCGTCGACATCATCTCTGAACAGTCCGGGTAGCATCCATAGTTTCCCAGGTCGTTTACAGTGATGGATAAGGTTGTCTCGTGGCTTGGGCCCTGCAAGAGAAACATATCTCGCATTTTAGTTTGAACATTCTCTTGTGAAGCAGAAAGCGTAACATTTATTTATCTATATAACTTCTAGGCAGTCAACCACTTTGCCAGCCACCAATTTTATCTGAAAAAAGAGCTCATTTGGAGAGCCTGAAAACAAAATATGTCCTGAAGTGAACTAACATCTATGTAAATGATGGCTACAACTCACACGAATATCTACGCACTGATCACTGCAAGAATTATTTAATTATTTACTGGGCTGAGAAACAGCATATTCTCTCAAGCAAGGAAAGAAAATTCACGGAATGAACTATTGCAATGGTCAGAGAAGAAAGAAGATTTACCTGGTAAAACAGCTGCTGCATTGCATTGTTGCAGTCAAGGACACTTCCACGGAATCTGATACCAGTTCCTCTCAGGACAAAGTGATTTGCAATGGTCACATAGGTCTGAAGCGACTGCCAATGGTTATTGCCTTCAGTCTTGAGCTCCGCAGTGGTGACGATACCAGCCGGCAAGGTCATCACCAAAGTTCCTTCAAGGACTTCTGAGGAGAGCACTAGCAGAAGATGAGATTTGTTCCCTGCAAAATAAGAATAAAGTAAGTTTGCTTTATAATTTTCTAAGAACAATGTAACGTGTCAGACTAGAAACAGCATCTTACATCTCAAACTAAGCAGGAGATTCCCCATGTCATAACAAAAGATAACACAGACAAAGTACCTGGGAAACTCCGAAGATCTGGTTCAACAATGGAGAACTCAAATGGATCCCTTTGCTTGTCAAAGATTTGATATCCTTCCCTTGATTCTTTCTCACCCAAGAAAATAGACTTTGGAGCTAGTATAACCGGAGGATCATTGATAGGTTCAACGAATATGGGTAACTTAGCATCTTCTATACCATTTCTGTTCATGGCATATAGCATTATAACATCGTTTCCATAGAAGTCTTCATTTCTGCACATAGTGATAGGATTAGTATCCTTAGTAAAATACTACAAAATTCTTGTAAAATCAGGGCTTGTAAAAGACAACGAAGATTCAGATTCTTGATCAGTACCCAATATACTGAAGCAATTGTAGTGCGCCATTTATTGCTTCAACTGTTCCTTGTAGTATCAAGTCTTTGCCAGCTCTACCTCCCCTGCTGATTGAAAGTACATCATGTGATGGCTGTAGAAGTTTCATTGGCATAGGAGCAAGAAAGACAGTTCCACACTGTGCTTTCACTGTAACAGATATATTTTCGGCTGTATCTGAATATATTATTTCAATCCCCGGAAACCCACTGCCAAAATATATTCATATCTGATTAGTTCAGGAAGTAAAGAAAAGAGACCAAAAATAGAAATACGCAGAGGTTAGATAGGAAAAAGGAAAGCTTACCCAAATTTCGGGCCGATTATATCTTCAGTTACATGCAACTGGTGGGGTAAAGAGATAAACTGAGGCGGTATGCATAGAACAGAAATGAATACTGTGCTAGTGACAACATTGTTTTGTTTGTCAGATATTGTGTATGAAAATGAGTCATTCCCAAAGAACCCTTCAAAAGGAGTGTACCGATATATTTGGTTGTATTGTAGGACTGATCCATGAAGTGGCTTCAAAAGGAAGGGACAAAATTATCATGATATAAAAATGCTGAAGTATCAAAGTAGTGTGAATATGAGATAATGAAGCAACTGAAATATTGCTCAAGTCAAAGTATTTAACGACGACATTGCAAAAAATCCATAAGGGCTGATGACAGGTTTACATACGAAAAGGTTGTGATTATCACTATAGTATGAGGTGACAAATAGTAGGATTGGGATACACTGAATTGCGCAGTTATTTCACAGCATGACTTACTGAGGATGAATTAACAATTTCAGCTTGGCCTCCTGCAATGTAGTCATTGGACAGTACATCAAATGAAACTGATTCATCCTCCCAAACTGAAATACTATCATTATGAACCTCAGAAAAGTATTCATCTGCAGGGAGATATTTTGAGTTCATCAGAGAGTTGTTCAACAAACAATCAGAAATTGGTAATGTTCAAATGTTTCAGAATATAAATAGACAAGTACTTTCTAGTTTCTACCAACTAGGATTTTAACTAAAATCTCATCTGACAAACTGAAACTTTACCTGCAAGAACATGAACTTCGAATGGACAAGGAGCCAGCTGCCCATCCTCTAATTGTATACACATGCTATATGAACCAAGATACCTTGCTACATAATGAGCAGTATATGATCCATCTTTGTTGTCGACAAATTCCCCTGCCACGAAGCTTGATGTATTCATAGGGGTCGTAATATTTGCAGATGTTAGCTGAAACCTCAATGTTGACTCTAAAGATACCACTGGGTTCATGAACGAGTCAACAAGTCGAAGAAGTACTTCATTTCCGACTGATCTTTTGACTCTGGGATCAAACATGAGAACACTTGATAAAGATTTGTTGACTGCACCTGCAAAAAAAGAAAGGTTCTGCAAAGACAGAAACCATCCTGAAATTGGCTCTATGCGAGCTACATAACCAGTTGAAGTTCTTTAAGGTAATTATAGATTGTTTAGAGACCTTTCAAAGTTCTCTCTGGAATTATTTAGAACTATAGGAAGTTTCAGCTGATAAGTGATAACTTGTTACTACATTTTTCATGCATTTGCTATTTTCTTGCACTTGAACCCCATCCATTCAAGTGCTCAGCACATACACAGTGTATATGAAAATGACATCAGCCTAGCGCAATTCAGGTAACATTGGAAGAACACTGCTGAATTGCGATGAAGAATTACTATATTATTGCATGAATGTAGAATTGAGTTACTAGGAAGATATATAAGAGATATCCAACCTGGTGAAACTGTCATGGCATAGGGATTTCCATTGTTTAGCACTATGTTCCCACACAGCACCCAAATTTCGTACTCCCCAGCAATTTGAGGAGCATATGAAACATTAAAATGACTAGCTTGCACTGTTGAGTTTCCAGCAATGATCTAATGATATGGTGCATCTCAGTACCCATGTCACTAAACAGTACCAAATGAGGGAGAGAATAGGATACTTGCTTTCTGATGGTCAGCAGGTCCTTGACTGAAAGAATGCGGACCTTCCATAGATGTTGTCTCTGTAAATGAATTCAATGTTGAAGCACGATTTTTCAAATTAAATTGATGGAAGACAAAATGATTCGATAACATTACCGTTTGGTTCTCTTATAGGTGATATAATTGGGTTTGCATAAGACGTGCCATTTTTACTCAAAATCTGCACTTGCAGCATTACGGTTTGAATTGTAGAAGGGCTGTGATACTGATCCTCCAGGTAAACCATGAAGGATGACATTGAACCGGCAACAGAATGTGCTAAACCAGATCCATTAGCAAAGCTGTTCGATCCATCGCAATACCCTAAAAACGAGCAGCTGAGCACTGAGAAAACTCTTATCAAACTACTATACATATTTTCAACCTTGAAAGAGAAACTAGAATTTTGGCTAACGACAATTTCACTTGCGTTTTTATCTGAGAAAGAACCTTTGCTTCTATGATTTTCAGGAATTGGATGGAAATACTAGAAAAAGCGTTGGTTCATCCTCACTCGAACATCACTGGTTTTCTTCAAGAGTGAACCTGTTAGTATTTTAAATCTTGTTCACAATGTAAATGACCTACTCTTGGAACATGACAGAACAAATGACAAACTACTTTTCTGGACTCATAACAAATGTCAAACTTGATTGTACCAAAAAGATGCTGGATGTTTCATTAGCAGAATAGTTCAATTGATTCCACATCAATTAGTGAAGTATTAATTATGAAACTGAAAAAGATAGTCGCAGAAGAAAATCAAAGCAGCATACCTACAAAAACCTCATACATGTACACCATATTGGAAATCCTTTGGTTCAGTTTAGCATCGAAAATTGTGAGCACAAACTCTCCAGGCTCCACAACGTTGAAAGAGAGCAGCTGAATTCCATCAGCGACTACATCAATCAGAAGATCTACTACTGGGACAGACAAATTTGAGGCTCTTTCTACTACTACAGCATCAAATGGATGAATATCTGGGACAAAATTTCCAAATGAATCCTTCTGATGTAAGAAAATCTCCAGCTTAGAAAATATCTGCAAAATATTTGTTCCATGGTTCCAGCTGCCTGTGCTTTTCGCTATGTCAAGTGGACCTGCAAGAAGTTAAATACATTGCAAAACTTATCGATATTTCCACAAAATTATGCATCTGACATCCATCACTAGTGTTAGTATACCTTTCCCGCAGAAGACATCGCTGCTATTTACTTGCAGATTAAATTTGGTACATTTAAATTATTTATCAGGAAAAAAAAAATCAGGTGTAGCATTGGACTGAATCAATAGCATCTGATGGAACACATCAAGAGGAGCTTTGCTAGGACTAACCTGGCTTCACTGTCAGTAACAAAGGTGAATCACGCAGTGTCCTATTATCCCCATAAACCTGGACCAAGAAGTCCCCAGCAACAGTTGGCACGAACTCAAGGCTAAGGCATCCATCTTCTGTCCATCCATTGTACTTAAAATCCATAAACTCTACAATTGATCCATTTCCATAAGACCCTGACACCCTGAAGAACTCCTCGCCAGGCATGCCGGTTCCTCGCGCGATGTTGTTTCCGAATGCGTCTTTAGGGATAACCGACAAAAATGCCTTTGATCCGGCGACGTATCCGCTGTAGTACATCCAAGAGACCAGGGAGGCAGACGGGTGCACGCCGCCGGCCGTGACAGTGAACTGAAGGGACGAGACGCCGACGCCGAAACGCATCTCGCCGACGAGCACGACGAATTCCCCGGCCCTCATGGGAACGAAGGTGATGTTCCAAGTGGCAGGGTCTCCCCCGAGATGCGCGGCGACGTCGGTGACGTAGGAGTTGTTGCCTTTCTTACCGTTCACGGATACCGAGAAGGACACAGAGCGCCGGGCGGCATTGGCGTCCTTCTCCCCGGCCGGGAGGTCCAGGGCCTTGATCATGATGACCGCGGTGTCGCCGGCTCGGAACGCCGCCTTGTCGTCCAGCCAACTGAAGGCGAAGGACGGCACGGGCGCTCGGCGTCCAGATACTGCAGACAAATACAGAACACATCACTTCAGAGTATGAGGCAAAGATGGTAGGAAATGGAATAGAGGAAACGAGATTGGAACCTTGCTGAGAGGAAGGTTGCTGTGCCATTGACGGGTTCGGTGCTGCAATGCAGAGAAGGGAGAGAGGAAAGATCGAGAGCAAGGAGATCGCAGCGGAGTTGCCCATGCCTTCTTTTCCTTGGGACGTAGGAATTCTGCGTTTGGTCGGAGATGGCCGTGGAGGGAAGCGGAGGAGGGGAGGTTTGTGATGAATTAGGAAGGGTATATACTGTGGGAAGTGGAACCGCAAGGCGGTAACCGCCAGCGCATGCATGATTTGCATTGAACTCACCCTGCACAGATTGCACTTGAGCGCAATATCTCTTATCTTATATCTTACTAGTTACATGCCCGTGCGTTGCTACGGAATATCTAACAGACAAACATATTGTATTAAGAATCAAAATAACATAGCAAGATACTAAATGATTGATTGATTGTACCCATCACCAAAACAATTGCATTATAGAAAGGAATCGAGCAAATGCAAATGCAAACACAACCACAAACGAACACTAACGGTAGTACATATCTAATCTGTAAATGGCATATGCTTCTGCCTTCAACAATGGGTTCAAACTTTCAGGTCACTCTTAAAGTCTAAACATAATTCAAGTACAAAAATCGCATAAGCACCTAAGTGCACATTTGACTTTCCTCCAAGATTTTTCTGTGTCAATTCAGTGTTAAACTCAGGATAAATATACATTAGATTGTTCCTTAGGCACACAAAATAATATGCAACCTTATAAAAAACTCTTTTTTGGTTCATGAACAAGAATAACAGCTTTGCCATGTTGGTCATATTGCGGTCAACCTGCCCGACCCATCATTTGCAGAATATCTGTAATATCGTAATCGACATATCTTTTTGTTTTGCCATCATAGTATTCGGTACCCTGCAAGAAAAATATTGAATGAGTTACTAAATCATCACTAAAGACGAAGAAAATGCATAGCATTGTGCCACCTTAATTATCACCAGGTGAGCTGGAAGAAACTCCCCAAGACAGTGTGCTAGTGCATACCAGTACCTGGCAAAACATCAAGCAACAAGAAACGTTGTTTAAATTTTGCTCAAGTATGTAATTAACTTGGGTAACAAGAGATATTGCAATAAACATACTGAAAAATAAAGAACATGTATCAAGAACATTGAGTCATCAAAGCAGAGCAGACCTGAATCTTGTTGTTTGAAAAGAGTTCTTATTTAAGGATCTATCTCTATCATTTAGACCTGCATGATGCAGACCTATTTCGAATTGCATAGTATGTCTCAAATTGTTGTCAGAGACTTGTGAAAGAATCATGTCTAGAGAGTTATCCGGCATGCTTAGGAACTACCTTGGTTTTTCACCTGATGCTGCAAGCTGTAATATAGAGTGGAGTAAACATATAAGATAGCAGCCATCTATATACCCATTTAGTAACAAAAATCCAAAGCAATGTTCCACCTGAATGAGATCAAGAGCTGTAAGTCTATGTCAACGTGATGATACAAAAATGAGAACTGGTTTATTGATTGAATGGGTGCATATGGCTGCATAAGCTGGTTTGTTCATGCTATTCATTCTCGGGCAGTAGAACTTCCCAGGATATCCCTGTTAGTGGGGGGGGGGAGTTAACATAAATTCATACAATTTTTTTTTTAGCTATGATATAGCAAACATGGTCCTCCTTAAACAACCATATAATGATCAAATAAATAATTGACCAGTGGTAACTGGTCGGATACCATATACCACCGCTAACCGCTCATACCAGTTGACATGACGTGGTTGCTGCAGTTTATGGGGCAAAAAAACTTGTATGACATGATGTGGACAGCTCTATAAAACTACTGGGTAGATAAGGATGTCTAATGCAATAGGGGGTAGAGGAAATTGCATCTCAAAGCTTCCCTTGGAAACATACCGAGCATTGGCTAATGCTGTTGATAAACCAACAAACCGAATTGAACATTCTGTTTGTGATGAGATGTATCGCATTCTTGATACAATGACCTGAAATCCAAAGCTTCGCCATGGTAAACAATTGATGAAAAGTACAGGTTCAAAGAATAACAAATACAACGAGATATATGGGATTGAGGTGATCAATGCAAAAGACGATAAATTATGTTATGCTGACATATAGTATAACTGTATAAGTAAATGAAATTAATTTACGGACCATAACACATGTTACACATCAAGATGAGTCAAGTTCACATTAATGTGGCCTACAGTGTAACTTTGGTACAAGCATTTGTCAAGCTGTAAGATCCTGAAGAGATACCTCAAGAATACGCCCACGATTAGCTCCAAGAAGATGTACCTCATCTAATGAAAACACATATTCTATATAATCAATTGAGCAAAATTACAAATAGCTAGCATAAAAAGAAAAGTTTTAGACCTTCATAACATAACTTCTACTATGCCAACTTCGACTAATACCACCCCACTTTTCAGGGCTAGAAATTATGATGTCAGCTGATAATAGGACCATCATATCTGGAGTGAAGTCACCAGTCATCTCAACCTGCCAAAACTGTTACCTCAAATAAGTTATGCATATTGACATATTGGAGAAATAAAAGATATGGAGTGCTCTATACCATCTTCTTCCCAAGCTGAGTTACAAGCCGTTGTCTCCAATCATTCATTCTTTCTCGCACTATAGCCTTTAGAGGAGCAATGTAAACTACCTGAAAGGATGTTAAAATAAATCAATGCCACAAACAATCTTGGCTTTATATCAGAATTCAACAAACAAACCTTCATGTCCAGTTGTGTGTTGAAAAGATAAAGCATTGCTAGTTCTGCAGAAATCGTCTTGCCACTCCCTGTTGGAGCTCCCAAGAGTACATTGTTATCAGTGTGATAGAGAACATGGAAATCCTGGATGGCTAGATCCGGCGAGCGGCGGTGGATCCTCTTTCCCCCTGCAGCCCATGAAAGACGGCACAAGCACGTGCTGCTCTAGCGGGATGTCATCGACCTGCAAGCCCATTGGAATAGATAATTGAACACTTAGTATGACAGGAGCCATGACCGAGCTAGCAATCCAGCGGCGTAAGATTTGCCAGTACCATCTGCCCATCGGTGAGGAGGGGAACATTGGGGATGGGCTGAAAAGGCTGTGGCACGCCATTGAGGTCGGTGCCGCCACGGCCGTAGCTCATGTGGGCGTGGAGCATAGACTCGGCGACATACTGGGAATCGCAACATACTGGGAATCGTTCCTGTCCCTCCAATTGAACTCGTTCTCTAGGTCGTCCACGCCGTCCTCCTCCTCATCCTCGGCACGCGCGCGCGCAGCTCGCAACGCCGAGCAGCGGAATCGGTGAGCAATCAAAACCGACAAAATCCGCACGGAATCGTTCTCGTCCCTCCAATTGAACTGAGCACGCGCGTCCTCCTCCTCAAAACTACGGAATCGGTGAGCAATCAAAACTAAAGCCCGACAAAATCCGCGGCCAATTGGGCGCGACGAGCGAGGAGCGGAGCGAGGCGGCGGCATTGAGGTGGGGGTACTTGCCCTTGAGGCGCTTGAAGCGGGTCTTGCACTGGGGACAGTTCTGCATGCCCTCGCGGCGCTCGTACCCGTAGCAGTCGCGGTAGACGGGGAAGGTGCACTCGTTGCACGCCACGAAGGGCTCGCCGTCGGGGGTTAGCCCAACGCCGTCACCACAAATCTGGCACACCTACCGTTTCTGCTGCCGGAGCGGCTTCGGCTGCAACCAAAAATGAAATTAAATAAAAAAATAACCAAAATCAGCACCGCACACTACCTGAAACCCACGCCACGGCGACGCAACGCTCGCCGGCTGGCGCCGCACGTACCCCGGGATCACCGTCGCGTCGGATGACGACGAGCTCGTTGCGGTTGTGGGAGCCAGCAACCAGCCCAGCGCTCGCCTCCATCTCTCCTCCTCGTTCTCTTCCTCCGCCCGCCGCCGCCGACTACCACTGTCGCGCTCTACCAGATCTCCATCCCCTTCCCCCTCCAAATAAATCTCAGGCATTTCTTATCTGGCTAATGCGCTGCGCCGAAGAAGAAGCGGAAGAGGAGGGGGATGCGTGTGCGTAGCCGCAGCGTCGGTGGGAGGGGATTAGAGGGAGGCCGGCGGCGTCGGGCGCGGGGAGGAGGGAGGCCGGCGGCGTCGGGCGCAGGTTAGAGGGAGGACAGCGGCGTCGGGCGAGGGAAGAGGGAGGACGGCGAGGTGAGAGGGCGGGCGCGGAGGCGAGGGAGGTGGGCGAGGGAGGTGGGCGAGGGGCGAGGGCCGGGCGCGGAGGCGAGGGAAGTGGGCGAGGGGCGAGGGAGGCGCGGGGCGGATGGGGGAGGACCAGGCGGCTCGTGTGGGAGAGGAGGGCGGCGTGGGTGGGGGAGAGGTTGCTCGAGAGTCGAGAGTGAGGAGAGGAGAGGGAGGGAGGTGGGCGCGGGGCGTGGCCGCGTGGGCGCGGATCGTGGCGTAGGCCATCACTCGCCGATCCAACGGATGTAAGAGCGTCACTGAGAGCATCTCCGCCGTTGAAGGTGCACGAACGACCACCAACTCCTTCTTTTAAGTAGTAGAGATATTATTTTATTAACTACTAAAGAAAGGGGTTTACCCACACAACGGGAGGGAATCGTCCCATCTCACATACCTACATATATAAAATATGCGTTGACACGTGGACCAGCCAATTAAGTAGCTTCTAGTTATTTCTTTTACCTCAACCATCTGGCACACCACATAACACGATGGCACGATCTCCAACAACAGCCACCTCCTCATGCCCCCGTCTCTCGATTCCCCACCTCCTTCCCTCACACTATCCCAGTAGTTGATGCCCGTGGCGGCCGCCGCAGTGACAACAGTGGCCTGTAGGCGCAAGCGAAGCTAAAGCTAGCTCGACAAGGCATAAGTGCGACGCAAGCCGGCAAGCGACGGAGTGGCCAGCTTGACCGTGGAGCGAGGAGGCAGCACAAGCGCTTGGGCGTAGCAACGGCTTGGCCCAGCGAGGTGGCTGGCAAATGGCGGGAATCCATAGCGAGGTGGCAGCGTATGCTTGGCTGAGAAGAAGAAAAAGGTGGGCACCCCACCAATCATCCGTCTTTGCCGTGGTCCGCGCTCCGCATGACGAGTTTCGAAGAACTCGAACTCAAATCAACCCACTGAACTCGACTGAGCAGGAGAGGCTTCATTTCAGTTAAGCAATGGTTGAGATCTACTGATACCCCTTCGCGTTATGAAGATCCGACGGCCTTAACTCATTTCAGCATTTACCGTTTCCTGTTAAGCTTTGCTTGCCTTTCTATTCTTATGACGCATGAACTCATTACTTTGTCACCGAGGGTGATTCACTGTAATCGTGCCGCTGGGGCCGATTCGGCTGGGCTTGCCTTTAAGAGCCGCCGCCAATGTAATAGACTTATTATGATGAAATGAAACCCTAAGTAGCTACTTTACTCTTCCTTCTCTCTTGTTCTTCCATTGCTTCTGTTCATCCTTCCCAATCTACAGATTCTACTCGTTATTTTAGTTACAAGTGCAAGTTTGGGATTAACGATGTTGGGTCTGACATTTTGGTATCAGAGCCAGCCAATCGTTGGCTTATCTTACCAGATCTTAGTGGTTCACAAAGGAAAGGGTTGGGGAGCAAGTCTCCTTCATAAAATTCCTGATCCAGTTTGTGAAGGCTTAGATCAGGGAGGAACGATCATCACTAGTAGCAAGGGTTGGAGAGGATCTCGGATTTCTCTCTGTAAAATTCTGGAGCTATTAAGGGAGGCAGAGATCTAACAAGACGCCGAAAGGAATTAAACCTGGTACTAGCGAAGAAGGGAATGAGTCGCAGTTAGCTGGTGAAGTAGAGGAAATCAAGGGAAGGTTAGAAGAGATGAGTACTAAAAATCAACAATTGGGAGAGGATATTCGACAGTTACAAGTTCAGATGCAGGAGAGCACTACCCATATGCAACAACAGATGGATAACTTGGTGAACTTGATGATGTCCAACGAAGGAAAAGGAGGGCCAAGAGAAGAAGTGGTGCATCCCACACTGACAGAAGGCATGGGCAGCCACTTGGGACAACAACAGTTCGGTGGAATGCATGCAACTAATGGAAGGGCAACTGCAACTCCTAGGAGTGGATACTCATTTGCACAGCCACCTCCATATTCAGGTATGAGTGGACCACTGGTGACACCTCAAATGATACCACCTTTTCATTACGAGAACAATCAGAGAATTCCTGCTACTAATGGAAACCATTGGTACCAACCTGGAACCTTACCGCCACTATTAGCAAACCATCCTGTGGTGGTTACCTCACAAGTTCCCATGGGAAACATGTCAATACCACAGTATACTAATGCCTACCAACCAGGTTATACTTGGTACCCACATTATGGACGACCAATTGATAACCAACCGCTGGGAGTCACACCACCTGGGCGGTATCAACAAGGAAGGGAGATGAACCATTATGGGCACTCATTCAGTAAAGGCCCTAAGCTGGAATTTCCTAGATTTGATGGGGATAACCCTGAAGCCTGGATTAGGAAAGCTGAAAAGTGTTTTGAATTGTCTAGAACTCTAGTTGAAGAGATGGTACAAGTGGCTGAAATCTACTTCACTGGTAGAGCAGACCAGTGGATGAGTAGTAACAATATTGATACTTCCAATCTGTCCTGGACTCACTTTTGCAGCCTAATTTGTAAAAGGTTTGCAGCTGAAGGAAGGATTGGTATAGCCGACACATTTCGAAGTCTGCAGCAAGCTGGTTCTGTTGATGAGTACATTGATAAGTTTGAAGAGGTTATGACTATGGTAAAAAGGAGTAATTCTGACCTGAGGGAGGAGTATTTCCTGGATTTTTTTGTGTCGGGTTTGAAAAACTACATCAAGGTGCCCCTTAAGTCTCTTGAGCTCAAAACCTTGGTAGATGCCTACACTCATGCTAGAAATTATGAAAATTTGCCCATGTACAGGAAACCTACCATATGGCCGAATGCTATGAAGGGTAAAGGTAGTTATCAGAATAACAATACATCAAAAGGGAGTATATCGGTTAACAAGAAAGAGTTTGGGGAAAGGAATGTTGTCACAGCTGCAAATGGGGCTGATAAGTGGAGAGGAGGAAAATGCTTTAAATGTCAAGAACCTTGGGTCCCTGGACACAGTTCAGTTTGTAAGTTCAACAAACAAATACATTTGATCACTGTTGAAGATGAGGATGAGGAAAGTGAGGAACAAACCGGAGGTGAATTCAGTACACCACCTTCTAGCCCAGAACCTAACAAGGAGGAAGAGCAAGAACTGCAGATTTCAATGCATGCCATGTCTGGAACAAGCTCCAAAGCAAGTACCTTTACGCTCAGAGTAAAAATGGGAGGACATGATGCTACTGCCCTAGTGGACAGTGGGAGCACAACTACCTTTATAACTCCTGAATTGGCAATGAAGGTTGGAGTCAGTATCAGTAACCATTCTCCTATACAAGTGGCCATTGCTAATGGAGGGGTACTAACTAGTGAGGCTATGTGTCAAAATTGTTCATATACAATTCAAGGTGAGGAATTCGTAACAAACTTCAGGTTGTTATGTCTCAAGGGCTATGATATTATCCTTGGCAGTGATTGGATATATACTCACAGTCCTGTTTACATCAATTTGAAAACAAGGGAGTTTAGAGTTCTCAAAGATGGCATAAAGACAATCACATTTGTTGATGAGACCAGTCCAGATTCCCACTGTATGATTAACTCACATAAGTTAATGAAGCTACTGGACAATGGAGTGGTGGGTGCAGTCATTTATGCTAAAGAGGTGAAAGACAAGCAAAACAAGAACCTAACCCACCCGGCCATTATGGAAATATTGGAACAGTACCCGGAAGTCTTTGAGGAACCAGTAGGGCTTCCACCAAACAGGCAGTGTTACCACACTATACCATTGAATCCTGGAACTAAACCAATCAACCTCAGACCTTACCGGCTTCCACATCATAAAAAAGATGCAATGGAAGAACTGATTGAGCAGTTAATGAAGGCACAAACCATCCGGCCAAGTGTAAGTCCTTATTGTTCTCCAGCTATACTAGTTAAGAAGAAAGATGGGAGTTGGAGGATGTGCATAGATATAGGAAATTGAATTCTAATACTATTAAGAACAAATATCCCATTCCTATAATAGAAGATCTGCTAGATGAACTTCATGGAGCTACTCAGTTCACCAAAATTGACCTTCGGTCTGGATACCACCAAATTAGAATGCACTCCACAGATATACATAAAACAGCATTTAGCACTCATTCTGGTCATTTTGAGTTTTTGGTAATGCCCTTTGGGCTAACTAATGCCCCAGCCACCTTCCAAGCTCTAATGAATGAATTATTAGCTCCTTATCTTTGAAAATTTTTATTGGTTTTCTTTGATGACATATTGATATATAGCATGAACCTAGAGGAGCACAAGACGCATTTACAGGTGATACTATCAGTCTTGAAAAAGAACAAGCTATATGCTAGATTGAGTAAGTGTACCTTTGGTCGGCCACAAGTGGAATACTTGGGTCATATCATCAACAGTAGTGGTGTTTCTACTGATCCCAGCAAGATTCAAGCAGTGAAGGAATGACCAACACCTAACAACATCACTCAATTGAGGGGATTTCTAGGATTGGCTGGATATTACAGGAGGTTTGTGAAGAATTATGGCATCATTTGCAGGCCTATGTTCAATGCACTAAGGAAGAATGCTTTTCAGTGGGGATCTGACCAACAGGAATCATTTGAAAAGGTAAAGATAGCACTGACAGAAGCTCCTGTGTTGGCATTACCAAACTTTAATCAACCTTTTATCCTAGAGACTGATGCTAGTGGTCAAGGTTTAGGAGCTGTTTTGATGCAAGGAGGGAAGCCAATATCATTTATGAGCAAGGCTCTTGGGCCCAGGGCAATAGCCATGTCAATCTATGATAAAGAGGCTATGGCTATATTGGAAGCGTTAAAGAAATGGAAGCACTACTTGGTAGGATCCTGCCTCATTATTAAGACTGACCAACAAAGCCTCAAATACATACATGAGCAAATATTAATTGATGGCATACAACACAAACTATTGATCAAGCTTCTAGTATATGACTATAGAGTGGAGTACAGGAAAGGGAAAGAAAACAAGGCTGCGGATGCATTGTCCCGAGTATCTCACACTGACAAAGTAATGGCTATTACCTTTGCCATTCCTCAGTGGAACTCTGAAGTATTGTTGAGCTATCAGGGAGATGAGAAGTGCAAGGAGTTGGAGGAGAGACTGAGAATTAGCACTGCTGCAGTACCACCCTATACATTGCAAGGGGGAATTATCCGATACAAGGGAAGGATATACATTGAATCTAATTCTAACCTGAAGGAGCAGCTAATGATATCCTTCCATGACTCGGCACTAGGGGGACATTCGGGGGAAAGAGGTACATATCAGAGGATGAAACAACTCTTCTATTGGCCGGGTATGAAGGCCATGGTTTCTGATTTTGTCAAACGTTGTGCAGTATGCCAAAGAAATAAGTCTGAAAATGTTCCATATCCGGGGCTACTACAGCCGCTACCTCAACCTGAAATGGCATGGGCTCACATCACTATGGATTTCATAGAAGGACTCCCAAAATCTGATAACAAGGATGTGATCATGGTAGTGGTGGATAGATTCACAAAATATTCTCATTTCATATCCTTAAGCCACCCCTTCACAGTCCAAACAGTGGTTGATTTATTTCTAAACCATATTTACAAATTGCATGGGCTACCTTCAGTAATCATATCTGATAGAGATAGAATCTTTACTAGCAACTTATGGCAAGAATTATTCAAGGCATTAGGGGTGAAATTGAGATTTAGCAGTGCTTATCATCCACAAACTGACGGGCAGACCGAGAGAGTAAATCCATGCTTGGAAAACTACTTGAGATGCATGACCTTTACAAGCCCTAGAAGATGGCATTCTTGGTTAGCTCAAGCTGAATGGTGGTACAATACATCTTTCCATACTGCCCTTAATATGACCCCCTTTGAAGCTCTTTACGGCATGAAGCCTCCTCAAGTAACCAAAGCAATGTTACCTGATTCTGCTACAGAGGAAACAAGAGACAGGTTGCAGAGAAGGGCTGCAGCTTTTGATGCTATAAAAATCAAGTTGGAGAAGGCAAGATCCAGAATGAAATATTTTGCTGATCAACATAGGACTAAAAGGGAATTTGAAGTTGGAAGCATGGTATACTTGAAGATGCAACCCTATAGGCATACTGCTCTGGGAATTCACAACTCACTGAAGCTACACTCCAAGTTTTATGGGCCATTTAGAATTCTGGAAAGAATTGGAAAGGTTGCATACCGATTATTGTTACCCAAGGGCTGTCAAATCCACCCCGTTTTTCATGTGAGCCAGCTGAAGAAGCATGTGGGAAGAAAAGTAGTTCCCAGCTCAGATCTACCCTTAATTGACAGAGAGGGAAACATTTTAATTGTACCTCAAGTGATTTTGGAGAGAAGGGTGATACCTCGGAACAATGAACCGGTTATCCAATGGTTAATTCAGTGGGTGAACTTATCTCCAGCTGCAGCGACCTGGGAGGATGCAGATTTCATCTCCAAGGTATTTCCAAATTTTAATCCTCGAGGACAAGTAAGTTAGGGGGAATTGTGAGTTTCAAGAACTGAACTCGATCGGCCCACTGAACTCGATCGAAAGGGAGAGGCTTCATTTCGGTTAAGCAATGGTTGAGATCTACTGATACCCCTTCGTGTTATGAAGATCCGACAGCCTTAACTCATTTTAGCATTTACCGTTTCCTGTTAAGCTTTGCTTGCCTTTCCTGTTACTGTACGCATGAACCTGTTACTTTGTCGCCTGAGGGCTGATTCACCTGTAACTTTGCCACCTGGGGGCCGATTCGGCTGGGCTTGCCTTTAAGAGCCGCCGCCAATGTAATAGACTTATTATGATGAAATGAAACCCTAAGTAGCTACTTTACTCTTCCTTCTCTCTTGTTCTTCCATTGCTTCTGTCCATCCTTCCCAATCTACAGATTCTACTCGTTATTTTCGTTCTGAAGTCTGAAGTTTCAGGATTAACAATATTGGGTCCTGACACCGCGGGCCTTCCCCGACAACATCCTCGACCTCTTTTGCAATCGTGAGTTCCCCTCGACTGACCACGGTGCTAGAAATTGGGTGTACACTACACCATCAACACGTCAACGTCGATGCCCTATGGTCGTGCCTGAGGTTTGTTGTTTTTGCACCATGAATGGCGTCAAGGAGCGACACAGGCAAGTGTTGGATCTGTGCACCATGCATGGGTGGAGTCTGTAGGCGAAGTCGCGGATGCGAGGCTACGGCAAAGTGAAATGGTGAAGGTCGGTTCACAAGAGAGGACGTGTGCAGACCAGTTGATACGTAGGTATTCATGCTATAATCTATTCTATCTTAATCTTCATCTATTCGTGTTTCAATTTTTTGATTTTTATCATTCTTGCTTGATCCATGTGTTGGA
The DNA here is from genome assembly GCA_036346255.1 of Ampelocalamus luodianensis. Lineage (NCBI taxonomy): Eukaryota > Viridiplantae > Streptophyta > Magnoliopsida > Poales > Poaceae > Ampelocalamus > Ampelocalamus luodianensis. Next base: position 46,469,498 of record CM070633.1, read on the forward strand.
AGTGATTTTCTCGTGATGCCTGCCTGAGAAGAAGGGTCAGAGTCAAGCAGGTCGCAATTGACGCTTCTGTCATGCATGGCCGTTCATGTTTCTTGGACTGGTTACCGCAACATGTTTGATGCATTGCCCATAGGGCAGGGACACGTCCAAGTCGATCTCCAGAGGGAGATCAATGCTCGACCCAGGTCAAGCGCACAATCCACGCATTTGCTACCCCTGACAGCCTCCTTCGTGTGGTGGGAGCTGCGCTTGGGTAGCATGGTCCTTGATTTGTTGTTGTAGTCTACAAATTCTGGACACTATGCTTTGATAGAACTGAAACTATGGTTCAATTATGCAAGCATATGCTTTGACGTGCTTTTTAATCAAGTACACAAGGAAACTCATTTTTTTTAGAGTTTAGCATGTGCGATATCATTTTTTAATCCGCTGCAACGCACAAACACTTACTAGTAACTAATAAAAGAAGGGGTTTACGCCCGTGCAGCGAAATGAATCGTCCCACCTTTACTTTCATCGTGCACCGACAAGTAGCCCCAACCAATCGCTTCTCTGGTTCACGACATGTTGAATCAATTCTGGTCCAAAGCAGTCGGTCTACCCACGATTTCTCACCTCCCCATCTCCCAAGTCCCAACTACAACCTACAGTTTGATCACCTGCCTCTTCAAATCCCCTCCCTCCTACATCCCCTAAACAAACACACCACCAACGATCCCAATCCCATTGTTGATTCTGACGCTTGCTCGAGTCACCGCCGTCCTCACCAGTCATCACCATGATTTGGCAGTACCGTCCTCGCCTGCCATCGTGCAGATCTGGTGCCACCAGCCTCCATGCTCGGGTCCCCACAGTACCTGCCAGCGATGCTCGAGGGAAGCGGAGCACGCGAGGGCAAGGGCGACTGAAGGAGCCGAGGGGGGGCGGGGAAGGGAGGAGGTGGGTGGAGTGGCGGCGGCGCCTGACCAGGGGTGACAGCGGGTGAAGGGGAGCGGGATGCCGCGCACAACCTCCTGCTCAGCCGCTCCGGCTGGGCGTTCCTCTATGCATCAGCCTCGGATGGATCCACAGGCTCAAGAGTATGTTCCTCCTCCTCCCCCTCTTCCTATTTTCCTATTGGCTAATTCTGCAAGATAATTGCTCATCTCCCTAAATTGCGCAAATGATCTGGGTTAATTTTGATAGATGCTGAAAGTGCATGCGCACATTAAATTGTTTCAGTTTAATTCTTCACGCCATGCGACCTGTGAGCTTTCAATTCGATTCAATTGTGATGTTCCCAACTGTTGGGATCACTGAAACTGATCAGGAAGTTGATTTGACCATACAGACACCATGCTGCAAGAGGCGAGCAACCATCGGGCGTTGTTTGAGGAGCTAGCCAGGGACGATAGCTCCAACCTGGCCATGGTCCCATGGGCGCCCTCCCAGTCCCAGTCAGCCTCCATGACCTCGGTGACAGTGACAGAGATGATGGATACCGACGTCGAGGACAGCGAAGGCATGTCCATGGAGGTTGAGCAGGGCAGGTGTTATTAGCTCACGATCGCTGGCGTTCCGCGGGGTGAGGTGCTCCACCAGTGGATGCAACACTGCATGGTACAATAGCCACTCAAGGTGGTGAGCTACCAGCCGAACCTAGTGACGTGGTCATTGTGAAGTGCACGGTATGGTGACTGTAGTATGTAGTACCACAAGAGCACCAGATGGTAGTGGTAGGAGAAATGCATGTGTTGGTAGTAGTGTACCTCCATTATGGCCTTGATTCGCTTCCTTCTCGTGCTTGCCATTTCTTGTTTTGGTATCATGGCCTTGAGTAGGAGAGGGTTGAGGTAAGATGTTTGTTTTCCGTTTTAGTAGGCGGCAGTGGAGTTCTTATGCATGGGCTTCCTATGATTTAAATGCTGGGAGCCTTGTTAGTTCATGTTGTTTTTTTCCATTTTGGTTGGATAAAAGGAGGTTTCATCAACATTTTAATCTCAAGCGTGTTGTGTTCTGGCATCGATCAATGGAAAGGACATGGTGGTAGGAGTACTAGATTTCTTCTTTTTCTTTTCCCTACTAATAAAAGAAGGGGTTTACCCCCGCACAGCGGGAAATCGTCCCACCCCTTCCTTCCCCACAACTCGTGAGTATGTCCATGCCGGTGACAGGAGAAGGTAGTAGGAAGGGGAGGCGGCGGCGCGGTGAGGCAGCGTTGGGGATGGGAGAAGGCACCGGGGGGGAAGAAAGGAGAGGAGGTGGCGCCGGGGAAGGGGGGGGGGGAGCAACGGCGCAGGAGGAAGTGGTAGGAACGAAGGTGTCATTCCCTTGCCGCGCTACCGTCTCGAGTTCACCGCATCACGTTCTCTTTGTCCTAATACTCCCCTGCATCGTCGTTGCCTCATGTTCCGCACAGGCCGAGCAAGCATCGCCGCCTCCTCGCTTACATAACCAATTATGTTCAAACATAGTATTCTGCTATACCATTTTTTAGATAAGCATTCTGTTAGACTTGATATTTTATGGGTTGAAAAGGTTAGATGGCCAACATGCAAAAAGGCATTTTTCGCATTTCTCACTAGCACCAAGTTTGCGTATAAGTTGATTGTTCACGTCTATGGTAAAAATAATGGGCATGGACATGCATGCGACGCTGTTTTAATTTCATGTTTCACCATGGAAATTTATTTATGAATAGATACATACACAGAGGATGTCCAAGTGCATATGTAGTGCTAAAGACAGTCACACGATAGCAATCCACTATCTTAGTTTCCATGCCCAGAACCATACCCATAGCCACGACCCTTACCGTAGCCCGAACCAGAACCATTTCCATATCCGCTACCCGAGCCTTCACCGTATCCTTCACCATAGCCCGAGCCTTGGCCATAGCCGTTTCCTTGACCATGCCCCTCCCCGTATCCTGAGCCGGAGCCGTAACCCTGGCCATATCCAGATCCTTGGCCCTGGCCTTCTCCTGTGCCTTGCCCTTGACCGTAACCAGATCCTGAACCAGCACTAGACCCAGCATACGAGCCCCCACCAGAACCTGCACCTGAACCCGCACTAGATCCCGCTGATGACCCGGCGCCCGAACCAGCACTTGAGCCTGAGCCTGAGCCAGACCCAGAAGCCGAAGCTGAGCCCGAGCCTGAGCCTGAGCCTGAGCCTGAGCCTGAGAAAGATCCCGATCCTGAGCCTGACCCAGATGCTGAACCAGAGCCGCCGCCACCACCACCACCACCTATGCCAATACTAATCCCTGTACCAATTCCAAGGCCTCCACCGCCACCGAGGTCAATGCTTAGGTCCTTTCGAGAAATGCGACCCTCGGATGCGAGAACAAGCGCGGCAAGCGCAGCAATGCCGAGGGAAATGGTCTTGATCTGAGACATCGTGGAACCTCTTAGAAGTAGGAACAATATATACACCTATTGTACTGCTTCTATGTGTGATCCAAATATGTATATATGCTTTGCTTCTTTCTTGCCTCCAACTCTCCAAGGCTTATAACTCCTGGGTATGCCAACACTAGGAGTGCAGTGGTATTTATAGGGTCCAAAAGTGGGATTCAGCAAATATTGCTTAGCTAATTCGTGGCAAGAATTTGTGGCGGTGGCGATTGGACGGCTGAATTTGCTCGAGTAGTGGTGTCTAGTGGAGCAATGGCGGTGCAAAAGAATGGGGCTTTATTGAGCATTAGAATGACACGTTTGAAGCATAGAGCATGCTACCAGCATCATGAGAAGGAAAATTATTGTCACTGCATGGAAAAGTGAGGTGACTTTTAGAGCTCTAGATCTATTCTAATGGAGCAAGTCATTGGGAGATTCGAGAAGCTCTTCCTTTTTATCCCTTTAGCTGCATGCATTACTAGTGGAAGCCTGCTTGTAAGCCTTATGATCAAGCTAGTGCCAGTCCTTTTCTTTTGTCAATTTCCATTGTCAACTTTGTAGCTGACTTATAAATCTTCAATTTTCCTCCTCAGATGTCCATCTAAATACCTAATCATTGCCTGAGTAGTGAGTGGTTTATTTTTTAAGAGTAAATTAGTAGTAAGTAGTTAATTATGCTCCGAATTATGCATGCTCACAGACACGAATGTGCCGCCAGCAAAAAGCGAGCTCAACTGTCTGTAAAATTTGAGAGTTTTTTTTCCCAATATATGCCACTGAATGTCTTGTTGACACGTGTTTAGAACCATGTCAGCCTCACAGTTAAGGAATTTTCTATGTTTTGGTGAGAATTACTTGAGTCGCTAGCGTATCCAAAAGCAACACTCTACTACTTAGTTTTACCAAAAGGTGTGAACTTAAATCTTCACCATGCTATACCCGGCCTTTTTATCTGCTCTCGTGAGCTGAAGATGTGTTAACACCAAAGCCTGTGTTATTTTAGGAGCTGACTAGACCAATTTACTCTAGTGTGTAACCGGGTAATTAAAAATACCAGGACCAACCCTTTTTTGTTTTTGGTGTCGACCTAGGCAGCGGACACTAACAACAATCAATTCTTCGTACGTTTGCGTTTATATATACGTGGCAAATTTTTAGAGGCGGGAGTCGGGCGTGCCGCATGGCACGGCCGGCCTCGGTCACGGTGGCACTGCACGACGAGCTCGCCGGGCCAGCAAGGACAGCCACCGGCGAGGCTCAACACGGCACGATGGCATGCTGGGTCGTCGTCGGGCTGTGCCGACACGGACACGACACACCGCACCTATAGCTCGGTCGCCACCGCCCGCCTCGGCCCCTGTCGCCCCCGCTCGCATCCGTGCACGCCCACCTTGCCATCCCCGCCCGCGCTCCTGCTTGACGATGGTGAGGTAGCGCTCGTTGTCCTGCCACTTCATCGCCTCATCCCGCTCCAGCGCCACACACCTCCCGACGACGCGCTCCTTGGATGCCTTGTACATGGCCTTACAACTAAAATTCAAGATGATAGAATCTTAATACAAGAATTACTCTATGAGAGAAAAATTAAAATGTCAAATTAAGATCGTTGTTACTAGTCAAATTCAGTTCAGAACTAGATATTGGAGACAAAACGAAATTAATATGAGATTTTTTGCGTCGTATCAACTGATACGACTTTTTGGTTTTTCTTCTTTTTATAGATTTTCAAAGGAATTATAATCAGGTTTTCTATCGGAACCTGAAACCGAAACGAACACCTGAAGCTTTCCGACAATTAGGATGATATGCTACAGTCATCTGCAGAAACTGACTCTGAACAAAAACATAACAGAATACTGACTCCTTTTAGACCTACCAAAAACAAAAGAACAAAATACCTACATGACTCGTAGGCTGCAAAGGTCAGCCATAGGCTAAGGAGAGCTCGCGGCCATGAGGCCGACGATGTGAACGACAACATCGTGAGGAAGAGTGACGGCGATCGCCAACCTCCTCGCCTTGGTCCTCGTCGTCATGCTCCGAGTGCTCACCATAGCATATATATATTCAATACCATGCGTGCTCACTATGGAGCGCGATGATCATTCTTATAAAACGTTGAAGAGACGTCAGCGCACGAAACGAAGAGTAACGTCGACGCACGAGACAAAGAGACACATCGCATGGGAGCTGAAAGATTGAATTATCACAGACGGTTCTTATTAAAAACCGTCTATAACATCTGTAATCACAGACAGTTCTTATTAAAAACTGTTTGTGATGAGCCCTCCAGCTTAAGTTGTAAACATAGGAAAAGGAGCGTCAACCATATTTATGAAAAATAATTCCCGAAAAGATATTTTGGTTACCAACGATTTATTAGGAACAAATTCTAATAAATCATATCCGTCGGATTTCCGTCTTTATTCATTAATTTAATCTTGCCACAAGTTGTTAAGCCTATAAATAACCATCAAAAGGGCGGAACTAAGAAAAAATTACTCACAAACTTTTCATCTTTTTTTTACTTACATTTCTTCTTAAAGTTCTCATCTCCATACCCTTCTAGTAAGACAAAATTCACGGAACAAATTGACTTTTCGACCACCGTGCATGGAAAGAACAAAATCCATGGATGATCGATCGACTACTTCAATTTAGGTGGTCGGAAAGTCAATTTAGTCTATGGATTTGAAGTCTTCAAGAAATTGGTAGAAGATCATATCTCTACTATCAGGTGAGCACTTCACTGTCTATGATGTATAATTTTCAATCGATTGATCACATGAAGTGCTACTTCTACATTCTTCTGTTGATCGGAAGTTACACGTTAAGACAGTGAAGTTATACATGATACGGAACAAGGTGCCTACCAGATTACATATCTTCTGCTTTCTTCTATTGGGGAAATCAGCTTCAATTCGACCACTTTAAAGGATCAATCCGGCCAGATCATGAGTGGTCGAAATTGGCTAATTAGTTGTTTCTAATTACAGACGGTTTCAATAAATAACCGTGTGTGAATTTAGTAGTATCATAGACGGTTCTTGTTCGTAAATGCTCGTGATACTTCATAAACGATCTTCAATATGAATAAATGCGTGATATTATATCTTCTGCAGCACGGTAATGCGATCGATAACATAGACGGTCTCTAAACCAAAACCGTCTGTGATTGCATGTAATACAGATAGTTTTGATCAACCGTCTGTGATGAGGCGTCCAATATTAACCTTTTTGTAGTAGTAAGGGTGGCAACCGGTGGTGCGTGGGGAGGGAGGCGGCTGGTTGGGAGACCGGGGGGGGGGAGGCAACTGGAGGGAGGGTGGCGGCCAGCGGCTGGTGGGGAGGGCTCACGGTCGCATGGAAGAAGAGAAGGCAGAGATAGTCTCGGGGAAGAAGAGAAGGAAAAAGAAGCCTTGGGAGAAGAAAGGAAAGGGATAAGGGGAAAGAAAAGAAAGGAATGGAAAGGAAAGGGTCGGCGTGCTGCTTTCGTGCTGGACCGGCCTGGGCATGGCCCAACTGGGCGTGCCATGCTGCACGATGGGCCCGTTCTTAGGCCTGACACGGCTCGACTGTTTGGGCCATGCTGACCCGGTTGGCCACATAGCGTGCCGTGCCGTGCCAGCCGGGCCTCGGGCCGGCCTAGAAAGGCATGTCTCAACTCTTAGGTCTAGTTGGTATGCAGACTATCACCGAGTTTTGGTTGTGGTGGCTAAAAATACTACTAGAAACTAAAACTTTTATGTGTTTCTAGTGTCTATGGTTACTAAACTATCCGTCACTGTTAGTTGAGCGCTGTGTTTCCTACGTTAACTAAACTACTGATAACTGTTTCCATAAAAAATAAAAAAAATCATTTTTTGCAACACAAGAAATTTACAGGAGACTATACACAATTCCCATAGGATTCCTACATTCCATTCAAAGCTATACTTTGTGGGGGTATCAGTTAGTATCATACACCATCACAATTTATATAGGGGCTGACTATGCTACAGGCGACTAAAAACTACACAAAAAAAAACCAGCCACTTTTAAAAGCTTTTTTCTGCTAAGCTCTGTGTTTATTGAGTTGATGGACTTTTGTTATCTTCCAACTGGACTAAAACTGATGCTTAACAGGTATGATTTGTTCTCCACAGACCCGTTAAGGATCTGCTTGCTTATGGGCCGCAATTTAAAGGTCTGCTTGCTTGTTGCTTCTGGCTATATTGAACATTTTGATAGAGTACACATTACCATTTGAGGACACAAAATACAACATTAAGTTGTCTTGTTTTGTAGGGGCTATATTGCACATTCTGATATCTCCTGCTAGTTGCTTCTGGCAAAAAAGATGACACTCATTTAGTAAATTCTAATGACTTCACTTGCACATAGTCTAAAAGATTACACAATACCATACGAGAACACAAAATAAGCATTGAATATGATATGGGACAGTAAACACAATACACAATTTTTTTAAAAAAAAGCTTTATGAGCAGTCTTGTCTATTAACATTTTTATGGATATAAATTCTATGAATTGCCTATTAGCTTTATGTGTTGCCTATTAGCTTCAGGTGGGATTGAGTCCAGCACACCGCTCGGCAGTTCCGTAAACCAGTCCTGAAAAAGATGAAAAAAAGATGGATTGAGAATATGCTTCTGTCATCAGGTTTGTGTGCCTTGCCAAGTAAAGCTGACTGAATCAAGAGCATAAACCCATACCTGCTACCAAAAGCAAGATTCGATTCTCCAATAGAAGACCGCTGACAGCATGGTCACACGTTTGTGTTTATTGACAAATAATAATTTGTGAAAATAGCTTTGTGCAAGAAATATAGAAGATTGGGTTCCATTAGAAAGTGAATTCTGGATTCTCTAACAGGTGTCGATATGAAATTCCACCAGTGAAGATAAGCACAATCATTAATAACTCTCTGAGTAATGTACATGTGATCAGGATACTGGGGTTAATAGAATCACTACATAAGCTATATCATAGAAGCTTACTTTGATTAGACCTGCCAAACAGTGGACATCAATGCCATCCGCCACTATTCCATTATTTAACTGGTCTCTCACAAACTCCTCCTGGCTATTCACCGCATTAATACAAAAAATACCTTCTGCCTGCAAAGTACAAACAAGATGGCATTTTTAGTCAGAACTAAGAACAGAGCTACAGTCAGCATGTGAGCATGGCACTGATAAAAAGCAAGTGACAATCTACTTAAATGCTAAGACACACTCCCGAAGACTGCCTTGTTCATAAAGACGGCTTTGCATCATCAAGAGAATCGTTGGAACACTGTTTCCTCTGGAATCATAGGAACACTGCATTGATTCTGTTGAAACTCAGAAGACACTAGCACTGCATTTCAATTTTCAAGTCTCAATCAGCTGAAGAATACCAACAGCTAAAGTAAACATGAACAAGAACTAATAATCTATATCGCCCAAAAACACACATTACCATAGCAAAATAGATGTATCTTGCGAAACTAGGATATCACCATATGAAAATGAGAGCACCTTGCCATTGAGATCAAGGAATCTTTTTCATTTTGAAGACATTGTTAGACCATGTGGCCAGGTCTAGAATACTTTAGTGATGAATAATTGACAATATTAGGTACTGATATTATTTGGCGCGTGGCGCGTGTGTGGACTTATGTCGGTCAAGTTGGGATGAACTTGTGCCGGAAAAAGATGGTGTTTTGATCTTTGCATGTGCAGGGTAACTCGGAGGCGATCGTGGTCTACGGCGGTGATCGGGAGGTGGCTTGGTGCGAAGTCATGGTCGAGAGGGTCGAGGATGCTGAAGGAAACGGTTGGGCTCGAGTTAGAGTCGGATACTATGAGCAGGGAATTTGAGATGAGCATGATGGGAGAACTCACGTTCTTCCTAGGCTTTCAGATCAAACAATCAAAACTGGGTATTTTTGTTCATCAAACCAAGTACACCAAGGATCTACTTCATCGTTTCGACATGGGGACGAGCAAACCAGTCTCCACACCAATGGGATCCACTGCAGTGTTAGACCCCGATGAGGATGGATAGCCTGTTGATAAAAAAGAATACAGATATTCACTTTGTTGTATGTCTGTGTGCTCGTTTTCAAGCTTCCCCACGTACTTCACATCGTCAGGCAGTTAAGCGAATTTTCAGGTATCTTCAGTCAACCTTAGAATTTGGTTTATGGTATTCTTCTTCATTATGCCTTACCCTTAGAGCTTATTCAGATGCATATTTTGAGGGTTGTAGAATTGATAGAAAGAGCACCTCTGGCACATGTCACTTTTTAGGCACATCTCTTATTTCATAGGCTTCTAGAAAACAGTTGTCTGTTGCACTTTCCACTACTAAGGCTAAATATGTAGTTGCCGCTTCTTGTTGCTCTCAATTCCTTTGGATGACATCTACACTTAAGGATTTTGGCTTAGAATTGGATAGTGTACCACTTTTCTGTGATAACACTAGTGCTATTAGTATTGCTAAAAATCCTGTGCAACATTCAAGAACCAAACATATTGATATTCGGTATCACTTTCTTAGAGACCATGTGGAAAAGGGAGATGTTGTTTTGCATTTTATTGATACAGATTCTCAAGTTGCTGATATTCTCACAAAACCGCTTGATTCTGCACGGTTTGCTCGTTTGCGAAGTGAGTTGGGTGTGTTGCATCCTATGGGATTATTCTGAGGGGGAGCTTATTGTTTAAATTTCAAAAGTTTTGTTTATTATACTTGTCAAACAATTCTTCAAGTCCAAGCCATTGAAATCAAATAAGCTGTAGAGCTCTCGTTATCATATTCACTCATGTGCTGTGTAGCTTTGATCATGACTGGTTTTAATTAATTTGCCATATTTGAACTAAAGTATGGCATGACGGAATATTTTGACTAGATTGAGTATAGTTACTACTTTGCGAGGTTCAACGAAAAAGATTAGCTTGATTGTGAGTCTTATTTTAAATCTTGGCTGAGGCTCGTATACTTCTTATTGCAATCCTTTTTGCTCACTCAATTTGGCTTGTTATATAAAAAAAATAAGAAAGAGTCAATTGCAAAGATGTATGCTTCAAACATGCCATACATATATATGTATCTCTATTAAAAAAAAACATGCTCAAATGAAAAGATGTATGCTTCAAGCATGCCATACATATATATGTATCTATATAATACAAAGAAAGTGCTCAAATGAAAAGAAGTATGCTTCAAGCATGCCAACAGTGAAAAAGAAGTATGCTACAAGCATGCCACATGCTTAAGAATTGAGTGTGGAGCAATGGGTTGCTACATGAGATTGTTAGCTCATCTAGATTTAAAGTTTGCTTCACTTTTAGGCTTTAACTTTTCATTGTGATATCGCATTGTGCTCTTTATAAGCGATTTGGTCATTGTTGAGATGCCTGTCATTAATTTAAATTGCTTAATCATTCGAAAGACTTGTTTTGAAATTGCTATATAATATATGACTTTATATGATTCTGATAGCTCTACTAAAAAGATGGCTTGGTAACTATCTTACATCAATGCAAAGTGACTTGGATAATCTACAAAGCTTCTTGATTTTTATTCTCATTGCTCCTTCTTAGAATTATTCTCTCTTTGATGCTTCCTGATGATTACATTGCCAAAGGGGGAGAAAATGTGAGAAATTTGCTTCCCTTGTGTTGAGGGGGAGTTTTTCAGCTCTTTGCGTTAAGCGGGAGCTTTTCTGGCTTTTTGGCTTTTCGGTTTCAGTTCTTCACTTATATATGTTTTGAAGCTTCTGCTTTTTCCTATTACTCATTATGCAATCTTGAAATTTTGTCAATGTATTCATCAAGGGGGAGATTGTTAGACCATGTGGCCAGGTCTAGAATATTTTAGTGATGAATAATTGACAATATTGGGTACTGATATTATTTGGCGCGTGGCGCGTGTGTGGACTTATGTCGGTCAAGTTGGGATGAACCTGTGCCGGAAAAAGATGGTGTTTTGGTCTTTGCATGTGCAGGGTAACTCAGAGGAGATCGTGGTCTACGGTGGTGATCGGGAGGTGGCTTGGTGCGAAGTCATGGTCCACAGGGTCAAGGATGCTGGAGGAGACGGTCGGGCTCGAGTTGGAGTGCGTGGAGATCAAAGATGAATGATACATGGTGGAGCTACGGATGTGCAGTCCGGAGGCTACGACACATGACAATTTTGGGGTGCCCAAAATTAATTTTGTAATCTGGTGTAAAAACCCATGTATTGGACCATAGGACTTTTGTGGGCCGTATGTGGGTAATTAGGTCTAAAAACTGAAAGTCATTAGGGTTGTGTGTGTGTGTGTGTATATATATATATATATATATATATATATATATATATATATATATATATATATTACTCCCACCTTTGATATACCACCTAAAATGATGAACCCGAAGGTTCGATTGTTGGCCCGATCTTTCGATGAGAACGATAAGTTCGTAGGCGTCGCTCAACTCTCACGATCCTCGGCTCACGAACTCACAAGGCGAAACCACGCAATCGCTGGGCTCGACAAGTCGTTATCAACCGTGCACGAATACCTGGTTGACCTGACCACGAAGGTCGATTCCTGCATACACCGAAGAAGCACGCAAGAACAAGATAAAGCAATCTGAAATTGCAAATATGAATTGAAATATTTGAATTGAGTTGGGATTCTGAATAAGGATCTTAATTGGGTGGTCTAGTCGACACACGCAAAAGATACAAGTTGCAACGAAGGCAAACTAAACATAAACAAAATCCAAGTAAACTAGAGGGGGTGCGGCCTCCTTAAATAGGGAACGAGGAGCCACAAATCTAAAGGAACTAGCAGGGAGGGACTAAACTCGCGGTTACTGTTCACGTGAACAGTAACACGCCACCAGGTGGGCCGCCGGCAGATGGGCCAAGTTCAGTATGATTACAAGGCCCAGATTGGCCCAAATAAGTGATATGACGTCTTCTTTTGATGATTACGATCAGTCCAAAAGGAATTTGAAGATGAGGCCGGATCCGTTGGAAAGAGGACGAAATTAGCTTTCAATCAAGTACTCGTGGACCTCCAACGGACTCTGTATGTGAAAGTTATGCCCATTTGAAGTTGGTGCTGTCAGGCTGATTCCGAACTGATCTGACCAAAGCGTATCCAGCTTGGCACATACAGTAGCACCATGGCTTGTAGACATAATACCATGGCATGTAGACGTAGCTTGATCCAATTGGGTAATATGGTCTTGCATTAGCCGAAAGTCCTATTGGCGAAGATGTTGTTGAAGTAGAGGATGCAGTGCAGCAGGTCGAAGCAGTGGTTGCATCCTTAGGTTTGATGTCCTCATCATAAAAGAACATGACATACTCCATTATCACTTTGGGTATACTCGTATACTAATTATAAGATACTCCAATGTGAATCACACGAAAAATTTGCAAGAGAGTCTATAGTTTTTAGCATATTTTGTAAATACCTTCATATTCGCACATAAAAAGGAGTATGTCTAAAAATTGTACATACCACCTCTGAAAATGTTATATATACGCCGGTAGAGATTTTTAGAGACAAAAATGTTGCAAATAAAATCATATAGAAATTAAAAAATAATCTACACTATTCCATAAACGTTCCCTAAAAATTTCATAATTTTTGGAACTATATTACTATGTCAAATAATTCCCTAAAGATCTCAGTACATTTAGGGGCAAAATCATCAAACCAAAACTTGAAAGATTTTTAGAGACAAAAATGTTGCAAATAAAATCATATAGAAATTAAAAAATAATCTACACTATTCCATAAATGTTCCCTAAAAATTTCATAATTTTTGGAACTATATTACTATGTCAAATAATTCCCTAAAAATCTCAGTACATTTAGGGGCAAAATCATCTTTTCGCGGTCAAGTCAACGGCCTAGTCAATGGTCAACTCACGGGAATGGCAAAATGGGGATAGAAGTTGAGATCGAGTGACAATAGAGGGAAGAGAAATTTTACGATGGTATTTTGGGGAGCTCACCAACTTGTAATGACAAATAAGAAATTAACTCTAAGTTATACGAGGACGCCTACAAATCTTTGCTTGCCTATAAACTTGGCATTAGTATAAAGATGTGAACTTCAGTGCCCTAGCAATAAAACATAATAAAAAACTAAAGAAACAAATGGTAATCTATGAATGACATAATTGCTACACTAAGGTTAACCCTTACATAATATAAAAATCAACACATGACAACTGAAAATAATTCTAAGAATGATAGAAAGGCCATGACCTAGGTGAACCCTCACACAATACAAAATTAATATAAAATAACCTACAATTCACATATAAAATTTGAAACCGGATGAGCCCTTACAAAATTCAGAACCAGATGAACACTTACAAATTTTTTTTAAAAAAAACTGAACTAGTTGCTACATAAATTGTAGTTTACAAATACTATAAATTGCACATAACCTCATACTTCAACTTCAGTTCAACAAATGTGCAAGTTTTATGGTAGAATTTTAATAAACAGTCCATGACAACAAAGGATGTGTACATGTTAACTCCCAATGTATATCTACACTTTATAAGAGTCAATCATCCAGATATTAGTGTCAATTGATTCATCAAATACCTTCAGTTCACTAATTTGACATTTTGAAGCAATTATTGATTTCAGACCTCAAAAACAGCAGCAACCTACTTAACTTTCCACAAAAAATAGAGCACTTGCTGTAACACCCCGGCCCAACCCTAAGCTCGGAATGCCACTAACTACACTAACTATCAATTTTAACATCATTTTATAATAAATTACAGCAAACGTATCACAATAAAACCCGTCCACAGGTCACAATAATATAAGCATAATGATATGACAACCAAAGATAATTTACTTCTAGACGCATAACAAGGTAATAAACCAAGATTAACGCAAACCAATCGATTAAGTCTATTGGATGAATAATCAACTCTAACTTATCATCTAAGGTTATTCAACACCATTATGTCCTAAATATAAGTCATCATGCTAAAACAAAAATATCTCATGTCCAATGAATCAAGTAATTGGGTGTAGTTTGTGATTCCAAGTGTGCTAGCCCTTCCCGAGTGGAACGTCACCAACGGTCACCTAAAAACAACGATAGAGCAAGAATGAGTCGAACTCAAACAAATACATAATAAAACCATAAACAACAGTTTGTCAACCATAATCAAGGCTATCATCATCATCATCTATCTATTGAATGCCATTCTCATATTCAAATGAACAAGCCATATTTCGTATAGGTAAAGTCGCACAATTTAACATTTTACTCATATATGCGAATGAACCATCATGCTCATGCCCATATGCATCTCATCAGCTGATACCGGTATAGCGGAGTGTTCACCCGTCGATGAACCACTCTATCCTTCACTCCCGTGAAGTCCCCACCGAAGTAGGATTTTATCTAGAGCACTCCGGACTAGTCATGTATCTTTCTCACCGACCTCTTGCTCGTGCAATTCTTGTCATGATGAATGTAAATGATGCAACATCTTTAATTATTCATCAACATAATCCATCTCATTAACTCAATATCTCATTCTCATTAACGCAATATCATAATCTCATTCAATCCATGTCGTCAATACCATGTATAAGAATAAGCTTAACAAAAGCATAATAAATAGCATGATAAGTAATATCAATGACAATGACGAACAATCTATTGTTCACCACTCTACCATGTACTTACCTTTAGTGTTGCGATGCTGCTAACCTCGAAGCCTCACCTCCTACACCATTAGATTACTCAATAAGAACCACGACATCAAGACACTACTCACAGCACATACCCCAAAAACCCAACGTTTAAATTACATTCTTTACTCGAATTGAACTAGAATCTAGCAGGAAGCTGTAAAGGACAGCAGTAGTAAAAGTAACATAACTTTTGCGCTGAAATTCATAAAAATGCAAACTCGGGCTTGTTTGAAAGGTAATGAAATTATCTACAACAATCTAGTTGGTGGAAATCCCGAATTCTATATACATCTAACTCCAAAAGATAGATGAACACCGTCTGTCAGAACTATTCGACAAAACTGGGCAGCAGCACGAAAACAGCCATAACTTCTAATTGGCTAAACCAAACTTAGCGTTCTTTATCAATATCAAAAGCTAAGACCAAGGCCTACAATAACCTAGTTGGGTGAAAACCCTGAATCTTCCATTAACATAATCATATTTTAAAAGACAACTTGATAGTTCATTCTCGTCAGGATTCTGGACAGCAGAGATGAAAACTATCATAACTTTTGATCCGTACGTCGGAATTAAGTGATCTTGGCGGCCACTGAAAGCTAAGAACATTATCTAAATATATCTAGGAGATGAAAACCTCTAATTCGGCCTCTAAAAACCCGAAAACAGTCGCACAACCTTCTGGACAGAATTGAATCTCTAACCGTAGCAAATCGAACCAATCAATTCTAAGCGAATTCACATCTACTACTAATGAAACAACGAAGATCGACGCCCGTTACCCTTCAAGCACCCAGGAAGACGATGAAGAAACCCCCACGAAGACCATCTCTCCTCTTATCCTCCTCTTCTCTTCTTTCCTTCTTCCTTCCTCTAGTTGATCTTCCTCTTCCGGCGGCGCATAGTGGAGAGCGGTGCTCTGAAGCCTCGTCGTGCTCTGATGCCGCCGCGGTGCTACAGTGTCGCGGCGCTACGGGCGTGCTCTGAGAAAGCTGCTAGGGTTTGTACCTCTTAAGCCCCTTCCCCACTTGGGCCAAAGAGCTATGGACCGAAGGCCCAAGTTGTAATACTCCTCCCAAATTCTGAATTTTCCTTTCTAATTATATTTAATTTCAGTATTAATCATTTATTTGTTGTATGTTTAAACGGGATATTACACTTGCAACATCTAAAGATGACACAAAAAGCGCAAGGGATTATGAGAAGTGTGTTAGTAGCATTACTCAATTACTCTCGAGTTCTAAGTTCGCAAATTAATTTAAATGCGATACCCATGCCTCACTCTTCAAGCTCCTACAGTAGTCACCCATGGCACAGTGATCACCATGCCTTGAGGTTAATCTCCTGACGTGATTGGCAACTAGGGATCCAGTACCCAACTTTTAACAAGCCTAAACAACTCTTTTTCTAATGTAACTCCTCTTCAACAAAAGAAGCTTAACCTTACATATAGAGGACAAATAGCATGAATAACACATGCATGTGTTATCTTGGCACCTGGTGTGATGCTTCAATTGAAGTTGGAGCCCAGGCTATAGCCAGACCAGATTAGATGCTATCTGATCATAACAAACAGCCAATGGAAGGATATATCTACATATGCATACAAGTATTATTAATGTGATGTGGTTATATTATTAATGGTAGAAGAAATAGGTGGAAATAGCTACCTCTACGTTTTTGCCCTAGTCTAGACTCCAGAGAATGTTAACAAAAATACAATTCTAAAAAAAATGGTAAGATCCCCAACTTCTATCGCAGAAAAGAACAAGAGTTCATTACAAAGAGGTAAACAAAGTTGAAAATGGTAAAAAAAAAAAAAAACTACACCAGGGTGAAAAACAATATATTAGGCAAAAAAAAAAAAAAAAGCAAAACAACCATAAGTTCAAAACAACCATAAGCTCCTAGAAAAAATATATGAAATTAGACGAGCAAAATAATGTCACTACAACTCTTGAAGTTCATTACAGTGTCTATATTATCACATTGCATTTAACAAGGAAAGGAAAAACAAAACACTTACTCATTGCACAACAAATAGCTTTCTACAGCCGCTAGTAGAAAAATCAAATCCACTTAAATGTGTGCCACATTATAGTTGCCAATGAAGGTTATCATACCAAATCTGAAGCATAACAAAGCTAGCAAATTAGTTCCTCCCAAAAATCACTCATGGCTGAATCGAGCAAAATTAGTTCTCCCAAAGCCACTCATTGCTACAGAAAATTCAATTCAAGTAATCGTGAAAAACAAATTTCACCAGGAAACTAGAAATTTCTCAACCATCAGACCTAAGAGCATAGATCAACAAGCCCTAGATACATGGATGCAAAAAAAATTACAACTAAATGGGCACACCTCAACAAGGAACACGATGAAGGTCAACACAAACAAGGACACTCATACCTTCGAACCACCGACGCTCACCGCCAGTATAAGAGACAACAATCGACGACAACCCCTCTCTGCTTCACAAAATAAGCCACAAATCCCCTGCAAGCATTGAGCAGCTGAGCCACTGGTACACACAAAAAAAATATCAACACACAAGGATGCCATCTCTGTAGTACTACGAGGGCATGATGGCATATCTAAATTTATTCTAAAGAGGGCAAAGAACTACAATTGCAAATTACAAGGAACTGAAAGTTTAGTGTAAAGGTGTGCAACTTTTATTCTCACATGTTATTTACATAGGTTATCTACATGTCACTATACACATTCCAGTAAAACAAAACATAATGTGAGCCCATTCTGATATATGTGAACATGGATTGAATAAAAGTCTGCACAAGATTTAAACATGGATTTGAATATGCAAAACACGATTCTTGTAGCATACACATATATGAAAACCAAAACCAGTATAACAAAAGATAAAATCAACTAACAAATATTTTTCTAAGGAGGACAAAATATTTCTTACCATGTGAACCCATACAGATAATAGGATCCAAGACAAAAGGGTCACAAAATATTCTAAGAAAAACAGAAAAATCAAAACTTAAGTGAACCCTTACAGAAAACAGAATCAAACCCCTCCCCCCCCAAAAAAAAAACCTGTGACCTACATGAGCTAGTTACTACTTCATGTGATCCACATGAAGTATGAAACACACACAAAGAATTAAACTACTGGAAAGTGCTAGTTCCAAGTTTGAAACGAACCTATTCAAAAAGGTTAAATGGAAATTGCACTGGATAAGAACTAAAATTGCACCTTGCATTGGACTTAAAATATAGTTAAAATAATGGAATGCAACTTTTAATCTGACATGACTTGTTCATAGGCTATCTAGTTAGCACTTTTCATATATTAATTCCATGATCAAATGCTATGAACAAGGTGAAAGTAGGTGATCAAATTCAAAATGACCAAACAGTCATACTACGAACTAGGTGATCTGCTTTCTACTTCATGTGATGAAAATAACACCAAAGCATAATCAAATTTTACAACTATTAGAAATTACTAGACCAAAGTTTTAAAGGGAGAGCTTTAAAATATGTTTTTATGATATTGTACTACAAATGAACTAAAATTGCATATTGCGTTGAATTGAAAGTGTAACTAAAATGTTACGCAAATTTTAATATGACAAGTTTTGTTCTTAGAACCAAAACAGAGAACCACAATGTTGAAACTATCGAAATTGACACCAAAGTCCAGTAGAGACAAGCACTACAAAAATCTACAAAGGGTAGTTTGTAGTTGCTGAACTATAAATATAAAAAGATTTAAAACGGTTACTTCCAACACAGAAGATTTAATTTGACTATGAGCAACTAATTATAACAACCTGATCCCAAAGGTTACTTCCAACTCAGAGTTTACATATACAGATTTAAAAAGGTTACTTCCAACACAGAACATTTAATTTACCTATGAGCAACTGATTACAACAATAGTGGAAACCATAGTGCTTGCCCTGTATGTATGAAGCAATTTGAAGAAGAAAAAACTTCGCAATAAAAAGAAGAAATCAACCTTTTGCAAATATTAAAAATGTTGTATTCATATCTAAACTGAAAATATATTTACATGTAAGCTCTGTTAAGAATATTTCACAATATATTAAGTTCACCCGTGGTAAGGTGGGCTCACTGTTGGTGAGTAGCTCTGTCATATGTAATTCTACAATACAATTTATTATAGATCATGCAAACGCAAATTTATAGAAACTGATATATATATATTACTTAAAATACTAACTGGTACATAAATGACTAGTTGATGCTTCACATAACCGCATCAACTAACCGAAACTAAGAAAGAAAGGGAGCAAAACTACTAGAGAAAGATAATTAACTTTGGTAAACGCAAGTATTGGAGAAAGACAAAGGCGGGAAATTTTCTAACCTAAACAAAAAAGTAATTAAATTTGGTAAACCCCTTCAAAAACATAAACAAAAAATCTAACCTAGACATAAAAGATAATTTAACCTTGCTTAACCCCTACAAAATCAGAAAAAAAAATTCAGCCTGAGACAAAAATGAGTGCCATTAATCTTGTAGAATCAACAACAATACTTCATCAAGGATTGCAAGAAAATAAAAAGGTAAGTACTGTAGTTGATAGCTTAGGCTCAAAATAAAATGTTACAGGTAGAGAAAATTAAATCTGCATTGAAAATAGATGAGCAAGATATTGAAACTATTGAAATTGACACCAAATCAAGTAGAGACAGGAGCACTACAAAAATGCAAAGGGTAGTTTTGATTCTTTGAACTGTATATATATATATATATATATATATATATATATATATATATATATATATATATACACTTGTACACAATAATTCATAGCAGGCCTCAAAATTACACAAAAGCTTTTATAGAATTGCACATCACATAGCACCACAATTTTATCTGAAATATTATGCAATATTTAATATGGCATGTATTTTTTTTTAAAGTAAAGCATCGCGAAAACCTATGTACAAAACTACAAATAGTAATTTTTCTTTAACATGGCATTTGTCATGGTTGTAACTACTCTTATCTAAAAGAGGGAGTAAATGATCCAATGCTTTATATTAAAGTGTTCTTTAGCATATTTCAGTCTCTGCTGGACTGACAAAAAAGGCCATAAGTAGAGAATAACAAACATTGAAATATATACAACCAGTAAGCAACCCAAAAGTCGATCAAATTACTAGAGACTTATGAATCAAATTACAATACTACAACTTAAACTTCATCCAAGGCGACCACAAATGTATGAATCTAAACTAAAAAAGGACACCACACGAGAGCTACATAAAAATAGACATGAATCAAACTCAAAAATCATAAAGAGCAGCACCAGATAGTGCTTTATCTGGCCAAACACCCCCTAATCTTAGAAGCATGCATGGATTACCACAAAAAACACTACACTGCAACCCAAAAACCAAAGGAATCAATTGATACTGCCCCCAAATTCAAAGATCTAGCTAAAATAACCTAAAATACGAACAAATCAACAACAAAAAAGAGCAGATCTATCGACATAGGAGCCTTAAAACACCACAAAATCATGCATCTCATACATCAAGCAAAACCTAAACACAAAAATCATAGAACATAACAAGTTGTGCCTTTCAAATCCCAAACACAGAAATGACATAAGGAACAAAGAGAGATAGCTACAGAAAAATCTGAACAAAAAGAGATAACAAGTGGTTACATGCATCAAGCTGGTAATGCAGTAGTTGACACTCCACCTAAGTTCTCTCTTGGCTAGAAAAATCCGTAGGATAGAACTTCTCCACTGGAGTACGTATATATGACATGTTGAAAGAGGGAACTCTTGGATCCAATGATACATTTAGTGCCAAAAGCTCTATTGATTGTACACCAAATCTTTCATTCAACTCGTGCAACTATTGATCTATTACGATATTGAAGACATCCATTTTTTAATGGTGATGAGTGTTAGTATTATCATGCTTGTTGCGAGATTTAGTCATATCAACACACCTACAATTTATGTAAGACTTGTCAGATTCATGGTTTACACAAAAATAACTTATAAATATTGCCATCCTATGTTGCTTGCTGCTCTCTGGGCGGCCGCGACGTTGACATGACGACGTCAAAAATTGAAAATTTTCTGAATCGTGGCCAATTACCAATAATACAAGACCCCAAGACATAGATAGGAATGGAATACACGAGATAGATGAAATAACAATTGCAGAGTCGTGTGTTGCATCGAGGGCAGCCGACTGGTCATTAGTCGTGTGTCCGTGTTTTAGACTTTGTTGGCTTTCTATTTACTAATTAAGTTAACTGAGATATTCCACTATGTACTAAATATTACATCCTAGTTGGAGGTTTGTGAATTCCTTGAGAAGGGCCAGGCCCCTGGTCCCCACCCCCTGTGTCTCCGCCGTTGCCTGAGCCTACCACCTGCACCAACACCCGCTCCTAAACCAATACCGTCATACCGATTCCAAGCCCAAGGCCATTCCCAAGATTAATACCAAGATCCTTCCGAGCAACGTGGCTCTAACCCACCGGAGCAAGTGATGGCCTTGTGTATCTCAACAGTTAGTGAGCAGTTAGTGATGAACTGATGGATGATGCAAGAGTTTCGCAAACATCATAAGGATTTATAGGTCGATCGGAGCAAGAGGCGGGGCTAGTGATGGTAAGTTTGTGGTGTAGATGAATTGTGTTCATGTTTGATCCAGAGCCTCCGTGTGTGTGTGGCTGGGAGCCGTACCTTTTGCTGAAGTGAGAATTCAGCACAGCAAGTTGTCACGTTCCCGGCCGCGGCGTAGTGGGCGGCTGGTTTAGTTGCTGCCGGCGAGCTATTCCTCCGCGCTGTGCGACACGTTTGGCCTCTGAAACTTGTGACATCGATGGCCTGGCCTCGTCACTCGTCAGTGCGCAGAAAAGGTGACGATTTGATGAAAATGTCCAGCACTTAGAGCCACGCAAATAGTGGCGCGATGACTAGTTGATAGTTACCGTGTTGCGTGCAAAGCGCCTGTATATCGACCTGAACACCTGGTTCCTTTTCACATGATACGACGACTTAAGTATTTTTCTTTAGGAAACAAGCTTACTAAATAATAAAATGATCAGAAGGGAAAATACGAAACTAAAGCAAAAAAAAAAAAGGAAAGTTTTTCAGTAAGCTGGCCTAAGAGAAACAATAGGTTAAAGGTCAATCTGTTTTCTGTTTTGGGATCATACATGGCTCCACATGATCAGATCCAACCAAACTCTTTTCTAGCAATTGAGGGTCAGTTGGATGTTACAGTATTTGAAAACCACAGTATCTTTAAACCACATATCTGTAAACAACAATTTTTGAGGTAGCTAGCATGAAATATTACAATATGTGAATAACATAAATTTTTACAGTTTTGGGAAAAACCATGATGTGTTTGGCAATTGCAGCTTTCAGTACGGTACTTTTTTAAAAAGAAAAATTATGTTAACTAGCCACGGTAAGAAGATTAAAAGCAAGCACATGTAACAATACACGATAGCTGCACTTATAAGCACCCAATACTTAATATATGGACGATCAAAATTAATAGAGGTTAGCAAATGTCTGCCGATACCATGAATGAAGCTGTGCATAATATTGTTTAGCGTATGGTATATACAAGGCATGAACATGATTTTTTTAAATTTCAACATTGTGATTAGGAGCCTAGCGCTGCACAACAAACGCGCAGAGCTCCCAAAAGAGAGAAAAAAACATCCACACTTTCCCCTCCCCCTCTACAGAGAGCAAAAACATCCACACTTTCCCCTCCCCCTCTACAGTACAAGAGCGGCGAGCAAAAGGCGATCTCTCTGCCCTAGTGCCCGACGGCTTAATCGCCGGCCCCCTCGCCTCCGGCAGCCTCTCCGAAGCCGGGAGGGGAGGGGGACCCGATTCCTCTGGCGTTGGTGGCTCTATTTATACTAGTATTAGGTAGTACTACTAGTATCTAGGTTGTCGCCGTCGATGTCTCCGATGGCGGCGTCCCCCGGCGGCGTTCCTCGGTTTTGGCAGCTGAATAAGGACTTCTGCCTGCGTCTTCTCCGACACGGCAACCTCATCACCGGCGTCAGCAACGAAGCAGGTCAGATCTGTGTTTCGCGGATCTGGGTTGGATCCGACGGATTTGCTTTGCCTCTTTTGTGGCTCTGGCTGTCCCCCTTTTGGGACTCTATTGTTTGGGCTGTCGTCTCTTTCTCCGGGGTGACAGCGCCGGTGGCTGCTCCTGGCTTGCCGGTGGAGGTGCTCCGGCTGACATGCGTTCAAAGACTTACCAGCCCTGTCTTGGCTGTGGAGCTCTTCATGCGGCTTCAAACAAAGTGTTTGACCCTCCGCCAACATGCGTAGGTGACGTTGTGGTTGTGCTGTTGGCTCCTTCTTCCTGCTCCAGGCGGCGATGACAGAGGTCGGCAGCGACGCTGCGGCATCAAGACGAAGACGAAGGCCTGGGTTTATTTGTTGTAATTTTTTTCTTGTAGGGGCCTGTGTGCAAAAATTGGGGACAACTGTCCTTGTCTACTCTGTGTGTAAAACTTTTATCTAATGCATGGGCTTCTGCCCCTTTCGCAAAAAAAAAAAAAACAAGCGCATGGAGAATACTGAAGTTGCAAGACCTCGCTCGGTTTTGAGAAAAAGAGGTCACAAGTGGATTTTTAAAAACTCAAAAAATACTATGGTTCAAAGTTTTTGATACTGTGGTGTTGTCGTAGGGACGACCCATCGGCCCCATCGACTTGACGTAGGCTACAAGCAAGGACACCTTTCAACCAGTCGAAGGGTACTAGGTACCCTTTCATACGGAGTGAAGGGTACAGAGGCCGGCATGATAGCCTCGGATGAAGGGTAAAATAGACCATGGACCGAAGGGAGTCCAGGAAGGTTTCGCTCCAAGGCTACCTCGTACGGAGCAAAGGGGTTAGGGAAGCCTTCGCTCCGGATCCGCCTTGTATGGATCGGAGAGAGTCAAATCTACCTATGGACCAAGAGTAAAGGTGTAGTAGACAAGGTTTATGAAGGTCTACAGTGCACCAAGACTACACATAGAAAGGTGCAAAGACCGTGAAGCCCTTATAGTCATAGGTCTCTTTTTAAGGGTAGCATTGTAATCTTTCATACCCATGATGCAACACTATAAATTATCCATCATCCCCTTTTGTGGAAGGGAGATTATTATTAGGAATAAAAAAAGACACTTACTCATATCAGCATCGTTTTCCCATTTTTGAGGACCACGGGGCTTCGCATTGCGGGAACCTGGGGTCCCTCTTTCCCCACTGTCTAATTTGTAGCTAGGGCATATATTTTTAAAAAAACCATAGTATTCCCTTAAAACTAAAAAAAAGTATGTATCCAAACAGACCCCCTGACTGATGACAAAACAGGGAAAACGAGAGGAAAGAAAATGCTGCTCCGCAGGCATTCGCAGGGACTGATCACTCGTACCCTGGCAGCTAGCTAGCCTTAGGAGTAACAAGTGAATTACGTGAAAAATCACTTGCCAAGGAAATTCGCCGCTTTCGGTTTGACGCGCGCGCATGCTGGATCCAAGTCAAAAGGAAAAGAAAAGCTTCATCACTAACATTCTCGCGCATGCACGCATGTGTTCCAAGCCCAGCGAATTCGAGCTACTCCACTATAGCTTTCATATCCTCACTAGTCACCACTCACTGAAAGTCTGAAACAAACAGCATCGTCCAACAACGTTTAGTACATTGCATGTACTACTCCTACATACTACATTAACTTTACCGTTAATTATAAGTGGTCAAGGAGCTAGAATTTGCATTTGTAAGTCCAAATCTTATACTCTTAATGCAGTTCACTTACATCTAGAGAGAACACTGCAACTTGGCAAAATTTACTCAGTAATATTACAATAATATATGAATTAGAAAATAATATTCAATGCGAAGATGACAGATAAACCATAAAGTCACATATGAAATCCAACAGGGGCTTCATCGTGCTGAAACCCACCCTCCACCGGCGCCCGGACCCCCAGCCACCAATCCCATCCTCCGACTGCTAGCCAGCCTGCCATGGCTGTGTGCCTGCGTCAAGAACAAGGAGAAGAACTGAAGAAGCAATAGCAGAAAAACGAGTCTAGGCCTCTGGACTGGGGTTTGCCAGTGGGGCGGCCGGGCGTGGGACGGTGGGAGCCAGTCCAGCCGGACACGGACTGCCGGAGCCAGGAGGAGGAGTTTGGAGGAGGAGCCGAGGAGGGCAGGACCGCAGGACGGCAGGAACCAAGAGGCAGGAGGAGGACCGGAGGAGGAGGATCTGCTGCCATCTGAGCCTCTGAGGAGTATCGTCGGTCGCCGGAGGAAGGAGGAGGACTGGAGGAGCCTGGAGGACTGGATCTGCCGATCTGGGCTCTCTGCCTCTCTGTCAACTCTGGAGACCGAAAGTAAAATACCTATAAAGATTCGGAAGGTAATGACTACTGATTTTACTGTAAAACTGCTCAACTAGTGCATAGGGGTGCAAGTGGGCATGTACGCGGTCGGTCCGCAAAAGCCCACACCAGCCGCAAGGCGTTTTGCGGGCCAACAGTATGCGGGCCATGCGGTGATATGCGGGTTGGTGGGTTTCGCGGTCGTCGCTGGTTACGCGCACAAAGAGAAAAAACCATAAACACAGAAAAAGCTTGTCCGCAGCAGCGACGACAACGCGCCGTGGTGGTAGTTCATCTCTCGTCCCGTGGGTTGCCGCCGCCGAAGACGACCAGGCGCAACAAATCCTTATACGTTCCAAGCACCATCAAGAACCGCACTTCGTCCACAAATTATTCAGACATTAATACTCAACAGTGAGGGACGCTGAAGATGCAATGGATGGTCAGGCGAGCTGGTGAGGTGATAGGCTAACATGACGATCATGTGGGTGCTCGTCGTCACCAAGAAGCACATGCGCCGAGCGGCTAGCGCTGAGCCGCACGCTGGGAAGGCCGAGATGTACAAGAAAGGTCTCACCCACGCCATCGGCCCTGACGGATGCAAGCACATGGACGTTGAGTGGCCGGTTCCAGGCGGACTACCCTTCTCCGCCGCGTCCGACGCAAGGGGGCACCACCATGGCTGCTGTTCCCGAATTGCATGGATAACATGGCATCGTTGAGTGCCAAGGCGGCACCCCTCGGCGGGGCCCGAGTCGGCGTCAAACGCGTCATCATCCCCTTCTTACGAACCACCGCTAAGCGGGTTCAGCTGAAGCAATAGCATTGGGTTTCATGGGTTATGTGGGTATGTGGACACGTCATGGGCGTCCGCAAATGACCACTTAATTTTTCAACTAGCCCGCAGGTGTCCACTTAGTGTTTTTTGTGGGACGGGCTAAGTGGGCTTGCGGACAACCCGCACCCACTTGCACCCCTACTAGTGCATATAGATAGTAGAGTGAGGTATTAGCCTATTACTTTATCTAGTGACTAGCGACTACTGCATTTCTTATTTTATATGTTACTCATTGTCCAAATTACTTTGTTCTAGCCAAAGGCAGAACAACTAGAGCAGATATCTCAGAATATAGCATCAGTGCTGGTTAAATTTCCCAATCTGCAGCAACTGGGCAAAAGGTCTTTGTCACCTATCTCAGGTCAGTGTACCTCCATAGCGACAAAGAGGTTTGATCTGAGCAGGTTCTCTGAGGAGAAGTTTGCTGCATATGGTGTTTCGCTTGGTCTTCCTGTTACCCCAAAGATCCACTTTGTAAGCCACAAGAAGAATGTGCGAAAGGATATGATGGACATTGATGTGAAACAGATGAAATCCAACTCCAAATCTGAAGTTACAGAAATCAATCCACAGGTCAACACTTATTTGATGAAGATAGAGTCATAAGATCCTTTCAAGCTATAAAATCTCGGAGAATGAATTTACCTCATAAAAATCGTGATTCAAGCTAGCGTTTTAATGGTATGGTTCTTTTATTTTGAATATTCATGATCATTTAAGTACAATTTGCTATTGTATTACTAATTTTTCTTATTTTGATGTACAGGTTCTTACCCACCGGAAGTCTGGAACCATATTTCTATGTTTTGCGGATGCACTTTTCATTAGCGAGGTACCTTTGTTGTATTTCTCTCTTTTTTGCTTTACTTTTATTCTTGTATACTTTTCATTAGCGAGGTAACTGAGCTAGGAACTGAGCCTAGCTCAGTTGGTGGGAAGGTGTGGATGTACACCTTCATCATCCAGGTTCAAGTCCTCTTTGAGGCGAATTGGATGTCTATTATGGCTGTGTGTATCTTTAGTTGGTGCAGAGGCCGAGAGTTGTACTTCTATTCTCTAATAAAAAATGTATGAATTTGATTGCATAAAAATACAAGATTATGTTTGTTTCAAATTAGTTTAGTCAGTCAAGGCTTTGAGTCTACCCTCCATTTCCTTCCTGAGTTCGTCACCGATGTCAGTGACACATCAATACTATTTTTCAACTAGTGGCATCTTTATAGTGTAACCGAGCAAAAATTACCCCGCAACTTTGCCTTAGTATATTGAACTCCTCCAAGTACAATTATTACTCGAGCGAAGGCAAGAATCTCCAACTTTCGATGGACCCGCCGAGTGGCCAACCGACCAAGTGCCAGATCAGGTAGACCAAACCCTCAAGCTAGCGGGCGCGCGCGCGCGCGGGAGAGACGCCGGGCGCGGCAGCTAACCAAACCGCGCGCCATCGCCGCCGGCCGGCGCGGGGTGCGTGCTCTCCTGCAGGCTGCAGGGGGCATGCATGCGCGCGGCATCACGTCACCACCACTCCCCCCACTCACCAACCAAAGCATACGCATTCACCTTTCTGCATGCACCACCACACCACCACTGCATGCCCGGTCGCGCTCGCGCACTGCCACATGATTGCAGTCCGTTTTTTAGGTAAAGCCGATACCCCGTTGCGTCCTGTTCCGATTGGCCTCGCGTGCTCGGCTTCTCCTATATAAGCAGCCGTATCTTCTCTTCTCTGCATGTCAAAGGCACCAAAGAGACAGTGGTGATCAGGTGTCCAAGCGTGTGTGGTGCGGTGCGTGAGGATGGCGAGCGGCAGGGGCGGTGTGGTTGCTGCTCTCGTGTTGGCGGTGGCTTTCGCGCGTCTGCTGTCCAGTGGCTTGGTGGAGAGCCGCCGGGTGGCCAGGATGGACCTCGGCATTGGCCTGGGTGGCGACCAGGGGCAGGGCGTCGGGCTCGGGCTCGGGCTTGGGCTTGGGGAGTGGGCACCGGAGGCGTGTCTGCGTCTGGATCTGGTTCAGGGTCTGGCTCGGTGGCTGGGGCGGGGTCTACCTCTGGGTCTAGATCCGGCTCGATCTCTATTGGAGGGGCTAGCTCGTCCGCCGGGTCCAGTGCTGGGTCGGGCGGGTCAGGGGCAGGGTCCTCGGCTGGGTCTGGCGGTGGGTCGGGCAATGGATTGGGCTCTGGGTACGGCCAGGGATATGGTTATGGGTCTGGATCGGGTGGAAACCCTTGATCTGTTACTACAAGATGCGCGTCACTGAATGTTACCGTGCAGAGGAGTGCTCTACATGTGACATGTAATAGATACAGAAGATGTCTCTCTCTAAATAAAAGGATATGTATGCCCTTGGTTCATCGGTTGCTTTTCCTAATTTCTCTGTTTATGATAGATGGTCCTGTCCATGGATTACTTGTTACTGCCATGTAAAACATTTCTGATAGTACTTCTTAGCTTTCAATAAAAATTGGGTAGTGCTTTTGTTCTAAAATATATATTTCTGACGATGATATAATAATCTTCAATTAATTAAATTATTTATCTGTAATTATTATTATAAATAGTAATATCTTTATGCTATTCGTAAGGATATCCTTTATCATTAATTAAGGAGAAGTCTAGCCGACCACCCTATATGATCGTAAGTACTTGTACGACAACCTAGTGGTCGTAAGATTTCCTATGACCACCTCATGATCGTAAGCTTTACTACGACCACTTCATGGTCGTAAGCTTTACTACGACCAGATCAACTATGATCATCATATAGTCAATAAAACTACATACATGTGGGCCCACCGATTAGGGACACTTATGAACTGTGTTTAATACACACAGTAGTTAATATGTAATGTTATTCTCCAGGATAACTGCACGTATTAAACCTCTGTTTCTGATATAACTTTAAGGCGACGTGAGAGAATCAGTCTATGGCAATAACTGTCACCGAACGTGTGTATTTCATCAAACAGTGAGACGCCTCTTGATATGGGACAACTGTCACTCATTCACACGCTATAATTAAGGAGTAAAGCCGGTGGACAGAGGACAAGGACAAGAAGAACAATGATAACGAAAACAAAATCAACAGACATAAGTCATTAAGCTCTAGTTCCAGTGATTTCTTTTCTATTGTAAAACATAGTAAATACAACAATACAGGTATAGAGTTATTATTCTCTCAAGAGACGGTCTGAACCTGTATATAATCCCTATGTCTTTTTCCTGTGTGGTTTAATTCAAAGAGAGTCTTAACATTTATTTGTAAGATCAATACTAAACCATCGACAATTTTTTATCTTTGTTATTGTTTTTGCTCTTTGGACGATTCATGAACTGTCAGTATCGCATGAAACATGCAATGAGCAATGCTCTACTCCCGGGTTTCTACGGAAACTAAATTGCATGAGTATTTTTAGTAGTTGTTTAGTGAATAGTTGCAATCAGACCCTTAGGCTCCATTTGGCATTGCAGTGGCTTCTCTAAAAAAACCTTATCTTTTTTTCTACTTTTAGATACAACGGTTAGTTGAAAGCATAAAGTTTAGAACCGCTACAACAAAATCTTACTTAATGGTACGTGTGTTTTCACTAAATGCATACAGGAAGTCTATTATAGGGATTGAACCCGGGTGGAAGAGGGGTAATGTAAAACCATACCTTGTCCCAACGTGTTTTTCACTTTTGCTGAAAGCATAGAAGCACTTCGCATGGTTGGAAGGCGATTCGAGATTGCAGAATACGGGCCTGTTTGGTTTACAACCCCAATTTATATTACCAAAATTTTGATACTATCCTAAAAATTTAGCTAGTGTTTGGTTCGATTCTAACATTTGAGATTGCCCTCGAAATTTTGGTAAGACCAAGTAGTTTCTTGCCAAATCCTTCCCCAAAATTTTGGCGTGGCAGTTGTTGCCACGTGGCCCTAGAGTGGATGCAGCTGATTACCAACGTTCTAATCAAACACGTGGCAAAGGTTGGTTGATGCATTTAAAGGAGGTACTTTTTTTTATTAGAACGCTTCAAATGATAATATTTTCTAAACCGAGTATCCGATTTGTGATCCGTTTGAACCGTTGTATTACATGTCATTTAATCAACAAAACAAGACCCATATTAGCATATTTTTGTGAAAAAAATAGATAGCACGTGGGACCCACGTGTCATACTCACAATTTTGACAAATTTTAGCATGGTTGCAATCCAAACACATTAATTTCGGCATTATCTGTGAATTGGTATGGCTATGATTCAAACACCATTTTTTGCCTAGTTTTTGGCATTGCCAAAATTTTAGCATGGCTACCTGGGGTTGTAAACCAAACAGACCCTACATGCCCCAATAGCCCCCCGTTACCTTCAAGGTCAAGGCGTGGTTGGCATGGACCAATAGCCCATGTATACTGCTTTGACAATATCTCTACTAATTTAAAAGGGGAGTTTGTCCATCATTCTCCCCTCCTTCATTTCTGTACGCGAGACACCATTCAGCGTGACCCATGTGACTACGAAAAAAATCAAACATCAACTTGTGGGCCTCCTTGATACTTGGTCCATCTAAACCACTTCACCTCATTGTGCACAACCAAACTGCCTCCTGAAAGTATCTAGGCCCCTAAAAACGATTTTGGTAATTAATATCAACATTGTATTATGGGACTAACATGTGTGCTAAGATATTTAAAAGTTTAGTCTCAAAGTTTGAATGATGACACGGAAATGACAAAGCAAAGATGATAAAAGATCGACATGGCTCAAGACAAAGATATTATATAGTTTAAGGATTCATTTGTAGTTTTTACCAGTCTCGGTGTTTGGAGAAAAGACGAGATTTGTAGGCTAGATACCGTACTATAAAGAGGGATCATGGCTAGTAGCTTAAAAGTTTATTTTGTGCCATTTTGATCAACCATGTGTTATGCATTGCATTCAGTTTTACTTTTGGAAAACTTTTTAGTAAAACTGGTAGTACCGCAATTGTGGAACATTAGTACCACAGAGCGGTATGACCGAGTTTAGTTGGCGGTACGTATTTTCCAGAGATCATATTTTGGGAGTTTTTGTTCTCCCTTTGAAATCGGTAAGACCGCATTTCTTGAGCAGTACTAGCGCAGTGCGGTAGTACCGATGTTTACATGGTGGTACGTTATTTCCAGATATGGTGTTTTTGGTGTTTTCTTTTGCTTCTGAAAATCGGTAGTTCCATTCTAGCCGAAAGGTACTACCGTCATGCGGTAGTATCGGATTCTAGTTGGCGGTAGTACCGCAACTTTTTTATAACGGCTATTACTAGCGTATTTAATGAATAGTAGTCAACTGTTGAACAGTGGCCGTAGTATTACCGGGTTTGTACAGCGGTACTACCGCAAATGCTAATTTTTTAGGGATTTGTTCCAAACGACTAGTTTTGTTGGTGGGGATTATAAATACCTCCCCACCTGCCTCTAGCTCAGTACCTTTGAGCATATTGAACCTCATTGCATACATTTAAGCTCTAGTACACTCTCCTCTACCTATTTGATCATAATTCTCATTTTGAGGTAGTTGAGGGCATTCAAGTGCATTGCATCATTGGTTGATCCTTGTGGCACTTGTTTTCTTCAAGCAAAAGTTTTGGTTTATTACTCTTGGTGCTTGCCGGTACCTAGACGGATTGGAGAAGAATTTGCGTGGTGATCACTTCAAAAAAGATTGTGAAGTGACTCGGCAAAGCTTGTGAAGTATTGTTGTGCTCACCATCTCTGGAGAGGAGGAAGAGCAACTTTAATGATCGAGAGAAGGCTCGTGTGGAGCCGACTTGATTCATTCAAGTTTCCTCAACGTGGACTAGTGAAGACCAGCAAGTCAACTTTTGCTAGTATTTCTTCATTAAGATGAAAATTGCTAAAATTGTCAATTAGAGCATAAATTTTTTTTATAACCTCCTATGCACCCCCTCTAGTCGGTCATCATTGATCCTACACCTCCCCACTTCCCTGGTTCTCCTTCCCACGTCCCCCCTTGATCCACACCTATTTCTCTCTATCTCTTACACCTCCTCCCCACGCTGTTGCCTGTGGCAACCTCCGGGAGCAACCCACACCACCGCTCCACCGTCGTCGCCCCTTGTCGCCGCTAGGAGCTTCCTACACCATCGCCACTGCCTCCTCCATGATGGGAGAGGTAGCGCTGGGCCTGGTGAGGTGACAGGGATATCAATGTCCGGCGGCAGCGAGCGGGCCTACGCCAACACAAGGGGAAGCGAGAGGTAGCAGTCGGTAGGTGTGATTGCACGGTGCAGTCTCGTGGAGCAGTGGAGGCGTGCACGGTGAGGACACGTCAGCGTGTAGTGACGCGTACTCGTGGTCGGAACAAGAGCATGGCAAAGGCCCTGTACGACATCACGACAAGTGGCAGCTAGAGCTTGCTGGTTGAATAAGTGATTTTGGATTTTGGGGTTGAATCGATGAGCAAGCCAACAAGATGCTGGCTGCGAAACTTGGGAGGTTTCCATGGTAAGAAAGATGTCATCTTATTTGATGTTGTTGTATTCTTTGTTTTGGTGTGCTATTAGTTGTAGGATTGGTTTTGGTCTGGGATGCTTTTCCCGGGTTTGGTTCATCATTTGTTTGTTTTCTTCTTCATTGCTTTTGCTCTGCTGCCTACTTGGAGGAAGGCCATGGCTGGTTTAGGGAGATGCTGCTGCTTTCCTTTGTTTCTTATTGTTGTTGCTGTTAAATCCTGCAATTTGACTATAGCAAAATTTGATTAAGGTTTTTGTTGAGTTCTAATTTTAGCCATTCTTCAATATGTTGTGCTTTGAGTGACACAATAACCCTGCACAGTTGCTCAGGTTCTTTATTTATATTCCTCAATATTTATGATTAATTTGATAAGTCATTAGTGTGAGAGGATGCGTTATCGGAAGTAGTAACATTTAGTATCTGTTTGTTTCTGCTTAAGCATCAGACATCATGCCCTTTGATTTTTTTGCAGTATCAGTTATGCTTGATATGGGTCTTTGATTGGATAATAGTATGCTAATATTAGTTTGGAAAGAGCTAATATGTGCTTCCCAGGACTAGAGCTGAAGCTAAAATTTGTTCGCCAAGCAATAGAAGAGATTGCAATACTGCACAATGAAGGAAATGAATTCCCCAAGTTATTGAACTTAGATAAGCCGATAAGTATTTTGCTGCTGTACAAAGCAAGTATTAAGCACTCTGATTTATAGCCGTCAGTTTTGTTTTCGGGAAAAATAAACTTAACTACAACATATTTGTCATAGACCTCATAGTTTCATCTCCTTGGGATTTTGTAAGAAAGAAACATGGATAGCCATTGATCCAGACATTTTTCCTTTGTTGTCTATAGATGGATCTTGCTTATGCAAAATTTGTTGGATTATGTGGGCCTAGCCCATACAAGAAGAATAATTCCTAAATTAAATCTCAAAGGCCCACTCATGCAAAGGAAGGTTGCATGTGAACTTTAGTACCATATTGCTAGTTCTAGGAGAGGAAGACCACCTTAAAAGGGATGGTGCACTCCTAGTCACTCGAGGCATGTGTGGGAGAGAACTAGAGGAACACACACGCGCTCGCCTCGCCGGGCCGGGCAGGGCAGGGCAGGGCAGGGCGGCGCGGGCGCACGGCACCTGCGTGAATGGTCCGCCCAAATCGGCGTCAGTGCTTGCAGACGCGCTTCCTTTGCGCTTTATCTTTTGTTGCTTTGTGTGGCGTTGAATCCGATCGGTTACGAGACTAATCCGTTTGATTCGAGTTATGGAGAACGTGCAGCGTCTTGATCACACGCCCCGATTCCTCCATAAATATCGAATCGCCGCCTCCATACGAGACGAAATCAATCTAGGTTTTCGCCTCTTCCATTGTATCGCGCCGTTCACGTAGTCTACTCCGTCCGTTCGCGGCGTGCACCGCCGTTCGGAGAGCAGTCTCGGAACCGCCGCCAAGTTACTCGCACGGGAGAGGCGAATAAGGTTTTGGGAAGCGCTCGCGCGATCGCTTCGTTGTAGCTCGCTCGTCTTCCTCGACGCCGGCGGCGCGAATCGTCATCGACTTCGTGTCATCCACACCGCGCTCGCAGTGTCACCATCGACAAACCGATCGTAGCGAGTAATCATCGCACGTAACGGTCATGTTCTCCGCTTTAGATCTGTTCATGTTCCTTTTCTTGGTTGACATGACTAGATCTGTTATGTCTGTGATGGTTCTGTTATTTTGCGTGCATGATGTCATGATCAATTTATGGAATAAATTGAACCTACATGTGCTTATATGTTTAACAATCCAAAAACCTTATTATAGGCACTGTGGTCTTACTATGGCTGGATTTGCCGATGCACTGAGGCCGGAGAAGTTCTCCGGTGTGCACTTTAAGAGATGACAGATCAGGGTCACTCTGTGGCTTACTGCTATGAATGTATTCTGGGTTAGTAATGGCAAGCCTGAAGGTATTCTTGATGCTGAAAAGCAGAAAGAATTCGAGACTGCCACTACTCTCTTTGTTGGATGCATTCTTAGTGTTCTTGCCGATCGTCTGCATGCGAGGTGTATATGCACATGATGACGCAAAGGAGTTATGGGATGCACCGAATTCCAAATACGGTGCAATCGATGCCAAGAATGACATGTATGTCATGGAGCAATTTCATGACTACAAGATGGTTAATAACCGCTCGTAGTAGATCGTGCTCATGAGATACAGATCCATTGGCAAGGAACTCGAACTCAAGCGTGCCTTACCCGACAAGTTTATGGTGGATGTATTATTGCGAAATTACCTTCTTCATGGAGGAATTTCGAATAGCACTCAAACACAAGAGACAAGAGCACTGTTGAGAGTCTAATTGGCTCTCTTGAAATTGAGGAGAAAGCTCGGAAAAGGACGCGTGTCTAAGGGTGATGGAGGCACCAATGCCAATGTGGTACGTAAACCCTCAAGCAAGAACAAAGGGAAATTTGTCAAAGTCCAACAGACAACCAACTTCAAGAAGAAGAAGAACAACAACAATCGGGATGATAGAACTTGCTTTGTGTGCGGTGAGCCCGGTCACATGGCCAAGAAGTGCCCACAACGCAAAGGAAAGAAGGCACCTGTGGGATGACTTCTAAGTCTCCAACGTGACCATTGGCAAGACCGAGATGGGACTGGTATGGTAATTTACTCATCGTTCTTTCGATTAGTCAATCTACCAACCGTGGATTGATACAGAGCTAATGTACATGTGTGTGCCGATATTTCATTGTTTTCCTCTTATCAGTCGCCCGGATTCCTCCGTCCTAATGGGAATGGGTCACATGCTTCGCTCATGGTGTTGGCACGGTAGATCCAAGTTTACTTGGAAAGATCGTGCCAAGAACGTGCGACATGTCCCTTCTATAGACAAGAATCTCGTTAGTGGCTCCGTTTATGTAGAGACGGGCTTAAGTTGGTATTTGAGTCTAATAAAGTAGTCGTGTCTAAACATGGACATTTTATTGGTAAAGGCTATGAGTGCGGAGGCTTGTTCCGCTTTTCCTTTCGATTTCTGCAATAAAGCGTGAACCATATTTGTGGCGGTGTGGATGATGAGGCTAACGCTTGGCACTCACGTCTATGTCATATTAATTTTGGTTTAATGTCTCGGCTTTCAAAGATGAATTTAATTCGAACGTTTCCATCACCAAAGGTTCTAAATGCCATAGCTGTGTGCAATCAAAGCAACCTCGTAAGCCTCACAAGGCTGCCGAGGAGAGAAATTTGGCACCACTAGAACTCCTGCATTCAGATCTTTCTGAGATGAATGGAATGTTAACGAAGGGTGGAAAACGATATTTCATGACATTGATTGATGATGCAACTAGGTTACATTATGTGTATTTATTGAAAACGAAAGACGAGGCTTTAGACTATTTTAGAATCTATAAGGCAGAAGTTGAAAACCAGTTAAACAGAAAGATAAAAAGACTTAGGTCAGATCGTGGTGGAGAGTATTTCTCAAACGAATTTGACTTATTTTGTGAGGAACATGGCATTATACATGAGAGGACGCCTCCTTATTCTCCCGAGTCAAATGGGATTGCCGAAAGGAAAAACCGCACTTTGACTGACTTGGTGAATGTCATGTTAGACACTGCGGGTTTACCTAAGGCATGGTGGGGGGAGGCTTTGCTAACGCCTAATCATGTATTAAATAGAGTTCCTAATGAAATAAGGACAAAACACCATACGAGGTATGGATTGGGAGAAAACCATCACTTTCTTATTTGCGTACATGGGGGTGCTTGGCGAAAGTCAATGTGCCAATAACTAAGAAACGCAAGCTTGGACCTAAGACTGTGGATTGTGTCTTTCTGGGATATGCTAATCATAGTATTGCCTATAGATTTTTGATAGTTAAAGCGAAGTACTGACATGCATGTTGGTACAATTATGGAGTCTCGAGATGCAACATTCTTTGAGAATATCTTTCCAATGAAGGATACACATAACACTACTAGCCAACCCTCTGAAATAATTCCCAGTTCAATCACACCACCTGAACCTTTTGAACATACACATGAACTTGTCAATAAGGAGGATGACAGTGGAGCTCCTAGAAGGAGCAAGAGACAAAGGATAACCAAATCCTTTGGTGATGATTTCACTGTGTACCTTGTGGACGACACTCCCAAGTCTATTTTAGAAGCATATGCATCTTCTGATGCAGACTACTGGAAGGAGGCTGTCCGTAGTGAAATGGATTCCATTATCACTAATGCAACCTGGGAGCTGATAGATAGACCTTATGGGTGCAAACCTGTAGGATGCAAGTGGGTGTTCAAAAAGAAGCTTAGGCCTGATGCTACTATTGAAAAGTACAAGGCTACACTCAGAAAGAAGGCGAAGATTTCTTTGACACTTACTTACCTGTTGCTAGACTGACCACAATACGAGTACTACTTGCTTTGGCTGCCTCACATGGTCTTCGTTCATCAAATGGACGTTAAGATGCCTTTTCTTAACGGGAGTGGATGAGGAAATTTACATGGAACGACTGATGGATTTGTAGTAGAAGGTCAAGAAGGCAAGGTGTTAAAACTGTTGAAATCTTTGTATGGTCTAAAACAAGCTCCTAAGCAGTGGCATGAAAAGTTCGATAGAACAGTGACATCTGCAGGCTTCGCTGTCAATGAGGCAGATAAATGTGTATACTATCGCTATGGTGGGGGTGAGGGAGTTATTCTCTGCTTGTATGTGGATGACATCCTGATTTTTGGGACAAACATCAATGTGATAAATGAAGTCAAATTATTCTTGTCTCAAAATTTTGATATGAAAGATCTGGGAGTGGCTGATGTTATTCTAAACATTAAATTGGTTAGAGGTGAGGATGGGATTACACTTTTGCAATCTCATTATGTGGAAAAGGTCTTGAGCCGTTTTGGTTTTTCTGATAGCAAGCCTTCTCCAACACCTTATGATCCTAGCGTGTTACTTCGTAAGAATAAGAAAATTGCTAGGAATCACCGAATACTCTCGAGATAATTGGCTCTCTTATGTACCTAGCTAGTGCAACAAGGCCGGACATCTCTTTTCTTGTGAGCAAGTTGAGCCGGTTTACATCTAACCTAGGAGATGATCACCGGAAGACACTTGAGCGAGTGTTGCGCTATCCGAAAGGTACCTCGAACTTTGGACTTCACTATACCGGGTACCGTCGGTCTTTGGAGGGTTATAGTGATTCCAACGGATCTCGATCTTGATGAGATCAAAGCCACTAGTGGATATGTTTTCACTATTGGTGGTGGTCTTTGTTTCATGGAGGTCTTGCAAATGCACCATTTTGACGAGGTCAACCATGGAAGCGTAACTTGCGGCACTAGACACCGCCGTTGTTGAGGCGTAATGGCTACGGGATCTATTGATGGATCTACCTACGGTAGAAAAGCGCGCGCCTATCCTCATGAACTGTGATAATCAAACCGTTATCGCTAAAGTGAACAGTTCTAAGGATAATATGAAATCGTCTAGGCATGTCAAGAGACGATTGAAGTCTGTGAGGAAATTGAGAAACTCCGGAGTTATAACCTTGGATTACATCCAAACAGCTAGAAACCTGGCAGATCCCTTCACAAAGGGACTATCACGAAATGTGATAGATAGTGCATCGAAGGAGATGGGTATGAGACCCATGTGAGTTATCTATGGTAGTAACCCAACCTATGTGATCGGAGATCCTAGGATCTGGGAAAAACAAGCCATCAGTTAACTGGAGGAGAGTAATTTCAACCCTCTCTATGTGAAGATGCAATACTCTAAAAAAAGCGCAAGGCAAAGTTGGTTAAGGCCTTAATGTGTTCCATTGGCTCTCAGAAGCGAAGACGTTATCCTGAAGAACGTTCTTGAAAGAACACACCTATATGAGCCCGACTGTTAGTCGCAGTCTATAAGATTTTGGGGAAATCTCCTACTAAGCTCATGAAGAGACCAAGGAGTATGACTTATACGCTCCAACCGAGGGGTAGCTCATCGCGGCCTAGTATCGATTAAGACTTCAAGTGAAGCTTGCTTGCACCAAACTTGCAATTCAAGGCATAGTCCATTGTTCAAGTTGTGAGTAAGTGTAGCTTGAGTTCTAGGTGGATGTTCAACCTTAATTGGTCTCCATCAAACACCGATATATAAACAAGACATTGGAATTTGCAAATCTCTGTGGGACTTTGAGATCCGGTGGGGATTGTTGGATTATGTGGCCTAGCCCATACAAGAAGAATAATTCCTAAATTAAATCTCAAAGGCCCACTCATGCAAAGGAAGGTTGCATGTGAACTTTAGTACCATATTGCTAGTTCTAGGAGAGGAAGACCACCTTAAAAGGGATGATGCACTCCTAGTCACTTGAGGCATGTGTGGAGAGAACTAGAGGAACACACGCGCGCGCTCGCTCGCCTCGCCGGCCGGGCCGCCGAGCGGTGGCGGCGCGGTGCACGGCACCTGCGTGAATGGTCCGCCCAAATCGGCGTCAGGTGCTTGCGCAGACGCGGCTTCCTTTTGCAGTTTTATCTTTTGCTGTTTTGTGTGGCAGTGAATCCGGATCGGTCGTCTTGATCACACGTCCTGATTCCTCCATAAATACTGAATCGCCGCCTCCATACAGAGACGAGAAATCAATCTAGGGTTTTCGCCTCTTCCATTGTACTGCGCCGTTCTACGTAGTCTACTCCGTCCCGTTCGCCGGCGTGCACTGCCGTTCGGGAGAGCAGGTCTCCGGAACCGTCGCCTTCGAAGTTCTGCACCGGGAGAGGGCGAATAAGGTTTTTGGGAAGCGCTCTGCGCGACTGCTTGCTGTAGCTCTGGCTCGTCTTCCTCGACGCTCGGCTTCGGCGCATCGTCATCGACTTCGTGTCATCCACACCGTGCCTGCAGTGTCACCATCGACAAACCGATCAGAACAGAATCATCGGTACGTAACGGTCATGTTCTCCATTTTAGATCTGTTCATGTTCCTTTTCTTGGTTGACATGACTAGATCTGTTATGCCTGTGATGGTTCTGTTATTTTGCGTGCATGATGTCATGATCAATTTATGGAATAAATTGAACCTACATGTGCTTATATGTTTAACAAAATTACTCTCAAATGCAATGGCAGTAAGAAGAAAAATCATCATAATCTGCAACCATTTCGGTGGATCAAGGCAACTTCATTGGGGGTCGTGGTCAGGTGGTCAAGGCACAGAATGGCTTCGACCAAGATTATTTTAGTTGCATACTGGTCAGGTGATTCAACTTCTTGCCTTCCAATTGATTTCAGTCAAATGTGAAAAGAAGTGAGCTCCTCTGATCATTTCATTCTTTAATTACAAAATTGGTCAAGTTTTTACAAAGTAATGACTCCTTGTATCACATCATTCTTTAGTAATCTACAATAACCAGCAAATTGGACATTCACGATGTTATATAGTGTTGTGTTAAATTATTTTATCATGGGATTACAAATATTGAGGAGTCATACCATGGTTGAAAATGTTAGAAATTGATCTTTGTAAGCTGTACAATCACCTGACTTATATTTTAGCTCCAAGTTCTGAAAATTGTTTCATGACAATCCTATACTTTCAGTTTTGAAATTTTGTTGTGATGGATGTCTTTGGTCGGGTGTAAAGGAATTCTTTTACCTAGACTCGCAGATACTTGTTCATTTCGAAAAATGGAATTCCTTTGTAAGGATAGCATGAGATGTCATGTAAAGGATGTTTTCCCAAATTGAATTTGTTCGGTGCTCTGTTTTTCAGATTGCTTATCTGTCTAGCTACAGGGCTGAATAGCATATTTTCTTTAGGAATTGTTTGTGACTGAGATAATCTTTTCAGTAGTTCTATCTAATATGTATGTGCATGTCTGAGGTATTTTTTTTTTTTAATTTGGGTCAATGCTGCCTTGTGGTGTTCTGTCAAAAAAATTGCTTGTTCCTTACTGTGTATGTGCCCCAACGGTTATATAGTTATCTTATTGTGTTCTATCAAAAGATCTATTGCTGCATTGCTCTCACTTTATTTTAGCGGCCATCATTTTCTTGTTTCACTAAAATTATTAAATTGAAGCAATTCTCCCCCATTTTGTCATTTCTCTGTTCATTCTCTGTATGTTATTTCATCTTTAAACATAGAGCTACAAACGGATCTACGATGTAGTCAGTTTGGTCTTATGATTTTACAAGTACACTGTGCATTTCTTAACGTTGTATGCTTCATGTTCAACACATTGCACCTCGTGTTAAGTTTGGCTACGAGTGAATTTTGTCATGCATTTATATTCCACTAATAGCAGTCAAACTTCAGGTTTTACCAAACTTGATTCATACATATTGAAAATCTAATTGTTAATGTCTTTGTCCATATCTTCTCATTGCTAATAGCTTTTAAATAGCACGGTTATGTTCTTAATGCATACTCGTGTATGGATTATGATTCTCTTGCAAGGTACCGGTACCTGATTAGTAAGCCTAAAGGTAGAAGTCGAGAACTTCTCAAGTTGGGCTGAAACTTATATTTTTTATAAACTCAAACACCAGATGATGTATATTAAACATGTAGAATTTCGATGAATAATTTTGTGTCCCTTGGGACCCTCATACCATTTATTTATAGTGTCAAATATTACAGTTCGACTCTAACATAACTCGCACGTGATTTGAGTTCGACTCACACTCAACTTAAGACTCTTACCAAAACTCTAATATCTCTAACACCCCCCTCAAGACTTCGACTCTTAGACTCGCACATAGGGATGGCAATGGGGCCCATTCCCCATTCCCCGACGGGGAATTCATCTATTAGGGGACGGGGATGGAGCTATTTCTTCTCCCACGGGGATGCTAATATGCAAATACAATTCCCCATCGGGTGAAACGGGGATGGGGATATTCCCCTACTCCCCATCCTCGTTACCCGCTTGGGACCCCGATAAGACATGTAGACCACTAGCCCAGTACCGCACAACCCGATAAGGCGATATCCAAATAATCTTATTTGCATTCTTTACTTTTCAGATGCTAATTAATCAAAAAATATTGTCATTTTAGTATTGCATGTGAATGTTTATACTCATTTTATAATATTATGAATCTTATTTTCTCTTCTTTCGAGATCCAACTTGCGGGTATGGATCCCCGTGGGGCCCCGATAACCCGATGGGGATGGGGACGGGGGGAGAATAGCACCCGAGGACGGGGATGGGGATGGGGATGGGGAATTTTTTGTCTCTCGAGGATGGGGATGTTCCACCACTCCCCGACGGGGAATGGCCCCGTTGCCATCCCTACTCGCACATCCGATCGATCCGCAGTCGCCTTCACGCGACGGTTATGCGCCACCTGTCGCGTCGCAGCATCAACTCCACCTTCACGCTCGCACGTGTGCAGCCACACCGCGCACGAAGCGTCGCCTCTGACAGCTCCTTCCTCTTCACCGCCACCCTTGGTCATCCTCTGGGCCAAGCCTCCTTATGCCATCGACTGGCTTGCCCGCACGCAACCCGGCCGGCCGTGGTACGCTCCCGTGCAACGCGGTCGCGGAGGACCACGCGCGATGAGACAAAGGTACGCTCCCGTGCGACGCAGTCGCGGAGGACCACGCGCGACGAGACAATGGAGGCCGGCGGATCGACTGAGAAGGTAAGGTTTTGCCTTGGGTTAGGGTTTAGGATGGATGGGCTCTGATACCATGTAGAATTTCGGGAAATAGTCATGTATGCCTCGTAGGATCCTCACACCCTTTATTTATAGTGCTAAATATTACAAGGGAGTGTCTATACAACATGCGACTGATTTTTTCTTGGAAATCAGTCACTTTTTGAGCCATCAGATGGAGATATAATGCCCCAGATATCACCCCCACCCCTATATCCCTAACCCAATCTCACTTCCCACCCTCTCTCCCTCTCTCTCACCAATCACAAAGTGCTAAAATCGCAAGATGTATAGCAGTTCTCATATTACAATCCGACTCTAACACAACTCGCACATGATTTGAGTTCGATTCGCACAGGACTTAGATTCTTGTCTAAACTCACTCTGATATCTTCGACAAAACACACGACGAGGAGCAGTACAATCCAGTACACGACGAAATCATTAAAAAAAATCATTACTAGCTAAGGTTTGCTTCGCACAGCAATAATACGCATCTTCATTTGCAGTCCGGGCTAGCTACATGACGGACCTGGAAACCGGCAAAGTGGTCACTTCATTTCACTGGCTGTTTGCAATCGTCTCGATGATTACTCGCGGAATATCCGATAGCCCACATGTCATCTGATGAAGTTTGGGGAACTTCTTACCAATGAAGTTAGGCCTCAACTCGACATCTCGCCATATAGCAAATTAAGTACACAAGGCCTCGCTAACATTTGGTCACTAGTAGTAGCTTTTTTAGAAGAAAAGCTTGGCTGGTATCTCTCCATATAAAAGGAGGCAGAAAGGGGTTGTGGGGAGAGTGGCCACATCACTGTTTTTTTATACGTCGTCGGATTCCATTCGGTTGTGTCTGCGTCCATCCGATGGGGGATCCGGTCTCGCTCGGCGCTCGCTACCTCAGCTCGCCACGCGTGCTCAAGTCGTGACAGTCCCCCAGTCTTCACAGCACGCCTCGTTCGTTCTTCATCCTCGCCTCGCGCCCCACGCCATCTCCAGTCCGCTTTTCCCCCTCCCTCACCTCCCACGACGCCCGCCTCCTCTCCGCTCAGCCCTACTCCTCCCCCTCCCCAGTTGCAACGTCCACAGGACCGCGCGCACCGGTGCCCAAGAGAACGTCGGCGCCGGCGCCTCCTTCCCCTTTTCCCTCCTGTTCGTTTTGCCCTAGATTTCGCACCACCGCCTTTTGCTCTGGTTTCTTTGCTTGGGTCTTTCCGCTCGGACCTGCTCCTCCCACTCCTCCGTCTCAACGCCCACAGGAACACGCGCACCATCGCCCAAGAGGAGGCCATCGCCGGCGCCTCCTTCCATTTTCCCCTCCTGTTCGTTTTGCCCTCGATTTCACACCGCCGCCTTTTGCTCTGGTTTGTTCGCTTGGGTGCACAATGCGTCCTCCTCTTCACTCTGGTCATGGACGCTTCTGGTTCGTTTCGGTTGCCGCGATTTCATCCGCGCGCTCTCTTGCTCTCGCCGTTTGTGCTCCTTGATTTGCATTTCCTCTGGGGATGAATCTCTTTTTTGCACTCGCCCTTTCTGTTCATCGATCTCGGTTCTTGCTGTGTTCTCGCGGTCTTCTTCCCCTCGGTTTCGCCTGTTCTTGGGGATGGTTCCCCATTGATCTGTGCTTCTTCCGTTATCTGTGATTTGTTGTTGCTCCTTGCTGTCCGTTTGCTCCATGCGTCCTTTGATGATGTTCTTCTTTTTCCGTTTTCCCGTGTTCCAGTCTTTTCGGTGTTCAGTTGTTTCTTCTATCTTGCAGTTGAAGAGGCTATGCAAGAAGGGACGACTGGAGCATACGGTGGCTGTTGCTGGACGCGCTACTGCGCCCGCCGACACTGCTCTGCTACGTCGTTGTCATCGGCTACATTGCCCGTGCGCTCTCGGACCACGTTGTACGCCTCTATGCGCTCCTCAACAATGCCTTGTGGCTTCACTGCTTCGTTCCTCGAATCGTCGTCCTCATATTTCATTCGGCTACTATGGGTGGTTTAGGTTAAGGTGGGTGCTCTTTCTATGTGCTTAGTACATGTCATCTTCGTTTGTTTAAAATGTGGATAGTTTTGTAGCTCAAACCGGTTTAAGGTGTGATTTTACATTGCAAACTTGCTGATATATATTTTTATTATTTGTG
Organism: Ampelocalamus luodianensis; assembly: GCA_036346255.1. NCBI lineage: Eukaryota > Viridiplantae > Streptophyta > Magnoliopsida > Poales > Poaceae > Ampelocalamus > Ampelocalamus luodianensis. The sequence continues at coordinate 46,514,107 of CM070633.1, forward strand.
GTGGTTTTTGTTTAAGTTCTAAGTGTGTGTGCAATGCTGGTTGCAGAGGGGATGTGGCAGCAGATGACCATGAGCAGCGGTGCCACTATGCAACCTGGGCCATATTCTGAGCGTCTGAAGGAACCGGACTGCACTTACTACCTCAGGACTGGATTGTCTAGGTTCGGCATGAGCTGCTGGTTCGATCACCTTCCGGATAGGAATACGGTGAACAACTACTTTTCCCAACTATTATTATGTTGCCAAATTGCTTTCTATCACTGATTCATGGAACAATCTCAATCAGGAACTAATCATCATGGTTACGTTTTGCATATTTTCCAATAGGTTCCTTTTCTCATGTACATAAAAGCAGCACTGTTAAAATGCATTTGCAATTGGAAGAGAAGCATCTTGTGTTGATTTGTTCCCGCTGCACGTTTTGCATATTTTCCAATAGATTCCTTTTCTCATGTACATAAAACCAACACCGTTAAAATGCATTTGCAATTGGAAGAGAAGCATCTTGTGTTGATTTGTTCCCGTTGCACTATGTAATGAAATGCAAGAAGTAATGTATGAAAAGCACTGTATCACGATTTGTTTATATGACCATCTTTAGATATTTAATTACTCTCTCATTTGGAGGCACCTAAAGATCCCAGCATCAGTATGCTGACAAGACGATTTTAGCTTGATAATTGTTAATGTAGCTATTTTTCCTTGTGTCCCATGTCTCTATCTGGTCATGTTGACGTAAAATTTGGGTTAATTGCCACCCGAGGCCTGATGTTTCCCAGTCTGTTCAAACTTTTCATTGAGAATGGTGTTCTGTTCTAAACATAAGTCATGAGTTACTGTCGGTGCTAATCATTTCTGATATAGTTTCCAAGAATAGACTAAAACTAGGGCAAAAAATCTGCAATAGAACAAGTTTAGCTGCCTACCAGGTTTTCATATGAAATTGACATTTGCATTTGAAAACTTGGTATAACAACTGGACTATGTAGGATCGGCATGAGCTGCAGGTTTAATCACCCTCCGGATAGGAATATGGTGAATAATTACTTTTCCCAACTGTTATTATGTTTGCCAAATTGCTTTGTATCACTGATTCATGGAACAGTCTCAATCAGCCACTAATCATCAGGGTTACGTTTTGCATATTTTCCCAATAGGTTCCTTACTTCCTTTTCTCATGTACATAAAAGCAGCACTGTTAAAATGCATTTGCAATCGGAAGAGAAGCATCTTGTGTTGATTTGTTCGCGCTGCACCATGTAATGAAATGCAAGAAGTAATGTATGAAAAGCATTGTATCACGATTTGTTTATATGGCCACCTTTAGATATTTAATTACTCTCTCATTTGGAGGCACATAAAGATCCCAGCATCAGTATGCTGATAAGACGATTTTAGCTTGATGACTGTCAATGTAGCTATTTTCCCTTGTGTCCCATGCCTCTATCTGGTCATGTTGACGTAAAATTTGGGTTAATTGCCACCCGAGGCCTGATGTTTCCCAGTCTATTCAATCTTTTCATTGAGAATGGTGGTCTGATCTTCTAAACATAAGTCATGAGCTACTGTCGGTGCTAATCATTTCTGATATAGTTTCCAAGAATAGACTAAAACTAGGGAAAAAAAAATCTGCAATAGAACAAGTTTAGCTGTCTACCAGGTTTTCATATGAAATTGCCATCTGCATTTAAAAACCTGGTAGAACAAGTTCAGCCAAAAAATCCGCGTGCATTTGAGTTGTATTTTTGCACCGTACCCTTTTTGGAATCTCACATGTCCGCATTTCCTTATTTTCTGAAGGCTTGGGACACTTTCTTTTTTATATATCATCAATTTCCTTACATCTGCTCATAAAATCTGTCTCAAATTTATTATTATTTTTTAAAAAAGTGATAGCTCTCAGTTAAGTCATAAAACTAAAATCAATTGAGTGCCGAGTGGTTGTGCTTGCTAATTTGAAGAAAACAATAATTCTTTCAAGGGAGCGAAAAAAGTAGGGGGATTGGCATATTTGCCACACCACTTTTTGCCTAATTGCTAAAATGCCACATGATGTCTCACTGACATGTGGCTCCGGGATCCACATGTCAGTGAGACATCATGTGGTATTTTAGCAATTGCATATAAACTTAATGGTAAATCTTTAATAATCCCAAAAAGGTAAAGCCCTATAAAATTTTTGTGTTCCAAATGGTCTCTAATCGGTATTAGCTTAGTCCATACTGGCCCTATGTTTCCTTTTTGACCTAATGACCTAATGTTTTTTTTTTCTTTTGCTGCATGCAATGACTATCTCCAACTACTTAGACAACGATACTATTATGCTACATGGAAAGTTGATACTATTATGCTACATGGAAAGCTGATGGAACCTGGTATACGATGCTCATAATGAGGGATGGTTGTTTCTTGATTGATCGGAATTTTTCCATTAGAAGAGTTTAGATGCGCTTTCCCCGTAGGAACCTTAATGAAGTAAGATTCTCATTCTTGTGCGGGAGAAAATCATAATGCTTTCCCCCCACAAAAGTTAACCTTATTTCTTTGCCAATTGAAGGGTCCACATAAGATGACCTTGATTGATGGAGAAATGAATATAGACACAGTACCAGATTCAGGATTGAAGAGAAGGTACTTGGCATATGATCTGATGGCACTTGATTCAATGTCCAAAACCAAAGTATCTACCAAACTTTTAGTGTCCCTTTATTCAAGGCATATAGTAGCAAAAAGAGGAAAAAAAACGAATGAGCATCCTTTATAGAATTACCTGGAAGCTAATCTCTCCATCCATTGACGCTTTGCTTTGATCTCTGTTGTGATTACCATTTCTTAGGCATTTTCGATGCAAAGTAGTTTGTGGCCTTAGTATTGTTTTTAATTTGGGAAATATTTTTGTATGCAGTTGCCCTTTTCTAAAAGGTGGAGACTACTTGAAGATGAAATAATTCGGCCACGTTATTATGAGAAAAAAGCAGTTTGAGAGTGGTGCTAAGAGCAATCCGGTGTACAATTACGATATGGAACTATTTTCGGTACCTGGAACCAAAACAGCTGAATTTTCTTGTTCCATTTTTAATTCTTTTTCGGAGTACATTTTCTTATTCTAGACACTTTGCCAGGTTAGGAGAAAGGATTTTTGGCTGCTCTCCACAGTAAAGCAAATTATTTAAGGAGTTTATTGTATCACTTTCACATGATGCCGATGGCCTGATATTTTAGGTAGTCTTGTCTTCTAACGATGGTTGTATAGTAAAGTTGGAAATGAGTATTAGGATGTTCCGTACAAGTTGATGCAATGCATACATGCTTAAACAATAAAACAAGCTATATTGAACTGTACTATAATATTTTATTTGGATACATCCTCTTGTGAAAACTAGCATTTGTAACATAAATTTGAATTACTACTGGTGAAAGACAAGAATATTGGCATTTCAGTCTGATATTGCAAGCTACTGGGACTTGCTGACCTGTGGCCTATTACTTTGGCTTGAGATAGCTCCATTTGACGTGTCAATCAATTTAATCATGGTTTGTTTTTTTTGGGTTCTGCTAATCCTTCACAAATATGCAGTGCTCCGATAGGTAAACGCACTACTTATGTATAGCTTAGCAGGTTGACATTTCATCTTATTGGACGCATTCCAACTTAACATTATTTGGGTTATGGCCATGATTGCCTTATTGAGATCACATACTTTTTTGAGTTTGAAGCATAAAGTGCATGCTAGTTATATACATATAGGCCATAAGGTCTTTTTGAGAACAATTTAACTTCTACTAGTATGTTGCAAACTTGTCCTTTGGCCTCTTTACTTCAATTTGCTTCTCACTATATGAATCACTGAGAGTAGAAGTAATCTGATTGTTGAGTTACTCGAAAGCATGAAAAGAGTGGTGATCAATATACATATTAAACTCTTTATGACGGCACTGTAAACTTACTTTTAGCAGTTGGGGTGTAGGCACTGTAAACTTCATGTCTTCATATGTGTCTTTAGGAACAAAAGATAAATTTCAAGTTTTACCATACATAGATAGATGAACATGGAAAACTATGTTCTTAATCTTGTATTTCGTTTCGTGCAATTCTTTATATGTTTTTATTTATACTTGTTAATCTATTATAATTTCGGATGTTATATACAGTCTATCTTCGACAATTTCTTTGTCCCGATTACAATCGGACGTTTTTGAACAGGTTTTAGTCCTCCGATAAAAGGAAGGGAGAAAGGCAGCGCAAAGAGATGGGACACGTCGCCCGATTTCCTGCCCCCGCCGGATTCCGCGGCTCTGTGCCACACGTCCGTCCGATTCATTTTTCGTTTTGCGCGCCTGGCCTTCTCCTTGCTGCCACTCGTCGCGTGGGCCCCACGCGCGTTCGTGAATCGTGACTCACAGGCCGAGGCGGACGTGCAACGCGGCGACTCGCAGACCCGCTCGCGCATAGGCCCCACACAGCGATGCGTCTCTCGGCTGCGCGCCCGGGATACTAGTATATAGGATAAACCAGGCACGGTTAGTCGCCACGATTAGACGGGATTTCGCGTTACGTATGCGTGTGGACTATGGAGTGAGTTAGTAGAATAGTAGCTCTAGTTTGATGTAACCCTGACACGGTCGCCTCTCCCCCCTTACGAAACGAAAGCCAACCGTTCCAAGATCAGGACACACCGCGTAAGATCGATCTGCGTGTGCGACTAGTTTCTTAAAAAATTAGCGCGTGTGCTTGCTTGACGAAATCAAAAGCAGAGTGGGAAAATCGTGTACCAAGCTTGCCGTCGCTTGGTGCGCACAAAAAGTCGGTGGCGCCTCGCGCCACGTGGTTACAAGTCGCACCCGCCGTGAACGAGCATCTGCTTTGCCGTCGTGGCTTCATATTTGGAAAGTTCTGCGAACTCGGCCTTTCGCACTCATGTACAGGAACGCGACACTCGAAATGCAGTACGTACGTAGCAACCATTCAATTCTGTGATCTTATGCCTGGAAGATGTTCTCTCCAGATTTTGTGTCACGGTTAATGCGATACGATTAGATCCTCCTGCTGTTGCCAAATCGTCGCCCTCCGTTTCTAGTTTCTACCCCGCTTCGGTAGAATGACGGTGGGGGAGTCAATCTTCAGGCGGTAACTGACCGGACAGGGTGCGTGCAGCGCACAAGAAACACGACTTTTCTTCGGCGCGTCCATGGACGGTACACTGTCTCTTTCATTTAGCATCTGCTGGCATCGTTGGTGTCTATCTATTTGTACGTCGTTAACAAGTCGAACACTGCTATCGACTGAGAGACTCGTAACGCGTGATGATTCTGAATAATTGTACTCCTTCACAGCTACCTGCATCCTTTTGAATCTGTCCAGTATTTAGGCTGCTACCGTCAAATAAAGACCCGTTAAATAACATTAAGAAGGATTAAGGAAGAAACGTGTTAGACCAAGGAGGCGACTAAAGGGGTTAAGTAGACGTCATACAAACAACGACATATTCAACAAAAAAAAAATCTCTTAAGGAGTTCAAGATTCTTTCACTCTAAAGCTACGAAGAACTATAAAGATCAGCGATAATCATTTAAACAAGAACCGGTCAACAAAAGGATAAGATTCGCCAAAATATCCACCGGACCGGTTATACCGGATGAACCGTACGGTTTGGCTGGCTGAACAGTACAATCAACACACAAGTGAATTTTAGCACGATTTCAAAATCACAAATTGATCCGACTTTTGATTCACAACTTTAAACTTCATGAAATTTGAAACAAACCTTCCCTGAGATGTTAGGAACCTATTCCAGTTAAAGATCTTGAAGATCATTACCAAAGTTCCGATATTTTTTTTTTGTTTGAGTGAAGGTTGCATCAAAACCGGGCTAAATACGGAAACGATGATTGAGAGGAGCTCATGGGAGGAATCAATCCAAGATGGATAATGATGGTTTTTTCCACTCGTCCTAGCATGCTCAATCACAACAAGAATCAAACCAAAAACCCTAAGTGTAAGACCTCTGAAATCACCCTTTCTTCAACCAAAGCTGGGCAAACTCAAGAACTTGCAATAAAACAATATCCAAATGTATGGGATCTGGTCTCCAAGAGATATATCCATCACTTATGCATTCTAGGTACAAAACAAGATCAAGAGGGGAGGAAGGAACACAAAAATCAAGTCAAATCAAGAAATCAACACTGAGCATATGCGAGGAAAACTTGGAAGAATTTGGAGATATGATTTCTACTTAGATATGAATGTTTACAACCACTCTCTTGGGAGGACAAAACCACTAGAGCAGCAGCACACACAAGTGCTCTCATCTCTCTCAATGCATCTTTCGAACTCTAGCCTCATTCTATCTCCACTTTCCCAAATTTTCACATTATGGTTTCTTGGTTTAGGTGGGTCTGCAAATCTTGCACCACACTTATGTAGTGGAGGCTAGGTCTAGAGAAAAAAACCCTAACAAACACTTGTTAAACCCACACACAGACGGGTCTTACGCATGCACGCTTCTCAAATCGTCGTCTTCATCTTTAGCTCCATTAGGCCAAATCTGTCATGCTTTGCCTTCCATGGTGTATCATTGACCTAATATATTTAGGTCACCATCGTCCAAAAGAGTATAATGCAAACATTTACACCAAATCCAAGCTCCTAGGACCAACTGTCAAAATTCAGCACGCCTTGTTGTGCTTGAATTGCCATGGCCGTTCTGACCGCCATCCTCAGGCCGGTCAAACCGCTAGCCTTTGGCCGGTCTGACCGGACTCTCTAGTAACAGGAGATCGGTCAGACCGTCGCCGGTCTGACTATTAACCAACGGCCGGTCAGACCATTTTCTATTTCTAGAAAACACCCTATCTGGACTTTTTGGCAAAATCCTATCTATTTTCGCGTTTAATCTTTATTTTCAATGGCATCTGGTGTAAACACATCATCGAACACTCCCACACAAGTGTTTGATGTTCATTCCTCAAATGTTTCAACCGCGGTTTGACCGCCCTGTAGGGCCGGTCAGACCGCCAACACCCAAATATCAAATCTGATAATTTGCTAAACCGATAGTTTACTCTCTAAACATCTCGACATCGATATCAGTTGTTTAACACCTAAATTATGATCATTCTACATGGTTTTCACGAAAAAAAAAACTCACAAAAAGAAAAGGAAATAATAAAGAAACAAGTAGGTGTTCTCGGTCACTACGCTTGCGTGTACAGAGTGCAACCCTGGGGGCAAGGCAGGACAGTCTAAGTCAATAACTTCCCTACCCAGCGAGCAGCAACCACTCAAAAGCCCAAGAACTTTCCACTTTCCCACGCGCCAACACCCCCCTACAAATACCACCCCACGTACACGGTACAACACCACTCCAGAATCCTCAAAAACCACCGTGCAGAAACCCAAAAAAACCTCCAAAAACACCGCGACGAGCTAGTCCCCACCCCCCAGCCCGCGGCGCGAGATGGCGTTCCGGTTGAGCAACACCCTGATCGGCGTGCTGAACGCGATCACGTTCCTCCTCTCCATCCCCATCCTGGGGGCCGGCATCTGGCTGGCCACCCGCGCCGACGGCACCGAGTGCGAGCGCTACCTCTCGGCGCCCGTCATCGCGCTGGGGGTCTTCCTTATGGTGGTCTCCGTGGCCGGGCTCGTCGGGGCCTGCTGCCGCGTGACGTGGCTCCTCTGGGTCTACCTCCTCGCCATGTTCGTCCTCATCGTCGTGCTCTTCTGCTTCACCGTCATCGCCTTCGTTGTCACCAACAAGGGCGCCGGCGAGGCGGTCTCCGACCGCGGGTACAAGGAGTACAGGCTCGGGGACTACTCCAACTGGCTGCAGAAGAGGGTGGAGAACACCAAGAACTGGAACAAAATCAGGAGCTGCCTCCAGGACTCCAAGGTCTGCAAGAGCCTGCAGGACAAGAAGGAGACCTGGGACCAGTTCATCCGCAGCGACCTCTCCCCCATCGAGGTGAGAATTGACACTTTGCAGGATCGTCGATTTTGCCAGTTTCATGTCTGATAGTAACACCAAGAAACCTAACGAAAGTTTGATCTGAGATGGATTAATTAGAGTACTTCGCTGTGGATTACTGGTCGTCTCATAAAAAAATGGATTTTTTTCACGTGTTGTTTCTGACTTTCTGTCCTTGCCAAGATATTTCTGACCAGTTAGAGGATAAGAAAGCTCCTAGCGTCAAAATCAATTAAATGTAGTTTGAGAACAAGTAAAACTCATCTTATCTATGGGTGATGTTTACGTGTACGGCTGTGCGCCTGTGCCATGATCTATCATATACTCTGCTCTGCTCTGCCCTGCCCTGCTAAACTTGCTTAACTGCAAACGATAAATAGTTTGGACTTTCTATCGGCACGTAGTTGCATGGTTATAAAGTAGAAATCACCTTCCGCCAAAAGAAAGGAAAGTATAGATCACGTTTTCAACAGTAAAGTTTGATATGATCTCCCCGATTTTCAAGGGGCTTCGTGCCTTTTTTTAAAGAAACAGAGGGCTTTCGCCCCAGCTCCATTTAAAGGTTCGTGACTTCGAGGTGATATTGTCTGCGGATTACTCCTAGTTTATAGTGGTATATGTTCAACTCAAAGAAATCATCAGGCCTGCTTTGCTTTGAAAGCTTTGAACCCTTTCCAAAGCTCTGACCGTTGTAATATTAAAGGGGTGAATTTTTGCAGTATGTTCAGTTCAACGGTTCGGTGCCCTTCCACCGAACTTAGTCGCGAAACTCAACTGCTTCACGATCGAAATTGTTCTTTCTAGGACTATTTTTTAAAATTAGGACTGAAACTGATTGTTCTATTTGGGAGGCTCATTTTCATTTGTTTTCCGCATGCAGTCCGGATGCTGCAAGCCTCCAACCAGCTGCGGCTTCACCTTCACCAATAGCATGCAGTGGACGACGGGAAACACCAACTCGACGGACCCGGACTGCCGCACATGGAGCAACGACGCCAACGCGCTTTGCTACGACTGCCAGTCGTGCAAGGCCGGCGTGGTTGCCACGTCCAACCGGCACTGGAAGCGCGTCGCCATCGTCAACATCGTCTTCCTCGTCTTCATCGTCATCGTCTACTCCGTCGGCTGCTGTGCGTTCAGGAACAACCGCAGGGACAACGCCTACCGCGGCGGGTGGAAGGGCGGGCACGCTTGATCCCTATAGCTACAGAGGATGGGAGCCTCGGCTCGGTCGGTCGATCGCCTTGTGACCATGCTTACGTATTGCCGCTTTCTTTCTTGTGATCATGTCATACATCTTCAGGCTAGATTGATCTAGCCTTGTACAGGGAGAGATTATTCTGGACTCTGATCATCTACTAGCTAGTTCACTGTATGATCGGGAGTAGGGTTGTATATGAAGTTCTTTGTTATGACAGACAATTATATACCTAGCTTTATTTCATACTAGTAGGGTGCTCGTACGTTGTAACGAAATCCCAAACCTTACATAAGTAATATTTCTCATCAACCAATCAAAAGATAGTGATACATATATTTACAAACATCACATTAATGTAACAAGATAGAAAAAACACTCGACGCAATAATTCTATAAATGAACGATTTACATCTATGAAAGATCATCGAGGTGCTCGTGTGTTACAATGAACACCTCAATGTTACACAGAATACTGTGCATGTGACATTCACTCATCATGTGAAGCATTAAAACACAATCCTCATTGTAGAAATGTAAATGGCAAGCTAGCACTCATTAAATTAAGCATTAAAGAAACATAATCGTAGTTGTAGGAAAATAAATTGCAAGCTTTAAAGATAACAGACCAAGATGAAGGATTTGTAAGGGATTTATTGAACATCAAAGTTTTCTCTAAACATACAAACAAACTTTTAATTTCAAGCTACCATCTCCTCAAGTCCAACATCATCAACACGCATTCAAGATGACACCTGCAATTTGATTTGTCCTAGATGTGGTCCTCTTTACAAGACAATATCAAATGTAACATATAAACAGTATGAAGTTGCCAATCAAATTGAACTAACAAATGCCACAATTGTTACCAGGTCGTGAAGAAACCAATAGCACAATACATACTCATTAAATCAGGAGTACGGCAGAAAACAAATGAGAACACCTGTTATGTTGCCTTTGGTATCACATACAAATACAAGAAACAGGGAATAGTCTTAGCAACCCACATACATTCAGATATGAACCAAAAGTGCAAAACATTATTACCCTTTTTCCATGTAAACACAATTTTTCAGCTAGCCCTTTCTAACAAAGCATTGTCATCTATTCCCCTATTTCCTTGTGATCATAGCGTTCAGTGGGAGATAAGACTTTAATAGAACAACTTAAACCATTATTTTATTCATGGCATCTGCGAAATAACGATCTAATGCATAAGGTTCTATCCTAAAGCAAAAGATAAGAAATGCTCTCATGAGCAGGGCCAAGCTTGACTGATGCAACTCGTACAGGAAAGTGACATCTGTACAAAATTAATAGATAACTAGGAGATTGCTATAAGTCTCCATAGAGTATAATATGGGCTTATCATTGCAGTCATCCAGGACAAACAAATATCCACTCAGCGATGTTAAACATGTCCCAAACAATTTATGCAATTTTCTAAATGTTTATAGTTGGTAAAACTTTTTAAATGCATGAAACGAGTGCAAGATAGTAAAGAATAATTTTTTTATTCAGTAGACAATTTTGTAGATTTCTCAGAATTTTCCTGGTATTTTTAGGATTTTTTGATAATATTTTAAGGTATGGGAGCAATTTTCAGAATTACTAAACCCATTAATTAATTTCCCAAACACACAATACTAGGGAAAAATCATAAAATATTATGCTTTTAAGGTGTACTAGGTCTAAGGTTTCACAAATTATGGAAGCTCATATACCTTAGAAATTCGGTTTCTAGGATTAATTTAAGGTTATTGCACAAAAAGAATAATATTAAAGCAAATAACCATAAGACAGGGTATAGATTATAAAATAAATATAGAACATACTGATTTGTCGCAAAAAAATCATATTCCCAAAAGGTTATTATGCAAGAATATGTGAAAATCCAAAATCCGTCGTAATTGCCCAAACTCCAGGAGGTTTTCCATAAAATTTCCTTATCCGCAAAAGTTTCTTTGTAATTTTCAGAAATCTGAGGCCTTTTGCAAAGTTTTCGGCATTTTTTTTTCCCTTTCCTGATTTTTTTCTTTTTTTCCTTTTTAGTGGGCCAGGTCAGCCCATAATGCCATCCGTCTACTAGCACTGGACAAAAAGGCTGCTCAGGGGGGATTAGGTTTTCCCTACCCCTGTGCCGAGTGGCGGCGGCTATGGCATTGGCATGGCGGGTGTGCATGGAGCAGCACGACGACGCGGTGGTGCGACGATTGGCGCAGTGCGCGCGGGTGGCGGAGTGCGCAGCGGGCGTGCAGGCGGCGGACACGGCTCGGTGCGGCGGCACGGCGGGTGACGAGGATTAAATATCTAAATATTACTTTATTTAATTAAAGACAACATGTCCTTCGTGGTCGTAACCCCTAAGGCTAACAACCCCTGTGGTCGTAAGGATTCCAGAGGTTATATTATGGGTACCCTGGTCGGACGAGGTCCTGTACCTTATCCCCGACCAGATGACTGCTCGTAGAAGCAATGAGCTGGTACATGAATCCGATTCTAAGTATATTCCTTGCCGTGTGATGAGTAGAACACATGTCATATTTGCTCCAATCCACACGATGTTTACAGCCCTAAGTCACTAACAATAACTATTATACGGTTTTATCTCCCACTGACATCAATTGCTAGTCAGTTGCCTTTTTACCAACTGCTACTGTTTCTCCTATCAAACGTGACACTTTCAAAGGGTGCCTCTTCCAGGAGCAACTGCCCACCCGCGCGCGCGAGCCGCCTCCCTCTGACAGGTGGTCCCCGCGTGTCAGCCTCCCTTTCTCCCTCTTCGCGCGAGCGCGTTGAACCTCCACCGTTGGATCAAGATGGAGCGGTCCGATGGCGTTGTGCCTTTCGGGCGACCCGAACGACATATTGATTGTGCGTCGTTCGATCAAGAATGGATGGCCATATGCGACGCGATCGTTCGGGGACCCGAACGTCCCATTGATTTTGAGCCGTTCGATCAGATCTGGATGGTTAGCTCTCTTGTTCCGATTGTGCACATACATGGGCTTTCGCTGACGTGTGGGCCCCACATGTCAGGTCGTCGTCTTCGAGTCGGCTTCGTCTTCACGCAGCTCCGCCGTCCGTCCGCCATTAAAAACCTCCAAGCCTCGTACGACAACGGGACTTTCCTAACTAAAACCTTCTAGATTTCTTTACCAAACTCAATCTCCAATCTTTCCGCACCTGTTTTAGATCAAATCTTATCCCGAATCATATCTTATCCCCGGATTTTGAAATTTGTTTCGTGTTCTTCACGGACTCGAATTGGGGATTCCTTATCCCGTGCCTCCCGGCCCTATAAATAGGACCCTGAGGTTCGCCCTTGCCTCCGCATCTCAGAGCCGCCGCCTTTTGCCCCGAGAGCCCTAGCGCCGCCGCATTTGATCTTTTAGGGTTTCTTGCCGCCGTTCGTTTTCTTCGAATTTCGCCGCCGTCGACGTTGCCCTGCCCTCGTGGTCTACACCGCCGGGTTCGTTGTCGCATCATCTACCTCCAGGAGCCTTCCCCGTCGCCTAGATCTCACCGAAGGCCCTGTCCGACAACCACCGAAGCTCTCCGCCGCTCATCCCTCGCCGCCGGTCGCCAAGTCTTCCCCGACCACCCGTGAGTGCATACACATGTGCGCAAAAACCTGGGCTACCCCCTGGTACCACTCACCTCCGGCGAGCTGCCGCCGTTCGCCGTTGTCGGGTGGTCCAGAGCACCACCAGTTGCCAACGAGCCACGTGGACGTCCACGTCAGTCGCCATCTCAGCCTCTGAGAGCACGTGTCACCTCGCGTGGCATATTCACCATCTCACGCTTGTACGCCCGAGTCAGCGTCCCGGTCAGCAGCTGCCGCTGACGTGTCGCACTGGGATTGGTCCAGATTAGATCCCCATGGCAGTTCACCAATCTCTAGATCCCGAGGCTCGGTAGACTTAGTCTACCGTGAGCCATCTCACTGATATGTGGGTCCCACATGTCAGTAATTTCTTTTTATTTCTTTTATTTCCGAAATCCCTATGCTAATGTCGTGCTTGCACAATAATCCGATTTTTCTGTTAAGAAATAATTCGGAAATTCCTGTAAATCCAAAATTAGGGTTTCTTTAGATTTTTAATCTTCGAGAGCCCATAAGTTTTGCATCCGAACTCCGATTGAGCCCATTCAAATTCCAAAATTTATCTAAATTCGAGCTCTATTTATCTGAGATTTTTATTTAATTTTTGGAGTTTTTTTGCCTCTATTATTTATTTGGTTTATTTATTTGTCTCGTTTGCGAGTAGACGTCGATACGTCGGGGAACTTTGGAGAAGAAGGAGCACCCCAAGATCAAGACCAATACCTATAACTTTTCCAAGGCAAGTCATACCTTTGATCATCTTGAACTCAGTTTTCAAATTACTTTGTTTCAAAGTATTGCATTCTACTTTAATTATGTATTTAAATGCTTTTGGGCATAGTTATTATCCAAATTGTTATCATCACCTTGACTTTGTATGCCATGATTCCTTGTCACCTTAGATTGGTTATTAGTTGGTAATATTGTAGCACCAACGTGGGTTGGTTAGATGCGAGTACAATTGCTTAGCCATGCTACGAGTCTCACATCTCATTCGAGTTGCAAATATTAAGTCTGACTAAGTGACTATGGAACTTCGTGTAAAACTGTGTGCTATGTGTTATTACTTTGTGATAGCATGTGTTGCACTAAAACCAACTAGGTGGGAAAGGATTTAGACTGAGGCAAGTGGTGGATACTCTGTGATATGGTGGACTTTGTGAATGGGAATGATAATCTTTATGGCATAGTTAGAAAATGGAAGTCTTGCCTTGGTCAATTAAGGACTTAACTTTGTGCGCCATTGAACTGAGCCTTACTGTACGACCACATGCCTGATGGGACGGGCCTAACTTAGTAGGTTATGGACTCTTGGCATTGATTACTCAGGTTGTAGGTTTGCTGTGGGTGGAGGTGTGTACTACAAGGTAGTCGCATCACGGGGCGGTTCGCCGTGTCCCTGTCCAACGATGTGTGTTATGCCAAAGCAATTCGTTTGGGTTGGCATAGCGGTTTGTAAGCACGTCGGGAGTGTCAATGTTAAGATGAAGTTTCTAAACCGTTTTTTGTTATGATTAGTGCTTGCTACACTAGTTGTATCGTGTGGGTAAAGTGTACAACCTCTGCAGAGTGTTAAATCAATCTATTCGAATAGCCGCGTCCGCGGTCATGGACATGCTCGGGGATTTCACACGAGGGGTAGTTTTCATAAAAATGTTTGGGATGAGAGCTGTGTGATCTAAGTCATGTGGCTATATGAAATAATTTGCTTAGCTTTGTGTCTTTGTGAAAAACAACTGTTAAATTATTACTGTTTATTTGTTTTGAATTATGTTTTCAATCTATTTATCGTATTCAATTGCAAATATTGCTTTTATGCAAAAGAACCACAAAAGCTTTTTCTTTTGGAATAAGCCTGCATCTATAAATTGCATTTTGTGGTATGATTTGCGAGTATGGTTGTGTACTCACGCTTGTTGTAAAACTTACGCCTAAACCTACAGAAGAAGAGGAGTCTACGCTTGCTTTCGAGGAGGAGTTCGCCGAAGGTTGCTGATCGTTAAGGTCTGGATCCCAGTCGGTTGCCTGTGGTGAATTGATGGGATCTACGCTGAAGTTATTTCTGTTCTCTGCTATTTTATTCTCTGTTAGCCATGTGTGGCTCAATAAGTGTAAACTCGACCATAAGGTCAAAACCCTTATTTGTTATTCAAACTAATCGTTTACTTTATTTATCGCTTGTGGGTTGATATTCACCTATGTTGACACTGTGTGCACTAGCGTGATCCTGGACTAGTGCATTATACACAGAGGGTTCCAGAATCATAATTTTGGGTCCCGACAGAGGTGGTATCAGAGCCATACTGACTGTTGATCTTGACCTTAGCTAGATTGGCCGTCTTTAGAGTGTCCAAATTATTTTCGAAAGGAAAAATTAACTGCAAGATTAATTAATTGCTTAATTCATCTCATATCTCTCTCGACTCAACTATTGCTATAATATTTTCTCTCCCTGCTGTTTTTAAGTTGCCCTTACCCTCTTCGTCTGTCTTGATAGATGCCTTGTCTCCAGAGCTATGGTGAGCGCACAGGAGGATATGCCGCCGAGCTTTGGAAGCTGCTACAAGTTCTTGGAGGCTTTGATCGTCCGTTGTACGTCGACAACAACTGGACCGTGAATGGACAAAACCGTGGAGTGATCTGTCGTCTGACGATCTACGCTAGGAGGAACGACAAGACGAGCCAACCTTCGCACGTCTCCGTGAGGAAGATCACTTGGTTGGAAGGCATCCAGGAGTCGTCACGCTTGGCCATGCTTCGTATCTGTAACATCTACGCACGAGAACTTCAAGACACCGTCTTCGTTACCACCCAGAGCTGCAGCCGTAGATTTGCCGGCACGCTACCCGTCCACAGAAGAAGAAAGCAACGCTACAGTCGTGCACCTTGCCCAGTTGGTGGCCGCTCAGGGAGAAGCATTGGAGACGACTATCACGGAGCTGGATCATGTCTATGAGGCTTTACAGAGAGCTGAAGAAAAGGTCGCTACTCTGCAAGTGATTCTCTACGACCAGGATGACGATGCAGAGGAAGACCCCAAGGAGAATCGAAGAAGATCTAGAGGAAGGCCTAGTTGAGCCAGAAGAAGCCGCAGAGTCAGAGGAGCCAGTTGCACCGGGAATGCCTGTTCCTTCTGCACCAGTTCCAGGGCATCGGGATCAGTTTGCCAAGATGCCAGCTCACTTCCGAGTCTACAACCGGTAGGAGTGTCGTCGCGGCTGTGGAGGCTTCCTTGAGTAGTTCGTCTTAGGCTTGATTTTCAGACTTAGCAAGTTTCCGTTTAGTAAGTCGCCCTTTAGGCGGTAGTTTTGTGTGCTTAGGTCGTTGTTTATTTTGTGTGCGAGTATGAGCTGCAAAGGCCCTTAGGCATTTGTTGCAGCCATGCTAAGACCCTAATTAATAAAAGTATTTCGTTGGAGTTTCTGGAGCTGTGTTTTGTTGGGTTTAACCTACCCCCTGCTTAGTTCTTAACTCATCTCGTGCTTGCTACCTTATCTAACCCACGGAGCTTTGCCAGATGGTTCAAACTCGTCAGACTGCTGCAAGTGGTTCTGGTACCCCAGCGCCGAGAAGCAATGAGCAAACAGCCGCAGGAGCAGTTCCGCCACAAGCACCCCCCGATTGACTTGCAAAACTTTGGAGCTTTCATGGCAGCGCAGACTCAGCTCATGAATACCATGATGAATCAGATGCAAGCTATGAGCAACCAGGTCAACAACAACAACAATCAACAGTACGGAGCCCCAGCTGCTCAAGGTTACCATGGACCGTCTAAACTTGCGGAGTTTATGAGGACTCGTCCACCAACATTCTCCGGACACGTCTCCCCAGTAGAAGCAGATGATTGGCTTCGTGTTATTGAAAGGAAGCTGCTGATCACCCAGTGCAGTGACCATGAGAAGGTTCTGTACGCACTCACCAGATGGAAGGCATAGCTGCTGAATGGTGGGAGAACTTCTGTGCCGCTCATGAGGCGCCACAGAATATCACCTGGGAAGAATTTTCTGCAGCATTTCGCCAATACTATGTACCAGAAAGTATCATTGATCTGAAAAAGGATGAGTTTCATGCTCTCAAGCAAGGAGCTATGTCAGTGTCTGACTATCTTAACAAGTTTTCTCAGTTAGCTCGCTATGCAGCAGAGGATGTCGCCATGGACAAGGCTCGCCAGAGTCGTTTTCTGAAAGGACTGAACATTGGACTGCAAGTCAGTCTGATTGCTCATACTTTCCCTGACTTCCAAGAATTGGTCAACAAAGCTTTTGTTCTAGAGGACAAACGTAAGGAACTGGAAGATAACAGTAAGCGCCGGATGGCTCAGCAAGGGAATCATCAGTCACAGCAGAAGATAAGGACAGTTCCACCACAGTTCAACCGATTTCCACCGCAGAATTCGTTCAGGGCACCTGCACCAACATCAGCACGTCGTCCAGTTGCTCAGAACTTCCGTAACCCTGCACCTGCCAACCCCAATCCAGGGAGCAATCAGCAGAACGTACCAAGGGTATGTTACACTTGTCGTCAGCCAGGACATTTTGCTAACTAATGTCCGTAGAAGGGAACAATCACTCCAGTACGCTTCAACCTTGGAGCTACGCCATCCAAGACGCCAGCGCCAGGCATCAACCAGGGAGCTTCACAAGTTGCTGGTCAAGCCGGAGGAGCACCACGACTGTGGCGGAGGCGTGTCAACCACGTCACTCGGAAGGAGCCGAGAAGCACCGGACGTCGTCTTGGGTAAGTTTCTGTTTAACTCATTACCTGCATTAGTTTTGTTTGATTCTGGAGCTTCGCATTCGTTTGTTTCTGGGATGTTTGCAACCAAGAATAATTTGGAAGTTATGCGTCTTAAGCATACTATGCTAGTCCAATTGCTTGGAGCTAAGCTAAGCTCTAAAGTGGGATGTTTAGGAGCTAAGTTACTCATAGCTGGAGTTGAGTTTCTAGCCAACCTAATCGTACTAGATACCCAAACCTTAGATGTCATTCTTGACATGAATTGGTTATCCAAGCACAAAGCCGTGCTAGATTGTGGCCGAAGAGCCGTAACAGTCGAGGATACCAAGGGAAACAAGGTAGAATTTCTAGCCACCTCAGTTCGTGATGGACATCTGTTAGTAAACAACTTGAAGACCCTTTCCTTAGAAGAAGTACCAGTCGTCAGTGAATATCCAGATGTGTTTCCAGAAGAATTACCAGGAATGCCCCCGGACCGTGACATCGAGTTTGTCATCGACCTAGTGCCAAGGACAGCACCAATTTCAAAGAGACCTTATCGGATGCCAGCCGATGAATTGGTAGAGATGAAGAAGCAGATAGAAGAACTTCTTGAGAAAGGTTTCGTGAGACCTAGTTCGTCGCCATAGGGAGCACCAGTGTTGTTTGTCAAGAAGAAAGATGGAAGCATGAGGATGTGTATTGATTACCGTTCCCTTAATGAAGTTACCATCAAGAACAAGTACCCACTACCCCGGATTGATGATCTGTTTGATCAAATGAAAGGAGCCGGAGTGTTCTCAAAGATCGACCTGCGATCAGGTTACCATCAGTTGAAGATTTGTCCTAATGATATACCAAAGACCGCTTTCTCAATGAGGTATGGACATTATGAGTTCTTAGTCATGTCCTTTGGTCTGACTAATGCCCCTGCATACTTCATGAACATGATGAATCAAGTGTTCATGGAATATTTGGATAAGTTTGTAGTCGTGTTCATTGATGATATTTTGGTCTACTCCAAGACGGAGGAAGAACATGCCGAACATTTAAGGATAGTCTTGGAAAAACTCAGAGAGCATCAGTTGTATGCTAAGTTCAGTAAGTGTGATTTCTGGAAAAAAAAAGTTGATTTCCTTGGTCATGTGATGACAGCCGAGGGAGTAATAGTTGACCCCGGTAAAGTTAAAGCAATATTACTTTGGGAGCAGCCCAAGACTGTAACTCAGATCCGCAGTTTCTTAGGAATGGCAGGTTATTACCGCCGTTTCATCGAAGGATTCTCATCGATTGCTAAGCCTCTTACGCAATTGTTAAAGAAGGAAAAAAGTTCACTTGGACTCCAGCCTGTGAAGAAAGTTTTCAAGAGTTGAAGAAGTGTTTGACTTCAGCCCCAGTGTTGATTTTGCCGGATGTTCGCAAGGATTTCGATATCTACTGTGATGCTTCGCGTCAAGGACTATGATGCGTCCTGATGCAAGAAGGAAGAGATGTCGCTTATGCGTCAAGGCAATTAAGACCTCACGAGAAGAATTATCCTACCCATGATCTGGAATTAGCTGCGTAGTGCATGCTTTAAAGATTTGGCGTCATTACCTCATCGGTAATCGCTGCGAAGTCTACACAGATCATAAGAGTCTGAAGTACATCTTCACCCAGTCAGATTTGAACATGAGATAGAGGAGATGGTTAGAATTGATCAAGGCTAATAATCTTGGAATCCACTACCATCCCGGAAAAGCCAATGTAGTTGCAGATGCTTTGAGCCGTAAGAGTTACTGCAATGCTTTGGAAGTGGAAGAGTTTTGTTCAGAACTTCAAGACGAGTTTCAGAAACTAAAGCTAGAAGTTGTATCTGAAGGATTTGTGGCCAGTTTGGAAGTACAGTCTACCCTGGAGAAACAAATTCGTGAAGCACAACCGAAAGATCATGTGTTGTCAGACATCAAGCTCAAAATGGCAGAAGGGAAATTCAAAGATTTTACTAAGGATGATCAAGATATACTCTGGATTAATGGTCGTATCTGTGTACCAGATATTGATGGGTTGAGGCAACTAATCTTAAAAGAAGCCCATGACTCGAAGTATTCGATTCACCCTGGAAGTACCAAAATGTACCAGGATATTAAGACAAAATTTTGGTGGCCAAATTTGAAGCGAGAAGTCGCATAGTTCGTTGCCCTGTGCGACGTGTGTCAGAAAGTGAAGGCAGAGCACCAGAGACCAGCAGGTTTGTTGCAACCGCTGAAGGTTCCAGAGTGGAAGTGGGAAGAGATCAGAATGGATTTCATTACCGGTTTACCCAAGACCCAATCGGGTTATGATTCAATCTGAGTAATAGTCGATCGTTTGACCAAGGTAGCCCATTTCCTGCCAGTCAAAACCACGTACTCAAGAGATCGCCTTGCGGAGTTGTATATGGCCAGAATTGTCAGTTTGCACAGTGTGCCCAAGAAGATAGTATCAGATCGAGGATGTCAGTTCACCTCTCGTTTTTGGCAAAGCTTGCATGAAGCATTGGGCACCCATCTGAATTTCAGTACTGCGTATCATCCACAGACAGATGGACAGACGGAAAGAGTTAATCAGATATTGGAGGATATGCTGAGAGCTTGTGCTCTAGCTAATGCTACCCGTTGGGATAAAAGTTTACCATATGCAGAATTCTCGTACAACAATAGTTATCAAGCTAGTCTGCAAATGTCACCATTTGAAGCTTTGTATGGCCGTACTGCAGAACCCCGTTGAATTGGTCAGAAACGGCTGAACGTTTGGTATTCGGTCCAGATATCTGTGAGACCTCCTGGGATCGGATCCGTTCCAAGCTAAGTGGTTATGCCGGAAGCGCGACACTTAACGAGAGACGAGAACGATCTCGAGGGCCCGGATATGCGTCTCATGTTAGCTCCCAAGGATCAGTGGCTAACATGCGCATATCCTAGTACACAATATTGCAATCACATCCACACACAATCATACAAGAGAAATAGAAACTTTGATACATCTTCAACTTATAGAACCTTATGGTCCCAATTTTACATAAGAGGTCCAATTGGCCAAATCTAAATAACAATAATACAAATAAATCGCAGCGGAAGATAAACTTAAAGTAAAAAGGGAATAACTAAGTTGGCATGCCCATAATCCCACAAACAACCAACTAGAGTTAAAAACGTTGCGTCCGTCGTCCTTACCTGATCAAATAGACACTTTTCAAGTACAAAGTTGTACTCGCGAGACTTTTCAAGAAAAATAAGGATGCAGGTAAGTATCAATGGAAGGCTACTATACTAGTCAATTTTCAGCATAAAGCAAGTTTTG
Organism: Ampelocalamus luodianensis; assembly: GCA_036346255.1. Lineage (NCBI taxonomy): Eukaryota > Viridiplantae > Streptophyta > Magnoliopsida > Poales > Poaceae > Ampelocalamus > Ampelocalamus luodianensis. The sequence goes on from CM070633.1 coordinate 46,534,919, forward strand.
CATATAGATAAATAATAAAGATTCTAACTTGCCATTTGTAAAAACAATTTGTAACAGTATGTAATGATCAACAATGGTATAATCTCCAAATATAATCAACACTCAAACATCCCATTTATGACACAATTCATTCCTCAATAAAATTAACGCGCGAACTACGCGTTCATGATAACATTTCAGATCTGAACAAACTATCATATTGACATAACATTTCTAACCCTAACCCAAACTTAATTTCCCAAAAGCTAACCGTGCATGCTTTCCCACAAGTGATGTCCATAACCTAGGACGAGGCTATTTGAATAGATTTAGTTACTCTGCAGAGTTGTACAGCTTTACCCACACGATATGCATTCCTCTTAATGTCGGTCAATGCACTCTTCCATAGGAGTATGACTGAGGTAGCATAACGAGGCCATTACAATGTCATGTCCTAACTATCAAACCACTCGAGGATCAGAATCCCATGGCAGGCTATCGTATGCGCTAGAACCACGGTGAATCCTCGTTACGTAAGTAAGTCCCTAACATAAAAGAGACCCTTAAGAGTAAGTAAGGCGACCCTTAACAAGCCCCCGCCAGATTGACAAGAGAACAATTAAAAATAACAATAACAATTGTCAACCTGATTGTGTTCTGATAGCTAACACACAACAAATTAGTTAGCCAAGCCTTCGCCATTATCCCGGCGTGTGGTTGCACATAAGACTTGGTTCATCACACCATAGACCGGTCCTTAATCACTCAGACGGGGCTACACAATTCCATAACAACAACAACAACAACAACAATATTTCTTGATCACCCTACACCCGTCCAAGTTAAGAACATAAAACCCATGCCCAACATGTCCACAAAACCTAGATGCGAAGATCCGGATACATCCCTCAAATCCATCATAATCCAATCCATAAAATCCTCAAATTTCAATAAGATTCAATTCAATCCACCGGCCGATGGACTAGCTCCATCAACCGCTTTCGACTACAACTACTAGCATGGCTAAGCAGCGTTCTACAAATAAATAAACAAACCCATATAACATATATCCTTAAGCATTCAAGGTAAAAGGGTAATCAACATTGAAAGGAGGGCCAATGCAACAATTAGGAGATTAACTACTTCTACCCATGAACATACATTTCAAAATAACATGCAATTGCGATAATAAAACTCACACAAAATATTTTAAAAACCACTGGGAGCAATATGATCAAGAGGAGGGTGCTCGCACCTTTGCTGGTACCACTTGTTCAATCTCAGGTTACTCACGTATTGATCTCACGAATATAACAGTATCATCGAAAAGCTAATCGAAAGACGATATTGCAATAAATATCAAATAAAGCCAAAAATTCAAAATACTCAAAAATGCATGAAATTTATACAGTAGGTAGGTCATGATTTTAGATTAATTTAGGTGAAATAATTGTCCCATTCGGATTTAGGATGTGAAAGTTATAGTGGTTTGAATCTCAGATTTCAGGAAAAATTGAATTTAAAAAGAATCTATTACTGTTCATCTGAATATAATTCTTTGGTGAAAATTTGCATAAGAGTGGTGGGGATAAGGATTGCATGGTTGGGAATATAATAAAAAGTTATGTTCAATAAAAATTGAATCGCTCCATTTGGAGTTCAAATGAATTTTCTATGAATTTTTGAAATTAATTCAATTTCTAGTGTAAAAATAATTCTTTTCTGAATTTTTCTAATGCATTTAATAATTTTATACTCATTCTAACCTAGCCTCTGCTATTACAAATGGAACCTACATATTTTCTTTTCTTTTCCATTTAATTCCTCAAGGAAAACATCTACCAACAAATCTAATCTACTCATAATCATTTACTTAACTGGTTCTCCGGTGTTGAATCCGATCACATACATAACACTTTTCGATCATATTCTCATATCTTGATCTAAATCCCGTAGTAACCTCCACTAAGGCATAATCAAAGTAGTCAATCCAACAAATAACTCCCGGATTCATAAACTTTCATCGACACAATCCATCCGGTAGTTGTACGAAATCTACCAAGTGATAAGCATATGACCAAGACTAAATCTATCAATCATCCTCCGATATACTATATAAGCTAATATGAACTATATATCTCAACTAGTCTCGCCTCGGCAAATCACATTCGTATACACCCAATTTTCCACCAATCGAGGGTTAATTGACTAACCGACACCTAATGAGCTTTACAATATAAATTCACATCCGATATTTAAAAGCTCACTAATCGATCAACTCATATCTACATCACGAAATATCCATGTACGACATCTACCAATCCAATCACATACATGCCTCTACGATCGACTAATAATCATTTAGCTATCAAATCCAATAGAGAGTACAATTCCATCAATTCGGCACATATGGCTTATCTATTGATTACATGGCAATCCAATTACTTATCCGCAATCAAATAATCCATTCCTACCTTCTCCCAACTCTAGCATACAAGACCCACGTAGCTATTACTTAGGACATCTGATCAATTTACTCAAGCTTAAATAAATCATCCGATTTTATTAATTCAATAATGTATATATAATCCGACATCCACTGAGCAACAATACACATGTCCGCCACAAAAAAAACTAATTATTCGCCTTCACAAATATACCAACACATAATCACGCCTACGCACAAAGATGACCTAACCGGAGAATTATACGGTCTTAAGCTACCAATTCATATATTTTTTCAATTAATCATGCATAACTAGATGCCATGCTCATGACTACTATACAACATGCATGACTAATATCATAACGCGGTAACAAAAATAATACTAAAGATTTTACCGTAACACTAGGCGTGCAAAATATCAACAGACGTCTTCTCGGGTCCGCATCCGCCGTAGTCGTCACCGAGCTCGTCCGCGTCCACATCCACGTCCAGCTCCTCGTCCATGTCCGCCATCCTGGTGCCGCCGCATGCGCCACACCGTCGCGTCGACACCGCCTCGCCTCGCTTGCCCTCGACGCCGTCATCTTCGCGCTGCCATCTCGTCGGGTTCGTCGCCGGGCTTCCGCGCCGCCATGTGCCGCTGCAGCACCTCGTCTTGCTTGGGCCGCCACTCCCTCGCCTAGGCGTCGCACCGCTGCATGTATGCAGCGCCTCGGCCTCACCTCGCTGAGCTGCTGCGTCGAGTGCCGCTGCTCCACCAGCCTTGCCTCCACCTTCTCTTTGCTCCGGCCGAGTCGGATCCGGCCATCACCGAGCCGCGCCTCCGTCGGCCTCCGCTAGGCCACCTTGCTCGCTGGCCACTCGCTGCACCTTCACCGCCGCCGTCTTCGCGTATGCATGGCCGTCACTTCACCGGATGGAGCCGCCGCTCACTGGACAGCGCCTCCACCGCCGACGCTCGCATGCACCGCCATCGCCCTCATCGAGGCATCGTGCCGCTGTATGCACGACTCCGACCTCGCACTGGCCACCACAGAGCCGAGCCTCGACCGGGTGCATTGCCGTGCTGCCGCGTGCCGTTGGACACCATGTGGTGTTGCTCCATGCTAGCTGCTGGCCAATACTTGCTGCTCGTGCTCCAGTCCAGCTAGTGCCTCTTCTCTTCTTTCCCTTCTCTCCAAAACACTCAAAAACACTTGCATGCGAAATCTACTTGGATGGATGGGAAGCATAGGTGATGGGGATCTAGGCTGCATAACATGCATGGGTTGATTCTCAGTTTTTGGTTGGGATTTAGAGGAGAGAAGGTGATGAAATGAGTTCATGCTAGAGAAGAAGCGATGAAGCTGCTTTGGGGAAGAAGATGCAGTGGCAGAGGGGTGTGGCTCTCGGTTGGCCATAAAGAAATGAGAAGGTGCCATGTTGGGGAGAAAAGGGTTTGGCTGGAAAGAAAAGAATGGCAGTGGGATGCTCCCTTGAGAAAAGAAGACTGTGGTGGCTTTGGTTCGGCTTGGGGGGGTGGTGATGGAAACAGGGCAGTGGGAATGATGTCTCTCGGCTGAACCAAGGAAATAGGCACTAACTTTGTTATGTGGCAGCAGTGGGAGGAATAAACAAACAAGAAAGATGGCAGTGTGTGTGGTGTTCAGCTGGTGCAAAAGAAACGGGTGGGGAGGTGTGAAATGGCAGTGTGTTGTGTGCAAGGAACTTTGACTGTTGGGTGAAAAAAACTAATAGAGGTGAGGAGTTGGTAGGGGAATGGTGCGGCTGGGAGTAAAAGATGGGAAGGTTGCAGTGGGAAAAATTGTGGATGAGTTACGGGGGGGTTTTGACCGATGAAGCAATGGCTGCAAAAGGATGAGTTTCGCAGACATTTCGTCTGCGGTCGATCGAACTGGAAAAGAACGGCGATAATAATGCATGTTATGACAACATGATTTTCGTGATGTATGTGAAAACAAGAAATCAAAATAATTTATATATTTTTAAAATGCAGTCTTTCAATCAATTTGATTTAATATTGCTTAATACTATTGCTATTATTATTTTTATGCAACTATTAAATAACTCGATTTAACTTTGAATGCAACCTTTTAATTAATTTGATTTGACTTTAAAAGAAATATTTTTACTTAAACACGGGAAAATTTTAAAACCAAGTCAAAAATTTATTAGATTGCCAACTTAAATACTAACATCCCGATTTTGAAAATCGGGGTGTTACAACATCATTCAAGAAGCAGAAGAGCAAGTGACCATGATCAGAGAAAGATTGAAGATAGCTCAGTCCAGGCAGAAGAGCTACGCTGATAATCGTCATCGTGATCTCAGCTTTGAACCTGAGGATTTTGTTTATCTTCGAGTTACCCCGCTCAGAGGTGTCAAAAGGTTTCGTGCCAAGGGGAAGCTTGCCCCTAGGTATGTTGGTCCGTTCAAGATTTTAGAACGCCATGGAGAAGTTGCTTATCAGTTGGAGCTACCGCAGTCGTTAGTAGGAGTGCATGATGTCTTTCATGTCTCGCAGTTGAAGAAGTGTCTTCATGTGACAGAAGAGAAAGCCCCGTTGGAATCAATTGACTTGAAGGAGGATCTTACCTACAAGGAGTAGCCAGTCAAGATTTTAGATGTCGCAGAGCGCCACACAAGAAGCAAGACTGTTCATTTTTGCAAGGTTCAGTGGAGCAACCACTCAGAAGGAGAAGCAACGTGGGAGCGGGAAGAAGAGCTGAAAGCCGAGTTTCCCAGCCTTTTCTCTAGCTAGCCTGAATCTCGGGGTTGAGATTCCTTTAAGGGGGGAGGTTTGTAACATTCCAATTTTCTGAGTTTAAAAATCTTTTAAATAGTTAATAGGGAGGAAAAGTCACCATTTGGTTTTATTTGAATTTAATTCAAAAGCTTAATATTGGACTTTACAATCAAAAACATTTAATGTGAATAATCCCAACATGAACAATAGCCAAAACTATTTTATTTGGGTTCTATGTGCTTAGATATACTTTCTAGATTTTTCTAGAATTTTTCTGAGCTCATTTGCTATTTTCTATGGCTTATTTGAATTTTTGGTATTTTATAAAATAGAAAAACTATTTAAAATCTCAGAAAAGCTCTTGGGCCGAAACCCAGCCCAAACCCTCCTTCGGCCAAGCTCTGTTCAGCCCACCCCGCGCGCGAGCCGCCTCCCTCTGACAGGTGGTCCCCGCGTGTCAACCTCCCTTTCTCTCTCTTCGCCGTTGGATCAAGATGGAGTGGTCCGATGGCATTGTGCCTTTCGGGCGACCTGAACGGCACATTGATTGTGCGGCGTTCGATCAAGAATGGATGGCCAGATGCGGCGCGATCGTTCGGGGACCCGAACGTCCCATTGATTTTGAGCCGTTCGATCAGATCTGGACGGTTAGCTCTCTTGTTCCGATTGTGCACGTACGTGGGCTTTCGCTGACGTGTGGGCCCCACATGTCAGGTCGTCGTCTTCGAGTCGGCTTCATCTTCGCGCAGCTCCGCCGTCCGTCCGCCATTAAAAACCTGAAAGCCTCGTACGACAACGGGACTTTCCTAACTAAAACCTTCTAGATTTCTTTACCAAACTCAATCTCCGATCTTTCGGCACCTGTTTCAGATCAAATCTTATCCCGAATCATATCTTATCCCCGGATTTCCGAAATTTGTTTTGTGTTCTTCACGGACTCGAATTGAGGATTCCTTATCTCGTGCCGCCCCGGCTCTATAAATAGGACCCCGAGGTTCGCCCTTGCCTCCGCATCTCAGAGCCGCCGCCCCTTTTTCCCCGAGAGCCCTAGCGCCGTTGCATTTGATCTTTTAGGGTTTCTCGCCGCTGTTCATTTTCTTCGAATTGCGCCGCCGTCGACGTCGCCCTGCCCTCGTGGTCTGCACCACCAAGTTCGCCGTCGCATCATCTACCTCCAGGAGCCTTTGTCGTCGCCTAGATCTCACGAGAGGCCCTGTCCGACAACCACCGAAGCACTCCGCCGCTCAACCCTCGCCGCCGGTCGCCACAGTCTTCCCCGACCACCCGTGAGTGCATCCACATGTGCGCAAAAACTTGGGCTACCCCCTGGTACCACTCACCTCGACGAGCTACGCCGTTCGCCGTTGTCGGGTGGTCCTGAGCACCACCAGTTGCCGACGAGCCACGTGGACGTCCACGTGAGTCGCCATCTCAGCCTCTGAGAGCACGTGTCACCTCGCGTGGCATATTCGCCATCTCACGCGTGTACGCCCGAGTCAGCGTCCTGGTCAGCAGCTACCGCTAATGTGTCGCGCTAGGATTGGTCCAGATCAGATCCCCGTGGCAGTTCACCAATCTCTAGATCCCGAGGCTCGGTAGACTTTGTCTACCGTGAGCCATCTCACTGATATGTGGGTCCCACATGTCAGTAATTTTTTTTATTTCTTTTATTTTCGAAATCCCTGTGCTGACGTCGTGCTTGCGCAATAATCCAATTTTTCTGTTAAGAAATAATTCGGAAATTCCAGTAAATCCAAAATTAGGGTTTCTTTATATTTTCAATCTTTCAGAGCTCATAACTTTTGCATCCGAACTCCGATTGAGCCCATTCAAATTCCAAAAATTTTCTAAATTTGAGCTCTATTTATTTGAGATTTTTATTTTATTTTTAGAGTTTATTTATCTAAGTCATGTGCCTATGTGAAATAATCTGCTTAGCTTTGTGTCTTTGTGAAAAAACAACTGTTAAATTATTACTGTTTATTTGTTTTGAATTATGTTTTCAATCTATTTATCGTATTCAATTGCAAATATTTCTTTTATGCAAAAGAACCACAGAAGCATTTTCTTTTGGAATAAGCCTGCATATATAAATTGCATTCTATGGTATGATTTGCGAGTACAGTTGTGTACTCACGCTTGTTGTAAAACTTGCGCCGAAACCTACAGAAGAGGAGGAGTCTATGCCTGCTTTCGAGGAGGAGTTCGCCAAAGGTTGCTGATCGTTAAGGTCTGGATCCCAGTCGGTTGCCTGTGGTGAATTGATGGGGTCTACGCTGAAGTTATTTCTGTTCCGCTGCTATTTTATTATCTGTTAGCCATGCGTGGCTCAATAAGTGTAAACTCGACCATAAGGTCAAAACCCTTATTTGTTATTCAAACTAATCGTTTACTTTATTTATCGCTTGTGTGGATTGATATTCACCTATGTTGACACTGTGTGCACTAGCGTGATCCTTGGCTAGTGCATTATACACAGAGTGTTCCAGAATCGTAATTTTGTGTCCCAACACAAACGGCAAAAAGAGAGATCGAAGGACACAAGACTTAGTGATCTGAAGACAATTGAAACATTACCATAGCAATCAATACACCAATTGTAATTAGAGCTAGTGTGTCGCCTTACCTAAGGCACCCCTTGTAAAGATCCAATTCATTATAATAAAGAGCAATCACATTCTCTCCCAAGACCTTTTGCCATTTTTCTCTATTTGTTTCATAAGATCGACGACCCGATTGTCAACAGCAGGCGGCACGGCTTCGGGAGGTGGAGACGCGTGTGTGCGGCATGGCGTGCGCGACACGGTACTCGGCGGGAGCGGCGCACTTCGGCCGGTGGCGTAACGACGCTGCGGCGTGGTCCGGCCGTTGGCGCAACGGCACGCGTGAACGGCTCGGCCGGTGGCTCGGTGACATGGCTTGTGGCGCTCATTGACAAGCAAACAAATAGATAAACTATTTTTTCATAGATTAGGGCTTGTTTGGTACAACTCCTACTCCCAACTTCTCAATCGAATCTCGTGGAGCCATGGGAAACACCCAACTTCTCAAAATGACCAGATCCTGATTCTCGTAAGGAGCTATCTCGAAAATGAACTAGCAATGAGGAACATCCTTCCCACAGATTCTCGTGAGAATTCAACTTGCATAAATGAAAATACCCCTTGAAGTTCATAGATTTTACCCACAAATGCCATTGAACTACCCCTCTCATCCCTCTGCGCGACAGCCGCCCCAGCGAACCGTTTCGCTTTCCCCTCGCGTTGTCGTCATCTCCAAGAGCTCTTGCGATGGGCGAATTCTGTGTGCACCTCCTCCGGCCCCTGGTGCACCGCCTTCGATCCCCGGTTGCATCCCCGCCGGTCATCCACTACGCCGCCGCTGTCCCCGAAGTGCGCCGCCGCCGACGGCGAAAACCCTAGAGTTCGTCTTCCCCCACCTTCTTCGTCGCCGCCGTTTCCCGAGCACCACTGGCATGTTCCTGTGAAGGTAAGGTCATCATCCGGTACACCCCCTTGCCCTCCCTACTCCTCCCTTAGTCCCCTTCCTGTGAAGAAAAGGAATGCAATGTGATGTAAGTGATTGATGATTACAGTTACAAGCATATATGAGTGCTTCTGTGATGTATGTGATTGCTGAATTTTTTTCATGTTTCGTGAATTTTTTATTGAAGGATGCTAAATCATGTTTCTGTGATTGATGATTTGTTTGAATGAATTTGTGATTTGAAGGATGCTATCATGCTTCTGTGATTGTTGGTTTGTTTGGATGAATTTGTGTTTTTTTCATGCTTCTGTGATTGATACTACTGCTGCAAATATATAATTCAAGGAATAATTGATGTCCTCCTAGATTCAAATCATTGGCTCTGTACATTATCTTTGTTCGGGTGCTTGATCTGGGAGTTGTAGTCTTGTTTGATGCTTGATCTGGTGGGATCCTGAACTAGTATAGACTTGTTTGATGCTTGATCTGGTGGGATCCTGAACTAGTATAGACTTGTTTGATGCTTGATCTGGTGGGATCCTAAACCTGAACTAGTACCAGATGATGTCTCAATCGAATCAAAGATTGAATTCCTTGGGTAATTTTTTTTGTTGGTGATAAATCGATTGTTCAAAGCAGGTCTTGTTCTTGATTGGGGTGTAGTGATAATCAGTTGTTTAGAGCAGGTCTTGTTCTTGATTGGGGTGTAGTGATCAATGCAAGTAATTTTTTTGTCTAGTGATAAATCGATTGTTCCAAGCAAATGATCTAGTGAACATGCTTGGTTACAGTCCAAAAGGATTTCTTGGTTTGGGACTATATTTGAAAGATCTTATTATCAGATATCATGTCCACATAGTCCAATAGGTAGATGGTGCCTCACATGAAACAATAAGACATCTTGCTTAGTTCTTACTGCCTTTAACTTGTATAGAATATGATGAAGGTCTCTGTAGGTCTCTACTATTTTGCTGATTCTGCCCTTAACCAATAATTTTGTAAGTAAGAGGATCCTTGTTGTTTCAGTTATTAGATTTATGCTTGTGTGCGCGCAAGGAGGTTCAATTTAGCAACAACCATTCGTTTTGTTATCAAATATTTGTATACTTTTGTATTGTGAAACCACTCCTTATATATTGTGACGTTTCTTTGGTTTGAAAGGTGGAGGTTCTGAAGGATGATTGGATGGTGGTTTTGAACACAAAACTGAAAACAAGAATCAAGATGGCTATGGTTCTTCAGGCTGAAGTGGTTCTAGCTTTCATGCTTGCTTCATATAGCAGTAGTGATGTATACACTGGTAGTAACTTCAATTTTGTTTGGTTCATTTTAACATTAGTGATGTATATATTGGTAATTACTCTAACTGAATCGGTCAGAAGTGATGTTAATTATCGAGAGATGAATTTTATGTAGCTGCAAATGAGATGGTTGTAACATTGATCCCATGTTCTTGATGTTGACTTGATGGTTGTAACATTGAGCAACTCATGGACCAGGAAGTTTGATCCGAATCAAGTCAGATATTGCTCCTTTTGTGTAATTTATCTAGTGGTGTAATTTTTCTAATCGTTGTTGAGAATGTGTTCTCTATTCCAATGTTTATGTTTACTGTTTCTGCGCTTTCATGGTGGATTGAAAATATTTGGCCGAGTGGATAACCGAGTTCACATTCACGATGAATGACAATATGGACATTTGCCGAGTTTATGTCTAAAATTTTAAATACTTTTGGCCAAAAATGTTTTAAAAAAGAAATAATGTCTAAAATAACAACATATAAAGGAACCACATAAATAAGCTAGTAATATGTACAAAACAATATACATGTGCCAAAACCATGGGTAGTATAGATATTTTGCATATGATCCTCTCATTCTTGAATCCGGAGTCAACCTATCGGCCAAACACATTCCTTTGACAGCTCCGGATTCTCAGAGGAGTGAATTCTTAGATAATCAGGAGCAGAATCTGAAAAATAAGAATATAGAGCTGTACCAAACAGAGCCTTAATTTTGCCAGGCAAATGAATTTATCGATCATAATTACTGCGATGGATTGACTCAATGATTGTTGTGGCTACGTATCGCTGATTTCGCTATTTACGTTGGCTCGATGTGCTGTAGATCCGATCCTCTCGATCATGGCTTCGTCTCCCAGCCCATGGTTACCACAAGGGCAATGATTCGGATAGTGCATACAAATCGCATATCAATTGACAATTAAAATAGACAAAAACAGATAGATCTATTTGCCAACCTTTAGAGTGACGTACCCAGATCGGAGAGCTTGCTGATAACGTGTTGAGAAATAGTAGTAGTCCTTATGTTGTTGACTGTAGATCCATCCATAAGAACAATCACATGAACACGAGAGAGAGAGACACAATGAACACTAGTGTATAGAGAAGAACTCGTATCTGTTTTATTCATCTATTCATCATCTGTACATAGAGGAGTCCTCATATTTATAGCCCACAAAGGCGGTTTAGCCTTTTGCTGATACAATGGTTTAGTAACAAGTTGATGTCAATAACTTCCTGGCCTACCCAGCAAGCAGCAACCACTCAAAAGGCCAATAACTTTCCACTCCCCACGCGCCAACACCCCCCTACAAATACCACCCCATGTACACGGTACACCACCACTCCAAAATCCTCAAAAACCTCCAAAAACACCGCGACGAGCTAGTCCCCCCTCCCAGCCCGCGGCGCGAGATGGCGTTCCGGCTGAGCAACACCCTGATCGGCGTGCTGAACGCGATCACGTTCCTCCTCTCCATCCCCATCCTGGGGGCCGGCATCTGGCTGGCCGCCCGCGCCGACGGCACCGAGTGCGAGCGCTCCCTCTCGGCGCCCTTCATCACGCTGGGTGTCTTCCTCATGGTGGTCTCCGTGGCCGGGCTCGTCGGGGCCTGCTGCCGCGTGACGTGGCTCCTCTGGGTCTACCTCCTCGCCATGTCCGTCCTCATCGTCGTGCTCCTCTGCTTGACCGTCTTCGCCTTCGTTGTCACCAACAAGGGGGCCGGCGAGGCGGTCTCCGACCGCGGGTACAAGGAGTACAGGCTCGGGGACTACTCCAACTGGCTGCAGAAGAGGGTGGAGGGCACCAAGAACTGGAACAAAATCAGGGGCTGCCTCCAGGACTCCAAGGTCTGCAAGCGCCTGCGGGACAAGAAGGAGACCTGGGACCAGTTCATCCGCACCGACCTCTCCCCCGTCGAGGTGAGAATTGACACTTTGCAGAGGTCGTGATTTTGCCAGTTTCATGTCTGATAGTAACACCAGGAAACCTAACGAAAGTTTGATCTGAGATGGATTAATTAGAGTACTTTGCGGTGGATTACTGGTCGTATTATAAAAAAGATTTGCTATTCCTAAGTCGCCTAAATTTTTTTTTATGTTTAAGTCAATTGTTGTGATTGTTGGATTAGTGCAGAGATTGATGTGTTATATGATTAGATTTTGATCTAATAGATAAAAAAATATAATTTATGTTTAAATTTTGTTCATTCACCATACAAATAGACAATCCAAAAAAAAGAGATTTTTTTCACATGTTGTTTCTGACTTTCTGTCCTTGCCAAGGTATTTCTGGCCAGTTAGAGGATAAGAAAGCTTCTAGCGTCAAAATCAACTAAATGTAGTTTGAGAACTACTGAACTCATTTTATCTATGGATTTGCTAAAAAAGAGGGCTTTATCCCAGCTCCATTTAAAGGTTCGTGACTTGAGGTGATATTGTCAACGGATTACGCCTAGTTTAGTACATCTTCAATAGTGTCATCTCTAATTTTGTTATATCAACTTCACGTCATTTGAGAAAGAGATGGTTTTATTCTCTCTCTCATGCTTCTCTTTTCCACCTAGAATTTTGCTGATATAGAAGGACTAACCAAGGGTTGACATGCTACTATTAGAGATGTCCTTACGGTGGTATATCTTCAACTCAAAGAAATCATCAGGCCTGCTTTGCTTTGAAAGCTTTGAACCCTTTCCAAAGCTCTGACCGTTGTAATATTAAAGGAGTGAATTTTTGCAGTACGTTCGGTTCAACGGTTCGGTGCCCTTTCACCGAACTTAGTCGCGAAACTCAACTGCTTCACGATCGAAATTGTTCTTTCTAGGACTATTTTTTAAAATTAGGACTGACATTGACTGTTCTATTTGGGAGGCTCATTTTCATTTGTTTTCCGCATGCAGTCCGGATGCTGCAAGCCTCCAACCAGCTGCGGCTTCACCTTCACCAATAGCATGCAGTGGACGACGGCAGCCACCAACTCGACGGACCCGGACTGCCACACATGGAGCAACGATGCCAACGCGCTCTGCTACGACTGCAAGTCGTGCAAGGCCGGCGTGGTGGCCACGTTCAACCGGGACTGGAAGCGCGAAGCCATCGTCAACATCGTCTTCCTCGTCTTCATCGTCATCGTCTACTCCGTCGGCTGCTGTGCGTTCAGGAACAACCGCAGGGACAACGCCTACCGCGGCGGGTGGAAGGGCGGGCACGCTTGATCCCTATAGCTACAGAAGATGGGAGCCTCGGCTCGGTCGGTCGATCGCCTTGTGACCATGCTTACGTATTACCGCTCTTTCTTGTGATCATGTCATATATCTTCAGGCTAGATTGATCTAGCCTTCTACAGGGCTAGAGTATTCTGGACTCTGATCATCTACTAGCTAGTTTACTGTATGATCAGGAGTAGGGTTGTATATGCAGTTCTCTAATATGACATGTGAGTGCGTTTATCGTGTACTCTAAAAAAAAATTCTCTGATATGATAGACCATTATATATATACCTAGCTTTATTTTATAATAGTAGAGTGTCCGTGCGTTGCAACGGAACCCAAAACCTTATACAAATAATATTTCTCATCAATCAATCAAAAGATAATGATACATATATCTACAAACATCACATTAGTGTAACATATAGAAAAAAACACTCCACGCGACAATTCTATAAATGAATGATTTACATCTATAAAAGATCATCGAGGTATGGTTGAGTGTCTGTGCGTTGCAATATAAACCGCAGTATTACACAAAATACTATGCATATTACACGCACTCATCATGTGAAGCATTAAAACGCAATCCTCGTTGTAGAAGTGTAAATGACAAGCTAGCACTCATTAAATTAAGCATTAAAGAAACATAATCGTAGTTGTGGGAAAGTAAATTGCAAGCTTTAAAGATAACGAGAACCGAGGCTTGCTCGGCTGGCTAGAGGTGAGGCAACTCCCTCAGCCCACCCGTGTTTAAGGATTGAGCTTGGCATGAGTGTCTCACCAGGATTATTTGAGGAGTGAGCAGGGGCTCAACTGGCAGAGGAGAGCTATAGGCTCCCAGCCTGCCCGGTTGAGTGCTGGCTCCCGTAGGCGTATCACGAGGTAGGGTGCTTCTTCTTCTTTAATGTGGGCCAGATGAGGAAAATCCCAGACATTTCAAAAAAAGCTTTAAAGATAACTAACAAAGATGAAAGATTTGAAAGGGATGCATTGGACATCAAAGTTTTCTCTAAACATACAAACAACCTTCTTTCGTAACATTTCATATCAAGCTACCATCTCCTCAAGTCCAACATCATCGATCAACACGCATTCAAGATGACACTTGCAATTTTATTAATTTGTCCTAGAAGACGTGGTCCTCTTTACAAGACAATATCAAATGTAGCCTATAAACAATATGAAGTTACCAGTCAAATTGAATTAGCAAATACCACGGTTGTTACCAGTTCATGAAGAAACCAATAGCACAATACATACTCTCATTAAATCAGGGAGCACAACAGAAAACAAATGAGAACACCTGTTATGTTGCCTTTGGTATCACATACAAATACAAGAAACACTTCGCAACCCACATACATTCAAAAATGAACCAAAAGTGCAAAACATTATTACCCTTTTTCCATGTAAACAAAAATTTTCAGCTATCCCTTTCTAACAAATCATTGTCATCTGTTCCCCTGTTTCCTTGTGACCATAGCGTAATAGCGTTCAACTCCTCGTATATGCACAAAACAGGTGCCCATGTGTCGAACTGTCGATCAAGTTTGTAGCATAAAAGACTGCCTACTGGATGTTGTTAAATACTTCACAAATAGCTGCATTTCTAGTTTACCATGACACCCATACTAATATAAATTTGTAATAGAACATTACAAAATCAGTTATATCCTCACCTAACTCCCAGATTACTCTATTACGTTTCTGCAGGCATCAAACCTGCCAAACAGATGTGATGTATTTTCTTCACAAATATAAAGATAACAATTGTTATTTGAGAAAATTCACAATAGACCATTTCCTATTAGTTCCTCTTTCAGATAGATATCTTGTAAAAGAACATTTGATCTTTCCACAAAAGACCATACCATCTATCAATAGCAAAACCATTCATATCAAAGTGCTTTGCCATGGGAAGTCAGCAACATAATAATCTATCACCAAAAGGCAAGGCTTTGTTGTTTGAAGGACATATGAGTAAATTACATGACATGGGAAGAACATAGAAATACTCAAGTGCATACATCTGACACTTTATTTTCAAGCCTTCGAAGTTAATAAGAACAAGGAGGAGTTTCGGCATGCCGAAGAAAATGAAGGAAATTGAACTAAGGAGAATGTGATGACAGCAGTGTCAGTAAACTCTTAGAGAAAGGAAAGCTATATGCTAAAAGCTACCTTAATGATGTACCATACAACGAGATAATATTGAAGTCCATAACATGGGTGATATATTTATGGAAAATTGTGGATATCATAAGGATATGCTCATGATCTTAGGATGATGATACAATTGGCAATGGTGTCGAGAGTTTGTCGAAACACTTGAAAGCATCTAGGCCCCTAAAAGTGATTTTGGTTTTAGTTCAGGAAAATTGGTATGACCACAATTGATGAGTGATACTACCGTAGCACAGTAGGACTAGATTCTACTGAGCGGTACTAACGCAGTGCGGTAGGACCAGATTCTAATTGGCGGTACGTTTTTCCTGAGAGCATGTTTTTGAGAGTTTCTTCTTCCCTGTAAAATGGTATGACCGCATCTTTTGAGCGGTACTACCGCAGTGCGGTAGAACCAAAGTTTACATAGCAGTATGACCGATTTTATCCTATTTCGTTGGCCAACAAGGCAGCGATGTCTGTAGGTTAGGTCAGTTTCATAGATTTCAGTGCATATATGTTGCATGATGCATGTTTTGACTAATGTGGGTCAAGTTACGAAGAACTTATTCTCGGAATCGATTTCTTGGTCTATTATTGTGTGGGAGGCTAAAAGGTCAACTATGGTTAATGGCAAGGAGGATCGGACTTGGTTAGGAGAACCAAGATCCAGAACGGTCATGGATACCGGGTGAGATGGTTGGACTCAAGCAAGGCGCAAAATGGACAAGGATGACCGAACAGAAAGTTTAGTGCGACGGGTTGCATTAAGCGGCGCGGGGGGCGGTGCAAGTGCCATGGTAGTTTCGATGGGAGCCGGATGGGAGAGACTTGCCGACATGAAGATAGTTGTTTGATCAACCTACACGTGGCGAAGCATATGGGAGATTGGACTCAGTCTTTGGAGAAGAACCGAGAAGGGGTATTTTGGTAACTTCACTAAAATACCACCTTGATGACTTTTGGTTAAACCGCGGTGCAAGATGGCGCAAGGAGAGACGGTTTAGGTCAAATGAAGATAAAGATCACGAAGAAACGGATTCGGTAAGCCTGGTTCGTCATCTGCTTTGAGAAGCGTGCATGAGTATAGATCCGTTTGTGCGTGGACTTAACGGGTGCCCATTAGGGTTTCTTCTCATAGCCTAGGCTCCACTATATAAGGGATGTCCAAATGTGGAATCCCCAAGCCCTTCCAAGTGAGAAACCCTAATTTGTGTTTTGGGAATTTTAGAGTAGTTGGGGCTAGGGTTTGTGAGAGATGGATTGATTGTGTACTTAAGTGTTGTGCTTTTATCCTCCATGATAGAGTGGTGGTAAACCAACTTCAATCTCAAATCAATCCAAGCAAGATTCTTGAAAATGAGTCTCTTCTTATTCTTGCTCTCTATTTGGTGATTTTTGGGTTATGATCCTTTGGTTTTCCTTTGTTTTTTTTTGAGATCTTGCTTGCTGTGATATGTGAGAATGCATCTAGGATCATCTTAATCATCTCTTACCCACGAGTAAGTTCTAGGATCAAAGTTTGATTTTTAAGGTTTTTGTGGCATCCTTCCCTCATCTATGAAATTCATGGAACCTTAACTTCGATCTTCCCGATCGTCGATTGGAATAGGTTTCTGGCCTTCTTGATAGGCTATGGTCAAAATTTGAGGGAATTTGGTTTACTGGATCAAAAGTTGAGCCGATTTTGGTTTTGGGTTCGTGCTATTTTTACTGTTCTTCTGGTACTATCGTACTGTTTATCAGTACTGTTTGTCCATTGATTTTTTGTGTTTTTAGTTGTTGTACTTTGGGGTTTCGATTGGATTCAATACAAGACATCCGCTGTGTTTGTTCGTTGATTTTCATAGCTAGTGGAGAGAAAATTGAGTTGAATCCAGTCGATGTGAAAAATAGGTACTGCTCCTATTCAAACCCCACCCCCCCTGTTTTGCCATTTTAGTCCAACAAAAATCACAAATATGATATAAACTTCACTATAAGCAGATCAACAAAAAAATTGCAATCTTGTTTTGTAGTCTATGGTCGATGCAGCCCGCAACCACAATAGTTACCCAAAATAATGTTAGTACTCTTAAGCATGGGTGTTATAATTATTGAAAATCACCGAGATACTTTAACCTTCACTATGAATATGAGCAGATCAACAAAATGTATTGGCACTCTGTCTTGAGGCTATGGTCGATGCAACCCGCAACAACAATAGTAACCCAAAATACTGTTAGTACTTGAGCATTTTGTCAAAGACATGGTATACACCGGATACGAGAGCAGACTGCTAGTCAAACTTTGCTACACGAACAAGGCTAGAAGCTCGACATCCACCCAACATGTATGTGCAGTCAGGGGTCCAGGCCGAATGAACACCAGCAAGCACATGGGGTGCAAAAATATGCAAATAAGGGAACATCTATCAATAGTGGATCTACTACTGCAGAAAATGTCTTCACAGATGGTTCAAAAACATCATCATAGATGGTTCAAAAACATCATCACAGGTGGTTTCGTGAGCCGTTTGAGTTTATAGGTCAGTAATGCTATGAGGTCATTACAGACGATTTTTGAACCATCTGTGTTGTAGACTATCACAGACGGTTACTAACTTATAACTGTCTGTGATAGCGGTTTGTAGATAAAACCATATGTGATAGCTGATGTATCACAGACGGTTTGTAGATGAAACTGTCTGTGATATATATTCTCTATAAAGTCTCTAAGCAATGGATGCTTGTGCCCTTAAATGGCTATATATATATATATATATATATATATATATATATATATATATATATATATATATATATATATATATATATATATATATATATATATATTGTTTGTAGTCCCCAACCACTTTCGGAGGATTGTGAGGAAGATGAGACAGTAGGCACGGATAACTTCATTGAGCCTGCAAGCTCAAGAAGCATGGCTGCCAGGAGAGCGCGTGGACATACAATTACCAAGATATCGTCGATAGGTAATTGGATTTGACATCAAGGAATGGTTAGTTGCTAGTACATGAAGTCACTTCTCAGTCAGAGTACCTGCGCATCCACACCACTTTCTGAACATGGCGTGGATGCAAAGGTACGCCAACTGGGAAGTGGCTTCATGTATCAGCAACTAACTATTCCTTGATGTCAATTTCAATTACCTATCGATGATATCCAGGTAATTGTATGTCCACGCGCTCTTCTAGCAACTATGCTTCTTGAATTTGCAGGCTCGATGAAGTTTCCCGTAGCTGCTATCTCATCCTCTTCACGACCCCCCAAAAGTGGCTGAGGGACTACGAACAATATATATATATATATATATATATATATATGAAGTCGGTTTTAAAGGCACAAGCAACCACTGTTTGGAGACTTTATAGAGAAGAGATCGGGAATGGAATGGTAGGACATACCTGGGACACAAGGGAGGAGAATTTGATCCGCATGAACACGGTTACATAGACAAAGGAGAAATAAATGATGAGAGACAGGTGAAGAGGTGTTGTAGTAGTTTTTGACTCATTTGGTCTTGTTTTGGAATAGAACACACACCAATTAATAAATAATTAATGATCAGATGCACAAACTAGGTAAAAATTCTAGAAATTTGTATGTTAATTGTAGCTTTACAAATTAGCCTAACCTTTACAAATCTGAAAAGTTAATTACAGCTTTCAAAAGCAGAATACCATATATATAGGAGTATATCATAAGATTAGTTACGTGTACAAAAATTTGTTTGTGTAAAGACTGATATTTTGCCCCATCCGAACCACATCTCATGAACCAACATCATACATAGAGTACCCACCCATATCATTCAACCATCACAGAACACCCACCATAGCCCACATAATTCATCACCCACATCATAGAGCAAGGGGACGAAAAGGGATAGAAAGTAAAGGGGAGTAGTTACCCCAGTGCTACCAGCAAATCGATCACCGGCAGTAGCTCACCACATCTATCTCCTTCATGTATGCATAAGCAACAACAAACCACATCAGTAAAAAAGTCAAACTCAAACCCAAAAACTGAAGCAATAGAGAATGAAATTTTTGTATTTGTAAAGACTGATGTTTTGCCCCATCTGAACCACATCTCATAACCAACATCATACACAGAGAACCCACCCATATCATTCAACCATCACAAAACACCCACCATAGCCCACATCATTCATCACCCACATCACAGAGCAATAGGAGGGAAAGGGATAGAGAGTAAAGGGGAGTAGTTACCCCAGTGCAACCGGCAAATCGACCACCGGTAGTAGCTCACCATATCCATCTCCTTCATGTATGCATAAACAACAACACCCACACCAGTAAACAAGTCGAACTCAAACCCAAAAACTGAAGCAACAGAGAATGGAGAGGTAGCCGAGGGAGGTCGAAGAGGGGAAGGGCAGATCTAGCGGTGGGGAGGTGGATTTGGATGGGGAGAGGTCAATTGGACCGACGGTGGCATCACCGTAGCTGTGTCACGAAGGTGACACTTCACAAGACTCTTACGATAAGAGTGTCTTGTGCAGTGAACCATGGTGTCACAACCGGCGGCGACGGAAAGAAGGGCGACGTCGGCGACAGGGTCAGAGAGAAGGCGCGACTTGGGGGCAACTGTCGGGGGGGAGGCTTCGGGCGACGGCATTGATGTTGGGGGCACTCGGGTGGGGAGGGGAATAGGCGAGAGTAAGGGCGTTGGGGAGTGCGAGTTAGAGGGCAAACCCTAGCAGGCTCCTATTAATAAAGAGATATCACAGACGGTTCTATTATGGAACTGTCAGTGATAGAACCGTCTGTGATAATTATCACAGACGGTTCCATAATAGAACCATCCGTGATATGGTCTCATATCACAGACGGTTCCATAACAGAACCGTCTGTGATGCGATTGTTCTCATGTTTTATATTTTGAGCATATTATCATGTATACATTTACATGGCATGAAGAAATTACATGTTTATATGTTAATTTTGTCTGTGATATGGTAGGCCATCAATGTCGGCGACAAGGAAACAAAAGAGGGAGTCATTTCTTCTTTAGAAGTATATATAGTAGAGTTATATGTGGGGATAATCATCTTCGATAGCGGATGATCCTTTTTATAAAACAAGGAATAAATTCGACGACGAAGAAACTCACCAGGGAGCTGAAGCGATATTATCACACATGAAGATACACTAATATTCATACTGTCGTTGTTTGAGAACTGATCTTACATATGATTGTTTGATTCGGGGGGTCTCCACAATTGATCACGCAAAGAGAACGACATAGGGATTTTTTATACAGGTTCAGGCCTTCTCCGGAGAGAATAACAACCCTACTCCTGTGTGTATTGTATTGAGTATAGTGGTTACAATCAGGGAAAAGACTAAGACTTGTGCTATGGATCATGCTTGTTGTCTTCCTGATTGCCCGTCTCCATTCCTCGTGCCTTTGTCATCTGACTGCAGCCTTTATATAGTGTGCGGAGAGGTAGCTGTTTCTCCAGATCAAGAGGCGCCTCATCATTTCATAAAACGGACGCATTAATGTTAGTAATCACCGGAGCAGTAACCCCTCCACATCGCCTGACAATTACTTGTCAAAGATAATGACGCATTTTGTGCAATTATTCTAGAGAATAACAACGTATATTGACTACTTAGATTACGTAATCAATTGGGCCCACTCGTCTGTAGGCTCTATTGATTATGGGGTGGTCGTAGCTGACCTGGTCATAGAAGAGCTTACGACCATGAGGTAGTCGTAGAAGAACTTACGACTGGGTACTAGACGTAGAAGAACTTACGATCAAGTGGCAGTCGTAGAAGGACTTACGACTATGGGGGTGGTCGTAGAAAGACTTACGACTACCTGGTTGGCTTCTGTCACAGCCCCCAACTATTAAAATGGATCATAATGCATCTCACTAACATGCATTATCAAATTCAAATCATTTCATAATTTATTGTACTTGGAAAATCTCATTTCATATAAACATACACTTCAAATTTCGATTTTCTTTAGCATCTGTAATGAAAAGTTGTGATCATCATCATCTGGAATCAATTTATTTAAATACTACATTAATTCTCATGAATAAATATAATTTTTCCAAAATTTTTGGGACTAGTTTGAACTCAATTAAAATTCAAACAACATTCATAGACATACAACATGTTTGAATTTAAATGTCACAAATTTTAATATGAACAGAAGGGTTTTATAATTTTTATGGGAACTATATCTTCCCAGGAAACCCCACAAATTATTTCATGATTTTAGGGATTTTATTTCTAATTATAGAGCCTTGGTCAAAATGGAAGTCTACTTTTAAATTTCAGTCAACTCTAAACCTAAACCCTGACCTAGTACTATTCCTCAGACTCGAGTCCGACTCGGCGACCGGACTCAACCCAACCACCTAAATGCACCGAGACATGCAGACCCTTGGATCTAAGATCAACGGTCTAAAACCTCCCAGCCGGTTCGGCAGTTCAAAACACCACCTGAGCCTCGGCCATTAGATCCTAATCGAAGAGTACACATCGAGCCACGCCGCCTGCTTCGCTCCGCACCTTGAGTCACGCCATCGCGGGCCGACTGCCGATCCTTGTCTTCTCA
This sequence comes from Ampelocalamus luodianensis, assembly GCA_036346255.1. NCBI lineage: Eukaryota > Viridiplantae > Streptophyta > Magnoliopsida > Poales > Poaceae > Ampelocalamus > Ampelocalamus luodianensis. Next base: position 46,556,860 of record CM070633.1, read on the forward strand.
AACAGGCGCGCACGGGGAGCAGGGCTCCACGCGGTATGTACGCTGGCGCCCGACACCCCGCGCCACCGCCCAAATGAGCCTATCCGGAGCTTCTCCTGCGCCGCACCCGCTCCCCATCTTCTCGTCCATATTACCCTCCTGCTCCTCCTTTAGCCTCACTTCTCCTCGCACCGAGAGAGGAGGAAGCTTGTGCGTGCTCCCTACTTGGGTAAGCCTTAGTCCAATGCTTTCTCTCTCTAAGCTCTGTACCTTCCCTTTTGAGCTAACTCGAACCTTTGTTGTGGTGCAGAGCTCGAGACCGCGAACCGTGTCTTCTGTGAGACTCGAGCACGCCCGAAGGCCACCTTTGTGCGAACTTTATCTCCAGTGAGTTCTTACCTGTCATTTGTGCGTCAGCTTGTATGCTTGGACGTAATATTCTTTTCCCCTCAACTTATGGCTTGCTTGGTTCACAGGAGCTTGCGAATTTGGATTTTCCCCATTTTCGGCCGACAACACTGTTCATCGTCCAAATTGATTGATTCGGTGAGCCATAGTCGAATTCTTCCTGATGCTACACTCTACCCGCTTCACCCAACCTTACCACACCTCTACTTTGCAGTCTTGTGGCCCAGGGAGTCCTATCCTCGTGGAGCTTGCTGCCACCGTCACCATTGCTGTGGGCATCTCACCTCCAAGCTTCTCCGGCCACTCCATCTCTCGTGAGCTTGGTGACCACTCTTATAGCTTAAGCATGCGTTATTTAGCTCTAAAATGAACTAGGTTGGCACATGCACGTTAGCCGTAGGTCACCGCCGCTTGCCGCCGGTTAGCCGCCGGTGCGGGCCATCTCAGTCGGCGCCACCACCACCTTAAGATCCGCAATGCTTCAAGGGTTCCATTCGCCCTTGGCGCGCCGCTGCGTGCGGAACTCAGCGAGGCTCGGATCAAAAACAAGCTAAAGCGAGCTCCGTTGTCGGGAGCCCTCACCGTGTTGTGGTGTTTTAATTAGGCAAATCTCGGTTGGGTTAGGTAAAGCAATGATTAGTCATTAAATGACCGTCTTAAGAAGCAAAATGAGTCACGACATGCGGGCCCCGCGCATGTAAATCAAGCGTTAAAAGAAATGTGAGAGGCTGATGGTGGGCCTAGCCCGATGATTCCGCAGCTGCGCGCTGGCGTGCGTGGATCTGGTCCGTGGACGTGCCATCGACGCTAGGTCCACTGTCGGTTCACGAGTTAAGTCCGAGTTAAAATCGAAATCGACCGCTCATCGGCCCGCAAGACATCGATCGTGGCTAGCGCGCGCTTCGTAAGAAAAGCATTAGCCGCTAAGAAATTCTGAGAATGAATTATTGATACACGAAAAATATGAATAACTTCTAAAATGCATAACTAAGTCATTTTAACTCCAAATCACATGAACCCATACTGAAATTTTCATTTTTAGTAAAATTTATATTAAAATTAGTTTCAAACTTGTCTCTGTAGCAGAGAGCTTTATTTGGAGATTAATCCATTAAAACCATTATTTGTACAATAGAAAAGGATCGATAACTTCAAAAATTCATAAGTAATTATTGGAAACTCCGAAAACAGTGAGGCCACTTTTGATAATTTTCATTTTCAGTGAACTTAATTCTAAAAATGGTCTCCATATTACCTCTGTCATAGAAACTATTTTTGGGAGAATATAATCTTTAACTCCATTATTTTTATACTATAAAAGGCTGATAACTTTGAAAATCAATAACTAAATCATAAGAACTCCAAATGGGACAAACTCAACTATTCTGAACTTGTATTAATATTACCTATTTACCTATGTAATCCTTTACCCCACCACTGTTCTACAAATTTTGGCCAAATAATTAAATTACATAACTTAGGGTTAATGAAACCTGAATTTCAAAATAGCATAACTTCCAATTCATAACTCCAAATGGAATAATTCTTTTACCTAAATCCATCTAAAAACATGACCTAACTACTGTAGAAAAATCATGTATTTTTGAGCATTTTGGTTTTTGAGCTGTCTTCTCGGTATTTATTTGAGGTTATAATTATATAGATCCCGAGCATATTGATATCGACACTTACGCTACTGAGAGTGAGAAGCTACTGTACCAGCAAGGCAAGCATCCTTTGAACTTTCTTTTGCATCATATTTGATCCCAGTTTTGGTTAAGTTAGTGCAATGATAATTGCTTGCGTGCTATTTTGATAATGTCGCTATTTTTGTGATGTATAGTTAGACACATCCTATTATCTTGTCATTGTGGCTATCCATGAATTATTCCCATACTGAAATGCTTAAGATAGGATGCATGAGTTTATTTTGTTCGAGTCAGCTTAGCCATGCAAGTCTAGAACCGGTAGTTGATTGTCGGGAATAACCCGACAATTATGGGATACACACCACTGTGATTATATACCTTTGTTTCAAATATTTGTATATGTTTAATGAGTTAAATTTTGTCTTTTAAATGAGCTTTTGGTCTGGACAAGTGTTGGTTAGTGATGGTGCTTTGTGCACGAGATTTGGGTATGTGGTTGACTTGTCTGGACAATTAAGGACCGAACTTTGGGTACCTGCTGTTCAAGCAACACTCGTGCTATCACACGCGGTATATGGGTGCCGTATGGTTAAGTAGGGGGAGGGTTTTGTTGTGTTGAGTCCCACGGTGGTGAAATTGTAAGGGCATGGGACCGTGAAATCCTATGTTCCTTTTGGGCCGATAGGACATGGAGGCCGTAACGTCTTGTGTTTCCTAGGAGCCCTGGGTTGAGGGACTTAGCTCAATGGGATCTTCTTGCTAAAAACGATCATATCTTGATTTACCCGGCCGGCATACCATAGGAAGTATGCTATATTCGGAGGCATCTGGAGGCTAACGGGCTAATCAAGTCGTGTGGGTAAAGTAGTACACCCCTGCAGGGTATAAATCTATTCGAATAGCCGTGTCCGCGGTTATGGACGACCGCTTGAAATTTATGGCTGCTTATTGTTAGACTTGGAATTAAAATTGTGGGTGAACTTGGTAATTATCATGAATGGGATGTTCATGTTGGTGTAATATCAAAGTGGGAAGCCACTTTGCCATTTGTATGCTTTATTGGTTACTCAGTTCATTACCTATTCATATGTTTTACTTCGACTTCAAATCTGATTTTGAAATGGCACTTGAAAAACTAGTATGTGTAGGTTGTTCAGTATTGCGTCTCTTTCGCAAAATTAAGCCAATATGAGCCCTTCCTTTGAATGACCTTATGCATAAATATTTTATTTGTGTAAGACTTGCGAGTACACTTGTACTCAGCCAGATGTTTGCTGGCCTTTTCAGGTGAGGAAGATTATGAGTCTGACGATCTTGTTAGTATGGACTTGGGTGACACTAACGAGTAGTGTGCTATCATTTAACCCCCAGTCGGTTGCCGATGGGTGATGGGCATACCACTACTGGTCTTTTGCTTAATTTACTTGCTTCCGCTGCTATTTGATACTTTACTTGAATTTGGCGGTCGGTAAATGCGTAATAAGTCGTAGACTTTGACTATTATGCAAGTATGTCTTTTTATCTCTTGTTGTATGCGTTGTATGGATGTAATCAACGTTGGATGAGGGTATGAGTATATTGGTCGTTGATCTTGGGAGCCAATATAAGTCATACTCATTGTTAATGGATTCCCATTTAACTCACTAAGTGTAGTGCTTCGAATCGAAAGAGAATCGACAATCATGTAGCGCTCGCAAAGGAGCAGCGCGCATGATCGTTGAGGCTCTAGTATTTGGATAAGCCCCTCACTTGGGTAGAGTTAAATTGGAATTCATTTACCGGAGACCCGTAATTATGTACCTAAGACCTTGTCTAATCTCGGTCTTGTGGAGATAATTACCGGGGTCCCCACAGCGTTGGTATCAGAGCTATACTGACTGTAGGTTAGAGGTAGCACTGTCGTTAAGTTAGTAAGTCCCTTGGTCAAATTATTTTGCAAATTATCAAAGTATTTTCAGAAAGTTTAAGTTAAGAATATCTTTTATTCCTTATCCATCTTAGTATCTTTCTCCCCTTATCCTGTTTTGGTTTATGAAACTAACTTACCTTGCCTTCTTGCCTTTAGATGAACCCTCGCACCTTGTCAGAAACTCAAGTGAAGGAGTGGATGGATACCGGCGTTCTGCGAGACATGATGTGGAGGGCGAACTTCACATATCAGCCCACTTATTCCATCTACCGTGATCGAGGACCAGAATGGAGGAATTTATGGCGTTGATAGATATCGTGGCTAGACAAGTCACGGGAGCATACCTTACCGCTTCCAGCGCGTGGTACTTGGAGGCCATGGCGTTACAAGAAGTGGCTTTGGTGGCCATGAGTCGTCTTCGCTACGACTGACGAGTTAGCCCGACCCCCATATGATCACTTTTTCGATGCGCGACGCGCGCTAGGGACGTGAACTCGTTTGCTAGGATCCGTTTGGGAGGACCCTCAAGTCGTGCGATTGGCGAGATTGGTTCACGTAATGGACCAAATGCATCGCGCATAGTGCATGAGTTATGGGAGACGCGTCGTCGTCTCATTATAGCTCAGAGCATTTGCGCTTATGCATGACATGAGGCTCATTCGTCCGGATGTCTTTGTATGGCGCTAATGAGGTTTCACCGTACATTTGCGCCGCGGACTATCGTCTTTCCAAGTAGGAGGCCATATCATTGGCGAGGATCCCCTTACGCCTCACCAACCCGGAGACCGAAGACACAGGATCCTCGATATCACCTCGCCGATGACTTTCCGGTGAACTTTGACCGAATAATATCTAGGCGATTAGGCGAGGAGCTCTATGTTTGAGCTTGTATCCTTAGGTTTATGTAATAGGGTAGTGGATGTCGAACTGTTATGTTTTATTTGCAAACACTACTATTTCAGTTGTAATCTTAAGCCTGCAGGCGCTTATGTACGGAGTAGTATCGATTTGGTTTTATGTTGCTTAATGTTTGGTGTTCCATTTGATGTTACAATTTTCATGCTCTTTGATATCGATTGTGCATATATGGTCAAGTGATGGCTTTTAATCTTGATTACTAACCATCCTTGTCTAATACAGGATGACAGGACCGACTACGCGATCAGGAGCCTGCGCGCAGGCTCCCCATCTAGGGCACCACGTCTAGCACACCTGAGCGATTTATACGATCAGGGACGATCGTCCCAAAGAACCGTTCGAGCATGGCGAGCCCTCTCGGCCGCCCCGTCCCCAGGCGGGCGGCACGAGGTGCTCCTCCGCCGCCATCCATGGTCGAGTTTATGATGATGATTGAGCGCAACCGGATGGACCGACCGGATGCTTGAGGCGATCGTGACGTAACACCGCTCCGGCTCCGTTCCGGCAGAGGAGCTGCCCGCACCGAAGCGCCCGGAGGTCTTGCGAAGTTCGGCGAACCAACCCTCCGACGTTTGCGGCGGCAGGACCCGATGGAAGCAGAGGACTGGTTGCACAACATAGAGAAGAAGCTGAACATTGCGCAGTTGTACCGGAGTTGAGAGAGTCTTGTTTGCCGGCTATCGGTTGGCGGAGTGCGGCGGCGTATGGTGGGATAGCTATTCCGCCATGCAGCCACCGCCACGTCGGACTTGGGACGAGTTCGTGGACGCGCCCGAGAGGCCCATATATGGAGAGTGCCGCTTATCAAGCGGCAGGTTCCTTGCCTTGAGGCGGGGCGGAGGACGATCGCGAGTACTGCATGATTTCAACTACTTGGCGGTATGCTTTGACGACGTCTCGATAGACGCGTCGTCGCGAATGAGTTCTTCCATGGGCTGTCAGGAGTTGCGGCTTGTTTTAGCTGCACATGATTTTAGGAGTTTCAAAGATCCGTCAACAAGGCGATAGTGGTGGAGCATGAGAGCATGACAGTGGATGAGTCGAGGAAGAGGAGGAGGGATTTACAGACGGCAGTGGCGAGTGGCGATTTTCTGTGCCGCGCCAGAGCTACCTCAGGCACCTCGTGCCCCAGCTTCAGCACCATCGAGGTCTCCTATGGCACCTTCACGACCTTCTCCACCGGCAGCTCAGCAGCCCAGCGGGGGCCAGAGACCACAGACTGGCGGGGCATACAAGCCCGGCGTTACTTGTTTCCACTGTGGCGTCAGTGGCCACTATGCTTGCATGCCTCGCCAAGCGGCGAGGATGCCCTGCACATACTCGCTCCGGCGCCACCAGCCCGGCTCCAAAGAAGGCCACCGCCACCACCACGAGGGAAGCACCTACTCCACGGCAAAGATGCACGTGGTCGCGTCAACCACGTCTCAACAGAGGAGGCGACCGACGCACTGACGTTGTGCTAGGTACACTACTTGTTAATTCGTGTCTGTGATCGGTTTTATTTGATTATGGAGCATCTCATTCATTTATTAAAATGAGTATGCTGCGATTAACCAATTCAAGATACATACACTTCACCCGCCTTATCATATTCGGTCCCGAGGTCGGTTTTCTACACCGATCAAGTCTGCGAGGACGAAAAATTGAAATACAAAATGTTAACTTTTCAAAGAAACTTAATAGTGATAAGTTCGGTGGGCATCGATGTTATCTTAGGGATGGATTGGTTATCTAAGAATCGGGGAAGATTGATTGTGCTTGTGGTCTATTTCAAAGTGACTAGCGAGGACGGCATCCGTGTCGTCTTTGCACCTTTAGTGGGTAGTTCTCACCTTTATGCTTTAAAGGCAGTACCTCTCGAAGTGGAGAAGGTACCAATAGTGAGTGAGTATCCCGATGTGTTCCTGAAGAACTTCGAGCATGCCCCGACCGAGAGGTAGAGTTTGTCATTGAGCTTGCACCCGCATCGCGCCCATCTCAAAAGGTCGATCGGATGCCGCCCAATGAGTGGCGAATTGAAAGAACAACTTAAGGAGTTGCAAGCCAAGGGTTTCATCAGGCCTAGCTCCTCGCCTTGGGGATGCCGGCGCTCTTTGTCAAGAAGAAATACAAGAGTCTACGGATGTGTGTTGACTACCGTCCGTTGAATGAGGTCACCATCAAGAACAAGTATCCGCTTCCGCGGATCGATGACCTATTTGACCAGCTTAGTGGAGCTCAGGTGTTCTCCAAAATTGACTTGAGGTTAGGCTACCATCAGATTAAAGTTAGAACCGAGGACATTCCGAAGACCGCCTTCTCTACTCGTTACGGTTTGTACGAGTACACAGTCATGTCCTTTGGTTTGACCAATGCCCCAGCCTATTTCATGAACCTCATGAATTCGGTATTCATGGAGTATTTGGATCAGTTTGTAGTGGTTTTCATTGATGATATCCTCATCTACTCTAAGTCTGATCTTGAGCACGAGCAACATTTGAGACTTGTGTTAGAAAAGCTTCGCCACCATCAGCTGTACGCCAAATTCAGCAATTGTGAGTTTTGGCTTCGAGAGGTTAGTTTCTTAGGACATATCCTATCTAAGGGCGGTGTCGCGGTTGATCCTAGTAAGGTGCAAGATGTCCTTGAGTGGAAGCAACCCAAGAGCGTCACTGACATTCGTAGTTTTCTTGGACTTGCGGGATACTACCGTAGGTTCATCAAGAATTTCTCAAAAATTGCAAAGCCTATGACCCAACTTCTAAAGAAAGGAAAGAAATTTGAGTGGGATGCAGAACGCGAGCAAAGCTTCCAAACCCCGAAGAATGCCCATGTGAGCTCCCGTGCTTGTTCTCGCTGCACATTCACAAGAGCTTTGATATCATCTTGTGATGCATCTCGCCATGGGCTCGGTTGTGTGCTTATGCAAGACGGCCGAGTGGTGGCCTACGCATCGAGGCAATTGAGGCCCCATGAGGCCAATTATCCCACACACGACCTAGAGCTCGCACTGTAGTTCATGCCTTGAAGATTTGGCGACATTACCTCGCCGGAATCGTTGCGAGATCTACACCACCATAAGAGCCTTAAATATATTTTCACCCAAGCCGACTGTACTTGAGACAAAGAAGATGGCTTGAGTTGATTAAAGATTATGATATGGGACTCCATTATCATCCGGGAAGGCTAATGTCGTGGCGACGCATTGAGCGTAAAATCTCAATGCAACTGCTTGTCGGTAACTCCTTTTCTGCGGGCTTATGTGTCGCATTGCAAGGCCTACACCGAAATAGTTGAAGAAGGTTCGCTTGCGGCCCTCGGGTGACTTGCACACTTGAGGACCAGATTAAGGAAGCCCGTAAAACGATTCGTATGGCTCAAATTTTAGAACAAATGAAGCAAGGCAAGGCTAAATGTTTTAAGCAAGATGCACAAGGTACTCTATGGTTTGGAAACCGTATGGTGGTACCATTTGATCGCCACTTGAGAGAATTGATTCTCAAGGAGGCTCATAACTCAAAATTCTCTATCCACCAGAGTACGAAAATGTATCAAGATTTGAAAAAGAAAGCGTGGTGGAGCCGAATGAAGCGCACGCTGCACAAGATGTGGCCGAGTGTGATCTATGTCAAAGAGTTAAGGTGAGCATTTGAAGCCAGTGGTACTCTAGATCCCTGCCCATTCCCCAGTGGAAATGAGAAGAAGTTGGCATGGATTTCATCACCGGCCTTCCTAGAACTAAAACTGGATTTGATTCTATATGGGTAATTGTAGACCGTTTGACGAAGGTTGCTCACTTCATTCCCGTCAAGACCACCTACCGTGGGGACAAGTTAGCGGAGCTTTACATTGCAAGAATTGTTTGTCTCCACGGTGTTCCAAAGGTGATAGTTTCTGATTGAGACCCTCAATTCACATCCTATTTCTGGGGATGCTTACATAAAGCGATGGGGACCAGTCTATCTTTCAGCTCCGCCTACCACCCGCAAACAGATGGACAAACTGAAAGAGTGAATCAGATTTTAGAAGACCTTCTCCGAGCTTGTGTACTGTCCTATAGCAAAAACTGGGAGAAGTGTTTGCCATTTGCGGAGTTCTCCTACAACAATAGTTTCCAATCAAGCATTGGATGTCACCCTTCAAGCATTGTATGGGAGAGCTTGTAGAACACCCTTGAACTGGTCCGGCGGGAGAGGCCATTTTATGGCCCAACCTTGGTGGAAGATCTTTCAAGAACAAGTTTGTGTCATTCGTGAACGACTTAGGGCGGCTCAATCACGACAGAAGTCATATGCCGACCGTCGTCGTCGCGAGTTGAGTTTCGAAGTGGACGATCATGTATACCTTAAAGTCTCTCCTATGAAAGGAGTACGTCGCTTCCAAATCAAAGGTAAATTAGCACCTCGCTATATTGACCTTTCCGATTCTAGCTAAGTTGGGATCGGTGGCATACCGCTTGGAGTTGCCACCATCACTTTCGAGCACGCATAACGCCTTCCATGTCTCCCAACTCAAGAAATGTCTTCGAGTCCCAACGGAAGCAACCGAGTTGGACGAACTCGACTTGCAACCCGATCTATCTTATCGAGAGAGCCCGATTCGTATCCTCGAAGAAACCGAGCGCAAGACGAGGAATCGTGACATCAAGTTCGTCAAGGTCCAATGGAGCAACCACACGGAAGATGAAGCAACTTGGGAACATGAAGACCGGATGCGAGCGGCATATCCAGACCTCTTCTCTACATGAAGTGCTTTTGTTTCAAGAAAGGAAAGGTAAAACATATCAATTTAAATTATAACATGACAACACTATCTTTGAAGGAAATCAAGACACCATAAATTATAACTTCTAATGAAAACTCTCTAATTCTTCTCCACCCAGATCTCGGGTCGAGATCTTTTGTAAGGGGGGGAGGTTTGTCACAGCCCCTAACTATTAAAATGGATCATAATGCATCTCACTAACATGCATTATCAAATTCAAATCATTTCATAATTTATTGTACTTGGAAAATCTCATTTCATATAAACATACACTTCAAATTTCGGTTTTCTTTTAGCATCTGTAATGAAAAGTTGTGATCATCATCTGGAATCAATTTATTTAAATACTACATTAATTCTCATGAATAAATATAATTTTTCCAAAATTTTTGGGACTAGTTTGAACCCAATTAAAATTCAAACAACATTCACAGACATACAACATGTTTGAATTTAAATGTCACAAATTTTAATATGAACAGAAGGGTTTTATAATTTTTATGGGAACTATATCTTCCCAGGAAACCCCACAAATTATTTCATGGTTTTAGGGATTTTATTTCTAATTATAGAGCCTTGGTCAAAATGGAAGTCTACTTTTAAATTTCAGTCAACTCTAAACCTAAACCCGACCTAGTACTATTCTCGGACTCGAGTCCGACTCGGCGACCGGACTCAACCCAACCACCTAAATGCACCGAGACATGCGACCCTTGGATCTAAGATCAACGGTCTAAAACCTCCCACCGGTTCGGCGATTCAAAACACCACCGAGCCTCGGCCATTAGATCCTAATCGAAGAGTACACATCGAGCCACGCCGCCCGCTTTCGCTCCGCACCTTGAGTCATCGCCATCGCGGGCCGACATTGCCAAGATCGTCTTCTCCAACGGCGCCACGCGCAAGACAAGAGCAGGGCTCCACGCGGTCGTAATGCGCTGAGCGCCCCTGACACCCCCTGCGCCACCACCCAAATGAGCCTATCCTGGAGCTTCTCCTCTGTGCGCCGCACCCGCTCCCACCGTCCTCTGTCCATATTACCCCTGCTCCTCCTTTAGCCTCACTTCTCCTCGCACCGAGAGGAGGAGGAAGCTTGTGCGTGCTCCCTACTTGGGTAAGCCTTAGTCCAATGCTTCCCTCTCCTCTAAGCTCTGTACCTTCCCTTTGAGCTAACTCAACCTTTGTTGTGGTGCTCAGAGCTCGAGACCGCAACCGTGTCTTCGGTAGACTCGAGCGCGCTCAAGGCCACCTTTGTGCGAACTTTATCTCCAGTGAGTTCTTACCTGTCATTTGTGCGTCAGCTTGTATGCTTGGACGTAATATTCTTTTCCCCTCAACTTATGGCTTGCTTGGTTCACGGAGCTGCGAATTTGGATTTTCCCCATTTTCGGCCGACAACACTGTTCATCATCCAAATTGATTGATTCGGTGAGCCATAGTCGAATTCTTCCTGATGCTACACTCTACCCGCTTCACCCAACCTTACCACACCTCTACTTTGCAGTCTTGTGGCCAGGAGTCCTATCCTCGTGGAGCTTGTCGCCACCGTCACCATTGCTGTGGGCATCTCACCTCCAAGCTTCTCCGGCCACTCCATCTCTCTGGTGAGCTTCAGTGATGTGAGGACCCCAATTTATTTGGCTTGTAATGCTTAACCAACCACCTGGTCCTAGAATCACAAGTCAAATAAACTGAGCCTCGAGATATGTATACTTCCCAGCAAAGCGATACATACCTCTCCACAAAATTATGCATCAACTCCATTACAAACATAGAGTCCAAACATTACACTACTAAACAGAAAGTAACAGCAGTAAAGTTATTACAGACAATGGCCGACTGGCCACAAGATACACAAATAACAGAAAGAAGTTAGAGGAAGCAAAAGTGCCATAAGATGGCTATAAACAAAGCCAATCAGTGTGCCTTCAACCCACAAGGCATCTGACCGACCGCCAAGCCTAGTCGTCGGACACGGCGGCAACAGAACTCACGTAAGTGAGGCCCTTGGGGCTCACCTCCTTCCTCTGCAACAAAACATTAAGCAAAGCACTGAGTACAAAGATTGTCTTTGTACCCGCAAGACTAACATGTGAACTAGCGCACTGCTCATATTCTACATACTGAGCTTATTTGGTGGAGGCCATATGTTTCATTTGCATAAAGCCAACTTTATTTGTAATAATGTAATACTGATTTAAAGGCAAGTTTGCAATTCATTTTAATGTTGAAATACAGAAAGGTAATAATAACAAAAGAGTAAAGAAAACAACCTAGAAGTGACTATCCCAATAGTCACCACATCATAGCACGAATCCTGCATTCGCACTCACAAATCAAGTTTTAGTTAAAGGTTGTAGTCTAACTCTTGAAAAGCTTACCCAAGCGTGTCCATCACCTAGGACGAGGCTATTCGAATAGTTTTTAACCGCAGGGTGTACCATGCACTCCACACTTGCATCGCTTTAAGCCAAAGCACACTCCGAAGGTATGCTGGCCCACTAAGTCCTACGAGACTTTTCCAATATTGTGTATTAACTACGAGCCGCTCGTATGGATAGAAATCCATACGCTTACATGGTAAAGCCGAAAAGACAACTACCCACTCGGGATAAAGCTTTTGGTCAACTACCATGCTCCCAACACCATCCCTCCTGCGACCTCCCGCGACCGAGCCAATACACGCCAAAGTACTAGGTCAAGAGAGGTCCCATATACTCTAGTGTGGTTAGCACGCCGAAATGCTGGATAAAAATTCACTCACAAGATGTTCGGTCCTTAATTGACCGGGCACCTTTCCATCACACCCAACAGATCACACCCATCTTACCATTGTGCGCGTCTAAATCATTTTTGGTTTTCAATTTTAGTTTTGCAATTAACATAGCACAAGATGGATTATAAGAACAATAATAATAAAAAAATTATGTGATCGGGATCATTGACTAAGTCGATGATCGCCAAGTCTACCGAAACTAAGCATGGCTAAGCAATCAACTCGTAATCTACTAAGTGATAAGAGTTCATCCAACGAACTCTAATCACAGCAAGTAACCTAGGCTCGTAGTAGAGATCAATATTTCACCTACAGGATATGCAATCACGGATTTAGCTAATCAATTTAACACAAATTAAGCAATGCATACATACAATTGAAACAAAATATTAGACTTTAAAATACCGATAAACATGATCAAACCGCTTTTCTGGCTCATTGCTCAATATGCTCAACTCATTGCAGAGGATCGTTCTCGGGGTTACCGCAAATGTCGAAGCCTAACGATTGAACAAATAACAACGAATAAGAACGAATAACACCGGCAAAACTCAAACATTCAAAAACAAACACAAATTCGTACACAGAAGCTAGACCATCACAATAGGAACAACAAATTAGCGACTACGGAGATGATTTAAATTAGACATGCCATCATGATGGATCTACCTAAACTCACTTACTTACCAAGTTAACTGCAAAATCAAGCAAAAACAAACCTCTTACATGTTTTAATTTTTTTGACAGACTTTGATGGTGATTGTGTGCACATCTATTATTTAATCATCAAGTTAACACATCAAAACAACTAGCTACTCTAAAACAACCATTATTAGATAAGATCACATGACCTACAAGAAGCTATTGAAAACACTAACTAGTCAAGTATCCAACTATGAGATGCTAAACAAAATTTTCTATTTAAGATAGGGTTTTAAAGACACTCAGCTATTCATACACCTAAGCATCACACCGAGATATTGCAAGGCTAACAAATTTCAGCATGCGGCTACTACAAAGCCTTACTATACTTGTAAAAGCAAGTACAGAGACAAACAACAGGATCATCTAACCACCTCTTTGATCATTCAGACAACAAGAGCTTTGAAACTTAATGATACTAACCAACTGACTTCATACTAACCATTACTACTAAGGAAAGTCATCAAACACTAACCAGATTTGAATAGCATAAGCATGAATCCAATTTCAGGTCAGTTTACTGACAACAGAAAAACGACAACAGAGAAGCATACAGAGAACTAGAACTAAAATGCTTTCAAACTTCCAATACCAATTTTGATCATGCAAGAGAGTGAACTAAAGAACATTCCTAATCATGATTAGAAACTAAAGAACTGGTTTTGAAGGAGTGGGCCCCACTGTCATACAGACAGAGAGGAGCACAACCGAAGAACAGAGAGGCTCGGGCGGCTCTGGACCTGGATTCGTCGCCGGTGAAGGAGTGGCGGCGCGGTTGCGACGACGGCCAAAATGGGTTGCTCGAGGACCACTGAAGCTGAAGGTGGTCTCGAGGCACGGAGAGTGCATCGCGCGGCGTGGCGACAAGCGCGCGGCCGCCGTGGAGGTGACAAGGGCGCATCGCGCGAGAAGAAGAAGGTGAAAACTAGCGCGCATGAGCATCAGTGGGTTACCAGGAACTCACCGGGATGACGCGGAGCTCAAGTGGCTGCCGGAGATGGCCCGGCGACGAGAACCTGCGGCGGCGATCAAGGGGTCATCGAGGAGGGAGCAACCTGAGCAAAAATAGGGGAAAAGAGAGATGGAGATAGCTCGAGTGAGTGCACTAGATGAAGTAGCGCAAGCAATTACTCTAGGAACCAACTCACCGGAGATGGGAAGAAGATCCAACTTTCTACCAAGAAGAAGGACACCAAAATTCAACGGCCCCTGCGAGTGAAACTCAAAATTAGCCGAGGGGAAAACATGATAGGGATCGGAACACGATATGACGCGCAAAGGAGAAGATGAGCTTCACTGGTTGTGGTGTTGACACGGCGGTGGCGGCACTGATGCGTGCACGAGCTCGAGCACTACAACGATTTGAGCTCGGAAGGAGCAATGGGTGATAGGGGATGGCTTAATGGTGTCTAAAGAAGGAAGAGGAGCTTTGGGCGAGCTTAAGTAGGGAAGAGGCGGAGGAAACAAGAGGCAGAGCTCACGGCACCGAGACGCATGGAAGAAAAAGCGGCGAGTTAGAGAGGTAGATGACGAGCGATTAATGGCGCACGCAGGTATGGGCTAGCGGATGATGCGGAGGTGAAGCGCGCGAGGAAACCGAGAATAGACGGCGAGGCGAGGTGGCGCGATGCACGCCGCCGCCGACTCACTCTCAGCGAGAGGTAGGTGACGACCTGACAAGTGGGGCCCGTCTGTCAGCGACAGCAAAGCGGCGCGAGCCAGAGTCAAGCGCGGCGTGAACAGTTGGTCTGACTCGATCAAGAGAATGTCGACCGTTGGATCTAGGATGGACGGCCGAGATCAATGTATGCATTCGGACAGGTCGACGAGACAAGCGATGTGGACCGTGCGATCTCCATCGGACGGCTGATAGCCATCGGGCTCGTGCGGTGCAGCTAGGCGGTGCGACCGAGTCAAGTGGCGCGGTCGGACTCGAGCTCGAGTTGGGTTCGAGCCCGATAAACAGTGATTTCAGATTTGATTTCAAAAGGCTGAGCGGGTTTGGGGAATTTTTAGAGATAGCTCCCGAGCTCCAAAAATTCCGAAATTTTTATGGTAGCTACGAGGGACAGAGGAAAACCTTGTGAAATTTTTCCAGGAGTTCTCATGCGCTAGATTTCTCCCAATAAAATTCACAAGCTGCTGTCCAGAGGTTTGACCAGATTTTGGAATAGTTTGACTTGCTCTTTTGAAATAGCAAACAAAATCTAAAAATTGTGAAATTTTTCAGAGAGGTAGATAGGATGATCAAGATGATAGAAAAAATTAATTTCAGAGGATGATCACAGGTTTGAAGGCTAAGAATTTGCTGACAACAGTTTCCATTCACAAGAATTTAATTCTAGAAAATGGAAATTGCTAGGGAAAATTTGGAAAACTACCAAATGATTTGATGAGACAACAAAAGTTTTTATTTCTCCTCAAAATTTTACATTTGAAATACAAACCCTAAGTTAGGGCTGTTACAAGTGACCACTCTCATAGCTTAAGCATGTGTTATTTAGCTCTAAAATGAACTAGGTTGGCACATGCACGTTAGTCGAGGTCACCGCCGCTGCGCGGTTAGCCGCCAGTCTGGGCCATCTCGATCGGCGCCACCACCACCTTAAGATCTGCAATGCTTCAAGGGTTCCATTCTCGCCCTTGGCGCGGCGTGGTCGGAACTCGGCGAGGCTCTGATCAAAAACAAGCTAAACTGAGCTCCGTTGTCGGGAGCTCCAACCGTGTTGTGGTGTTTTAATTAGGCAAATCTCGGTTGGGTTAGGTAAAGCAATGATTAGTCATTAAATGACTGTCTTAAGAAGCAAAATGAGTCGCTTACATGCGGGCCCCGCGCACAGAAATCAGAAGCGTTAAAAGAAATGTGTGAGAGGCTGACTGGTGGGCCTAGCCCGATGATTCCGCGCGCTGCGCGCAGCGTGCGTGGATCTGGTCCCGTGGACCGTGCCATCGACGCCAGGTCCCACTGTCGCTTCACGAGTTAAGTCCGAGTTAAAATCGTAAATCGCACCGCTCATCTGCCCGCAAGACATCGACTGTGGCTAGCGCGGCGCTCGGTAAGAAAAGCATTAGCCGCTTAAGAAATTCTGAGAATGAATTATTGATACACTGAAAAATATGAATAACTTCTAAAATGCATAACTAAGTCATTTTAACTCCAAATCACATGAACCCACTTCTGGAAATTTTCATTTTTAGTAAAATTTATATTAAAATTAGTTTCAAACTTGTCTCTGTAGCAGAGAGCTTTATTTGGAGATTAATCCATTAAAACCATTATTTGTACAATAGAAAAAGGACTGATAACTTCAAAATTCATAAGTAATTATTGGAAACTCCGAAAACAGTGAGACCACTTTTGATAATTTTCATTTTCAGTGAACTTAATTCTAAAAATGGTCTCCATATTACCTCTGTCACAGAAACTATTTTTGGGAGAATATAATCTTTAACTCCATTATTTTTATACTATAAAAGGCTGATAACTTTGAAAATCAATAACTAAATCATAAGAACTCCAAATGGGACAAACTCAACTATTCTGAACTTGTATTAATATTACCTATTTACCTATGTAATCCTTTACCCCACCACTGTTCTACAAATTTTGGCCAAATAATTAAATTACATAACTTAGGTTAATGAAACCGAATTTCAAAATAGCATAACTTCCAATTCATAACTCCAAATGGAATAATTCTTTTACCTAAATCCATCTAAAAACATGACCTAACTACTGTAGAAAAATCATGTATTTTTGAGCATTTTGGTTTTTTTTGTCTTCTGTGATTTATTTGAGGTTATAATTATATAGATCCCGAGCATATTGATATCGACACTTACGCTACTGAGAGTGAGAAGCTACTGTACCAGCAAGGCAAGCATCCTTTGAACTTTCTTTTGCATCATATTTGATCCCAGTTTTGGTTAAGTTAGTGCAATGATAATTGCTTGCGTGCTATTTTGATAATGTCGCTATTTTTGTGATGTATAGTTAGACACATCCTATTATCTTGTCATTGTGGCTATCCATGAATTATTCCCATACTGAAATGCTTAAGATAGGATGTATGAGTTTATTTTGTTCGAGTCACTTAGCCATGCAAGTCTAGAATCAGTAGTTGATTGTCGGAATAACCCGACAATTATGGGATACACACCACTGTGATTATATACCTTTGTTTCAAATATTTGTATATGTTTAATGAGTTAAATTTTATCTTTTAAATGAGCTTTTGGTCTGGACAAGTGTTGGTTAGTGATGGTGCTTTGTGCACGAGATTTGGGTATGTGGTTGACTTGTCCGACAATTAAGGACCGAACTTTGGGTACCATTGTTCAAGCAACACTCGTGCTATCACACGCGGTATATGGGTGCCGTATGGTTAAGTAGGGGAGGGTTTTGTTGTGTTGAGTCCCACGGTGGTGAAATTGTAAGGGCATGGGACCGTGAAATCCTATGTTCCTTTTGGGCCGATAGGACATGGAGGCCGTAACGTCTTGTGTTTCCTAGGAGCCCTGGGTTGAGGGACTTAGCTCAATGGGATCTTCTTGCTAAAACGATCATATCTTGATTTACTTACCGGCATACCATAGGAAGTATGCTATATTCGGAGGCATCCGGAGGCTAACGGGCTAATCAAGTCGTGTGGGTAAAGTAGTACACCCCTGCAGGGTATAAATCTATTCGAATAGCCGTGTCCGCGGTTATGGACGACCGCTTGAAATTTGTGGCTGCTTATTGTTAGACTTGGAATTAAAATTGTGGGTGAACTTGGTAATTATCATGAATGGGATGTTCATGTTGGTGTAATATCAAAGTGGGAAGCCACTTTGCCATTTGTATGCTTTATTGGTTACTCAGTTCATTACCTATTCATATGTTTTACTTCGACTTCAAATCTGATTTTGAAATGGCACTTGAAAAACTAGTATGTGTAGGTTGTTCAAGATTAGCGCCTCTTTTCAAAATTAAGCCAATATGAGCCCTTCCTTTGAATGACCTTATGCATAAATATTTTATTTGTGTAAGACTTGCGAGTACACTTGTACTCAGCCAGATGTTTGCTGGCCTTTTCAGGTGAGGAAGATTATGAGTCTGACGATCTTGTTAGTATGGACTTGGGTGACACTAACGAGTAGTGTGCTATCATTTAACCCCCAATCGGTTGCCGATGGGTGATGGGCATACCACTACCGGTCTTTTGCTTAATTTACTTGCTCCGCTGCTATTTGATACTTTACTTGAATTTGGCGGTCGTCGTATGTAATAAGTCAGACTTTGACTATTATGCAGTATGTCTTTTTATCTCTTGTTGTATGCGTTGTATGGATGTAATCAACGTTGGATGAGGGTATGAGTATATTGGTCATTGATCTTGGGAGCCAATATAAGTCATACTCATTGTTAATGGATTCCCATTTAACTCACTAAGTGTAGTGTCAATCGAAAGAGAATCGACAATCATGTAGCGCCGCAAAGGAGCGTGCACGCATGATCGTTGAGGCTCTAGTATTTGGATAAGCCCTCACTTGGGTAGAGTTAAATTGGAATTCATTTACCGGAGACCCGTAATTATGTCCCTAAGACCTTGTCTAATCTCGGTCTTGTGGAGATAATTACCGGGGTCCCCACAGCTTCTCTCTTATGTATATTAAGGGGTATACTCAAGAACTATACAAAGGTATATTTACCCATAATAAGAATTATAGATAAATAATTAAATAAGGATTATTAGATCCTCGTCACATACATAAATGAAAATTCAGAATATATGACAAATTCACATATTAGTAAAGAATTATATATGAATATTTGCTAAAACTATGCTAAAACCGCTAATTTTACGACAAGTAGTTCAATACCTCTGCAAAGAAATTGGCATACCCATCCCTAATCCTACAGTTGTTGCTATAGAAGACAGCGTAGTCATCCCACCCATCCACACTACAGCCGGTGCTCATGCACCGATGGTCGTCCTCCAACAGTGTCCACACTCGGCCTAGTAGCCCGACCATCTTCTTCCACACCGCCGCCTGGACTATGTCCGTGGCGAGCCTCTAGCACCGCCTACACTCCCGGTTGATCCTCTTGGTCGTCTTGCACCCATCACCGATTGGCTTGCCCTCGACCTGGCTGATGTAGTGCTTCCCAACGTCGCGCGTCTCGCCGGCCGTGTAGAGGAGGAGGCCGGGCACGTAGATTGCAACCTTGTGGCTGGCGACGGCCGCTCATTCAAGGAACACGAGGCCATGCTGCATGTCTTGGGGCCCGAAGATAAGATCGAGGCCGACGATAAAGCAGGCCACCGAGTTGCCGACGCCGGCCAGGTGGTTGACGATGGCGAGGTAGCGCTCATTGTTCTGCCACTTTATCGCCTCCTCCCGCTCCAGCACCACGTGCCTCCCCACAGTGCGCTCCTTGGACGCCTTGTACATGACCTTGCAACTAAAATTCAAGACAATAGAATCTTAATACAAGAATTACTCCATAAGAGAAAATTAAAAAGTCAAATTAAGGTCGTTGTTGCTAGTCAATTCAGTTCAGAACTGGATATTGGACACAAAATGAAATCAACACGAGATATTTTTGCGCCGTATCAACTAATATGACTTTTCGGTTTTTCTCCTTTTTATAAATTTTTAGAGGAATTACAATCAATTTCTCTATCAAAACCTGAAACCGAAACAAACACCTAAAGCTTTCCGACAACTAAGATGATATGCTACAGTCATCTTCAGAAACTAACTCTGAATAAAAATATAACAGAATACTGACTCCTTTTAGACCTACCAAAAACAAAAGAACAAAATACGTACGTGGATTGTAGGCTGCAGAGGTGGGCCATGGGCTGAGGAGAGCTCACGACCACAAGGTTGACGATGTGGACGGCGACATCATGAGGAAGAGTGATGACGATCGCTGACCTCCTCACCTTGGTCCTCGCCGTCATGCTCCGCGTGCTCACCATGGCGTACGTATTCAATACCATGCGTGCTCACCATAGCGCGCGATGATCATTCTTATAAAACATAGAAGAGACGATCGTAACATTAGCGTGCGAGACGAAGAGTAACGTCAGTGCATGAGATGAAGAGACGCATCGTGCGGGAGCCGAAAGATTGAATGATCACAGACGGTTCTTATTAAAAACCGTCTGTGATGAGACCTCCAGCTTCAGTTGTAAACATAGAAAAAGGAGCGTCAACTGTATTTATGAAAAATAATTCCCAAAAAGATGCTTTGATTACCAATTGATGAGGACATGACCTCTATGGATACAACCATATTTGCTATGTTTAATGTTCTAAGTATAAGAGCTCATACGCTTCACTTAAATTATCAGCACGATGTCACTTTTGGTCCAAGACAAGCAAGCAGTTCGAGCTGGACCTATTTTGGAATCCAATTCGGCCTCCGGAATCAGCCTGACAGCACCAACTTAAAACAGACATAACTTTCACATACGGAGTCCGTTAGAGGTCCACGAGTACTTGATTGAAAGCTTATTTCGTCCTCTTTCCAACGGATCCAGCCTCACATCCAAATTCCTTCTGGGCTGATCGCAATCATCAAAAGAAGACGTAATATCACTTGTTTGGGCCAATTTGGGCTTTGTAATCATACTGAACTTGGCCCATCCGTCGACGCCCACTTGGGGCGTGGTTACTGTTCACGTGAACAGTAACCCGCGAATTTAGTCCCGCCCGCTGGTTCTTTTAGATTTGTGGCTCTTCCTCCCTATATAAGGAGGCCACACCCTCTAGTTTTCTTGGATTTTGTTTATGTTTAGTTTGCCTTCGTTGCAACTTGTATCTTTTGCGTGTGTCGACTAGACCACCCAATTAAGATCCTTATTCGAATCCCAACTCAATTCAAATATTTCAATTCATATTTGCAATTTCAGATTGCTTATTTATCTTGTTCTTGCGTGCTTCTTGGTGTATGCGTGAATCGACCTTCGTGGTCGTCATCCGGTATTCGTGCACGGTTGATAACGACTTGTCAATCGGTTCAGCGATTGCGTGGTTTCGAGCCTTGCGTGTTCGTAGCCAAGATCGTGAGAGTTGAGCGACGCCACCGAACTTATCGTTCTCATCGAAAGATCGGGCCAACAATCGACCTTCGGGTTCATCGGTGGTATCGAGCTACAGCTTCTTGGTGAGAAATCGCACTTTAGTAGTAGATTTATTTTTCATACCTAGAGTCCGAAAATTGCCCTATAAAATTCTCATCTATCATCCATACCGAACCAATCTGAGCCATTGCAATTTTCTTTCGGTATTTTGCTTGTTGAATCATTGGTTGCATCGCCGTGTCTAGTTGCTGATTTCTAGTTCTAGTTATTGTCTAGTTAGTCTTTGTCTAGTTGCATCTCGTGTTTCCTTTGCGCCGCTTGATCGTTCGCTTAGGGTCTTAGTTTTTGCATCTAAAACAGAAAATTCGTGAGTTAGAACTCCTCTAATCCGCACCAAAACTAGAAAATCCTTACTGTTGTTCATCTGAAAAAGAGAGGGTTGCTGTAATCTTTTGGGAGAATTGATATTATTTGCGACTTGCGATAAACCTTAGGGCCGACCAAATATTAGAAGGAAAAAAGAGGCAGCCGCATAGAACAAAAGCCGCGGTCAAAAAAAAAAAAAGAGAAAAGAAAAGTGCATGAAAATTGGTAGATACCTTCTACATATAACCAAAAGCTTCTACAAAAAAATTCAGCAAGTTTGGCCCACGGGTTTGAAAGATATAGCAGTTTCAAATTTAAACCCGAGACGGATTCGAGTCCGAGTAGAATTCCGTATCCGAGACACCTTCAGTAAAACGGGCATAATTTTTGCATACGGTGTCCGTTTTTGACGTTCTTGTGCTCGTTTCGAAGCTAATGACGAGGCGCATCTTTTCCATATAAGACACTTGTCGCCCTCCAAGTGCCCCAAAATCGGCCATCTTCGGCCCTGAATTCGCGTCGCAAGTTTTCAGTTTCGATTTTTACCGTTTCCTTCGATCTTCCTTTCGAATTTGGAGTTCGCCTCAACTGGAAAGTTGTAGATCTCGTCGAAACCTTTCAGAAGAGTATATATAAGCCATATAAAACTTTTTTGTCATCATTTGAGACTAGCTATTGTTTCTGCTCAATCTAGAGGGTTGTTTACGTTGCACGTTATTCTGCTTTTGTGCTCTACATCGCGCAAACAATCTTGTGCCCATAGAAAGAGGTTTGAGTAGTTGGCTAGCGTCTCTCCTAGCACTTGTTGTGAGATTTTTCCTCACTTACATCAAGTCACATTGATCGTTATGCAGCGCATACATACACTTCTCTACATCGGGCTTTGATTAGCTAGCTTTGATTAGGCTAGGATCAGCAACATTGGCTAGTACTTTGAAAAATCTTTCAACTTGCATTAACTGATTTGATTATTGCTGATCCTTGCTACTATATTGAAGCCTTCCAAGCTCCACTTCCTACTAACTCAGCAGGTGTCATTCCTCGCAATCGTTGGACTATTCACAGGTGAGAGTATCACGAACCAGCCACCGGTTGTACCACTTCCTTGCTACATTGGTAAGAGCTTGTAAGAACTTGGTAAAAGGTTAAGTGTGAGTGACTGTTGAAAACTCTAGAACCTAGTAGTTCATAGTGACATATACATTGCGATTTGTTCCCTTGTTTTATACTAACTATGACAGGTTCACGAGATGATTACAAGATAGATCCACGCCTTCTTCGAGCCATTGAACGGAGCGCAAGAAAGTCCACGAGGAGATGCACGCTGAGACGCGATTATCCACCACGGAGGTACATGAATGTGATAGTACGTCCGTAAAACTAAACTCACTATGCCTTCTTTTACTGGTAAATTTGATCCTAATGCCTATATTGACTGGGAGATAGCTTTAGACAAAGAATTTGAATATTATGATTTGTCTGATAGGCAAAAGATTAAAGCTGCCACTAGTGTTTTTATTGAAGATGCAATACTTTGGTGGAAGCATCTACATAGACATGGAAGAGTGCCTCAAACATGGCATGCATTAAAGAAACTTTTGAGAGATGAATTTGTTCCTAAATATCATGCTGATTATTTGTTAGCTAGATTACAACGTTTAAAACAACGTTGTAGAACTGTAAGGGAATACTATCATGAATTGAAAACTCGTTTGTTGCGTTGTGGCTTAGAGGAACATGTCAAGCTACAGAGAATAGATTCTTAAGTGGGCTTAATCAAGAAATTCAGGACATTCTTGTTCACAAAGAATATAATTCCTCCTCATTTGTTTATACTTGCTTGTAAGGTTGAACGCCGATTGAGGAGAAATTGAGAATGCTTGATGATAGGGAACATGAGAACAAACCTATGTTTGTGTCTTTTCTGTGACTAACAATTTGCGTGAAGTTGAGAACCATGCCAAAGAGGAGAATGAGCCGATTGAACCATCGACTCCATTGGTTGAGAAGGAAGATGAGGAGATGGATGCACCTACATCATCCGAGGAGAGCCAAAAGGTAAAGATTATGGTGCTATCATCACTCAAGGTGAGTATGCTTGTGAAGAACTACAATTGTCCACTGCTCGTGCTATTTTAGAGCAAAAATTAGTGGAAAATAATTCGATATGCACATATTTCAAGTAGAGAATACAGATCGCATTGATTTGAGTGCACCATGTGATAAAATTGTTGATTTACGTGCGACTTGAGTGCACCATGTGATGAAATAATTGAATTACCTACTGTTTTGAGTGATTCATGTGATGAGTTAATCACATATAATGATCACGTGGAATTGATTAGACATAAAGAAATTTTGACTAGAATTTCTCCTACGGATTCTTTGTATTACATTATGTTGGATTCACCTATGAAATTGACACATGCTATGGAGAAAGTTTCTGAAATCGCATGTTCAAAATGTTTGTCTAGTGACTACACCCCTGGGTATAAGTTTAATTTGATTGGAGATTATGGTATAGATGATCAATTTCTTGTTTATCGAATATGCATAACTTGTGATTACATTGATGAATTGAAGCTTGCTGTTTTGAACAACAATTCTTATGTGTCGAATATTGTTCATTATGAGAGAAAATTAAAATTTAGTGATCATTCAATGCCCATGTGTTCATCTCTTATTGCACCATCTAGTATGGACAATCTGCATCATGATGTCGAAGTATGGAAGAATTTACACATCCTTTCACCCTTGCTAGATGAATTTTCTATTGCTCGATTGAAATATGATAATATGAATGAACTTTGTTTGATTACAAAAGTTGTAGATTTGCCCATATGTGCTACCACTACAAGTTTACAACTTCAGAGATTTGAATTGCATAAACGCTTCACTTACATTTGCAAAACTAATTGCAATAATTGTTGTGTGAGAACTTTTGTTTTGATTATTCACATATATGATTGTTGCTGTCTTCTAACATTAATGGTGCAACAACGAAGAACTGTTAAAACAGATGACATATACATATATCATGCATACACTTTGGCTTCTTTGTTACCCTATTTTCATTTTTATCAAAAGCCGAGGACGGCTTTGTTTTCAAGAAAGGGAGGATGATGAGGACATGACCTCTATGGATACAACCATATTTGCTATGTTTAATGTTCTAAGTATAAGAGCTCATACGCTTCACTTAAATTATCAGCACGATGTCACTTTTGGTCCAAGACAAGTAAGCAGTTCGAGCTGGACCTATTTTGGAATCCAATTCGGCCTCCGGAATCAGCCTGACAGCACCAACTTAAAACAGACATAACTTTCACATACGGAGTCCGTTAGAGGTCCACGAGTACTTGATTGAAAGCTTATTTCGTCCTCTTTCCAACGGATCCGGCCTCACATCCAAATTCCTTCTGGGCTGATCGCAATCATCAAAAGAAGACGTAATATCACTTGTTTGGGCCAATTTGGGCTTTGTAATCATATCAACTTGGCCCATCCGTCGACGCCCACTTGGGGCGTGGTTACTGTTCACGTGAACAGTAACCCGCGAATTTAGTCCCGCCCGCTGGTTCTTTTAGATTTGTGGCTCTTCCTCCCTATATAAGGAGGCCACACCCTCTAGTTTTCTTGGATTTTGTTTATGTTTAGTTTGCCTTCGTTGCAACTTGTATCTTTTATGTGTGTCGACTAGACCACCCAATTAAGATCCTTATTCAGAATCCCAACTCAATTCAAATATTTCAATTCATATTTGCAATTTCAGATTGCTTATTTATCTTGTTCTTGCGTGCTTCTTGGTGTATGCAGGAATCGACCTTCGTGGTCGTCATCCGTATTCGTGCACGCTGATAACCACTTGTCAATCGGTTCAGCGATTGCGTGGTTTTGAGCCTTGCGTGTTCGTAGCCAAGATCGTGAGAGTTGAGCGACGCCTACCGAACTTATCGTTCTCATCGAAAGATCGGGCCAACAATCAGACCTTCGGGTTCATCACCAATGATTTATTAGGAGTAGATTCTAATAAATCCTATCTGTCGGACTTCCATCTTTATTTATTAATTTAATCTTACCACAAGTTGTTAAGCCTATAAATAACCATCAGAAGGGCAGAACTAAGAAAAAATCACTCACAAACTTCCCATCTTTTCTTACTTCCATTTCTTCTTAAAGTTCTCATCTCCATACCCTTCTAGTAAGACAAAATTCACGAAACAAATTGACTTTTCGACCACCGTGCATGGAAAGAACAAAATCCATTGATGATCGATCGACTACTTCAATTTAGGTGGTCGGAAAGTCAATTTGGTCTATGGATTTAAAGTCTTCAAGAAATTGGTAGAAGATCATATCCCTACTGTCAGGTGAGTACTTCACTGTCTATGATGTGTAACTTTTGATCGATCGATCACGTGAAGTACTACTTTTGCATTCTTCTGTTGATCAGAAGTTACACGTCAAGACAGTGAAGTTACACATGATACGAAACAAGGTGCCTACCAGATTACATATCTTCTGCTTTCTTCTACTGGGGAAACCAGCTCCAATTTGACCACTTTAAAGGATCAATCCGGCCTGATCAGGAGTGGTTGGAATAGGCTAATCAGTTATTTCTAATTACAGACAGTTCCAATAAATAACCGTCTGTGAATTTAGTAGTATCATAGACGGTTCTGTTCTTATTCAGAATCGTCTATGATACTTCACAGACGGTCTTCAATATGAACCGTCTGTGATATTACCTCTTCACAGACAGTTTTTAATACAACCAGTAACATAGATGGTCTCTAAACTAAAACTGTCTGTGATTGCATGAGGCGTCTAGTATTAGCCTTTTTTGTAGTAGTGATCCAATAGATACATCTGAATATAACCTGCAGAGGATGGTCAATAACTTTCTTGTCGAAATGGCATCATTACGACATAACCATATAGACCAGCATAGTGCAGCCGCCCCCACCAAAATAGTTGCTTTTAAATCCAAAGATATTCTGAATATTATTAGGTATGTTAAGATTAAAAGCAATTTGGACTATGCGCCAAGCGAAACGGGCAAAACGACAATCAAAAAACAAATATTGTATGGTCTCCTTTTGATCACAGAAACAACAATTTGTGTCACCTCTCCAATGCCATTTTAATAAATTATCCTTAGTCAAAGTAACTCCTCTACAAAGGTACCACAAGAAAATTTTATCTTTAGGGGTACTTTAACTTTCCATAACTTTTGACATCGAAAACGACAATTGGTATCACCCAAAACAACATACCTATATTTGACGGAAAATTATCCATTCCTATGCAAATTCTATTGAACTGTATCCTTATTCATGGTAAGATGAGTATTGGCTATTCTCACCATAAGATTATTGAAAGCCATAAGATTATCTGTTGTGTTGCTGCCTCTGTCAAGGATAGAATCGATCCCATGCGGCAATACTGCAACCAGATTACTCCACACCATCTTTTCCAGTGAAAAGCATTTCGACCTGCTTATGTTCATGCAACAAAATGTATTTCAACAATTTTTAGAGCATTTGCCATGATGTTAAAATGTATTTATTCAATATACCTGAACCAAATTAAGTGTTACAATGAACAATCAAAAACAAATGTGAACAAAATGTAGATCGTCTATGTGTAAAATTATTGGAATGGAATGTTGTTAGTTTTTCACCTTCTTAGCAACCACTTGCACCACTTGACTAAAAATTTGACCATCCGTGTAAACCACCGCCACTTGGCCAATGCTAACTCGACAACCTTGGAATGTGAAGCATGAAGGACAACATCATACAACCCTGTATTCAAAAAGAAAATTGAGAACTCAGGTAAGAATGTAAAAAAATAAATATTTACTTGAATGCATAACCATATAAGCATCATACAAAGACATTTTATAGACATATAACAAATGTGCCATTACAGACAGTCCAGAACTGTAGCTAACATACCATCCTCAATATGATATTCCCTAAGAAATTGATATGAGAAAGGTCATATGTGGATCTTAGTTTGCCACTGATTAACACAAAAACTTATGCATTATAACATATAGTTATAAGATGGCAAAACAAGTTTTGATACATCAAGAAATAGTTAATTGTATTTTTCACCCAATCTCGAATTCACATTAAGCCATATAATTTCATAAATATAGCCATGATTAGCACCAAACTCATGTGTTAGACAATCGATTCCATTTGCATGGTCGTCTGTTCATCTGGTCACCCAACAGGCAGAAGCAAAGATTGAATGACTTACTACAGATAACATACGGAGAGCAAATGTGTCCTACCACCACTACCGATGGTCGCCGCTACCTCAACCACCACGAATCTACTGCTCCATTGCCATTGCTGGCCATTATTGTTATTGTTCGTGGTGTTTGGTGGTGGCATTGATAAGTAGAGCCTCTTGATGTCCAGGTCCACTAGGATGTCCCACTCCCTCCCTCCCTCCTCCTAGCAACACCTCCGCCAGCCTCCTCTCGGTTCCCAATGTGGTGATTCGACAAAGATGGTGGGGAAGTGGGAAGCGGTAGCAAGGAATCACAGTGAGGGAGAGTGGCTATCGGGATGGGAGGCATTGGGGATTTGAATAAAATGGCAATCGACTGGGATGATACAGACTGATTCAGTTTTCTTTCACTCGATCGAGGAAGACAGTTATTGTGAGGGGATGGTTCCCTGGAAGGAAAAGAGTAGTACGAGAGAGAAGGGTGCGGCCACGATGATTGATGAGGGAGCTAATGGCAGTAGCACCATTCTCTTAGCGGTTGGCAAGTGCGTGACATCGTGGAGGGTGACGAACATCGTGGCTGCTGCGGGCATCGCTGGATGAATGGAGGGGGATAGGGTGCGGATGTGAGGAGGGGCGACAATGCAAATGTGAGGAGGCTTGATGGTGGATGGAGGAGAGCATGGGTTAAGGGATGGAGCAACAGGAGGTAGCGATGGGAGCACATGGCGACCTCCTCGGCATGGGAGAAGGGCACGACAAAGGAGCCAATGTGGTGGAGAAGGAGGCGGAAGACCCCTTACACTGGGAGGAGGCGGAGCATGGCCTACATCAACCTCAGTGGCATCATGCATTGCTTGTATGCCTGGTTCACGACCATCCCCTCGCCCACCTCCGTCGTCATAGTGTCTGGCCTAGGCTCGCACACCATCGTCCACCTCTCCACCACCTTCCTTCATCGTGCATCCCCTGTTGACTGGGCCTTCATGGTCGATGACATGCAGTGCCTCGCGCTCTCCTCTCGCCTCGCTGTCCCCATCCTCTACGTCGTGGTGTCAGAATGTGGTGGCATGAGTCTAGGGCGAGGATAGGAGGCGGTAGAGGCGACGATGGCATGGATGCAAGAAGCGGTGGCGGTAGGGGCGGGGCAGCGCAGATGCGAGGAGCGGCGGTGTTAGGGGCAGGTTGCATATGCGTTAGGGGTGGGGTGGAGTGGGGCAGGCAGCTCAGATGCGACGAGTGATGACGTTAGGGGCGGGACGGGGCACGAATGCGTTAGGGGTGGGGTGGCGTGGATGTGGTAGGGGTGGGGCGTCATAGGGGCGGTGGCATCATGGATGCAAGGTGCAGGGTTCATTAGTTTTTTATGTACATATGGGTGGGATGATCCTCCCACCGCGGGGATAAACTCTTTCTTTTATTAGTTAACATATTGATTTGGTTCAATTGTTTCAAGTCAACTACACCTGTTGACTACAGTGACTCATATTCTAATCAACTAGGACTTAGAAAAAGTGTGCTATAAGGATTTCTATATGAATCCTAGTAGAATTAGGATTCCTACTTCCTTTTAGAGGAGAACTAGGGGGGCACTATATAAAGCCATGAGGGTGGTCATGGAGAACACAAGCCATAAACCAACTCATCTCAAGCAAGAGGTGCACGAGAGAAGTAGAGGCTAGGTTATTCTTTAGCACTAGATAGTTGTATAGGGTAAGTATCCAATGGTCTTAAAAGGTTCAAGACGGTTGTGAAAAAATGATAATCCCTTGTACTCTTTTGAGGTTGTGCTTAAAAAATTTACGGTTAGTTTCACCAAATCTTGCTCTCTTATCGTGATTATTTCGTCACCGCTATTTGGTTCTCTCTACGAGATTCATCTACTCTGTTCTTGATGACGTGCACGCTCGTGTCATTTCTCATAAACTCTGATCTGATCTGGGGCTGCTATGTATAAGAAGGGGTATTAGAGAATAACATCACCTTTGATTGTTCAGTATCGATAGTTATTTCTTTTGTGTGCGAAAACCATGTTTGAGCTTATTAACGTGCTCTTGTCTATGTTAGTAAAAATCTCATAAATTTCGCTCACACGCGTAACAATGCTCTAGTACATTATAAGGGATAAACACCGTGGGAAGAAAACTGATGGCGGCGGTTTGAAGGAAGAACGATGGTTAGAGGAGAGGACATCTATTGGGGTAGGAAGAAACTAGAGTAGAGAGAAGAACTTGAGACTTGAGACTAATTCATCTTTTTCCTTGGTAATAGTGATTACAATAGACTTCCTTATATAGAGGGTTTTCCTAACAATTATGGATAAGATCAATTTAAATAATATATTTATTAACTAATGGATAAGATGTCAAGCAATAAATCATTTTCCAAGGAAACTAATCAAACTATTAGGGAAATAGATAACTTGGTAGTGGAGAAGCCATCCTCCCTGTGGGTCTGCTGCTACAGTATCCATGAGTACTGTTTATGTGCAGTAATTTATGCACATGACATTTGTTAATTCTGAATTTCTACTACATGGTATAGCTATCAGAGGCATGAGTTTTGTGCGCTTTCAAAGATCCGTGGCACAGGTTTACTTTCTTTGTTCTCCATGATAACACCTACCTGAAGTTGTTCAGTTAACCATACACCATTTCTATTGCTCCAAACCATTGCACTCTAGCAGACAGATTTGCTCTCTCTTAAAAAAAGGCAGACATATTTACATGTGCGCTACTGCTACTCTAGGTTCATGACGAGCCCCTGCCCAATGAACTGAACGAAGTAATCCGATAAAGGAAGAAGGTTTCAACGAGACAACGATGACAAAGTGATGGGATAATAGGACAACTGAGGCAAGTCCGCTCTAACACGCACACACCCTGGAAATATCATTCTTCATTTCACTTTCACTTGCAACAATAATTCTAGGCGTCACCTTCTTGTCGTTTCTCCAGTGCGATTCTTTTCTATCTACATCCTAGTGGCCTCTCTTGTAGGTCTTAGTCCTTGGCATCCTCCAATATCTTCCCTGTCTCTTGTAGGTCTTAGTCCTTGGCAGCCTCCAATACCTTCCCTGTCTCTTGAGTGATCCTAGTAATGGCAGACAGTGATGGATTGATGGCTGATTGGGTCAAATATGCTTGGCAGATTATTGTGCTACATGCATCAATGTCAGGTACTACTAGGTACTACTAGTAAGATACTCGTGCATTGCAACGGATCCTAAATGAAACATACTATATGTTCTCAAAACTTTGAAGGACAAACCGAAGTAATTCTTCATATAAAGAATGTAAAACTGATCAAATCGAAGTTTCCTTCTTGAAATGACTCAATGAAAAAGACTCTTTTTTAACTATTCAACAGTCTTGCAAAAAAGCAAAACATTCATGCTTATGGAATGACAGCCATCAATGGGGAAAATGGAGCCTCGGATATGCATCAGAGTAGTAACTTTCCCTGACCTAATACCCTAAAAATTAGTGTATGAACTTCTAATAGCTTCCCGATTCATGTAGTTACTTAGATTTCAAGGAACTTTGAAGGAAAAAAAATTATATTTGAAATGCTCTTGGCCATTGTTAGCACCTTCCTGATTGCTATCAAAATTGTAGACATTCATAAAAAGCAATTGATGCGCCACCCATAGATTACATTGTGAAATCATTGCGGTGTATAAGACCTAAGTGCATACAGCAATAGAAAGATGTGCTCAACATAAATTGATCAAAGTACAAAACAACGACCAGTAGATTGAATTGACATGGAGCTACATACCTATTTGATCTTGGCTCATGTGCCACTTCCTATGAGATGCAATAAACATAGATAAGTAACTTGCTTCAAGGGGAAAATGATAGCTAACTGCATTATATAGAATTAAAAGGAAGAAATTACCTTAGTTTTCAAAAACTGAATGATGGACCGATGGGATGCATCAGCACTACACATGCCTCTACTCTTGCTTGCCCTACTGCTCATCGTTAAGTGTCACCAAGCTAACAACATAGTCAATAGTCAACACCCACATTCAAAACCCAAGGAAAAAAAGTCAAAAATACAAACATGAATCATCCGAACAACGACAATAATAATTTAAATGTAGCGGCAGCTATGAACAAAAATATTATGAAGACAAAGGGGGTACAGATTCATACCCTCTAAAACCATTTTAATTTGTTAGATAGTTGAGACATTTCACCAAGCATTTGGCAGGCATTCTAGCAATACATACATTAAACACCTCAAGCATGCATCAGTAGTGTGAAATAAATTTGTAGACCAGAACACAACACTTGCTGCATGCGTCAAAAGAAAATATAGAACCATTACCCCTAATTACCTCAGTAGAAGCACATCCATATCAGCCCTACCCAAGCACTATTTTGTATGTAGCATGCACAAGGAGCAAAATCAAAAGAAAATTAACGGATCAAAATGTAATGACCTTGTAGATCAAAAGCATATAAAGGAAAAAGGATGCCTCTATCCACGGTGGAGGAGGCGCATTGACAGAAGAGAGAGAGAGTCAAGGACCTGCTGTGGGATTGGATCATTGGACATATGTTGTGGTGAGCGCAAGGAGGGGCGGCACCCATGGAAATGCTGCGTGTGGCGGTGCTGCGACATGGTCAGTGTCGGACCCAAATTCGAGTCCTCTGTGAACACACTGTGTTGTTCCCTGGATCAGTAGATAGCACTCACAGAATACATCGTCGAATCAATTCATACACGATGAAGATCGAACAAAACATTATATTACAAACATCAAAGTGACATAGACCACATCGGGTCGAGTTTTTACAATAAGGGCCGAACAGGCCAAATTGATTACATTACCAAAAACAACAGAAACTATAACGGAAGCAAGAGGGGTAGAGCTCATCACTTCCACAGGTAAGCGACCGGGAAACCCGTGTGCGTCCGATATTAACCAAAGACTTGAAAAATATTGGATATACGCAAGCACTGACTGGCCAACTAGACTGAGGCAAGAGTAAGATTACTAGAGACTACAACCACTGGAGCTACGATCACTAGAGGCTATGACCACTGGAGACTACGACCACCAGAGGCTACGACCACTGGGGACTACGACTGATTTTTATCATCTCCTTGTCCATCGACACCTTGGTCCTCATAGAATGCATAATCTCCCAGATCTGTAGGGTCTGAAGGTTTGGGGGAAAGAGCGAGAATGAGCACAACTTCCGTGTTCGTGAGCCAACACACAAGATGCAATAATATACATGCAAGGCTTAACAGAGGTGGCTCGGGTTCTTTTATTTGCTAAAGCAATGTTTCAAATATCATAACTATAAATTCCTATCACTTAGCATTTTAACCAAATTTCATTTTATTAAAGAGAGTAATTGTGCAACATTTATAACAAAGGAGGTTACCTCCACTTTATGCTTATTTTGAAATGTAGCTACGACTACTATTCACAGCACTGGATACGACCACCCAGGAACAGCACTAGGTACGACCACCCAGGAACAAACCCAAGTCAGGGTTACACTAGGTACGACCACCCAGGAACCCTACCGACCAGTTTTTCCCATCCACAAGGGTTTTTGAAATAGAACTAACTCTAGTTAAATTCTCATGTCTACCTTTGATTGTAGGCACGACTGTTTAAACAGTTTACACTCTGCAGAGGTTGTATACTTTACCCATAAGAGACAATCAACTCGTTGCCCCACACAATTCCGTGGTCGTGTGGTTGAAAGATCATCATATTAATTTTTCAAATTATCTCGCCCCTTCCGTCATCTCACCCATATGGGTTTGCACCCATAAGTTGTGTGGGATGTTCACCACAACGATTAGCGCTGCTGGCAACTTCACCCTCCCATGGTGTCCCATTCAAGCTCACGCTTGCACTCCTTCCACCAGTGAGATGACTTTTAGGGTTTAATAAAATTACTCAGCCAAGTTGCACTTTGCAGACTTATGGTTGCACTTGTTTTACACTGGGGTGTCATCACCGGATTAAGTCCTTAAGGTCATCTAGGCAGTTCAAACCACATTCCACACACTCTCGTGCTTCATTAGCACCCACCATCCAACCATCCGCCAGATGTGGAGCTAGCAGTTTAGGGTTTTGAGGAGGAAAACTAATTTATCTCACCCTCAATGACTGCCCAACACCATTTTGTGATTTAGAAGATGATGATCAAGGCATTTTAATGCCCCGGCACTTAAGCAAGACTAGCATGTCGCTTAAGTACAACCTATAACTAGTAAGTTACCAAATAGATACTATGGTGACATGGAATAATGGATTCAATTGACAAAGGATGACATAATAAATAATTAATCTTCAGATGGGTATTTAACTACCTTAATATTTAACACACATTTAATGCTTTGGTAATTTGAGTCCTCAAATTATTGAACTTTAAGAGAGTTTCGAGAGCTTGATCGAGATGGAGATCTCGCTTCCACCGACTACAGAAAGAGAAACAAACAAGCAAAGAGAATAAATAAATACCAACAAAATGGTCGAACAGACCATAGGAGGTTTCAACCATTGAAGTTGGAAGGATACGACAATTTAGTCGGAAGGATACAACCATCTAGTTGAAAGGAGGTTGAAAGAAAGCTTCGGCTACCAGGTCCAAAGAAAGATATGACTACTTGACGTGGTCGTAAGAAGGATACAGGAAGGATACAACTACTCAACGTGGTCGTAAGAAATATACAAGAAGGATATAACTACTCAACGTGGTCGTAAGAAGGATACGACTACTCAACGTGGTTGTAAGAAGGATACAACTACTCAACATGGTCGTAAGAAGGTTACAAGAAGGATACGACTACTTGACGTGGTCGTAGGACAAAAAAGATTCGATTGCTCGACATGGTCAAAAGAACACAGAAAGAGAACAAGGCACGGAGAAACTCACCAGACAGAGAGAGGCTGGAGGAGGTCAGCGGACGGTGAACAACGGTGGTGAAACTCGCAGTCGAAGGTAAAGGAGGACGGCGGTGAAGGGGTCAGCTGGGACCGAAGAGAAGAGGAAAATGCAGCAGCTCCTGTGAAACAAAACTGAGATAAAGTGAGGAGATTGCCTCAAGGAGCTCTGGGATACGAATTGACATGGGTAGAAGAAGGGGCTGCACTGGTGCGGCGAGGACCGAGAGGAGGTGCTCGGCGGCTTGAACTCGGAGCTCGAGGCTTCGGGCAAACCACAACAACAGAGCGAGAGGAGAGTTGGGTGGAAAAACAAGAGGGCGAGGGCTCCCTGGTGCTCTACTTTATAGGGCACAGGGAGACCGGAGGGCGAGATGGGCTTAGGCGGAGACAATGGCATTTAATGTGCACATCGCTGAGGAAAAGAGGGGCGGGATTCACGCCAGAGGCGACAACTTTTGTAGCGATGAGACACGGGCACGCTTTCAGCGACATGGGTGAACAACGGGGAGAAATGGGCTTCAGCCCAGAAAGGAAGATGGGTCGAGCCCGGGAAGAGGGGAAAAAGATTTAAAACAAAAACCAAACCAAAATTCGAAACCCAAAATTTGGAAATGAGGTAGAAACTAGAGAATTTTGTAAATACACAAAAATAGGGGTGGGAGTGGTCCGAACCGAACCGACCCTCCCCTGCACCGTTTGCCCCAAAATACCCATTGGATGTCCACACGACCCAGGAGGAAGCAAAGCAAAAAACCCCAGAACTCATTGGATCTTTAGGGTCGACCCCTTTTAGCTAGCTCGCGCCCGGCGCCGAATGGCATCATCTTGATCTCCCTACTCCCTGTGATGTCCACGTCGCACCCCTTACCGCCATCCAAGAACCACTTCGACCGGAACTCCTGCGCCGGCGTCCACACCGTCTCGTACGCCCAAAATCGGCGAATAGGAAGTTCACCTCCGCGGCCTTGGGCACCATGTAGCTGTCGATCTTCGAGTCGCTCAGCACGCCATGCGGGAGGACAAAGTGGCCTGGCGGGTGCAACCGTAGCCCCTCGAGCACGATCGCCTTCGTGATCGCCGCGCAGTCACCTTCTCTGGTTTGGCTTTTACCTCCTCGTAGACCTTGGCTTTCATATCGGGGTGGTTCACCAGCTCGGCCATGATCCACTCCAGCAACATCATCGTGGTGTCCGTCTCGCCATTCAAGAACTCAGAGCAGAGGCTGACCACCTAGGTGTCCGTGAACGGGCAATCACCCTCCTCGGCCAAGCGGAGCGTGAGGAGTGAGTCCGCGTAGCACGGCGGGTCGCTGCCGCCACGGGGAGCCATGCGCCTGGCGTGTATTAGTGAGAGGAAGATCTTGTCCTGCCTACGGCACACGACGACGTGCCCAGCCCACCGCTTGCAGAAGAGCCTCTTGGTGAGTGCCGGTAAGAAGCAAAAACCAGAAGCTAGTGATGGAGCAGAGAATCCATAGCTGCAGCTCCTCGACCTCGCCGAGCGCTTCACGGGGAGGACTTGGAGATGGCATGTGAAAGGGATCCAGACGACGATGCGTTCGGTTCGATCCACTCGAACCTCAGGAACCAATAGGTTCTGAACCTATTGAACCGAGTCTTCTATTGGGCCACACCTCTAACCCATACCGCTAGAATTTTTGGGCCGGTTCGGTGCCCCAATGGATAAGGCCAAACCACTCCCACCCCTACACAAAATTTTTGAAATAGGTTTTGAAAACCAAGAAGACAAACGAAAGATACTAATCAATATCCAAAACGGATGTTACAGTCTGGGCATGGGACAGCGGCAACGAACGCCTACGTGGCGAGGTGTAGCACGCATCCCATGGTGTACAGAGGCGCCGCGAGGCCCGCCTTGTGCACCCACCGTGCTGCCAGGCCGAACCCAATGGCTTGCAGCCGCCGCGCCACTAACAAATTCAAGACATGCTCCACGAGAGCAAGCGAAAGTTGAAAGAGGAGGAGGAGCTAAGAGTTGTGCGTGCAGGAGGGGGATGCACACGCGTGGCCGAAGGAGCGGTTGCAGTGGGAGGCGAGGAGGGAGGCGGCGCCACCCCCTCGCTAGGCAGCCGTGGCGTTGTTGATGAGGAGGAATAAGTGGTCCAAGTGCACCTTCCGCGCACGGCGGAGCTGTCCCTCGTGGATCTCCTCAGTCACGAGCAACACGGATGTCGCGATGCCAGTGAGGTGTGCCTAGCGATGCAATGGCCGTCGCTCGAGATCTAGAACCGCCTTGCCGCTCGAGATCCATTTCCACCACCGAGAGGCATCACCTCGACCCGTGTCGCCGGTCGCCCGTCCCGTCAGCCATTGAAGCCACCCAGAGCCACCACCCGGAGTCGCATGGGAAGCTGACGTCGGGATCCTAGCACCACCACCAACAATGATGACCTCAACGCTGGGATCACAGTGCCACGACGACCTCAACACCAACCCTGTGCCTTCGCTTGCGCCTTCGCCTGCAACGCCAAGAGCTACCGCTCGAGATCTAGAACCGCCGTCGCAGCTTCAGATCTGGAGGCCGTTGTCGCCAATCAACCTCGTGGCGGTGGCGGAGCGATGAATCAAGCGGTAGTGGCGGAGACTCAGGTAGCTCCACTGGCCCTGGTGGTGTCGATAGTGGAGACTGGATGGGGGAGAGAGAGAGAGAACAGTTGGGGAGAGGAGACATAGATGGACAGAGAGAATGAGGGAGGGGAGGGGCCGATGATTTTTTTGGCTAACACGAGGTCTAGTGTGCACGGGGTTTGTTATATTTTTTTTGTACGAGGGGTGGGACGATCCCCGCTGCGTAAGGTAAACCCATTTTTTACTAGTTAAGATAAAAATGGGCACTAACGCTTCCATGACTTGAGTGAAATGTGACTCGAATAGATTCCTGACACACGGATTCATGTGTACTGTCCAAATTGAGCTAGTGATCGATCTTATCAGTGAAGAATATACTCAGAATTAGTGGTTCACAGAAGTGGTTCGAAAGCTGGAGATAGAGATCGATGATTTGATATATTTTTTCAGAAAACGAAAAGACAAAGGTGCCATTACATTGTTCGATGGAACATTTCACTAGAAAATGTTCTATCTTGGACGTCAGTTTGAAAGCAACCTCGCATACACCAAATTATGTTTATTACAATTATACTGCTGCTACAACGCTTTTCCTTAAGCATTTACTTGAGCAGACTGCCAGATTGTGCGTTGGATCATTTTATGATGGATAAAGACTCTAAAATCACAAACATATTTTTGGCAATAAGCAGTACAAAAACGTATAAAAAATAGCTAATTATAAATTCACAGGTTAGAGGCTGATTTGAAAAATATTGAAACTATCATTGGCATGTCGAAGTATCAGCATTATCTGCATTTTCAGATAACAATGGTTCCGAAAGACTGGTCTCACACTCAACTTTGACACCGATACAATCTGGTTCTACAATCCTTTTAGAATCATTTGAATGGATGGTCAGCCTCTCGCTCTTTGTATCGTCTGCTTTACCCCACAGCACAACATACAGGCCAACGATGATTGCAATAGCACCTAATACGCTGCACATGAGAAAATTCACTGTAATTCCACCGCAACAGCGATTATCTTCTGAACAGCAAGGAGTTTGGACTTTTTGGTGCCAGTTTAAGTTTTGAAAGTACACACCTTCCAATGTTGAGTTCTTCATGAAGGAAGAGCGTAGATAATACCGTTGTGATCACTGCGCTCAGTGGGGTAAAGATTGCGCTGTAAAGTGGACCTTTCACCGATATGCACCAAGATTGGAGAAAAAATTTGCTCCCGAGGCAAAAACACCCTACAAAAATTGTTCATATTTGTTCAGTGGCTGAAGTTCTATATCAATGCAATTCGGACCAATATATGCAAGCAACTTGCAAGCATTTAGATGAACTTAACTCCATATAAGATGCACGGGAGCTCCCAAATCGAAGCAAGCTTCCAAATCTCCATGTAGTTTGCCTCGAGGAAGAACGCCATCACCGCGCATTGCAAGGTTGCTAAGAAGCACATCCAGGTTGCCAAAGACAGTGGATCAAGGTAGGATTTACAAACCGGTACCTGAAATACAATTAAAAAAGAAGAAGCCGAAGCACTGTGGGTGTTATTCATCATGGAATTGATCATTCAGAAACCAATCAATTTACTGTAAATCCGTTCGTTCGAACAAACAATTATAAATCTTGCCTGCAACATGTACCAAATGGAGAAACAGACAGCATTCCCCATGAGATAGATGCCTCCTCTCACCCAGTCATCGGTCGCCGAGAGAAGTACGCCGAGAAGCCTTGGCCCTTTGAAAAACGCCATGAGCATCGCTCCGCCGAGGCAAATGACGGTGCCGACGATCTTGGCGATGCTTCTTGAGCTTCTCAAATCCACCTTCTCTAACCTGCGCATTGCATCAAATCAAGCGTTCGAGTCACCGACATAGTGGGCCGAAAATGACGAGGCTATGGGCCCAGATCAAGGCCATTTAAGCCCAACAGCCGAAGTGGGCCTAGCCCGGTAAGTCCGATGGTCTATTATCATGACACGTGTCTATTAAAAAAAACAAAAAAAAAGGGCAAAGCAGACTGCCCAATTCCAACTCCACGCCGGCGATGGACACATCAGTACCCGATGACGGCGGCGATGGCGAACGTGATGCCAGGGGAGAGGTTGGTGGTGGCCCTTGCCATCGACGGCGACGCAAGCTGCAGCCCCAGGAAGTAGAAGTACTGCCCCGTCGCGCTGCCATGCCAAATCGATCGACAATCGACATATATCAGCAAAAGGGAATTGAATTGGCACAGATTCGCTTCAAAGAAACGGTGAGCTTTTTTGTGTGTGCGCGTGTGTACGTGGCGAGGGAGGCCACGAAGAGGAGGGCGAAGGCCCGGGCGCCGACGGCCATGGGGCGCAGCGTGCCCCTGGTGGCGAGGGAGGCGAGGAGGAGCGTGGCGGCGGCGATGCCCTGGCGGTAGGCGACGAAGACAATGGGGCGCATCCCGAGCCCGTAGGCCGTCTTGAGCGCCACGTCCACCAGCGCGTAGAACCACTGCACCAGCACCATCGCCACGCACGGCTTGTACCGCTCCTCCCACGACGACCACCCGCCGCCGCCTGCCATTGGCACGCGAGATCTGCCTGCGAGCGCGCCGGAGAGAGAGAGAGACAGATCAGGCCTCACTCACGAAGTCACCAACTAAGTAGGCGCAGCCCTGTGCGAGCGTGCGCGTACGGACAAACCAGCCGCCGCCGAGGCGCTGAATCGGCATTGTTTTGTGCTTTATTTATGATTAACTTTTGCAGTCAAACCAATCGTAGAGGCAAAACAATTGCCAGCTATGGTGCTGCGGCGTGCGTGCGTGCATCACTAGACTAGAAATATTCGCCCAATTATGCTTAGCGATCTGTGTAAACGATCCTTCCAACCATGCAGTTAATCATGTTCTCCTCTAATGAATTGGTCTCTGTCACATGACCTCTAAAGAATTGGTATCTGTCACATGATTGATTAGCTTAGCTTACTTGCCCAACTTTTCTTCTCCAGTTCTCTTTTTCTTAAAATGGCTGTCACCATTTCGTGGGCGCCAAAACTTTTTGTTTTACTTGCACCTCTCGTTGTCATTACCTCACCCACACGACCAGGAAAATGCAGCATCGCCTTCTTCAGTCTGCGCCACATGAGGAGTCATCATCACTCATCACGACCACACAACACAGCTCGCATCTCCACATGTGCAGTCTTAACTCCTAATTAACCAACCACCAACCATTCCGTGCCACCGCAACACAAAGGCACAAACTACTTAGTATATGATAGTAGTCGAAAATGCTAATTTCCGACCGTCCGCTGGATCCAAATCAGCAGTACTACTCACATATATTCAGAGTCTATTTCGACTTAGGGCGTGTTTGGCATTTACCCGCCCATGTGACAGCCAGCCCCACCTGTAACTCCGAAAGCATTGCCTCGAGCAGGGAGTTGGAGTCGGTTTAGGTGTGTTTGGGAAGATTCTTCTCAACTCCAGAAAACATGGTTGGAGGATACAATGACATGCTTGCCCCTATTATATTAATGACGATACTATAATTATTCTCTAAGTATAAATTCAAGTAAAAGCGTTTGAAGGCCAAAATATTCAAGTGCAAATAATGTCATACCCAAAATATTACATGTCCATGGTGCACGCTCAAATAAACCGAAGTTCGAATTATCTAAAAATACTACATGACTTGTTCACACATTCCATGCAAGCAGAGAGATGTTGCCATATTATCACTGAATGTGTCCATTGTAACAACACTTGATTCGGTTGTAGCATCGGATGCATCTTTGTGATACCGCATATTTGTTGTATCTATCAGAATTGTAGGCACAAAGTTA
The DNA here is from genome assembly GCA_036346255.1 of Ampelocalamus luodianensis. NCBI lineage: Eukaryota > Viridiplantae > Streptophyta > Magnoliopsida > Poales > Poaceae > Ampelocalamus > Ampelocalamus luodianensis. The sequence continues at coordinate 46,597,959 of CM070633.1, forward strand.
GATCTCGATCAAAATTAGCAAAGTCCACATCACCACTTGAATGCTCACGAATGAAATTATGGAGAACCATGGTTGCCGCTACAATTTTTTTGTGTGAGCATTGAATACCTGCATCTTGTAAAGGATTTGCCATTTCATCTTCCATAGCCCAAATGATCGCTTCAATAACATTACGAATAGATGAATGCACACGATTGAACCTCTCTTGGAGTATTAGGTTCCATACCTCTATGTCTCGTGTAAGTGATACCTTTCTCCCTTGTATGGAGCTAGGTATCCCTGAGTTAGGATAGCCCGCATCTACAACGTAGTACTTACCTACACATGGAAAGTAGAATAGTTACAAAATGATTCAAGAAGCAATGTCATATATTCAAATAACCATAGTAGAAATCTTTGTACCTAGTGGTGGATGGGAAGTCTTTTCATCTACCGCAAATGCATGGTACAATACACTTGTGTCATGAGTAGACCCCAGGTGACCAATGCAACATAAGTGAAGCGCATATCAAAATCACAAACAAAGAAGCACATTTTGAGTTGCCATGCCTGTCTTTTCAATGTATCTCACTTGTTCTTCAGGTGAGAGAGACACACGAATATGTGTCCCATCTAGAGCACCAATGCAATCCTTGAAGTGTGCATATGCTCTTTTATCATTCATAATCCTCTTGTGAACAATGCGGAAATTAGGATCTGTTGGTCTCAAATACTCCTCGGCCATTGCAATCAAACAAGATAACACCTCATGAAATTTCCTACTTATTGTTTCACCAGAGTGTTTAAACCTATTTTGACCCTTTCTATTTGATTCATATCCAGCACATATGTAAAGGAATATTGCAAGCATCTCATAAGTGTTCATATGTTTGGATTCTTTCAGTCCATACTTCTCAACCAAGACATCATGAAGATCAAGAAATATTTCTTTGTTCATCCGCAACATCCTATGGCATTCTCGGGTGTATTCATGGTCTCATTCAACCACCCATTCCGCTCTGTAGATGAAACCCCAGGTGGTGCTTTATCCAAATACAAATCACAATAGATGTCTGCAAGCTTTGCACTGTAGTTACCATGGCAAAAAATGATCACCGTCATCACTAGAAGTATCACTCTAATCGACATCCTGACAAACATAAAAATTAATAGATATGTCAATAATAGTGCATCCGAGACAAATAGATAAAAAAGGTGACAATATTACATAGGTTCAACAATAACAAATCTGATTCAAATAGATAAAAAAAGATGACAATATTACATAGGTTCAACAATAATAAGAGGATACAAGTCATAGCATCACAACCATGAAAATCACTAGTTTCCATACTTGGCCACGCACTTCCTAGTAAGCCGCTTAAACCTATTGTCGATGAGGCAAGGTCATGAACATCTCCCTCTGATCCTTTTTCACAAACAATTCAGTTGCAATGAAATGTTCATTGGTTTCATAGCCGGCACCACATGAAACCACATGCTCCATCACTTCTTTAATAGAGAACTTCCCTTCCTTACTAGAAGCATATGAGTTGGCTGAAGTAGCAATACTTGACATTGCTTCTTTGATTAGTATTGATGTCCCTGTCTTAGGCTTCTTTCCTTTATCTTGGACAGCCCTTGGTGACCTCTTACCATTAGCATTGACAGGAAAAATCTGCTCCAACTCATTGGTGTCAAAATACTCATTACCACCTTCTTCCTCTAGGGTCTGATCAATGAATGCATCTTCTTGTGTTTCACCACCATCATCATTAGAAGGAGCAACGTTCAATGGAGCATTGGCCATATGTGGAGACCAATGATCCACACCAATACTAGTGATATCTGCAAAGCACTTTTGGATGTCATCTTCATTTTGAAGGCCCAATTTTCTGAATTTACCACAACCTAGAATATCCTAAAAAAGATGCAACATAGCCACATGATTATGAGAAAAAGCAATTCTAATTTATAATCAAACAGATTGAGATAAAATGAACCACTTACAGCTCTAGCTTTCTTCCACCACTCATCATCCATAACAATGGTCCCCTTCTGGTGGCACCAACCGGTTCTGTCTCGCCTCAACATCAATTTTTTCCACGCCTTGTAATCTTCTTTCAACTTGTCCGATTTATTTTTATCGACCCTTGGTCGCCACAAACCAGTCTATCTTTCAAACCCTTTTCAACCTCAAGATACCCAACTTTGTTTAAATGAGTATTGGGACGGTTGCTCTCCCAACTTGTTCACAGAAATAGTTGGCAAAGGACCGAGTGGCCTCAAGGTTCCAATCAATTTCGCATCTATAATCGAACTCACAACAAAACTCAACATATTTGATTTAGGATACTACCTAATGCATGCAATTCCACGAAATGAACAAATGGCGGGAGTAACGTAAATATACTGAATAAATCGGTACTTGCAAAAGACCTTGAAGGAGCCGGGTTGGTCGTGCAAAGGAGAGGATGCGAGGGGCGACGGCAGACGGCAGATCGATGCGGCCGAAACGAACCACGTCCGATGATGATATTATCCAATTGTCGACACAATTCAAATTAGATGCGATCATCGACAAATAAAACAGATGGAAAAGTATGCGACATGGAAAAACATGCTAATTGTCAACTATCAGACTAACATGCTAATTGTCAACTATCGTGAAATGCATGAAACTTGAACACCCTGATGAATCTTGGGCTGGCTTCCCTTTGAAGATCAAAATTAGCGATCTTATGTAGGTATAGTGGTTATAATTTAGAAGATAGATGAAAGCACAAAAAGGGAGTACTGCATCGGATCTAAATGTTAATGGAAGTTAGAAAAAGCACTATGCAAGCTGGTACTCAGATTATGTATGGATTATCGGATCTGCAAGGTTAGATATTGTGAAATTCAGATTGAAACTCACTTTTTTCCTAATCAAGTTTTGAAGGTGATGATATATTTCCAAATTGAATCATACAGTTAAGATTAGTTGGTGCAATTAGTTTGTCATTGTGTGGCATAAGTTATAAATGCTCAGATTGGTTTGGAAATGACATCATGGTCTAGTTTCTGCGAATAATTTAGATGTAGATATCTTCAAATAATTTAGGTGTAGATAGTATCGGTTTGACAATTTTGATATGATCTATTAGTCATTAATTTCAGAGAATCTTGGTGCATTATTTGCACAAAATCGCATATACTAAGGTGAAGATCTCATTCCAGTTTCCGAACTTCCTTTGGGAATTGGGATACATTGCCGACAATGTGGTGTTGGAACATTACCATCGAATAGAAAACTAGAGAATGAAGATTCAAACAAACACATATAATTATAACGAGGTTCTAAGAGAGTGACTATGGAACATGTGTATGTGATCTATGCACTTTACATACACTTTGCGCACTAACTAATCATCCTTGGCGTGACGGCGCGGCCGGCGACGGGCGCCCGCTGGGGTGCTGGCGACATGGCGATGGCGAGTTCCGACGATGGCTCGCCGCCCATGTGGGGTCGAAGCGTACGGCGGCGTGGCGGTGTGCGTGTGGTCGGAAAGTGCCGCGGCGCGGCGGTGGGCGCAGCTCGCTTATGCGAGCCGGTAGAGCGCTCGTGGGAGGCGAGCGCGCACGGCGCATAGGCGCACCACGGCGCAGTTGTAGAGAGGAGGAGGTGGCCGCCTTACCCGACTCCGACGCGCACCGGACGGGGAGGAAGACGCCGACGGCCGACGCACCACCACCGCGCAGAGGCGACGAGGGTTAGCGCGCACGGAGTACCGATCCGTGGCGCGAGATGAGGTAGCTCCGGCGGGTGATGGGAACGGCGCAGCGACCGCAGCAGGCGCGCGGGGCGCCGAGCCGCGCTGGGGGAAGGCGAGCGACGCCTGGGGAGGGAGAGGCGCCAGGGGAGTCGAGTCTGCTCGAGGAATAGATCAAACGTTTTTTATTTCTCTATAACCAGTGGCAAAGGTGGGTAATTACCTTGAAACTCCGTGTCTATGTTCATTTCGAGGATTCCTGGAGTGGGAAAAGAGGTGCTCCACCAAAATGAACTAGAGCTCTACCAACTCCACGAAGAGCAGCTGCTCGATCAATTTATGAAGTTTTGGTGTTTGACTGGTTTTGAGCAACTCCCCCCTAGAGTTTTGGAGTGGAGCCATGCCAAACACGCTCTTAGTGTATCATCCAACTCGTGGATTACGATACATATTGCAGCAGAAAGTTACACATGTACCAAATCAGTGGCAATTGCAACGAGCAGAATTCCCCTGTTTCGCAGTGGGTTGCTGCTGCACACGTGATGCGTCCGTCAGGAGAGGTTCGGTGATGATATCGACCCGAGAATCCGTGTCCGCCGTCGCCTTCGCCTTCGCCGGCTCTTTGGCTCGATCCGGGACCCTCCCCTTCTTCACGTCGTCTGCTTTGCCCCTACAGCACGATGTACAGGCCGGCAACCAGCAATGGCCTCTAGAAAGCTGCACAAATAGCGTTTCTGTCGTCAGACTTTGATGCAACCCGAAGCCACTCGATGAGAAGAATAAGAAGTTCAGAATGGGAATAAAAAGCAGAGAGCGAAATTTTGCTGGTTAGAAATTAAGGGAATTGATCATCAGTGGCGGAGCCAGGAATTTGGCAATGGGGTGCTCACTTTAAAAATAAATAAATAAATCTTATGCGACATATATGTAATTTCAAAGTCCAACACAATTACACAAAAATTCAAAATTAGTTTGGGCAATTGGCTTTGGGCAGATAAGATCCTTCAGTGGTCATAATGCGCAAGTAACTAGAGCATGGACATGCCGCAAATTTCAATCAGCTTTTCAGGTTAAGGAAAGAGCTACATCCAGCGACAGCACATGTATGATGATCATATGGCAGATAACAAGTGTAAATTGAAAGAAGATACCATGTCATGTGCACGTGTAACGAACTTGAGAGAACTTACACTAGCCATTTATAGAGGCGAGTTGCATGTATATTGCCTTACTAACATAGGAGTAACACATACATAAAAACTTCTACTTGTCCGAGCCAAAAGCTAAGCAAATATATTACTGGAAGCTATCATGCTCTAGATGGAAAGGGGGAAGACAAGACAACTAAAAATGCAATAAGTTAATTGCCTAACCTTTTCATGCCAACGGCCACAGGTTGGACAAGGATAAGTATGAACTCGTACCCATTCAAGCTCTATCTGCTCAGCATCTTCCTCAAAATCCTCATCAGAATCTTCATCGTCCTGCCATTGTGGGTATTGTGCTTGGTGCCTTGTCTCAAAGAGCACACAATTTCCTTTCCTTCAATAGTAAAAACCTTTCAGATGCTAACTCAATTTGCACAAAATTGAACATGAAATACTATGCACATGAATCAACATCATACCAAAATAGAACATAAAATGGCATTTAGATTGGGCAATTGACTATTTGGATTTGGGGAATTGGGGGAGATTGGCCGGCTGCTGGACTCCTCTTTCTGGAGCTTCCCTTTGGGGGAAATGGAGGCATGGAGCCGCCGCGCCCGCTCGGGAGCTCCTCTGCGTGCTGCACCACGGCCGGCCTGATCGCCGCCGCCGCTTAGCCCGGTGCCGCTCCTCCTCTCGCGCCTAGCCCACCGCCTCGCCGCCGCCCCTCCCAAATCCAACTGGGATCCCCATGTTTACCGGCGCAGGCGCACTACGAGAAAAGCGCGACGGTGGATCGCCGAGGAGGAGAAGCAAGGAGGCGCTGCCGGATGCCCTACCTTGACCTTGGTGTTGGTGGCCTGGTGGTGCCGTGGTGGGAACCGCCAGCGCCCTGCGAGGCCCGAAGCCGAGGCCGAGCAATGGCCTCTCATCCTCGGCGACGGCGGACTGGCGGTGGCGGGGGAGGAGGAGAAGCAAGGAGGCGGCGTCCTCGGCGACGGGCAACGACAAAGCAAGGAGCCCGGCCGCCTAGAGCCCTAGAGCATGGAGCCATCAGCTGTGTACCTCTGCCCGCTGGTGGCTGCATTGGGCCAGCCCAAGTACTGCTGATACATACCTAGTTAAAAGAAAATTTCACTTTTTTTGGGGGTGCCTGTGCACCACGGGCACCCCCCTGGCGCCGCGCCTGTTGATCATATACCACATCTTTGGTTCGCGTTCAACAAAATACCATGAAGTACAATGTAATAGATCATATACCACATATCTTGTTGCGTCTTTTATTTTTATTTTTTGTCATTTCCGGGTTATTAAATTAAATTAATTTTCTTTTCTTTTTCCTTTTCTATGCAGGCGAAATGACATATTTGCCCCTTCCCTTCTTCTATTCCTTTCTTCCTTGCTCTGACCCGGCGACCTCCGAAGCAGTAGCAACGCCGGCCACATGGTGGTAGTGGAGCCGTGCAAGGCCGCCGGAGCCCTGTCAAAGGAGAGGCGCAGGCAGCGCGGGGTGGCCACGGAGGAGGAGGGGGAGGAGGGTAGCCGCGTTAGGGAGGAGGAGAAGGGCGGTGGCGGCGCCGGCTCGGGAGGAGGAGAAGGGCAGCTCCGGCTTAGGAAGAGGAGAAGAAGAAGAGTGGCGCCGGGGGAGGAGGAGGAGAGCGGCGGCGGCTCGGGAGGACGAGTGCGGCGGGCTCAAGGGGAGGAGGAGGAGAAGGGCAGCAGCGGCGAAGGATGAGGAGGAGAGCAGCGCGCAGGGGAGGGGAAGGGCGGCGGCTTGAGAGGACAAGTGCGGTGCCAAATCAGGAGGAGGAGAAGGGCGGCATCAAGGGAGGAGGAGGAGAAAGAAGAATGGAAAGAATGTTATTTTCCATGCGGGTTATGGCCAAAAGAAAAGGAAATCCTTTAAATAACCTGAAAATGGTAAAATATAAAGAATGCAACGAGAGATGTGATATATGATCTATTACGTTGTACTTCATGGTAGTTTGTTAAATACGAACCAAATGTGTGGTATATGATCAATTCTCCTTAGAAATTAATCTTGACATTGTATTGTGGTGTGTTAGTTTGCATAGGTTAGCACTTTGTTAGTTGAGTCACGTAGCTTCATGCATGAGAATTAGTTGGTGCACCTGTGTGATGCATTGTGCAGGTGTACGTGGTGTAGGATAGAGTTGAGGTTGTTAGTTTGTGAGTAGACACGTAAGTTTGCTTGGTCGAGTTGTTTAGCAACAGAATCGGTCAAGTTGTTGGCCATGCGTGTGTTGAGTTGGTTGATTAGTTTCCTCCTATTAGGATATATTAATGTGCAAGGTTGACGTAATGGCATAATAGAGAGAAGAGGGAAAATGTAGTACAGCAGTGCATGTGTGTCTCTTCTTCCTTTATGTGATTCTTGTGTGTACGTGAGAGAGAGGAGTTAAGTGAATCAACTCTAACAATTGGTATCAGAGCGAGGTTCGTCATGAGAGAAGCGAAGATGATGCCGTCTAGTGCTACGTCGAGGAGCGGCAATACTGGCGACATGGCAACATCAAGGCTAGTAGCGAGAGGCTGCCGCGATGGCACACTCATGCCGGAAGCCACGAACGGCGCTAGGAGGCAGCAGTGCGAGGCCGCTGCGAGGAAGATTCGGCGTGAAGCCGATGGTGATCGTTGGTGAAGTTTCAGTGTGAAGCCGACGGTGATGGTGATATCCATCATCGCTAGGAGAAGTCAGTGTGAGACCGACAATGATGACGATGTGAAGTCGCTACAAGAGATGACAGTGGTGCGAGGCCACTGGGAGAAGTCAGTGTTAGACCAACAATGATGGTGGTGCGAGGCCGCTATGAGAAGAATGGTGGTGTCAGGCCGCTACAAGATGATGTGCACAAACAGTACGTTGTGCGAAACCGATGTGAGACATGTGGATGGAGGCTGTTGCAAGATACTGCGGCGAGCTTAGTGAGGCGGCAAAGGATGCGTGAAGCACTTGGCTTCAAGGATGTGTGGGTGATCAGAGTGTCAAGATTAAGGGAGAGAATGTTATAAATTAATCTTGACATTGTATCATGTTATGTTAGTTTGCATGTGTATGTAGCATAGGATAGAGTTGATGTTGTTAGTTTGTTAGGTACATGCGCACTTTTGTGATTATTATAATTTCTAAAACAATAATTGAGTCAACAGCAGCATATATACTAGGTATATTTGAAACTATGAACAATAGTATGATCATCAACTCAAATATATCTATCTCATATATATGCGCTAACATGGCAAAGCCTAGGACAAAAACACTACTAATAGAAGTATGAATAATCATCATCACATGACAAATATCTAGGAAGCAAGATCTAACCATATCAAGTGATATCACCGTGACTTACAGAGAATCACTCCGGCGAAGGTCGCGGTAAAGTATGATATGAAGACAACGCGAAGTGGGTGATGGAGGAAACCGTGAGCAGTCGCGTGAGCTCTTCCCAAAAACCTGATTCACCTCAACCCGTGCAGGATCATGAGAGACGCCGGCTTCGGAGACACTGCTCTCCCTACGTCGGTGCACGTCGAAGAAGGGATGGAGTAGTCGAGGTTGTACGCAGCATAGAGGCAACACAGAGGAGCATGGCTCCCTCATGTAGAACCAACAGCAAGCAAAAAAAACTATCATCATTACTATGTTTTAAACACAGTTAAAAAGAAGCAGCAGCTCTACACCCAACCGACACCAAATCGCCGGACTATTCACGCGGCCATGGCGAGGCGAGCGAGCGTGTGTGTTCTTCTTTTGCTTGTTTCAACTAGATAAGACGAACTCAACTTTATATATTGGTCTTCTTTCACTTAGACTACCAATATGATACTAAACTTTTCACCTTTCACTATACATGAGTAGACCTTTGGCATTTTCCCATAAACTCCAACAAGTTTGTGAGAAGGCACGTAGGTTTGCTTGGTAGAGTTGTTTAGCAGTAGAATCGGTCAAGTTGTTTGCCATGCGTGTGTTGAGTTGGTTGGTTAGTTTCCTAGTTTTAGGATATATTAATGTGCAAGGTTACCGCAATGGCATAATAGAGAGAAGAGGGAAAATGTAGTACGACAGTGCATGTGTGTCTCTTCTTCCTTCCTGTGATTCTTGTGTGTGCGGGTGAGAAAGAGGAGTCGAGTGAATAACTCCAACATTGCTGTGGAAAGAAACGTGTCTTCCAATGTGCAGCTCCTCGCCGAGAATGACGGCGGCGAGCACGGTGGTGACCACGGTGAAGAAGGGGTTGAACATGGCCGAGTAGAGAGGGCCCCTCACCGAAATGCACCACGACTGCAGGTGCATTCCACCACGCATGCGCACACACGGCACCTCTGTCAATTGAGAATCCAGATTGCTGTTTACCGTGAAGTTTTTGCATGTTTTGAACTTTTGATGGAAACTGAACTCACGACAAACACGTAGCACGAGAGCGCGTGGATCTTGCAGGCGCTCAGGTCAAGAAGCAGAAAGAATGCGATCGCCGCGGATTGCAGGGTCGACAAGAGGCACGTCCATGCCGACAGGGTCAGGGGTTCCACGTACGATCTGCAGAGTGCAGATTGGCACCTGAAAAATCAAACGAAGCTAGCTGTGATTGAACAATGTATTGTGCAGAGATTGTTGAAGTGTTCAGTGAGTAAACCCATGTACAATTTACCTGCAAGATGAGCCAGAGTGACCAGCAGATGCTGCTGCCGACGACGAAGAGCGCGACCATCACCCATTCTCTGCTCGCTGGTGAGTGGAAAAGCATGGTCAGGATGCTGAGTGAGTAGTCAGCAGCTTTGAGCCTTTGAAGAACGCAGGCGAAACTATTTCGGTTTGATTTTTTTCGGTGGGCAGTGAAATAACCGAAATTTCGATAATTTTCATAAGGGAGTGTCTATACAACATGCGACTGATTTTTTCTTGAAAATCAGTCACTTTTTGAGCCATCAGATGAAGATCCAATGCACTAGATATCACCCCTACCCGTATATCCCTAAACCAATCTCACTTCCCACCCTCTCTCCCTCTCTCTCACCAATCAAAGAGCACATTAGTTGCAAGATGTATAGCAGTTCTCTTTCCATAATTCCAAAATTTCAGCCTCCTTACACAGTAGATTTGATTGTGTAATTTTTTTAGAATTTTTACAAAATTAATTAATACAATTTTATAATGTCCTCTGTGTAAGGAGCCTAATATTTCATAATGTAAGGATATTATGAAATTATATTAATTAATTTTGAAAACATTACACAATCAAGTCCACTGTGTAAGGAGTTTGAAAAAAAATTCATAATGTTTGGACCTCATTTTCTATATTAGAAAATTCCTATAAATAGTATATTTAAATAAATTTTAGAGACAAAATCAGAATGTATAAAAAATTTTAAAAAATATACAAGCAATTAAACTGTGTCGGGAGGCTTTACAAAAAAAAAATTGATAATTTGTTGGGCTCAGTTTCTATATTTAAAAAATTCTGCAAATGGAAGTAACTGATGGCGATATCATTTTGCATAATTTTTTATGTTCGCGATGTTATTTTCCAGTGCATCACGAACGGATATCGTTCTTCCGATTATATCCCAACGGATGTCACTGAGCTAATTATCCCATATCAATTATTCTCTCTCATATGTTCCTATACATAAACAAAAATTGCTTGGTGCCCACGTGAACCGATGTCCCTATTATTGAATCCAGCGTGATGCAATATTTCAAAAATACCAAAATATCACGGATGCAGTACACATATAGTTATTTAAACCTGAAAAAAAAAATTAATTTCAAATTAATCCATGGTATCAAAAACCAAAAAGGACACACCACACTTCTAGTGCATATGTGTAGCCAGAAAATCTCTTTCAACACAGTCTCACGGTAGGATCGATCCTTGCCGCTACACATGAAGCTAGCCACAAATCACCTTTTGCATATTCTTCTTGCTAGCTTCTGCAATTGCACGGTTAGCACTAATAATTCTCTCGCTATAATTTGCTAAATAGATTCTTAAAAGTAATATGGTAAATATACATGTAGTGTCATAAATTAAGTGTACTAAATAATCATTATAGATCTTATGTACGTATCACGTGTTTAAAATTTTTACGTGTATATTAAATATTAAAAGTATTGCCACAGAACTAAAATTATTATAATCTTAACCTACTAAATTAACGTATGTGCTTATCTTTTTTTCCCCACCAATTAACTAATTAGATAATTTCCCAATAATTTTAACTCATAATACAGGATATCAAAAACTAAAGATCACACCTTCTTCTTTTTGACAGGCTAATGTCCTAATTAAAATCATACTAATTGAATTTTAACTTCCCAGCCATCTCCTTCCCTTAGATCTCTAGCAAAGGGCTCCACACACCGCTGCCATACGTCCATACCTCAATGATCAGGTAGCTGCACGCACTGCTGACATACTCTCAACGGTCAGGTAGCGATACCTCGTTGCTTCCATCGATCGTCCAATTGTTTTTTTCCCTAAAAAGAATTGGGAGTGTCTAGGAAGTACTTGAGTGTTTTGTTGATAACTAGTACTTAAATTTTGAACTCTTAGATCTAGATTCAATGCATGAGATCACTTTGCCTCCTCCCCTAATAAGATATCACCAAGCATACCATAGATAAAAAAAACTCAAGTACTCACAAACCCAAAAACACTCGAGTACTCCCTAGCAAACCCCAAAGAATTTGACCAGACCTGCGTCTGCTGCATCCACTAATTACTTCCTAGTTAAAATTGAACAAAACAAAACTAAATTAATCTGGGTGAGAAGAATCCAATTCAAAGAATATGGAATATACCTCTTCGCGGACGAACCCACCTATGCCTCTGGCTCAAGAAAAAAAAAACATGAAGCAGCTATGTGTCCATAAGCATAAGCAATGACAGAACTTGGCTTCTCTCTTTAGGTGGGCCCACGTCACGTTAAAAACATAAAAGAAAGAAAAATCGCCCCATCTCTTCTCGGATCTTCTTCTTTCTCGAGCTCTGCTCCCTCGTTCGTTCTTATGGGCGTGGCTTAGGTTACATAGGGGCTTTTAAGGGCGTGGGGGAGAGGCTTAGTGAATGGGCTGGGCCGTCTCTGATGGACCCGTGGGATGAGAGGAAGAGCGGAGGATTATAGGCCTTTGACTGGGCCACTACGTAGCTTTTTGTTGGGTCTATCTAGCAAAAATATATGTATATATATTGAAATTTTTTCTGGGTCTCGGGGCTATAACCTAACTAGTCCGAAGTCCAGGTCTGCTCCTGACTAGCAGAATTGTCTGCACAATTGCGCGACTAGATATTATCAATATTTAATTTGTTATACAACTCTGCATGTGGAGAATATAGTTGTATTTGTTATATAACTATAATAGTTGTAATATTTGTATCTGATTAATACATAATGTTGTAATCTGGCCCACCGAAATAAGTGGCATAAATCCTTATCTTTTTCTCTTGATTAATGAGATAATTTCTAAGATTTTGTTTATTTTACGAATTAATGTGGAAATTTCTAGCCCTTACAGCCATTTGGCCCACGCAATTGTGATGTGCAATGTGCTATAGTATAGTGTATAAAAGTTTTGTTCGCACAATTCCAAATGTCAGCAACAAACACATTTATATTTGATTTTAGATTCAGTTAGCCCAATTTATTTTGAAAATCTCTACCCTTATTTGAAAAAAAAGGATTGGGAGGTGCGAACAAATTTACACTATCTCAATCTTTGAATTATGGGGCAATTCGCTGTATGCCACTGAATAATTTTGGATCTTCACAATATGCCACTAGTGTCTCATTGTTAGAACTTCTGGTATTAACCAAGGCATTGTTATGTACATATGACAATGAAATTATGTAGAATTTACCTTTTCTATTTGTCATCCATAAGTTGATTTTGAACACGAAATTTTATATAATTGTAGACAACTTCGAGGGGTACATCTACAATTAAGGGTTAATACATTCCATAGTTGTTATTATATATTTATGTACGTACTTTTTTTAAAAAAATGGTATTAGATAGAGCACGTAAGTTAATTTGGCGATTCTGTTAAACATTGGTGAATATTTAGGGGACCACAAAATTAAGGAAAAACATATAAGTATTTTGAATATTGAACAGAAAACAAAGATCCAATTGAGAACCGCACCAAATATTTGAAGAAGAAAATTTTAAAGTGTAGATCAAGTGAAACTCGATATGTTGAATTCATGGCCTTAAATTGTATAGTACACTCGTTGTCTTTGCGTTAAATTGGAGTTTAAAAAACAATCAAAGCTATAAAAAATTTGGAGAAAAATTAAGTGAAGAGACTAACCTATAAACATACCAAGTTGTATTAGCTTTGGATTAAAGTCACGCTAACAACAAAAATCATTACTTTATTTGATGATGCTAACAACTTTCGCATGTAAGACCAGCTTTCTAATACAAAGCTCTATTAGCATCTTGACTCTCCCATGCATACAGACGTGGATCAAGACTACCTATGAAAAGACTTAATTATATTGGTCATGACTTGATCGACAAACGCGTCACATCCCGAGGTCATGCCTTCCCAACCTACTGCAAATCACCCGGGAGAACTTTGCTTGCCGGAGGAGGACATGCACCATCGTCGAAGGGCATCAATCTATGGACAGAGGCAGAAGCAAGCTATTGCTAGGTATCTGTCTCCAGCCGAGAACCGTCTGTGGACGTGGTTCATCGCACGACCGCCGTTGTTGAGGACATTCTCGGTTTGTGAAGTACTGCATGCTGTTCTCATAGGAAAATAATCCTCAAAGAATGAAGCATCAATAGAATCATTATTCTATTAGAATCCAAGACAAATTATAGGGCTATTATGAGCATATACTAGAAAAATACAATCAACGGCTTTGTTTTCCTACGATGAAGCAAGGATCTCCCTCTCTATTATGACCTGGCCATGTTATTACTCCGAGGATAAAAACCAGAGAAATTGACATTGAGTTTTCTCCTTCCATCCCTCATATGGAGTAATATCACTCTTTTTAGTGATTACCTGCTTAGGACTAAAGTTGACAATATAGCTTCCCCACCATGTCTTAGGCATACCGACACTCTCTAACATGGCATTAACCAAGTCCGTTAGTGTCCGTTTTTCCTCTCACCCCCCCATTGTGATTGGGGTGAATATGGTGGTGTCTATTCATGGCACTAATTCCAATGCTGACTATTCCATGCTCGTAATGTAATTGATGTAAAATGAGAAAATTCATGAGAGATGTACTCTCCTCCACGATCGTAACTTAGTCTTTTATTTTCTTCTCTAGTTGGTTCTCAACCTCGGCCTTATAAGTCTTAAAGTAGTTTAAAGCTTCATCCTTAGTTTTTAGCAAATACACATAGCAAAGAGCGTGTTGCATCATCAATAAAAGTTAAAAATATCTTTTGCCTCCTTTTGTCAACAATCCATTCATTTCACACAAATCAATGAACAAGATCTAATGGTGCCAAGTTCTTTTCGTCCTCTAATCCCTTAAAGGGTTTGCGAGGTTGCTTTGCTTGCACACATGACCTGCACTTTGATCCTTTGACAATTTCACATTTTTGAATTAAATCTAACTGACATTCTAGCAATACTATCAAAACCAATATGATGTAAACGAGAATGCCAAATATTTGCCTCACATTTATTTAAACCAGTTACAACATTCATATTATAACAAGACTCTAAAGTACTTAGACGGAACAAGTCTCCGCCTCATAGCCTTTACCAAAAAATTCCGAACTTAGACATTACAATTTTATTTGACTCAAAGACTAGCTTATAACCGTCCCTACATAGAATGTAACCACTAACGAGGTTCTTGTTTATTGTAGGAGCATGCCGCACGCTCTTCAAGTGGACAATCTTCCTCAAGTAAGCTTCACTCTACCGTACAACACCAAGAACAAGCATGCAATTCGCTTCCCATTAGGACGGAGGAAGCCCTATCGCCGGTAAGAAGAAAACAAGGAAATATCGTAACATACGTGAACATTAGCACCAAGATCAACCCACCAATCGCTGGATTGACATGCTGAAAAAACAACAGAGAATTACTATACCCTCCCGGTCGTCGAGGCCTCGCCTTATGATCACGCTGATGCCTTCTTCTTTGGTCGTTCACCATCTCGCTTTGCGGAAATAATGCTTTTCGCCATATGACCGCTTTTCCCACACACAAAGCGGTGATGTTCATCATATCCTTTTCTCGTTTTCTTCTTAAAGCTAGTTGTCTTGTTCGTTTTGTTGGATTTGTACTTCTTTGCAACAGCTTTTTCTATGAAATTTGCATTGTTCTCGACTGTAAGTATCAAGGTGCATCTTTGCTCTTGCCTTTCTTCCACATCGAGGCAGCAATGAGATCTTCAACAAATCTCTTCCTCTTGTGTTTCAAGCTAGTGGCAAAATCCCGCCAAGAAACAGGAAGTTTGGCGACAATGCCCGCAACCACAAACTTAGGAGGCAACACACAGCCCAGATGCGCAATCTCACCAACCAATAGCTGGAGATCATGAGCTTGTCCAACTATGGACTTAGCCTCATCCATGGTAAAGTCAAAGAATTGCTCACACATGTAGAGCCAACGACCTGTCTCGCCCGTGATATTTGTGCTCTAGTGCATCTCACAACTCGTGGCGGACTTATAGTCCATGTACACATCATAGAGTGATCCGCCGTAATGGTCGTAAGGCAGCCTAAGAGCAGTGTTGTTCGTGATTATCGAACTGCATATACTCGTCAATCAGAACGGATATCGTGGGTGGATTACCCACCACAATTTCAAAGACATGAGCCGTAACTTGGCTCTAGTCTGCCATCTACGGAAATTCGACTTAAAACCTCTCGATTTCATAGCATCGTAAGCTCCAAACCATAGTTGTGTTGCAACAAAGTTTACAATAAGGTTTCGAATGTTGATAATGAGGGCAATATTTTAATTCCAAATTTTATTATAAGGCAAATATTGCAAAAGACTAATGATGCATAAACAAGATCGCTAGCGCATAACTCATTGTACTTCACAATATATGAAAACCGATGTAAACAAGTCTATCAATCACACAAGAGACTTACTGCATGGGTCCGATGAAGAGTAGAAGCATGCAGACTTGATGCAAAGGCGTAAACGTAGATGTCGCAGCGTAAAGAAGCGGTCGCAGATGCTCGCCGCCCGTAAACCTTATTGCCGCCCCGCGTGTCTTCACTTCAAGAAGAACGTTCGAGATACCGCTTCCTTCTTCACGGTGCACGCCGAGAAGAAGAGTCGCAAGGTCTGCACGACACGCATAACAACACGATTAGAAGGAAGAAGGAATGGAGGCTATTCTTATACACGCTATGCAATCGGACGCCTCTGACATATATAGATGCAGCATCGTAATCGATGAGATTAAATGACCATTTACCCATCGGTAATCGGACACTTAACCAGCCATTTGCCCATCGGTAATCGTTACACTTAACCATCATTTACCCACGTAACCAATCGCTACCATCATCACCCAATAAAACCTCAAATTTAAACATTTGAATCTCATTCAAACAGAGAGAGAGAGATGCATGGTTCAGCAAAAATAAGGTGGACTTGGTCTGCCAAATGGCGAGCCACGTCACGTCACGGCACGGTCGCGCGTCGCAAGTCACAAGTCACAAGTCACAAGTCACGCGATTTTTCACGCGAAAATACGCTGAACGCACAAGCGCTGGGCAGCGCAGGTGTGTGTTTAGCCAGAGCCCTCCTCATGCCATCCTCATCCATGTGTTACATGTTTCAAGGAGTGGTAAGGACTCCACCTTATATGTTGGTCACCTCTACCTTGCCTTAGCAATATGGTACTAACCCATAAATGCTTTGGAATTATAGAAAATGGGCCTCACTCATATGGGCCAATTTCTAACAATTACTCCGGAGGATAATCAAACCTAGACATACGAATTACTATTCGTCTGCCGGTAGAATACCGTTTTGATGAATAGTAAACCATACCAGAGTTAACGCAACAGAATAATAAGATAGAAACTATACTTTATTATAGCTGTTAGCCACGTAAGGCTTATGGTTTTTAATACAATTATTTAATTACAACGGGAAACGAATTTCCCTCGCTTGCCTGCCTTGCTCCACAGGTCGTCTACTCATCTCACTCACCAAATAAGGTGCCTATCTCGCCTTGGTCCTCGTAGTCAACGCCCTCGCCTCCTAAGGCCTCCTCGGCACCTGCGTATCCTTCATCCCAGATAATTCTCGACCGGACTAGAATCTAACAAAAAAGAATAATAGCAAGATTAAATACTAGTGTATTCAGCAAGCATTAATAGCAAAAGTGCACTGTATAACTCATCTCTGTTCATTATCATATTTTCTAGTTCATCTTTTTTTGAAAATAAATACTTCATCAAAACTTTTGGTAGCAAGTTTTAATGCTGAAAAGATTACTTGTCACTCGGAAAGAAGATAAACCCATAGCGATCACTGTAGACTCCAATCATGGGTTCCTCCATAACTCACATCACTCACATTATATTACTTACCCGATGTGGAGAGTATAGTCACGTAACAAGATAGCATTTTCTCGCTCTAAAACGGGAAAATGGTTGGTACTTAAATATGACCTCTTATTTGAGCAAGAGTTTTGTTGGTCCTTATATATTATCCATATGTAAAGGGTCCCACCTCTTCCCTCATCTCTTTCCTACCACGGGCTCTCTTTACCATCCTAAAATTTCTCTTGTAGTACAACTGCTTATCTTAGTTGTGCTGCTCTTTTCTCATTCATCATCTCTTTTCTCTTTATCTCTTTTATCCGATTTGATTTTGAAAGATAGTTTTGATACACACATATATATATATATATATATATATATATATATATATATATATATATATATATATATACAAAAGTAACGTTTACATCAATATAACAATATCGATGTTCAAGAAATAGGCTTGCCTTCGTAGTCGTAGCAAAGATCTGCGTCAACGGAATCAGTATCAACTACTCCTGCCTGCATTGGTTTGTCTTTTGCAATTATACGACAGACACGAATAATAATTAAATAAATACCTATTTGCTTTTTGGTGCTACTATGCATACATTAATAAGATGATTTTCTTTGTCAGCAGATTTTAATTTAATAACATTTTTCGGGTTCCTGCAAGGTTAACACTCCTCAACTGCAGTTGTTCTATGGTCTACTGGCTCTGGAATTGAGGTTGCCTATACTAGCGTTTTATCGCACGGAAAACAAAATACTACACGTACCCACATGCAACTAGCTAGGTCTATTTAATTTTACTCATACAAATATGCCTAACCGATTTTAATCAGTTGTTGTTTAATTTAATTAATCTATCTTGATTAAACTATTTCTAACGCATCAGATTATCTGTCTAATTTAAGGAGTTATATCGGCAATTAATTTCATTATATAGTCTCATATTAATTTTGTAATATTTCCTGCTTTTATTTTCTACCGGTCAAGCTACGGCTATTTATTCCCACAAGGCTTATAACTTTGTTTGGTCCAACATATACACAGTGTCAATACTTAGTAGAACTGGCATTCATTTTTACTGCTATAACTGCTACCATTAATCTTTACTAGAAATTACCTTTTACCCCTTACCTTAAATCCTATTTTTCTAAACCTAATTTCCTAATCTCTTTCACTTAACCCCCTTTTCTCTCTCCTCCTTTTCCTTACTCGGCCGAAACCTCCCTGGCCACTCATTCTTTCTCTTCTCTTTTCTTTCCTTTCCTCGATGCCCCTTTCTTCCTCCTGGTACTTGCTTCACTCCTGGCCGAAGCTTTGCTCATGGCTGAAACTCTCCTGGGCTGCCTACTGCCGCCCCCTGGCCCGGCCCCGTGCCTGCGCGTGCACTCGCCCATGCCTCTCCTGCTTGGCCCGCGCGCTCGGCCCACTCGGCTCGCGCCCGCGCTGCTTGGCCTGCCCGCCCCCGCGGTTACCCCGGTTGCTTGGCTCGGCCTGCCACTGTGGTTTGGCCCGCTCCTAGGCCGACGGGGCCATGGCTGGAGGCCGAATGTGGTTTCTTCTTTCTTGGCTTTGATTGTTTTCCCCATTTCTTTTGTTTCGGTTTTAAATGTTTGGGCTTGATTATTTGCTGATGTATGGATGGTTGCTGCTGATGCGTGGTGAATGAGATGGAGGTGGCTTCCCTGGGCTAGCTACGACGGGGCTCGAGGCCTCCTGCACACCGAGGAGTGCTGGCCGTCGGTGCGCGTAGCTGCCAGCGATGGTGCTGCCTATGCTGCCGAGGTATACTACTCTACTCTCTCTCTCTACCCTTGCTCTGTGATGAATTGGTGGATGATGATGCTACTGTTAGTGGGTTCGGCTTGGGCAAAAATGATAGTGGGTGCAAGGATTGTGGTTTACCTTGTTGGGCTTGGTCGGTTTAGAAATGGGATGGCAGTGGTGGCGGCCGCGGCGGTGATGCTGGCATTGCTGTGATGGTGCTCTCCTTGCTCCCTTCAGTCCTTGTCGGCTTGGATTGGTCGGTCCAAGGTTGTCGTGGTCATCCTCTGTCTTCCTTCGCCTTTGGGCTCCTTGCCTCCTTTGTGGATATGGGTGTTTGGGGCTGTTGGTTGGTTTGCTTGCTTATGCTAGCCTTGCCTTGTGGAGGCAGTGAGGGTGGCTTGGCTTGGCTTGTTCTGGTGGGTGCTCTCGGGTGTGGTGATGCTAAGGGGTTTCTGGCTTTAGCTTGCTGCTGCCTGTTGGTCTTTTGAAAACCTTCGGCTGAGGAAAGGAAATGGGTGGTAGGTAATTGGCTTTGCTTGCTTGGCTTATGGGGGTGCTCTCGGCTGTGGTTTTGGTCTCCCCCCCTCCCCTAATGTTTCTTGCCGAAAGCTGCCTTTGCCTTATCTCTTACTCTCTCTAATGCTACTGTTTGGCTGGGTAAAACTTTTTGGACCATTGGTCCATAGATCACTATTTGTTAGGTTTTCTGCATATAACGTAGGTGTCGGATCTTCTAAAATTGTCGGGTGATAAAACCCACTGGAGGTGAGATGGTGCCGACTAATCTAGGTTGGTCTAGAAACCTAGATGATCTTCGTACGATCTGACGACAATCCTTTCTTTAATTCTAATTTCTATTTATAGTCTTTGTTTTGCTACTGGCCTTTTGTTTTTTGGCGATCGATGGGAATACAGGCAGGGTTTCGAATTGGCCGAAGAATAGGTTCGACTAGCTGGCGATAAACGGGCAAGGAAAGCAAGGTTTCGGCGCTATGTAAGATTTTGTTATTTTATTTTGTAATGTACTCAGAGCTGTAATTTGTATTCTGACCTGATGTAAATAATTCTTGTAATTAACTTGGAGATTGTATTATTGTTTTATTTTTGCTTCCAATGACTTTTTGTAAACACTCCGAGATTATATCAATGATTTATTCTTGCGGTAATAATTTATATTGTAATTTTTGTTGAAGAACTCTTGATAATATATCTTGTATTCAACTGTGTTACAATGTGTTTAATATCAGCTTTGTAATTTTCATTTATTACCGCTTGGATGAATTTAATTTACCGAGGATTACTGTTTCTTATTACTGATTATCGACAATTAGATTAGTTTAAGTCGTTAGGGTTCTCTCTCTCATTATTTTCTAAGTTGCATTTGTTATATTCACTCAATTGATCACAAACCTGATATAATTGGATAAGGTTATGTCTCCTACTTTGTATGAACTCTACGAACAATAATAGTGTTTTGATCCTCACCGTTATAATTAGTGTGGGTTGTCTAATAGACACGTAAGATCTTGTCTTTTTTTCCATCTATTAACGTGAGAATTTCTAGAAATTTTTTTATTTAAGAATTATTATGGGAATTCTACCCTCGAGACGAAGAATGTGTCTTTAATCTCACCTGTTGTGTGTGGGTGTATAGAGAGAGAGATCGGCAAAGACCGAGCAAAACCCATCAACTCCACCACAAATGAATGTTAGGGATCCGTACACAGCTGAAGCATGACGGAAGGTAAAAAGAAAAAAGAAATGCCTTCTGAAACCACATGCCTCTGGCTTTCTATGCCAAGAGCGTGATTAATGGCACTACTAATCGAAATGATTAAAATCTGTGCACACCATAGTTTTTTTTTTCAGTTGCGAGGTTTTTTTGAGAGTGAAGCCAAGAACTTTCATTTAACCAACATTTGGGTTACAATTAACACACAAATGCGGGACAAGGGAACAAGGGCAAGAAGATCGCCAGATAGACAAGAAGAGCTTTGCCCTCCTTGGGAAATCATATTTTAATTTGAACTGCGTATATTTTAGCTAGGCATCTTTTGGAACATGGAAAATTTTATAGATCTTTACAACAGGAAATGAATTGTTTTTTGCTATATGATATTCCTGCACTGCAAATAGGTCTTAGAACATGTAATCCCTCCACGTCATCTATAGATAGCACTAAAGATAGTTTCTACAATGGATTGTTTTTTTACACATCTCTATAGACAGTTCATCCATATTCTCTATGCTCCCCCATGTTAAAACTTACAGACAGCTGACACCACACCATTATACATGCTCTTATAATCTTCTCGAAACTAAAGTCCATCAAGTCATGAAATTTCGCACAATAATTCACAACATTAATCTTAGCCTTCGAACTATTACATTACATGTATTTACAGCAGCACCGCACCTATCAATATTTAAGACACACAAGCCCCAACGAAAGTAGGATTAGGTGTGTGGTCTTGAAACACCAAGGCCCCATTAGATACTTTTCGGCAAAATCAGGCGCCCAATTGCAAACGCTGGGTCCGCCGACGCATGGCTGCAGTGACGTGAACCAACAGTTGCATCATCGACGCGTCTGCTTTGTCCCATCCGGATCCGACTCTTACGTTAAGATCTTAACATGGGAGCTTCCATGCTTAGGCTGCTCTCAATGGGTGGTTTCTTATTGCAGTTTTTATTGCATGAAAGGTATTTAGATACCACCTTCCAATACATTGTATCCTAGAGTGTTGTATCTTATGCCTTTGATATAAATGTCTTTACCACTATTTCTACTTAGGATACTGTGTATGAGTGATATCTAAATAAGATACTAGGCTGCTCTCTCTCTTCCTTAATTACAATGCAACATCAAATTTTTGCTTATGTGTAGTCTTAAGATACTTATCAAGGTGGAGCATTGGGAGTAGCCTTACAAAAGTAGTGAAGAAAGGAGCATCCGTTTTGTACCCACGCGCCGCCGGTTCCGAATATCAGCGCGCTGCCGCAATTCGTCCGTCGTCCTTGTTCGGTTTGACGTGGCCGGTAGGAGAGAAAACCAGCTGAAATGTGTGTGCCAATGTCGATTACCAAAATGTGCACACGTGTGCAGACAAGATTTACACAAGACAGCGCCCCGTTCGCTGTCTATCGGCGTCACCCATCTCTGTCCGTCTGTTTTATTTCCGAGAGGGGTGGCGACATGTGCGCGTATCAAGCAGGATGTGAAGCTCCGGCGAGGCCGCCCAAGGGTTGGGCGTCGTGCTAATGGCGCCGATGGTGACACAAATGGAGAAGGATTTACAATTGATGGACTTGCCCTGTAGTCACTGCGGTAGAAGAACCGTACTAGAAAGCTGCGTGTGCTTTGGGGTTTTCCATGATGCAGCTGTTGGTTCAAATCAAAGGATCCGTCAGAAACTGAACCCAGTTTCATACATTACCGTGATGATTGATCTAGCTAGAACCACAGCAAGGATAATGCCGGCTAGCTAGTTTTTCCTTCTCCTTTTTTTAAAAACAAAGGAAGTTGATGTGCCGGTGAGGTTCCAACTTCCAAGACGGTAGTTTTGTGCAAGCCCGTATATACATCACGGTAAGCACTAAGTACGCACTGACGCACCTGATAGATCATACAAGCCAAGATAGCGCAAAGCATGTCGATCGGGTCGTCGGCCGGGCACTTCCCCAAGCAGCGCCCGCCAAATTATCTGCCATCGGTCGCGGTGGCAGGCAGCTCTTGCCGTCCAGCCCCAGGCCCGGGCGGGCAGGCATGCGGCACGCCTGGCGGGATAGAAGAACGCGAGGTGCACGCGCGCGAGCGGCGGCGCATGGTCCCCCGCCGCGCACGGACCGGAACCCATCAGGCCGTCAGGCGCGCAGTCGTGCGCGGGGTCGCGTCGCGTGCGCACGATGAAAGTTGCACGGTCGCACCGCCCACTCCGCTCGAGCGCGCGCGTACGCGCGCTGGCCGCGTGGTGAGGCCAAATTTGGGTACAAGCGGATCGGATAATTATCGACCGATCAACGGAAAGCTTATGAAATGAATACGAAAGAGATGAATTATTATCCGACGCTATCCGTATCGACTCCCACTCTGAGGAAAAATATGGTATAGTATACAGGATAAACGATATCCGTCTATATGTATCTGTATATATGTTAGTACGAGGAAAGTCTGTTGTGACTTCGTTTAAGAACATGATAACAGATAGGTGGGTTGTTGTATCCGAGCAAACAGGAGATATTGAGTGTTTTTCTTTCGACATCTCAGCAAATAGTCTCTATGTGTTCACTCTGATTGCACCTTTATTGTCTAATTTTCTATGTAGTCGTACAAAAAAAACAGTTAATATCCGTCTGACCAACCGACCAAAAACTCACTGAACAAATACAAAATAGAGAAATAAATATCTAACACTATACGTATCTAATTCTTTTTTAAAAATATAAAATACAATACAGAATAAACGACCATAACTCTTATTGCGCACCTATCCGCGCGTCTACCGTCCCTCGGCCTCGCGGCCGGACTGTCTGGACGTGCCGCACGCTAGATTGCGCGCGGACTGGTTGGTGCCTTGTTGGGTTGGTACGGCTCTTTGGCCGTGGCAGGATGCGGCCTCGGCTTGTGGAGCCTTTTTGTCGTGGCCTCATCGTGGGAATCTTGTATTAGAGTTTTAGTGGGCTTGAGATGCCATGTTTAGCAGATTTGATGTCTCTGTTGGGGGGTTGGTCCGGTCTGAGCTTACACCGTGGGAAGCCTCGTGTGTATTGTTATATTCTGTCCCACGAATCGATTAGCAGCATATGCCCATCTAAAAGCATCTACAATAGTTTATTTTTTAGTTTATTACTAAGAGGAGAGAGTACTCAATTTAATAAAAAGAAATAAGTGTTTTAATAGATTGTTTCTTGAGCTTATGTCTAAGACTTTAATTGTTACAAGTGTGCATGATTCTTGATGATCAATAATAAACTTTGTGGTCTACATGTTTTAGCTCATTTATCATATCAATAATAAAGTCGGACTGCACAAATGACTGGGTGGATATTTTGCTTTAAGACAATGAGACTCACAAAACGCATTTTTAGGTAGCAAGTAAGTCTCCAATAGAGTATTTGATTGTTTCTTGTGTCTTGGTATTAACAATTTGATAGTTTCTTTATCTAGAAACAACCTTACCTTCTCTCCTCACCTTCTCTCTTCCACATCACCTAAATGTTGATGTGACAACCCCTTAGTAACAGCTGATGTGGACTGTTGTAAATGCTCTAAGATCAACGAAACCAGTTTGTGGGGCAAGGTGGCCTCACCGTGTCAGACCGTCACGGAATGGCATGCATGACGCATGCGTCTTAGAAAACTTAATCTGTGATGAGATCGAAAAGGATGGAAGAGTCCCCGCCTCGTTGTCAGTCATGTCTAGCTCCATCCTAGAGCCAACAAGAAGTGGAAATACAGAGATCTCCGCATCGAGTCCGGCTAAAAGTTTTTAGACTAAATAGTAAAACTAGTCATCCGTAAATAAAATGACAAAAATGATATCTCTATTGCATAATTTTACCATAGCAAGCCACGTTCCACAATCCCAGTTCGCGACAGAAGACATGCCGCGCTCCCAGATCGTGACACGTGGTCTGCCACGCACCCAGTCAGCGGTAAGTACATGCGCAGGCTAAGGTACCATTGGAATGGAATTTGTGCTTGAAAATCCACTTACCCATGACAATACTGGCACCGGGAGGAGGAGGAGGAAGAAGGGTTGTTAGCAAGCAACGCATGATATTCATTAAGCATGGCCTGCCGCCAATGAGGATCCTTGAGAGACGCCCGATAGGAAGTCAGTACGAGAGAGATGGAAGTGTGAGAAGCCGACATGGTCATGCATTCGATGGGTTGCACGATGCCGGACTTGGTGCACATCCGCACATGATGTGAACCAGGTGCCGACTGGGGTACGGGACTAGCAGGGGAGGCACGCGAGGATGGTGGTGCAGGTGGTGGAGGATCGGCAGGAGGCGGCACAGTGGAGGCCATTAGGGATAAAACTGGTGGTGCCACGATGTGCTGGTCGATGAGGTCGTTAGGGATAGAAGGGGCAATCGCGCATGATGTAGGCACAATAGCAGGGACTGTAGCCAGGATTACAACAGGAGACAAGGACGAAGTAGTGGCAAAGTCAAGAAGGAAGTCCAATACATCAGCAGGAAGGGAATAGTTACTTGAAGCAAAGGGAAAAGTGTGTTCATCGAACACAACATGCCAAGAAATGATGACACGTTGGGTGGAAATGCCGAGGCATCGATAGCCATTGTGAGAGGAAGGATAGCCGAGAAGGACACACATTTTGGAATGTGGCGATGCTTTGTTGGCTGCAATGGAGGACAAGTTAGGGTAGCATATGCATCCAAAAACCCTAAGATGGTTACATATGGGAGGTTTGTTGAAGAGTTGTTCAAATGGAGTTTTGGAGGCTAATGCGGTGGTGGGAAGTCTGTTTAGAAGGTATGTAGCAGAGGCGAGAGACTCAACCCAATATAGTGGTGGCATGTATGCTTGAAAAAGAGTATGCATATCACATTGTTAATGGTACGAATGACACATTTCGCTTTGTCGTTTTACTGAGAAGTGTACGGGCAAGAGATATGGAGGATGATGCCATGGTGTGAGAAGAAATCTAGGGTCATGGAATTGACAAATTCCTTGCCGTTGTCAGCCTGAACGAATGGAGAGGGGTGTAAAATTGTTTGCACTGCCAGTGCAAGTGACAAGCACTGTCATGCCATTACCGATGGTGATATAGAGAGGAGAGAAAAGGGGTGTAGGGTGGGAAATTATACAGGAGTTGGAGGCCATGTGAGATGTGGCGCCAGATTCCATCACCCACTCGCCAGAGGGTGGACCGCGCATCGACATGTTATTCATGGTTGCGATCAGTCCGAAGGCATCCCACGATGGAGACGTAGTTGGTAGCATCGGCGTTGGCAGCGAGGAGAACAACATGGTGTACATCGTGTAGGCCTGCGGAGGGGCACAAGGACCAAGCAGACTAGCCGTAGAAGGAGGGTGCCACGGCCCGGTCCAAGAAGGCGCCTGGCTGGCCCATGTGTTGAAGCACACCCAAGGACCGGATGGAGGAACGGAGCCACGACTACCTCACGCATCGCTGCCGTTGGCATGGTTCATATTGCGACATCTGTTGCTGCCAGAGTAGCTCGTGTTGCCGCCAGGCAGTGGTGGAACCACCCCCGAGGCAATCCGGGGCGGCTGCCCTGGGTCTCTCTTGCCGTGCCCTGGGTCTCCCTTGCCGTCGGGTGGACCCCCCTCGGCCCGTCGGTGAGCCGCCATGGCGCCATCACCATGAGCACGCTGCACGCAGGCGCACCGAGGCTGCTCCCCATACCGCGTGGGCTGTGGACCGAGACGCTAAGGGAAGTCGAAGCCAGTAGCCTAAGGCCCAAATGCACAAACGGTAACCTATTTGGCTAATTCCCCATTCCTGATTCCACATTCAGCCATTCCTCTCCTCCTATCGGCGAGCGCTAAGGCGAGGAAGGGGTTACAGCGTGGTACGGGCAAGCGAGGGGGCTACGACGTGGCTGAGGTGAGCAAGGCTACGAGGGGGCTGCGGCTACAGTGCTGACGTGACGCGACTACGCGAGGGCACACATTACACTGCAATACTGCATCAGCCATCAATGGTCAGCCACCGAGGTGAGGCGGTGAGACAATGAGCCTTAGGCTTGAGCCATTGATTCATCCTAAAGACTCGAAGACTTTAATTTTTTATTTCCTAGAGTAAAATTTTAGTAAATTTTGGTTTTTATAGGATTTCTATAAGAAAATGAAATCAATACAGACTTATTTTAGAACCGCAACAGTGGATGACAATTCTCAAATGCAAGCGGTTGAAATATTTAATGACATTGCCAACAACACTGCAAGTTTACCCCGGATCTTCCAAAATCCTGGTTTTGCCACTGCCGCCAGGGTTGCTGGAGGTACTATTGTAGTAGGTGTCCCTACAGTTGGAGCCCCGCCCATAGACAAGGACGCTTAACAAGAGAGCGGTGGCTACAACCGTCTTTGCCAAGTTTGCTTTACTCATATCTTTGAGGAGAAGGAGAGAGCATGTGCAAACAAAGCTTGGGAATAGGTCTTGCATGGTGATGGTGGTCGCCACATGCGACAGCCCTTCGTTGAGGCCACAGAGAGTGTTGAGCACTAGCGTCTGACCAACATCACGAAGTGTGTCGGTGAGGGTCTTCATCTTCTTGTAGTAGGGGGTGATTAACTGCCATGTCACCATGAACGAGAGCCCGAAACTTAGCCTCAAGGTGAAGTGAACTATTTGCTATATTTGTTGAGGAAGATGTCTTCGACACCGGTCCAAAGAGCACGCGATCTGTCCCGGTTCCATAATGATGTCAAGAATTCCTCCGAGATGGAACCGTAGAGTCATGTGAGGACAGTCAAGTCCTATTGTGCCCATTCGAGATTGGTCGGGTGTGGGTCGGTGTCGTTGACGTGATACATCAGACCGACCTTTCCCAACATGGTGGTAAAGAATTGACGCCATTTGGAGTAATTTGAGTGTTGTAGATCAAGGACAACAGGGATGTGGGTGCGGATGCTTGCGACATTAATAGCCTGAGTAGGCGGCGCCAAGATGGACGCGACAGCAGGAGAGGTTGCGGAAGGGAGGGATGAGGAGGAAGAAGTGAAGGTGGTGGAGCTGGTGTCCATGGTGCTGGAGGTGGTGGGAGAAAGAGCTAGAGGAGACCCAGAAAATCTGATACCATGAAAGCGAGAATGAATTGCGCCACATGGCAATCCGATTGTATTCCTAAGTATATATAATGTTACAAAGGAATGTTACAACAACCGAATCAATCAACAATAATTACAAGATCGCAACTGATCGGAGAAAGCATGAAAGTAATCACAATCCGAGAAAACTACAACCATTCCATGCGTGATCTCCAGGAGATCCTTGCGCATTAACAGTACTAATGAAGGGTAGTTCTTTGCCCTTTTTAGAGCAGTTGAACACCTTGAGACAAAATCTTCTACAATTATTGAAGCTGATATAATAATACGCTGGGCTCTCTTTTCCCCTTTATTTTAGAAGAAGGTGTCGATTGATTCTGTACAAATCCTAACCACTTTCTTCCTCTAGATTGTTCTCTTTTCTCTTAGATTCGATCATCATTCCCTGAACCAATTTCCTTCATTATATGAGGTGTCATGCCTTGCTTGATATATAAGACACTGACCCAGGCAATGAATTTCAGCAAAAAACATAAAGGCAGACAACAATTTATACATTTGATGAACATAGAATTTGGAGATTAATCTTGTAGCATACCATGTCACATATAAGCTACACAAAAGATTGCTATATGACCATGACAAAGCAATAGCAATCGACCTTAACTACGCTATGGGCTATGGCTCAATCTTAACAAATCATCAAACTTACTATTTTTTGAAGACTAGCAGAGACTAACTATTGCCCCCACCCAGCTAGAGTTTCTTTCTTTCCATCTCTACATCAGCATGCCAGCATACATATATAGAAGGTTTGAGACAATTAGACCGCCAGATAGTGACTCTGAAATATTTTAGGATTGTATCATCCATGCATACACACACCATGACACCACAGCCCTTCTTCCTCTTACCAATTTTCTACTACCATTTTGGTTTATTAATTTGCAGTAGACCGTTTTACTTGGAATCCAACCCAAGAAACTGAGAAAAGGGCTTGCAAAAAGGAGAGAACCACTGCCATACTATTTGGGACTAGCCGAGTGCCCGTGCGTTGCAATGGTTTTCAAATAATCATAATATAAGTTATTCACTTAGAAACCCAATATAATAAGGTAACTATCCTACAAATGAAAGTTTCATACATAATTTGCATCTAATCAACAAGCCACATATAATCTTATCACAAGTCACAAGCACATATAATTTAATTATCTACAGAAAATCCTTCAAGTAACTTATTCATGTTGTTGGACCGGAACGACGACTAGATGGGGGTGAATAGGAGCATTACTTCTTTTTCATCTCGACCGGATTCAACTTCATTCTCACTCCAGTAGCCATGAAAGCTATGAAGATCGAAGATACAAGCACAGTAGAAGTTTTGCATTGAACCTGATCAAAACCCTGAGACACAACAACCAAAAACACCGAAAACTCAAAGAGAGGACACAAGGGCGATCAGACCTCTAATGATGTGTGGTTTGACCGATGGCCAACCGGTCTGACCCCTTAGATGGATGAACAGTAAAATCAGCAGGATTTAAGATCACAAATTGATTCAACTTTTCATCTAGTGATCCAGCTCTCCTCAAATTTCAACCATAGCTTATCAAAAAGGTCTGGAACCCATTCTAATTAACGATCGGGAAGATCGAGGATAAGGTTCCACTAGTTTCTTAGATGAGAGCAATAGAGCACAAAAACCGAGGAGATTCAAACTTTGATCCAAAAACTTACTCGTGGGTAAATGAAGATCAAGATAATTTTAGATGTATTCCCATATGTCACAGCAAGCAAGATCACAACAAGAAACCACAAGAAAATCAAAGGAACATCAAAATTTTAAAAGTTGTCAAAGAGAGAGTAAGAACAAAAAGAGACTCATCTTGAGAAAACTTTGCTTGGATTAATTTGAGAAGGATGTTGGTTTACAACCACTTCACCATAGAGGATAAAAGCTCAACACTAATAACTCAATCAATCTATCTCTCACAAACTTTAGCCTCAACTACTCCAAAGACCCCCCAAATCACAAATTAGATTTTTCTCTTGGAAGGACTTGGGAACTCCACATTCGAACATTCCCTTTTATAGTGGAGGCTATGTTTAGATAGAAAACTCTAACGGGCACTCGTTAAATCCACACACAAATGGGTCTACACTCACGCATACTTCTCAAAGTGGATGACAAACCGGGCTTTTCGAATTTATTTCTTCGTGATCTTTATCTTCACTTGACCTAAACCGCGTCTCATTGTGTCATCTTGCGCTGCGGTTTAGCCAAAGATCACCAAGACGGTATTTTGGTGAAGATACCAAAATACCCCTTTTCGATACTTCTCCAAAGGCTGAGTCCAATCTTCATGAAGCAATCACATGTTTCGCCACGTGTAGGTTGATCAACGACTCTCTTCGTGTCAGCAAGTCTCTCCTATCCGGCTCCTACTAAAACCACCATTGCACTTGCACCGACCCTCGTGCTGCTCGATGCAACCCATTGCACCGAACTTCCCGTTCAGTCATCCTTATCCATTTTGCGTCATGCTTGAGTCTAATGACTTCACTCGGCATCCTTGATCATTCTGGACCTCGGCTCTCCAAGCCTTCTACATAACAATAGACCAAGAAATTGATTTCGGACATAGGTTCTTCGCAACTTGACTTACGTTAGTCAAAACATGCATCATGCAACACATATGCACTGAAAACCCAAGAAATTAACCTAACATATGATCATCGCCGCCTTGCTGGCCAGCGAATAAGGCAAAAAAATGACCGCCACCTATGGCGGTCGATCGCCTCGGCTGGTCGACCACCACCTGACCTGGCCGATCGCCAAACAAAGGGACTTAGCCAGATTTTCTCTTTGAAAATCTGCACCATCTATAGAAATTTAAAACGAATAGAACTTTTGGCTTGAAGCTCCAAAAATTATGAGACCAAGTGTAGAAGAAACATCTCTCTTACCTACACCCCCTATTTTTGGCCTGGCCCCAAACTCAAATGGAATTTTTGGCTGGTTAGACCACCGGCCCTTTGACCTGCCAATGGCTGGTCTGACTGCCAGGGTTGGCCGGTCAGACCGCCGACCTAGCTGGTCCAACCGCCCAAGCCTGACAACACTACGAAATTTGCCGAAAACGCATATTTTCGACAAATACTTGCCACCATTACCAATTGTATTATCATCCTAAGATCGTGAGCATACCTCCATGATATCCACACATGTATACACATATATATCCACAAAAGATTCTATCAAATCAATAGTTGAGGAGGAAATAAGGTTGATGATAGACTCACAACCACCACTAGGTCCTTCTTTTATAATAGTAAAGATACGTGTGTGTATAGCCCACAGCCTGGTTATTATAATCCGGTGGCCTGGGACAGTTGGAGTAATTAGCAGCTCCATCACATTAAGAAAGGGCCTTCCAGGTTGTGCTACTTTTGCATTTCTTGGTTTAGAACCGAAGAGAAACTTTATGTGATCTATGCATAAACACGTTGCAGTGTATATAATAGACAAAAAGTTTTGTATTTTATTTTACAAACAGGGAAGTTTTCTCCACCAACTTTTGTATTTTATATCCCTATTTTCTCCACCAAGATGGGCATTGACTCCTGTTCCCCAAGGCCATACCCATCATCAGCAGCACGAGGATATTCTGTATACTATATCAATAGAAACAAAATGTAACAGTTGACATCGCAACCCACTGGTCATATTCTAAGGAACCCTTGAGTGTTTTTTCTCCTAAAAGAAGTCTTAATTTTAGCGCTTAAATCCTTCGTCTAGACATCTAGTAGATCTCATCATCCCACGTCCCTCCTATACATTCCTCTCCTCTGTCCTCACTGTTCTTAAAGTAAAGGAATATTGGAGGATTCTAGTCCTAAGGAAGTTGTTCGGGTCAAAAGTTTGCTAAAGGAACTTCTTAGTAATCTTTTCTATCCTACACATATTGGAGAGAAACAAACATCTGGCCAAACCTCATGTTAAAACTAATATGACTTGTCCAATGAACAATCTATATATTCAATCCATATCTCTCTAAACTTTGTGTTTTTCCTGTGAAGCATCCAAACACATTTTTGAGTATTTTCTGCATTTTTATTCTCATAGGAATCCATTAAAAATGACACTTAATTCTTGTATTTTTCCTATCCTACATTACAGACGGGCATCGAGAGACCAATACAATGTACTCTTAGGTGGTGCTAGTAGTATATATGCAACCACTAGGCAGCCGGCCCTTTAGAGACATATATGGCATCCGTGATCCGTTTGTACCCTAGAAGGTAAAAAAGACTGCATGGATGTTGTGTACTGAAGCTCAGCTGGTGAAGAAGAAAGCGTTAACAAGAAGGTTGGAGTAGGATAAAGCATGCCAGGTATGTGGAAATATAATGCTGATGAGGATCCCTTTCTTGCTGTAGTGGATTGCTCTAACCCGTGGCGGATTTGGTAAGCGCGCAAGGTCTAGTACTTACCACCAACCATCTCTCTTAGTAATTCTACTCCACAATGGTTGTTAATTATTCTAGGAAATTTGCTAAACAACATTAGACTGTTTTTTTTGTCAAAATAGTTGAATTTTCATCCGTCCGATATGCTTTGATATTTGCATTTTTTTTCTCATATGATGAATTGGGTCCGAATTTATTATGATTTTTTTTCCTGTAACATAACGGGTTCGCTGTATTACCATATTTTGTTGGTATATAATTTTATTTTTTGTCTTTGTTTTTGCTCAATATCTCAAAGTATATATTAGATTTTGATTCATGTGATGGAAATATGAGTTATTAAGACTTTCGATAATAATTACAATGGTCAAGAACAAAAATTACATAAATAAATTACTATAATGTATATATAATGAAGTTGTAGAGGAACCCTCCTTCTAGATATTCTACTGGTGAAGAGAACAACGTTGCTCCGGAGGATCTAGAAAATCCGCACGAGGAGGCTCCTAGAAAGCTATTTGGAATCACTGTTCTTAAAAAAAGCAGATGACAGGAGCTCTGCCTATATTCAATTAAGCGAGGATAACAGAGTTCAAATGCATATCCGATCCACCGCGGGAATCACTGCTCATGGTCCGGCAAAACCATGGCACGGATGATGGGAGGGCAAGTTGGTGCTAGGATCGGATGGATCCTCTCCTCTTTGTCCTGAACAAGCACCACATGGCAAACAGGGAGCGGCAACGCTGGATTGAACCCTTGCCTAGATGGGTCGTAGTCAGTGTAGATGGAGCCTCTGTGGAAGGAACAGGTGAAGATAGGGCTGGGATCGATTGCGGCCCACGGCTGTGATGGGAAGGTGATTCTCATATGATGGCGGTGTTCTTTCACTGCACATAAGCTCTGGAGCTTAGCTATTTGGCTTGCAAGGAAGGACTTCAGATGGAAATGTAGTGGATACATGCATCTTCATTTGATCCTTCAAACTGATTGTGTGAGTGTAAGACGGCAGTGCAACTACTAACGTCTACTGAGGAGGACATGCCAAAAAAGCATTCGTTCCTAATACGTGAAGTGAGGCTGACGCTTAAAGGGAAGAGGAAAGATTGTTATCAAGAAAATTCGTAGAGATTAGAACAGGGTAGCGCATGAATCGACCGAATATGATAGGAATTCGACACTTGTAACTACCCTAGCTATTCCTGATTGATATATATATATATATATATATATCTCTTTTCACGGCAAAAGAAGGAGGAAAAACACGAGCCCTTAGTTGAGATGGGTCGTGGAAGGAGCAATCGCACACGTGTTTGTCTCGTGATGCAATACAGAAAATCCATTGCCATCCATCTAGCTATATGACGTGCATGGGTTTGCTGTCATTAATTCCCGTGAAGCCCTGGACCAGGCAAGAGATGCATACGCGTCGCCTATTAAGTCGGTAGCTGGTGATCGATCAACGTATCCCATCTCTGCAGACATCCCCGATCTTTTTGAACCCGACCGAATGGAACGCCGCGGCAGCTGATCAGATAAAAGCGTGTGCGCGTGCCCACCAGGCCGAGAGTTCGTTGTGCCGTCGTCACACGAGACTTGGCCGCGCGCGCGCCGTACACACACACACACACACAAGTCTCCGAGACCGACGTGACGAACAAATTAAGCTTAGGAGCTAGCTTGCAGCGCTCGACGGCTGGCTACTGTTGCTGGAAAGCTTTGGCGCCATCAATGCCGACATGAACCCGCTCC
The DNA here is from genome assembly GCA_036346255.1 of Ampelocalamus luodianensis. Taxonomy (NCBI): domain Eukaryota; kingdom Viridiplantae; phylum Streptophyta; class Magnoliopsida; order Poales; family Poaceae; genus Ampelocalamus; species Ampelocalamus luodianensis. Next base: position 46,632,118 of record CM070633.1, read on the forward strand.
TGCCCCCGGCCCGGCCACGGTGGTTGGCGACCCCGCCGGCCGGCCGGCTGGATGGCTAGCTCGCTAGCTTGCGTGCCGAATTAATGCCGGTGAATGCTGCATGCAACGCCCCGTACGTGATCACTCAGCGGCACGCGATTTACCCCGGAAAATGGACGGTTTTCATTCGCCGACGTCGCGACTTCTTTCGACCAGACCCGCGCACAAATCAACGAACTGATGGATCTAGCATCACTCGTACGTCAAAGCTGTGTCTCTTGTACTGCTACCACATGACTCGTGTTGTGTGGTGACTTTCCAACGGCATGAAGAAAACCATGGAGATCGATCGACTGAAGACTGCAGCTGCCTCGTTCTCGTACACGTACCCAGGTTGAGAAAACGGAAGCTCCTCTTGCAGCTTTGCCTGCCTGCCTCCTGTCTAGTCATACGTCTCTCCCATAACACTATCGATCAATCGATCCCCATCCGTTTAAATTTTCTGGTTCCCTACCTATTAACTCCGTCTGGTTGGAGAGCCGGGCCGGTGGTGGTGGATACGTACTGCTGATAATCCCCTTTTGCTAATTCCTTCCTTGCCTGCTTGGATTCCTACCTTCCCCTTTGCTTGCCCCACCCTTGGTGACCAAGTTTCATGTATATAAACATGCGGACGCAGCGCGCATGACCAGCCGCGTGGTGCAGTCCATTCCCCAACGCCTCTCGCCTGCTCCCTCCCTCTACGCGCAGCTTCGATCTCCAGACCAAATCACTAGCTAGTAGCTAGCTGCGCTACAACAGAACAGAGCTGTGCTGAGCGGAGCTGAGAGCAAGAAGAGGAGGAGCGACGAGCCGGGGTACAGGCGCGGACTCATGGGTGCTGCATTCTTGTATGCTTGGCCATGGGATAACCTTGGCTTCTTCAAGGTATATTCATGTGTTTCCGTTTCTCTTGATGTCTTGGTTTCTCTTCTTTTCCTCTCTGCGCGCGTGTTGTGGTTTCTGATGCGGCCTGGCTTTTGCTTGCTTTCTTCTTCGTTTCTGCAACTGTGCAGTACGTGCTGTACGCCCCCCTGGTCGCCAAGGTCGTGGCCTCCCGGGCGTGGGAGCGCGCGAGCCCCGACCACTGGCTCCTCCTCCTGCTCGTCCTCTTCGGCCTCAGGGCGCTCACCTACCAGCTCTGGAGCTCCTTCAGCAACATGCTGTTCGCCACCCGGCGCCGCCGCATCGTCAGCGACGGCGTCGACTTTGAGCAGATCGACAAGGAGTGGGACTGGTACGTGCTCACACAAACGCATGCATGCACGGTGCAAATGATCAATGAAGAACGCCGCCGCTTGTTTTATCGATGTCCTAAATTAAGCTCCGGACGTGTGTGTTTCCAGGGACAACTTCTTGATACTGCAGATACTGATGGCGGCCACGGCGTTCTACGCCATCCCGTCGCTGCGGCACCTCCCGCTCTGGGATGCCAGGGGCCTCGCCGTCGCCGCCGTCCTCCACGTCGCGGCCACGGAGCCCCTGTTCTACGTGGCGCACAGGGCCTTCCACAGCGGCCACCTCTTCGCATGCTACCACTCGCTCCACCACTCTAGCAAGGTGCCCCAGCCATTCACAGGTGAGTAAGAGAGATCAATCAAAGCTTCTTGATCGTTTTCCTCTTCCATGGTTTGGTGGTCAATCAGCTGGCGATTAACACGTACGGCTGCTGGTGCGTGCAGCCGGGTTCGCGACGCCGCTGGAGCACATGGTGCTGGGCGTGCTCACGGCGGTCCCGCTCGCGTGCGCGTGCGCCGCGGGTTTCGGCTCGATGGGACTGGCGTTCGCCTACGTGCTGGGGTTCGACTTCCTCAGGGCCATGGGGCACTGCAACGTGGAGGTGTTCCCCGGTGGCCTCTTCCGGGCGCTCCCGGTCCTCAGATACCTTATCTACACACCGACGTACGTTCCTTGCTCCTCCGTATATACGTAGTAGTTTTTTTCCCTTTCTCAATTGGATATAGTTCCCAAAATTCAGACTGGAAGTCTAGCGAGGCATCTGGTGGTTTCGATTCAGTAGTTTCGAACATGTCCTCGTGCATACCAATCATTGATTGACCTCTCAGATTATACATCCCACCAAACCTACCTTTAATAGCATCTGGTTTCGCACAACCGGTCGGGTGCATCCGTGCATGTGGTGGCTAAATTGGCCTTTTGGCTGTTTTTATCGTGTACATGACCTACTTTATCTGCACCGCAGACAGAATAGATCCTCCCCTCAGCTATGCAGCGACTTGCCACACCACAAAGTACAACTCCCTGGATCAACTCATACGCTGTCGGACTCGGATTTCGCAAAATTCAAATCCTCTATGAAAATACTATATCATTCCCTGGATCAGTAGATAGCATTCACAGAATACATCACTGAATCAATTCATACTCGATGAAGACCGAACCAAACATTATATTATAAACATCAGAGTGATATAGACCGCATTGGATCGAGTTTTACATTAAAGGCCGAAAAGGCCAAATTGATTATATTTCAAAACAACGGACACTACAGCGGAAGCAAAAGTGGTAGAGCACAATGAAGCAGCGATTAAAGTGGTGAGAACCAACTCAAAACCCCACATCTCGATCTACCTCGCGGTCGACCGATTTCACGGAGGTCGACTCTCGCTCGATGAACAGAAATCAGCCCGACAAACGAAACGCAAATTGATCAAACTTTTGATTCGTGCGCCCAAACTTCGTGAAACTTGACACACAACTTCCTAAGGATGTCAGCGACCTTTTACCGCTTGAGCGGTTAGGTCAAAAATCGAGTCAAAACGAAAATATGATCTTAAGACTTGCACGTGGGTGATTGATGATCTTGATGATCCTAGGTATTTTCACACGTCACAACAAGCTAAATCACGCCAAGAAACTAAGCAATAACTCATGGATCAAACAAAGACTCAATTCATCAAAAGAGAAAGAAAGCAGTTTATAGCCACTCCATCAATGGATGACAAAGGTCAAGAACCCTAACCTCCTCTCTCCTCTCCCTAAGCAAATTAGGGTTTCTCAACAACGAAACGCCGAAGGTGGGCAAAGGTGCAGCCACCTCCTCCTCTATTTATAGTGGAGGCTTAGGGTATTGTTCATATTGTGCGGCACTCGCTTGCTCGCCCGCGTGTAGGTTGATCCAACGGCCTCATCATGCCGGCAAGTCTCTCTCATCCGCCCCACCGTAACCACCATGGCACTTGCACCACCGCGCCGCTGATTCAACCGCTTGCACCGAATCGCTCGTTCGGTCACCTTTGTCCATCTTGGACTCCAAGCCTAGGACAATACGTTAGTCAAAACATGCATCATGCAACACATATGCCATGAAATCCACGAACTTGACCTAACAGCAATCATCGCCGCCACACGGCGACGACTTAGTGAAAACCGGCCGATCGCCACTTTGTACGGCTCGATCGGCCATCACGGCCCGCCGCCAACGTAGGCCAACACGACCGCCACAAAGGACTTAGCCGAAATTTCAACGCTGAAATCGCAACCTCCGAAATTTAAAACGTGCGAGAATCTCTCTCACTTGCCTACACTCTCTATTTTTGGCCCACCAAACTGTCCGACGCTACCAATCGGTCGACCACGACCGCCGGCGGACCGCCATCACGTAACACGAGGCATGGGCGGTCCGACCGCCACTGTAGCCGGCCGACCGCCGAGACTCGACAGAATCGAACTTTGCCGAAACTCGTGTTTCCGCAAACCTTCAACGTTATTGCCAATTGACACATCATCCTAAGATCATGAGCATATCCCCATGATAGACGAGACCAAGACTAGACTGAGACGAGACCAAGACTAACAGAACTAGACTACTCTTCATCGTTGCCCTTGTCCATCAACTTCGGGATCCTTGTAGTAGTCGTAGTCCCCATGATCCCGCGGATTCTGAAGGTTTGGAAGGAGGAACGAGAGTGAGCATAACTTCCGTATTTGCGAGCCAACACACAAGATGCAATAATATACATACAAGGCTTAACAAGGGTGGTTCGGGTTCTTTTATTTGGCAAAACAATGTTTTCAATTATCAATAGTAGTAAACTCCTATCACTTAGCTTTTTAAATAAATTGCATTTTGTTAAAGAGAATATTTGTGCAATATTTATAACAGCAGAGGTTACCTCCACCTAATGCTTATTTTGAAATATGGTTACGACCACTATTAACAACGCTGGGTACGACCACCCAGGAACAAACCCAAATTAGGGCTACCATCCAGGAACAACACTGGGTACGACTACCCAGAACAAATCCAAATTAGGGCTACGGCAGCCCGACCAGTTTTTATCACATCCATAAAGGTTTTTGAAATAGAACTAACTCTAGTAAGATCCCATGTCCGCCTTTGACCGTAGGCACGGTTGTTTAAACAATTTATACTCTGCAGAGATTATACATTTTACCCACAAGAGATAATCAACTCGTTGCCTCACATGATTCCTTGGTCGTGTGGTCGAAATATCATCATAGTAACTTTTTAATTATCTCGCCCCTTCCGTCATCTCACCCATATAGGTTTGCATCCATAAGTTGTGCGGGATGTTCACCACAACGACTAGCGTAGCTGGACTACGACATTCCACAACGACTAGCGCAGCTGGCAACTTCACCCTCCCATGGTGTCCCATTCAAGCTCACGCTTGGACTACTTCACTCCTCCACCAATGAGATGACTTTCAGGGTCTGATAAATTTACTAAGCCAAGTTACAGTTTGCAGACTTGTGGTTGCACATGTTTTACAATGGGAGATCATCACCGGATTAAGTCCTTAATGGTCATCTGGGCAGTTCATACCACATACCCACCATTCTCGTGCCACGACGACACCCACCATTGTACCATCCGTCCAGATGTGGTAAAAGCAGTTTATTGGGGGTTTTGAGGAATAAAACCAACTTTATTTCAAATACTTCAATCATGTACCTCCAATAATTTCCCAAAATCATTTTATGATTTAAGAGATGATAATTAGGACATTTTAATGCCCTAGTACTTAAGCAAGACTAGCATGTCGCTTAAGTACAACATATAGCTAGTAAACTACCACATACTTACTAGGGTGACATGGAATAATGGTTTCAATTACCAAAAGATGGTATAATAAATAATTAATCATCAAATGAGTATTTAACTACCTTAAGATTTAACATATATTTGCTTAAAGAATTTAAAGCATGAAATTTTGGTAATTTAAAGGAATATAATTTGCATAAAATGTAGGCTCAAAATGGTCAAAGTATTGACTCGCTTGGGTTAAAGGTAAGAGAGTCTTGGTAGTCTTGTGCTTGATCAAATTAACTGGAGATCTCCCGCTTCTTCGGATTCTACTCGGACAAACAAACCAGAAAAAGGAACAAACAAGCAAAGAGAATAAATACATACTAAAGAAATAATAAATGAACTCTAAATTAAATAAGACTACTGCCAAAAGCAAGATCTTGAATTTCGATAAATTTAGAAACAAATTTCATTGGAATCGGAGTTATAATGGAGGAGAACAGAGCCACCGAAGCTTGGTTTCGAGTACTGCTCATCCGACTTCGTGTGGTCGCAACGGGAGGTTTCGACCAACTGGTCGGAAGGAGGTTGCGACCAACTGATCGGAAAGAAGGTCGAAGAAAGGTTTAGACTACCAGGTCAAAGGAAGGATTCGACTACTTGGTCGAAAGAAGGTTTCGACTATCAGGTCGAAGGAAGGATTGGACTATCTGGTCGAAACGACTATCAAGTTGAAGGAATGATTCAACTACCTGGTTGAAAGAAGGACTCGACTGCTCGACGCGGTCGAAAGAAGGACTCGACTGCACGACACAGTCGGAAGGACTCGACTGCTCGACGCGGTCGGAAGAAAGACTCGACTGCTCGGTGCGGTCGAAATAACAAGAGAGAGAACAGGGCACGGTGAGCTTACCAAGACCGAGAGAGAGGCCGGAGGAGGTCGGCGGATGACGGACGGTGGTGGGTAAACTCGCGGTCGAAGGCGAAGAAGGACGGTGATGAAGGGTCAGCTAGGACCGAAGGAGAAGAGGAAAAGCGGCTCCTGCAAAACCAAACTGAAAAAGAGTGAGGGGATTGCTTCAAGGAGCTCTGGGACACGAATTAATGCAGGTAGAAGAGGGGGCTGCATTGGTGCGACGAGGACCGAGAGGAGGTGCGCGGCAGCTTGAACTCGAAGCTCGGGGCTTCGGGCAAACCACAACAACAAGAACGGAGAGAGGGAGAGTTGAGGGAATGCAAGAAGAGGGTGAGGCCTCCCTGGCGCTCTATTTATAGAGGAAAGAGGAGGACCGGGCGACAAGATAGAGTGACGGGATTCGCGGCAGCCCAGCATGGGCGCACGGCCGACAAGTGAGGGAGGGGTTGGGGGCAGGTGGGGCGAGAGACGAACAATTAAATGCGCTGCTACCGAGGAAAAACGAGGGAAAGAATCGCGCCGGGGGCGACGACTTTGCAGCGGGGGTGACGGTGACTAGGCGAGGAGGAGGCTGACAGGTGGGGCTGGTCAGACCTAGTCGGAGGGTCTAGTCAACACCAAGAGGGTGGTCCAAACCGAGAGCGTGGTTGAGACCGAGAGGATGGTCGACACGCGGGGGAAGGAACGGGCCGACGAAAATTCGGAACAACAGAGAAATGAGATTGTAAATACCAGAGAACTCCAATAATCTCAAAATAAACCAAATTTTGAATTAGATGAAGTTGAATTTGAAACCGAGGTTCAAGCTGAATTTCGAAACTCAAAATTTTGAAATGAGACAGAACTAGAGAATTTTGCAATTACACAATAATTTGAAATAGGTTTTGAATTCAAAAACAATTTTTTAAAGCTACTATGAAAGCTTTGAGGAAAATTTCTTTTCGAAAATAACTTCATTCACAAAATTTTTAAACTCCAATTTATCTGAAAACCAAATTTAAACGCGGAGGTGGCAGATTTGCTCCGCCGCTCTGCTTTATTGCCAGCAACCCAACCGCTTCACTGTTCACTTTTATCCATATATATTGTTCGATCGTTTCCCTCCATTCACGTTCTTAATGATCATTGGTCGTTGCATACGTACTCTCTGCGCGCGTAATTGCATTGTTTGGCATCTTTCGATCGAGCTGTTCCCGATTGATTCTCCCGTCTGTGTTCCGGCCGGTGATGATGCTTCTCTTTCGTTCCTGTGCCTGCAGGTACCACACGATCCACCACAGCAACAAGGAGGCCAACTTCTGTTTGTTCATGCCACTGTTCGATCTCCTGGGCGGCACGCTCGACGGCCAGTCCTGGGAGCTGCAGAAGAAGACGAGCGCAGGTAAAGATCGACGACATATAAATTTCACACGCCGGCCGGTGAGTACGAGCGTGCGTGACGGACGCATGGACGTACTTGCTTGCCGTTAGGAAGTTTCAACCACGTTTTTGCTACAAAAATGGCTAGTTTTGTGCTTTTGGCGGGTAGGCACCGTGCATGCAGCATCGGCTAAGAAAGCGCGGCACTCTGACTCGCAGCTGCATGCGGTTAAGCTCGAATAGGATGTACACCTACTAGCTAATTCACTGATTGAAACGCAGAAGCTTCTTATTTTCATCTGCAAAATGATTAGACTGCACGAGACGGGCTCTTAATTAATTTGTGGAGCCCCCTTCAAGAGTCGGACAAGTCGCTATTACGCTTTCTACAGCGACACCAAATGGGACATGCCATCCGTAGCCATTAAAGCGCTTAATGGATGGGCGCGTACGTGCGTCGCCTGTACAGCCAGTTCAATTCGTCTCTTAATCGCGGTGCTGACACGGCGCGGGAGGTGCAAGTAGGCATGGAAGCAGTGCAGCGCACGTACCTTTCAGCCGCGCCCGTGGTTTGGTCCAGCCGACCGGCCATTGGCAGCCAGCCCCGCGAATGTCAGCGGTTTCGTGCTTGTTCACAGGAAAACGTCCGTCCGTCCGTCCGTGCGCGCGCGTAGCAGCTCTCTCACGAACAGAACGAGATCATGAAAATTTGGAGGGGGTCAGGGGACCAAGAGAAGCGACGAGAAGGAAGGATGGCTGGTTGGTTGGCTGGGGCTAGCTTGCTGGCTTAGCCACGGGTGCTGCTGCCATGTCAAAACAGAATCGGTTAGGAAAGCGAGCAGGATAGTCAGCAGCAGCCGGCGGCTAGCCAGCCAGCCAGCCGTGCCGTCTCGTCAGTCTTCACGAATTTAATCCGCGCGCCAACCGTCCGTGCGGAAAGAAGACCCGCGGGTAGAGCTGATCAAACAGGCCGTGCCTGTCCGGTCAGTTCGAGACACGACACTGTTGGTCCGGTCCAAACACGGCACAATCTGTATTGTTTATGGGCTGAGCCAGCACGGCACGATAGCCTAGGCCACCACCCCGTCACGACGGGCCAGCACATCACGGTACGAACAGTGTCGGACCGTGCCAGGCACGACACGAGCCCAGCCAGCCCGACACGGCCCATCTGGGCCACTACGCATGAACCGATGAACATCAGACCATCAGCTCAGAAGTCAGAGAATGAGAGAAACAATCAATGAATCAAACAAGCACAACATCATTTCATCAGAAATCAAACTATCAAAGCATTCACCAGAATCAATCACAACTCATCACACCATTCATTCACAGATCACAGTTCACAGTATCACACCATTCATTTACAGCACAAAAATACACCATTCATTTACATCACAAATCAAGAACCGGAGAGGAAGAGGGGGAGGGGAGGCGGCGCGGGCTGGCGTGGCCGCGGCGAAGCGCGAGAGGAGGGAGGCCGAGAGGAAGAGGGAGGAGGCGGCGCGACGGCGGCGGCGAGAGGTTGGAGGCGATCTGCGCAGCCGACGTTGAGGTTGGAGGCGAGGAGGCGGTGCTGATGCGGCGCGGCCGCGTGGAAGTCGGCTGCTCGAGAGACGAAGGGAGAGTGGGCGTGGGAGACGAAGGGGCAAGTGGCGTGGGAGACGAAGAACGGAAGAAGAAAGAGGCGATCAGGCGTCCGGGCAGGCAGGTAGGGGCAGGTCGGGCGGGGAAGCCGAGCAGGCGGTGGGCGACCGGGCAGGGACAGGTGGCAGGCCGGGCAAGGGCGGGCAGGCGCAGGCCTAACGGGCCACGTTTTGCCCGATGGGCTAAACAGGCTTGTGCCGGCCTGACATAGCACGAACGTCCGACAAGCCGTGCCTGGACTGCCACTCTAACACAGCACGAATAGTAGCCGGACCAGAATAGGCCGTGTCGACACATGCCCGTGCTATGCCGGGCCGTACCGCCCATTTAGCCAGCACTGCCCGCGGGGCGCGGGTGCGGTTGCAACGGCGCCGCGCGCGGTGGCTGAATGGCCTGATCACGCTGGTTCGTGCCGTGATACGTGCGTGAATGATTGTGCGTGTACCGTGCAGGGGCGGACGAGGTGCCGGACTTCGTGTTCCTGGCGCACGTGGTGGACGTGATGCAGTCGCTGCACGTGCCGTTCGTGCTGCGGACCTTCGCGTCGACGCCCTTCTCGGTGCAGGTCTTCCTCCTGCCGATGTGGCCGTTCGCGTTCCTCGTCATGCTCATGATGTGGGCCTGGTCCAAGACCTTCGCCATCTCCTACTACAAGCTCCGCGGCAAGCTGCACCACACGTGGGCCGTCCCCAGATACGGTTTCCACGTACGCCATCGAGCTCTGTTACCTTAATTTCTCTGTTCTTTTTCTTTCATCGCGACTGCTTCTAGCTCAATGGTTTTTGCTGATCCAATTGTCTGCAGTACTTCCTGCCTTTTGCGAAGAACGGCATCAACAGGCAGATCGAGCTTGCCGTTCTGAGGGCTGACAAAATGGGCGTCAAGGTCGTTAGCCTTGCAGCTCTTAATAAGGTTCGTTCCCTTCTAACAAACCTACTACTCTACCTAATCTTCAACGCCAGAAGCTAGGCGCGCGCGCGACGATGGACCTAAGTTTTGCTGAAATGCATGGTGTCGCTCGAGTAACTGATTAATGTGCAGAACGAGGCGCTCAACGGCGGCGGCACGCTGTTCGTGAACAAGCACCCGGACCTCCGCGTGCGCGTCGTCCACGGCAACACCCTGACCGCGGCGGTGATCCTGAACGAGATCCCTAAGGGCACCACCGAGGTATTCCTGACCGGCGCCACGTCCAAGCTCGGGAGGGCCATCGCGCTCTACCTCTGCAGGAAGAGAGTCCGCGTCATGGTAACTAACTACTCCACTAATTATTTTCATCTGTCCATGGACTCATGGTAGCTACACAACTCGAGTAGTCGAGTGTTAAATAAACCAGTGGTCATGGCGTACGGTTGGGACGTTACTTTTTTTTTTTTTCTGTTGCAGATGATGACGCTGTCGACGGAGAGGTTCGAGAAGATCCAGAAGGAGGCGCCGGCGGAGTACCAGCAGTACCTGGTGCAGGTGACCAAGTACCGGTCGGCGCAGCACTGCAAGACGTGGATCGTGGGCAAGTGGCTGTCGCCGCGGGAGCAGCGGTGGGCGCCGGCCGGCACGCACTTCCACCAGTTCGTGGTGCCGCCCATCATCGGCTTCCGCCGGGACTGCACCTACGGCAATCTCGCCGCCATGCGTCTCCCCAAGGACGCCCGGGGCCTCGGCACCTGCGAGTATTCGCTGGAGCGCGGGGTGGTGCACGCGTGCCACGCGGGCGGTGTGGTGCACTTCCTGGAGGGGTACACGCACCACGAGGTGGGCGCCATCGACGTCGACCGCATCGACGTCGTCTGGGAGGCTGCGCTCAGGCACGGCCTCCGGCCGGTCTGATCGAGCACGTTTACAAGGGGCCCAAACCGGGCGCGGCGCGGCACACAGCAACTCTGGATACACCTTGCTTGTGTGGTGGTTGGTTCCGATCGATCCCATTACTCCATATAAGTATACTGTTTCGATTCGCTCACATATATTACACGAGGGAAAAATTAAGAGTTAACTACGAGGTGGCAGGCACGGAGATGATTTTTATGTGTAGATATGGGGTGTACCACTACTGTACAAGAAGAGGGAAATACTATTTGCATTACTATTTGGGGACATGTGTGCGTGCCCGTTTCCTTATGGGTCTTGCTCGTGAGGGCGCTTGGGGCAAGGCTGCCTGGTTGGCCGTTGGTTCTTGCTTCCCTCTCTGGGTTGGGCTGAATCTTACATGGCCGTCTCACTCGTCTCGTCTCTACGTCCAAACCTCTCATGCCCTGTTTTTTAGGTGTTTTTTTTTGTTTAAAAGCAAAAGGAAACTTAAACCTAAACAAAGGGTGTCTTTTTCATCCAAGTTATAAAAAGCTTAAGATATTTTAAGCCTAAAAACCATAAGCCATGAGAGATGTGCTTTTTTTTTTTTGGCTTTTGCGGAATGGAATATCCCTTTACCACTGAAGTTCGCTAAAATTACCCACAAAATACCATCGCATATAAATTGAAACCCATTCATTTTTTCCTCTCGTTCCTCCTCCCCACCCCACCACCCTCACTAGACGCAATTCGATCCCCACATGTCAGGCGACCAGAGCGACTATTTGTGATGGCTTTATTAGTGAATGAATAAGTGGTAACTTGCATCAGGGGTATTTTATACTTTACAACTTTAAGCCAAAACTCAAGAGACCGAAAAAGCCATATTATCAAACACCCTAGCTTGGCTTAAAAGTTAGAGGTTTATAAGCTGCTTAAATCAAAAAGTTGTCTTTAAGCTATAAGCTAAAAAGCCTAAGCCTAAACAAATAGGCCTGTATCAGCTAGGCCAGGCTAAATTGCAAGTGTCAGACGTGCACGTGGAGGCCCAAGTAAGCAACGACAACGAGGTGAAACCTAAACCAAACCCCAAGCTCCTAGACCCCAACCGTTGGGCGTCGCCCACGGCCCATCCCACTCCCACCGGACTCTCCGATCTCCCCAATCCTCCCGAGCGCTCCACCCCACGGCAGCCGTCGCGGCCCACGGCCAGCCTCGCCTTTGTCTCTGACTCCTTCCCCGAACGGCACTTCACCGCATCCCCGTCGGTTCATACTCCGTACTCCTCCATGCTTCCCCCGAACAGCGTGGGCTAGGAAGTGTCGCGCCTCCACCGAATCAGGCGAAGGAAGGTGAAGGCGGCCACAGGAAAGATGACATGGCAAGTATTGCTGGTGGGGGAGCCCAGCTGTAAGTGTGTGTGGGTGGAGTCGTTAGGGAAGTGTGGGTGATTTGGTGTTTTCGGTTTCTCGGGTGAAACCTAAATGAGTTAAAAGGCACTGTAGGGAAAACGACAACATTCAGAAAAGAAATGAACTGAACTGAACTTTCCTCATCTCCTACGTCTCTACTTTCTCATCTCCTGCTCCCTTCAATCTTATGATTCCAACTACTCAAATCCCATCGAAGTTTGTGAGTTCCGTTCGTTATCAATCGGGACGTCACAATCTGGTATCAGAGCCGTTCTTTGCCTCCGCTGCTCGATCGGTAGTCTGAAGAGAAGGCGGGCGCGACGGCGCCACTGAAGACCAACATGCAGACCCGCCAAGTACTCACGGCGATGGATGATCAGGCGAAGCAAATGCATGAGAAACTCTCGGAGATTATGGTGTGGTTCGACCACCAGGCATCACAGATCGACAAACTGGGACAACATATGAGGAAGCATGGGCGACAAGTGGAGATCACTCAGGAGGCAATGGATGAGGTAAAGAAGAAGCAATCGGAGTGGAATCCAGTTCCACAACCTCAGCCTCCACCCCCTTTGCCAACTCTACGGCCTTCGGTTTCGCACACCACCTACAGTCAGAGGGGGGTATGATGCCCACTACGACTACTTCAGGTATGATGGCAAATCTCCGACCATCGTTGCTTGCGCAACCCCCTACCTCAAATCACACATACCAAGTGATGACTGCACCAGCCACAATCATGGAGGAAGAAAGGTTTTCGAGGCGCCTCGGCATGATTTTTCGAAGTTTCAAGGAGAGAACCCAATACTATGGTTAGATCGCTGCCGGACTTATTTTGAGATGTATCGTGTGCCCGTAACACAATGGGTCTCCACCGCAACACTATACATGGAAGGTCATGCTGCTCTCTGGCTACAAGCTTTCAAGAGACATCATGTGCTGGTGGGATGGGACATGTTTTGTCAAGCTATTGAATAAGAGTTTGGACTGGATGAGTATGATGCGCAGATGAATCGGTTATTGTTGCTCAAACAAACAGGATCAATTGTAGAATACCGTATGGCATTTGAAGGATGCATGTATCACTTGCTGGCACTGGATGCAACGTTGAATAGCAAATTTTTGTTACACAATTTGTGATTGGGTTGAGGGATGACATCCGAGCGACAGTGCGCTTGCAAGCCCCCACTAGTGTGACTCGAGCAGCTGTACTGGCACACATTCAGGAAGAAGAGGTTGAGGCTACTCGACCGAAACATCGAGCTAGTACCATGGCGAAACCATATCATTCCGCACTATCTACACCACCGACAGCACCCGCTCTAGCAGGGCGCACGGAGGGTCCGAAGCGCCCCATCATTGATGAACTGTGGCGTGAGTGGAAGTTAAAGGAGTGTCGACATTCCAATAGGCTTTGTTTTAGATGTGGGGACAAGTATAGTAAGGATCATCAGTGCAAGAAACATGTTCAATTATTGACAATTGAGATGGGAGAGTTTGGGGAACTACTATCAGAAGACACCCTGACTGCATTGGAAGGAGGTCATGTGTTAGCTCAACCACAATCTCCACAGGAATGTTTTCGAATCTCTGTCCATGTTGTGTCAAGTACTAAGGATGTCGAGACAGTTCGGCTCCGAGCATTGATGGGAAATTAGATCAAGCTGCTCTTGGTTGATTCAGGTAGTACTCACAGTTTTGTCAACAAAGAATTTGTCAATCGTGCCCACTGCAAGATAGAATCCAGTCCTATTGTTTCTTTTAGGATTGCGAATGGGAACATTATGCACTGCTCGAGTCAGGTACCCAAGTTGACTTGGTGGATCCAGGGAGTGATGTTTCAAACTGATATGCGCATTCTCGATTTAGGGCCTATGATGCAATTTTGGGAATGGATTGGTTGGAAAAATTCAGTCCCATGGACTGTCATTGGGCTAACAAAACGTTGGCATTTGAGTATGAAGGGCGTCGGGTTTGTTTACAAGGAGTCCGACCTTGTCAATTGAATCAATTGACGGAAGTATCTGTGGATCAACTACACAAATGGTCCACCGGAAATGATGTGTGGGCTTTTGCTATTGTGAAGACTCAACCAATTGCAGTGTTTGACGACAGTCCCGAGCAGTGGCCTGTAGCAGTTCAAACTTTGATTGACAAATATCAGGATGTATTTGCTGAACCCAACACACTGCCACCACATTGTCAGTATGACCATGCGATTACTTTGCATTCTAGGGCAAATCTAGTAAATTCTAGGCCGTATCATTACTCTCCTCTTCAAAAGGATGAGATCGAGCGTCAGGTGACCGACATGTTGGACGCAGGATTAATGTTGGACCGAAAAGGCGACTAGAGGGGGGGTGAATAGGAGCACGATATCTTTTTCTCCCTAATTAGATTCAATACGAATCTCACTCCAATAGCTATGAAAGCTATGAAGATCAATCAATCAAGCACGTAAAGACTTGTATTGAATCCACTCAAAACCCCAAGCAAAATCAACACAAAACCAAAACACCAAATCTCATGATCCGACCTCTCACGGGCGGTCGGACCGGTTGGTCTAACGGTCGAACCTCTCCAGAGCGGTCGGACCTCTCTCTGGCGGTCGGACCTCTAGTGCAATGAGCAAAGGAAATCGGCACGAAAAACCAAAAGCATAAATTGAGCTAACTTTTTGATTCGTGCGTCCAAACCTCATGAAACTTGACACACCTTCTCAAGGATGTCGAGGAACCTATTCCAAGCAACGATCGTGAAGATCCTTGCCAAAGTTCGACATTTTCCATTTGAGTGAAGGTGGTTCAAAACCGAGTCAAGAACGAAATATGATCTAGAAACTTGCTCTTGGGTGATTGATGATCAAGATGATCCTAGATGGGTTCCCACATGTTGCGCAAGTTAGATCACACAAGAAACCAACCAAAAACTCGCGGATCAAAGAAAGACTCAAAATCACCAAATAGAGAAAGAAAGCAAATGAACTCATCTTTGAGAGAACTTTCTTGGATTGATTTGATATGGTGCTGATTCTGATCACTCTATCAATGGAGGACAAAGCTCAAGACATGAGTACGAAATCAAATCAAAACTTTCTAGAACCCTAACCTCCACTACTCCTCTCCTTAAGCAAACTAGGGTTTCAATCACAATGAAAGGGTTGAGGGGGTGTAGCCACCTCCCTCCTCTATTTATAGTGGAGGCCTAGACCTTCTAGAAGAGTTTCCATAATGGGCTCCCGTTAAGGCCCAACACAAACAGGTCACACACGCACGCATTTTAAAGCGCCGTCTTCATCTCCTCTTGACCTAATCCGCTTCTCCAACGCACCGTCTTGCGCCGCGGGTTGGCAAAAGGTAACCAAGGCGGTATTTGGTAAAATTACCAAAATACCCCTTCTCGATCCTTCTCCGAAGACCGAGTCCAGATTGCGCGAAGCACTCGCTTGCTCCGCCATATGTAGGTTGATCCAACGGCTCTCATCATGTCGGCAAGTCTCTCTCATCCGGCTCCCACCGAAACCACCATGGCACTTGCACCGACCCCCACGCCGCTTGATCCTACCCGTCGCACCGAACTGCCCGTTCGGTCACCTTTGTCCATCTTGCACCATACTTGAGTCCAATAACTTCACCCGACATCGTCGATCGTTCTGAACCTCAGCTATCCAAGCCTAGTCCCGATCATCCTCGCCGTTGACCGTCGTTGACCACCAAGCAACCTGCACAACAATAGACAAGCAAATCGAAACCGGGAACAAGTTCTTCACAACTTGACCCACGTTAGTCAAAACATGCATCATGCAACACATATGCACTGATAAACATGAACTTGACCTAACAAACACACATCGTCGCCACACGGGCCAACGAACAAGTCAAAACCGGTCAGACTACCACCCTTGGCCGGTCTGATCGCTCCTCTGGCCGGTCCGACCGCCAGCCAAAGGCCGGTCTGACCGCCAGTTCAAGACTTAGCCAAATTCCAACTTGGAAATCCGTAAGCTCTCTGGAAATTTCAAACGAATAGAACTTTTGCCTGGAGGCTCCAAAAATTATAGGACCAAGAGCAGTAGAACCTCCTCTCTTGCCTACACCCTCTATTTTGGACCGACCTCAAACTCAACACAACTTACATGTCGGTCGCCCGCTCGGCGAAGAGAGTCGGACCGATCGCCACATCGCGATCGACCGCCGCCTTGGCCGATCGGACCGCCTAGTTCACCCGATAAACCACCGAGAACGCGGCGGTCGATCGCCACCATGGCCGGTCAGACCGCCTGAGGCCTGACAGAACTGAACTTTGCCGAAAACGCTTGGTTCCGCAAACCTTCAACGTCATTGCCAATTGTCACATCATCCTAAGATCATGAGCATATCCCCATGATATCCACAATCTCCCCCTTGATGAACACATTGGTAATTCCCAACAAATGCAAATTTTGAGGTTTGAAAAGTAAAAACTCGTCGTTTTCGCGCAAAGGCACAACTTGGTCCATATGCAAGAGAAAGCAATGAAAATGACCAAGCTGGCTTCAGAATAGTATAGGCAAGTGAGATAAGGCAAAAGAAAGCGAGAAAGCTTTATTTTCCAGAATGAGTCAAAATCTCACTTAAGGTCCATATGAAAGAACAATTGTTCGATATGACCTTTGATCATCGTGAGGCTCAAGAATTGCAATTCAAGTTCAGAAATGGCAATACGATCAAATGAATGCAAATATGAAACTCCCCCTCACAATGATCCTCAAATATCAGAAAATTTCAAATTCTCCAATTTTCTCCCCCTTTTTAATACTTTTAAATCTTCTCCCCTTTACACATCTCGAAATATCTTCTCCCCCTTTGACAATGGAGTCATCAAGGAATCACGCCTTCCTCTTGTCCAGAGATAACAAGTGCAGAATGAGGAAAAAGCATAAGAAGGAGCATGCATGAAATGCAATGGAGTGGCTTCATATTTTTGAATTTTTGAATTTTTTGATTACAAGAAGCTTTGGAGATTACCCAAAAAGAGCAAGCTAGCATTTCTAATCACACTAAATACATATCAAGCCTATCAGCGCTAGCAAGATCATGTTAAGACATATATAACAAAGCTAAGCAAGAAGGCTTAAAGTAAAACAATGAATTTTAGCATTTTAAGCAAAGCTTCAAATCTAGCAAGTTCATCAACAGGGATCCTAAGATGATACTGGCCATGTCAAAATGTCAATGTGAGATCAAGAAGCTAACAATGACCACATTAAGAGACAAGCAGTCTGAATTGAATTATTTTGCTCAATTTGTATCAAACGCCCATTTTTTCAACAGTTTATCATTTGCTATGAATATTGAAGTTGATTAAAGGTATATCTTAGTGAAGAAGATCCTGGACTAGGAGCCATCCACAAACTCTTCCTAAGCTTCTACCAGGGCGACAAATCTTGAGGTTCATGTCAATTTTGACAAGCAGTCCCCATGAGATCGTCTAGATCATCAAACTATCTCCAAGTTCATGTCTATGACATGCAGTCTCGTGAGAGTAGTTTGGCACATTTTAAGCACAAGACAATCTTTTTATTTGATTTTTTATTTTTCACAAGAGCATGTTTAGATTCTTAAAAGAACAAGAAGCTCAAGTAATGATCAATAATAGATTCAAGAGCTAACACAGCAATTTTGACAGGGCCAATGTCATAAAAGGAGCACTAATTGCGCAACTAGCTAAAACATCCACAAATTGCAGTTTTTAGTTCAAGTTGTCTTAAAGTTCTGGCCCATTCAGCAAAGACTTAGCTACACATGTGAAAGCATGATAATTCTAGCAAGTCAAAGAACTAGACATGGCATTGAGCAGAATTGAAATACTAAAGCTCAAAGGGGTAATAAGCAAAGCTTCATCAATTTTAAAAGACAAGCATAAAAGCTTATATTACAATGCATCTTTTTGGTTTTTCATATAAATGCAGTATGATACAATGAGATGCACAAAAGACATAAAAAGCCTAAAAAGATCAAAAAGATCAAAAGAAAATACCACTAGAAGAAGGTATCAGAAAAGATCAGAAAAGCTCAGATGAACAAGGAAAGTTCAGAAGAACAAGGAAAGTTCAGAACAGAGCCAACTCCCCCTCAAACCAACCCGTAGGGATAAATTACCCCTAACCCACTTCTCAATGTGGCAAACCTAGTTGGGTCTAAAGGCTTGGTGAGGATATCACTAAGCGAGCCTCGGACTCCACGAATGCAAACACAATATCACCCTTCTCGACATGATCTCTAAGAAAGTGATAGCGAATGTCTATGTGCTTGGTCCTAGAGTGTTGCAGGGTTTTTAGCAATGTTTATAGCGAAGTGTTATCACAGAAAAGAGGAACACTATCAAAAGCCAACCCAAAATCCTTAGAGTGGACACCATCCACAAAATCGACTCTGACAACTAGCAGCAGACTACATATTCACTTCAAGATGGATTGTGCAATGATTTGTTTCCTAGAAGACCAAGAGACAAGAGAAGTGCCTAAGAAGTGACAAGTGTCTGAGGTACTCTTCCTATCTAGCCGACGACCCAAAAATCGAATCGAAAACCCCGAATGGACAAAAAGAAGAACAGGAATACCAAATGTCATACTGGAGGGTAGAATGTAAATACCTGAAAATGCGCTTAACGACTTGGCGATGGGAAGTCCTTGGAGACGCCTGAAACCTCGCACACAGGCAGACCGTGAAGTGGATGTCCGGTCTTGAGGCCGTCAGGTACAGGAGGGAGCCGATCATGCTGCGGTACTCGCGTTGATCCACGACTTCTCCTTCCTTATCTGGATCCAGAACAGTCGAAGTCGCCATGGGAGTGGCGATCGGCTTGCAATCACCCATCTCGAAGCGCTTGAGCAGATCCTTGGTGTACTTCGTCTGATGGATGAAGATCCCTTCCTTGCATTGCTTGATTTGAAGCCCCAGAAAGTAATTGAGTTCTCCCATCATACTCATCTCAAATTCCCTGGACATGGTCTCAGAAAAACTAGAAACAAGAGCATGAGAAGAACCACCAAAGATAATATCATCTACATAAATCTGAGCAAGCAAGAAGTCATTGCCACGCCTAAGGATGAGCAGGTCTTGTCTACCTTACCCATCTCAAAATCATTCTTAAGCGAAGGTCTTAAGTCTATCATACCGAGCTCTAGGGTTTGCTTAAGACCATACAAGGCTTTGGATAGCTTGAAAACATGATGTGGAAGCTTGGGATTCTCAAAGCCTGGGGGTTGTCTAACATACACTTCCTCCTCTATAAAATCATTCAGAAAAGCACTCTTGACATCCATCTGATATAATCTAAAGCCCTTAGAAGCAGCAAATGCAAGCAGAATGCGAATGGCTTCCAATATAGCAACAGGAGCAAATGTCTCACCAAAATCTAACCCCTCAACTTGGCTAAAACCCTGAGCTACTAACCTAGCCTTGTTTCTAACCACAGAACCATCCTCATTTTGTTTATTTTTGAACACCCAATGGGTTCCTATCACATTATGACCACTAGGAGGCTCTACTAGGTTCCAGACATTGTTCCTCTCAAAATTCTCTAACTCCTCATGCATGGCATTAACCCAGCTAGAATCAGATAATGCATGTGATATATCGCGGGGTTCGAAAGAAGCAACAAATGCAGAATGAGAATAGAGACTTGGATCGTGATACCTGGAGCGAGTGACTCGCTCATGAAGACTACCAATCATCGATCCGGAGGATGGCGCTCGAATGTGAAGTGGAGCACCGGGAGATAATATCTCCTCAACCTCCGCAGTGCTGGCGATGAAGAAGATGCGGCGCAGAGGCTCAATTGGAGGTGAAGCGATCGTAGCGGAGTTACGGAGCTTGGGCGAGAGCCTCAATAGCAGCAGGTGGAGGACAAGTATCAGCTTTGTCATCATCATCCTCCACAAAGATGCTTTCTGTCACCTGTGTATCACCTGAAACGTCGGATCTAGCTCCAGGGCTAGTCTCATCAAAAGTGACATTGCATGTCTCCTGGACAATGTTAGTTTCAACATTAAAAACCCGAAAACCCCTCGAATGTGCAGGATAACCCAGAAACAAACCATCAAAAGTTCTTGATTCAAATTTATCTAGATTTCCTGTCTTAAGAATGAAACACTTAGCTCCAAAAACTCGAAAGTGAGAAATAGAGGGTTTTCTACCAAATCGAAGCTCATAAGGAGTCTTGCCCAAAGATGGTCTCAAGAAGACACGATTTGCAATATGGCAAGCTGTAGCAATAGCTTCGGCCCAAAACCTCCTCGGTGTGCTATACTCATCTAGCATCGTCCTAGTCATCTCGACTAAGGTTCTATTCTTCCTTTCCACAACGTCATTCTGTTGAGGGACGTGTGGAGAAGAGAACTGATGCTCAATTCCGCGTTCAGCACAAAAAGAGGCAAACGAGGCATTCTTGAACTCCGTGCCATTGTCACTGCGGATCGCTCTCAAGGCACTCGGAAGTTCAGAAGCCAAACGAAGAACAAGATCACGATAGTGACCAAAAGCGTCATCCTTCGAAGCAAGAAAGAACACCCAAGTGTATCTCGAAAAATCATCGACGATGACAAGAATGTACCATTTGCCACCGATTGACCGAACCCTAGCAGGACCAACAATATCCATATGAAGCAAGCGTCTGGTCCGTCGGTCATGACCATAGTCACTGAAGGGTGTGAGGCGGTAACTTGCTTGCCATGCCTACAGGGTGCACATACAACATCCTTGACGACTTTGAGTTTGGGCAAACCTCTCATGAGATCAAGGTTGCTAACTCGCGTTAGATGATCAAAACCAATGTGCCCCAAACGTCGGTGCCAAAGCCAGAAACCAGAAGAAGGTGTAACCAAGCATTTAAGAGAACCAGCAAGAGATTCAGAAAAATCAGCTCCAAAGATCCTAGCAACTCTATAAATCCCAAAAACGAGCTCACCAGCTGAATCAAGCACCCGACAAGCATTTTTCTTAAATATAGTCTCATAGCCATCATCAAGAAGTTGTGAGACAGAAAGTAAGTTGAACCTGAGCTTGTCCACAAGGGCGCGTCCTTGAGGATGAAATTGTCATTCACCCTGATTGATCTCGTTCCTTCAATCCGCCCTTGAGTATTGTCTCCAAAGGTGATGAAGACATCACCTGTCGACCGCGTGAAGGAGGTGAACCATCTTGAATCTCGGTCATGTGGCGTGAGCAGTGAGTCGACGAACCACGTGTTCTTCCTCCGCGGTACTCCACGAAAATCAAGGCACAAAAGATCGATGTGTCTCAATCTGGGGTTAGTTAAACATGACTTGGGAATCGATCTTGAGACACCGTCTACGAGTAGTATGCAAAGCGAAGTGCTATCCTTGATTCTATTTGAAATTACATTATGAGCAATGGTGACTCTAACATGAGAGTTATCTGTCTAGGAGTATGAGAGTGATTAGCATGTGAAACAAATCCTAGACCAGGTTTCTTCCTTTCTAAATTACCATATCTCACAAAAGCTCTAGGTTGATTAGATGACATTCTAGCAAGATTTTTCCTAGCATTTTCAACCTCATGTGAGAACTCAACCAAATGCCCATCCTTCTTGCAATAGGTGCAATGGTACTTGGTACCACCTGGGAGAAGCACCTTTTGTTGAATAGATGGTTGGGCATATCTGCAGATTTGAAAGTGATCTTTGGAGGTTGGGTATCAAATTTAACTAAGCCATTTTTCAAAATTTGAATGCCACTAGATTTGTCCTGGGCAAAGTTGTATCCTAACCCTTGCTTCTTATAAGGAGTTTTTGACTTGTCAAGAATCATGTTTAACTGTTTCTTACCTTTAGAGAATCTCTCTAATGTGTCCTTAAGGTAAGCAATTTCTTTTCCAAAGTTAACACATGAATCACAAGTTTTAGCGTTAAGTCTCTTCTTATAAAGAGCAACTTCAAGCTTAAGAGCTTCACATGAAGCACAAATAGCGAATTATCTGTCCTTAAGCTTGGCATATTTAGCTCTAGCTGCTTCTACAACATCATGTACTTCACGTTCACGTTCTAAGCAGACAGAGCAAGAGCTAGATTCAACCACACCAGAAACAATCAACTTGCTACACTCTAAGCATTTTTCGCAAGGAGCAGATTTAACTTCAATTAGCTCAGTCCTAGCATTTTCAAGTTGTTGCAAAGCAATATCATGAGCAGATTGCAGTTTAGCTAGTTCAGAATGTAAAGCATGACAGGATAAGCATTCATCAGATTCAAGACTTTTAGCATTCACAAGTTCTAATGTGAGTTTATCTACTTGTGACTCTAACTCCTCATTCCTAGTCATGATGAATTTTAAGGCTTTATCCTGACCTAGCATTTGCTCATAGACAGTTTCGCATCTAGCAAAGAGAACACCATAGGAGGGAGATACCTCATTGTTGTCATCGATGTCGTCGGAGTCAGCCATGAAGCACATGCCTGTGAAGTCCTTGGCCTTTCCCTTCTTGTCTTGAGGGAGCTCCTCTTCTTTGCCCTCCTCGCTCCCGGAGTCCACATCGCTCAAGGATCGTTCTCCAAGAGCGGCAAGAACCGTGGCGGCCTTCTGAGCTTGGCATCATCAAACTTGGACTTGCGCCCGAGGCTTCTTCCAAGCTGGCTTTTCATCCTTGTAGTTGCTCTTACCTTTCGGCTTGGGGCAATTTGCCGGATGTGATTAAGCTCTCACACTCATAACAAGTCACAGGCCGCCTCTCTTTTGTTTCTCATATTGTTGTAGGCCCGTGTGAACTTCTTAATCAAAAGTGTCATCTTAGGCTCGGGAATACTTTCAAGATCCTCTTCTTGAATTGCGGATAAAGAAGAGAAATTCGAGAAGAAGACTCAAGCGACCCATCGAGGCTCTCTTGGTAGTCGCTACAAAGCCATGTTACCCTTCTTAGAATGGTTGACTTGTTGGATCTCATGAGTCTTGAGCTTGCTATAGAGCAGCTCCAAAGTTAGATCGAGAGAAGTTGACATTTTCTGAATAGCGGTAGCCTTTATCTCCCACTCCTGGTGTTGATTGCGGCCGGGAGATGGATGGCATTTTCGTGGGTAAATTCAATACCAACGACCTTCATCGATTTATCAACGTGTTAAAGTATTTGAAAATGTCATCGATGCTCGACCGGGCGCATCTCGAATTTGTTACATTCTCTTTTATAGACTGTTGACGTACTTGTTTGATTTGGGAAGAACCCTCATGATAGGTTTGAGGTCTTCCAAATCTCATGTCGATCTCGAGATTGTAAATCCTATCATATTCTGTCTACCAAGCCCACCATCTGAGAAAATTCTTTGCCTTACGGTCATTAGCCAAGAGGGCTTGAGCGCCGTAGCAACCTCGAGCAAGATGAGCGGATCTCGAGCAGCTTCCCAAATACCTCGTGGTTCGCTCTCAAGAAAGACACGCATGTGGTTCTTCCAAAAGGTATAGTCGTGCCCATCGAAGATATGCGGTTTGGAGGAGTACTTATCCATCGCCAAGTTCAATGACCGGTTAAGATCAAGATTGAACTAACCGGGCTCTGATACCACTTGTTGGACCGAAAAGGCGACTAGAGGGGGGGTGAATAGGAGCACGATATCTTTTTCTCCCTAATTAGATTCAATACGAATCTCACTCCAATAGCTATGAAAGCTATGAAGATCAATCAATCAAGCACAGCGGAAGACTTGTATTGAATCCACTCAAAACCCCGAAGCAAAATCAACACAAAACCAAAACACCAAATCTCGGGCGGTCTGACCTCTCACGGGGGCGGTCAGACCGGTTGGTCATGGTCGAACCTCTCGGCGGTCGGACTCTCTCTCGGCGGTCGGACCTCTAGTGCAATGAGCGATGAAATCAGCCACGAAAAACCAAAGCGCAAATTGAGCTAACTTTTGATTCGTGCGTCCAAACCTCATGAAACTTGACACACCTTCTCAAGGATGTCGGGAACCTATTCCAAGCAACGATCATGAAGATTCTTGCCAAAGTTCAGACCTTTTCCATTTGAGTGAAGGTGGTTCAAAAGCGAGTCAAGAACGAAATATGATCTAGAAACTTGCTCATGGGTGATTGATGATCAAGATGATCCTAGATGGGTTCCCACATGTTGCAGCAAGTTAGATCACACAAGAAACCAACCAAAACTCGCGGATCAAAGAAAGACTCAAAATCACCAAATAGAGAGAAAGAAAGCAAATGAACTCATCTTTGAGAGAACTTTCTTGGATTGATTTGATATCGTCTTTGTTTCTGACCACTCTATCAATGGAGGACAAAGCTCAAGACATGAGCACGAAATCAAATCAAAACTTTCTAGAACCCTAACCTCCACTATTCCTCTCCTAAGCAAACTAGAGTTTCAATCACAATGAAAGGGTTGAGGGTGCGACCACCTCCCTCCTCTATTTATAGTGGAGGCCTAGACCTTCTAGAAGAGTTTCCATAATGGGCTCCGTTGGGCCCAACACAAACGGGTCACACACGCACGCATTTTAAAGCGCCGTCTTCATCTCCTCTTGACCTAATCCGCTTCTCCAGCACCGTCTTGCGCGCGGTTGGCAAAAGGTAACCAAGGCGGTATTTGGTAAAATTACCAAAATACCCTTCTCGATCCTTCTCAGAAGACCGAGTCAGTTGTGCGAAGCACTCGCGCGCTCGCCACGTGTAGGTTGATCCAACGACTCTCATCATGTCGGCAAGTCTCTCCCATCCGGCTCCCATCGAAACCACCATGGCACTTGCATCGACCGCGCCGCTTGAGTCAACCCGTCGCCGAGCGCCGTTCGGTCATCTTTGTCCATCTTGCACCATACTTGAGTCAATAACTTCACGGCATCGTCGATCGTTACGAACCTCGCTATCAAGCCTAGTCCGATCATCCTCGCGTTGACCGTCGTTGACCACCAAGCAACTCTGCACAACAATAGACAAGCAAATCGAAGCGGGAACAAGTTCTTCACAACTTGACCTCGTTAGTCAAAACATGCATCATGCAACACATATGCAGCGATAAACATGAACTTGACCTAACAAACACATCGTGCGCCACACGGTGCCGACGAACAAGTCAAAGCGGTCGACCGCCACCCTTGGCGGTCGGCCGCTCCTGGCGATCCGACCGCCACCAAAGGCGATCGACCGCCCGGTTCAAGACTTAGCCAAATTCCAACGGAAATCCAAGCTCTGGAAATTTCAAGCGAATAGAACTTTTGCTGGAGCCTCCAAAATTATGGGACCAAGAGCGGTAGAACCTCCTCTTGCCTACACCTCTATTTTTGGCTGACCTCAAATTCAACACAACTTACATGGCGGTCGACCGCTCGGCGATGGCGGTCGGACCGCCACACTGGCCGGTCCGGCCGGCGATCGACGCCGCCTACGGCGGTCGGACGCCGGCTAGTTCACCCGATAAACCACGAGACGCGGTGGTCGAGCGCCACCATGGCGGTCGGACCACTGAGGCCGAGAACTGAACTTTGCCGAAAACGCTTGTTTCCGCAAACCTTCAACGTCATTGCCAATTGTCACATCATCCTAAGATCATGAGCATATCCCCATGATATCCACAATTAATCACACCAAGCAAGAGCCCTTATGCTTCTCCGGTACTGTTAGTTCAGAAAAAAGATGGAGGATGGAAATTTTGTATTGATTACCGTTGGTTGAATACATTGACAGTGAAGAATAAGTTTCCTCTTCCAGTTATTAACGAGCTTGCCGGAACCAAGTTTTTCTCCAAACTGGACTTACGAGCTAGTTATCACCAAATCTGGATGCGTCTAGAGGATGAGGAAAAGACAGCTTTCAAGACGCATCATGGGCACTTACAATTCAAAGTTATGCCATTTGGGCTCTCCAATGTGCCGACAACTTTTCAATGTTTGATGAACTCAGTGTTTGCATCATACATCCGTAAGTTTGTCATTGTCTTTTTGGATGATATTTTGGTATATATCAAAGATTTGCAGGAACATCTCACTCACTTGCAGTTGGTTCTGGGCATTTTGCGAAGTAACATGTTGTATGCGAAAATGTCCAAGTGTTCCTTTGCCCGAGAAAGCATTCAATATTTGGGCCATATCATCTTACACACGGGTGTTGTCACGGATCCTGACAAAACATCTGTTATGGAAAAGTGGCCACGACCAACTACAATGACTGAATTGCAGGGCTTTCTTGGTCTCACTGGATACCACATCAAATTTGTACATCATTATGGTATCATCGCGAAGCCTCTGACTAACCTCCTTAAGAAGAAGGGTTTCGTTTGGACAGATCTTGCTTCTCAAGCTTTTGAGCAACTAAAACATGCCATGGTTAGTACGCCAGTCTTAGCATTGCCTAATTTCAATATGCCTTTTGTTGTTGAAACTGACGCTTGCGACACAGGCGTGGGAGCGGTTCTTATGCAGCATGGGCATCCTGTTGCATATTTGAGTAAATGTGAGGATCTCTTCTCGAAATGCACCAGGGAAAGGTCACAGCCGGATTTTTTTAAACGGCGGTACTACCGCATGGAGGAGCGGTAGTACCGCTCGGTACATCCGAGAGGAGGTCCGCCAGGACCTCCCAGGAGATCCTAAGTCCTCTTGGTGGTCTTGGCCTCTGTGCACCCCGAGCTAGCCCTAGGATCAGATTGGCTAGCTCGCACAGACTTCACATTAGTGTAATCAAATCCATACAACAGGCACGAAAGGAAAACAGACCAACATAACACATATATTAACAAGGGACCATAAGGTCAAAAGTTAGTACAGGAGTGCCCCTCAAGGCAAACAACAAAAGAGAACTACAACACAGCGGAAACAAGATAACAGCAAGATTCATTCGGCCAGCCCACAGGCTACCAAGTGGAGGACATCCTAGTGTGCAAGGTCTTCAAAGAGCTCCCCTCCTGAGAGGACATGATCACCTAGATCTCCCTCCTCTGCTGGTTAAAATAGAGGCACAAGCCTATGAGTACTTTTGAATGTACTCAGCAAGCCGTGGATAATGAGAATGCAAAAATAAACATTTATGCACGGCTTGACAATGGATAGCTGCAAGGTTAGTTTTTGCAGAAAGCAATAATTAACAGAGAATACATAAATAGATTGCAAATCTCAGGTTAGAAAACATAATACATAAGTACATTTGATTTTCAAAGGAGACAGTGAGCACCCACTCACTCCCAAGGCACCAACCCAGACCTCTCTGGAGCACCCACTCCAGAGCTACACAAGACCAGCCCCTGGACCACTTTGCGAGCCAGCCATGACCCCTCTGAAGCCGACCAAGGTCTCTTCGAGGTAAAAGCCATGACCTCTCGGCTCTCGCCGAAGTGCCTAGGAAAGCAATTTTTATAAAAAGAATTCTACCCCTCATTCGAAATCTCTGGGCGTGTTCATAACCGAGGACGCGGCTATTCGAATAGATTTACACTCTGCAGAGGTGTACAACTTTACCCACAAGAGGTAGTCGCTTGATATTACACACGTTGCCTTTGACATGTGAATAAAGTGGAGACCACCACCGGGCTTTTACAAGGTTCTGCTCCAACTAGGTTCCGTTCGCTAAGGTTTCGCCATCACAGTGTGCGTATAACACCTGGTGGCCCCCTCTTGCGCCTTGTGTGTTAGAACCACACCCCCTCAAAAGCGGAGCCAAATCAAGGCATTACCAATTATTACACCCGGTCCACTCCATAATGGACATGTGGTTGCACGGTATGGCCCAGATCAATGGCTTCCAAGGTTCAGTCCTTAATTGGCTGCTCAGGCAAGGCTAACCTCAACCCAATGTGATCCCAAGCATCAACTCTGGGCACCCAGGTGACCCCATAGCACCAACTCATGGAGCCCCCGAGTGACTCCATAGCAACAACTCATGGAGCACCAACTACTCGCATCATGCTAACTTGCCCGAGCATAAAACAGTTTTGGGTTCAAACCTGCCAAACCACCCTGGTTTGGCACAACAAGTTTTAGCAAAGTGGTCTCGCACCACAAACAACACAACCATGGCTTCAACCCTAGTTGCTTATCAGTGGCACCAACCAAAGTTCCATAATTCAATTAGTCAAGTTAAGCAATGATGATTCATGAGGAGACCAGCACCTACTAGAGCATAGCTAAGCAAAACGATACCCATGTTGGCAATAACAATAAAAGACCAACTAACAGTACCCATTTTAAGGTGTTGAAGGAAACATGTCAACATGTAGATTGCCAAATAAACAAGGAGGCATAAAACCAGTAGGTATTTAACTAGAGCCCAAACCATTTTATACAAATAACCAATGCAGGTTATAATAAAACAAAGTACCTTTTGTAAAGATAGGTTCAAAATGATCAAGGACCACGACTTGCCTTCGGTGGTGAGCTGCTGAGCTTCAACAAGGGATGCTGGATCTTCGAGCTCCTTAGCACCAATGGAATCTACACGTTGCAAAGAAAAACAAATAAACAAAGCAACTCCAAAAGAAAACCAAAAAGGACTTAGCAAGAATCGAAATTAAAGATCCACAGAGAGGGAGGTCCAACAAGGAGAAGGTCCAAAACCGAGGAGGCCTCAGAGGAGCAAGGAGAGCTTCTCCAGAACCGAGAGAGAAAAAGAGGAGGGGTTGAAATGAAGAACAAGGAGGCAGTGGCCACTCTGTGATGTTCTATTTAAAGGGAGAAAGGGAATAGAACCACCACCGAAAGAAGTGACCGGGTTCAAGGCATTGGTACAAAGGGTACATTGCTAGCAAGTACCAAAAGGACTAAAAACAGGGATAAGGAGGTGATAGAAAGGTAGAAAAGAGTACAAAGGTAGGTGGCAGCATTTAATGTGACTTCAACCCACATCAAATGTGCCAAAGAACCAGGACGGAGAAATTGAGAAAGGGGTCGGATTGACATAGAAAAGAGTACAAAGGTAGGTAGCAGCATTTAATGTGACTTCAACCCACATCAAATGTGCCAAAGAACCAGGACGAAGAAATTGAGAAAGGGGTCGGACTGACAAGCGGGGCTAGTCAAGAGATGAACAGACCGGTCAAAGGAGTGGTCTGAAGGGGACCCAAGAGGAGGTCCAACAAGGAGGTCCTCTGGACAGGAGGTCCAAAAGACGACTTCAAGGAGGTCCTCTGGACAGGAGGTCCAAACAAGAGGGTGATCTTCGCAAAAAGACCAACAAGGGTCATGAGGGGTGGTCTTTACAAAAAGACCCATAGGAGGTCCGAAGGACAAAGAGGTCCGGCGGACAAGGAGATCCAGAGGACCAGGAGGTCCTACGGGCAGGGAGGTCTGGACATAAGGTCCAACCCCAGGGGGTGGTCTTTACAAAAAGACCAGCAAAGACCAAGAAGGTGGTCCTTGCAAAACAACCAGGAGGAGGTCCTCGGAGGAGATCCTAAGAGGAGGTCCGAAGGTCAAGATCAAAAGCAAGAAGAGGTCCTGACGGTTATATCTCCAAAAGGGAGGTCCTACGGTCGAGATCAAAAGCAAGGAGGAGGTTTGAGCTGCTAAGATCTCCAAAAGGGAGGTCCTAATGGCCAGATCTAACAAGGGGGAGGTCTGAATGGCTAAGATCTCCAAAAGGGAGGTCCTAACGGTTAGATCTAAACAAGGAGGAGGTCTGAACGACTAAGATCTCCAAAAGGGAGGCCCTTATGGCCAGATCTAAACAAGGAGGAGGTCTGAACGGCTAAGATCTTCAAAAGGGAGGTCCTAACGGTCAGATCTAACAAGGGAGGGGGTCTAAACGGCTAAGATCTCCAAAAGGGAGGTCCTAATGGTCAGATCTAAATAAGGAGGAGGTCTGAACGGCTATGATCTCCAAAAGGGAGGTCCTAACGGTCAGATCTAACCAAGGAGGAGGTCTGAACAGCTAAGGATGCGAGGGAAGAACCAAGGGAACCAAAGGGAGACCCGACAGAGAGGTCCGAGAGGACACAGGGAGGTCGAAAAGGATTCGGGATGCCCAAATGAACTCAGAGAGTTCAAATGAACGCTGAGAGGACCACAGGGAGGTCCAATCAGAGGAAGAGGTCTAGATCGGGGAAGATCTAGATAGAGATGAAAGTTTATACCTAAGGAAGGTCTAAACACACAGAGATTCAAACCAACAAAAGGGAGGTCTGAACTAAAGGAAGTCCAAACAAAAGATTACAAGGAGAGGTCCAAAAGAGGAACTCAAGGGAGGTCCTGAGAGAAGAAGAAAAGAAGAAGGGAAGGTCAGAAAGATGAGATGGATCTGGACATCAGGAGATGTCCAACAGAAAGAGGGTCTGTACAGAGGGGAACGTCCAGCAAGAGGAAGGTCTAGAAAAAGAGAGAGACCTAGAGGGGAAGAAGCTAGCCTGGAGGACAAGCAAAGCAAGCAAATAAAAGAGGCCAAAAGTCAAAGAGCAGCAAGGAACGCCAACGAACAAAGAACACTAAACAACTGGTTTTAGTTGAAGTTCAGTTAGTTCAAGTTAAAGCTCTTTTCAAAATCTCAAGTTAAGCTTTGAACTCTCATCAAAACCAAATGGTTCTTTTTTATTTTGAAAACTACAGGAACTCTGGACAAACGAGATGTTACAGTAAAGCCTTGGGGGTAAGCAATCAGCGACTATCGATCTATGAGAAGGAGTTTCTAGCGGTCATGATGGCCATCGATCGGTGGCGAGCTTACTTACAGTGCGGTCCATTTCTCATCTTGACCGACCACAAGAGTTTGTGCCATTTGGAAGATCAGCATTTGACTTCAGATCTTCAAAGGAAGGCTATGTCCAAATTGGTTGGTCTTCAGTTTACCTTCCAATACAAATGAGGTGTTGACAATGGAGCTGCTGATGCTCTCTCCCGAGTTAGTCATTTGTTAACTCTTCAAGCCATTTCTATCTGTCAGCCGGTTTGGATGCAAGAGGTTCTTAAGTCATATGAAGTGGATTTGGGAGCCTAGGAATTGTTGACTCGTTTAGCTATGACAAGTCCCGATGAGAAGGGTTTTGCTTTGGAGCATGGCTTGATTAAATACAAAGGCAAAATATGGACTGGTTCCAATACTGCATTACAGACTAAACTCATTAGTGCTTTGCATGACAGTGCCATTGGAGGCCACTCTAGTATGTAAGCTACTTATCATCGTGTCAAGAAGTTATTCTATTGGTCGGGTATCAAATTGGCTATGGAGAATTTCATCAAACAATGTCCTACCTGTCAACAAGCAAAGCATCTCCATCAGAAACCAGTCGGGTTTCTTCAGCCACTGCATGTTCCTGAGGGTTCCTGGCAGAATCTTACCATGGATTTTTATAGAGGGACTTCCTAAATCAGAGGGGTATGATGTGATCATGGTGATTGTTGAATGTCTCACAAAGTATGCACACTTTGTCGCTCTCAAACACCCTTTTACAGCTGCCCAAGTGGCGCGGGCCTTTCTGGACCAAGTGGTCAAATTACGTGGTGTTCCTCGCTCCATTGTCCTGGGTCACGACAAAATATTCACCAGTACATTTTGGAAGGAATTGCTTGCAGCTAGTATGGACTCGATTGCTTTACAGCACGACCTATCATCCGTAGACGGATGGTCAGAGTGAGCGAGTCAATCAATGTGTCGAAATGTATCTCCGTTGTGCAGTGCACGATTGTCCTCGGCAATGGAAGAAATGGATTGCCATGGCAGAATTCTAGTATAACTCCAATTTTCATTCTGCGCTGGGTTGTTCTCCATTCAAAGCACTATATGGCGTTGAACCCAATTTCGGAGCAATGCCGAATATCGCTTGCTCGCCTACTACTGAAGTGGATGCTGTGATTCGGACAGACAAGCCTATATTGAGATGTTAAGAAATCAACTGATCAAAGCTCAGCATCGTATGAAAGCACAAGCTGACAAGCACCATTCGGAACGCCAATTTCAAGTAGGAGATCGGGTGTTGCTCAAATTACAACCCTATGCCCAGCATTCCGTTGTCAATCATCCTTACCCCAAACTAGCCTTTAAGTATTTCGATCCCTTTGTGGTGCTTGAGCGAATTGGGGCAGTCGCATACAAGCTAGACTTACCCTCTGATTCTCTGATCCATCTGGTTTTTCACGTTTCTCAATTGAAGCCGTTTACAGCCAGCTATACTCCAGTATTTTCTGATCTGCCAAAGATTGTTGATCTCACTACTGGAGCACCACAGGCCGAACAGATTTTGGATCGCCGACTGGTCAGAAAGGGCAATTCAGCTATGCCGCAAATTCTGGTGAAGTGGTCCACAATTCCCGCCGCCTCTGCTTCCTGGGAAGATTACTATGTTCTGCAACAACATTTTCTATCGGCAAGCATCTGGGAGCCGCTGTCGTCTCAGGGGGGCAGTGTTGCGCCTCCACCGGATCAGGTGAAGGAAGGTGAAGGCGGCCATAGGAAAGATGACATGGCAAGTATTGCTGGTGGGGGAGCCCAGCTGTAAGTGTGTGTGTGTGGAGTCGTTAGGGAAGTGGGTGATTTGGTGTTGTCGGTTTCTTGGGTGAAACCTGAATAAGTTAAAAGGAGCTATAGGGGAAACGACAACATTCAGAAAAGAAATGAACTAAACTTTCCTCATCTCCTACGTCTATACTTTCTCATCTCCTGCTCCCTTCAATCTTATGATTCCAACTACTCAAATCCTATCGAAGTTTGTGAGTTCCGTTCGTTATCGATCGGGACGTCACAGGAAGTAGGAACTGGCGTGTAGATTACTAGATGCGTGTGGTGGTTCGGGGCTTAGGGATTTGGATGGGCGTAGTATTCTGCTCTGTATTTTTTGCGTCGAGGTCCCAAATGCAAGCACGGCTCTAGCGCGTGTAACTAAACCTGCTGGTCTGGGGGTTTCGGTGCTTGCCAGTGCCATGGTTTGTTTCAAGGGAATCTCCACACGGGAGTTGCGATCCTTTGGGTTGCTTAGCTTGGCACGTTTTTAAAAGCAGTATGCATATGATTTGAGATGATTTGCGTCGAATCAAGTGATGCAATTCAAAGAGAGATGTGCGTATAAACCCCCTTGTTTTCCCAGAGTGTTACAATAAATCAGATAATCTGACAGCTTCCTGCTTCATGAGGACTGCAAACAGTTTGATTTGATATTGCCTGCCTTATAGCGGTGTGGCAATAGTCAATAACTACTTAAGAAGAATAGGCAAATTCTTCGCATGGATAGGCAAGGACTGTTCCTTATCCACAGTCGAATACTGCTTACTCATAGTTTACTACATATCCGAGACAGAAGAGAGATAGCTAGTTAGACTTGTGCTATCTGTTACTTGAACTCTATGATCTACTCTGCTTCTGTATGTTTTGATAACAAATAAACGAGGTTATAGTTTATCCCGTGCATGTGAATATGCTGTGAGCCTTTCACAGATCATTTAGCTTTTAATACTTCTCCATAAATTGACCAGTGGATTAGTTTTCATGTTCAGTTCTTTTGCGTGATACAATCCAAGTTAATTTCCTTCTTTTGGAAACTCTGTACCATTTTTTCGGAGTGCGTTTATATGCTAATGCACATGTTTCCTTTATTCTTTTCACCATTTGATTCCATTTTCAACCAGCTATCTCAGTTGCTTCTCATATTTTGAGATATTGTTGCTTTGCAGGGAAAGGAGTATAAAACAGAGGCTTCTGACGAAGTAAATTCAGTCTTCGCTGCTCACTAGAATAATCTGTAAGAACTGTTTGTGGAGATGTGAATTTTAGCTTAAGCTTCATTTTTGTTTTTTGTTCATTCTGCCAATGCATAGGTGGAGATTGTACAATTCCTTTTTTGTTGAAAAAATAATTTGACCCTTGCAAATATCCATGGTCTGATTTGTTCATAGATCAAATGTAGCTTGTTAAGATCTGAGAATAAGCTAATTGAATTGCTTGAAGCTTTGAATGCAAAGTGGCAGAATCAGATTTATATTATACTGTTAATTTTTTTTAATTAGATCACACAGCACATATTCTTTACATTGTATTTATTGTGTTTGCAACTTTGCATACTTTGGCAAAATAGGAGTAGCACAAGTCTTCCGCTCATGATCTATGTATTTCCTTATTTGATGTGTCCAAATGAGCTCATCAAATGAGAATTTGAGACCACATTTACCGACCATGTAAGCAGCTGTACTTGGTTCAACCCAAACCTTTTCACCGCAGACTCCGGCTCACGCCGCTTCGTAGGATTAAGAGGTGTTCAAAAAATGTGGGGACCCCGAAATTGAGTCCGTTTCAAGTCGAGTGATTGCACAGAAGGCACAATTCTTAACCGAAAACGAAAAACAATTTCAAGCCCCAGATATGCATCTCATGTTAGCTCCCAAGGATCAGTGGCTAACATGTACATATCAACACAACAAGGATCACAACCATAGTCAAAATGCAAAAATATTAGAAGCATTATTATTTCAATCTTAGCAAATAGGATCTAATGGCCCGATTTTCACATAAGGGCCAACCGGCCAAAACTGATCAGAAGACAATAAATTGCAGCAGAAGAAAACATGGAAATAAAAGTAAAGTACCAGGTTGTCATGCCCAAAACCTACAAGCAACCAACTGGAGTTAAAGCCGTTGCGTCTGCTGCTATCGCCCAAAACTGGAGCAATAGTTAAAACCGATTTGTACGACGTTCTCTCCTGCAGCAAGTGGTGAAAGCACCTAAGTACAAAAGGTACTCGCAAGACTTACACAAAACTATTAAAAGAAAGTGTTTAGTAGAACATATTCAAAGGATTAGAATTTGTACATGCATAAGGCTGATAACAGAAAGGTTGTAATGATGTTAATTTTTTTTTGCATAAAGCAACACCTCTTAATCCTACACTTGCTAAGTTTTGATAAGACAATTTTATAAACAAGTTTGGACTAAACAGTAAGTAAAACAGGATTTAATCACAAATAATAACAAAATCAAAGTGGCTGACCACTTTGACCAAAAAAACATGCATGAATGCCCTTCATGCTAAAACCAATACCCATGACGAAATTTTAATACAGAGTCTATACAATGATAATCAATCAAATCAAGTGTTGTCCGTAACCGTGGACACGGCTATTCGAATAGTTTTAAAGCCCTGCAGGGGTGAACATTTTTACCCACACGACTTGACTAGCCCGTAAGCCTCATGAATA
This sequence comes from Ampelocalamus luodianensis, assembly GCA_036346255.1. Lineage (NCBI taxonomy): Eukaryota > Viridiplantae > Streptophyta > Magnoliopsida > Poales > Poaceae > Ampelocalamus > Ampelocalamus luodianensis. The sequence continues at coordinate 46,667,379 of CM070633.1, forward strand.
ACGTCACACTTCCTTTGGTATGCTGGCCGGGGAAATCAAGATTTGGTATTTTTCAGAAAGTTGGCATTATTGAGTTGAATCACCCATGTGTACTTATCCCGCTTAGAACAACGACTGATAGCATCTGCTTAACCGGGGCACACATGTTGCATCGGGAATGCCGATTCAATGAAATGAAAATAAAATTGTACTCCCTTGTACATATAGAATTGAAATCGAAGCCCTACGAACACGCAAATCTGCCAATGTCCTCACCCCAGTAACCTCCAGTTCTTCAATTCAATAACGTCAGCCCCTTACTTAACCAAGCAGCGCCCATACATTGCGTGTGGAAGTACATAAGGTACTCAAATTGACGGGTCAAAGTTCGGTCCTTATTGATCTGGATAAGACCACCACATTATCCAATCTTGTGCACGAATGCACCATCACTATCAAGCACTTGTCCAGATCTAAAACAAGTTTTTACCAAACAAACTTGACTTAACTTTTAGTTTTAACCAAACTGAACAAAGAAACAAAATTGCAAATTAAAAAGTGTTTCCCAGGTCTGACAAGATAAGCTTGTCAAACCACTAACGTTCTACAGACTTGCAAGGCTAAGCAATAATCTAAAGACCAAGTATTTCAACACAAGATTACTACCTTAAGCTCAAGTGTATGAACATATTAAAGGTAAGCCACAAATATTGGGATATAGCTAACTAAACTCACAAATTATTGATACATCAAAATAGCATGCACACAGTTATCACTGTATTTCAAAACACTAAGGTATTAAAACTAGGATCAACATGGTGCAAGAGGATGCTTACCTTGGTAGTAAACCACTTGTTCAGGTCCTTGGAAATAAACCACTTGTTCACTCTCAGTTGCGTAATCACTCACGTCGGGCACATCGAAATCTAAAGAAAACAATAACGAATAAACATCGAGAAATCCGAGAAATCCAAAATGCTCAAAAATGCATGAGATTTTGCATATTAGTTAGATTATGATTTTAGATGCATTTAGGTGAAAATTTTAGTTTAATTGGAATTCATATGAATTTCTTATGGATTTTTGAAGTTAATTCAATTTCTAGTGTAAGAGTAATTTTTTCAAAGAACCAGAACTAGTCACTAAGAGATTGTACTTACTGATCTTTGTATTTAAGAAGGTTCTTGCTCCATGCTCCTCTCAATTAGCCTCCTAATTTCTTAACAAGTATAATCAGAAGAATAGCTTATTTCAACATTTCGCTAACTGCTATGACAACTATTCACTTATAAATGAAAAGACAGTAGCTTCCTGCTTGTTTTGAATAACAATATTTGGTTGTCAGATTGGATTGCTACTTCTAACTTAAGAGCTAAAAGAATCAATAACTACCTAAGTACTAGCATGAATTGACAGAAACTTACTGTCACTACCAATTACCTTCTAATTCTTAACCACTTTACTAATAAGAAAAAGTTTACTAATCCCCTTGGTAACTAAGCCATTGTATTAGAACTTTATAAGCCTATGACCAAAACTGATTGCCTTCAGATTAGCTTAACTGTGCAATCAACCTACAAAAGGACTTCTTCTTGATCCAAGGTGTTACCAACTCATTTCTTGCTAATTCGAATTTCAATTTGCTAAACATATTTTTGAGTGGCATCACTGACAGACATAAGGTTGTTTTTAGTTAATCTCAAATTATCTAGGTTAAACATCAGATATTTTTTACTAATCCTTAACTACTGAGCTTACTAACTTGACTATTTTTCAGATTCAGAGGGCTCTTTTTAGATCAAATACTAATAGTCATCTAACCCAGCACAACCTTTCCATTCAGTTGTATTTGACAAATCAGTAGTTCCCTGTTGAACCCAACTATACTCTAAAAACCTTCTTTGTTCAACATTCTGATAAGTGAATTTGTCTGAAAAGAACAGTTGTTAACTAAACTTCTTTTACATTCAAATTTCAGTTCTTGCTAACTACACTGACTGATTCAAATGACAAACACATAATTTGTTAACATAAGAAAATTGATTTTACACATGAGCTCCACTTGCAGTGACAGAGAAGAGCTTTACAGAGGAGAAACTACAGGGCAGACAGGGGCTGCGGGTGGCGTTCATCGCCGGTGGTTAGGAGGCAGTGTGGCAGCGGCAACCCACAAAAATGGGTTCCCAGAGGGCTACTGGAGCTAGGGGTGGCGGCGGCACAGCTTGAGCTGCACTGTGGTGGCGCGGCGAGGGCGAACGGCGGTCGGCCGTGGAGGCAAAATGGCGCGGCGCCGCTCAGGTAAGATTGGGGTCAAATTAGGGGAAGCACAAGCATGAGTATGGCATAGTGAGCTCACCGGGGTGGTTGACCATGACGGAGAAACACCGAGAAGGGCCGGCGACGGTTACGATGGGCGGCGCGGAGTGGTCCTCGACGGCGACGACCTGTGAAGGAAGAGAGAGCGGGTAAATGATGGGGGAAGGTAGGGAGGTGTATAGTTATGCTCACGGCGGAAGGAATTGAAGAGTGGGGTCGCCGGAGTAGAGGTGGCGGTGAAAACGGCGGTGGCGGCCGGTGTTGGAGAAGAACCCGGTTGCGTAGCTCCCCAGTGACGGATTCTTCGAATAAATTGAGGGGAAAGCTTCCTTGTGGTGAGAGGTCAGAGGCGCTCCGTGACGCGATCGTGGTTGTCTAGGGCTCACCGGAGTGGCTGAAGAGCTTGGAGGCGGCGGTGCGGCCATGGCCGAATGGCATTCGGGGCTTGGAGATCAATTGAGCTCGGGGATGCACAAATAGCAAAAACAACACACTAGTGAGCTCAAGGGAGAAACGCGATCCTAGAGGACCAAATTCCGAGGAAAACACTCACCGGAACGCCCTAGAGCTCACGGGCCCGAGGCCACCGGAGAGGAAAATGAAGAAGTGGCCCTCGGCGATTCAGAGCCCCCCCCTCCCAAGGGCTGGGATTGGGCAAAATGGAGGTGGCCTTGAGCGAGGATCACGGCGGCCGTGTTGCGAGCACGCGAGAGGTAGTGAGGTGGCCGACGCTGCCCTCGGTTTCTTCTCTGGCCGAACCAAAGAAGTGGGCGGAGAAGACATGAGAATCCGAAAGAGAAGGAATTCGACGGAATCGATGCCTCAGTGACGGACACGAGGGCATCAGGCTGCGACGAGCGGCGCCAGCCGGAGTCTGGTGCGGTGAAAAGGTTTGGGTTGAACCAAGTACAGCTGCTTACACGGTCGGTAAATGTGGACAGTCAGATCGAAAATCAACGGTGCAGATTGAGAAGGCGGTTCGGACGGTCCCAACGTTCAAATCCATGTGGGCGGTCCGATTGAAGATCTACGGTCTAGATTGGGAAGGCCGTTCGGATGGTTTGAACGTTCCCCTTGATCTGGACGGTTCGATTGAAAATGGACGGTCCAGATCGTATGGAGCGTGAGGATATGGAGACGCGGCTCAACGAATGGGTTCGGTCCAGTGAAGTCAAATGGCTCGGTCGCTACAGTGAGCTCTGCAACCCAAAAGGAAACAAATTTAGCACCAGAATCCCCCCAAAAAACACATTTTTCGCCATCTGGAGTTCCAAACGGCTCCAAGAAGCCACGTGGCCCACGTACGAGACCGATTGGGCAGAACTGAGCTACCTTTTAGCGAGGAGGAAACCTTGCGGCGCGCGGCGAGGCCGTCGTCAGGATGCTATCAAGTTCATGGTGTTCACTTGAACACCCATTATTTTTTTACAAAAAAATCACTATATAGTATGTGTATATATATATATATATAATGAAATATATTCTTAATTGGGTCAGCTAAACCATAACTCCTTCTCAGTTCATCAAACCATGTCTCCATCCGGCGCCCCACAACCTCGAACTAGCATATATGATGGCCAGCCCATGATCACACACCATTCGGCTTTTGCCCTTTGGGCATTGGACCATTCGGTCCAACCACAACAAGGTCATTCCCCCTTATTTCTCTCTAACCCTATCAATCAACAGATAATAGCCGGCTCTCATATCTCTCCCTCTGTCTCTCTTGAAGCAGTAGCGTGGCCATGACGAAGCCAAACCCGGCGGCAGGGCGGAGGTCGGAGGAGCAAGGTCGAGCTGTTGCCGTTGGGGCACCGAGCGGGGAGGGCGACTGGGTAACCCTGTGAGTCATCTGCAGCCAGCCGTAGCGACCCAACACCTCGTGCAGCTCTTGACAAGAAGGCAGTGCAGAGGTGAGTTCAATCCGAATTACCAGATCCTCAATTCCCAAATCAGCAAAGAGCAAACTCAAATGTCAAAATCAATAATTTTGTTTGTGTTAGTTTGAATTGTGATCGGTAAATCTTGTCATTTTTTTGATTATTTTGTAATTTCACTAAATTATTTGAGATGTTGTCATTAGTATGAATAATTTGTATTCTAGTTTTTGCTACTATGTACCTTTATATTTTATATTGAACAATATTTTTGTAACTTCGAACATCTATTTTGAAAATCCTGGATCTGCCACTGGTCGTCATCGTCGGAGCCCGCGCCGCCGCTGGATCACCGGCGTTCATGAAGCCTCCGCCGCCAACACCCTTCCGCTCCGGCTTCTACTGTGGCTTGGAGGAGGTGACGACGACGCTACACGCGGCGAAGGGGAGCGCCCACTGGTGGCCTAGCGAGTGGACAAACAAAGCACAGAGCAGACGCCTTTAGCTTTCTCTCGCCTTTTTCTTCGTTTTTTGTATAGTGGAGTACTACTTTGTTGAAATAAGCATGAATCATTAGAGGCTTCCAAAGTCCAATCTAATGATGGTGCTGGCGGCCAGGTTGCCGTGGAGGCGGCGCGGCGGGGAAAGAGGGAGGGAGGTCCAGGGATGCTCCACCCAAGAGTGGCGTGGGGGCGGAAAGGAGGGGGTCGGGCGCGTAGGCGGCGGCTGGGCGCGGATGTGGTGGGAGGGGCGGCGTGGAGGCGGCGACGAGGCGAGGAGGGGCTAAGGGGAGGGGCGGGCGTGAGGGTCCAGGAAGCGGCGGCGCCGTAGAAGGCGAGGGCGCGGCGACGGAGCGACCGGTGCCGTGGCACTCTGCGGGGGTGAACACCTTGAGGCGAGGTCGAAGGCCTTCGGTGTTCGCTTGCGGACTCTGAGCTCGGCCTCCGGAAGGCGAGCCCGCCGGGTTTGGCGGTTGACGCCCCATCCGGAAGAGGGAGCGTGCTTAGGGTTCGGGTGGATAAGGTGTGTGAGGACCCCCGGTTATTGGAAATGTTACTAATTAAATTCATCTTTGTAGCACAATTGTTAATGAAGGAACAAGATCGCGCCTTTATTAAAAACCATGCTAAAGATATAAATTTAACAAATGACAGATCCAGTAAACAGGATTCCCGGATATATATGATTTACAATGGTTCCCAGGATCAACGACCATTGCATATATATCCTTCATCAACATTGCATCAAACACATACCAGTCATACATTGATATAGTTAAACATAAGGTTACATCATTCTATTAGTACTACAATATTAAGTGACTTGGTCACTTTAACGATATCTGTGGAAGCAAAATAAGCGGAAAATGTCCACCAATGGCCTCATCCACCGCAGCAATTGCGTGGAGGAAAGAAGTAGCGTTACTCGTTAGCGTCACCCTGATCGGCGCTAACGGGTACTTCATAAAGAAAGCCGTCCTCACCTGCAACCATAGGTGATAGCACCTTGAGTACGGAAGGTACTCAGCAAGTCTTACACAAACTATTAAAATGAAGTGTTGATTCGAGCCTAACCAAAGGAATAGAATTGTTATATGCATAAGGTTACAACCGGAAGGTATAAAGGTTCAAATTTGTATAAAGCGATACATCTTAACCTACAAAGGCTAACTTTTGATAAAGCAATTTAATAAATCAAAGTTTGCTTAAAACGATGAAGTAAATGACATAAAAGTAAATGATGCGAGTGCATGATTCCCTCATGCAAACCGAAAATAAACCCAAACCAGATTTTTGAAAATCAAAACTTCTATACAGTGACATCAATTCAAGTTATCGTCCATGACCGTGGACACGGCTATTGACAGCTTTATACCTGCAGGGGTGTACATCTTACCCACATGACTTAGCTAGCCCGTTGCCTTGGATGCCTCGAATGATGACATACTTCCTTTGGTATGCCGACCGGGAAACTAAGATTTGATATTTTCAACAACCCAACACTATTGAGTTGGACCCCATGTGTGAACTAATCCCACTAGTGTAGGCTATACCACCTACTAACCACGGGGCACACATGTTGTGTCGTAATGCCGATCCAAACAATTTAAAGCGGGTGGGTTCCCTACCCATAGTAGAATGCTATCGGCACCATTAAGGTATCGTATATGCGACGAGGCACATATACGCCTCACCTCCTAAGAACATCGTCTTGACATACAAGCTCACATGGCATAAACGCAGTCCTCGGACCTAAGCATCTATGCCATACAAGGTCAATACACATATCCTTACTCTCCTGTTTCCAACTCAATAGTCTCAACATTTTACTTAACCAAACAGCGCCCATACACTGCATGTGGAAGTACGTGGGGGACTTGAATTGAATAATCAGAGTTCGGTCCTTAATTAACCCGGACAAGTCCACCACAAAACCCAATCTCGTGCACAAAAGCACCATCACTAGCTTCCTCTTGTCCAGATCAATTTGAATTTCAAATACAAGACTGATTTAAAGAAACTGGACAAAGAGTTTAAAATGACAATAGTTCAGTTGTGATTCCCATGTTTGACAAGATATGCTTGTCAAACTCTAAAATCTCTAGACTGCATATCTAAGCCAAATATGAAAATAGACCATATAGTATACAGTACTACACTAGAGTTGAGTGTATGGTCATAATTAAGGTAATCCACCATGTCAGGTTATAGCTAGCTATTACAAGTCACATTTTGTTTTTTCGGACAAATAGCATGCACATATATCACTGGATTTGTAAAAGCTATTGTACAAAATCTGGGTTCAATATGGTGCAAAGAGGATGCTTGCCTTGATAGTAATAGACTTCTGTTGCAGGTTCAGACTGTTCTGAAGTAGATTCAAAAACTTCAAATGAACCAGATTCTATAGAAAGCAAATAAAGCCAATAAATGTCAAATCTGACAATAAGCTCAAAATGAAAGAAAAAGGCATGATCAATTTGGAAATGCATGATTACAGTATGCTTAAGCCCTAACTACCCATAATAATGATAATAACCCATTATATAACTTACTGTTTTCAAAAGACAGAAATTAGAGTTTAGTGCAAAGTTCCAGTTTTCATATTTTAAAAGAGCTGAAAACAGGACAGATTGCAATTTTCGGAAAAAGAAGTATAGAACATGCAAAAGTTCATAAATGAAACTTAGCATGATCTTTTAGGGTAATTAATATCCCAAACCAATCTTAGTCTAACCTAACTAGTTAGATCACATCAACTAAGAAGAAATTCATTTTTGTCGGTTAAGCGACAAAAAGAAACAAAACAGAATCTCACTAGAAGTTAAAATTGATGATGACAAGAATTGAAAGATCAACTTGTCATGTTTGTTGGGTTTAGTCAAAACCTAAATAAGATGATAAGTTGACAGAAGAACCCTAGGTCTTGAAAATGACATGGAAAACCGAAAGGTATAATATCAACTTTTGGTTTAAAGCAAGTTGAAGCTACGATGCTTAAAAGAGTGATTCACAGGAGCCTCTAAGGTCCTTAAGATGCTCAAGATATCAAAACTAGGTTTTTAGCTTACCAGTATAGGAAAGATACCAAGATTCAAAACCGATGATGATGGATGAGAGAAATAAACTCGATTTAACCTACAAAAGATAACCAATCTTTATTGTAAGTAAAACCAAGTGCTTAAGGATGGATAAGCAAAGGATAGAAGCAAGAATCCCACCGCAAACAAGGAAGAAAGTGCGCCGGTGGTCAACAATGGTTCATGACTCAAAAGCTAGGGTTTATATATAAGAGAGTTGAGCTACTGGTGGCAATTGGGAAAAGTCTAGAGCTTGATGAGGTGTCCATTTAGGGCTAATTATCCCAAAAATTAGTTGCAAAACTTTGGGATAAACCTCTCCTTGATTTCAGAGAGAGTGCGCACGCAGAGGCGAGGAAGATGATAAGAATCACGACATGTGGGTCCCATTGTCATCCTCGATCGCGCGGGCCTCACAAAAGCTCAAAGAATATCACCGTCCGATTGGAAATGGGCGGCTGTGATAAATAGAGAGATTAAATGATTTGAATCGGTATCATTTAATATGGACCGCACGATCTAGATCGACCGATCGAGATCTAAATAGAATCCCGAAGGCTCCGGGGCTCCGCTTTCAAAGAGAGACGTTGGATTGAAATCCAACGATCAATTAAAAGATATACACGTCACCCCTTTTAGATGCGATGGCACAACACCGTTGGATTTGATTTCTACGGTCAGGATGAAAAGTTGAACCGGATGGTCCGATTGCATACACTCATATAGACCGTACGATTGAAATCCAACGATCCACCGATTTTGGGCTTTAAAGGCCCACGGTCAAAAAGGAGCGCCGTAGGATTTAAATCCAAGGGCCCATATAATCGCGCCTCGATTTCAAATTGAAATAAGTGACGCGTTAGATCAAGAATGAGCAATTTGCGATCGTGAGGATCCGAGTCGTCCGAATGCATACACTAATATGGACCACGATGAAGATCCAACGGCGCAGGTGCGGGCTTTATAACACGCGGTAAAAGGAAAAGCCGAGGATTCGAATCTAACGGCTCGGATAAAAGCGCTTACGTTTAAAATGAAAAGAGGTGCGCTGTTGGATCGAGAACGAGCGGTGGAGATTGAATAGGGATCCGAGTTGTCCGTGCACACATCGATCTCGCTCGTTAGATCAAGATCCAACGGTGGAGATTAAAGTATACACGTGGGCGTCTCGCGGATTGTGAGCTCGCGGGCTCGATTGAAGATCGACGCTCGCATCACGCAGCGTGGATGTCGGGCTCGCGCTCGAACGTGGATCGGGCGGACCAATTTGATTCGGTTGGACCAAATCACATGAGACCGGTCGCTCTGACGTTGAGTTTGGATTTGGACAGGTTTAGTTGACCAAACCTTATTCAAATGCTTTAAGGTTTGACTGGCTTTTAAAATGGCAAATAAATTTGTAAAATCATGAAACTTTTATTGTAAGCTCTTGGGATGATATATTTCCCAGATAAATTTTATAAACCACATTTTCACTTTGTAAAATACCTAAATATTCATTTAGAATCGAGAATATTTATTTAAAGACAATAAATTTTCTTTAAGCCCAAATAATTTCTAAAATGCAACAAAAATACTTTTAGCCAAGATAATTTATCTAGGCTTTAATAAAAAATGCTTCCCAGTCATAATACAAGTTCTATCTTGTATTCCCTTAAGACTTTGAATGGTTCTTTAGGATTTTGGCTAGAAAGGAAGGTTTTTAATTTGTAACATGCTGCCCAAAGTGTAGAAATGAACAGTAATGCTATGAACAACACCTCATTACTGTTCATAAAGCATTTTATTACTGTTTATAAACTTGGGGCTGTTACAAACCTACCCCCTTAAGAAAATCTCGTCCCCGAGATTTGGAACAAGTTAGAGATTAGGAAGAAGTGAAGTGAAAATGATTTATGAGGAAATTCAACATCTGATGTCTTGATTTCCTTCAAGGATACAAAGAAGAACTTTACATAACAACATAGTGTTATTATTACATCTTTGTTTACATTGCTTTGTTTAAACTTTCCTTTCTTGATTCAAAGGAAAGTCCTAAACAACAAAAGATAGGGTGCTCAATCGCATCGGATCTTGGCGCTCCCAAGTGGCTTCATCCTCGGAATGATTAGCCCCGAATTTTCAAGAACTTGACGAAGACGATTTCTTGTCCTGCGCTCCATCGTGTCGAGGATACGCACTGGTTGTTCTTGATAGGAAAGATCAGGTTGGAGATTAAGATACTCATAAGCAGTTGCCTCAATAGGAACACGAAGGCATTTCTTCAATTGAGACACATGAAAAGTATCATGCACTGTTGAGAGTGATTGAGTAGTTCCAATTGGTAGCTCTGACTCCTCGCAGCAATTATTCGGAAGGGTCCGATATAACGAGGTGCGAGCTTTCCTTTTACCTGAAAACGATGAGTACCCTTCATGGGTGACACTTTAAGATAGACATGGTCATCTACCTCAAAGTTTAATTCACGACGGCGATGATCAGCATAGCTCTTCTGACGAGACTGTGCAGTTTTCAAACAATCTCGAATCAGACGAACTTGCTCTTCTGCTTCCTTCACCAAGTCTGGACCATAGAATGACCTTTCACCAGACTCGGACCAATTCAATGGAGTCCTACAAGCTCTCCCATACAAGGCTTCAAAAGGTGACATTTGAATACTTGCTTGATAGCTATTATTGTAGGAAAATTCCACATATGGTAAAGATTTCTCCCAGTCTTTGCTATAAGATAGCACATAGGCTCGAAGAAGATCTTCCATTACTTGATTCACTCTCTCGATCGACCACTAGTTTGAGGATGGTAAGCGATCGAAAGAGAGTTCAGTCCCCATAGTCTGATGAAGGCTACTCCAAAATGGGAAGTGGCGGGGACCACGGTCGAAACAATGACCTTAGGAACACCATGAAGACAAACAATTCTAGCAATATAAAGCTCTGCTAGTTGCTTGCCATTGAAATCGGTCCTGACCGGGATAAAATGAGCCACTTTAGTTAAACGATCGATGATCACCCAAATGGCATCAAATCCCTTGGAAGTCTTGGGAAGACCAGTAACAAAATCCATACCAATCTCTTCCCACTTCCATTGTGGAATAGGCAAAGGTGAAGGGTACCGGTGGCTCGGATGTCGGCTTTAACCCTTTGGCAAATATCACATTCAAACAACATACCGAGCAATTTGCCTCTTCATTTGGCTCCACCAAAATATTTTGTCAAATCTGGTACATCTTGGTACTCCCGGGATGCAAAGAAAACTTGGAATTATGAGCTTCTCCGAGAATTAGACTCTTCAATTAGAATCGTGGTACTACCAAACGATTGCGATATCGAATCATACCGCGATCATCTTGTAAAACTTCGTTGGCTTTACGCTTTCATGTTTTCCTTAATTTCGGCTACCTCGGCATCAGTTTTCTGGGCCTCAAGAATCTGGGATTCTAATGTAGGCTCCACTTGCAACGCAGCGAGGAAACCTGCTCCCACCAATTCAAGACTTAAGCGCCGAAAATCAGCACACAAGTCGATTGCCGCAGGTAGAGAAGATATGCAGTTGCATTGCGACTTTCGGCTTAAAGCGTCTGCCACAACATTGGCTTTACCGGGATGATAATGAATACCCATGTCGTAGTCCTTGATCAATTCAAGCCATCTTCTTTGTCTCATATTCAAATCGATTGAGTGAATATGTACTTGTGCTTTATGATCGGTGTAGATCTCACAACGATTACCTAGAAGGTAATGTCGCCAAATCTTCAATGCATGGACCACGGCACCAATTCTAAATCATGAGTAGGATAATTAACTTCATGAGGGCGAATCGGGATGCATATGCCACAACTCGCCCTTCTTGCATAAGTACACACCAAGTCCATGGCGAGATGCATCGCAATAAATGTCGAAGCTCTTAAGAACATCCTAAGAGTAAGCGGAGCTTTAGTCAAGAGAGTTCTCAAAGCCGAAAACTCTCTTCACACTTAGTGACCATTCAAATTTCTTCCCTCTCTGCAAGAGCCGAGTCAAAGGTTTAGCAATCTTGGAGAAATTTTCAATGAACCTACAGTAATAACCCGCAAGTCCAAGAAAACTCGAATCTGGGACACTTTTGGGAGGCTTCCAATTTAGTACATCTTGTACCTTGCTTGGATCGACAATGATACCTCCTTGGATAACACATGCCCCAAAAATGCAACCTCTCTGAGCGTAAAGCACATTTGCTGAACTTAGCATATAGTCGATGCCGACGAAGTGTTTCCAGCACGAGCCTCAAATGTTGTTCATGGTCTTCATCAGACTTGGAATAAATAAGAATGTCGTCAATGAACACGACAACGAACTTATCCAAGAATTCCATGAACACAGAATTCATAAGATTCATGAAATAAGCTGGAGCATTGGTCAGACCAAAGGACATAACAGTATACTCGTATAAACCGTAACGAGTAGAGAAAGCTGTTTTAGGAATGTCCTCCGCCCTAACCTTGATTTGATGATAGCCCGACCGCAAATCAATCTTTGAAAAGACGCGGGCACCAACCAACTGATCAAAAAGATCATCAATTCGAGGTAGAGGATATTTGTTTTTAATGGTGACCTCATTTAACGGACGGTAATCTACACACATCCGTAAAGTGTTGTCTTTCTTTTTAACAAAGATTGCCGGACATCCCCAAGGTGAGGAACTCGGTCGAATGAAACCTTTGTCAAGTAAGTCTCCAAGTTGTGTCTTTAACTCAATCAGCTCATTGGCAGGCATTCTATAGGGACTCCTGGATATGGGAGCAGTTCCAGGAACTAGTTCAATTACGAACTCCACTTCCGATGCCCGAGGTAACCGGGAAGGTCTTGAGAAAGACATCAACATACTCACGGACAATTGGTACTAACTCCAAAGGAGGAGTGGTATCAACTTGGTGAGCACAAAGATGAGAGCCAATTGCTTTGGAATGGTAAACAACTCGAATACAAATCTGCATTGGTCATGGAAATAGACCGTTGGGAACAATTGATTTGACACGGTTCTTGGACGACCAATCCATACCCAAAATGACGCCCAACCCTTTAGAGTCAATCACAATTAGATTTGCTAAAAACTTTACCCCAAGGATGGTTATGTTGACCCCATTAATGATCGATCGGTTTTAAAGACCGACCTGTGATTGAATAATAAAAGGTGGTTGGAGGGTATGCATGTCTAATCGGTGTTGAACAAGCAAAATAATTGCTAATAAAAGAATGAGATGCTCAGAGTCAAATAAAGCAAGAGTGGACTGAAATTAACTAGAGCATACCCATAACAACTTCAGTGTATCACCGCCTCTTCAAAGATGATCCGTTCACATGCCCACTGACCGAGCCGGATCGGCTTTGATAGGGGCCTCTGCGAAGGCTGGCGAGCAGGGGTTGGATATGGTCGAACAGAGGCAATCCTTCCCGCTTTGCCACACACTTGTTGGCATAATGCCCTGACGACCACAATGAAAACAAATAACCCACAGGATTAACATTGTTAACATGTATGGGCTGATTTCCACCGATTCTGATCGACCCGTGGGAGGATGGGCGAGGGCAAACACCGCGGCCTTGGTGAAAATGGAGTGGTGCTCGCAGTGGTCTAGGCAACCACATGCGAGGCCTTGGTGAGTCGCTACCAGAGCAAACCGTGAAGTCTCGCTGCCGCTATGACTCTCCAATGCCTTGCTCTTGCTCTCGCCACAATTGCTTTATTGACCAAATGAGAGAAATTCGAAAGTCATGCAAAGCTACGACCATCCGCAACTCCTCGGATAGCCCATTCAAGAACCGGTTTCGACGACGAAGGTCACTAAACATCATCGAGCATATCGGCTAAGAAGTTGAACTCATGCGATACTCGGTCCACAGACTTTCGCCCTTGCTTGAGAGCGAAATTCTTGTTGCTTGATCATGATTACTCCTCAGAATATGAGCTTCGAAAAGCTTCCACGAACTCATCCCAAGTAGGGACATGTCCAGCAGTGAATGGCAAGAAGATTATCCCACCATATGCTAGTGGCCCATCGGTGATAGGCGGCAAAAGAACCTTTTCCTCTCGGAACATTGAGCAATCAAAAGCTTCTTCTCAATGATCCGAAGCCAATCCTCAGCTTCCATGGGATCTCGAGAATCGAGAACACGGCGGGTTAGTCCGTGAAAGTCGCAAGATCGCCTCGCACATGGTGGCCTCTCGCTCACGACGGCCGATGCAACAAGAGAAGAAGTATTGCGCGCACTGCTCCAAGATGCGCGTCTGGTCCATGCGGTTGCGCTCAATTTGCATGAGCACATCGGCCATCGAAGGTGGTGGAGGAAGCTCCTCTTCTGGGGACCACCTTGCGGACCTTGAGAGCTGGAGGGTTCAGTCGGCCCTCCCTGAGAATGAGGCACGGGAGTCGACATGCCCCTCCCTTGTTGCGCTTGCGCACGAGTAGTAGGTCCTGTCATCCTGTTACCACACCATGGTTAACAACACAACAAGGACATACTCGGCAAACACAAACAAGGTTGCAATTAGAAAAGAAACAAATACTGTACATATAATGCATCATGTCATGTCATGCATTCAAGTTAACACCAACAGCAGAAACTTCATATAAACAGACAAAAGTTTCGATTCTGCCCATATAGGAGTTGGTAGAAACAACCATCTTACAATCCAAAAGTCAAACTTACATACTCTGTACAAAATGCTACTGCCTATTACATTTATTTATTGATGGACAACTACTAGATTGAAAGACACTCAACCACGAGGGTTCATCGTGAAGTGCTAGCGTAAAGATCCGGTTAAAGTTCACCGGAAACTCATTCAAAAGATGAGCTCGGGGAACCGGTATCAACAGATCCAACGGGCTAATGAGGCGCCTCGGGAACCCAACGATGGTGATGACCTCGTGAGGTGCGTCCGCAGAGTGCGAGGAAAGCTGCGATCATCCGGCTTGGCGACTTGTCCATAAAGCAGCACGCACCCGCCACTTCGGAAGTTGGTAAAGAGGTGGTGCAAGAAGAAGTGGGAGGTCTCGTTGTCACCATAAAGCACGTTACGAGGAACGCGGTTCATGTTGACTCCAAGAAGCGGTACTCTGGGCCCCATTAAGGCGATGCCGAAGTTTCCACAGCTCCTCACAAGACAACGATGGATTTGGTCCATGATGCGGACCATCCTCGCCAACCGCCGCTTTGAGGGTCTTCGCCAAAGCGTATCTCGCGAACATGCTCACTTGGAGGTAGGACCTTGATTCGGAAGTGGTCGTAGGGTGGTTGAGACAATTCCGTCAAATCATGACGAAGAAGGCTCATCATCCTACTCGCAGCCTCCTGAACCGCCATAGCCTCAGAGGTGGCAAGTGCTTGGACATAGTAGGGAACACTGCCAGCTACATGCCTAGCAATGACGTTGATGAAGGCACGGTACTCCTCCATCCCTGGTCCCGATCTCGTCGATAAATGGCATACTCCGGCTGATAGGTGAAATTGGGCGCCACATCATGTCCCAGTAAAAGGCCTGGAACCCATCAACATCTTCAGCTCGAGTCTCCTTGACCAAGTACCAACCGCTCATCTATAGGCCAAAAAGACAGGATAAGAAACAATTCACTTTTAAATAAACCAACAGAAAGTTGGGCAAGAAGTGACATTAAGGAGGATAAGAAATAAAAATGTCATACTTAAGCTTTCGAAAATACATTACTGTTTGAAGATAATTTTATCAGAAGACTCTCTAATAACTTCGGCCACACTACTTCTAACCTACATGCAACGTATGCTCTGATACCAACGCTGTGAGGACCCCCGGTTATTGGAAATGTTACTAATTAAATTCATACTGTAGCACAATTGTTAATGAAGGAACAAGATCGCTCTTTATTAAAAACCATGCTAAAGATATAAATTTAACAAATGACAGATCCAGTAAACAGGATTCCCGGATATATATGATTCACAATGGTTCCCAGGATCAACGACCATTGCATATATATCCTTCATCAACATTGCATCAAACACATACCAGTCATACATTGATATAATTAAACATAAGGTTACATCATTCTATTAGTACTACAATATTAAGTGACTTGGTCACTTTAACAAAGATCTGTGGAAGCAAAATAAACGGAAAATGTCCACCAATGGCCTCATCCACCCGCAGGCAATTGCGTGGAGGAAAGAAGTAGCGTTACTCGTTAGCGCCACCCGATCGGCGCTAACGGTACTTCATAAAGAAAGCCGTCCTCACCGCAACCATAGGTGATAGCACCTTGAGTACGGAAGGTACTCGGCAAGTCTTACACAAACTATTAAAATGAAGTGTTGATTCGAGCCTAACCAAA
The DNA here is from genome assembly GCA_036346255.1 of Ampelocalamus luodianensis. Classification (NCBI taxonomy): domain Eukaryota; kingdom Viridiplantae; phylum Streptophyta; class Magnoliopsida; order Poales; family Poaceae; genus Ampelocalamus; species Ampelocalamus luodianensis. The sequence continues at coordinate 46,683,475 of CM070633.1, forward strand.
GGAATAGAATTGTTATATGCATAAGGTTACAACCGGAAGGTATAAAGGTTCAAATTTGTATAAAGCGATACATCTTAACCTACAAAGGCTAACTTTTGATAAAGCAATTTAATAAATCAAAGTTTGCTTAAAACAGTAAGTAAATGACATAAAAGTAAAGCGATGCAATTGCATGATTCCTCATGCAAACCGAAAATAAACCCAAACCAGATTTTTGAAAATCAAAACTTCTATACAGGTGACATCAATTCAAGTTATCGTCCATGACCGTGGACACGGCTATTCGAACAGTTTATACCCTGCAGGGGTGTACATCTTTACCCACATGACTTAGCTAGCCCGTTGCCTTCGGATGCCTCCGAATGATGACATACTTCCTTTGGTATGCCGACCGGGGAAACTAAGATTTGATATTTTTCAACAACCCAACACTATTGAGTTGGACCCCCATGTGTGAACTAATCCCACTAGTGTAGGCTATACCACCTACTAACCACGGGGCACACATGTTGTGTCAGTAATGCCGATCCAAACAATTTAAAGCGAATTGGGTTCCCTACCCATAGTAGAATGCTATCGGCACCATTAAGGTATCGATATGCGACGAGGCACATATACGCCTCACCCTCCTAAGAACATCCGACATCGACATACAAGCTCACATGGCATAAAACGCAGTCCTCGGACCTAAGCATCTATGCCATACAAGGTCAATACACATATCCTTACTCTCTTGTTTCCAACTCAATAGTCTCAACATTTTACTTAACCAAAGCAGCGCCCATACATTGCATGTGGAAGTGCGTGGGGACTTGAATTGAATAATCGAGTTCGGTCCTTAATTAACCGGACAAGTCCACCACAAAACCCAATCTCGTGCACAAAAGCACCATCACTAGCTTCCTCTTGTCCGATCAATTTGAATTTCAAATACAAGACTGATTTAAAGAAACTGGACAAAGAGTTTAAAATGACAATAGTTCGCCAGATTCCCATGTTTGACAAGATATGCTTGTCAAACTCTAAAATCTCTAGACTGCATATCTAAGCCAAATATGAAAATAGACCATATAGTTTACAGTACTACACTAGAGTTGAGTGTATGGTCATAATTAAGGTAATCCACCATGTCGGGTTATAGCTAGCTATTACAAGTCACATTTTGTATTTTAGGACAAATAGCATGCACAGATATCTTTGGATTTGTAAAAGCTATTGTACAAAATCTGGGTTCAATATGGTGCAAAGAGGATGCTTGCCTTGATAGTAATAGACTTCTGTTGCAGGTTCAGACTGTTCTGAAGTAGATTCAAAAACTTCAAATGAACCAGATTCTATAGAAAGCAAATAAAGCCAATAAATGCCAAATCTGACAATAAGCTCAAAATGAAAGAAAAAGGCATGATCAATTTGGAAATGCATGATTACAGTATGCTTAAGCCCTAACTACCCATAATAATGATAATAACCCATTATATAACTTACTGTTTTCAAAAGACAGAAATTAGAGTTTAGTGCAAAGTTCCAGTTTTCAGATTTTAAAAGAGCTGAAAACAGGACAGATTGCAATTTTCGGAAAAAGAAGTATAGAACATGCAAAAGTTCATAAATGAAACTTAGCATGATCTTTTAGGGTAATTAATATCCCAAACCAATCTTAGTCTAACCCTAACTAGTTAGATCACATCAACTAAGAAGAAATTCATTTTTGTCGGTTAAGCCGACAAAAAGAAACAGAGACAGATCTCAGCTAGAAGTTAAAATTGATGATGACAAGAATTGAAAGATCAACTTGTCATGCTGTTAGGGTTTAGTCAAAACCTAAATAAGATGATAAGTTGACAGGAAGAACCCTAGGTCTTGAAAATGACATGGAAAACCGAAAAGGTATAATATCAACTTTTCAGTTTAAAGCAAGTTGAAGCTACTGATGCTTAAAAGAGTGATTCACGGAGCCTCTAAGGTCCTTAAGATGCTCAAGATATCAAAACTAGGGTTTTTAGCTTACCAATTATAGGAAAGATACCAAGATTCAAAAGCGATGATGATGGATGAGAAATAAACTCGGATTTAACCTACAAAAGATAACCAATCTTTATTGTAAGTAAAACCGATTGCTTAAGGATGGATAAGCAAAGGATAGAAGCAAGAATCCCACTAACGCGAAGAAGGAAGAAAGTGCGCCGGTGGTCAACAATGGTTGCTGACTCAAAAGCTAGGGTTTATATATAAGAGAGTTGAGCTACAGTGGCAATTGGGAAAAGTCTAGAGCTTGATGAGGTGTCCATTTAGGGCTAATTATCCCAAAATTAGTTGCAAAAACTTTGGGATAAACCTCTCCTTGATTTCAGAGAGTCGCGCGCAGAGAGACGAGGAAGATGATAAGAATCACCGACATGTGGGTCCCATTGTCATCCTCACGCGCGGGCCTCACAAAGCTCAAAGAATATCACCGTCCGATTGGAAATGGGCGTTTGTGATAAATAGAGAGATTAAATGATTTGAATCGGTATCATTTAATATGGACCGCACGATCTAGATCGACCGATCGAGATCTAAATAGAATCCCGAAGGCTCCGGGGCTCCGCTTTCAAAGAGAGACGTTGGATTGAAATCCAACGATCAATTAAAAGATATACACGTCACCCCTTTTAGATGCGATGGCACAACACCGTTGGATTTGATTTCTACGGTCAGGATGAAAAGTTGAACCGGATGGTCCGATTGCATACACTCATATGGACCGTACGATTGAAATCCAACGATCCACCGATTTTGGGCTTTAAAGGCCCACGGTCAAAAAGGAGCGCCGTAGGATTTAAATCCAAGGGCCCATATAATCGCGCGCCTCTGATTTCAAATTGAAATAAGTGACGCCGTTAGATCAAGAATGAACGGCTGCGATCGTGAGGGGATCCGGAGTCGTCCGAATGCATACACTAATATGGACCACACGATGAAGATCCAACGGCCCAGAGGAGTGCGGGCTTTATAACACGCGGTAAAAAGGAAAAGCCGTAGGATTCGAATCTAACGGCTCAGATAAAAGCGCGCCTTTACGTTTAAAATGAAAAGAGGTGCGCTGTTGGATCGAGAACGAACGGTGGAGATTGAATAGGGATCCGGAGTTGTCCGATTGCACACACTGATCTCGCTCGTTAGATCAAGATCCAACGGTGGAGATTAAAGTATACACGTGGACGTCTCGCGGGATACCGTGAGCTCGCCCGTTCGATTGAAGATCGACGGCTCGCATCACGCGTGGATGTCGGGCTCGCGCCAACGTGGATAGGCGGACCAATTTGATTCGGTTGGACCAAATCACATGAGACCGGGTCGCTACAGTGTTGAGTTTGGATTTGGACCGGTTTAGTTGACCAAACCTTATTCAAATGCTTTAAGGTTTGACTGGGCTTTTTAAAATGGCAAATAAATTTGTAAAATCATGAAACTTTTATTGTAAGCTACCGATGATATATTTCCGATAAATTTTATAAACCACATTTTCACTTTGTAAAATACCTAAATATTCATTTCAGACCGAGAATATTTATTTAAAGACAATAAATTTTTCTTTAAGCCCAAATAATTTCTAAAATGCAACAAAAATACTTTTAGCCAAGATAATTTATCTAGGCTTTAATAAAAAATGCTTCCTAGTCATAATACAAGTTCTATCTTGTATTCCTTTAAGACTTTGAATGGTTCTTTAGGATTTTGGCTAGAAAGGAAGGTTTTTAATTTGTAACATGCTGCCCAAAGTGTAGAAATGAACAGTAATGCTATGAACAACACCTCATTACTGTTCATAAAGCATTTTATTACTGTTTATAAACTTGGGGCTGTTACAAGGTGAGGAGGCGCGGGCGTGGAGGTGGTGGGTGGAGGAGCGGGAGGGGGGATCGGTGGCGGAGGAGTGGCCTATAGAGGGAGGCAAGGAGGAGTGAGAGGGGGAAGCTGCGGAGGGAACGAAGGGCACGCGACGACACGCGGAAGACCAGGCCACCGAAGAAACCAGAGAGGAGCAGCTGGCAGACGTAGCAGGAGAAGTAGAATGAAGCGCAGGCACGCAAAAACAAAATAAAATCGGACGGATGGGAAGCACAGCGGCGCGGAATCGGACGACAAAGGTAAAAATGGGCGACGTGGCCATCCTGTCTGCGCCTCGAACCTCCCACCTTTTTACTATTTACTAAAACGAAGCCCGCGCCATTGGCGCAAAGGAACCCGGAGACAAATGTCATCATTAAGGAAGACCACATTGTTGAGTTTCGAAAAGATATGGCTAAATAAATGAGAACAATCAGGTAAAGAACAATGAACATAACAACACTACACATTTTTTATTTATTTATAGAATATTGTCGGAGTCTTTTTATAGGTTATGTATGGTCTAATTTGAAGGTAAAAACAGTGTTTATGTTACTGGGGAGGTCCTGGAGGGAGGTTCCGAGGAGGTCCTCGGGAGGTCCTGAGGAGGTCCTAGAAGGAGATCCTGAGGAGGTTCTGGGGAGGTCCGGAGGATGTCTTGGAGGAGGTCCTAAGGAAGTGGAGTCCTGAGGAGGTCCTGGAGGGAAGTCTTGAGGAGGTCCTGGGAAGGTCTTAAGAGGGAGGTCCTGAGGAAGTGGAGGTCTTAGAAGCGGTCGTGGCCCTCCTGGAGGGAGATCATAGGGAGGTTCTAAGGAGGTCCTAGGGAGGTTCCGAGGAGGTTCTGGAGGTTGTAGAGAGGTCTTGAGGAGATCCTGGGGAGGTCCTGAGGAAGTGGAGTCCTGAGAAGGTCTTATAGGGAGATCTTGAGGAGGTTCTGGGAAGATTCTGAGGAAGTGGAGTCCTGAGAAGGTCCTGGAGGGAGGTCTTGAGGAGGTCCTTGAGAGAGGTGCTGAGGAAGTGGAGTCCTGAGGAGGTCCTACAGGGAGGTTCGAGAGGGAGGTCCTGAGGAGGTCTTGGAGTGAGGTCCTAAGGAGGTTCAGGGGAGGTCCTGGAGGGATCAGAATTGGAAATAAAGTTAGGAATATGTTATCTTTAAAATAATTTTAAAAAAAGATTTAAAAATTAAAAAGGCTCTGCAGTAGCAACACTTCTGATGATGATACGGAGGTAATATTTATTGTGACTTTTTGACAATAAACAACAGGAAAGAGAGCTGACAATCCTTGTAAACCAATAGAAGATACATGCAGCTTTCATCGTAGGATGCTAGCACTGTATATTTCACTTAAAAGATCGACAAAGTACAGATTTGTATTTTTGCACTATAGGAAGCGCCGCCGGGCTCCAACAGATTACGTACAAGCCAAACAATGAGAGAGCAAGACATGTCAAGACTGGACACAACTGAAATAAGATATTAGCTCCAAACGAAACAAAGAAGCCCTCAACGACCTTCAGATTTCAGGTACAGACAAGAAATACTACATCCTCATTACTCGAAGGACAGAAAAGAAAATCAATGAACACATTTTAATGTGTAAATACATATCGTATAGTACAGCAGAACTGAACCTGATATAATAAAAATGATACTCTGCCGACTGGCTTTCTATACACCTGAAAAAAAGGTCTAGCCACCAATAAGAAAAGAAACACACATTGCCTATAACTTTGCATGAGAATTTTTATACGACGTGCAGGCAGCTGAGCAAGTGGTATTCTCAGGGCAAAGTACAACTGAGTAAACCGTGGCATATGGCTTTAGATATCACTAATGCATGATAGCTGATTTCCTTTAGCACACTCGTGGGTAAAATTAAAATTATTATTATTATTATTATTATTTCAGACAGCTAATACAGCCAACAACATTTCGAGCCTCGTATCCATACATGCCTTGATGTAGATAAGCATCTCCAACAAAACAGGTAGGAAAAAAATGACCTTGTTCTAAAAGTAAACATTCTGTAGAGCAGTAAGCTAAACTGACTTTTGCAACCTATCAATGTGGTATCGAAGAAATGGATTAATTCGTACACTAACACCCAATCTAGCAACTCCTTATCAACTCCAACTATTAAGTAAGAAAAAGGCCAGATATCTGGATAGGTTCGCATAAATTTCACTGCACATTGTGTAAACTCTCAGATAAAACATGTCACACTTTGGGAGAGCAGCAACGATGTGATACCGTCCAACAACTGATGGGTTCTGGCAATACCTATTATCATGTTATTTACTGTTATAAAACGCACGGCAAAATAGATAATCAAAAGGAACAGGAGACGCGGATTTAATATTGAAAACTCTTGCGGGAAAAACCACAGACGCACGAAGACGAAATTCACTGTGTGGAGAGAAATTACAAGCACAGGGAACTTTGGCGTATGTAACCGTGCGACTACATGGGTACATATATAGGCTAGGGAATCAGAGTCCCTAACAGAGAAGGAAACCAAGTCAGAGTCGGTTGCACGTGTGCCGTGTCCGGCACAGACACGATGACGATTTCATATCATATTTTAACAATCTCCACCTTGAAAAGAATTTACTCTGTAGCCGAAATATCAAATCTCCTCCAAATAAGTATCTATCAATAGACCTTGTGCCTCGAAAGTCCATGGGGCTAATCTCAACGAGTAAGACCGGAATAATCTTATCCAAAAGCTTCTCATGAAGCCAAATTGTGCGAGTAGACTGGAACAATCTTCTCCAAACGCTTCTCACGAAGTCAAATTGAGCTAATCACCAGCAGGTCCAAACGCACAGCTATCAACAAAGCAGATGAATAAATCTGGATCTTCAATAATTTATAACCCCAGCAAAGTATGAGTCTATTCAACTGACATCCTAAAACAAATGCTCAATTATCAAACGACATAAGCCAAGACATCACCTGTGGTGCTGGATAGATAGCAAAGAACTCATATCACGGAATCTGACATGATCCACCTGGAACGCAAAAACTCGGCAAACAATGCTCGCTGAAAGAGCAACTTGCACGTGTGGCCATCACTTGCATCAAACTGCCAACTTCAAAGGCAATTGAAATCCATGATATGATCAAAACCGCTCCTATAAAACTATCCAGATGAAAGAAACTAAATGTGCTATCAATGGAGTAGGAGCTGCTATAGACCCCTCTGTCGTAGCTACAAACTAGACAGTAGAGAAGGAGGACCTTGGGTTCCTTACAATGCGAAGGGGTAAAACCCCAAAGGTCATCGAAGATGGGGAAATAATATTGAAATGAGTAAATGTGTCTTTTTTATTCCCAATATTCCTCTCCCTAACAAAGAGAAAGAGCTATTTATAGTGTTACATCAGGGGTATAGGAGATTACCGTTCTACCCCTAAAAAGGTCCTATGACTATAGGGGTTTCAGGGTCTTTACACCTCCTCAGGTATAGCCTTTGGTGCATGGTAGACCTTCATGGATCTTATCTACCACACATCTACTCTTGGTCCATAAGTGGCATTGACTCCCTTCGCTCCATGCGAGGCGGACCCGGAGCGAAGGCTCCCTGGACTCCCTTTGCTCCATGCGAGGTGGCCTGGAGTGAGGACTTTCTGGACCCCTTCGCTCTTTGGTGTGTTGTATTCTTCAATCAAGGCTGCCTGCGGTGGCTTTTCTATACCCTTCGCATTATACAAAGGGGGTACTTGGTACCCTTGTACCCCTAGTTCGGTGTCTTAACCAGGTCACTAGACGGTGGGCCACCCCTACGACACCCTCATATCGAGCTATGACAACTAGACAAACGTTGTAATATCCATACAAAAACAAACTCTTTCTTGCACTTAAATCCTTCATCTCGAACTGAAATTGGAGCAAAACCTTCACTTTCAAATAGCAAAACTCTAGAGAGTACCATGCTAGCTACCATCAGGGTGTCATCAAATTCCTGAGAATTAATATTGCCGAAGCCTTCACAACGATAAGCTTAAAAGCGATCTAAATTGCAACATGTCTAAACGGTGAATGAACCACCAAATTCAGTTGTCCTTACATCTCACATTGTTTTTTTTTTCAATACCTCAAAATCTAGATACTTGCAAAGCTCCACCTTGGACCCCACATGTGTGGATCTTGTCTGCAATAACCCATAGAAGACGACAGATCATCGAAGAAATCGTGAGTGATTGCTAACGAAACGAACCGGCACTAGAACAGTCGCTGGGATAAAACACGGGTCAACGCTGAGATAGAATCGAGGCGTGGAAAGGAGTCGACACGAGTAGAAATCGCCTAATTGGAGTCAAAGCTTGGTACACTTTTGTGTACGCGAGCCTTGCTTCATGTGCACCTAGTTGTGATATGCAACCTTCTTGGTACACCTTCCTGTACACGAAGCAATGAACAAAAAATCCTCCTCGTATCCTTTCGTGTGCACCAAGCAAAAAACACTGTAATCAACAAAAAACCACGAACAGTGCATGCTCTGAACTTTTTAGTTTTGATGCGTGTGGATGTGCAGATGATTTTTTAAATAATCATTTTTTTAATTCTGAAATACAGTAATATACCTCTCTTTTTTATATTTTTACAGAAATAATCATCTGTCGCCCCACCGTTCGACGACTTGGATCTAATCGCTCAACGATTGGGCGAATGATCCAAGTCGCCCAATGGTGGTGCGACACACGGAGTAGTCGCCCGGTGGTTGAGCGACTTAGCTCATTCGCCCAATGGTTGAGTGACTACTCTTCGTGTTGCTCAACTGCTAGGCGATTCTAAATAATACCATTATTATTTTATTAATCTGATTAAAATAATTGTGGGGGAATAAATGGTAATTTTTGTAGGTAATACATTTAGCAAATCTTGTTTGTAGGTTGTTATTTTTTTTAGAAATAAAAGGGTGGTGACAAGGTTGGTTGGTCCATTTGTGATTTTCATAGATTCTCAATAGTTCGAAATCTGTTAGACTCGCAATAACATTTTGTGACCGTCATATATTGTCGTAGTGCGGTAAATTTCTAAAGAATTTTGTGAGGACGATTGAGGTAGCAATGATTCGTAAGTAGGAAGATCAATGATATTGCTATGTGCCAGGAAATTCATACACGGTGAACTTAGGAGAAATGGCGCAATGATAACAACACGACAGTTGATCCGACAAGAGGGTTACATGGTACGCGGCTAACGAACCAAGAACGATACATGCAATGCCTTTAGAGAATTAGAAATACATGGGACATATGGGCAAAGAGTGTCGAACTACTGCGTGGAACGTGGCCATTTGCCCTTGTGACGCAGCTCGACGTTGTACTCCTCGCCTTGAGCCTTAGCCTTCGCTGCGATGGCCCTCTTTCGCTCCCTCTCGTCCTTGCGTCGACTGACATGCTCATGCTCCTGCTCCTCGTGTAGCCTCTCCCGCATCTTCTTCTCCTCCATCTCAGTCTGCAGCTCTTCGAGGCACCTTTCACGGTTCTCACAATCCTCCCTAGCCCACCCCTTCCTTGTTAGCAGCATCCACATGTCGTAGGGGTGGATCTTGCCATCGATCTACTGGCTGAAGTCGCATAGGCACGGTGGAGACTGTGGTGGGAAGAGGGACGTGGTTACGGCGTAATAGGAAGCAAAATAGTGGTATGCACTGAAATACAATTTTATTACCAGTTGTCTGTGGCTTGGCATGTCAAACCTACGGTCGGGGTAGTCCGTGCAGAAGTTTGGGCAGCACCAAATAGCATTGCCCAATGGTCCACTCGTTGGTTGATTTGATGCATTTGTAGGCGTCCCGACACCAGCAAAGGGGTGGCACCACCCCCGTCGGGGGCCCTTCTGGAGGGTGTTTAGTGGGCATAGGAGGGGGGGCTCGACCTGGAATCATTGGGCGTATTGCGAGGTGGCTATTGAGGAGGTGGGTGGTGTGTGTATGGCTGCTGACTAAATGCACTATGGCAAGCGGCGGTGTCTTGGGGACCCACCTAGTCCTTTAAAAGCTCGTGGATGCACTTTCATTCCTTCTCCTTGTCCATGTTATCTAGGTAGTGTTGTTGGTGTAGAGTTTCTGGCCGAGTAGCGCTGTATTTATAGCGAGAGCGGATGCAGATGTAGCGGCTCCATTGTGATGAGGCACGGATGTGTTTCACATCCGTGCGCCGTGCCCTTTGAGGAGGAGAGCGAGGTCACGTCCTGCTTTGTAGAGCAAGGTCACGTCCTGCTTTGTAGAATGAGGTCACGTCCTACTTTGCATAGAGAAGACACGTCCTGTTTTGCAGAGAGAAGTCACGTCCTGCTTTGCAGAGAGTGGTCACGTCCTGCTTTACAGAGAAAAGTCGGGTCCAACTCTGCAGAGCGAGGTCATGTCCTACTTTGCAGAGAGTGGTCATGTCCTGTTTTGCAGAAAGAAGTCATGTCCTGCTTTGTAGAGAATGGCCATGTTCTGCTTTGGGGAGCGAGTTCACGTCCTACTTTGCAGAGCGAGGCCACGTCCTTCTTTGCAGAGTTAGGTAACGACGACATATTGACACTGATAATGAAGTTAAAGTGTGCAATTATAATACAATTAGTTCCACACTTTGTACAACAAACAAAGCACTAACTGAAGTACAAGTTACAACATTCTAGCATTTATAATGTTAGTACGACGACACACACAACAAGACGTAGTGCTGCACTTCACACCAGTGTTCCTACCTATCGGCAGGCGCCTTGCAGGTTCTTGCAGTGTGGCCTTCCTGGTCGCAGCGGCCGCAATATCTACCTGCCGCTCTAGCTTCCCCTTCGTCTATATCGTTCCTAATGCGACGACTCTACCGACGGCCCTTCCCACCCTTCAACAGGTCAAGATTCGAAATCCAAATCCTCTGTGCCATATCCAATGTGGCGAAGTTGCCCATAACCCTGAAGCCTCTTAGCTCGCCGCACCACGCCCGCAGCACCCTCTCCTTCATGAAGTACTCTAACATGAAGTTCGATGGGTCGATGTTGATGGTCCCGCATGCAGCGAGGAGATGAGAGCATGACTTGTGAAGGAGCTTTGGCTTGCTGCATGTGCAGCTAGGTTCATTTACATGATCTCTAAGGCACACCTCGTTGGTAACAAGAGAGCGAGCCATCTTAAATCCGGCTCTGTCCTAAAGGGGCACATCGAAACAATGCTATGTATTTTCCATCACGAAGACCATGTACGACTGACCCTTCTCGGTCTTGACCTACATGTACGCTGTAATCTTTGAGCAGTACGGGGTATGTGGGTTAGCTGCATGAAGTACCGCATTTGTATGCCTTTCCTGAAAATATCTGATTGTACTGTGAAGAACGCCTTCCACGATGGCGACGAGGAGCTGAGGACGGAGGCCCCTAAGAACCGAGTTGTACACCTCCGCAAGGTTAGTCATCATTATGCCGTACCTTGCACTGTCCATGTCATGCAGCAAGGACCACTTCTCCAATGGCTCAACCTCAATCCAATGGGAGAAGCACTTGATGTCCCTCAAGGTCCTCCACGTCACACGAGGAGGGTCAAGCTCTTGTAGTGGTGTGAGGCATTCGGGTTACACCGCCCCAGGAAGGGCGAACGCTTGTTCCTCTCGACGACGTGCTTCCTAGTGTTCTCCTCCAATATCTCCCACAATGCATCAAATTTACGCTATTGGTTTTGCATAGCCAGCCTCTTGAACAGCTTCATCAATAGGTGCTGCGGGAACTGCTTGAAGAAGTTGCCCCCAAATGGTGAATGCATCATCTGTTCCTTATATCTGGCCAAGGGAATGGCTCCTCGGTGTCTTACTGAAGTTTTCTGATGGCCTTCATCATCCCGAAGTGACGATCATGGATTATGCAGACATCAGAATGTGACCCAATTACTCCCTCCTTCAGATGTCGAAGGAACCATAACTAGCTATCGAAATTCTCACTTTCCACAAATGCGATGGCTAAGGGCAGAATCTGATTGTTGCCATCAACGCCAATTGTTGTCAGGATCTAGCCCTTGTATTTCTTAGTTAGAAACATCTTGTCGACTAAGATCACGGGCAACATATGCCTGAAAGCATCGATGCAGGCACCGAAGGCTAAGAAGGCCCTCTGCAATACCGTGAAACCCAGCGGTCTTCTGGGTGGCTTGTTCTTCACAGCAATGTATGTGCCCAGGTTCCTGTTCTGCAGCACCTGAAGCATACGAGGAAGGTTGTCATAAGTTGCCTTGAAAGAACTAAACCTCCTTTCCAAAGCCTTCTACTTCGCACACCATGCCTTCGTGTAGCTAATCTTGTATTTGAATTTCTACTCGGTAGCCACCATGATGTGCTTGGCCTCTAAGTCCTTCTTCTTCACTATCTCTCCGTACATGAGATTAGCTATGAAGGTGGATGTTAGGTTGCGATGCTTCGGAAAAATACTATTGAGCACACAAGAGTGTGCCTCCACTTTGGAGACAATCAAGTGAGTCTCATACTTGGCTCTACGTGCGTGCACACGCCAAGAAAAAACCACCGCCGCACCACGGCCATCGCTCCGTTTGGATTTGAGAACCTGCATGTCCGCTGCATGGACAAGACCTACAGCTTAATGGCATCCTAAAGTGATCCCTTGTCAGTAAACATTGCATGAAGCTAAACCTCCGTACCATTGTACTCCCACGATGATTCGTGCTCGTCGTGCACAACAAGACCCTCAACGTCCACCATATTCCATTCCTGTGGGATAGGACCTTTGTCCTCATCGGAAGAGTCATCGCCATCCTCTTCTAAAGCTTTCTCCTCAACCCAAGCCGTCAAATCATCGATCTCCATGACGCACTATGCTGTTGACATACTCCCCTACATCTGCCTGTGTAGTGGGCTCAGCTTGTGGTGTGCAATTTTCCTCTTCTGCCTTCGCAACTTTGGCCACCGTGCCCTCTTCTGTCTCTGCAACATCGGCCACCACGTCCTTTTCATGAGCCACGCGCTGTGCGCCCGAGCTGCTCGCACCAACAAGACGATAGCCGTCGGAAGGGCCCCCCGCGACTCCCTTCAGATATGCTTGCACGAGTAGCACGCACTCATATCCATGACGTCGGTAGCCTTCCACAAAGCCATTCCATGCAACCATGCACATCAGTCTGCTCAACTCCCACTGAATGTGTGTGGCAAACCAACTCTAAAGCCCATGTAGGACGACACTGCACACCTCGGGGGTCCAAGGAGGAGCTGCAGGTGAGCCAACGCAGGACATCTTCGATTCGAGCATTCTCCACGTCCGGGTGTACCATACTCACTTGCGGGAAACCACTAAGGTCAACACCGTATGGACCTTCATGAATCGTACTAATACCATAATGCACTTTTAATCTTGTAGGCTCCGACATGATTGATTTCTCATTGCAAATATTTTGAACCTCTAATACGTGCTAAACAATTAAGAAGCTCCTACATTCGGATGAGAACAAGAACGGATGAGACTCTTACCTTCATGCGAAGACCTTCTCTCCTTATCAACGAGCTTTCTTCTTCTTTACCTCTTACCTCTTGAGCTCCTCTCCTCACCTTCTCCCCCCTCTCCCGAGCTCCTTGGCTTCCCCCTCCCCCCTGTCGTTCTCTCTTCTCCTTTTCCTCTCCACCTCTCCGAACCTTCCCCTCTTCTTCTCTCCCTCTACTTTTCTCCTTTCCCGAGCTCCTCTCATTCTATCCCGAGAGAAATAGCGAAAGAGACCATGATGGGGGCCAGGTGTACCTTTCTATAGAATCGTCTAGTCGCTCAACTGTTTGACGACTTGGCAGCAACTAGTCGCCCAATGGTTGAGCGACTAGGGGCTATCGCCATTCACCCAATGGTTAACTAACTTGGGGATAAGTCGCTCAACGGTTGAAATACTAGTACTAGTCGCTCAACCGATGGGCGACTGGTACACTTGATGCGTAACCGTTGGGCGACTTGCACAAGTCGCTCAATGGTGGAGTGACAGAGTATTATTTTTGTAAAATAAAAACCGAGGTATATTACTATATCTCAGAATAAAAAATAGATTATTTAAAAAAAAAATACAGATGACTGCCTACTCGTAATTTGATGGTGCCTCTTCAATTCTCGCGACACGCCGATGCTGGGTTTTGATCGGAATCAACAAAATCACGAGAAGGCTGCTCGTCGGATCAATGCAAAGGATGCAGAGGATCTACAATACCTGATATTAGAAAGCGATCTCCATCGTCTGAAAAAAATTAAAGATCCAGATCAATAGCTGTAGTGTTTTTGATATAGTAAAAGCGGCACAGTAAATATTTCACTGTTACTACAGTGTTTGCTGCAGTACTATTGCCTAGTGCTGTCGCACCTTGACAATACACTGTTCACAAAGTGATCCTCTGCTTTAACGCAGAGGATCCAAATCAATTGCCTTCTGGTTTCCGATTCTGTCGAACCAAACAAAATCCAGGATGGACGGCTTTGTTTGTGAGATGAACAGGAGGCTGCCATCAGACATGCTTGCCTGACTTGGTTATGACTTTGCTTTGGACTTGGAGCGCGAGAAGATGTTCTCGTGGAATCGCCAAAACAGATCGATGGAGGATCCTAAATAGAGTAACGGATCGGGGGAGGATCCTTGAACAAAGCAAGACCTTGTTTGGTATAGCTCCAGATTCTTATTTTTCATATTTTGCTCCTGATTATTTGAGAATCCACTTCTTCTCTAAAATTTTGGAGCCACCTCAGGAAAACATTTGGCTAGTAGGTTGGCTTAAAAAATCATAAGAGAGAGGATTGAAGGAAAATAAACCATGCTATCCCTGGTTGTAATACTTCAATTGTATTCATGTCTTATTCCTTTGTATTCGTACATAGATTGTAGATTTTTTCTCCAAATTTTCAGCGGACGCCATATTATACATACGATGTCCTTTTCTTCTTCTATTTGTAAGTCACCTTATTTTCTGTAGGTCAATTGTGCAGTGCATATGCTTATCGAACCATCCAAAAAATGGTATTTGATCCTCGTGCCGACGAGCTAATCTTCACAGGAGGCCACCGCCAGTGCTCAGGGAATGAGAGCGGCGAAGAAGTTAGGGCACAGTGGCGGTGAATAAGTTGGGGAATAGCGGCGACGACCTCGAGGCTCTCGGGTGCTGGTGGCGGCGCACTCGAGGGCCACCGCCTGCGCACGAGGGGGCCGGAAGCGACGCTAGGGCTTCCACACGAAAATCACCCACCCAGATCCAACCGCACGGTGGGGGAGTGCGTTTGCTAAGGGTACGATCGGGGCCTCACAGTGGGCGGGAACAGGGGTATATCAATGGTGTTTGCCGGTAATTACGCGCAACTTCAAGGGGTATTTTTGTTTCTTGGCTTCCCACGAGAATCTACGGGAAGGTTGCTCCTTATCGCCAGTTCATTTTCGAGAAAGCTACTCGCGAGAAGTAGAATCTGGTTGTTTTGGGAAACTGGTTGTTTGGTACAGCTCCACGAGATCCAAATGAGAAGTTGGGAGTAGAAGCTGTTAGGGGTGAAAACGGATCAGATAGTTTCTGACCTACTCGGACGAAATCAATTCGGATTGTGTCGACTCAGATTTTTCTCGAATAGTTCTCGGATCAGAAACGAATACAAATTTTTTTCTGTCAGAAACGAATATGAATACAGGAAACTCAATATCCGCCGAATATAATTATGAATACGAATTATCGGAATTTAAGAAGGCCGGATATCAATCTATTCAGCCCAACGCCCCAACCCAGCCGGCCCACCAAAACACCTAATGAGTATTACAAGCCCATCATCATTAGGTTTCCTTTCCTCACTTCCGATTGCCCAACTCCGACCCAGCCGCCGCCGACCACCTCGCCCGCGTCCGCCGTACCCCAATACCGCCCCGCCGGCTACCTCACCCGCCTCCGCCGCACTCCGACCCCGCCCGCCTCCGCCGCGCTTCGAGTCCGAACCCGTGTCAGGAACTGGAATCAAACACTGAATTCTCTGAAGTCTTCACACCCCGCCCCGTCGGCTACCTCGCCCGCCTCCACTGCGCCTCCATGGGCTCCACCCTCGCAGCTACCTTGCCCGCCTCCCCCGCGCCTCCGCCGGCTCCCCCTCGTGGGCTCGCGGCCCCCGCCCCTCTCGGCCCCCCCTTGCGGCCCGCCTCGCTGGCCGCCTCCAGCGCGGGACCACCTTGCCGGCTCCCCCTCGCGGCGGACTCCGCCCGCCCTACATGCCAAGGCCTCGCCGGCGTCCGCGGCACTCCGACTCCTTGTTGATGAGTTCTACCTGCATCATTTTGTAAACTAAATCTTGCATTGAGATTTAGGTGTCAATGATTGAAGCATGTCTGCGAGCTAACAAGATGTTTGTGAACTACAATGAGGTATGCCTTTTTTCGGTGTTGCATCACTTGAATTTCAGTTTTGATCAGAATATAAACATATTTGCATTCATGATGGCAGGCACAAACAGAACGGGTTTACTCTTCATATCTTGAGCTGCACCTTACTGAAGTGGAGCCTTGCATTTCGGCCCGAAGAGGTATGATCTTGATTATGTTCTTCTCATTGGACAAATGTTCTACTAATGGGGAGGTGCATTATGCCGTGCTGTTTGATTTATCAACATGTAGGCCTCATGACCGTGTCCCTTTAAAGGAAATGAAATCAGATTGGCATACTTGCCTAGACAACAAAGTTGGTTTCAAGGTAAGCTCTCAGTTTTGTAGCATATGATTTTTGCATTACAATGTCGTATCTAACTTTACTAACCAAATACATGTACTAAATTCCAGGGTTTTGCAGTGCCGAAGGAACAACAGGATGAATTTGTGAAATTTGACTTTCATGGGCAACCTGCTGAAATCAAGCACGGCAGTGTTGTTATAGCAGAAATAACTAGCTGCACAAACACATCAAATCCCAGCGTTATGCTTGGTGCTGGCCTTGTGGCAAACAAAGCTTGCGAATTGGGTCTTGAGGTTTGTTCTTTTATAATGTTGACTGTGGAATGGCACTTTTCTTCAGGTGAAACCATGGGTAAAGACAAGCCTTGCCCCTGGATCTGGGGTTGTCAGTTTGTCACTAAATACTTGCAACAGAGGTATCTTGTTATTCAATAATTTTAGTAAAACATGGAATTACAGTGTGTTGTATCCGATGGCATCTTTGAATCCAATCTGGTGATTTCTCTATGCAGTGGTCTTCAAGAATATTTGAGCAAGCAAGGATTCGATCTTGTTGGGTATGGCTGTACCACTTGCAACGGCAACTCTGGCGATCTTGATGAATCTGTATCAGCTGCCATAGCAGAAAATGGTATATCTTGATGCACATTGAATATTTTGCTCCAATGAGTTTCTGTATGATCAATTTATGGTTTTTTGTCTGTGTAGACTGTAGATGTTGTCACTGCAGTTGTCCTATCGGGCAACTGTAACTTTGAGGGTCGGGTGCACCCTTTGACTCGGGCTAACAACCTTGCTTCACCACCTCTCGTCGTTGCATATGCACTTGCTAGCACTGTAAATCCATGACATTTTCTCCCACTTGATGCTTCACAACTTATTTCTGTAAGAAGGGCTAGCATGGTCAAATACGTGCCATCTATTTGTGCTTTTATTGTAGGGAGCTTGTTAACACTAAAACACGTACTTTTTAGGTTAACATTGATTTTGAGAAAGAACCCATTGGAGTCGGAAAGGATGGCAATGAAGTCTTCTTCAAGGATATATGGCCCACAACTGAAGAGATTGCACATGTATTATTATACTATGTATGCTATTAATGAACTAGGTGTGATGAACCAAATGTGAACAAAGTTTTATGTATGTGATGATTTACGAGTTATGAGCAATGTGATAAACTAAGTGTTATGTCTAAGTGACAATGTTATGTGTTGTTGCTGAAAATATAAACAATTCAGGGGTGTTTAGATCAAATAAACTAGTTATATGTCTCTTAATTTCTAGCGTACAATTTAAGGGGTTTTTTACATTTTGAAAAATATTCGTGGCTCTATTCGTTTCGATTCGTATTTGCTTTGTATTTATTTTTAAGATTATTTGTATTCGTATTCGGAGTATTTATATTTGCATCCACATCTAGAAAAAAAAATGTATGTTAGAACTACTATCCGGCCACATTCGATCTATTTTCAGCTGTACAGGGCAGCAGCCGATCGAAGCGAAGGATCTAGAAGACTTGGCGCTGCCTCCTTGATGTCGCTCGATCGTGACGTGCCTCGACGCCGCGTCTCGATGCTTGTGGATGTCACCGCAACCGCACGATGACCGACTCGAACGGTCGACCAATTTTCTTGTTGCGCCTGTATACAGCAAGCGTGTGTGTCGTCCCTAGATGTTGCCTTTGATGCCACGTGGGTGCTGCCCTGAGAGCGGAGATTGGTCTCTCGGAGACAGCGGCTAGGATTTCAAACTCGGAGGCCTGATGTCACTTGTTGGGCTGACAAAAAGAATTGTCTTTTTTTTTTTAATAAAAGCAAACATTCTTAAGTGTATATCCATTTCTTGAATATGCAGTCACAATAAAGATTTATCAGCTTCGACCCGAGAGTTACTAACCTCCTTGTCGCTCAAACGGTAAACATCACCATCCCAAACCTCATGCCCGGATTTGAAGAAAAGCGTAGATCTCCTGCCCTGGGTCGAAGAAAAGCATCAGCTTCTATCACGTAAATGGGATCTCAGTGGTATATCTATGGACACGCAAACAAAACAAAAAAAATGCGGCATACAGATGTATTACTCAAATTGGGTTCCATGTAACTATCTCCACGTGCACCAAGAAACCAATAATCAACATTTCACACTTTTAAGCTCCCAGTCAGGCAGGGACATAGAAAGGGGAACTAGTGGGAGCAGTGGTTCCTTCGTAGTCGATAAAATCCTTTATATTGCTTAGTTTGCTTATGTAGAATAACAAAATATTTATACTTGACATCTCTCGATATTTATTTCTCACTATATAACCCCTCTGGATAAACATTTTCTGGCTCCGTCGCTGCAGCCAGGAATGTACATCCCATGAACTAGGGATAGGTAGACCACACGAATGCAATATGCGACAATCCTTGCAAATATACATAACCCATAATTAGTACGTGCAAAGGCGCAATCTTCCACAGCTCATAGGACATGAAAACCTACGTATTGTTGCGAGAAAAAGAAAATGTGATCTCAAAAACAAGAAGCCTGGACCTGACCAGTCCTGAATTTTCGCATCTTTTGCTACGACTTGTAGAATTGCAACCAAGTATGCACGGTGGATCCATTAAAACCTAATAGGGTGCACAAGACACTGGGTCTAAAAATCATTTTTTTAGATATAGCCATGTATATATAGTGTAGATACTCCTAAACCAACATGAGGGGACACCCCAAGCCACAAAGACAACGTTTCAGCCAAGCGCAGCGTGCATAAGAAACCCAAAGAATTTCAGTGACTTGCGGGTGTGGCCCAGCAGAGCATGGTCCATCCTATGCAACACCCCGACCTAACACTGAGCTCGGAATGTTCCTAAACTACGCTAACTATTGGTTTTAACAATACTTTACAATAAATTACAGTAAGCAATTCAATAGTAAAACCCGTCCACGGGTCACAATAAAACATGAATAAAGACACGACAAGTATATGTATTTAATCTCTAGATATCAAAGCAGAATAATAATCCAAGGATTAAGTAAAACCAACCATAAAAAGTCTATTGAATGAATAAACAGGTCCAACCAATCATCAAGAATTATTCAATGTTTATCAAGTCCTAAAAGATAAATCATCCCACTATAATAAGGTTTCTCATGGCCAAGTGAATCAAGTAATTGATGTGAATGCAATTGTTCCATGTGTGCTATCCCTTCCCATGCGAAATGTCGTCAACGTTTACCTCAAAACAGTAGTGCAAGGGTGAATCCACGACTCAGCAAGCACAATAATAAAACAATAAACAATGATTTATCAACCATAATTAATATCATCATCAACATCATCTATTTAATTCTCTTTATGCTCATACTCGAATATCATAACCATTCTTCAATTAATGCGATGCAACTCTACACTACATATCCACATGCTCATTTCATCGCTTATACCGGTATAGCATGAGTGAACACTCGCGACGGTGTTCACCCTTTCATCAAGCCCATCCTCAAAGGAACGGGGACCGCTCCACACCCGTGGAGTCTCTACCAACGAGGTAGATATATAATCACCATGATTACTTTCTCTTTCATGCAATGATGCACATGATGCAACAATTCTACTTATTCTCATCAAATATGCTATTCATGTCTTCATCATCAAAATCGATACCATAATCATTCACAAGACTTGTAATTAAACAATGTAATGGAATAAACAGTATAATAACAATGAATAATAAGGAGAACACCGATCAAACCATCGATCACTGTTCTACCTTGCACTTGCCTCCAAAACATACTAAAAAAGCATCACCACGGCACCAAAACTGTACACTAATCGGCCTCGCATGTCTATGCAAAAACGACACATTTAACTTGATTGTACTGGACGCACTATCTGCTGTCCCAATAGTAATAAGGCTCTAACTCTCTCATCTGAACCCCAAATCTAGCGAGCTATATACTTTATAGAATCCCCACAACATTGTCTACAAATTTCTAGTTATGACAAACTTTTGAATCCACGTTTACTCCCACATTTCGAACCGCGAAGACCACCCCAGAATTTGTCAGGATAGACTATTTCATAATTTCATATCTTTTTTATAAAACTTGAAAAGTAATGAAGTATAGCATTTCTGGAATCTACTCAAAATTTTCAAGTTTATTCAAGTTCTGACAAAAATTAAATTACTTCATTTACTAGGGGAAACAGTCCATCTACACGACAACTGCCAATGGCATCCATTTTCTGGACAGTAACCTTCCCGAGGCCATAACTTTTCAATCACAACTCCAAATCTAGTGTTCTAGACCTTTCTGAAAAGCTAACGAAATTCCCCACATCTTTTATAATTGGCTGAAACTATGAATCCTAACTTAAATACCTCTAATTTCCCCCACGAGGTTTTGTTGTAACTCGACGAACTAGGGCTTACAAAAAAAACTACACTTCCCAAGGACCAATCAATCTACGAATTGAACAACGATTAATATATGATAAATTCAGGGATTATCAGGAGTTACCCACAAGAAAAACATCGCTGATCTCGAACCCTTCATTTTCCCCTCTTCTTTCTCCCCTTCCCCTCCTTTCCTTACTTCTCTTCTCCTTTCCCTTGCTGCTCCTTGCCAGCACCAAGCTGCACCAACACCCACCAACAGTAGGGCTCGGTCAAGGAGTGCGCACTAGGGAGCAGGGAGGCGGCGCTGGAGGTGGGGCGACGCACAGGGGCAAGGAGGAGGGTGGCACACATGGGCAAGGAGGCGGCGGCGGCTAGGGTTGCTGCCGCCCCCTCCTGGCTCCCTTTCTAGGCTAGCGACCCCCTCACGGGCCGAGGCTATGGGCCTTCGTTAGGCCCAAGTTCTATTCATGGTAAAATTCCAATTTTAATTCCATTTAATTTCCCTTCTCATTCGTTTAGCTCTCTAAAGGGTTAAATGAGATATTACATCCTGGCTGCTGGCAATGGTGTAACACCCTGATTTTCTAAACCTTTTAAAGTTTCAAAATAAAATAGAACCATTTGGTTTTGATGAGAGTTCAAAGCTTAACTTGAGATTTTGAAAGAGTTTTAAAATGACTAAGACAAAACTTCAATCAATTCAAAATCCTGGTACATTTAGAGCTGATTGAGCTTGGAGTTGTTTCCTCTCCTATATGCTTGCCAGTCCTCCCCTCAGCCTATCTCTTTTGTGTTATGTGTGGTTTAAACCTTCTCTGTGGTCTAGACCTCTTCTGTGTATGTGGTTTGGACCTCTTTAGTGGCTCAGACCTCCTCCTTGTTTGGGATGTGCCTCTAAGTCTAGGTCTTCCTTTGAAATTTACTTCTCTGGACCCCCCCTTGCTTTTGATCTTGACCGTAGGACCTCCTTGTAGCATCTTGGACCTCCTGTTCAGGATCTCCTTGAAGTCTTTTAGACCTCCTGTCCTATCGACCTCCCCATCCATTAGACCTTATTGCTCTTTGGACCTCCTCAAAAGACCTCTCTTGAGCTCATAGGACCTCCCTTGAAGAGATCCTAACAGTCAGGACTCCCTCTTGTTGATCCTGACCGTCAAGACCTCCTCATGCCTGGACCTCCCCCCTCTTAGGACCTCCTAGCCGCAGGACCTCCTAAGCCTATTGGACCTCCTCAAAGACCTCTCTTGCGGGACAGGACCTCCCCCTTTGACCTGACTATTTCTAAATTTGACTGGTCCCATTTACCAGTCTTACCCATTCTCATTTTCTCTGCCACACAAGTACCTTGTGCATTTAATGCATGTCATGTTGCAATAAATGTGGCCATGTACGTGGCTACTTACTCTGAATGTAGTCACTTGGTGGCACCATTGTTATCTTTCCTTGTCCCCTCCGGTAATAGCATACCTTATCCTTTTTTTGTCCTTCACCAAATTGGTGATGACACCTGCCCTGACACCCACCTACCGTTGACCTGTTTTTCACACTTATCCATGACATGTATGCTTCTAGTGTTTTCTTTCTTCATTTTAGCTATAATAAGCCCAGGTAGCCTTTCTTCCTCACCTTTTTTGCACGTAGCACTTTTGGTTCTTGCTCAGTGACTCTGTGGGGAGACCTTGCTACCAAGAACACTGCCAAGGACCTTCTTTGCTGTGTTTCCACCATTGGAGGCTCCACTAGAGCTTGGGCGTCGGCCTCAACCGCCCATATTGCCCTCGACCTCCCCTTCACTTATTATTTCTTCCTTGTCCCTGGTAAGCCCCTTTGTGTTATGATCTGTTCTTGTTTCTACCATCACAATGTGTAGTTGTATCCTTCCAGGACCTCCTCTCTGGGATTTCTTTCGGATTTTTATGGCCCTTATGTGAGGAACTCCTCCCCTGGTCTTTGTGCGAGGAACATTCCCTGGACCTTTTGGCCATGCGCCAGGACCACCTCTCAGGACTTCCCTGGCCTGTGTCTAGGTCACCCATTTTGGGTCTTTTGCTAAAGAACACCTCTTTGGTCTTTTGCAAGGATAGCCCTAGCTGGACCTCCTCCCAGTAAGTTAGGACCTCTCCCAAAGAACCTGTCCTCAGTGAAATGTTCTTCTGTTGTTTTAGTTTTGAGGTTCTTTTGAAGTTCTTTCGGTTATTTCTTGGATCTTTGTTTGAATTTGTTCTTTTACCGTGTAGATTGTGACGACACCAGTGAACCTGAGTGCCCTGAAGAGGAAGACCCGCTGGATTGTGAGCAAGGCAAGGCATACTCTTGATCATGTTGAACCTATTAGCTCAAATTAATTATGTTGGTTGCAACTAAGTATTGCATGCATATTTCAATACAAATAGTTTAACCCCTGTTTTTGGAACTCTTTAGTTATCCTTGTTATCTTGTATACAACCAGATCTGTCATTGTTATGTCTCCCTTGTCACCATAGATGAAAACCTAGTTGATACACTAGTATAGACTAGAGAATTCTACAAACTATATGCTCAGCCATGCTTAGATCAATTCTTGATTTGGGAGATCTTATTGTTAAATGACCAATGCTGTCAAAATGATTTAAACCATGGCATTGGGTTGCCATGGAGGTGTTGTAAATGTTCTGAAAAGCAAAATAAAAGGAAAACTGATTTGATCTGGGGCGAATTGATTGCTTAGTTGGTGCATGTTCATACACGAGCTCAACTTGGGTAGAGTTGAGGCTCATGGGTTCTGTGGAAGTCGCCCTGGTCATTTGAGGACCGGCCTTTGAGCGTCCCTTTGCTATACCTATAATGGGCTATGCCTCGCCGTGCAACCATATGTCTCCAGAATGGGGCGTGGGACCTAGCCAATTAATTTGCACAGTTCTACCGCGGTTGTTTCACTTTGATGTGTGGGAGGTCTTTCATAGCCTATGGTCTTTTATAACCTATGTTTCCCACTGGCGCAAGAGGGGGTTTTTCCGGTGGATTTCTATCCAATAGAAGCGAAACCTTAGCGAGGAGGGGTTGCGGTGGAATGATGCATTGTAAAGGCCTTGTCATGAACTCTAGACCTCTTACCTTCGATAGTGAGAGGTGTCATCGACGGGTGTCGAACAAACTAGAGAAATCATGTCATGTGGGTAAAGTGTACAACCTCTGCAGAGTGAAAACTATTCGAATAGTCGTGTCCAAGGTCATGGACGTGCTGGCAAAGACCACTCAAAGTTAGATGTTTGTTTTGTTTTAAAAAGGATTTGATAAACTGTTTGGGGATTTCTATCCCATGGTTTTGGGACGGGAAGCCTTGTGACAGGAGGATATCCTTCACCATTTGATGATGATGATTATCCAACTGTAAAATCTGATTTGGTAAATGAATTCTTAATTATGGTAAATCAGCCTTGGAACTTATTACTTGTAATTGAAATAAACTTGGCTTTATGCAAATTAACCATACCAACCTTCATTTGATATATCCATTTATGCATGTCATCTTGTTACTCCACGGGTATGACTTGCGAGCACGGTTGTTGTGCTCACTCTTGCTCAATGCAATCTTTAACAGGAGAAGACTTTAGCAGCGAAGAAGAGGACCAAAGTTGTTAGGTTGTGCCCTCCAGTCAGTTGCCTGTGGCGTGCTGATGGCTGTCCTTCTTTTGAATCTTTTGTATTTTATATTCGGCCTAAGGCCGCTTTTGTAAGCAACTTTGTTGATATTTTATTATTACAAGTATGCGTGTTGGATGTCACCACCTTTGTGTACTGTGAGAAGCTAGCACATGATCCTTAGGACTAGCTTATTTTATCACAGAGGGCTTAGGGTGATCCCTTGTCTCATGACCTCCCTTGGGTTTGTTCATGAACTTAAGGTGATCCCCGGCCTCACGGCCACTCTCAGACCTCCTGGTGGTCTGGCAAGATGTCCTGGGTGGTTTTGTTGGACCTCCTGGGTGAACCTGAGTCCTGTTGGCCTTGTTGGACCTCCTGGGTAAAGACCTCCTGGTGGTGTTCTGGGAATTTGACCGGTCACCCACAAATGGTAGCATGGAAAACTAGTTCATCATGAGGATGAGGGGTAGCTGGGCGGAGGAAGGCTGAGAGACATGCACTGACACACGCACCTCACGCACATGAATCGATCTCGTTACCTCGTCCTTTCCTTCGCGCGCCGCACTACGCCACGACCTTAGACTCGGATGCTCGTTGTGCGCTTGCGCTGCTAGCTGACTCGCCTTCCCATCAGGTGTCAGCCCGTGACACCCGCCAACTCCTACCCGGCCACCCCGACTCCCTCAACGTCATCCTCAGTGATAGTCCCCACGGTCGGTGTCTCCGCTTTTCATCTAGGTGAAAGGTACTTCCGATTTCTTCAAATAATTCTGATTTATCTCAAGCCCAATCACTAATTTTATGTTTTGGGGATTCAATTCATTGATCATTGGTTTTCTCTCTCCAAATTATAGGTTAGGGCTTTCAATCATGGTAGTATTTGGAATACCCTAGTGACAAATTGGAGGCAGAATTGCAACTTGCGAGTGATCCATTTGACCATTTGAATATTTGAGAACAATGTCAAGTAAGCCTTGCAATTTGAAATAGTCGATGAACATAATTATGTATGATGTGTGCATCTATTATTTAGTAGTACAAATATCTAATGGAATGTTCAATAATTGGCAAATGGTAGGCAAATTTATGGAAATGTTTCTTACAAGGAAAGCACCACCGCACGAGGATAATAATGCCCTATCACATGAACAGAATGATGTCCCTTGGGACACACTTGAAGAACCAACATCATAACTTGCCCTCGTGTCGACACTAGGCGCACACATGCCATGAGAGAGATGATGTGTGTTCCTAGAGGTACAACGACGCACTCAGCGTTTATGTTTGAAACGGCGAAAGAAAAACTCAATATTGTGTCCATCTTTTTTACAAAAGGTGCAATGATACTTATCTTTAGGAGATATAGTACCATTTGAGGGAGAAGCACCCTTGTCTTTAGAAATCCCTTAGACAATACAAGAAGAGTCACAAAGAGTCGCACTTGCCAAGAAAGAGTTACTCAAAACAATGGCACAAATGCCAACTTCAAATGATTCACATTTAGCACAAGAAGACTCCAATTCCGAATGCAAAGAAGCAAGAGAAATCTTGAAAACATCAATCTCGGAGTGGAGGCAAATACAAGAGTCACATGACTTGGTGCTCATATCATCACGCAATTTCTTCAAAGACTTAACCTCGCTTATCAAGGAAATACAAGATGTGCAAGAAATTAATGATGCTTTCGTATTAAGCATGCAATTCAAAATATCAATTTTATTTTCTAAACTAGCACAATTCTTGCAAGAGACTAAACCATCCTTAAGCAATTTCTCATACTCTAAGCACACACTACAAGGGCTAGCTTCAATTTCAATAATTTCAGTCCTAACATTCTCTAATTGCTCAAGGTGAATGGAATTAATCAATTTTAACTTCTCAAATTCAGCAAGCATGCTACACAATAATCACAGTTATTTCTAGTCATGGATCTAACATTGTCTGTTTCTAACTTATCATTATCAAGCTCATGATGTAAGGAACACAAGAATCACATGGCACAGAAGCATTTGATTTCAATAATTCATTTTCAGATTTTAGGCATGTAAGAGAATTATTCAAGTTATCCATATCTACAAGCAAGGAATCGAAAGCATACATTGTGGTTTTCAATTTGGCGAGCTCATGAGACAGATCACCCTTTTCTATTTCTGTCAATTTTATTTCCTTCCTAAGAGCATGCAATTTAAGATAATATGACAACAAGCCATCAATAAGTTTTTCTTTGCTCATCTTGCTTAGCTCATGTAAGGAATCAACCTCGCATGACTCATTATGATCATCCTAAAAAAACTCTCCATCATGCCCATCTTTGATCGCTACTCCACATATGCCAATAGGCTCCGTCTCCTTGAGCTCCATGGAGAACTCATGTTTGAAACTAGAGCACATATGGGTAACATAGTCATGAGCGCCACACATACCACAACTTTGATCTCTAGCAAATAATCTTCAGAAAGATTCATGCCTCTCATGGTCGTAGGCTAAAAAGTCATAAGAAGATGAACTAGAAGACTCATACAAGACCTTCTACTAGTCGCCATGCTCAAAGATCGATGAAGATCACAAAAAAGCAAACCTTGCTCTGATACCACTTGTCGGACCGAAACAGCGACTAGAGGGGGGGGGGGGTGAATAGGAGCACTCTCTTTCTCACTTTGATCAGATTCAACATTATTTTTACTCCAATAGCGGTGAGAGCTACGAAGATCAATATACAAGTATAGCGGAATAGTTGTATTGAATCCAATCCAAACCCCCAAGCACAACGACCAAAAATGCAAAAACACGTTGATAACAGAACCTGTGAACAAAGCTCATAATGAACAGTACAAACAGCACGAGGAACATGGGAATCAGCTCAAAACCAAAATCAAAGATTGACACAACTTTTGATCCACAACTCCAATCTTCATGAAACTTGAAACATACATTCTCTAGGATGTTAGAAACCTATTCCAATCAAAGATTATGAAAATCATTGCCAAAGTTCTGACCTTTTCTCGTTTGAGTAAAGGTTGCTCCAAAACCGGACCAAATAAGACAATGGTGATTGAGAGGATTTTGTAGGAAGAATCAATCCAAGATATCTAAGGATGGTCTCCCATATGTCCTAGCACCCTCAATCACAGAAAGAATCAAGCCAAAATCCCGCAAGAGCAAAACCCCTAAAATCACTCTTTGTTTAACCAAAACCGGGCAAAATCAAACTTAGATCCAAAAGCTTGCTCGTGGGTGGATGATGATCAATATGACCTTAGGTCATACCCTACACATCCCAGCAAGCAAGATCACAACAAGATCCCAAATAAAAACCTAAGAACCACCAAAAATCTCAAAGGCATAAAAGAGAGAGCAAGAATAAGATAGAACTCATCTTGGGGGGCAAATCTTGCATGGATTGATTAGAGAGATTGTATCTTTACAGCCACTCCACCATGGAGAACAAAAGCTCAACACAAGAGCACTCAATCAATCCATCTCTCATGAACCCTAGCCTCTCCACTTTCCTCTCCTATCCCAAAATCACAAATTAGGGTTTCTAGAATACAAGGGTTGGAAGGTGCACAACCAGCACCCTCTCTTCTTATAGTGGAGGCAAGCTTCTAGAGAGACATCCCAAATGGGCACCCGTTAAGCCTACACACATCGGGTTTCACTTGCATTGAACCCCACGCCGCTTGATGCAACTTGTCGCACGAAAAGCCATGCCGCTTGATGTAACCCGTCACACGAACTGTTGTGCTGCTTGATGCAACTCGTCGCACAGAACTGCCGCGTCGCTTGATGTAACCCGTCGCACCAGACTGCCATTCTTGATCATCATCCATGTGGCTCCAATGACTTCCCGCCAAGCCTCTTATGCATCCGGATCCCATCGAACCATCCTCACTTGCAACGGGGACCAAGTCACTTGGTGCACCACATGTCTCACCATGACTACACCCAACTTCCTTGACCGTTTAGGACCTCAGCTCCTCCCTGAGCCTAGTCTGGACTTCAACTCCTCCCTGAGTCTAGTCCCGGTTCTCTTTGCCGACATTGCCGCTGCCCGTCATGTTCATCACCGGTAGCTCCCACTCTAGTTTCTTGTCTTCTCAGTTTGTAACCACCCCGCTAGCCTTAGTCATCTTCTTGCATCACCTCGATCGTTCTGGACCTCGGTTCTCCTAACCTAGTCCCGATCTAGTCCGCCTCACCATGACCTAGCTCCGGTGTCCTACAACCATCACAAATAAGCAAGCGTCACGTAGCACCGCACGATACACACAATCATCAATTCACATAATTGATGAGGCATGTGTTGGTGATATGCCCTAGAGGCAATCACATAGATGATTGTATCACGTCTATATTTATGAGTTATTGAATAAATGCTATTCCGTTCCTTGAATGAATCATCAGTTATATAGATCAACGAGTATGCGACTTGTTGGTGAAACTCTTTAACTTATATGATGTCGTTCTAAAAGTATCCTTGGTCGAATGTCACTGGTCGGAACACCAGTGACTCTACGACCAACACATGTATTGATTGATGACCATGTTTCACCGGTCATGGATATAGGGATATCGAATCAATAATATGAACGCATGTTAGAGAACATGGGGTTGGATAGACCCACCTTGAGACACTATTGAGATTGTTATGATTCTATATGTCATTAGTTGGTCTCAAGCAATGATGATGTATAATCCTTAGACCTGATATCAACATGATTCCCTACATGTGTAATAGCACTCTTAGGAGTTGCCAAACGCTACTCGTAACTGGGTAGTCATAAAGGTAGCTTTCGGGTATACTATGAAACATGCTGAGGGATGTGACTGGTCGGATATGGGATTTGCCCCTCCTAACATAACGGGAGAGATATCTTTGGGCCCCTCGAAGTGGTCGGATAAAGAAAGTGCATGGCCATTCCACTCGTGGTCGAAGAGTTCGACCACATAAGGTTATCCGATACTCAATCGAGAAAGTATTGAATAGTCCATGGATGACATATATCTCACCTAGAGTTTAAACCAGATATCGTAAGGCAAAGGGAGAATACACGAGTAGATCGCTTAGTTCGATCAGTTATAGACTGGTCGTATGGAGATACGAGCTGGTCGTAGACTAGTTGAACGTAATCATAGAGTGGTCAAAACCTAGTCGTAAGGAGTTACGAACTGGTCGAGACTAAATACAAACTGGTCATACTTAAGTACTACCTGGTCGTAAGGAGTTACGAACTGGTCGTACTTAAATACGGACTAGTCGTGATGAGATATGAGCTGGTCGTAAGTGATAAGGACCTGATCGTAGATCATATTGCATTAAGGTTCGTCTGATATAATTTGTGTGTATTCGGGAATCGTTATGTCCTGCTAGGGACCGCTACGACTCGTGGTCGAAAAAGGGTTTCCGAGTTACAACCGATTACACATAAACCTAATGGGTCACACACTTAATGGGTTAGAACAAACCAGTACGAATACGATTCGTCAAACGTGTTCGGATAGGATCTGTCACGAGGCACTATATGTTGGACCGAAAAGGCGACTAGAGGGGGGGTGAATAGGAGCACGATCTCTTTTTCTCCCAAAATCAATTCAATACGAATCTCACTCCAATAGCTATGAAAGCTATGAAGATCAATCAATCATGCACAGCGGAAGACTTGTATTGAATCAACTAAGATGCAAATAAGAAACTCCCCCTCACTATGATCCTCAAATTTCAGAATCTCCAATTTTCTCCCTCTTTTTAATACTTTTCCCTTTTACACATCTTAAAATATCTTCTCCCCCTTTGACAATGGAGTCATCAAGGAATCACACCTTCCTCTCATCCAGAGATAACAAATGCAGAACGAGGAAAAAACATAAGAAGGAGCATGCATGAAATGTAATGAAGTGGCTTCATATTTTTGTATTCTTCAATTTTGGATTACAAGAAGCTTTGGAGATTACCCAAAAGAACAAGCTAGCATCTCAAATTTTGCATAAACACCATATCAGCCTGAATGCGCTAGCAAGATCATGATAAGACATATATAACAAAGCTAAAGCAAGAAGGCTCAATGTAAAGCACTAAATTTTAGCATTTTAAGCGAAGCTTCAAATCTAGCAAGTTCATCAACAGAGATCCTAAATGATCTCGCCATGTCAAAATGTCAATGTGAGATCAAGACGCTAACAAAGACCACATTAAGAGACAAACAGGTCTTGAATTGAATCATTTTGCTCAATTTGTCTCAAATGCCTGTTTTTCAACAGTTTATCATTTGCAATGAATATTGAAGTTGATTAAAGGTATATCTTAGTGAAGAAGATCCTGGACTAGGAACCATCCACAAACTCTTCCTAAGCTTCTACCCATTTGATAACTCATTTTCTTATCCATGTGCTAGATCTCAAGCCTTGCGCGACCATCTTAAGCACAAAAAGCTTAAAAGAATGGTCTAGGTCATCCAAAACTCCCCGAGTTCATGCCTAGTGCAATGGCAAGCCGTCTCATGAGAAAGAATTGGTGAGATCAGTTTTTTCGCACAAAAGAGACCTCCTTTTTTTTGTTCACAAGAGCAGATTTTAGATTCTTAAAAGAACAAGAAGCTCAAATAATGATCAATACTAGATTCAAGAGCTAACACCGCAATTTTGACAGGCCAATGTCACAAAAGGAGCACTAATTGCGCAACTAGCTAAAACATCCACAAATTGCGCTTTTAGTTCAAGTTGTCTCAAAGTTCTAGCTCATTCAAGAAAGACTTAGCTACACATGAGAAAGCATGATAATTCTAGCAAGTCAAAGAACAAAACATGGCATTGAGCAAAATTGAAATACTAAAAGCTCAAAAGGGTAATAAGCAAAGCTTCATCAATTTTAAAAGACAAGCAGAAAAGCTTATATAACAATGCATCTTTTTGGATTTTCATATACGTGCAGTATGATACGATGAAATGCACAAAAACTGAAAAAGGCCTAAAAAGATAAAAAAGATCAAAAGAAGATCAAGAAAAGATCAAATGAACAAGGTAAGATCAGAAAAGATCAAAACTCCCCCTCAAACCAAACCGTAGGGATAAATTACCCTAACTCACTTCTCAAGGTGGCAAACCTAATTGGATCTAAAGGCTTGGTGAGGATATCACCAATCGAGCCTCGGACTCCACGAAATGCAAAGACAATATCACCCTTCTCGACATGATCTCTAAGAAAGTGATAGCGAATGTCTATGTGCTTGGTCCTAGAGTGTTGCATAGGGTTTTTAGCAATGTTAATCGCGAAGTGTTATCACGAAAAGAGGAACACTATCAAAAGCCAACCCAAAATCCTTAAGAGTGGACACCATCCACAAAATCGACTACAACAACTAGCGTGACTACATATTCAGCCTTCAAGATGGATTGTGCAATGTAAGATTGCTTCCTAGAAGACCAAGAGACAAGAGAAGTGCCTAGGAAGTGACAAGTGCCCGAGGTACTCTTCCTATCTAGCCGATGACCGCAAAATCGAATCGAAAACCCCGAATGGACAAGGACGAAGAGCAGGAATACCAAATGCCATACTGGAGGGTAGAGTGTAAATACCTGAAGATGCGCTTAACGGCTTGGCGATGGGAAGTCCTCGGAGACGCCTGAAACCTCGCAGAGGCAGACCGTGAAGTGGATGTCCGGTCTTGAGGCCGTCAGGTACAGAAGGGAGCCAATCATGCTGCGGTACTCGCGTTGATCCACGGCTTCTCCTTCCTCATCTGGATCCAAAACAGTCGAAGTCGCCATGGGAGTGGCGATCGGCTTGCAGTCACCCATCTCGAAGCGCTTGAGCAGATCCTTGGTGTACTTCGTCTGATGAATGAAAATCCCTTCCTTGCATTGCTTGATTTGAAGCCCCAGAAAATAGTTGAGTTCTCCCATCATGCTCATCTCAAATTCCCTGGACATGGTCTCAGAAAAACTGGAAACAAGAGCATGAGAAGAACCACCAAAGATAATATCATCTACATAAATCTGAGCAAGCAGGAAGTCATTGCCATGCCTAAGGATGAACAGGGTCTTGTCTACCTTACCCATCTCAAAATCATTCTTAAGCAGAAAGGTCTTAAGTCTATCATACTGAGCTCTAGGGGCTTGCTTAAGACCATACAAGGCTTTGGATAGCTTGAAAACATGATGTGGATGCTTGGGATTCTCAAAGCACGGGGTTGTCTAACATACACTTCCTCCTCTATAAAACCATTCAAAAGGCACTCTTAACATCCATCCGATATAATCTAAAGCCCTTAGAAGTAGCAAATGCAAGCGAGAATGCGAATGGCTTCCAATCTAGCAACAGAGCAAATGTCTCATCAAAGTCTAACCCCTCAACTTGGCTAAAACCACGAGCTACCAATCTAGCCTTGTTTCTAATCACGAACCATCCTCATTTTGTTTATTTTTGAACACCCAACGGGTTCCTATCACATTATGACCACTAGGAGGTTCTACTAGATTCGAGCACCTTATTCCTCTCAAAATTCTCTAACTCCTCATGCATGGCATTAACCTACTAGAATCGATAACACATGTGATATATCGCGGGGTTGAAAGAAGCAACAAATGCAGAATGAGTAGAGACTTGGATCGTGATACTGGAGCGAGTGACTCGCTCATTAAGATTACCAATCATCGATCAGGAGGATGATGCCTCTGAATATGAAGTAGGCGCTCGGGGAGACAATATCTCCTCAACCTCCGCAGTGCTGCTGATGAAGAAGATGCGGCAGAGCCTCAATTGGAGGTGAAGCGTGAAAGGAGTTCGGAGCTTGGACAGAGCCTCAACGGCAGAGGTGGAGGACAAAAATCAACCGTCATCATCTTCCTCCACAAAAATGCTTTCTTTCACTGTGTATCACTGAAATGTCGGATCTAGCTCGTGGCTAGTCTCATCAAAAGTGACATTGCATGTCTCTGGACAATGTTAGTTTCAACATTAAAACCCGAAAACCCCTCGAATGTGCGGGATAACCTGAAATAAACCATCAAAAGTTCTTGATTCAAATTTATCTAGATTTCTGTCTTAAGAATGAAACACTTAGCTCCAAAACTCAAAATGAGAAGCAGAGGGTTTTCTACCAAATCGAAGCTCATATGAAGTCTTGCCCAAAGACGGTCTCAAGTAGACACGATTCGCAATATGGCAAGTCAGAGAAATAGCTTCGCCCAAAACCTCCTCGGTGTGCTATACTCATCTAGCATTGTCCTAGCCATCTCGACTAAGGTTCTATTCTTCCTTTCCACAACGCCATTACGTTGAGGGACGTGTGGAGAAGAGAAGCGATGCTCAATTCGCGCTCGGCACAAAAAGAGGCAAACGAGGCATTCTTGAACTCCGTGTCATTGTCATCTGCGGATCGCTCTCAAGGCACCGTAAAGTTGAAGCCAAACGAAGAACAAGATCACGATAATAACCAAAAGCTTCATCCTTTGAAGCAAGAAAGAACACCAAGTGTATCTCGAAAAATCATCAACTATAACAAGAATGTACCACTTGCCACCAATTGACCGAACCTAGCGGGACCAACGGTATCCATATGAAGCAAGCGTCCGGCTCGTCGGTCATGACCAACGTCATCGAAGGGTGTGAGGCGGCAACTTGCTTGCCATGCCTACATGTGGCGCACATCTGACATCCTTGACGGCCTTGAGTTTGGGCAAACCTCTCATGAGGTCAAGGTTGCTAACTCGCGTCAGATGATCAAAACCAATGTGCCCCAAACGTCGGTGCCAAAGCCAGAACTCAGAAGAAGGTGTAAACAAACATTTAAGAGAACCAGCCAAAGATTCAGAAAAATCAGCTCCAAAGATCCTAGCAACTCTATAAATCCCAAAAACGAGCTCACCAGCAGAATCAAGCACCGACAAGCATTTTTCTTAAATATTGTCTCATAACCATCATCAAGAAGTCGTGATACTGAGTAAGTTAAACCTAAGCTTGTCCACAAGGGCGACGTCCTTTAGAATGAAATTGTCATTCACCCTAATTGTTCCTGTTCCTTCAATCCGCCCTTGAGTATTGTCTCCAAAGGTGATGAGGACATCACCTATCGACCGCGTGAAGGAGGTGAACCATTTTGAGTCTCCGGTCATGTGGCGTGAGCAGTGAGTCCACGAACCATGTGTCCTTCCTTCGCGGTGATCCCGAAAATCAAGGCACAAAGAACGATGTGTCTCAACATGGGGTTAGTTAAACATGACTTGGGAACCCAAGATCTTGAGACACATGTCTCATGAGTAGTATGCAAAGCGAAGTGCTATCCTTGATTCTATTTGAAATTCATTGTGAGCAATGGTTACTCTAACATGAGAGTTATCCTGTCTAGGAGCATGAGCATCATTAGCATGTGAAATAAATTCTAGACCAAGTTTCTTCCTTTCTAAATTACCATGTCTCATAAGAGCTCTAGGTTGATTAGATGACATTCTAGCAAGATTTTTCTTAGCATTTTCAACCTACATGAGAACTCAACCAAATGCCCATCCTTCTTGCAATAGGTGCAATGGTACTTGGTACCACTGGGAGAAGCACCTTTTGACTGAACAGATGATTGGGCAAAACCTGCAGATTTGAAAGTGATCTTTGCAGGTTGGGTATCAAATTCAACTAAGCCATTTCTCAAAATTTGAATGTCATTAGATTTATCCTGGGCAAAGTTGTATCCTAACCCTTGCTTCTTATAAGGAGTTTTTGACTTGTCAAGAATCATGTTTAACTATTTCTTACCTTTAGAAAATCTTTCTAATGTGTCATTAAGGTAAGCAATTTCTTTTCTAAGGTTAACACATGAATCACAAGTTTTAGCGTTAAACCTCTCCTTATAAAGAGCAACTTCAAGCTTAAGAGCTTCACATGAAGCACAAGTAGCAGAATTAATATTGTCCTTAAGCTTGGCATATTTAGCTCTAGCTGCTTCTACAACATCATGTAATTCACGTTCACGTTCTAAGCAGACAGAGCAAGAGCTAGATTCAACCACATCAGAAACAACCAACATGCTAGACTTTAAGCATTTTTCGCAAGGAGCAGATTTAACTTCAATTAGCTCAGTTCTAGCATTTTCAAGTTGTTGCAAAGCAATATCATGAGCAGATTGCAGTTTAGCAAATTCAAAATGTAAAGCATAGCAGGATGAACATTCATCAGATTCAAGACTCTTAGCATTCACAAGTTCTAATGTGAGTTTCTTTACTTGTGACTCTAACTCCTCATTCTTAGTCATGATGAACTTTAAAGCTTTATCCTGACCTAGCATTTGCTCATAGACAGTTTCACATCTAGCAAAGAGAACATCATAAGAAGGAGATACCTCATTGTTGTCATTGATGTCGTCGGAGTCAGCCATGAAGCACATGCCGGTGAAGTCCTTGGCCTTCCCCTTCTTGTCCTGAGGGAGCTCCTCCTCCTTGTCCTCCTCGCTCCCGGAGTCCACATCACTCAAGGATCGATCTCCAAGAGCAGCAAGAACCCGGTGAGCAGCCTTCCGAGCTTGGCATCATCAAACTGGACTTGCGCCCTCGAGGCTTCTTCCAAGTGGCTTTTCATCCTTGTGGTTGCTCTTACCTTTCGACTTGGGGCAATTTGCCGGATGTGATTAAGCTCTCCACACTCATAACAAGTCACAGGCCGCTCTCTTTTTATTTCTCATATTGTTGTAGGCCCGTGTGAACTTCTTAATCAAAAGCGCCATCTCAGGCTCAGGAATACTCTCAAGATCCTCTTCTTGAATTGCAGATAAAGAAGCAAGTGAAAAACCAGAAGAGGACTCAAACGACCCATCGAGGCTCTCTTGGCGGGTGCGCTACCAAAGCCATGTTACCCTTCTTAGAATGGTCACTACTGGATCTCATGAGTCTTGAGCTTGCTATAGAGCAGCTCCAAAGTCGATCGAGAAGTTGACATTTTCTGAATAGCGGTAGCCTTTATCTCCCACTCCACGGTGTTGATTGCAGCCGGAGATGGATGGCATTTCAGGTGTGTAAATTCAATACCAACAGACTTCATCGATTTATCATTGTGTTGAAGCGATCGAAAATGTCATCGATGCTCTCACCAGACGCATCTCGAATTTGTTATATTCTCTCTTATAAACTCGCTAACGCACTTGTTTGATTTGGGAAGAACCTCATGATAGGTTTCGAGAGTCTTCCAAATCTCATGTGCGATCTCGAGATTGCAAATCCTATCATATTCTGTCTACCAAGCCCACCATACATAAAATTCTTTGCCTTACGGTCATTAGCCAAAAGGGCTTCAGAAGCCGGCGTAGCAACCTCAGGCAAGATAAGCGGATCTCGAACAGCCTCCCAAATACCTCGTGGTTCGCTCTCAAGAAAGACACGCATGCGGTTCTTCCAAAAGGCATAGTCGTGCCCATCGAAGATATGCGGTTTGGAAGAATACTTATCCATCGCCAAGTTCAGTGACCGGTTAAGATCAAGAATGAACTAACCGGGCTCTGATACCACTTGTTGGACCGAAAAGGCGACTAGAGGGGGGGTGAATAGGAGCACGATCTCTTTTTCTCCCAAAATCAATTCAATACGAATCTCACTCCAATAGCTATGAAAGCTATGAAGATCAATCAATCATGCACAGCGGAAGACTTGTATTGAATCAACTCAAAACCCCAAAGTAAAATCAACACAAAACCAAAACACAGAGGCTCGGACGGTCTGACGAAAATATGATCTTAAGACTTGCACGTGGGTGATTGATGATCTTGATGATCCTAGATGTATTCTCACACGTCACAGCAAGCTAAATCACGTCAAGAAACTAAGCAATAACTCGCGGATCAAACAAAGACTCAATTCATCAAAAGAGAGAAAGAAAGCACATGAACTCACTTTTGAAGAAACTTTCTTTGGATTGATTTGATGCAGTTTCTGACCACTCCATCAATGGATGACAAAGACTCAATACATGAGCATGAAATCAAATCCAACTCTCAAGAACCCTAACCTCCTCTCCTCCTCTCCCTAAGCAAATTAGGGTTTCTAAACAATGAAACGTCGAAGGTCGGGGAGGTGCAGCCACCTCCCTCCTCTATTTATAGTGGAGGCTTAGGGTTTCTAATAGAGTCTCCTAATGGGCTCCGTTAAGGCCCAAAACAAGCGGGTGACACACGCACGCATTTTAAAGCGCCGTGTTCATATTGTGCGAAGCACTCGCTGTTCGCCACGTGTAGGTTGATCCAACGGCTCTCATCATGTCGGCAAGTCTCTCCCATCCGGCTCCCACCGAAACCACCATGGCACTTGCACCGACCCCGCGCCGCTTGATTCAACCGCCGCACCGCGCGCGTTCGGTCACCTTTGTCCATCTTGCACCATGCTTGAGTCCAATGACTTCACCCGCATCGTCGATCGTTTTGAACCTCGGCTCTCCAAGCCTAGTCCCGATCATCCTCGCGTTGGTCGTCGTTGACCACCAAGCAACTCGCACAACAATAGATAAGCAAATCGAATTCGGGAACAAGTTCTTCACAACTTGACCCACGTTAGTCAAAACATGCATCATGCAACACATATGCCATGAAATCCACGAACTTGACCTAACAAGCAATCATCGCCGCCACACGGGCGACGACTTAAGTGAAAACCGGTCAGACCGCCAGCCTTGGCCGGTCTGACCGCCAACAGAAGGCCGGTCAGACCGCCACAAAAGGACTTAGACGAAATTTCAACGCTGAAATCTGCAACCTCTCTGGAAATTTAAAACGAATAGAACTTTTGACTGGAAGCTCCAAAAATTATGGGACCAAGTGCAGTAGAATCTCCTCACTTGCCTACACCCTCTATTTTTGGCCCAGCCTCAAACTCCAAAGTCACTCAACTTGCCGGTCCGACCGCTCAACAGACGCCGGTCAGACCGCTACCAAATTGGTCAGACCGCCGACCGGCGGTCGGACCGCCAACCTGAACACCCAAGGCATGGCGGTCGGCGCCACGGGCGGTCGACCGCTGAGACGACGAATCGAACTTTGCCGAAAACTCGTGTTTCCGCAAACCTTCAACGTCATTGCCAATTGACACATCATCCTAAGATCATGAGCATATCTCCATGATATCCACACTATATAAGGATATGCTTGAGGCTATTATGTATAGGCGAGAGACGTGAGTTACTCACTCGAAACCCTAGCCGCCATCTTCCTGAGAGCCCCGCCGTGTGACTTGGTGCTAGCTGTAACATCCTGATTTTCAGAATCAGGATGTTAATATTTAATTTGGCAATATATTAAATTTTTGGCTAAGTTCTAAAATTTTTCTAGTGTTTAATCAAAATGCAGCTTAAAAAAATAAAAAAAATTAAAATTAATTGTATTGATCTCTTGTTTTCACTTGCATTTAAAAAAAATCATACCATGATGCATGCATTAGTGCCATCACTTTTTTTTCAGTCCAACCGACCGCCGGCGAGACGCCTGTGGGTTATTTCTTTTCCTCAACTTCTCTCCTCGCAATCCCAACCAAAAATCAAGAATCCGCTAATGCATGTTATACCATCGCGATCGTTGTTTCGAGAGCGTTCCATTTTAGCAACTATCTCACACATGCAAGGTCGTTGGAGTGAGCCGGAGATAAGAGGAAGAACTGTACTGCTTTTCTTCTTCCGAGTAAACAGGAACTTCAAAGATTTTTAGAGAGCATATCGTACTTTGGATAAGTTCCTGAAAATTTTACCTAAGCACCAAAGCCACCACAACCACTCATCCACCCCACTGTCTATTTTTATATCACAAGCACAACCATTTCTTGTTCTTTCCAGCTGAGAGCCACCCATTTCCACTTCTAGTCTTTCCAAAGT
This sequence comes from Ampelocalamus luodianensis, assembly GCA_036346255.1. Taxonomy (NCBI): domain Eukaryota; kingdom Viridiplantae; phylum Streptophyta; class Magnoliopsida; order Poales; family Poaceae; genus Ampelocalamus; species Ampelocalamus luodianensis. The sequence continues at coordinate 46,722,837 of CM070633.1, forward strand.
TTTTGTACTAGTTCATCTTCCACACCTTCTCTCCTTCCGATTACATCCAAAAACCCAAAGCGAGCTATGCATGTTATCCGTTGGATTCTTCGTCACCTAAGCTTTCTATTCCTACCTCTAGTTCTCGCATGCAAGATAGTTTGAGCGAATTAGAGAAGAGGTAAGGAAGTGATACATCATTCATCGCAACCATTTTTCTTCCCAAGCAAAGCACACACTGCCCATCCCCTGTTATTTTCCTCTTCCCACCTCTGGAGCATTTCCCTTGCCCCAAAGCAGACCAACCCACCTCTATCCATTTCTTTTCTCGGCACATGCGACCACTCCATCGGTGTTCCCACGCCCATTCTTTTATTAGAGCCCATTGCCCAATTTTTAGACCAGTGAGCCACCCCAAGCAAGGTAGTCGAGTCGAGATCCTAAGTTGGATCGATTTACCTCGATGAGGATCGAATAAATGATGTCGAATCGTAGAATCGGCGATTCTACGAATTGTAAAAATACACATATTTAATACCTATACTATAAGTTTGTATGATTCTTATATGGTTTACCACTTACTTATAATCCAAAAGGGACAAAGCACTTTTTATGCACTGTGAAAAGCATAATGTGTGACATGATAGGTGATATAGTTACGAACTACAGGAGAACAACCAATGACCATGACTAGTTTACTACAATTACATGAGAAATGTTCACAACTTTTGTAAATCAATATCTAATTGCAACACTTGCATGTTCCTTAAAGCGACTAGACATACGGAATAAAAATAGCTTATCATTATCAAGCTCAACATTGCTCATGTCATAATATAGATATTTGTACTAGCATTACCATCCGATATTTATAGTTTCATTCTCGAAATTAATATCAATAAATTTTGCTCTAAAACAAAATATCAACAAACCCGACCTCTAAAAAATAAAAAAATGCAAAAAATGTAATTTTTTTGTCCAACGACTCTACTCTGCGATTCTACGATTCTACGATTCTCGATTTGGATCGCGACTCCACATTCTACACGATTAGATTCAGTGCGATTTGGATCGACGGTGTCGTGGGTTCGTAGAATCGTAAGATTCTAAGAGTAGGATCGCGATTCTAACTACCTTGCCCCCAAGAGCCACATGCCACTACCACTCTTTCCCCCACTGTCCTTCTTCCCAGCCATTTTCTTCACTCGTGAGCTCAACACAAGTCCATCTTGCCACCTTCTCTCCTCTCAATGTCTAGCAAAACGAAAATCTCTCTATGCATGCTAGACCATTGTGTTCCCCTCTTTCAAGCAACCAAATTTAGTAAGTTGTGTGTGCATGCACGATCTCTTGAGCTCTTGAGCTTTTGCAAGAAGATGGGAGGAGGTAGTGAGTTGTTCATGGGCTTTCGGCTATGACGCATGTACCACTTGGAGGTGGTAGCGGCGGCCGAGCAAAGCGGCGAGGAGCAGCGGCGGCCGACGCGGCTCAGCGGTGGCCAAGCCGAGGCATGGCACGGCGCTGTCGGCCGGCGTCGGCGGCGCGGCAAGCGCATGGTCGCGGCGGCCGGTGGTGTCTGTGGCGGGCGTGCACACCGCTTCGGCGAGGTGACGCGACGCCGACAAGAAGGTGACCGAGGCGCAATGGCAACACGGTCCGAGGCCGGCGGCTCCATGGAGTGGCGCATGCATGAGCTGCATGTGTCTTTGCGGCGCGGCGGCGTTAAGACCAGGGCACCGAGGACGCGGTGACGACGGAAGCGCATGGCGGCGGCGGAGAGGCAGGGGACGGCATCGAGGCCGTCGGCCATGCATGCGGCGGCAGGCGCTCCATGTGGTCGCCATGGGGCGATAGGCTCGCGGCGAGCTAGCTGCAGCAACGGCCCGGCTCGGCGCGCGGTGCTAGGAGAGCACGATCGGCTATTGGCGCCGCGGCGGCATGCACACCGATGTGGCGTCAAGGCGGTGGGCATTTGGCGGCGCGACTAAGCGCACTACATGCGGCGGCGTCAATGGTAGTGTTTGGCGGCCAATGAGCGATGAGTGTTGCGTCATCCGAGGCGGCGATGTCGGCGCCATGGATGCGAGCACGAGTCTTGTCGTGCGGCGCATGCATGGAGAGGCGGTCGGCTCGACGGGTGCATGCAAGCGGTCGGCCTCGACGGCGTCGGCATAGACGACACATGCATGCGACACGGCAGCCCCGGACGGTCCGAGGAGGCTCGGTACCGGCTCGAGGTCGCGGCGTTGAGGGAGGAGCTGAGACGAAGGACGACACGGTGCATACGGCGGCACCGGGATGACGGACGCGGACGAACTCGACAACGACTACGGTGGACGTGGACGCGGAGCCGAGAAGACGTCATTCGGTGGTGATTCGCACGCCTAGCGTTGCGGTAAAATCTTTAGTATTATTTTTGTTACCACGCTATGATATTAGTTGTGCATGTTACATATTAGTCATGTGCATGACATCTATTTATGCATGTTTATTTGTAAAAATGATTTGGTAGCTTAAGACCGGTATAACTCTCCGGTTATGTCTTATTTGTGCGTAGGCGTGATTATGAGAGGATATATATTGGTGAATGCGAATGATTAGATTGTGTAGCAAATTTTTGTATTGTTGCTCGATGAATGCCGGATTAAGTATATTATGGGATTATTGATCGGACAATATTATTTTGGAGCCGTATGGAAATTGTGGTGACCTTAGATGATAAATTAATTGGAGAGTATCCTCTCGTTGGATTAGTAATTTTTGGAGTTTGGACGCATAAGGATTTTATGAATTAATACTTGATGGATAGCTCTTGTGATGACATTTATAGAAATATGGATTTTGAATCAGACGATTTATTTAATCGCGAGCAAGATGGTAGGATGCCTTAAGTAATATCTATGTGAGTGTACATGCTAGAATTGGAAGAAGGTAGGAATGGATTATTTGATTGCGGATAAATATTTGGATTGCCATGTAATTAGTAGGTAAGTCCTATGTGCCGAAGTGATGCAATTTTACTCTCTTTTGGATTAGTAGCTAAATGATTATTAGTCGATCGTAGAGATGCATATGTGATTGGATATGAGTAGATCAATTAATGAGACATTAGATGTTGGATGTGTTACTAAAATGGTTAAGCTCATTAGGTATCGGTTAGTTACTTAAACCTCGATCGGTGGAAATTTTAGTGTTTGCGAATGTGATTTGTCGAGGCAAGACTAGTAGAGCTAGATGGTTAGAACGGCTTAAATAGTATATCGGAGATTGATTGATGGATTTAGTCATGGTCATATGCCCATCGGTCGGTGGATTTTGTATAATTATTTGATAGGTTGTATAGTTGGAAGATCGGAAGTCCGGGCGCTACTTGTTGGATTGACTACCTTGATAATGTCTTAGTGGAGGTTAGTACGGGATTTAGATCAAGATATGAGAATATGAGTAGAGAGTGTTATACATGTGATTGGATTCAACCCCGGAGAATCGGTTAAGTATATGAGTATGAGAAGGTTAGTTTTGTCGGTAGATGTTTTCCTTAGGAAATAAATAGAAAAGAAAAGAAAATACATAGACCCCACTTGTCATGGCAGAGGCTAGGTCATCCTACCTATAAAAATTATTTAATGCAGTAGCAAAATCATAAAAAGAATTATTTTTACACGAAAAAGTCTTTTAATTTCAATAATTCATAACTAATTCATATGAACTCTAAATGGGGTGAATCAATTTTTATTGATCTTAAATTTTAATTACCTTTCATACCATGTAAATCTTATCCATACCACTGTTCTACAAATTTCCGCGAAACAATTAAATTCGGATGAACAGTAACAGAACATTGATTTTCAGCATTTTCCAAAAATCTGATTTTCAAACTACTATAACTCTCTCATATAAACTCCAAATGGAATAATTTTTGTACCTAAATTCATCTAAAATCATAATATAGCTACTGTATAAATTTCATGCATTTTGGAGCAACTTGAGTTTTTGGCTATTTCTCGGTGTTTATTCGATATCGCCTTTTCTTTAGATTCGAGTTGCGGAAGTATGAGAGTAAGTAACCGAGAGTGAGCAAGTGAACTACCAGCAAGGCAAGCATCATTTGAACTTTCTTTTGCATCATATTTGATCCCAGTTTTGGTTAAGTTAGTGCAATGATAATTGCTTGCATGCTATTTTGGTTATGTAAATATTCTTGTGATGTGTAGTTTAGTTATGTCCTATGCTTGAGGTTAATCTTGAATTATGCTAACTCCTATATGCTTAAGATAGGATGTGTGAATTATGGGTTATAGAATTGCTTAGCCATGCAAGTCTAGATACGGTAGTTCGATCGTCGGGAATAACCCGGCGGTTTTGGGATAAACACAACTCTCATTTTATGATTTATACTTCAGATCTTTGTAGCTGTTTTATGAGTTAAATTTTGTCATTTTTAAAATGAGATCTGGTCTGGACAAGTGTTGGTTAGTGATGGTGCTTTGTGCACGAGCATTGGGTAAGTGGAAGGACTTGTCTGGACAATTAAGGACCGAACTTTGGGTACCTGCTGTTCAAGCAACACTCGTGCTGCCACACGCGGTATATGGGTGCCGTATGGTTAAGTAGGGGGAGGGTTTTATTGTGTTAAGTCCTTGGTGGTGTAAGGGGCATAGCGACCGTGAAATCCTATGTTCTTTAGGAGCCGATGTAATCCTTTATAGTGTGCAAGGAGCGCCAATTCTTTTGTTTTGATTGCATCGGTATTTCCAATATAACTTGTGAGCCCCTAGCAAGTGCTATCGGCGCTTGTACTAGGCAAGGAACCATCTCACAAGGGGACTTAGCCCAATGGGATCTTCTTCTGAAAATGATCGTATCTTGATTTACCTACGGCATACCATAGGAAGTATGCTATATTCGGAGGCATCCGGAGGCTTACGGGCTAATCAAGTCGTGTGGGTAAGTAGTACACCCTGCAGGTATAATCTATTCGAATAGCCGTGTCCACGGTTATGGACGACCGCTTGAAATTTGTGGTCGCTTATTGTTAGACTTGGATTTAAAATTGTGGTTGAACTTGGTATTCGTCATGAGCGGGATGTTCATGTGTTTAGTACATCAAAGTGGGCTGCCACTTTGGTCTTTGTATGATTCAATTGTTTATTCTTGAAATGCTTTACTACATGCTTTACTTCTACTTCAAATCTGATTTTAAAATGGGCACATGAAAACTAGTATATGTAGGATGTTAATTGTTGCGTCTCTTTCGCAAAACTAAACCAATATGAGCCATCCTTTGAATGACCCTTATGCATAACTATTTTTATTTGTGTAAGACTTGCAGTACACTTGTACTCACCGGATGTTTCTTTGGCCTTTTCGGTGAGGAAGATTATGAGTTTGACGATCTTGTTAGTGTTGACTTGGGTGACACTAACGAGTAGTGTGCTATCATTTAACCCGATCGGTTGCCGATGGGTGATGGGCATACCACTCTGGTCTTTGCTTTGTTTATTTGCTTCATTGCTACTTGATACTTTACTTTGATTTTGGCGGTCGGTCGTATGTAATAAGCTGTAGACTTTGACTATTATGCAGTATGTCTTTTGATCTCTTGTTGTATGCGTTGTATGGATGTAATCAACGTTGGATGAGGGTATGAGTATATTGGTCGTTGATCTTGGGAGCCAATATAAGTCATACTCGTTGTTGATGAATTCCCATTTAACTCACTAAGTGTAGTGCTTGAATCGAAGAGAATCGACAATCATGTAGCGCTCGCAAAAGAGCGCAGCGCATGATCGTTGAGGCTCTAGTATTCGGCTAAGCCTCTCACTTGGATAGAGTTAAATTGGAATTCATTTACCGGAGACCCGTGATTATGTCCCTAAGACCTTTTCTAATCTCGGTCTTATGGAGATAATTATCGGGGTCCCCACACTAGCACACCGACGTCCGGTTGTTCCTTCCTTGGATGTGTGGATAGCGTAGAGGTGCTACTGCGGTTACTGTTGCGTTTGAGGACAATCCATGATCTTCACAAGAAACTTCAGAGGTTGTTGGAGGAGACGATCGATTCGCAAGGGCACTAGATGATCGACTACAACCACTTCATCGACGCGCTCTTCATTGGACCAGGCTACTCCGACTCTTCTTCCGCTGCACTGCGCGTCTGGTGGTAACGATCTGTGATCATCTACTTGCTTGGCATCCTGGTTTACGTGGTAGAATTTTTGTATTGTTGCTATCGTAGCCTACCCGTATCCCTTCAGTATGAGCACATACTTTCACAAAGGCCTTTGCTCAAACTTCACCTTCTATGGTTCTTCTCCATCTTGCGCCTTGCTTGAGTACAACCATCTCACTGATATCTACGATCGTTCTGGATCTTGGTTCTCCTAACCAAGTCATGATCCTTCTCACCGTTGACCATAGTTGACTCCAAGCCACCTGCACAACAATAGACCAAGCAACCATTTTCAGACACAAGTTCTTCACAACTTGACCCATGTTAGCCAAAACATGCATCATGCAAAACGACATCTATGACCACTGTCTACGACCAGTGTCCAGGACCACTGTCTATGACCAGTGTCCATGACCACTGTCTATGACCAGTTGATCGAAAAGGGTTACGACCATCGGCCTGATTGAAAGAGTTACGACCACCGACTAGGTCAAAAAGGTCTACGACCACCTGGTCGAAAAGCTACGACCACACCTGGTCGAAAAGCTATGACCACCTGGTTGAAAAAACTATGACCACACCTAGTCGAAAAGGGCTACGACCACTTGCTACTCGTAGCTACAGTACTCTAGAGCTACAATACTCGAAAATTTCAATCACTCGGCACTCGTAGCTACCGTACTCGAAGCTTTCAACCACCCGATACTCGTAGCTACAGAACTCAAAGATTTCTACCACTCTGCACTCGTAGCCACAATACTCGATGAACAGTACTCATAACTACAGTGCTTGAAGCTTTCGACCATTCGACAACTCGGTACAAAGCTACGGTTAAACCGATATTCCTGAACTCTGCAGAAAACGAGTAATTCGACAAACCTTCAACACCATTGCCAATTGTATCATCATCCTAAGATCATGAGCATATCCCCATGATATCCACAGTGGCTGTTGTAAGAAAGCATAAATGCATTGGTAATTTCTTATATGATTTCTGTGTTGTGGAATGTGGTGGGTGGATCTTCCAAGAGAAGAGACATGATTAGAGATATCAATCGAGAACGTGTGTGTGATGCCTTAAGCTGTGGGCTACTTCAAACTGGGACATGGTTAAATCAAGAGTTGTGTCTTCAAAGACCCGAAGACACTCGTTGGAGTTCTCCCTTCTCACTACAAGACTCTTAAGAGTTTGGTTGATTTGTTCCCAACAATTGTCAAAGTGGTAGAATATAGGGAAGAAGAAGACATGGATGACAAAATAGAAGGCAAGCATGGGGTCTTCTAGTTTATTTCCAGTCATTTGATTTTGTGTTTTATTTGCGGCTTATGTTGACTATCTTAATAATCACAAACACCTTGTCATTAACTCTACAATAGAAGGATCAAGACATTGTGAGTACCATTAAATATGTGAAATGTAACAGCCCTAAGTTAGGGATGTGCTTCAAATGTAAAATTATGAGGAGAAATTAAAACTTTTGATGCCTCATGAAATCATTTGGGAGTTTACCAAATTTTCCCTAGCAATTTTCATTCTCTTGGATCATATTCATGTGAATGGAAGTTGTTGTCAACATAATTCTTGACCCTAAACTCTTGATCATCCTCTGGAAGTAATTTTCCTACCTTCCTAACCTTCTTAGTTACCTCTCTGAAAAATTTCACAATTTTTAGATTTTGCTTGCATTTTCATAAGGCCAAGTCAAACCAGTTTGAAATCTGGTCAAACCCTTAGAGCAGAAGCTTGTGAATTTTCTTGGGAACAATTCTGTGCATAAAAATTTCGAGAAAATTTATGCAAGGTTGTTCTCTGTCCAAAGGAGCTACCATAAAAATTTCAGAATTTTTGGAGCTCGGGAGCTATCTCTAAAAATTCCCCAAACCTGCTCAGCCTTTTGGATTCAAACTCTGGAACTACTGTTCCTCGGGCTCGGACTCAACTCAGGCTCGAGTCCGACCGCGTCGCTTGGTTCAGCCGCACCAACTAACCGCACCGCCCGAGCCCGATGGGTGCTGACCGTCCGATGCAAATCGTGCGGCCCACACGCGCCCGATCTATTCGGACAGTCCTTATACACCGCTGAACCTCGACCATCCATCTTAAATCCAACGGTCAGCGTCTTCTTGATCGAGTCGAACCAATTCTTTGCACCGCACCAGACTCCGACTCACGCCGCTTTGTCTCTGTCGCTGACTCGTGGGCCCCTTTTGTCAGAACCGTCACCTACCTCGTGGCTTAAAGCCGAGTGCCGCCGGCAGCGCGCATGGACGCCACCTCGCCTCGCTGTCCCGTCACCGCTTTCCGGTTTTTCTCGTGCGCAATCCCTCGGCCGCATCGTCCGCTGTTAGACCATGTCCTGAGCGGCATTAATCACCCATCTTTTCCCTCACCAGCTCGTCGGCACCGCTCTTGAGCTCCTCGGTGCCGAAAGCTTCGCCTCTCGCATTCCTCCGCTCTTTTCCCTACTTAAGGACACCCGAAGCTTCTTCTTCCTCCTTTGGACACCATAAGACCATCTTCTGCCACCCATTGCTTCCTTTGAGCTCAAGTTGAGGAGGTGCGCGAGCTCTGGTTCACGGCCTTAGCACCGCCGCCGTGTCATCACCACGACCAGTGAAGCTCGCCTTCTTCCTTGCGCGTCATCTTGTGTTCCAGCTCATCACTCATGTTTCCCCTCAACTAATTTTGAGATTCATTCACAGGAGCCGTCGGATTTCTGATTCCCTCTTCTTCGGCCGTGAGTTGGAATCTTCGTCCTCAACTCCGGTGAGTATCCTCTGTGCCATTCCTTGCTCCTTGACCACCCTATGGTCGTCGCGTGGCTATCCTAATCTGTCTCTTTGCCTCTGTTGGCTCAGAGCACTCCGTTGTCGTCATCGTCTTCATCTCCGGTGGCCTGCTCCGCCGCCAGCGATCCTCCGACTTCCTCTGGACCTCCCCTACACTCGGGTAAGTTCACGTTAGTCCTTTAGAGCTTTAGTCTTAGCTAGCTTAGCTCGTGGCACTTGTTTTTGCCATTTTCAGTTTTTGCCGAAAGTTTGTCCTCCGCCCTTCTCCGGCTCGTCGGCGTTCTAGGCCTGCTTCGCCGTCGGGAATGCTCCCATTAGGTTCGCAATGGTATTGCGAACATATTGGCTTAGTTGGTTAGCGCCGCCGTGGCTTTGGTCGTCGGCGACGTGCCGGCGAGCTCAACGTTGAGCTCTGTACCACCATTGTCGCGCAAATTAAAAATTCTTAAACCAAGATCATCATGAGTTATAGATCACGGTCTTACCATGGACGCCGCAGCAGTGAAGTTGATGCGCGCGTCGACGCACGCCGGACTACTAGATCCGCGGCGACTAGGGCGTGGGAGGGGTGGCGGCGTGGTTTGGGATGTCACGAAAAACTCAACCCTCAACCAGCGCCCTACCCTCCTTTTATAGACGTCCTTATAATGGGCTTCTACGAATAGAGGCCCATTAGGACTCAATGCCAGTCTAATTCGGATCCAATCCGAATTAGGCTTCACCCATAAGTGTGTGACCTATGGTTCACATATGTTTAGACATGACGCGAGTACACATACTTGGTCAATAGTTGGTAGCGGCCTCTAGCAAGACGTGCCAACTCCTAAACATACGTAAAGATCATATCGGACGAACCATCACAACATTATGTACATGCCAATCCCTTTGCCTCACGATATTTGGTCGAGCTCCAAGTGACCACTCTTTCTCGATCCCGTGATCCGAATCCCTTACTAGGTTAACTCTTAACCTTAAGTAGCATGGCCATGCATTTCTGGATCCGATCACTCGAGGGGCCCAGAGATATCTCTCTCAGGTAGAGAGGGGCAAATCCCATCTCGACTGACCATGCCTCGCAGCATGCTTCATGACAAACCCGAAAGCTACCTTTATAACTACCCGATTCATTGAGTAGCGTTGATAGCCCCTAAGTAGGTCGATTCACATCTCAAGTACATGCGACAATCTCAGGTCTAAGGACAAGGCGTACACATTGTGTAGAGAGAACCATAAGAATAATTACTATGTCTCATGTTGGGTCGGTCCAACCCCATGTTCTAAACATGTGTCCACATTATTGGTTTGACATCTCCATGTCTATGACACGTGAAACATGGTCATCAACCGATACATGTGCTAATCCATCATTCACGTGTGTCCTCACATGAACTCCAACTAGGGACAACTTTAGAATAACCATACAAGTAAAGAGTTTCACAAACAAGTCACATACTTGTTAATCAACACAAAGGCAATATTCAAGGAACATTTATTAAATCATGGATACAATGAAATATCATCATCAATATGATTGCCTCTAGGCATATCTCCAACAGTCTCCCACTTGCACTAGAGTCAATCTAGAAGATATCTAATACCCATAGCTCTTGTGTGCGCTCATGCTTAGGTGTGGAGAGGCTTCGTTAAAGGATCTCAAATATTCAAACCGTGTGTATTTTGCATATCTTTAAATCTCTCGATTAAGGATCTCGAATGAGATGAAACCGCATGATATGTTTGTTCTTTTGTGATTCCTCGGCTCCTTGGCTTGCGCAATGGCCCCTTGTTATCACAAGAAAGATCCAGAGGATCGCACGCACTAGGAACCACACCTAGTTCGGTTATGAACTTCCTTATCCAAACACCTTCCTTTGCTTTCGTGAAGCCGCAATGTACTCGGCCTCCGTTGTAGAGTCGCCAGCCTCTCTGCTTGGAACTCTTCCAACTTACCACACCACCGCTCAAAAGGAACACAAAACCCGATTGCGATTTGTAATCATCTTTGTCGGTTTGGAAGCTTGCATCGGTGTAACCATTTACAACGAGCTCTTCCTCACCTCCGTAGACTAGGAACACATCCTTAGTTCTTCTCAAATACTTGAGGATGTTTTTAATCGCTGCCAGTGACTCTCACCGGATCGGCTCGTATCTCGCCGTAACACTTAGAGCATAGGAAACATCCGGCGAGTGCACATCATAGTATACATGATAGATCCAATGGCGAAGCATATGGAATCTTACTCATGCGATCTCGCTCATCGCTTGTCGAAGGACACCGAGTCTTGCCAAGATTTATGCCATGAGACATGGGCAAGAACCCTTTCTTTGCCTCCTCCATGTTGAACCGTTTCAACACTTTGTCAATGTAAGTACTCGGCTTAATCCTATTAGCCTTTTGATCTATCTCTATAGATCTTAATACCCAAAATATATGCCGCTTCCCTAAGTCCTTCATTGAGAAACTATTTTTCAGGTGAGGTCTTAACGGACTCGAGCATAGGAATATCATTTCCAATCAGTAATATGTCATCTACATATAAGATTAGAAATACGAGTGAGCTCCCACTTGTCTTCTTGTAAACACAAGATTCTTCTTCGCTTTTGATGAAGTCAAACCCTTTGACCACTTCATCAAAACGAATGTTCCAACTCGAGATGCTTGCTTCAATCCATAAATGGATTTTTGAAGTTTGCATACTTTTCTAGCATTGTTTGGATCGACAAAACCCTCGGGTGTATCATATACACGTCCTCGGTTAAATTTCCATTAAGGAAAGCCGTTTTGACATCCATCCGCCATATCTCATAGTCGAAATATGCAAGCAATAGCTAGAATGATCCGTATTGATTTAAGCATCGCTACAGGCGAGAAAGTCTCATCGTAGTCAACTCCTTGAACTTGCTGAAAACCTTTTGCGACAAGTCGAGCTTTATGGATATGAACATTTCCATCCATATCAATCTTCCTTTTATAGATCTATTTGCACTCTATGGTTTTAACACCATCAAAGCGGTCAACCAAATTCCAAACTTGATTGTCTCCCATGGATGCTATCTCGGATCTCATGGCACTATGCCATTTCTCAGAGTCTGGGTCCATCATTGCTTCCGCATAGGTCGTAGGCTCATCATTGTCTAACAATAATATATCTCGCGCATTGCGGAGCCTTCCGACCTCCGTGGTGGTGGTGCTTCCTTTGCCATGGGTTCCTCAACTTGTTCTGCCACATGGGCATCATTCGTCGAGTCTTCCCCGATTGGTTCATCTTGAACTTCTTCAAGCTGCACCGTTCTTCCACTTGTCTCCCTGTTGAGAAACTCTTTCTCTAGGAAAACACCACTTCGAGCGACAAACACTTTGCCCTCTAGTCGGTTGTAGAAGTAATATCCAAAGGTTTCTTTCGGATATCCCACGAAAATGCATTTATCCGACTTGGGTGTGAGCTTGTCCGACTGTAGTCGCTTGACAAACGCCTCACATCCCCAAATCTTTAGAAAAGACAAGCGTGACTCTTCCGGTCCATATCTCATATGGTGTCTTAACTACGGATTTAGACGGTACCCTATTAAGTGTGAAAGCTGCCGTTTCTAGAGCGTAACCCCAAAGGATAATGGTAAATCTGACTGGCTCATAATCGATCGAACCATGTCCAACAAGGTCCGATTACGCCGCTCGGATACCCCGTTTCTTTGAGGCGTTCCGGGCGGTGTTAGCTGTGGAACAATTCCGCAACTCTTCAGATGATTGCTAAATTCATGACTCAAATACTCGCCACCACGATCAGATCGCAGAGCCTTGATTTTCTTGGCACGTTGATTTTCAACCTCATTCGGAACTCTTTGAACTTTTCAAAAGTTTCGACTTATGCTTCATTAAGTAGACATAGCCATATCTACTAAAATCATCGATGAAAGTTATGAAGTAATGAAATCCACCTCTAGCGATCGTGCTCATTGGTCCACATACATCGTTTGTATGATTTCCAACAAGTCTGACGCCCTCTCAAAAGAACCTTTGAAAGGTGATTTGGTCATCTTACCAAGCAAACAAGCTTCACATGTCTCGTATGATTCAAAATCAAACGAAGTTAGAAGACCATCAGCATGGAGCTTCTTCATGCGCTTTTCACTTATGTGACCCAAACGACAATGCCAAACATAGGTGGGATTCAAATCATTAGGTCGAAGTCTTTTAGCATTTATGTTAAAAATAGGCGTATCATCAAGATTTAAAATAAATAACCCATTCACAATGGGCGCAAAAGCCATAAACATTCCATTTTAGAGATCAAACAACCATGGTCTTTACTTGCAAATGAATAACCATCTCTCATCAAACATGAGGGGGATAAAATGTTTCGACTCATACTAGGAACATAATAACAATTATTCAATTCCATAATAAATCTTGAAGGAAGCTGAAGTTGCATGGTGCCGACGGTCAACGCAAAGAACCCTTGCTTTATTCCCGACGAAAATCAACTTCACCTCTTGCGACTCCTCTACTTCTTATTAGCCCTGCGATCGAGTTGCAAATGTGAGCAAGCGATCCGTATCAAATACCCAAGAGTTAATAGGAGAATCTGAGAAAAATATCTAAAACATTTATGACAAGTGTACCATGGGTGGAAGTCTTACTTCGGCCTTCTTCTTGCATTCATCGAATCCATGTACTTCTTGCGCTTTCTCTTCCAAAGTGGCGGTTCTTTACAATAGAAGCATCTGTCTCACTCGAGTCCAAAGATTAGGCTTAGGCGTTGGCTTCGAGATCATATCTTTAACCTTGCCCTTATTCTTTGGCCATGGCTTCTTACCCTTTTCTTGAAGCTAGACTTGTTCTGCACACCATCACATGGCTAGGCCCCGCACACTTCTTAATGTCACTCTCTGCTGTTTTGAGCATCCCACAAAGCTCATTAAGGCCCTTATCCGCCCCATGCATATGGTAGTTCAAATGAAATGCCCATAGCTAGGTGGAAGAGACGCTAAAATGAAATCGTTGCCAACTCTTGGCCAATTGGAAAACCAAGTTTATCCAAAGTCCGATGTAACCAACCATTTTGATCACATGTGGGCCTACGGGTGCACCTTCATTAACTTGCATTCGTAAAAGCCTTAGAGACATTGAACCGATTCAGTCCTGGCACGTGTCCGAACATGTCCTAAGCGCTATGATCATATCATACGCTTCCCGATCCTCAAACCGCTTTTGAAGGTCGTTCCATGCATGCAAGCATAAGACACTAATCTCAAGAGAGTCATCACATGCTTTCTTGTAGGCATTTTTAATGAAGCAGACGCATTGTTAGCAGGTTCTTCTGGGATTGGGGTGTCCAGAACGTTTTCCTTTTTATCTGCCCTGAGAACAATTCTCAGGTTACGGACCCAGTCCGAATAGTTTGTTCCATTTAATTTCTCTTTAACAAGAATCGATCGCAAAGCAAAAGGGTGTGCGTGGTTGCTAGGTGCCATTGATCTACAATAGGAAATGCAAAATACTAAGACAAATAAAACCATGATAGAGTAAACTGTATTAAACAAATTTAATAGAATGTACTCCCACTAAAATCAACATCCCTCTGTTGATTCTTAGCGATTCAAGATCCGCAATTAACGAGTCTACTAGTGACCTTTTGCATCACCGCTAGGAGACAAGGTAATTCGGTAAGCAACACCTTGCTAATCATATCTCTATATGACTCTTGTTGTTGGGTGACATCTCTATGCCCTGCGCCCAACCTTTATGCTCCAAGGCCCATAACCTTTATGATAACCTTGTTAAGTTCACCAATCCTTATGCATGTAAGTATCCGATACAAACCCATCTAGTCAAGGAAAGTTGATGGTGCCTAATTTTATAGACCCACCATCAATTTACAAGACATGGGATGGTGCAAAGTTTAATTGGGAGGGCATATGTTTAACTTAACATTTTGTGAGGGATCGCTATACTTCTACCATTCAAACATGCATAGGAGTAAAACAACATGAATAGCATTCACACAATTGTGACTCAGTATGGCCCATTTTCTCATGGTGATCTCCATCGCCATAGAATCTGTCCACCATGATGATCTCCATCTCCATGGTTCATGTGTGCCATCCCTCCAAGTGATGTGTCCTCCGAGTAATAAAATACATGGATACTAGGAATCATCACAAGTCGGCACGCAGGCCGTTAATACAATACTTTGACAACACAATGGCTCCAGCCGTGTTGCCGAACCCATGACTCGCAGGTCATGAAAATATTACAAACATGCATCACATACACATTAGGCCATACTAGTCACATACATCTTGCAAAAACAAGTTATGCATAGAATCGCAATCTACCGGATAAGGGGGTCGAGGGGGTTTCCCCCCACGGGGTTCGAAGGGGCAGCGCATTTTTACATAGGATTTTGATCGGCAAATCATATTTACCACAAATCGACTACTGTTCCGATTCGACCAATTTGTACTGATCTTCGCATGTCGCAACCGGTTTACGTGTCACCGCTCTACCCGATGGCGAATCCGACCGTAGGGTATGTTGTTTCACGACCTTAGCAGCATGATCACGGTACATCGATTATTAATCTAGGTTCCGATTCGATCAATCATATTGATCTTCGCATTCGCAAGCGGTTTTACGTGTCACCGCTTCACCCGGATGGCGAATCCGACCGGTAGGGGTATGTTGTTTCACGACCTTAGCAGCATGATCAAGGAAACCAGATCAATCCATCACCAGAACTATACAATCGATCACATCGATCATACCGATTTACATATCGCCATATGCAAATCACCCGAACCTATAACATGACAGCAACCGCTCTGATACCACTGTAGGGAAACGGGTAGACTACACTAGCACAAATTAAAAAATTCTACCCGTAAACCAAGATCACTGCAGTTATAGATCACGGTCTTACCACTAGACGCGCAGGTGCGGAAGTTGATGCAGCTGTCGAGGCGGTGTAGTCGTACCAAGTTGATGCGATGCGTCGGGCGAGTAGTCGCACTACTTCCTCGTCCTCGTCGTGGCGCCCCACGCACAGCTCCTTTCTTGCGGTTCGTCCCAACGCCACGGATGCGGCGCCTTCAAAGGTATCCACATACGGAGGAAGCGACGCGCGCCGGACTACTAGATCCGCGCGAGCGACTAGGGCGTGGGAGGGTGGCGGCCGTGGTTTGGGGATGTCACGAAAAACTCAACCTCAACCAGCGCCCCTGCCCTCCTTTTATAGACGTCCTTATAATGGGCTTCTACGAATAGAGGCCCATTAGGACTCAATGCCCGATCTAATTCGGATCCAATCCGAATTAGGCTTCACCCTAAGTGTGTGACTTATGGTTCACATATGTTTAGACATGACGCGAGTACACATACTTGGTCAATAGTTGGTAGCGGCCTCTAGCAAGACGTACAACTCCTAAACATACGTAAAGATCATATCGGACGAACCATCACAACATTATGTACATGCCAATCCCTTTGCCTCACGATATTCGGTCGAGCTCCAAGTCGACCACTCTTTCTCGATCCGTGATCCGAATCCCTTACTAGGTTAACTCTAACCTTAAGTAGCATGGCCATGCATTTCGATCCGATCACTCGAGGCCCGAGATATCTCTCT
The DNA here is from genome assembly GCA_036346255.1 of Ampelocalamus luodianensis. Classification (NCBI taxonomy): domain Eukaryota; kingdom Viridiplantae; phylum Streptophyta; class Magnoliopsida; order Poales; family Poaceae; genus Ampelocalamus; species Ampelocalamus luodianensis. The sequence goes on from CM070633.1 coordinate 46,739,406, forward strand.
CGGTAGAGAGGGCAAATCCCATCTCGATCGACCATGCCTCGCAGCATGCTTCATGACAAACCCGAAGCTACCTTTATAACTACCCGATTCACGAGTAGCGTTTGATAGCCCCTAAGTAGGTCGATTCACATCTCAAGTACATGCGACAATCTCAGGTCTAAGGACAAGGCGTACACATTGTGTAGAGAGAACCATAAGAATAATTACTATGTCTCATGTTGGGTCGGTCCAACCCTATGTTCTAAACATGTGTCCACATTATTGGTTTGACATCTCCATGTCTATGACCTGTGAAACATGGTCATCAACCGATACATGTGCTAATCCATCATTCACGTGTGTCCTCACATGAACTCCAACTAGGGACAACTTTAGAATAACCATACAAGTAAAGAGTTTCACAAACAAGTCACATACTTGTTAATCAACACAAAGGCAATATTCAAGGAACATTTATTAAATCATGGATACAATGAAATATCATCATCAATATGATTGCCTCTAGGACATATCTCCAACAATCGGACCTCCTCGGGTTAATCGTGGTCGTCCATGACCTCCCCAGGATTAGATCTGGACCGTAGAGCCGTTGTCAGTAAAAACGCTAAGTCTCAGGACCTCTTTGGATCAATCTCAGCCATTAAAGACCTCCTAGGTTAGCTCTAGGCCGTCGGATCCTTGGCTGCGAAAACTGTAAGTGCCAGGACCACCCTTGAGTCAATCCTAGCCGTCTAGGACCACCCTTGAGTCAATCCTAGCCGTCTAGGACCACCCTGGTTAAATCCTAGCCGTTTAGATCTTCTCCGTGCGCAAAAGACCTCCCCATGGTCATTTTGCGAGGACCACCCCTAAGGCCACCCTCGGGGTCTTCTTTGTAAAAAGCCACCCCTGGTCTTTTTGTAAAGAAAACCTCCGGACCTCCCTTGTGTAAATCTCAACCGTTCAGGACCACCCCGGGTAGATCTTGACCGTTTAGGACCTCCCAGGAGAGATCTGAGCCGTTAAGATCTCTTTCTGTTCAACGTTGACCTTAAGACCTCCTCGTGGAGCTCTGGACTGTCAGATTTTGATCTAATGGCCACGACCTCCTCAGTGCGCTTGAGATCTTTCGCGTGTGCTGTGCTCGGTCCCACCGGTCGATGTGATGGCTCACGTGGCGTCGGTAGAAGAAGTAAATAATGCCTTTAGGATTTCCGAATTGAATTTCTCTTGCACTGTTAATTCAATTAAACTTATAAAATTCATAACTAAGTCAATTTTTATCCAATTCGAATGAAACCAATTTTGTTAATTTTCATTTTTTTAATGTTCTATTTTCCAGAATGAGTTTTAGTATGCCTCTGTTCATAAATTTTCGATAAATAATTAAATTGGTGTCTTTATGTATTTCAAACTTGCAATTCCTAGAAAATTCTTCATAACTCCAAATAAAATGTTCTCTGTTTCTAAAATTTTGTAAAATCTTGCTCTAGTCTTTGTATGAAATTTGTGCTTGTTTGTTTAAAGTGAATTTTGATTTTCATGGGTGTACTTGTTCTTATTTGTCGCTTTTGTTCAATCGATAGATTGCACGAGTCCGTATTATCGAGTGAACCTCTCGCAATGAGTTGATATTTCGAGCAAACAATAGTCGCAAGCAGTTTGATCATGTTAATCCCAGTAATTTTAAGTCTAATATTTCGTTTCAACTGTATGTATGCATCGCCTAATTTGTGTTAAATTGAGTAGTTAATCCTTTAGATGCATCATCTGTAGGTAAATGATTATCCTCCACTACCTGAACCTAGGTTATTAGCTGTGATTAGAGTTCGCTGGATGAACTCTTGTCACTTAGTAGAAACGAATTCAACTGCTTAGACATGCTTAGTATCGGTAGAAATGGGCGGTTATCGACTTAGTCGGTAACTTTGATCACACAAAATTATTATAACTTCTTGTTTCAGCATTTCTGCTATGTTTAATTGTTAACACTAAAAACTGAAAATAAAATGATTTGGACTTGGGCACAATGGTAAGTTGGTGTGATCTGTTGGGTGTGACTGGAATGGTGCCTGAGTCAATTAAGGACCGAACATGTTGTGAGTGAATTTTTATCCAGGCATTTCGGCGTGCTAACCACACTAGAGTATATGGGACCTCTCTTGACCTAGTACTTTGGTGTGTATTGGTTCCGAGTCGCAGGAGGTCGCAGGAGGGATGGTGTTGGGAGCATGGTAGTTGTCCGAAAAGCTTTATCCTGAGTGGGTAGTTGTCTTTTCGGCTTTACCATGTAAGCGTATGGATTTCTATCCATACGAGCGGCTCGTAGTTAATACACAATATTGGAAAAAGTCTCGTAGGACTTAGCTGTGCCGGCATACCTTCGGAAGTGTGCTTTTGGCTTAAAGGCGGTCTGAAGTGTGGGTACAGTGGTACACCCCTGCAGGGTTAAAACTATTCGAATAGCCTCGTCCTAGGTGATGGACACGCTTGGGTAAGCTTTTCAAGAGTTAGACTACAACCTTTTAACTAAAACTTGACGGGTGGTACGAATCAGGGATTCGTGCTATGTTGTGGTGACTTTTGGGATAGTCACTTCTAGGTTGTTTATCTTTACTCTTTTGTTATTAACACCTTTACTGTATTTCAATATTAAAAATGAATTGCAAACTTGCCTTCAAACTGTATTACATTATTGCAAATAAATTTGGCTTTGTGCAAATGAAACATATGGCCTCCACCAAATAAGCCTGCATGTAGCATATGAATAGGTCTGCTAGTTCACACGTCAGTCTTGCGAGTACAAAGACAATCTTTGTACTCAGATGCTTTGCTTAATGTTTTTGTTGCAGAGGAAGAAGGTGAGCCCCAAGGGCCTCACTTCTGTGAGTTGTGCTGCCGCTTCGTGTACAACAACTAGGCTTGGCGGTCCGGTCAGATGCCTTGTGGGTTGAAGGCACGCTGATTGGCTTTGTTTATAGCCATCTTATGACACTTTTGCTTCCGCTGTCTATCTTGTGTTTTTGTGTATCTTTTGGTCGGTCGGCCATTGTCTGTAATAACTCTACTGCTGTTACTTTCTGCTTAGTAGTGTGATGTTTGGACTCTATGTTTGGAATGGAGTTGATGCATAATTTTGTGGTGAGATGTGTATACTGCTTTCTGGGAAGTATACATATCTCGAGGATCGGTTTATTTGATTTGTGATGCTAGGACCAGGTGGTTGGTTAAGCATTACAAGCCAAATAAATTGGGGTCCTCACATGAAATCAACCGAAAGCCAAGATGAGCTTATGAGGCATGAATGAGAATCTGTCCTAGGTGAAGTGTATGCCTTCTATGAGAAGCATGACATTTTCAAATTGGAAATGGGAGAAGCATATGTGATTCCAATGAAGCCGCACCAAAAAAAACTGGAATTATCAACCAACATCATTATGAATTGTATTGTTTTAATGATATTCTTGATTGTCTACTTCAAGAGCTCCATAGTCGTTTCAATGAGTAAACCTCTTAATTGCTCATTTGTTCGTCTGCTTTGAGTCCAAGAGAGTCATTTCACGATTTCAATTTAGAGCATTTGATGAGTCTAGCTAAACTTTATTCTAGTGATTTTGATGACGGAGAATTGAGAGACCTTAGCCATCATCTTCGCCTCTACATTGTCGATGTGCAAGTGGATGACATATTCTCTAACATAGAGACTATTAGTGAGCTTTCTCAAAAAAAAATAGTGGAGACAAGGAAACATATTTGTTATCCTTTGGTTTATCGCCTTTTAAAGCTAGCACTAGTTTTGTCTGTTGCCACTGCTACAGTTGAGAGATACTTTTCAGCTATGAAAATTGTGAAAACATATTTATGCAATCACATCGGCGATGACTTCTTGTGTGATAGCCTTATTTGCTATGTGGAGAAATGCGAAATGGAGAGAGTTACCAACGATGTTGTAATTCGTCGCTTCCAATACTTGAGAGAGCATCGAAACAAAGTATAAATGTAAGATACTTATTTTTATTCGATCATTACATGATTCTTTTACATAAAATTTTACTAAGTATTTATTCTTTTTTGTAGGCTATCAAGGTTAGATGTTGTGTTTAGCAGCAAACTCTATATTTTCAAGTTGTCCCCTGCTAGAGACGTGACTTTCCGTGTTCATTAGCTAGTAACATAGAAATATTACCCTGTTCTTAAAGAAATAAGCTATAACTACATTTAAATTGTCTTTAAAAATTAGAATAAGTTATAACTACATTTAAAATGTCTTCAAAAATTGTAGTGGATATATACAAACTTGTTTGGTTATACGGCTATACCACTTTAGGTTTAACATTGAATTTTTGTCTGGTAAATCCTAAGGTCATGTTTGGAACACATGAATTTCGTAGGAATTTTATGGGAAACATTTTCATTTCCGCTTGTATCTAGATAAATTCCAGCAATCCAGATGTGGCCTCATCTTTCTTAATTATGTAACCATTTAATACATATTCCGATTTCAACAACAACAATAATGCTATAGTACATAGCCACAACACATATATCTTACCTTGAAAACATCAAACATCATCTTTTTTTTAGCAAGATGTTTATGCTAACACACCATCTAACTAGTTTGTACTAGAGGGCAAAATTCTTAAGTTGGAGGAATTAAGTAGCACGACCAATTAATTTTGAAGACCTTCGGTGGAATTTATTCTTTTGGTAAATCACAGAAAACTCCTACAAAACCAAGTGGTAGTTTTACATTATTGATATTAACTTCTAAAAGTGTTTCATTTTATTGAGATGTTGTTACTATAATTAAAATAGTGTAAATTATCAGAAACATAAATATCCTAAATTTATGTTTTTGTACGACATACATATTTCCTGTGTTGAACCTATACATTATTTTTGATAGATTAAAAATACTAAATATCAAAGTCCCATTCCTTGGGGAAAACAACTCAAATATATTTTTGCCATTAACTTAAATAAAAATACTTTTTTCATTGTTACTATTCCACATAATTTTAAATTATATAATTAAATATGTTCTTTCTATATTCAGTGGGTAGAATCAAAGAGAAGACTACAAATAAGGTTGACTACAAATTTGGCATGATTGTTTAGAATTTCTAGGGTAACAACTGCAACAATAAACTCTTTGATACTTCTTTTCTTGTGTAGAGAGGTTTGTGGAGTGATAATAAAAAAAAACATTATCTTTCTTTTCTTATGTGTATTTTTTTACATTTTGTTGAGGTAATACTTTTTTTATTACATTAAATAATAACAAGTAAACCACATAAATGATTCTAGAGACCAATGTACTGTATTTATGTGCTTTCTAAAAAGATATACATAGTAAATGTAGTAGGACACCACTATAGGTTTCCTCCGCATCCGTGAAACATCACCACATCTCCTTGGATTGATATGAACTCTCCTCTAAAAAATAGACATGAATTCCACAAAATGGCTTGAAAATGATATATGTCTTCAATGCCACATAACCTCCTCAATATTTATTTGCTATACACATTAATATCATGATCTATAAAAATACATGGCACTAAATCTTCGATCCACGCGGTGAAAAATATGCTCTATAGGTACATTTATGGAATTAAATATAAAATCAATCTTTCCATTAATATTCTTCAAAGACACGTGATCCCAAAATAAGTGCTCTATGTAGGCATATTTATGATATTAATCATAAAATTGGTCTTTTCATTGATTTCAAAATCGACAAAAATGCAGTTGAAGAATTTAAGAAAGCAACTAATAAACAAATCTTTTGATTTTGTTGTTCTGAAGGATAGACCTCTAATAAATTCAGTGGAAATATTTGTTACATTATACACTTGCCACCCGATCTATTACAATTTTTTTTTATCTTAGTCCCTACCAATTTGCTCCATTTATATACAACAAAAAAAACTACCAATATTGCACAATGCAAGCAACACAATGCCGATGAAACCTTTTCTCCTAAATATACTATGGATCATCACACATGTTCATCTTTGAAAACAACCAAATTACAGCGCAATGATCGACAACCACATCATCAGTAAATGTACTAGTCGATGACATAATTGCTAGATATAACCGTAACACGTCCTACTCCATCCACGTGGCATCCTTCCTAGATGGCTACCATGAACTACCTTCTCAAACTCCAAGTTCATGTCCTATGATCTTCGGAAGAGCCAAACACTTTGCAATGTTCGTACAAAACACATGTAACATTCGTGAACCTATTGGTTGATTACACAACAGCTGTATGCAACCATTACGTATGACGTTCTATCCATTTCACAACTTTGTATGCCAGGTATCTTCCAAAGTGCAAAAATTGCATGCAACCATGTCAAAATAAACCAAACGGCAACAATGGCGCCCACAAAGAACCTACAATGAATCAAAGCCATCGAGCGGTCACCCCTTGAAAGCGCCAAACTTGCATGGAGCCATGTCCAGAACTCCAGATACACCCAAACACAATGGGACCATTGCACTACCAAACTCGCATGCAGCCATCTACGGATACGCCAATCCACAACTGGCAACAATTACGCCCACAATGAACGTACCACCACTCGAAGATATCTCCAGACAACTCGACCGTTGCAAAACCCTGAACCCTTGCATTTTACACCTCGCCATGCCATTCCATAGCCCATGCCCCCTCCCCTCCAAAATCCTCCATGCCATCCCAAGAGAAAAACCCTTCAATCCCTCAATTGAAAATGCTGCAAATTGCAGGGCCTCCTTTGCAACATGACCTGACAGCTATACCCCACCAGCCTCCCCTCCCACTGCTATACATACCCCACCACCCCTCCCCCAGAATTGTACCTCATTCCCTCCCAAGAAAGCTCAAACCCCTCACTAAGCCCTTAGCCCTCTCCAATGTCGTCCGCCCCAAGATCCGACGAGCCCCTGACGCCGCCGGAGCACCCGTCCCGACGCATCGTGGTGGCCCACCGCCTCCCCCTCCGCGCCGAGCCGGATGCACACTCCCCCTTCGGCTTCACCTTCTCCCTCGACCCCGATGCGCTCCCGTTCCAGCTCGCGCGCGGCCTCCCCGCCCCGGTCACCTTCGTCGGCACCCTGCCCCCCTCGGCCGCCTCCGTCGTCCCGTCCGGAGAGCTCGAGGACCACCTCCTCTCCGGATTCTCCTGCCTCCCGGTGTTCCTCCCGCGATGCGTCCACGATCAGTTCTACCACGGCTTCTGCAAGCACTACCTGTGGCCGCTGCTGCACTACCTGCTCCCGCTCGCGCCGGCCATCCTCGGCGACCTACACTTCGACCGCGAACTCTACCTCGCCTTCGTAACAGCGAGCAGGAGCTTCGTCGACCGCGTCGTCGAGGTGCTCTCCCCGGACGACGGCGACCTCGTCTTCGTCCATGACTACCACCTCTGGCTGCTCCCCTCCTACCTCCGCCGAAAGTGCCCGCGCTCCAGCGTCGGCTTCTTCCTCCACTCGCCGTTCCCCTCCGCCGAGTTCTTCTGCTCCATCCCCGTCCGCGACGATCTCCTCAGCGCGCTCCTCAACGCCGACCTTGTGGGGTTCCACACCCTCGACTACGCACGCCACTTCCTCTCCGCCTGCTCCCGCCTCCTCGGCTTCTCCTACCGCTCCCGCAACGGCCGCATCGGCATCAGATACAACGGCAGGACCATTCTGATCAAGATCCTCTCCGTCGGCGTCGACATGGGCCGGCTCCGCGCCGCGATTGCGTCGCCGGAGGCCGCCGCCAAGGCCCGGGAGATCGCCGAGGAGTACAGCGGCCGCACACTCATGGTCGGCGTGGACGACGTCGACCTCTTCAAGGGCGTTAACCTGAAGCTCCTGGCCATGGAGAAGCTGCTCGAGACGTGCCCGGCGGTGCGCAGCCTGGTGGTGCTCGTCCAGATCAACAACCCCGCGCGCAGCCTCGGCCGCGACGTCGACGGCGTCCGCGGTGAGACAGAGAAGATACGGGAGCGCATAAATGCGCGCTTCGGCGGGCCGACGTACAAGCCGGTCGTCGTGATCGACCGCGCCGTGCCCATGTGCGAGAAGGTGGCCTACTATGCCGCCGCCGAGTGCTGCGTCGTCAGCGCTGTCCGCGACGGGCTCAACCGCATACCCTACTTCTATACCGTCTGCCGGCAGGAGGGCCCCGTAACGAACGGCATCGCCGGCGCGCCGAGGGGCAGCGCCGTCGTGCTGTCCGAGTTCGTCGGGTGCTCGCCGTCGCTGAGCGGCGCCATACGCGTGAACCCGTGGAACGTGGAGGACGTGGCGGAGGCAATGTACTCCGCCATCACCATGCAGAGCGAGGAAAAACACGTGCGGCACGCGAAGCACTACAACTACCTCAGCTCGCACGACGTCGTGGAGTGGGCGCGGTCCTTCGACGCCGACCTGCAGCTCGCCTGCAAGGACCACGCGTCGAGGAGGAGCATCGGCATGGGGTTCGGGATGAGCTACCGCGTCGTCGCCGTCGACGCGAGCCTTAAGAAGCTCCTGCCAGAGCACGTCAACCCGGCCTACCGCGGCACAGGCAGTAGGCTGATCTTGCTCGACTACGACGGCACATTGGCTCCCGAGGGATCTGCCGAAAATGCGCCAAGCGACCAAGTGATCGGCGTTCTCAATGAACTGTGCTCCGATCCAAGGAACGCTGTCTTTGTCATCAGCGGCCGGGGCAAGGATGAACTCGCAGGATGGTTTGCTCCATGTGAGAAGCTCGGCATCTCCGCAGAGCACGGCTACCTCACTAGGTAAGTCCCCATTTTGGAACACGGGATTTTCCCCAGATTTACATGGTACAACCGTTCACCGTGAAATTCCTGCATTTCAATTCAAACACACCTTTTCTTCTTCTTTTTAACCTTTTGCCATTAATGTAGTTTGACCAAGGCTGACCTTTGTGTGTTCTGTTGTGTCAGGTGGAGCAAGGATGCTCCATGGCAGTCAAGCAAGCTGGTGGCTGACTACGGGTGGAAAGAAACAGCCGAGTCCGTGATGAGGCTCTACACTGAGGCAACCGACGGGTCATACATCGAAGCTAAAGAAACGGCAATGGTGTGGCACTATCAGGACGCCGATCCAAAGCATGGGCCGTGCCAGGCCAAAGAACTCCGCGACCACCTGAGGACTGTGCTCGCGAAGGAGCCGGTGACCGTGAGAAGTGGCTGCCAGATCGTAGAAGTGAGTCCTCAGGTATGAGTTGAACACATGACAATGCTCTGCATCTGCCATTCTTTGAACTCTCACATCATTCTTGCCTCACCGGTTTATTGCATTTGTGCTGTGTCAACTGTCAAGGGGGTGAGCAAGGGCATCGCGGTGGAAAAGCTCCTCTCCGCCATGGCAAGCCGCGGGAGCGTGCCGGAGTTCATCTTGTGCGTCGGAGACGACCAATCCGACGAGGACATGTTCGAGAGCGTCGCGAGCCTTCGTGACAACCCTTGCTCGCTGTCGGCGGCCACGGCGCGGGTCTTCGCGTGCACGGTCGGGAACAGGCCGAGCATGGCCAAGTACTACCTCGACAACCCTGAAGACGTCCTGGGCATGCTCCGTGGCCTAGCCTACTCTTCGTCGTCTCTGAGGCAGCCTGCCGCAGCTTCGCAGCTGCCGGTCACATTTGAGTTAGGGCTCAGCGTGAGTGAATTCGACTGATGCTGCATCGAGAAGCTCATCCTGTCCTGAGAGAAGAGAGGTAAAAAAGGGGAACCTATACTGAAATGGAGATGTTTTTCAGAGTTCTAGTGATGGTGAAAGGAACAAACGTATACTAGTTTGTACTTGGCTAGTACAGACCGGAGAAAACAGTTGTTCTAGTTCTGCAAGGACAGTAAGAAATAATGGGAAAGACTTGTGTTATCATCATCGAATGTTCTTTGCCATGCGTGTCTGTTGTTTTTTCCTCTGTCCGGTCTGTGTGTTGTTTACTTGTTTTGACCAAAGGTATATCCAACTGCCTGATTTGATTGATGAATGTGTGGTTCCAGACTTCAAGTCCATTGATCCCCAGATCAAGCAGATCTTTCCCTTTCCAGGACAGCTACTGTTCTGATATTCCTGGCTTGTTTTTTTTTTTTTTATGCCGTTCCTTTTTCAGGACAAGCAGCAGGTTGATGTTACTGTCTCTGCCTGTTCAGAGCTATGACTGACCAGTTTGATTCTGTGCTGAACACCACAAGCTGAAAACTCGGCGAAAGATGCTTGCATGCTAGGAGTAGGGCCCACCGGTCAGTGACTCGGATGACCAGTGCATACCGCATGTATGCGACTCACAGCCAGGGGTGTTACGGATCGAATACGAATCGAACAGTGGTCTTCCAGTATCCGTATTCGTATTTTTTAAATGAATGCGAATATGAATTTGAATATTACCGAATACGAATCAAATATTGTAACAAATACAAATATGAATCGAATGCCTACTTAATTCGGTTGGATTCGGATATCCTTGTAACTTACGTAATGATAAAATATTTATGATACTTTATCATCGTACATAACACGCTTAATCATTCTAGTTTATCTATTTCACCTAAAAACATGAATTCACGTTAAACTAAAAATATTCATCCAACTAATTAGCCATACTGCAATAAAATATGTATATTGTTTTATCGAATTCAAATACGAATGCGAATAGTGCGGATAAAATAATATTCCGAATGACAAAAGTTTATACCATATTTGTATCTATATTTTTTAGGTGAATGCGAATAAGAATACGAATAGAAGAGAAATTGTTAATCGGATGAAAAAATCTAAACCATATTCATATCCTATAGAATGCGGTAGTCGAGTAAAACGGATAATTTGTATCCGATTGACGCCCTACTCACAGCCGAGCTTCTCCTGTGCATGATGCGCAACACTGATCCTGCATGCCCTAAAAAGGGTTTCTCCTATGCATGATGCATGCCTGAACAGTTTTCTCATGGCAATCTGAAAATTTAGGGAACATTTTTCGGTATACACTGCAGCACTCGTCGGTATCTGACAATGCAGTGCGAGGGTGCGAAAAGACGGCGACTATGTCTGACGAATGCTCGTTGGAGCAACGCTGATCAGAATGTTGAAATAGTTCCCCTGAAAGCCACGCTCCATCTCAATTAATTGTTTGTTGTTGTTGTCGCAGAAAAGGTCGTCATATGATGATGTCCGAGCCTTATCCAACCGAACAATCGATCGATCGGCGATAAGCTTTCCGGTCGTCATCCGTCGTCCACCGCCGGCGATTCCCGCAGGGGAAGGCTCGTCGACGGCGATCAATTGCTCACGCGGTTCAATTCCATGGCGTGCAACAAACGTTAGGGGAAAAAAAGAGAATATCTTCATCTATCATGCAACAAACATGAAGTTGCTATGGCCGGAAACCTATCAAACCAGCTCAGATAGATATCTGCATCTGCTATGCAAGCAACACTGATAATATTCTTTTCAAGAAAAAAAGAACTCAGAAAACTCGGTGCCTGGCCACTTGGACTACAGATGGGCACGTCCCTACCGCGGATCTTCGGTGCCTCGAAACCGCAGCTGCTTGTACCTTTCCATGTATATCTCTCCCATGACAATAGCTTGGACTGCCGGCGCATGTACGACGACTACAGATAGCCAGTGACGTCCAAAGAGCCAAGTGTGTGCAGTGGGGCTACTCCTCTGTGTCCTGTTGTGTCCAGTTCATCAAGGATAGACAGAGATATGCATCAATTTCGATCAAAGGATATGCATGCATACGAATCAATGCTTAATCTTTGTGCGCGTCGCCGTTTATTGGCAACGTGCGAAACGAGGCTCCTTTCGGTGACATCGCAATGGATGTCGTAACGTATAGCCATTTCAGGTGGATGGATGGATAGATCAATCGATAGCAGTGCATGCATGCTAAGCCTTTTTGGATGCTTAATTCGGTGTTGAAAGCGATATAAGACACTATCTTGACCGATTTTCATTTTCTTCGGGAGTGGGCTTGACCGAATTGTGGTAGCTCAAGGCTGACCATCTGATTGAAAATTTCATGGGCATCTAGAGGAGGAAATTACGAGTTTCTCGTCTGAGATCAGTCCCGAGCATTGAGTTTTGATCAAATGGTTAGTGTATGTGCAAATGGCTGCATGCATGCTTGCTTCCAGACAGATCTATCTCCTCTAGTGGGACTTTCGGGGTAGGACAAAAATCAAACCTTTTTATTGCAGCATTGAAAAACGTTTGTTCGTCATGAGCCTGTCCTTCTGGCTTCAGCAAATCCATAAGGCTTGCATGACGTGGAAAAGGAAATTTATTATTAGGTGGAACATGCAATTAATGGAGGGTGGTCCAACTAAATCTTTTTTCTTCTCTCCATGTTATTACCTTTCTAGACGAGGAAATAGACTAAACAGGGGCTTAAATCCAGTTTCTGCTTCTAAAAAGCTAGAAGCCCCCAAAGAGGTCAGCTCTGTAAGTGCTTTTAGTATAAGCCAAAACTAAAGCTATATCCAAAGCCAAAGCTAGAGGAGAGATGTTTTGGGGTTTTTGGTGGGTTGAGGTTAGGACATTACCCCTCGAAGTTGGTGAAAATTACTAACCAAATATCATCTCATAAAAACCATCTGTATGCCCCCTCTCTCTCTCCATCATTCTCTCATTCCCCCTCCCAACTCCCGTACGCCTCCCTCCCGACGCTGGCCTCTACACCCCTCCCAACTCCCATTTGCCTCCCTCTCGATGCTGGTTGCTCCGCCTCCGCCCCTCCACTTCCCCTTCCGTCTCCCTCCTGACGTTGGTTGCTCTGCCTCCGCCCCTCCACCTCCCCTTCTGCCTCCCTCCCGACGTTGCCCCTTCTTCCCCTCCGCTGCCAGCCACCTCCGTCTCCACCTCCCGTCCGCCTCCCTCCCGACGTTGGTTGCTCCCCTTTGCCTCCCCCTTCGCCTCCCCTTCCACCTCCCTCCCGACATCGGCTGCTCCCCCCTCCGCCCTCCACCCTCCGCCAGCCCCCTCTGCCTTCCTTACCTTGTCCCCCAACCACTCGCCACCCTATCGCCTCCCTCCCGAAGACGTTGCCCCCGCCTTCGCAAGCAGCCCTGTCGCCTCCCCCCCCCCCAACCAGCTGCTCCCCTCCACCCATGCCCGCCACTTGGTCGCCACCGCCCTCCATTCCTAGCGGTGGCCCACCGCCAACGCTGCTCCCTCCGGCGTGGAATTGATGAACACAAATGTGATTTTGATGAACACAATTGTAGTTCTTGGTTGTAAAATTTCATGATTCGTGCACGTATATTCGGATTTCATAATTGGTACACAAACATGGTACATTTGTACAAAAGATTGGCGGTGATTGGCGTAAGACATGATAAGCATGGAAGAACAACTAAAATATCGGTGATTGGCGTAAGACATGATAAGCATGGAAGAACAACTAAAATATAGTTCCAAACTTGTCTAAAATTCGTTTGACATCATGTATGTAATTAGCTAAATGCATTAATGTTACAAAATCATTACATGAATTAGCTTAATCGGCATCAAATAAGTCTTATTTGTATTATGGGCATTACAGACATTTCACAACTCATAATAATAAACCATATAACAAAAAGTCAGACTGTCAAACGGCCTCTCAGGGAAAGCTACGGTTGCTTTTCAGCCAGAAAAAATAGCTTATAACAAAAGCTACAGCTCCCCAAACAGAGGTCTTGTAGAATTTTTTCCCTCGACAAGGCTAAGTGACTAGCCAAAGTTCTTGCGACCTCACCGTTGTCTTTTCATTTTTCAAGGATCGCCGTCAATGTACATGATTATCATTCCTGTCGCATTTTTAAATGACTTTAATAAACTAAATTGTAGAATCAACTTCCGGAGAGTCTTTTTTTTTTTTTCTGTCACCGGCTCACTTCCACATGAACCTAATCTCTTGAAGATCTGAAAGAATGACTGATCTTAGGTGCGAATTGCTAACGTGTCCGAAGTTACAAAGATTTTCTGCCTTACCTATTAATTACTCCAAACATTTTCATCGTTTCTTTCATATTGTGAAAAAAGTTTTTAAAAAAATGGTATAGAAGATTGCAAGTGAAACTTTTGGAGAACTACTGCCAACCACAGTTTGACTACACCTCGATTTTTACCTAGTAAGTTAATTTTGACAAAGCATGGTTGTCATCTTTACTATTATATTAGCCAAGTGTCCGTGTTGTAACAATTTTCAAATAAACATAATATAAGTTATTAATTTAGAAAATCAATATTTATAAGGTAATTATCCTACAAATGAAAGTTTCATACATAATTTACATCTTATTAATAAGCCACATATAATCTTATCATAAGCCACAAACACAGATAATTTCCTTCAAATAACTTATGTATGTATACACATATCTATCCACAAAAGATCCTATCAACTCAAAATGTGGAGAGGGGAGGTTGTAGATGGCAGACTCATCACCATCTCCACCACAAAAGAAGCACTCCATGGTGGTGGTGAGGGTAGTGAGTCTGTCATCTATCTTTCATCTCTTGAGTTAGTAGAATCTCTTGTGGATATATATATATATATATATATATATATATATATATATATATATATATATATATATATATATATATATATATATATGTGTGTGTGTGTGTGTGTGTGTGTATGCATTCATATGTTACTATAATCTTCTGTGGATAATTAAATCATCTACACATGTGGTTTATGATAAAACTCTTTATGGCTTGTTGATAGGATGCGAATTATGTATGCAACTTTTAGATGTAAGGATAATTACCTTATGTATATTGTTTTTTTTAGTTTAGAACTTATATATGTTTATTTGAGATCTGTTGCAACATACGGGCATTCGACTAGTATGCAGGAATATGTTGAGTGTGTTTCTCCTAAGTGCTTCCTATCCCATAAAAAAAAGGCAAAATGCAATATAAGCCTCCCAATTATTTGAGTTTATGCAACAAATCTTTTAGCCTAATTTGAGTCCCTTAACTATTCAACTATGTGAAAGAAACCCCTTTAGCCCGATTTTTTTATTTGAGCTTTTCTACCATTTGTTTTTGTGTAATTAGACCCTTTTATCTATATGATTAACGGATTCGTCACACGGGCTAAAAATTTATTATGCTAGGATCGACTACGCAACAGTATCATGTTGGAATTAGTTCCAGTGAGATAGCACGTATCAAGTTTCATGTTTAGAAGTTTCAACAAATTTTTATCCATGTTCTAGGGTTCAAAAGTTGAAGTCTTACACGAGTTTCAACTTGTTTCATGTTCCAAAATGAATGTTTCAAGGGGGTTTAAGGGGAGAAAGGCATGAAACCTATCATTTGACCCAGGGGATCGGCGATAGTGGTATGCCTGGATCCAACATGGGAGCGACGATAACTTCTAGAATGACTCACTGGCGGTGGCAGACGATGCAAGATTCGACCCCAGTGGCGACAGTCCACTCGTCGATCGAAGTGGTTTCGTTGAAGGAGAAATATATAGTAAGGAGTGAGGACCATCGCCCTTTAGGAAAAGGTATGGCTGGCAATAGAGGTGGCCATGCCGGAATAGGCACAACATAACCCCGACACAGCCCATGTGGCACGTGTAGAGGGGACAGGGAGGGAGCTGCGAAGGCAGAGGGCCAGCGGTGTGCGCGGCGAGGAGGAGGCTAGCTGCCCATGGCGCTTAGGGGGAGGAGGGTGCCTGTATGAAGGTGGTAGGGTGCGGAGCGGGAGGGAGAAGAGAGGGGGAGTGAGTAGCCACTGCCCACCGGTCACCAGGGAGGGAGAAGAGAGTGGGGGAGAAGACAGAGGGTGGGGGAGGCAGCAGGTCGACGGCCGACGCGGAGGGGGAAGAGGGAGGTGCCAAGGGGAGGCGACGGCCGACGCAGAGGGAGGAGCCAGGGGAGGAGGCGGCGGGGTGGCTGTCGGTGGGGAGGGAGGAGGCGGCGGGACGAGGGCCGACACGGAGGGAGGAGGGTGGAGGGGAGGGTGGAGGGGGCGGTGATGAGGACATCCTTAACTTGGATACAACCGCACCTACACACACAGCTGATCCACAACCAATGTTATAAAGATCAATTACTCGAGCTCGTGCTCGCCAACTTAATCATCAGGTGAATTCATTCATAGGTTTATATATTACTGAGAATAGATCGCTACCTAATGCAAGTGATTTAATTGTGCTTAGGAACATGGGAAAGGATCAGGGAGAGGTATGTGGAGTCATGGACAAGCATAGGAGGCATAATGGAGGTCATCATGTCACTTTGGGTCCGAGCCAAGCAAGAGTTCGAGTTGGACTCGTTCTGGATTCGAGTTTGAACTGCTGCGACAGCACTAAGTTCAAACGACCGTAACTTCTTCATACGGACCCCGTTTGGGACGTTCTTGGATTTCATTGAAAGATTATCAAGTCTACTTTAAAATGGATCCAACCTAAGCATCAAATTCCAACCGAGCCGGCCACAATAAACAAAACAATCCACATCTATTTTTTTGCCCGAGTCAAAAAGGGTGCTGCGCCACCTCCTCTTGGGCCATGGGCCTTGTAACCCTAGGGGCGTGCGTCCACTTCCCTGGCCGCCACCTCTGGTCGTCTTCCCATATAGGAGCCGCCGTCCCCCTGGCTACAACGGGGATTTCGTTGAGTTTAGGTTTAGCCATTGTGCAAACTTCTGTTCTTCAGTTGTGTCGGACGACCACCTGTCAAGACAGCCTTTGTGATCCCATATTTGTTTTTCAATACCATCTATACTACAATTCCTATTTGCAATATGAGATTGCCTATATTTTATTCTTGCTAGCTCTTCGATTGCTTGCAGGAATTGAACCTCGTATTCAGGTTGATCGCGCTTTCAGCATGGTCAATAACGTCGCGGAGTTGGTTCAACGATTGCTAAGGCGCAAGCGTCGTCGTACGGTTGTAGTCGGATCGTGAGAGTCACCTCCACCAAAATCGATAGTTATCAATCTCATCGAAAGATCGAGAACCCCGTCTCCATCAGGCGGGGACCGATGCGGAGGGAGGAGAAGGCGGGCCGACGATAGTGTGGAAAGGGCGCTTGTCGCGAGCGACAGGCGGGTGCGGGCATAGTGGCGCACAACACGGCACATGGAGTCAGGGAGGGAGAGAAGGGGGGCAAGGTGGGTACGTCAGCATGGCCCGGGAAAAATATGGCCGTTGTGGGCTTTTTGGCACTATGAACTGTGCCCAGCACGGCATATTTGGCCAGTTTAGCTCGTAACGTTTGGATTTTCAAAAAATTCGATTGTTTTTTTGACCGTTTGGGGCTTTAAAAATAGCAAAAAAAAATACAAAATCACAAAAGTTTTTCCATAAATAGCCACCATACCCCCCTCATTCAGCACTCATCCATTCCTCAATCTCTTTTTTAATTTCTGTTGTGTAAATTCAAATTCGTTGTGAGATAATTTGGCAAAATTCAAAAAAATTATGCCAAAATTTGGAAATTTCCAGCAGCAAGTTAGAAGAAGAGGTACAATATTTTTTTTTTGCATTATTTTATTGTTATCATTTGTTATATTAATATGAAAATAATAATAGTGGTAGTTTGGATTTTGCAGTTTTCGTTATGAAAATTATGATAGCTTTGGTATTAGTGATTACGGACTTTCACCAGAGAAAGTTGTCCATGGAGGCTGCGGTTGCCTCAAACCAACTGCAGTTGTTACCAGAAGGGCAATGCGGATTTCCGTCATCACGCTCCACGGCAGCATCTTCGTCGGCAAACACCAGAGCAAAGAAGTCGAGATCGTCTACATCAGGAGTTTGGAAGAATTTTAACAAGATAATCAAGCCAAACGTACAAGGAAATGATGTACCATATGCTATTTGCTAAATTTGTCACAATGAATTGTCTGCAAAGTCTTCGGGTGGAACGGGGCACTTGCTTAGACATGCTACAAGATGTAAGGCCAAGCAAGGATTGGTGATGAGGTAGGCGCAATTACAGTACAACCCCGATGGTACGGTACGTAGCTGGGACAACAATCCTAAGGTAACCCGTCAATCTCTCTGGTATTTAATTGTTTCTGAGAATTTACCGTTATGCTTTGGGGAGTCTTCTTTTTCCAAACTTACATTAGGATTGCACATAATCCTAGATTTTTCTACTGTTTCTAGATAAACAACAACTAGCGATCTAGTAAAATACTACAATGAACGCCGTAATAAATTAAAGGAACTATTTAGTACGTGCACATTTTCGGTGGCCCTGACCTCGGACATATGGAGTGGTCGGGCTATGGAGGATTATCTTACTCCAATCTTTAGTACATACGCCGATTCCTTCTTGCTACATCAACAATGTACTTGTTATATTATTAACCTTATAGTCAAATCCGGTTTAAAGAGGTTGGATATGTATCTTAAATTTTTCGCGATGCGATATCTTTTTTGAATAATTCTAACATAAAAATAACAACATATAATAACTTCTGTAGGGCAATAGGTTTACACCCAAGAAAGTTCGGTTTGGATATGCTGATCAAATAGAATTCCACTTACTTGATGCTTAAAAGTCTTCTACCATATAAGAACATTTGTTTTCTATTTTTATTCAAACGCACTATCAAAGCACTGATAGTAGTGTACTATTGACTGAGCAACATTGGTTCATTGCTTAGAAGATACTTCAGTTTTTCAAAAAAAAAGTATGAGGCCACTGTTGCTTTGTCTGCTATCTATTATCCAACATCTCCTATTATTGTGCATAGTATTTTACAGATTGCTAGTCAATTAAAAAACTATAAAAATAACACAATTTTAAGAGAGGATATTGTTGCTATGAAAACTAAATACCTTAAATGTTGGAGAGAAATCTCTTTTCTATATACATTTGCATTTATTTCAGATCCTAGAGCTAAAACTGACAGATTTGCTAATGTTCTTGATCTTCTTAGTGATACTACAGACTAGACTATTCTAACTATTTTCCAGATGTTCGATCTCGATTACATGAGGTTTTCCAAAGGTATGAAAATAAGTTTCAATGAGTCTGCTTACAACTACCTCCAGTAGCACCTACCTCAAGTAACTAGACAAATCTATGGGGCAAAATCTGGGGTACATGCTCTTCCGCTAGGTCCAGGTCTTTTTCTTCTACAACAGCACCTTCTCAACCAAGTCCAAGGCCAACCTCTCACCCAAGGAGTGAGGAACTATCCGCCTATCTGGACAACGAAACGGTGGATTTCAACTCAAAAAACTTTGAAATTTTGCAATTGTGGCATAACCATAAGTTAACATATCCCATGCTATCCATATTTGCATGTGATGTGTTAACTGTTCCAGTCTCGACGATTTCCTCCGAGTCTGCTTTAAGTCCTTTTGGAAGAATATTGGAGGAGAGAAGAACATGTCTCACGAGTGAGATGGTGAAGATACTTCTAACTGTGAATGACTGAGAACAAACTGATTCACGAACACAACACTCTGTGGAAAATCCAGAGTTGTCGGAGGTGTTCAAAATTTTGTACCTAGACAATGACACTTATAACAACGATGTATGTAGATCTATAGGATGTACTCTTTTTCCTTAGCCAAGGTTTTCTCATGTCGAGTTTTTCCTTAGCAGATGTTTTAACAAGACAGTCATTTGAATATTAATAAAGCTCTTTATTACATTTTCAATGTGCTTGTCTCATTTGTTTTTTTTTACAATTTTTACATCTATTTCTGAAGTCCACACATTTTTCTGATTTGGGAGGGGGGTGTTCAGTTTTTGTTTTTTTTTAAAAAAAATTCGGGTCTAACGGGTTAAGTAGACTGGCCTTGGCCTATTCGACCAAACGGACTTGTCCGGGCCAAGACAAAGACGAATGGCCGATGGATGTGCCGGCATGGGTCATGCAGTGCCGTGCCGTGTGGCCCCTCCGCCACCATCGGCCGGCAATGAGAAATCTCTTAGGAGGGTAATCGGATTTCGAGAAATGAGAGAGGCGGCGATCGGGTGGATGTGTGTGGGTGTGTTATATTTGTCATATTTTGGCCCCATTTGGACGGTTTCGGCTTCTGGCTTTCGCTCGGAAAAGCCGGAAGCCGTTCCAAACGACTGGCTTTTGGAAACCGCTTTCGCCAAAGCCGCTTTTTGGCTCAACGGGAGAAAGCCGGAAGCTGGAAGCTGCCTTTCGGTAGCTTCTCGTGGCTTCCCACCACCTCACTTCCGAATTTACCCCCGAACTTCGGAAGTATTTACCCACCAAATGCCATCAAATAAAACACCCTCCCCCGGCCCCAGCCCGCTCCTCCCGTGCGCTACTCATTCCGTGTGAGCGTCTCCTCCTCCTGCATCACCCTCCCCCTCCGACTCCGGCGAGACCGCACAACCCTCCCCCTCCCCCTCCTGCTCCCCCGCCGCGCTCCCCCTCCCCGCCGAGCCACCGCTGCCTTCTCCCCCGTCCAGATCTAGATCTGCCCAGATCTGGGCGCCTCCTCCTCCAGCGCGTGCCTCCTCCACCGACTCCGGCGAGGCCACGCCGCCCTCCCCCTCCCCCTCCTGCTCCCCCGCCACGCTCCCCCCTCCTCCCCCCGAGCCACCGCCGCCTTCTCCCCCAGCCTAGATCTGGATCTGCCCAGATCTGGGCGCCTCCTCCTCCCGTGCGTGCCTCCTCCTCCGCCTTGGCGCCCTTCCTCCTCCTCCTCCACCCCGATGCACCGCCGCCCTCCCCTTACTCCTCCCCCACTGCTCTCCCCCTCCTCCCCTGAGCCACCGCCGCCTTCTCCTCTCCCGACGCCCAACTCCTCTCCCTCGGCGCCTCCGCCTCGCCCACCACCACCGCTGAGCTCCTCCCCCCGCCGCGGAAGCTAACCTAGCTTTCCTTTTTTGCAGCTTTCCTTTTTTGCAATAATATTTTGCTGTAATGGTTATTTATTGTAATTATTTATGTAATAATTGTTTATTTTAATAATTATATGTTGTAATAATTGTTAATTGTAATAATTATCGTTAATTGTTGTTAATCGTCGTAATTGTGCTCGACGTTAATTATCGTTAATTGCGGTAGTTATTGTCAATTGTGTTAGTTCTTCATTGTCTTTAAATGTTGTTAATTATCGTCAATTGTCGTTAGTTCTCGTTAAATGTTGTTAATAGCGTTAAACAGTATCCTCGGGCATTTCAAACATTTTTCATCTCAGAAGCTACAGCTAGCCTACTTAAAAGTCAAACATCCAAACACCAAATCAGAAAAGCCCAGCCGTTCAGCCCACAGTCAGAAAGCCCTGCAGCACAGCCGAAAGCCATTTTCCAGAAAAGCACAACCGTTCCAAACACCCCTTTGTCTGCGACATCTTGCTACCGGATTTGCTACATCTTTTATGCGACTTTACTGCAGCACGGGCTATACGTACCGAGGATGCGCGGCAAAACTCTTAAATATGGTATGCGGCATACAGATTTACGTAGCTGATGAGTGCATTTGGAGGTGTGTTGTCCTTTTACGACCAAAATGTAAATGTAACTGTACACAATTCGTCATGAAGAGATTGGTTAACTTGACGTACACAAACACAAGCGCGCGCACGTCTTTTGTCTGGCCGTCGCATGCATGTATAGGCGAAGAAGATTTGGTATGACACCGTGCCTTGCTGGTGGTCTGCTGCCGCGACGATCGAGAACCTGGAGGCGATGCTTTCCTGCACTGCATTCACGTGCGCGCGCGCCGGGCGTTCGACGAGATGAACAGGACGTAAGATGGCATCGCTACTAGCTGCTAGCTGGGCGCATTTCTCTTTCTCATCACGTTTAAGTTTGCCCGTTGCATTCACGGGCGTACACTACCTATCTGGAGCTAGCCCCCGGAGCCGGGCCGCTCCTACGTCATGCACGCGGGCACACGGCGCCTTGGATCCCCATGGACGCGCTCGGGTGGGAAGAGGAGATCGATCCGGCGCCGGCGGGGTTACTGGACTGGAGGCGCGCGGGGAGAAGATTCACGCCTGACGGCACTGTCCTCAAGGAGATTCATGCCCCGCCAAGGTGTACGGGATGAACAGCAGCTCTCGTCCAAGATACAATGATCTCCTATCTTCTGTTGTGCACTCAATTAATAGAAGATGAACCAGCAGGCTCTCATGAAGTGTAGCCCTCTCAAAGCTAAGGGTTTCAGATGTATTTGGGAACAACTCAAGACTTGGATGGGAAAACATGCAGCTGCAGTACGTGGACTTTTATAAACGCCTTCCCAACTAGAGAATCTTATCTCAATAACCAACAAGATTGTACAACTAAGAAGCTCAATTCGTTGGCCAAAATATCAGGAAAGATGGGATCCATATTCATACGTTGTAACACCTTCAATTTCTTAAAATCTGAAAATGCAAAGGAACTATTCCAATAAAATCACAGAAATTTCGGACTAGCCTGCCTATAAATACCCCACGAATCCAGAATTTCGAAACCAATTTCCACGCATTTTCCAAAAGGTAAATCTCTCTCTCTCTCTCTCTCTTTCTCTCTCTCTCTCTCTCTCTCTTCAAAACCCATCTAGGGTTTGGGCGCCGCTGCCGCCCGCGGACGGGCCGTCACCGGGGTGCGCCGCTAAGAGCGTTGCCTTCCCTTGTTGAGCACGTTAGGACGTCGCGGCGTCGTGGATGCCTCCGCGAGGCGCGCGCGTATTGCCTAGCGTCATCGTCCTTCCTTCCTCCTGCGGTGCTGCCCTCCACTGCTGGTCGTGCTCGTCGCCGGCCGGAGGTCTTGTGCCCTCACCACGCATGCGCTGGACGGGCAGCCGCACGCATGGAGCTGGCTAAGCCACTTGGTGGCTTGTGTGCTGAGATGCTCCTGTATGCTTGTTTTATTTACTCATCTATCCTGATTAATTACATCCCTAATTAATCCACTATATAGTAGATTCACACGTGGGGTTGGAAGGGAGGTTCAATCGTCTACAAATTTCTGATCCGTCGTGTAGCCGAACTGCCAAGCTTTTCACTACTGGAAAGCTAGGAAAACCTGACGGTCACCAATTTTCCTGACAGGCCCGCACCGGCCGTCAAGATTTACTATTTTGGTCACGGGAATATACACTACCGGAGACGGCTTCTTTGCCGAGTGTCCCATACTTTGCCGAGTGCTTTTTATCGGGCACTCGGCAAAGAGGCTATTTGCCGAGTGCCAGATAGAAAGAACTCGGCCAACATCTGGCACTCGGCAAAGAGATGGTTTGCCGAGGGCCGAGCACTCGGCAAAAAATTACACTCGGCAAAGATCAGGTTTGCCGAGTGTCGGGCACTCGGCAAACCAGAACACTCGGCAAAGGGCACCACCGTTAACGGTGGCGGCGCTGTTAACCCTTTGCGAGTGTCTTCTCGACACTTTCGGCAAAGAGGCTCCTTTGCCGAGTGTCATTTTTGACACTCGGCAAACCATATTTTTTCACTTTTGACCTCAAACTTTTACGCAGTCCTCATACAATACAGTACTCCATGTTCCAATGTGGCACATTTCTCGGACTTTTCTATATTTCTTTAATTTATTTCAATTAATTGAATTTTCTTGGATAATTCAAATTATAAGCGCTAGTCATTCGAATAATGAAAAAAATGAATGGAAAAATGATATTCATGTTATTTAGTATAATGTGAGGCCGTAACAGGAGCAGACCACAATTTGAACATCTTGTTCACGAAACATGACCACGAACTTGCGGTCGAGTTGTTTTAAATTGTATAAAAGCAAGCGAAGTCGAAAATCATGAAACTTGGGAAGATGTCATGATATCATATGTGGAGGCTGTGATAAAATTTTGAGAAGGTTTAGCGCAAGTTGTCATATGCGATGCTTGCAAACCGAAGAAAAACAGAAGAATACGTGACAACTTCTTCTGAGATTCTTTGGTTTGCAAGCAACGTACGTGACAACTTGCGCGAAACCTTCTCAAATTTTTATCACAGCCTCCACATATGATATCATGACATCTTGACAAGTTTCATGATTTTCGGACTTCGCTTGCTTTTATACAATTTAAAACAACTCGACCGCAAGTTCGTGGTCATGTTTCGTGAACAAGATGTTCAAATTGGTGGTCTGCTCTCGTTACGGCCTCACATTATACTAAATAACATGAATATCATTTTTCCATTCATTTTTTTTCATTATTCGAATGACTAGCAGTTATAATTTGAATTATCCAAGAAAATTCAATTAATTGAAATAAATTAAAGAAATATAGAAAAAGTCCAAGAAATGTGCCACATTGGAACATGGAGTACCAGGTATTGTATGAGGACTGCAGAAAAAGTTTGGAGGTCAAAAGTGAAAAAATGGTTTGCCGAGTGTCAAAAAATGACACTCGGCAAAGGAGCCTCTTTGCCGAGTGTCAGGAGAAGACACTCGGCAAAGGAGCCTCTTTGCCGAGTGTCATGAGAAGACACTCGGCAAATAATTTTAAATTTTTTTTTTAAAAAAACCTCTTTGCCTAGTGCGGATCGGGGCACTCGGCAAGGGGATTTAACTCGCGGCCGATCGGCCCACACACACACCCGCACCGCGCCGCTCAGCGCCGCCGCCGCGCCTCCGCGCCGCGCTGCCAGGCCGCGCCGCCTCCCGCACGCACCGCGCCGCGCCGCCGCGCCGCCGGAGGAGGAGGAGCAAGAGAGGAGGAGGAGGAGAGGAGGAAGAAGGAGGAAGAGAAGGAGGAGGAGGAAGAAGGAGGAAGGAGGAAGAAGGAGGAGGAGGAGGAGGAGGAGGAGGAGGCGCCCCGGCCGCCGTTGCCACGTCCCTGACGCTTCCCCAGCCGTCGCCTTGTCCACCGGCGCCTTGGCCCCTTCACCACCGCCGCCCTACGACGCCCACTAGGTATGCCATACCGCCGTCGTCGTCGTAGTATTACTAGTAGTTGCGGTAGTAGTAGTGGTAGAGTAGCAGTGGTGGTAGTCTAAGTAGTCGTAGGAGTGGTTGTGACATTGTTATATATATGTGGTTTGATATAATCTTGTGCATGTCGGCCATCGTGCCGTTCATATATATGTGCATGTCGGCCATCGTGCCGTTGGTTTTCTTGCAGGTTTTGGAAACCTCACCGTGCAGGGGAGGTGCTGCCGAAATTTTGTATTGACAGTTTTATGTTTCTTTTTTTGCAGAGAAGAGCCAGTCGGAGCGGCGCCGGAGTACCTCGGCGACCCCGATTGCCTTCCTCGCCGCTGCGGGTCTGCCTGCACCGCGTCGCCTCACCACTGCACCGACCCGCCACGGCCCCGCTAGCCTGACTCCACCGCCACCCTAGGTATAACCCCTCTTTCCGTATCATGGTCATAGATCACGTAACCCAGTTAGGCGTCTCCCGTTCAAAAGAGATACAGTTGGAAATATGCAGATATTTCCATATATAAAACCGTATCTGTTTCAAATTGTCCACGTTTTTTGGACAGCCCGCGGATGCGTAGGTGGGGTTAGTTTCCATGGTCTGCTCTGATCCGAGACAGAGTTTCGGCATCATCTCCCTGTTGTTCTCCGGATACACACTCTCCCTGGCAGGACGTGTATTTGGAGAACAGCGGGGAGGTGCTGCCGAAATTCTGTCTCGAATAGGAGTAGAGCATGGAAACTAACCTCATCTACGGATCCTCGCGTGGGATTAGGACCTATCCTCACCTATTAGATAGTAGGAACGTCGTGTAGATGCAATTGATGTTTATATTACTCGCCGCTATATATGTTAGAGGATGGAGGACCGTGAGTGGATGTACACGGGCCGCGCAAGTCAGGGTCAGGTCACCAATGAATGGATCGACAAGACCGATGCTTTCTTGGAACGGGCATTTGGCGTGGCTGCTAAAGGAGCGAGTAAAATTTGCTGTCCCTGCAGCAAATGTGCAAACAGGAAAAGACAAACGAAGAAGGTCATAGGGGAACATCTTTGGAAGAATGGATTTACGGCAGACTATACCCGGTGGGTCTACCATGGTGAAGCCGATCGTATGAGAGAGGAGGTGGTGAGACCACGCATCGAGGATTATGATGCTGATGTCGGGATAGCAGACATGTTAAATGACTATCACGAGGCACAGTTCATTGAAGGACGTACGGAGGAGGAGCCAGAGGCAACCGCAAAGGCGTTCTACGACATGTTTGCCGCGGCACAGAAACCCCTTCACGGCCAGACAAGGTTTCTCAACTGGATGCCATTGGACGCATAATGGCGTTAAAGTCCCAGTATAGCCTGAGTCGAGACGCCTTCGATGGTATGTTGACAGTTATTGGCAGCCTGCTTCCGGAGGGTCACCTTCTGCCAAAGAGCATGCACGAGTCACAGAAACTCCTTCGTGCACTTAAGATGCCGTATGAGCAGATACATGCTTGCCCGAAGGGGTGCGTCCTATTTAGGAACGAATACGTGGAAGCAAAGCATCGCCCAAAGTGTAAATCATCTAGGTTCCTGGAGGTAGATTCTGGTGATGGCCAGAAGAGGCAGCTTGACATTCCCGTGACAATCCTACGGCACCTTCCGTTCATACCGAGGATCCAACGGCTATACATGACCGAGGAATCCGCGAAACAGATGACATGGCACAAAAATGGCAAACGATACAATCCTGACAGGATGGTACATGCATCCGATGGTGAAGCATGGACCCACTTTGATGGCATTCATCATGAGAAAGCTAAAGAGGCTCGTAATGTACGTGTTGCGCTGGCAACAGATGGGTTCAATCCTTATGGAATGATGGCTGCCCCATACACATGTTGGCCCGTGTTCGTTATCCCCCTCAATCTCCCCCGTATGCTTTCAACGACCGAACGTATTCTTGTCGTTGATAATTCCCTGACACCGGGAATAATATGGGTGTGTTCATGGAGCCGTGATTGATGAATTGGTCCGTGCTTGGGAGGAATGAGTATGGACATACGACCGAGCTACAAAGAAAAACTTCAAAATGCATGTTTGGTACCACTACTCCTGCATGACTTCTGGCGTATGGGATATTCTCATACTGGTGTGTTCACGGAAGTTCCCATGCCTAGTATGCAAGGAAGGTCCGAGGTTCATTTGGTGCGAAGGGTGGCAAGTATTCATCGTTCGACAAACATCGGCAATTCCTCCTCTTGACCAAGATTCGACGAGACATCAAGAACTTTACGAAGGTGTCGTAGTGATGCACCGCACCACCGATAATGACCGTGCCGCGGTTCGTGAGCAGATAGATGGTCTCGTGGTCAATCCGGAAGGTGGTTTTGTGGGATATGGTGAGCAACATATGTGGACTCATAAGTCGGGCTTGACTCGGCTCCCTATTTTGATGACCTTCTCCTTCCACACAACATTGATGTAATGCTGCTGAAAAGAATGTTGTCGAGGCACTTTGGGCAACAATCATGGACATTCTTGACAAGTCAAAGGACAACGTTAAGGCTAGAGTGGATCCGCAAGCGATATGCGATAGACCAAACCAACATATGAAGCCTCCTAGTCGCGGCAAGACATGGAGAAGGCCTAAGGCCGATTTTGTCTTGAGCAAGCCCCAAAGGAGGGAAGTACTAGAACGGATCCAGACGTTAATGTTCCCTGATGGGTATCTGACTAATCTCGAGGAGGAGTGAACTTATCTACTATGCGAGTCTTAGGGATGAAGAGTCATGACTACCACATATGGATTGAGCGGCTTCTTCCGCGATGGTTCGAGGCTATGTCCCTGAGCATGTCTGGCTAGTGCTGGCAGAGTTGAGCTATTTCTTTCGCCAGCTTTGTGCCAAGGAGTTATCTCGGACCGTGATTGCTGACTTGGAAAGAATGGCACCTGTGTTGCTCTGTAAGTTGGAGAAGATCTTTCCACCTGGCTTCTTCAATCCGATGCAGCATTTGATTTTGCACCTCCCGTACGAGGCACGAATGGGAGGGCCCGTGCAGGGCCGTTGGTGCTATCCAATCGAGAGATGTCTAAAGGTTCTTCGAAAGAAATGTAGAAATAAATGCAAAATCGAGGCTTCCATTGCAGAGGCATACATTCTGGAGGAGGTGGCGAACTTCACAACAACATACTATGGTAACAACCTCCCTAGCGTGCATAATCCACCCCCTCGTTACAATGCTGGCGAAAATGAATCGAACCTCAGCCTTTTCCGAGGGCAACTCGGAAGCGCAAGTGCATCGACCCCCAAGACCTTGAATCATGAAGAGTGGCGCCATATCATGCTATACGTGTTGACCAACCTTGACGAAGTGGCACCGTACATGCAGTTTGTTCTCAACGAACTTGTTAAATACGCCGTCACTATTCTGCATCCAACCCCCTTGTTTCTCGTTGGTACAGGGAATTTCTTCATGAATTCTGGCGTCAATCAAGGGATCCTACCCCACAGCAGGTAGATACCCTTCTTAGACAGGGTGCGGGAAATGGAATGCCCGATTTCATTTCTTGGTTCAAACGGAAGGTACCGTCCAATTTAGCTCGTACTTAGTTTGACATTCCAAGTTACTCAAATGCGTGCGAATAATATAACGATGTATCCGCTTGAGCTTGCGGGGCGGGGGATGCGTCTATGTGTGCCGAGTTGAGATAGGTTGCCGATGGCTTTGCCTATAGGGTCAGGTCATTTTCTGGTTATGACGTGAATGGATATCGCTTTCGCACAACAAGCTACGAGCAGAGTCGGCCCAATCGAAGAACCACAAGTTCCGGAGTTTTTACGCCCGGCGTTGATGAGGTCGAGTATTATGGAAGAATTGAAGAAATATACGAACTCAAGTTTCATGGTTCCAAACCTTTTAATCCCGTCATATTCAAATGCCATTGGTTTGATCCTAAAGTAACGAGACGGACATATTCTAATCTTGGGCTAGTCGAAATTCGACAGGATTCCGTCTTACCAGGAGACGATGTCTATATTGTGGCCCAACAGGCCACGCAAGTTTATTATCTCCCATATGCGTGTCAAACCATAAGGCATCTTAAGGGTTGGGATATTGTGCATAGGGTATCGCCACACGGTAAAGTGCCTGTCCCAAACGATGAAGATTACAACTTAGACCCAAACACATATGACGGAGAGTTCTTTCAAGAAGAGGACTAGAAGGAGGTTTGAGATAGACTTAACCGAAGCGATCGGAATGGAAGTAGACAATGAAACAGTTATTGAAGAGGACGCTGGAGATGAGGTGCAAAATGTGAAGGACTTACAAATGCTTGAGCGATTATATTTAGACAATGACAATGGCAACATTGCTCATTCGGATAGTGTTGATTATTTCGACATGATTGATAGTGATGATGAGACTTATGATCCAGCTAATCCCGATCATGAAGATTATTTCTAATACATGTAATACTATGTTATTTTGTAATTACGTTTTGTTTATTTTGCATCTCTTTCTAAGTACTTCTTGTTTATCTGTGCTTATTGGTTTACTCTTTTTAATTGCAGGTGATTGAACAAAGATGGTGGGTGGTGGGATGAGGAAGCTAACGTCCTTGTACCGAAGGACAAGGACCGCTGAACCGCGGGAGAGTAGGAGGAGGAGCAGCCGCAGGAGGGAGTCGTCGCCTGCCGCCCCGTCGCGTGAGGAGGAGGAGGAGGAGCAGGTGCCCCAGGAGGACGCCAAGGAGGCGCAGGAGGACGCACAGGAGGACGACGAGGAGGCGCAGGAGGACGACGAGGAGGCGCAGGAGGACGCGCAGGAGGACGACGAGGAGGAGGCGACAGCAGGGGGTTCCGCTTCCTCTAGTTCGTCGAGCGTCTACTTGCGAGGTCCCGCGCCTCCCTCAGCGACCGATACCTCGTGAGAGACGCCCGCTGATTCGACCCGAGGGGGAAAAGTAAGTAACTTTAGATGTTATCACTACTTTATATGATATGTTGAAAATCAAAATAGAAATTAATAATTTTTCTTAATCACTTGGGCAGGAACTGGACGATTGTGGCGAGTGGAGGTGCTCACACACGCCAAGTCAATGGCATCCTCGGTCTTCTGTGCAAGGAGCACTTCCCTGGCCTGGTTGAGTACGCCGGAGTGACGGGGCCGGCCTACTCGTTTGACCACTACGCCCGCCGATCTGCGATCGGGCTGCAGGTATTCAACAACAAGGTGGAGCGGGTGAAGCAAGAGCTGTGGGTAAGTCTTCCTCGCACTACATTGTTCAATACATCGTATTCATTGGACATTCTTGAAATAATGAATGGATACATCGTGTTTGTATGCAGGATTTCTTTAGATGCCAGGACGGACATGAGGCCAGGGCGGATGCGGTGGCTACCAAATGCTGCAAAAAACTCGTCGTGGACATGCATTACGAGGCGCGCATCCAGGCCGTCGTAACTTACCACGGGACCGTCCTTGGAACGAAGGTCACCAAAAGGGACGCAAGAACCATGACGCTGACCCGGGACCAGTACCTGCAGGTAAATACAGAACATTAATACTGATTCATTTTGAGATTAAGTAGGCTTAATTTCATCTTCTGATATGTCATGTACTTGATGGCCTGTAGATGATTCCTTATTGGTGCGCCGCGCATCCCCAGTGCTGGGAACAGATGGTGCACAAGTGGTGCTCACGCGAGTGGGAGGAGACGCACAACTTGTGCCGGGAGCGGCGTTTGATGATGCCAGGTGTAGCACACCATCAAGGTAGCCGCAACCTCAGCAGATATGCAGAAACATGGGTACGCGAATTCATTTATTTATTCTAACGCTCAATTCTGCATGATTTCTAATCATCTTGCTATTTTTCTCGCAGTCGGCGTCACATGGTGGCCAGCCTTGCTCCATCTTCAAGGCATTTGCTATGGCCCACAAGGGCAAGGCGACGTCAGACGTCGACTACAACCCGGAGGACGGGCCCGAGGCGTACAGCAATGCGACCGTCCACAACCGCCTTAGTGAGTACACATCGATGGCAAGGGAGGTCCATGGGCCAGAGTACGATCCGAGCACCGAGAACCTTGATGGAGAAGTCGTCATGAGGGTGGGAGGAGGCAAGAAGCATGGGCGATACTGGATTGGCGACGGCGCAATCGACTCGGCCGCTACTCCCAGTCTCTCCCAGATTCGAGCAAGAGCAAGCAGCACGAGCACGAGCCCGGCCATACGACCTCGGCAGGACACTTCACACCACCGGGTGGAGGCACTCGAGGTTATTCCTGGTTTATTCGTCGTTCATTGGTTTTTTCATACCTTTCCTTTGCATTATTGTAACATTGGGGTGAATATATTGTAGGCCCAGCTGGAACAAGAGAGGAGGATACGGGAGCAGATGCAGGCGAAGATGGAGAGGGTGGAGGCCGAGCGGCAGGCCGAGCAGCGGAGGATGGCGGAGATTCTTCAGTACATGCAAAGTCTTGGCGCCGCTACGGGTGTAGCTCTGCCACCTTCGCTATTCGCTCCACCTCCACCTCCTTACTATTCTACTCCTGTGAGTATAAATGTTTTAGTTTGTATGTTCATGCTTATGGTCAAACCTAGTGGAGTATGAAAGTTTTATTCATGTATGGTATATATTTATCTTGTCTCACACATGTAATCTCTTCTCCTTTGTGCAGAATCAATCGGCGGGATCGAACGATCCTCATGCTTCAGTGAATCCTTCACCAAATCAGTCTCATTGGCCATCTTGGTGATACTACTTGTGGTTGTTAATGGTACTTCTATTTGCAATTATGGTTGTAGATGATTGAGCACTTGGATTACTTGTGAAGTTATTTGTGATATATTGTGAGACATGTGACGTTTGTGATATATATGTGGTGTTGGTGATATATATGTGCTGTTGATGATATATATGTGATGTTGATGATGTTTGTTATATATATATATATCTTCTGTTTGTTTGGATGGGATGTAAAAAACAAATAAAAAAGGTTGTTTTCAGTCACTTTGCCGAGTGCAATGGCCATGACACTCGGCAAAGTGACCAATGCTTTGCCGAGTGCCACGGGCCAGGCACTCGGCAAAGATGGCCTGTTTGCCGAGTGTCATCCCTGTGGCACTCGGCACAGACGCCACCTTTGCCGAGTGTTTGATTCAATGGCACTCGGCAAAGCGGAGACCTTTGCCGAGTGCTTGACCTTGACACTCGGCAAAGACGTCGTCACGGTGGCGCTCGCCGTCACGGCGACTTTTCTTTGCCGAGTGTCAGATTAGCACTCGGCAAAGCCTTTGCCGAGTGCCCGATAAAGTGCACTCGACAAAGGGGTCTGTGCCGATAAACTGTTTACCGAGCGCCCTTTGCCGAGTGTATATCGGCCTTTGCCGAGTGCCTGAGGCACTCGGCAAAGAAGCTGTCTCCGGTTGTGATAGTACCCCCTCAGTAAAATTTGAATTTTGTTGATGGTTTTTATACAACTCTCAATAAAAAGTATTTTGCTGACGGTTAGAACCGTCAAGTTAATTGTTTTGGTCTGCGCGTGGAAAAAATTCTTCGTGGTAAAAAAAATTGGCATCGCGCACTCCCCCACCACGTGAAAATAAATTCGACGCACATCTTTCCTCTCCTCTCCCAAATCCCTAGCTCCCCCGCCCCCATTTCGTCGCCGCCTCCCCCCATTTCGCCGCAGCCTCCAAACCCCCCGCCGCCTCTCCACCCCATTTCGCCGCCGCCTCCACGCCATCTTCGCCCCCCTCCCCCCCGGTCGCCTCCGCGCCATCTCCCCCGCTGCCTCCGCGCCATCTCCGGTCACCCCGCCGCCTCCACGCCATCTCCCCGGCCGCCTCCGCACCATCTAGGCGAGGCGGCTGCCAAGCGGGAGATAAGAAGAAAAGCACCTCGACGCCCCTGGCCACTTTGTTGATTCGTCGCACGCGCTAGGGTTCGACTTCCCCCGCCGCCGATTGGAGCTCGCCCTGGGTTCCGGCCCGTCGATTCGACCTCATCGCCGCCAGATCGAGCTTGCCCCGCCATCTCCACCACTGAATCTAGCTCGCCGCCTTGGAAACGCTATCGTCCCTCCATCGAATCGAGGTACGCCTCTTCAGTCATCCCTCTGCTCCCCCACCGCCGACCTCCCCTCTCTTCTCCCATGCCGCTGACCTCCCCTCTCCCCTCTCTTCTCCCGCGCCATCGCCTTCCACTCCGATGGTGATTCCCCTTCCTTTTCTACTCCACGGCTCCACCCTCAAGCCGCAACCCTCCACTCTGATGTCCTCTTCCCTTCTCTGCTCCATGGCTCCACCCTCGCGTCGCCGTCCTCCCCGCTCCCCTAGCAGTCTTTGCTGATGTTCTGCCCCTTCCCTTCTCTGCCCGTCACCCCCCACCTAGTGCCGCAGCTCCCCCACCCCAGTCTCTGTTGCTGCCTTCTCTGCTCTCAGTCCCTTCCCTTCCCTTGTCTGCTGCTCTGCTTATCTGCTATTGTCTATTGAATTGATGAATTGTACTAAGTACTGAATCATGAGTTTAGGAGTTTGAAGTGTCAATGGTTGTGCTGAATGTCTGAAAGGGAGCTAGTCTGCTGCTCTACTACAGCAACTTCCCTTCTCTGCTAGTCTACTGTTCTGCTAATGCTATTGAATTCTACCGAATGTCTGAATCTGAAATCTGAATGTCTGAATACTGAAACAAACTCTGAATGTGTGACTCAGGTCAGGTGTGTGAATGTGTGACAACTCTTGGGAGTTGGGAGCATATGCTTAATGCTTTGAATGGTTGTGGCGTTGGGCTGAATCCTGAATGTTGATTGTTGAATGAGTGAATTCAGAAGTGTTGTACTCATGTGTATTCTACATTTCTACTGAATGTTCTCTACTCTTGATTCTACTCTCGTGTCATGTACTCATGTAGTCATGTGTAGTTTGTTTGGATCCAATAATGGTGCTTATATTCTGAATCCTAAATGTTGATTGGCTGATTGCTGAATTCTGGATGTTGTCTCTTGTCTGCTACTCTGCTTACATGGATGTCTAATTGTCTACTCTAGCATATTCTAACTCTCAGTTAGTTTCTAGATGTCTGCTACTCTTGAATGCTTACATGGATGTCTGAATGCTAAGTTGTGTCATGTGTACTTGTGTAGTTTGTTTGGACAGAACAGTATTGGATGTCATGAAATTTTGCCAAGTATGATTGATGATTTGTAATCCAACTTTGATGGTTTGTTGATATGTATTCTTATGATAATGTCTATGTTAAGTTTGCATTGCTCGGTAACTTTGTCCTAGGAAGATTGCTGGATGGAATGCATTTAATAACTAACTTGTAGATTTGGATGTCATTCCCAAATGTTATTGCTGTGCCTGCCACCTTCATTTTAGCGGTACTTAATAATATTCCTATCTTGTAGTTGAATAGCTAAATATGTGTTTTCTTGACTACAGCATTCAGTAACAATCAAGAACTGTCTCTATATTAGACCGAGCATCCTCCTACTCAAAGTATAGTACGCATACAGGATACCGGCATCAATAATTCTATGCCCTCACATCATCTGATAAAACTTGGTTCTTGTTTGCATTACCCTTTACTCAGAATCAGTTGTAACGTTGTATATGGAAATCTCTTCATTTTAAATATCATTTTTTTGTTGCTGTCAACATGCACCTCTTACAAAGTAGAGGGATGAAAGTTACTTTGTTATTTGGCCTTGTTTTTCGTGTATGTATTGGTCATCATAAAATGATAAACCCAAGTAGCTTACTTATCCATTTTATTTTGGCGATAACCAAAATGCTTTGCTGCAGTACAAGTTGAATCACTTCAGAATAAAAAAA
Organism: Ampelocalamus luodianensis; assembly: GCA_036346255.1. NCBI lineage: Eukaryota > Viridiplantae > Streptophyta > Magnoliopsida > Poales > Poaceae > Ampelocalamus > Ampelocalamus luodianensis. Next base: position 46,774,022 of record CM070633.1, read on the forward strand.
GCTCAAGGATGTCCTGCATCAGCTTGGACTTTCAAAGCAAGGAAAGAAGCAGGTTTGTTCACTACTAGTTTGTATATCTACTTTTTACACAATAAATTCTAGTTATTGCTTTATTTTACATCCCTTGCTCATATATTTTGATGCCCCCTTTTATTGTGGAAAAATGTGGAATTGATTGGATTTTCAAGGCCTCCACATGTCAATGGCATAAACATACTTTTGTTATTAATTAACTTCTCTGTGCTTTGTAGTATTATATATTGGAAATGTTTACTTCTGAACCATTTGGGTTTTGTGTTTTTGCTATGGTCTACAGGAACTAGTGGACAAAATTACAGCATTATTGTCCGATCAACAAGATCAAGGTACATTACATCATTGTTTTTCAAAAAATAATCTTTCTGTACTAGTGTATTTTCCCAGAAGGCCATAGGGAGTCATTTTCATTTTGTTCTTTATCGCCGGGCATTTTCATATTGTTCTTGCAGTCTCCAAAATGAACGACTTGCCAAAGAAAAAGATGATTGAAAAAGAAACAGTGGTGAAAATAGTTGAGGACACTTTTAGGTGAGTTTACATTTCTTCACATATTGACCTGTGTTTAGATGATCCAATTGGCTCTTGCAAGGCTTGGGTAAATTGTCGACTTTTTTGCTTACTGTTTCCAGAAAAATGCAAGACCCTGCAAATACTGTTGCAGTCTCTAAAAGCCAGATCGAGCCAGGATACAATGTAAAGTCTAAAAAGAAATCAGATGATTCTGCTCAGTTGGATATCAAGGGTATAGTTATTACACTTTATATCTATGCTTTTGTTTTGTAAAAGATGTTGAGTTGTTGTATTATGACATTTTAAAAGGGTATGTGTATGGTCCAATATCACTACCTATTTACTTAGATGTGGTGTAACCTTAGTCAGGTTACATGGTAAAGTTATATTTATATTACGAAACACCCTGTATATCACAATCTGCTAGTTAATTTTCCATATGCAAGTACTAATTAATCAATTAATTAAGCCATAAGGGGCAACTTCGTTGATCTCTCACACAACAATGACAAACTAAAACATTGGGTTTGGGTCTATTAGAGCTCAGTATATCTCAAAGAGTTATTACTAGAGAAAATTCTAAAGATAAGGCCTGCAGCACCACCATGCGCAAGTGGAACACCTAATTAAATCCAACCTGCTGCTTGTCTTGCACTTTAAATTACAAATCCATCCCTACCTGCTGTTGCCGCTGCCGCCTTCCTTTCTATCCTACTACTATGTAGTATCTACTACCCCTCTCTTCTTTTTCCTTTTTTTACTTTCTTGTAACCACCCACTTTTTAGCTTGTGAGGATAGCATATTTTAAGCATGACAGTTCAGTCAAAATGTATAGATTGCAAGGAGGTTTTCTTTTGGAAAATTTATTAATTATAGGAAAAATCGGAGCTCGTATTTTACAATGGTATATTTATGGCTATTTGTAGTATTAGCAGGACACATAAAAAACTACAAAAATACAATAATAAACAAGTAAATGATTGAGTAATATGTAATCTGCATGACAAATCTTATGGTGCTATGTTTCCTTGCAAGTTGTAGCCAGTTCTAGCAAGCATCCATTGTTGATATCATATTAAAATGGGTGGGTTTAAGATAAAATAATTGGTATGATTAGTTTGATCGGTAAGTTTTTCTTTGGCCACCTTGGTAAGCTCTTCTCCCCTTGGTCTAACTAATGCCCTTTTATGGTTTCCTTTCATGCTTTTACTAAAATCTATTGTTCGAATGATGCATAATAAGTAATAAATATTGCACTGTGAGTAATCAAAATTTGTTGCAAATGCAATGTTATGTTGGACCAAATTTATTCTTGTCTTACGTAGGAGTTATATCGTAAACCACGTTATGTGTTGATTGTCTACATGTGGTATGAGCTTAAGTTACATCTAAACAAAGTTTTCTTTCAACCTGACACTTTCTCTTTGCACTTGCAGAAATGTGAAAATGTTCACAATACAAGGAATTATGTATTAGTGTGAGAGTGAAGTTGTAATCTAGATTTAACATGATTTATCTTAATGTATATGTTTGCAGTTAATTGAATCGATAGGAGACATACTGATGTTGATCAAAATAGCTAGAAAGCCAAAAATCTAACCTTGTAAAGTTTCCAAATGTAGATGCTTTTCCAGAAGATGGGTGAAGAACCACCACCAGAGATGCACAATCACATGTAAGAATACTTAGCAACTAAAATTATTCCCAATGCTACAAATAATATCTCATAAAAGTTACAAGGTTGTCCAAATCTCTATCATTTGGAGGACTAGTTTGGACTTCTAATGGTTTTAATTGTGTTAAGGCAGACTCATAATGTTGGCCTATTCTATTCATCTTACAGGAAGGGACCAGGACTGGGATTGGATCCTCCCATGTGGGCTCAGCACCAGATGACAATGTCATTGATGGCAACGATGCTAACATTGATGGCAACAACTGCAATGCTGACATTAATGGCGGCAACAACTATGATACCAACAATATCGACCGCGACGGATGCAACTAATTGTCTACATGAACTTTGATGATGTCGTGCTAGCTCTTTTGAATAGTTGAACATGGTATTGCTACACTTTTAGATGTACTTACATGACTTGTATGTGATATTAGTCTTTAGGTGTATTGTGGTAGTACTGGACTTTTAGATGTCTTTTGTGCGGATTGCTTTCTACAAGTGAACTGTATGGATAGTATTGGGCTTGAAACGATAAGCTTGAACTTCTTATTTGTGTTTGGAGTAATGCATGGATGTGTATTGTGAATTATATGATGTATGGATGTGTATTGTGAATTATATGATGCGTGAATGTGTATGAATATGTGAATTGACAATTTCTGCTAGTGGGCTACCAGAATCATAATTTTGCTGATAGGAACGACTTCATTTTGGCGTTGGTTTTGACACCGCGAAAACCAATTTCCCGACGGGCAAAAACCGTCAGGTTTAACATACTTGACGGTAATGAAATCGTTAGGTTTAACATACTTGACAGTAATGGGAAAAACCGCCAGGTTTAATATACTTGACGATAACGGTTGCCCCGTCATGTAAACTAGATACCTGATGGGTGAAAACCGTCATGAAAATGATTTTTGTTGACGGTTATTGCTGAACCGTCAGGTTAATTTTTGTTGACGGTTATCACCCGTCAGCCAAATGATTTTTATGAACGGTTCACAAAACCGTCAGGAAAATATGGAAAAACCGTCAACAAATATTTTCTTGACGGTTAACCGTCAGACAAATTAGATTTTCCCGACCACCTAGACCTGCGGGGATTTTTCTAACGGTTAACCGTCAGGAAAATAAAACCTGATGATTTTTTCTATTTTTCTGACGGTTTTCAACCGTGGAGAAATACCTCTTTTCTAGTAGTGTTTGGCAGGCAAGTTGCCTCACAGCAATCTTCTTCCCAACATTTATCTCCTGTCAATCACTAATTGCCTTTGCATGGTCACTTGATCAATTAGCATTGTTAATTAGTGATGTCTGGTATGCTCCTTGTGATCCGTGGCTTAATCACTTATGGATGGTTGTAAATAATTAATGGATGGCTAAGTATTAGAGTGGATTCTGTAGGGTACTGTTAGTGCATATCAAATGGCAATAGAATGCTGATAGCAACATTTTGATTATTGAATTACAACTATTAATGGAGGTCATATGTTGATTGCCAGTGTATTTGTTAAATCTGGATTAGGCGTTGCCTTTCTGAAATTTAATGATGATATCCCTAGTTTCTTTTGCCATGATTACACTTTGGCGATTATGATAAATATCTGGATTATATTCTCTTGCTTGGATGATTTCTAATTATCAATTATCTTCTGTTAATCACTTCATGCGGAATCAACCCTAACTTTATTGTCATATCCAGTAACATCTCCCTATCAAGCACTAAGTAACCTTTTTGGTATCAATTTCCAATTTCCTAGATAATTAACCGTCTCACCAATCATTTGTCAATTACCCTTCCATATATATACATTGCAATTTACGTTTTAACTATTCCATTAGTGTCGCATATACGGGTATACCACCTACCGTTCAACAACGTACGTGGGCCGTACAATCCCGATGTTGAGATAATAATTAACAACGTATACAGTTGAGGTGAGTGTTTGACTATTTTCGTATTACTTGGTATGCAAATGATTAAATCGGTATTGTACTTGCTTTCTCAATAATTAACATAAATACCTTATCATTACTCTCGTTTCACTATTCCACATTTTCGTTATTACACTTTACAATTTTATTCCCCACAATGTCATATTATTTCCTTTATCTTCTACTGTAGTCGCACTTGTGTGTGGCTTCCTGGAACTCCTTATGACTATTACTTGTTTCATTACATTTATTTACTCTTGTTTATTGTTGGGTATACTTATTGAGATTTTTCCAATCTCACACTTTCTTTCCGTTCTAGGTAAAAAGTCAGTTGAGTAACTTTTATATGAGCATTACGATCATGGGTGACACACGTTCCTACCAGCACCGTGACATTGCCATTAGTTATTTCATTTAGCTTTGGACCAGTCTAGTATGTCAAACTATTTATTTCCATTTAATTCCATTTGCTCACGCTGGTGAAATTGTTACTATTGAACTATTTATTGTTGAATAATTCAGAAATATTCAAGTTTTAAATTCCCTTGGATTTTAGATCTTGTATTACTACTTATTTATTGTCTTGACGTTTTACGTAGTATCGCATTTTCAATATGCAGGGTAACAAACGTACAGCTCAAGCCGGAACAAGCAAATAACATATAGAACCTGAAAACAAATTCAGAATATATACATCTATTCAAAGGCGAACGTATGCTGAAGATAAAGCTCATACACGTACATGAGGTAAACCAATCAAACAAACTCAAAGATATAAGAACTTACTAAACAAGAAAACTGAATTAAGAGGAAGTTTTGTTTGCCATGGATTGGTAGTACACAAATTTATTCAATGGTACAAGAATTCTTGAATGCAAGTCCAAATTGATTTGTCATGGATTAGTAGTACACATAACATTATATTCTCGATGATGAACTGGAGTTCTTCATTTTATGTTTTATCAGTAGACCTAAATATATACTGCAATACATCGGTTTACTAAATATGCTAAATATGGGACACAAAGTGGGACATGCTGCATATTCTCGGGTTTTTCTTCTTTTCTTCTCGGCTAAACTTTTCCCAACATATTTAATCATATTCGATTTGTTCTTAGGTTATATGGTGTGCGAGCCGATGGCATATGTGTAGAAGGGGTTTCACATTCTATGTTGTCTTATAGAAAGTATTTATTGTACTATAAGACGGTATCATAAATTCTCTTCGCAATGCACGGGTACCGTACTAGTTGTTAGAAACAAGAACCTGAACTCAACGTGTTCATCTTCCTAGGGATGTCCGCTGGGTCCACCCCCTTCGTCTTGAGAGCAATGCCATTTCTCCGGCTCTCCGCTCCACCCGCCCGTTCTGGACCGTACAACCTCGATCGGACGGTTCTCGGTGGCCTAGTAACGGGTCGCTTGGACAATTCACCAACGCATGCAAGTCGATCATTCTTGGAGTCGCCGGATTCCGTCGCCCTCTCGGTGGCGCGCGGCGCCTCCATGAACTGACATGTCCATGTTCGTTCGTCTTGTATCTCGGTGCCATCTCGATTAATCCACATCAGTTCGTCGCCTCAAGCTTCTGTGTTCTGAAGCTGTTTGGAAATGGAAGTTACATCTGTTGCACCCAACGATGTCATGTACTCGTAATCAGGCTGTCATGTGAACACTGAGCACCGTTCAGTAATATTTTGTTTTCCAAATAGTTACACTTCACCTGTTCATTTGGTGCTGGACAAATGCAACGACCTAATAGGCTAATAGTTTGGTTTGAGACATTTACTTCAGCCATGACATGATTCTTCTGATCCGATGGCTTGTACCAATGCACAGCAATTGCTCTGCAATCTGGTGCGTGAAATTTCTCATAGATGATCGCTTTCGTGTGGGTTCTCAATCATCTGCTTGTGTAACAATATTGCTGTGGCTACAGATCAAATAGTAGAAAGAAGAGGGCCATAAGGCCGCTACCCGTTGCGAAGGATTAGGAGCTTGAGGTTCCTGAAACGTGGGAGACGGTAAAGAGGAATGGATGATATTGTATTTGTCTCAAAATCCCAAAGAAAATCCTCTTGTGCTTGATACACTTGAGGTCTATTTACAGGTTAGCAGTAGGAGATTACAATAGTGCTCCTACAAAAGTCCTACAGCTATATGGATCTTATGGTCTTTTCCTCTTTTGTTGGTAACTTCAGTGTACGGTGAATTCCCGTAGATGGTGTCTACCACGTCACCCTCTTTGATCCATTAGGAGTATCTTCCTATTGGAAGACCCCTTCGGGACAGGGACTTATTTGACTCTTTCACCTAGACATTGGGGCGATGGGAGCAAATACAGATCTTGTTCTCTGCTAGTTTGTTTCCAAGCACTTTTGTGAAAAAGGGTCCTGGCCCTATTCCGTTGGGCTATAGATGCATGGCAGGCACTTCCGAAGTTCCCATGCATGAGGCCTAACTTATTTCTGTCTTGGTATTCTGTTGGGCTGCCCAGGCTCTTGCTAGCTTTGCAGCTTCAAATTGGGCTTGAAAACGGCCTGCAATGATATCTAAACTGTTGTACATAAAACTTGCGAGCTGTGGTTAATCTTCCAAAAAAAGAAGTCGTCCTCAACACAACAGGCTACTGTCCATCATTGTCAAACTGAGAGATTCTGGAAGTTGGAGAGCATAAAACTTTGAGAAATTTTATGGTACATTATACTAGTAGTAAATGGTGGTAGTATAAAGGAAAAAGTCCGGTTTACTCACTCGAACTATCAGAAAAATCTGATTTACCTTCTGAACTACAAAACCGGTTATTTAACCACCTACATTTGCGAAATCCGGTCAAAAAAACCCTCGGGCCGATTTGCTAGGGTGGTTTTGCACGCGTGGTAGCGGTTTTGCCAAGTCAGCATGCAACGTGTCTTCTGGCTCTACTTTATCCTCTTCTCTCCTGGTGGGCCTGCCTCTTCCTCTCCTTTCTCCTCTCTTCGCCTCCCCAAGAAACCGAACCGAGCCAATCGCGCCATGGACGTGCCCGAGAGGCGTTGGAGCAGCGTGTCCTCCTTGCAGGAGTTCGAGTTCTGGCCGGTCGACGCCAACCCCGCCACGTCCCCGTCCTGTGCCGACGAGCTCTTCGCTGATGGGGTCCTCCTCCCGCTCCCGATCCAACTCCTCAAGATTGCTCCGGACACCATAATCGTACTCACCCCGAGCCGAGCCGGTCGAGCCGAGGACGCCATCGCCGCCGCTACATCCGCCGCGATCACCTCCTGGCGCCACCGCGGCCGCCGGTGGCAAGCGGTGGGCGGACATCTTCGCCAAGAAGCCGCGGAGGAGAAGGAGAAGCGCAAGGACGGCGCGGTGGCCGAAACCGCCGCGCCCACCGGGGAGGCGGCGCGAGGTAGAGGCTCGGAGCTGAACATAAACATTTGGCCCTTCTCCCAGTACCGCTTGGCGGGGCGGCGGGTCGTCAAAGCCTCGGCCGCCGCAGCGGAAGGCCAGCAGCGTCCCTTGCTCCCCCAGCAACTCCCGCAGTGTAGCGCCATCGCCTCCTCACCGATGGGCCGTCGTGGCTGCCGCATCGCTCGCCGCTGTTCGACCGAGCTACCCGCAGCCCGCCTTGCTCATCAGCATGGGCCGCTGCGCCAGACCTCCTCACTGCGCTCGCCGTCGGGTCACCACGCTCGTCGTCTGGCCAGATCTAGGAGGAGTCGGGTGGTGGGGGAGGAGGTGACGGAGGGGGAAGGAGGCGGCGGAGGGAGACCAAGGTGGAGTGGGGAGGAGGCCGCACAGGGAGGTGGTGGAGTCGGTGGAGGCAGCGGCGCCGGGCCATCCGGCCGCGCCAGGAGCAAGAAGGGGTGGCTGGAGGCGCAGGCCGGCAACGTCAGGGCGCAGGGAGCCGGAGGTGGTGGAGTTGGGCCGAGTTGGGGTAGGAGGTGGTGGCGCCATAAACCGAAGGAACTCAGGGGAGAGAAGAGGAAATGGAGTTGGGGAAGGAAGAAGAGAAGAGAAACGGGGAGACGTGGAGTGGAGAGAGAGAGTGATGTGGATGTCTACGTGGCAAAATATGTGCCACATCAGCAAAACCGCTGTCACGCGTGCAAAACAACCTTAGCAAATCGGCCTGAGGGGTTTTTTGACCGGATTTCGCAAATTTATGGGGTTAAATAACCGGTTTTGTAGTTCAGGGGGTAAACCAGACTTTTCTGATAGTTCGAGGGAGTAAACCAGACTTTTCCTAGTATAAATTAAAGAAGTCCATTTTACCCCCTAGGTATCGCTATTTGGACATCTAACCCCTTGAACTAAAAAGGCGAACTTTTGACACCCTAAAGTTGCAAAATCGGACAACTTAACCACATGAGGCTATTTTGTGCAGTGGTATTACGCACGTGACATCAGTTCGTCCTGGTTTCGCCAGGTCGGCCACTATGTCGGCGAGGTGAGATGGCAGGAATTTTTTTATGAGTTTGCTAGCGAAAAATCCCCTTGACCCCTTCACGTTTCTTCCACCCGACCAGAGCTGCACAGGCACAAGCTCCTTTGCTGCGGCTGTGGGGGCAGCGTCGCCACTAGCACTGGCTGTCGAGGAGCCTTCGACAAGGACACCACCGATCAGTCCGGTGCTAAGAACACGGTCACCAAGACTACCGCCCCTGCAAGGCAGCTGTTGTGGGCACAGGTGGAGGCGATGACAGGAGGCTTTATGTCGGCCGTCGTCGGCGAGGGTGGCTTCAGCACCGTCTACCTGGCCCGCCTTGCCGGCTCCCTCGCCACCGTCAAGGTTCGTCGCAGCAGTGAGCGCCTCTACCGCGCCTTCCGCCAGGAGCTCGACGCCCTCCTCCGCATCCGCCACCCCCACATCGTTCGCCTCCTCGCCTTCTGCGACTAGCGTGGTACGTGTGCACCTATAGCTATGCGATTGGCCATTTTTCCAAGAACCACCCCATGACATGTTCCTTGGACCTGATATGAGAGGTTAATTTCAACTTTAGGATGTCAAGGGTCCACTTTTTTAGTTTAAGGGTTAGGTGTTCGAATAGCGATACTTGAGGGGGGGGTTTAAAATGGACTTCTTTCTAAATTAAATTTGATCATTGATTTGTTAAATTAAATTAATCCAAACTTTTGGATCAAATAGAATGAACAATCCATATTAAATTGAGTATATCGTAAAAAAAGCTCGAAACTTTACCAGAGTGACAATTTACCGAAAAAACGAAGAAGAATCAGAAATACTTGAACTAAGGTTGCACAGGGCAACCGTTTAGCGCGCCTCAACCGACACCGCTGTGAAGAACCCCGTCCCCGGGCCCTCCCCGTCGTGCTGTCATCTCTCTCTCTCTCTCTCTCTCTCTCTCTCTCCATTCAGTCGTTCACATCAGCGTATTAACTCTTGCAAATCATGTGCCTTGCTGGCCCTTAACACCAGCGCCATTAGCCTATGTGTGTGAGAGAGAGAGGTACATGCCCTAGACAGATTGTTGTGCACAGCAGCAATGGTATGGACCGATGGTGGGCACTACTACACACAAAAGCTTCTCTGCTGCTCCCTTGCAAACAGTCCTCCCACCAAGCCTGTCTCTCGACCGACACTCCAGAATGGGGCCAAGGTGATTGATGGCAGAAGAAAGCAACATCCTGTCAAAAACGTGTTACAGACATCATTGCACCATTACAAGCAGCGGCAAGTTTTTCCAACTTTGATCCGTGCAGCAGCACAAGACTAGGAGTGTAGTACTTGTAACTGGTATATCTAGAATTTTTTTCATTTGGCCTTGTGGTGCCACGTTAATTACAGAAATAGCTCTCTTACCATTAAAATTTCAAAAGTAGCTCCCTCTCAAACGTGGAAGCACGGGAGACCAACACGTGTCACATTCCGAGGTCGGGAGAAGCGGAACCCGGTGACCAGCGCGGCAAGCCAATCGGGCACGGGAGGAAAAGGCACGACGCGGAAGGTGGCGGGTTTGGCCGTCTTCCGCGTCGCTGGAGCGCGGGATGGAGGTGGGCACCTTCTGCGCCACCCGAGCGCAGGAGGCTGGGGAAATGCAAAATTTTGATGCATTTAATGCTGCATTGCTGCATACAAGGAAAATGCAAAATTTTCGTGCATTAAAGCATGCGGGCACCGTGTAAAGCAGCCCACTGCCTACCGCGCTCCGGTGGCGCGGAACCGGGCTAGGCCCGCCACCTCCCGCGTCGCGTACCTGGTTCACATGCCCGCTCGGCCTACCGCGTTGAGCACCCATGTTCCGCGCCCCCGAGCGCGGGAAGAGACACGTGTCGGCCTTTGATTCTTCTGCGCTCGGCAGGGGGTCAGATTTGCAATTTTAAGATCAATGAAGCTATTTTTGCAATTAAAATGGCAGCACGAGGTCAAATTAAAAAAAATCGTATATCTATGCCTCTGTGTGCGTGAGCTTGTGCAATAATTGTACTAGTGTGGGAGTACTCAGTGTGTGGTGCTGGTCCTTGTGCTGATGACACTGATAGGTAGAGTTGTATTTACTCTCCTTGATGACATTACCACAGTGCAGAGAGATGAGATGAACTGATTCCTGACTCCCGATGGTAGAGTTGTATTTACTCTCCTTGATGAACTGATTCCTGACTCCCGAGCACGTGGCAGGGAGGATAGACCGATAGAGCAGCAATGGTGTAAAAAGAAGTTTAATTGCTTTCTCAGGGGAATAAATGAACTTTTGCAGGACAACTGTACTTTTTAAAATCTCAATGCTGTTCATCAGCAGCGTTTCATGCCCTGTACTGATGTAGTAACTACTAACTGGTGAGTTTACCTTGGCTAGAAAAGAATGTGAAGTAGCAGGCAGAGGAAAGCAACAACAAATGGATTTACAAATGTGCTTCCAAAAGACTAGCAGAAAAAAATAGCTACCCTTGCATGTGCGCTTGAACTTTGGACAGGATGTTTGCTCTAGCTCTGCCTCTGATCCTGGCAACAAATTCACCAGCTTGTACAGTTCTGATGGCAGTAATTGAACGCACATTTGGAGCATTAGGAGTAGCAAATTTGCACATCTGAACTATTTAGATCTGTCTACTTGGATCAGAGAACCTACCAGTTGCAGCACTTGTCACTAGCGCTCGTGACAGATGTAGCTGATGATACCTTTGTAAGCTGTAGTATCTGATACGAAAACGAGGGGACAATTGTGGTGCCGGTGTGCCAGAAAACAAAATGCTAGATGCTCCTCGGTGATGAGATGAGCAGAAGCACACAGTACCAACAGTAGATCTAACTGCCTGCCTGTTGGCTACAAAAAGTAGATCCACCGACAGATGACAAAATAAACTGCACTTTAACCTAGGATCATGACAACCACCCATCAACAGAATATGTACAAGTTCTTCATAATTTATCTTCAGAATGAATTGTGTACTAACGATTTACAAATGAACGGTATGCGTCTCAGTATTTATGGATTCAAATAACATTACTGGAACTCTATATATGGACTGGGTACAAATGAACAGATTTTATCTACTCTTCAGCTTATTCCTGTTGGGCCATCCCGGTTTGTGCCCTGAATCTGGACTGCGGAACCAATTGTTCTTTCCTTATCTGTAAGAACATGATGAGTCGTTTGCGATGCTGAAGTAAAATTCCATGGCATGAACTGGAACTCCAGAACTTGATTATCAATGTGTGTATGAACATATGTGTGCTTTCTATGATGTTTTGACAAAAGCAGGGGAGGGATCAGCTTATCTGTTCTCCAATTAGATCGAGGCCAACGAAAAGGAATGATACCCCCTGGAAGAGAAGGAAGTAGAAATGAATCCCTTGAGCAGACAAGAGGCTCCGTGCTGCGGCGGTGAGGAGAAGAAGAGAAAGAGCAAGCTCCTTCTTGTAGACCTTGTTAGCCTTTTTTGCGTCAAGTGGTGACTTTTCTTGCTGTTCCTTTCGCATGTTGAGCTCAATCAATTCACTTTCAGATAATTGCTTCTGGAACTGAGGAAGTGAAAGGCTCTTTGTCTCCTTTTCTGCTGCTGTCAAGAGGTCTGATTCTGATGATCGACCAGACTTCTTGGTGACAACCCATTCGTAGGAGCTTCCAAGCTTGAACAATCCAGACACCATTGCATTGAATTTTGTCACAGACATGGTGTTCTCGAAAAGGAGGTACGGAACAATGAAAGGAAATGATCTTGGTGATGGCAGAATGTTCAGGAATGACATGCAAACCGGCACATAACAAATGACCCAAACAGGCAGCTCAGCCTCAGGAACGAACATGGTCAGTGGAAGAATGACACAAAACAATGTGAAAGAATAGAAAGGAAGTATCAACTTCCTCAAAAGAAAGAATAATAGTATTAAATTTGCCTTCTTCCATGAGGAAATCTGCGTTGAAATATTAACAATATTTGTCAAAAAAAAAAAGAACTTGAACTATGGCACAAGTACCAAATTCTAGCTAAGGGGATTTGCATACCTTGGCAGTAATTATGTCCGGAAGGCACAGCCGGAAAAGGTGCATTGGGCCAGAATGCCACCGGTGTTGCTGTTTCCGATACGCCTCATAGGATTCTGGAAGTTCACACAAGACCTGTATGATGGTGCTAAGTAAAATCAGTCTCTACATTTATTTGCTCATGTGAAATGCTATGATTAGCCAATGCACCTTCACATCATTCAGGAAGATAAATTTCCATCCATTCAGGTGTGCTCGAACAGCGATATCCATATCCTCCACGGTCGTCCTCTCAAGCCAACCCCCTGAATCTTCCAAAGCTTTGATCCTCCAAACTCCGGCAGTTCCATTGAAGCCAAAGAAATTCAAGAAGACCCCATTGACCTGCTGCTCAACTTCAAAGTGGAAGCACAGGTTGATATTTTGAAGGCGGGTCAAGAGGTTCTCATCCTTGTTTACAAAGCTCCATCGTGCTTGAACCAATCCAAGCTCAGGATTCCCCTGCATCACCCAAAGTCCAAAGATGTGCACCAGGACTTAGTATCAAATTGATGCGCAATATCTAGTATACCAGGATTGAAGCAGCAGAGAATTGCTACCTCAAAATGTGGGATTGTTTTCTTGAGAAAATCAGTGCTTGGTTGGAAGTCTGCGTCAAAAATGGCAACGAATTCATAATTCTTGACATAGTCACAGCTCATTGCAGACTTGAGGTTCCCAGCTTTATAGCCGGTCCTCAACACCCGATGTCGATAGACAATGTTCACACCATGCTGTCTCCACTTGGAAACTTCTGCTTTGATCAGCAGCTGAATGCTCTCGTCGCTAGAATCATCGAGTACCTGAATCAGAAACTTATCCCTGGGCCAATCTAGCTGACAGGCTGCCGAAATCGATTGCTCATAGACCTGTCCCAAGAATAAGCCCATCATCCATAACGCGACACAATGAACACGACAATATACAAAAAAATGCAGAAGAATTCAGCTAGTTACCTCCTTTTCGTTGCACATAGGAATCTGAACGAGCACCATTGGGTGCTGATACCCTGATCCTTCTCCGAATGGGTCCCCTTCAATCGTTGGCTTGATCTTCTTGAGCTTGATCCAGAAGCACCCACAGCACAAGATGAGTCGGTCCATCGATTGGACGACGAAGAGACCAATGCAAGCTTTCGACAAGAACTCGATCGGCCGCCGAATGTAGTCCGCTCGGAATGACATCCAGGAGACGTACGCCGAGTGCGCCCACCCCTGAATCTCTACCACCTCCGGCACATGCAGGTCAGGCACGCGCAAATTCGGCCTCTGGAAGTGCCACCCATTCCAGTAGGCCACCAGCTCCACGGCAAGGGCGAGCAAGGAGAGCGCCAAGAACCCCTTGATGAACCTGTAGAGCAGCCAGCCCCGGCCGTGGTCAGGCCAATCTTCCGCGGCGGCGGAGGACGAGTTCCGCCTGAACCGCTTCCCGATGACGCCCGGCAGCGCCCACACGACAGCGGCGAGCGAGGCGAGGCACCCGGCGGCGCGGTGGGCTCGGAGGAGCAGCACCCAGGTGAACTGCCTGGCGCTCCTCCCCCGGCGGCCCTTGTCCGTGGGCATGGCGACCCGGAGCTCCTCGGCCTCGGGCCCGTCGATCTCCACCACCGAGTAGTTGGGGTTCTCCATGGTCACCACCACCGGCGTGCCCCGCCGCGCATCTTTCCCCCACAGGTAGGCCATCCCCAGGCCCGCCGGCGCCATTGCATCCAAGAGCCCAGCACCAACCAAGAGCCCAAGGCAGCAACGCTACCAAACACCAACACCACTGGCGCTTTCAAAGAACAGCAGCTCCTCCTCACTGCAGTGACGGCGCTGCTCCCCCACCAACCGGCCGCCGCTCGGAGCGACGCAAAGCGAGCATCTTTGCATCAGGAGCGCGAAATGCAGCTGTGCGAGCGGGAATCGGTGGTGTTTGTTGGCCGCCTTTTGAGCTCCCTCCCCGTGGGCTCAATTCCTAAGCTTCCATTCCACCGCCGCAAGAGGGAGCAGCATTTTGGGGGCAAGGAAGGTATCCGCAGGACGCGGCAGTGGTAAACCTCCGGGGCATGTGGGCTTTTAATAAAGGGAAATTGGCCAAACTACCACGCCTTTGCTATTAAGTTGGGTGTAATAGATTTTTTTTTGTCATATCTTATATTGTTTTCTTGTTAATTTGCTTTTTTTAAATATTAATGTCATTTTTTCATCCAAATGATCCTGACCCACATGCGCATGGACGCTTTTGCCCCTCTAGTCGGGTCCGGGATAGCTAATTGGTTGGGTCTATCCATCCCGACCCAGAACCCCAGCGCGCTCGTGCCGTTCTTCTCTCCCGCTCGCTCGCTCGCTCGACCACCCCCTCCGTCCCTCTTCTCTCTCCCTCGCGACCATCCTCTGCGGGGAAAATCCGACGGCAATGAGCTTTCTCGAGCCTAGCTGCGATGTTTGAGGGGAGATCCTATGGGACCCGCTCTACCCCTAGTCGTGCGTCGTTGCCGGGGCATGGGAATAGCTGTTTTCCCCTTATCGATTGTCATGTTTGCGGAGTAGAGAAGGTGGTGGAGCTCACCTCAAAGATGAAGAACAACCTGAGGAACATTTTTTGAAGTGTCCGAGGAATCAATCCGGAGTAAGTTCTCGGCTCCTTTTCTTTATTTGTTGCAATTGGCACCGATTTGGGTTGGATAGCATAAGTCTAGGGTTATATGGTTGGACGATTTTGGAGAAATTAGGGAGAAATTGGTACTAATTAGGGGTGCACTGCGGCTAGGGTTTTTCTGGTTGGACGATTTTTAGGGAGATTTTTACTTAGTAGGGATGCACCGTGGCTAGGATTTTATTGTTGCACTGTGGCTAGGGTTTTAGGGTTGCGCGATTTTGGAGAAATTAGGGAGAAATTGGTACTGATTAGGGTTGCACCGTGGCTAAATTGGATTCATTTTGTGCTTTGGCAGGTTTCCAATAGTTGCAAAAAAAATTGTGGATCGACAAATACCAACAGTACCTAGTGGACATGGGGCTTCTTCATGAGGACACTACATGCCTTGAGGATGCCATTCCAGGTCTACTTGAGGTTACATCTGACATCAAGGAAGGTTACTATTCTATGAAGGGTGAGCGGGACGGTGTGAAGACCAGCATTGCCTAGTTGAAGCAAGATATGACGACGTTGAAGGCTTTTGCTTCCAATGGGGATACAAAGATGAGCAAGCTCACCAAGATAGAAGGGATGCAGATAGTTGTGAATGCAGTACTTGTTGTGTTTGTTTGCCTGGTAATCTTTGTTGTATTAGCGAAGTAGCCAGTGCCCTATGTAATTGATGGTAGTCTTCATTGTGTTAGGGAAGTTGCTTTTGTCTAGTTGCAATGAATGCTTATGGATGGTAATGTATGATCATTGATGCTTTTGCAATGCAGACTTATGGATGGTAATGTATGGTCATGCATGCTTATGGTGGTAAATGGATGCTATTGTCAGTTTTTCTGCTTATTGTCTGCTTATGGTGGTAAATGGATGCTATGACAGAAAGAAGATGTTGTACCCTGATATGCAATTGGGTGTTCAACAAATGTATGTACCCTGTAAATGGTATTGTCAGTTTTCAATTGGTTTTGTTAGTTTTTCAACAAACGAATGGACTAAGTAACAAAAAGTGCTTCATTTTGTCAAATTTGAATTGGCTTTGTCAGTTTTTCAACCAAAGAATGGACTGAGTTCAATTGGTATTGTCAGTTTTCAAGTGCTTCATTTTGTCAGTTTTCAATTGGTATTGTCATTTTGTCAGTGCTTCAGTTTTTAAGTTCATACTAACAGAAAGTAGAAAGCAAATGAATGGATTGAAAATTGAAGCAACTACATGACAAAAGAATGGACTGAGTTCAAATGAAGCACTTCTAACATAGCAGGTCATCCCAACATACAGATCCAGAATCCAGCATTACAGACTTAGTACATCCAGAATACATCCAACATGATAGAATCCAAAATACATAACTTCTCCCAGTTATCCAAAATATCCAAAATACAACCCTAATACATAACTTCTCCCAATTATCCAAAATATCCAAAATGTAACCCTAATACATAACTTCTCTTAGGTCTTCTGTTTCTTCTTCTTTGGGGTCATCTTCTTGACAGGTCTTGTTGGAGATGCTTCGCCTCCCAAAGCTAGTGCAAATTGCCTGCAAAAAGATTTAGTCAGAAATGCATATGGATATTAAAGTAGAACAAACAAGATAATTTAGTCAAAAATGCATATGAATATTAAAGTGGAACAAACAAGAGTATTTTACCTTCTTGTAACAGGACTAGAGCTTTCATTCAGTATAATGGACATGGTGATCATTGACCTCCTAGGTGAAATGCTTGGACCTCCCACTGTTGAAATGTTTGGACCTCCCTCTGTTGAAGTGCTTGCACCTTCTGTTCTTGCTGTGCCTTTTCTTGTTTTTCTGGA
Organism: Ampelocalamus luodianensis; assembly: GCA_036346255.1. Lineage (NCBI taxonomy): Eukaryota > Viridiplantae > Streptophyta > Magnoliopsida > Poales > Poaceae > Ampelocalamus > Ampelocalamus luodianensis. Next base: position 46,791,091 of record CM070633.1, read on the forward strand.
CTTCCTGTGTGAAGGTAACAATTACAAGTTGATGTATCAGTTTGAAATACCAAAAAATATTGAAATGGGTTGCATGTACCTTTTCTTTGTCCCACTCAGTGGACATGTTGCTTGACTATGCCCCAGCTCCCCCACATCTCTTGGGATGATCCCTGTCATACTTGATGTGCTACTCCTCGAGTATGTCATCATCCACAGGAATAGTTGCCCCTTCAGTGCCATCCACAGGTGCAGCACCAGAATCAGCTCCTACCCTGGCTATGTCAGTCTCATGCCTAGATATGTCAAACTCATCCCTCAAGCCCAAAAGAAAAAACATTTCATCCTCACTCATATCAACATCTCTGTCCAATTCATCAGGTCCTTGAGCAATAATGATAGTAGACCAGTCCACCCTAATCGGTGAGGACAAGTCATTTCCTTAGTCCTCAGCCTCATCCACTGCTGCTGCTGGAGCAACATCTAGTACTACTACTGCAGTGGAAGTCCCAACACACTCATTCACCAAGGGGTCCACTGTAACACTAGACTGGCTAGACAGATGGGAAGCTTTGTATATTATTTCCACTAAGAAGCAAATCCATTTCGTTTTGTTGTGGCTGTTAAATACATCTAACAATTGAAAGGTGTGTTGAACCCTTTCCATCCCACCACCACGCTCCAAATCATTGAACCAAACATGGACCTCCTGAGATGATCCCTAACTTATCCTCTCTCCCAACTATTCCATCAACTTATCAAACGTAAACCCACGCAAATCAATAACCCATTCCAGATCTTGTTGCATGTATCTGTGTTGGCTACTATCATCAAGCCTCGCAAAGTACGGTAGAACTCTAACAACTAGTGTAAAGGCTCTTTCAGGTTCAATCCTACTCGACATGGACAAAAAAGAAAATTACGGTTATGGGGACTACTACGTTCTGTACCGTGTTTGACTGAACTAAGATGGGGGGAGGGCACAAAAATAGTATATCCAAAACAACCGGAGGGGAAGTTACATACCCCTTTGGGTCCATTGTGGGCCCTCCTCCAACAGTCGGCTCCTCCACCAACCGACTCCTCCATCAAGCTCAAACCGGCTCCATCCACAAACCTAGGGTTCACGCATTCGCGAAATCTATCAAAATGAATCAACAACGAAACAAGAAAAGACGAAGAGAAAGGACTTCAGAACGGGAGTATACCTGTTGAGCCCTTCACCGCCGATGGATTTCTCCCACCACACTGGTCTCCAAGACAGTCGCACCAAGAGAGAGGAGGGATAGAGGGTGGTCGCGAGCGAGAGAAGAGGGACATAGTGGGTGGTCGAGTGAGCGAGAGAGAAGAACAGCATGGGTGCACTGGGGTTCTGGTCCGGGATGGCTAGACCCAGCCAGTTAGCTGTCTCAGACCCGACAGGAGGGGCAAAAGCGTCCATGCGCATGTGGCCCAAGGTCATTTGGACGAAAAAATGAATTTAATATTTGAAAAGGGCAAATTAACGAGGAGACAATATAAGGTGTGGCAAAAAAAATCTATTGCACCTAACTTAGTAGCATTTTGTAGAAGGCAGTACAAAGGTGTGGCATTTTGGCAAATTTCCCTTCAATAAACGGCCAGTTAGGAGGCATCACACCTCTCCTCTCCTCCTCTCCCCTTTCCTCACCCCAAGAGCTCATCTCTCTCTCTCTCTCCCACACCTCACGTCCTTTTTTAGAGATTTTTACCACAAGAGTTGAAATGTGAAGCCTTTTCTTCTCACCCTCCTTCCCCACATCATTCCCCTCCCTTGAGCCCAAGAACAGCAAGCCACCAACACCAACAAACTTTCTTTCTGAAAAAAACCTAGATTTTTAGAAACAAATATCAGCAGGGTTAAGTACAAGTCCAGAAGGCAGAAGCAGAGAAATTAGCTTGAGGCTAAAAAAATTTCTGTAGGAGACATTCCTGCTTGAACTCACAGGATAGTAGAAGTATGAGGTATGAGGTATTCCAAGAAGACTCACAGCTGCTATACTTGTTGTCTATTGGATTTTGGTAAAGCAAAGGAGGAAGCTTTTTAGTTCAGGGCAAGCGAAATAGGCACAGCAAAGACAGACAAGTAGAGAGCAGGGACACACATGGTAGTCGGTTTTGGAGCTTTCGACAAGCCAAGGATCAGGGTTTCCATACTAGTCCTGCTGGGCTGCTGCTCTTCCTCTTCCTTGTTTTAGTTTATTGGCAAAATTGGCTACAAGGCACTGCAATTTGTCGTCCATTGCCAACAGACATTCAAAAAGCATGGTTTCGCCAGAACACACTCTAAAAATATGTAGTTTTGTCGTAGGACACCGAAACGACTATTTTATCATTTTCGGGCTGGAGAGAGAATTTTTTTGGAAAAGACTCGGGTGCCCCTAGCCATCCTGGTGCGATCAAACCCTAAAGCTAAACTCTAAACCCCACGCGTGTCAAGCCTAAAACCTCTGCACTCCTCCCCCAAAGTCCTTCTCCCTCACGGTACTTCTCCCCCAAATTTCTTGCCGTCGCCCACCACCGCCACCATTAGAAATCACCTGGAGCATGTACTACTGAGGGCTCCTCACAATATTTCTCCCCCAAATTTCTCGTCGTCGCCCACTGCCGCCACCATTCAAAATCACCTGGAGCATGGGTCGTTGAGGGCTAACAGAGATGATGTCACTAGAGTCGAAGATGCGGCACCTCAGGAGCACGGACTCCACGTCGAAGTCTGTGCTGCTTTCATGGGTCCCTGATGGATAAGCTTCTTCCTCATGCTCACCCCTTTTACTTCACTTGTTGTGTCGATTTGGTGTTGATTTGGTGTGTATAGTTTAGATCTGGGTTGATATTGTGTTGATTTAGGGCAGTACTCCGATATTGCTATTTTCATTTCATTCTAATGTGCGTAGGATGGATTCGGGATTGGCATGGAGAGTAGCTATTCATGTTAGTTCTTATGTTGAGGTCACTAACGGTAGTAGACAGGAGTACCATGTTAGCCGTGATATTAACTGGGTTGTAGATAGGGATACCAATTGTTTCCTTAACTTACTGAAAGATCCTGACGATGAGGTGCAACATGGAAGCAACCAAACACTTACTGTCACCATTTGGAACAAAAATTGCAGTAGATATACCGAAGTTGCTTCAGACTCAACTTTGCCTGATGCGTTTGACATGTACTGGGACATGAGGAGGCTCCCACTGCTTGTTAGTGTATCTGGTTCCAATGCATGTAGGCAGCCAAGCACTAACAATCTATCTTGTGTCCAGCAGGCCACCTCCTCGCAGAAAACATTGCCATCCGCCCTTGATTTCCCAACATAAGAAAGCACAGCTTGCCAAGACAATGAGCCAGGACTTTTCAAACCTGATGCTGATGTGGACAAATGGGGTGAGGATGACCAAGAAGAGTATGTGGGTGTGGATGATGAGAGGCTTCAGTACAAAGACTTGATGTCAGGTGACGATGCCTTAGACTCTGAGTATGTGCCAGGGTATGATGATGATGATCAAAGTGAGGATGAGTCATCTAATGTGCGTGTAGCTGACATAGAAAACCCTAACATAGACATTGGAGTTACTTTTGAGGATGGTCAATGCTTTAAGAGGTGTATAAGGCAATATGCAGTGCTTAATGAGGTTGAAATTGGAGCTACCTACAGTGAGGCATCCAGGTACAGAGCATATTGTAAGGCCAAGAAGTGCAAGTGGAGGATACATGTGTCAAGGCTTCAGGATGGAAGGACTTGGATGGTAAGCTTTTTGATTTTTATAAACTATCTTGTTTTCATATTATTCATCTTTTGTCATGTTTTCATATCATGTTTTCATGTTTTCCTTTGCAGATTAAGAAGATGTCATACAAGCATCATGTCCAAGCTCTAGCCAAGTAGAGAGGAACTGTATGGCTACCAATGCATGGGTCAGGGATAGGGTTATTGCAAAGTTGAGACAGGATCCTACAATTGGTGCTACAGCTTTGAAGAAGTTTTTAGAGGAGAAATACAAAATCAACGTATTTTATTATGTTGTTTGGGATGGAAGGCAAATGACACTGGATGAGATATTAGGCAAATGGGAGGATAGTTTTGAACATGTTTTCAGTTTCAAGGCAGAATTAGAGAGGAGATGTCCTGACAGCATAGTAGAAATAGGACATGAGCAGGTTGGCAACAAGATGAGGTTCAACAAACAATCACTAGCAAGGGTGCTCCTCCAATCCTCTGTCTAGAGTTCAACAAAATTCCTGGTCCACTAACAAGGAGGTAAATCTTGTAAAGTTCTTACTCATTTGTAGATGTCTATACTGCATTGTAACCTTTTGTTCATCAACAACCAGAGCTGTCCTAGGAGGCTAGGCAAGTGAATCTAAAGAAACAAGGTATGGGAAGGCTAGGCATGGAAAGGAGAAGAATGAAAGCTTTTGTTTAGTACAATGTTATGGACATGTAATCCACTGAGTTCCAATAGCTTTTGTAATTAAAGCTAGTGCATGTACTTCTGGAGTTGAACATGTAGTCTTGAAGTTGAAGTAATTATGTAGTTCTTCTGGACATGTAATCCAGTACTTTTGGTATGGAATATCTCAATGTTTAGTTCATGGTATGTAATATGTCAATGTTCGGGTATGAAATAGGAATATCTCAATGTTCAGTTTATGGTATGGAATTTCTCGATGTTCTGGTATGGAATAGGCATATGTCAATGTTCTGGCATGGTTCTAGTATGGAATGTGCATATCTCAATTTCTGGCATGGAATAGGTACATGCCAATGTTCTAGCGTGGTTCTAGTATGGAATAGGCACATTTTGTAGAGAGCATTCACTGGTTCACTACATCTATCTTTATGTTATTAATCTGACATTCATATACATACGCAGAGAGCATTCACTGGTTGACACAACATATTGTCATTTCATATTGTCAGGAGGCATACATATGTAGAGACTACTTGGAGGCATACATATTGTCATTTCAAGCCAACATATTGTTAGGAGCTCCTGAGAACTTAGCCATTACAAGCCAATATATTGTCAACATAATACATACTGAGTTCCTAATAACTTAGCCATTTTAAGCCACCATATTGTCAAAAAAAAATACATATTGAGCTCCTGAGAACTTCCATTTGAAGGCAACTGAATGGCAACAAAAATACATACTACCATTAACATCTACATTATGTTGTTCCTAACACTAACATCTACATCTACTTGTTAAGAGACACTACCAGGATAGCCACAAGGAGGAAGGCAATCAACCAGTCAACCATCATCAACCTCTCACCCAAGCGATGGTTCTTATTCACCATAGCCACATTGCTGGCCATCCCAAACCTTAGTCTCTTCATCTTACCATACATTCCATTCATGATATTCCTCATCACAGTCAAAACGGGAGGAATTGCAACAATGGCACCCTGCTTGTCGGTCATAAAATTCTTTATTTCTTCCATGATCTCCTGGACCTCACTCACGGCTAACTTCAACTCATGTAGGGTGGCTTCCATGGAGGATGCCGCCGTCGGCAGTTGGGTCATAGCATTATCAGGACTCCCAATGTCAAAATGGAGCAATATATTATCAAGCAAATAGGCTTCACACTTATTTTCCCACATGAAAAATTGCAATGGTTCGGGAGCTACAAATCAACCAAAGTCCAAAACCGAGTGGACATGAAAATGAATCCGTCAAATTCCAAGAAAAATGCATAAACAAATATCAACAAAACACCAAATACTACTCACATTTTCATTCTTGAGGCACTTGAAGAACTTCTTGCCTAGATTGGAGCTCATCTGGGAGGTGTGCTCCACCACCGTCGTCCGGCAAAGGGGGCACTACACCAGGGGGAGTCTACCACTCCATGCGTGCGCATCGGTCCTCACGTGCGCCGAGGAAGACGACCCAGAGAATGAACCACCCACCATGCCTACCGTCGAGCAACACCCAATCACCGTCGTGCCTAGTAGGGTTTTAGAGCGAACATGAGAGAGAGAGAGAGAGAGCGAGATTGGAGAGAGAGAGAGAGAGAGAGAACGAGTCCGAGATGGGCATGATCGGGTCAGGAGCGGCCTAAATGATCCGTCTCAGTCAGGTCCGACAGAAGGGCAAAATAGACAATTTGCGTGCTTCTCTCTCCCCTCCGGCCCAAAAATGATAAAATAGTCGCCTTGATGTCCTACGACAAAATTACACTTTTTAGAATGTGTTATGGAGAAACCATGTTTTTTTGGATGTCTGTTGGCAAAGGGCAATCGACAAATTGCAATGCCCTGTAGTTAATTTTGCCTAGTTTATTTTATTTCTATCTTGTTTTTGCATGCTGTTTGGTTTGGTGGTCTCACACTCTCACTCAACGGTTCAACGCTAGCTGCAGAAGAGCTTGTTTCAGTTGGGTCGGTGACTCGGTGTTCCATGGTTCACGGGTTGAGAAACAGGGAGCGAAAAATTAGCACTTTTCCTCGTGCCAGTAGCACTGTACGATTTGTTTCTATCTTGTTTTTGCATGCTGTTTGGTTTGGTGGTCTCACACTCTCACTCAACGGTTCAACGCTAGCTGCAGAAGAGCTTGTTTCAGTTGGGTCGGTACTCGGTGTTCCATGGTTCACGGGTTGAGAAACAAGGAGCGAAAAATTAGCGCTTTTCCTCGTGCCAGTGGCACTGTACTGTTTGTTTCTATCTTGTTTTTGCATGCTGTTTGGTTTGGTGGTCTCACACTCTCACTCAACGGTTCAACACTAGCTGCAGAAGCGCTTGTTTCAGTTGGGTTGGTGACTCGGTGTTCCATGGTTCACGGGTTGAGAAACAGGGAGCGAAAAATTAGCACTTTTCCTCGTGCCAGTGGCACTGTACAGTTTGTTTCTATCTTGTTTTTGCATGTTATTTGGTTTGGTTGTCTCACACTCTCACTCAACGGTTCAACGCTAGCTGTAGAAGAGCTTGTTTCATTTGGGTTGGTGACTCGGTGTTCCATGGTTCACGGGTTGAGAAACAGGGAGCAAAAAATTAGCGCTTTTCCTCATGCCAGTGGCACTGTACGATTTGTTTCTATCTTGTTTTTGCATGTTGTTTGGTTTGGTGGTCTCACACTCTCACTCAACGGTTCAACACTAGCTGCAGAAGCGCTTGTTTCAGTTGGGTTGGTGACTCGGTGTTCCATGGTTCACGGGTTGAGAAACAGGGAGCGAAAAATTAGCGCTTTTCCTCGTGCCAGTGGCACTGTACGGTTTGTTTCTATCTTGTTTTTGCATGCTGTTTGGTTTGGTGGTCTCACACTCTCACTCAACGGTTCAACGCTAGCTGCAGAAGAGCTTGTTTCAGTTGGGTCGGTGATTCGATGTTCCATGGTTCACGGGTTGAGAAACAGGGAGCGAAAAATTAGCACTTTTCCTCGTGCCAGTGGCACTATACGGTTTGTTTCTATCTTGTTTTTGCATGTTATTTGGTTTGGTGGTCTCACACTCTCACTCAACGGTTCAACGCTAGCTGTAGAAGAGCTTGTTTCATTTGGGTTGGTGACTCGGTGTTCCATGATTCACGGGTTGAGAAACAGGGAGCAAAAAATTAGCGCTTTTTCTCGTGCTAGTGTCACTATACAGGGAAATAAATTTTATGGCACCGGTGCTGCTTGACATCAGGTCACACATAACAATTGTTATGTAACACCTAGAAGTTTGGTTGGTGCCTTTAGGCCTTGTTTGGATCATACGTTTTGTGAAAACCAATTTTCTCAAAACCGTTTTTAGCATCGTTTTAAGAAAACTCTGTTTGGATTGGATAACTAACTCTTGAGATAAGTAAAACTGGTTTCTTGTAAATCCAGTATATTTCGTTTTCCATAAAACGAGGTTTGGTAGTTTTCCACAAAACCAATTTTACATACACCAGCGCCAACAAACCAAATCTTCACTGCGCGCGTATTCCTCCCCCGCGCTAATTCCTTTTCAGAGCCCCACACATTAACACGATGTTTTCAGAGTCCCACATAGGAACAGAAGGCTAGAGATAAATCACATCGGGAGAAGATTTGCCGAACTGAATCACATCAGGAGAACGCGGTCGTCGCCCAGCCGTGCCGCCGCCGCCAGCCGTGATCCTAGACTTCTCTGTCGTGCACTTCGATCTGCCTGCATGTAAGATACCTTCTTGTACATCCAATTCAGAGCGTGCATTGAACCTCAGGCAAGCAATCCATTGCTTTTCATGCTTGTACTTATAGCAGTAAAATGAATCATAGGATTGCACGACACCTTCATAAAATCTAACAACAAAAAACGATCCATTGAGTCATGCATTGAGCACTGCAAGCATTAATTAATTCTTAGTACAGATGCTAGAAGGACTTGAACTTGGACAAAGTTGAATACCACTAGCATACATATACTTCCTTTCGGGGATGTTAATTAACAATGTTGCGTAAAGCATGCTACTTTTTTGGTGCTACTTACAGGATAAAAGAAAACCATAGATTACCTTTGGTAAACTAGAAATCAATTTTGCCTTCTGCCTGGACCCGTTTAGGCTTCACAATTCAGTGGTTCTCTTAGTACTTTCTGCATCAGCAGACTTCTAAAGAAGTTCAACAAGAAGCAACAAATTAGAACCTGAACTTGACCCATAGGTCCCATACATATATATCATAGGGATGGAAAGAAATTACTTCCAACTGATCATGTTCTTCAGTTTCTTTTCAATTAAATCTACACCCTCCAGAACTTTTGTTATGTCATATATCCTCCTCTTTTGTACCTACAGAAATTCATAAAATTACAAGACATCAAGGCACTTCACTCCAGACCTGTAATGTCTCAGCTGGTTTATTTAAATAAAGGGTTCTGTCTTCTGCTCTTTCAAGCAGATTGATAAATTTCTTTGTCAACAGACCTGAAAACAAGAAAATAATTAATAACAAACATGCGGCGTCCTTTCTTTGGGAGAAACATAGCATACTTTACCTAGCGAACCGTCATAGTGGCAGTTGTTTCACTCCATGTTTTCACTCCATTTCAATAACTGCAGTTGTAGATCTTACATTACATGTCAGTCCACCCATGTTGTGTCAAAATTCTCATGCTACATCAAGTAATTTGATATATCTGTTTGTTTAGAGAAATATGGATGACCAAGTGCCAATAAAGGTTAAGAAGGAGAATGCAGAAAAAACATCCATAAAGCGGCACATATGGAAATCTTCTGAGGACAAACTCCTCCTCAATATACTAAAGGATCAAACCTTAAATGGTGGGAAGGAAGGAACAGGCTACACAAAAAAAGCATGGCGTGAAATATTAGATAAGTTCAATGATTGCAGAGTGGACAAGCTTGAATTGCAGCAATTGAAAAATCGTCATAAGTACTTCCGAAGTTGCTATGCTACCATGAGCAAACTTCTAGCACACACAGGGTTTGGTTGGGATGACGATGACAAAATGATCATTATATTATGTGGTTTGAATTTGTTTGGAGGACTACAAATGATGATTATCATTTAATCTTTACAGACTTTTGTTCTGGATTAAAATTTTTGCCATTTGTCAGTGTTCTCTTACTGATATTTTTTGGATGTTTCATCTGTATCTTTAGTGTGGGCAAGCTCTAGCTAGTGTCAATTTCAAATCGGAAGGGGTGGAGAGAGGGGTGAGGAAATCGGGCTCACCTGTGTACATGACGAGGAGGAGGAGGTGGCCCGGATGTCGCCGAAGCTGTGGATCATGGCTGGAGGGACGTGTGGAGCTCATCTAGCTCAGCCATGGCCGAACGGTGGGCGAGGGGGCTGACGGCGAAATCCATGGGCACAAGATCCTATGGAGCTCAGCCCACGTCCATGCGGGAGCTCGATGATGACATCCGTCGGCGGCAGCGACGAATCATATGTGGCATGGAAGGTAGGGGGTCAGGAAATCGGAAGGGGTGGAGAGAGGGGGTGAGGAAATCGGGCTCACCTGTGTACATGACGAGGAGGAGGAGGTGGCCCGGATGTCGCCGAAGCTGTGGATCATGGCTGGAGGGACGTGTGGAGCTCATCTAGCTCAGCCATGACCGGAAGGTGGGCGAGGGGGCTGACGGCGAAATCCATGGGCGCAAGATCCTGTGGAGCTCAGCCCATGTCCACACGGGAGCTCGATGATGACATCCGTCGACGGCAGCGACGAATCATATGTGGTATGGAAGGTAGGGGGTCAGGAAATCGGAAGGGGTGGAGAGAGGGGTGTGAGGAAATCAGGCTCACCTGCGTACATGACGACGATAAGGAGGTGACCCGGATGTCGCCGAAGCTGTTGAGGTTGTGGATCATGGCTGGAGGGAGGTGTGGAGCTCATCTACCTCAGCCATGGCCGGACGGCGGGCGAGCGTGCTGACGACAAAATCCATGGGCACAAGATCCTGTGGAACTCAGCCCACGTCCATGCGGGAGCTCGACGATGAGATCCATCGCCGCTGACGGAGGGCGAGCGGGCGGATGGGAAGGTCCATCACCAGCGGCGACGAATCGGAGTCCTGGGCGAGTTCCGTGAGGGGGCGAGGTAGGAGAAGGGGAAAGTAAGAGAGATAGAGTTTGTAGCAGTAGGCGTACAGAGTCGATGTCGTAATAAGTAAAAAACCATTAATCTACAGTAAATTCATTTTGAAGTATATCTTTAGCCAAACACTAAATTGATGAAAACTTGTTTTAATTTTTCAGATCCAAACAAAGTAATCCATAAATTTATCCTAACAGAATAACAACTAAAATCCAGTTTTAGAAAAAATTCTCCTAAAACTAGTTTTCTTAAAACCCATTTCTTATTCCTGAGATCCAAACAACCACTTAAGTGTATTCAAACTTGGTGCCATGTAGCACAAGTGCTATAAAAAATTCCCACTACGTGGCCCGCAAAAAAAAAACACGGATGGCATGATAGTGATGGAACTTCTCTGGGACCGATTCAAACGTTTGGCTTTTTAACCGTGTTTTGGCAGTTGAAAATAGAACTTTCATAGTAACAATCCTAGGTGTTTCGTCGTGAGGATCTAGTCCTCAACGGTGTGATCAAAAACTGCCAACGGTGTCATAAAAACATGCGTAGCGTGATTATATCGGAGACGTATGATAATATAGAGATAATACCTGTAGAAACTTTGTGATTTTTGTGTAGTTTGTTTTTCGAAACTCAACTATATGGGTAGCTCGACGAGAAAATTTGTGTGTTACATAACCATTGGAATGGAATGTAGGATTGAAGGTGTATTTGCTCGCACGTGTTATAACGGTTTATAAATCGTTACAAATGTGAAGCTGCTATTTACTTTTCAAATTTGGAAAGGTGTTCCACTCATGACAAATGAAATTAGTTACGGAGTGGAACTGGTAACATCTGAGAAACCTTATTTTCATTCTAGAAGAAGCATAAACCTTTTGAGGAAGTGGAGATCGCCCTTTTTGTGTTCCAATGTACGTCAATGCTGCTTCCACCAACATTACTAAACAAATGGAACGCTCTTAACCAGTGGCAGTGGAACACTTGCCGCTGCTTTTTGCACCTATGGATGGGAGCCTTTTTTATTTTTTTTAATCTATTTTTTAAAAAATATCTTAAAGATAGCATCTCCTTAACTTTATTTCTAATTTTAACATCTTTGGTCACGTCATGATCCATGACGTGACCAAAGTGTGCTGTCACGCTACCGACCGCGGCATGACCAAACCTGCCACGATAACCCTCCGAGCCAACACGCATACGTTTTTGGGCTAAGTCATGTCACATCAAGAAGAGTGATGTGATAGCACTCGTTTGTCACGCCGAGGTACATGACGTGACAACGTGTTTTTACCACGTCACGCGTTGTGGCATGGCCAAAGAAGTCAGAATTGGACATAAAGTTAGAAAGAAATTATCTTTAAAATATTTTTTAAAAATAGATTAAATTATATTTAAAAAAAGTTCTATGGATGGAGGTGTTGTTATGTGGAGCTATTTTCAGACAAAAGAAAGTTTGGCGTGTTTAGTAACATTATTATTTAGAAAGACACACATATTTGATGCTGTTGGATCTTACACGACATTCTTGTTTATTTTACAGAGCATGAAGCGTTAGTTAGCATGGCGTCGGCAATAGAAAAAAGTCTCCGTTTGAAATGCGGGATTTATGGGATTTTTTCTTCATATTTCTTGTGGGAGTTTCCTTTGATATTCATAAGTTCGAAATGGTTCCTCGCTGGTTGAACTAGCTATGGGTTGGTTAGGTTGATTAGTATTACTCCGCGTGGGTTACATTGGCAATTATTATGGACGTCCTTCATTTTGAACTCTTCACAGAGGACTAGTACACAGTAGGTCTCCCATATTAATCAGACCATCCTCATATGGGAGGACAAGCTGCTTGTAGGCTCGGAGCATGTAGGCCGTGGCTTGTTTTTTATGCAGGCAGTCCACCTCAACGAACATCCTAAACCAAATTCAGTTTAAATAGTTAACAGTATTGTACAGTTTCAGGTGGAAAACTGAAAGAAGCTTGCTCAGGCCGTACTCCAGCTTGCATGTCGTATTGGTTTATGCTAGTGTAAGCAAGACACAGTAATGTGCAATGATATATATATAGCGAAAAAAATTTATATGTCAATCCTTGATATGTCATTGCAAAGTGATCGCTCACTTACATATCACTACATTCTAAAATATTACCCTTATTTGTCACTTATCGTCAACTCCATTAGATTTTGCTTCAAAAATGCTTAAATTACCCTCATCTTTTTTCTCCTTCAACCCCTTTTGTTGTCCTTTCTTTTTCCCATTCATTCTTCCCCCACCTGATCTCCTCCTTCCCTCCCCTTTGCCACGGCCGCACAAATCCAAGTAGCTCCACGACGGACTAGATACAGAGCAGCGACAACAAGGCGGCGGTAGCGGTGCCATGGGAGGAGGAGCAGGAGGAACCGAGGGGGAGATGAGACCGGTGGCGCGAGGTTGCGGGAGAAGCCGATGTTGGCAAGCGCAAAGGGATGGCGAGGAGGCTGGGGCGGCAGCAGCGCAATGGGAGGAGGAGCAGGAGGAACCGAGAAGGAGGTGGCGGCATTGAGGGTGATGCCAGGGAGACAGCGAGGTCAACGAGGAGGCTAGGGCGGCGGCAGCGCCATGGGAGGAGTTGGAGGAACCGTGGGGGGGGCCAAGGCTGGCCGTGTGAGGTCGCGGCGAAGCCGACGCTGGCAAGCGTGGCGGAGCCGACAAGGTCGGTGAGGAGTAGCCCGGCGGCGGCGGTGGCCTCGTGGAGCAGGCTGACGGTGGCCGCCACCACTCTGTGTCTGTGTGTGTGTGTGTGTGTGTGTGTGTGTGTGTGAGAGAGAGCAGAGAAGAAGGAAGAAGAAGATGATAAGGGCAAAATGATATTTTCACAGCTTGACTGGACAACGATGGCATAAAAGGGTATGGTTTCGAGTTTGAAGTGGTATGGAAGGGAGATGCTTTGCAATGGTAGATCAGAGACTTAGAAACTTTGCAGTGGCATATAAAAAAAATTCCCTTATGTACCACATGATTAGTTTGATCAATCTAGAACGATACAAATATTCCTTCAAACCGGTAAGCTCATAATATAATACCCTATTTTGAGGGTACTTCTCATTTGATACATTCTCTACACTAACTAAAACTATTCCTTCAAAGAACTTAGCTTGTATATTCGGGGTCACATTTCTATTGAGTTGTATGTACCAACCAGTTGATAGAAAAGCTTAAACTAATGAGGAAAAATGGATAATTTATTTATACTTCAACACATCCCCTCATGCGTAGGCTTCTTTAGGCCTAAGACGTCAAATAGAACTGGACTACAATTATTTTTCTTTAATTGCTCCAGTTGGGTCTTAAACTTAAAACCTCTTAACTTTGATACCAAATCAAGTTACATGCACCAACCAATACATCAAAAAGTTTAAGCTGATAAGAAAAGACGAACAATTTACTTATACTTCAATATTGCCGACGATCAAACACTCAACTCACAAGAACATAAAAGTAGATCAGGAAACACAAGATGTAGTCTCAAGCTTTCTCTCAACTTTATTGCTCTTTTGCTCGTAGGCTTGTGTGCACAATGTGCAACCCCTACCCCTCCTTATATAGAGGGAGGTTGGGTGCCTTCATGATAGAATAAACCATATGTCACTAAACTACACTAATGGGCCTCGTGGGCCATCTGTCCCTAATATAGGCATTCGTTTAAGTAAAGTGTCTACACAATCAGACCTTCGTAAATGGGCCGATAAAAAACACTACCATTGGACATTTTTCCAATGCCATGCTTATGCCTCGCTAAAAACTCATTCCAAAACCTAGTGGGAAAAACGGTAAGAAGAAAAAAGTACATAGCTCGCATTTTTGCCATTGCACGTGTCGCCTCATTAAGAATCTTTAGTCGAGAAAACCTATTAGGATAAAACTTAACCAAGGAGAAAGAGTACAACATCTTTTTATCAAAATGATGAACATATATGAAGATCCTGTATCTCCCCTGAAAACAACAACTCCTTGTGTCTTCTCATACAAATATTATGGACATATTTTGCAAAACTTTGCCCTGATAAAGACTTGGTAAATAAATCCACAATATTCCTACTTGTTTGGATTTTCTATATTTCTATATTCCTATTCTCCTACTGCTTATATGGGGTAGAAATACTTTGAGAGTATATGCTTCGTCATATGCGTTTTGACATAGTTATTATTCATTTGTGCAACGCAAGCTGCATTATCCTCATAGAGGATTGTGGGACTCTTTTCTACCGGCCTCTACACCACAAGACTTTTAGATATGATGAATCAGTCTTCTAAACCATATACACTCACGTGTCGTTTCATATAGAGCAATAATATCTGAATGAATTGTCGATGTAGCAACAATCGACTGTTTTACAGATCTCTAAGATATAGTTGTACTTCTGCTTAGAAATACATATCCAGTCTGTGATCTAGCATTACGGGGATCAGAGAGATAGCCATCATCTGTCGGTCAAGAAAATATTTAAGTTCCAAATCCTATGTGTTTGTCGTGTTTTTTCCCATGATCAATGGCTAGCACACACCTTTAACAACATTCATATCACATCTATACACACTTAAATAAAACAGAGTAGTACAATATAATTAAACAACTGAAATTAAATCATACATGACCAAGTTTTACAAGGTACGGACCGACTGGCCAAATGGTTCACATAGCACAAAGTTCGCATCGGAATGAACAATAAAGAGGCATAAAAAACCAACAAGTATACCTCTGCCCATCCATAGGCAACTAACTTGGGTAAACTCTAGGAACCGGCGCTATCGTCGGCAAAACCCAAAGAATAAAAGAATCCGATCGACGGGTCGTCATCCACATCCTCCGAATATGTTCAACAAGCAATCATGAGTACAAAATTGTACTCCGCGACTTTATAGCAAAGATTATTTATAGAGTATGCAAGGCTATGTCAAGAGAGGTGTCTATCTTTCTAAATCCTACCATTTTGCATAAAGCAAGCTTTCACTTGCAATAGTAAGTAGTAGATTGCAATCGGAAGTTGTAAAATATTTGATATTAATAAACTACAATTAATAATAAAGTATAAAAAGCATAATTGAACAAGTGGCTTGCTAAACCGATTGTCTCTAATGGCCTTCGTTTATATAAAGTGTCCACACAATCGGGCTTTCGTAAATGGGCCGGTATTCAACAAATATATTCATACTGCAACACATTCCCTCGCTTCTGTCCGGAATTCGTAAATTTTACTGGAATTCTTCTCACATTCCTATGAGATTTCCGTGTTCCAAAACGTGGCCTAAGGCCTGACCTGAGCAGGTGGTCTCCAGGCCAGGCTGCCAAGTGCATACTTGCACAAGATATCCGATTACCTAGCTACCTACTCCAGATACCACGTGTACCAAACTCCTGAATTAGCCGTAAAATTAAACCCTACACACCGACATTCCAAAACCTTAACCCACAAGCAACCAACTAATCAATTACCATCACGGAGACCGACTAACACGCTCATTAAGTCGCCGGTCCAACCTTAACCCTGATGCCTCAAAAATCATGACCAATTCAGCCACGTGGTCTCTGCCCTGGACGAAACAGACAGCGCGGGACTACTACAGCCAGATCGTAGTCGAGCACTGTTCAAACGTAGTCCGGCCCCTTCCATGTTCCATCAGATCATGTGCACGGTGCACACCGTGCATGTGTCCTGAAACCGTAGCACTTCACGATACATGGCGCTTTGATCGGCAAGGCAAGGCACCCTACTCCGCTCGACGAGCGCACGTACGCGCGCGTCGTGCCGGCCGGGAGAAACGGACAGCCCAACAACCGCCGCGCCCGAGCAAACCCCTAGCAAAATCTCGTCACGTTTCCACGGTGCACGCGCGCGGCCGGGGCGAAATGGCCGAAGCGATCGATGCGCGCGCGTGGGTGTGTGTGGACGCCGTGCGGTGCGGCCTAGCGGTTGGCGCGTCGCTTGGGGCTTCCTGCCTGAAGCGATCGATGCGCGCGCGTGGGTGTGTGCTGACGCGGCGCGGCCTAGCGGTTGGCGCGTCGCTTGGGGGGCTTCCTGGCTGAAGCGGACGTCTCAACCGAAGCGGCGTACTTTTTCCTACTCGTCTGCGTGTGTTATGCATCTTCTCCTGTATGGTCGGAAGAAAAGAAGGGAGATTCTCGACCAAACAAACCATCAGGACGTACGTGCCAATGGAAGAGCCAACGCTCCTCTTGAACGTAGGATCCCCAGAGAAATTAAAGTGAAATATACAGGGGGAACAGTGCAAACGTTTATGGTAGTAACATGAATCATGCATGGATTAACTGGTATCCTTTTTTCAGTTCATGATGACTTCTTTTTTCGAGTGCCCGCTCCTTTTCATAATTTTGAGCATTGTGAAATCCCCAGCTCAGCGTTGAGAGAAAAATCTAACCGTGGCTAGCTTTCTCTTGCTTGCACACCGGGTATCCATCATCTAGTCGTACGCTTATCAGGTCTCAGTAGTAGACGCACATGCACAAAGTACACGACACGAGTGTCGTTGGACTACGGCTCTGCCCAGACCAGGGATTTTCTTACCAGCTGAAAAATCGGGAAAATTGGTTTTACCGGCGAGGATCGGTAGAAATACAAACCAGTCCTGAAATTGGCGGTTTGGATGATTTTTGTCAAAAAAAATCGAATTTATTTGAATTTTGCTCGACTTTGATTTTTTAAATTTAAAATCCATTTTTTTTAAAAAAAAAAGACAAAAAATTCAGCCGAAATTTTTCGATTTTCGGCCTTACCAGCCATCCAGTAAAAAATTCTGGTAAAAGAAACCCTGGCCCAGACATTAAAACGCCACGACACTTTTATTACGATAACAGTCTGCATGTACATCAGTCGAGATTTGCGCCGTAAAAGGTGTTGATGTGGAATTAACGTGCATGTTCATGGAAAGCAATACCAACTTACAAATCAACTCAACTTCCAAATGTGTGAACTCGCCAATGACAGGCATGCATCTGGCAAAATCACAATCATTAATTGCACTATCTTGGCGCTATATTCTCGCTACATCGGATAAATTGTAGATTCTCGAATTAATTTGCTGCATTAGGGCGGCCATGGGGTGGTCCATGACCATGTATGACGCCATCAGATCGAGAGAGAGAGAGAGAGAGCGCGCGCGCGCGCATAACTTTTGGTTTTGGGCCATCGAATCATCGATCGCCGACAATGCTTTGTTTTCCTCTGCGTCTTTCGATCAAGGAAGTGCTCGATCGATTCTGCGACACGTTCGACCGATGATTGTGCTTCATCGCCAAGTGGCCGTGCCGTGACAAAAATAGGCTTATGTTATGTATACTAGTAGTACTAATTAACATAGTTTGGCAGCAGATCTCTGTTTGCGGCTGGGTTTACTTGCTCGCCGGACTGTACGTTTTTACTTCGTCGTCTCCTTGTTGCTGCATGGGTTTCCCAATTCTTTTTCCTGTCTCCTACCAATTTTCTGAGTTAGAAAAACTACAGTTACATAGGTTCAGGTTATATTCTCAGCAATATTTCATCGGCAATGGCGATTTCTATTCCATGTTCGTACCGTCTCTTTATGTACATTTCTAAGGACTGTTTCCGGTCTAGTATTTCATCGACAATGACGCTATTATATTTACTTTTTGTGCGCCTCTTTAAGGATTATAAAATTTCTCTAAAGTATTTCATTATTTCATATCGTCAATAGCATTGCCATATTCAATGTCCAGGACGATAAAATTCACAGCAGTATTTCGACGACACTAGCACTATCATACGAAAATGTTCATATCGCCTTTAATTTTCAGGGCATCTCTCCAAGGATTGTAAAATTTCTGATTAGATTTGACTGACACTGGTGCTATACTGCTATTATATTCAATGTTTATAATGTAAATACATCGCCTTTTAAGGTACTTCTCCAGGACCTGTAAATTTTCTCAGTAGTATTCCAATTCCATGGACACTGGCGCTATCATATTCAATACTCATTTACATCGCCTTCCCCAACCGGCCGAACATGTATGGGCAACTGCCGCCATTACTCTCCTCAGCTGAGGTCATCTCTAATAGTGTATTTATCGTCGTCTCTCAGCTATGTCACGTCTACAAAATCCTACGTAGAGGAGAGAGAGGAGGAGAGAGAGCACATGTCGTCTCTTCCTGAAGAGACTGTCGTGCACACGAAACAATACGTGATACATTAATATACTCTAGTTGACATGACCCGTTTCAAAAAAAATTATAAAATATAAATGTTGGAAAGTGTGCTAGAGACTATCTATTGGAGATGTTGTCTCTAAAGATGATGTAGCATATGTTAGAGACAAGGTTATCTCTAACTATTAGAGATGACCTGAAACGGCCCTGTCGACGATCAAACACTACCTGATTGTCTTCTGTGTTTTGGTTTTTGGGGTTCTATCGGCTCTCGTTTCTGTGTTCTGGTGCATCATCCTTGTCGTCTTGAACCGCTCAATCGATCGGCGGCGCCATAGGAAATAAATTCTCTGAGGCCCAGCCTCCGTGAGGCCCTTCACATCTCACCATCTATGTGTATTGTAGCAATACGAAGGAGGGGGAGATCCAACAGTGCTAAGGAAGAGACTCACAGAAGCCCTCCCTAGAGAATTTATTTCCCGTGTTTGCTGCTCACTTTGGCCCAGTTCTCCATGTACATGTTCTTCACTCATCCCTGTATTACAGCCTCCATTCCCGTTGGCTCAAAGGCACTTTTAGAATTTAGACCCACTTAAGTGATTACAAAACAGCAGTTTTATGGAGTGGTTGATTGATCCAAGGCAACTTAAGGCTTGCACTTTTGATGTGTCTGGTGAGTCAAAAGTCTCAGATCACAATGTGCAATTGTGCATACCCTTTTGGCCTTAAGACTTGACATGGTACTTTCGCTTAAAAAGAGGGGGAAAAGTAATTCATGGCTCGTGCGCCGTGCCTAACAGTGTGCTCTAGTGGAGTTTAAAGTTTCTCATCTCACGTGCTTGGAGTATAAAGTTTCTCATCTCACGTGCTTCTTTTGAACAGCTGGTACTCAAAGATTTTGTATATGAAATCAAACCAAAAAATAACTAAAATTTGGAATAAAAATATAATAAAATTAGAAATTTGATTTCAACAAGAATTTGAAAGTAAAATCCCTAAACAACTGTAATTTGGAATAAACATTAAGGAAAATTTAGCAATTGGATTCGGATACGAATTCCAACAATGTTGTGCTGCTCACCTTAGTTGTTCAACGAGGATAATGTTGTGCTGCTCACCTAAACCATTGAATAGAAAGTCCAGTGTTGTAGGAGCCAAGGGCCATGATGACAAGTGATGATCATCGGCGTTATTGAAGAATTTAATAGCCAAAGAAACTCGATGACGTGGAAGCCTAGTAGAGAGGACATGAAGCTTCGCATTGAAGATGAGCTATGGACGATATAGGGCCATGGGATAGCTAGGAGAATGTCATCACTGGTGAGGGGCACGTTGTCGCCGATGATGGAAAAATATTCTCCATATCGTCAGACAACGACTAAAGTAGACATACTACATTAGTGAAGATGGGAGGTCGCCACGGTTAGTGAGGAAGTCACAACGTTGAGTTAGCCAACGTCGAAGAAGAGCAACGACTAACACAAGATAAGAGAACGTTGAGCATTTATAACATCATGCATGTGTATGTATATGCATGCATCCATATGAATAGAAGTACAGACGTACAAAGGCAGAGGAGCAAAAAGCTTAGAGTAGAAATGACGCAGCCATAGGGAATATGCTTGGAATCATCGGAGAGAGCGTGACACGTGTCCCCAGCTAGAATCGGCGACGGTTGTATGTATATGCGCGTTGATATCGCAATGGTTAGTATTAAACAATAATTAGAGAAAAGTAGGAGATAACTATGTGGTAAAGTATTGTATTGGAAGGGGTAGCAACTGAGAGGGATCAATCAATATTTGTGCTTATTGTTGGAGGTTGAATAAAAAAACTATGACAGCGAGAAGAGATAGAAGTCACACGGTTTGGTGGGCTAGCCGGCGTATGAGGGAAAATAAGTTCAATATAGGTCACCCATGGTGTATCGGTTTATGTGTGAGCATAATACTCTAATATATTATGTCATATAAACTAATAAGATAATTTGCTGCACACATAATTAATGTATTGCTTGAGATTAAATAGAGGTATATGTGCATGCATACAATTTGAAAATAATAATCAATAGAGTAAGAAAATGGGCATGTAACTACATGATCTATGCATGATGAACGATGATTAATTTCTAAGAATCTTGATAACTTATTATGCTCAATGATTTTTTTCATCAAAGCACATACTTCAATTATATTTCTCAAGTTGTAATTTCTTTCAAGCTTCTATTATCGTTTTTAATGTTTATATATCTTCAAAGTCTAAATAACCTACAAGATACGTAAATATATTTTGAAACAAATTTACCTGCGCAAATGCGTGGGCACCCGCTCTAGTTCGCACAAATTTGGGAGTAAGTGCTCGTATTCTTAATTATTTGTTGTCGGTGTTGCAGGAACATGATAAAATGCCGCGCGCCTTCACGATTCGATTCCCATTTTTTATCTTTCAACTCTTGACACCGTTGTTCTTTCAGCCCATGTATATATCCAGTATGGAACAGATAATAAAATGGGTAGCGTTCTTATGCTGGGAATCGTCTGATCTCTTGTTTTATCCTCCTAACCTGTCGCTGTTGTGGCATCGGCAGATGGAACGTAGCAATCAATCTCAGCCTCAGGCAATTGTGCATCCGTCCACGACTGCGAGGAATTATTCGGCGTGCATGACATGACAAATGTTATGAAGAGAATCAAGTGGCGTTCCAGAAGGACATGTATATGTACATCAAACTTTAGCATTCCCGCAAGGGAGATTTATCTCATGCAGTTACGCCATTTACACGTTGGTATGATCCTGACTAACGCCATGCTAACGCCAAGTACAGCTCCTGAAAATTAAGATAGGTTATTGCAGTAACAAAATACCGGATTTGCTCTGGTGTACGGTGGCTGTTAGGATTTTGTGCACATGGTGTATTGTCACCCATCTTGGTTTGTGCACTTGTGCATTTCAGGAAAATCTCAACAAAAAAAAAAACTCTTAGATGTAAAACATCCTATAGTATGTGCACTTGCAAAAAAAATATACGAAAATATGACATTTGTGCACTATACAAAAAGTATAGGTTTGTTTTTGCATAGTGCACAATTGGCCATATTTTTTTCCAATTTTTTTAATAGAACATATTCTAGCATTCTCAACATATATGAAATTTTCAGATATTTTTGAAATGCACTGAAAGCCCACTGTACAGTCCGAGGGACGTAGGGAGCCTAACCGTATAATGAATGGATCATGACGGCCCATTCGTTTCTGGCCTAACTCTGGCCCATACGAAGGCCCAATGACAGCTAGGCCCCACTGTACCGATCTACGCCGTTGATCTGGCGATCGGTTGATCCGAGGATACTGTTTTCCACCACTGACAGGTCGGGCTCGGGAGTCGGGACGTTAGACGGTCCGAGATCGAATCCCTCCCCACGGTCTGGGTAAATCCACGCCGTCTATGCTCGTACGGTTGAATCGGGGAATTGCTGAGGTCGCCTGCCACTGACAGCTCAACCCCACCTCCACTGTCGAATTCATTCGTCGACACCTTCCGGCGTCTGCCATGGCGCGGTCGCACATTATCTTTTTTCCAGTAACCTAGTACAATACATAGACGTCCATACATACGTATACCGTCACACGTACGCACTCACACACCGATATCTACGGAAAACTGGATGAGCGAAGCTTTGACGAAGAAATAACGAAGTCACCACCAGCACCTCGCTTGCGACAGCCTCGCCGCCGCCGCCGTCCTCGCTTCAAATAATTTGCACTGCCTTGCCACAAGCCGGTTGTTACCCCCTCCTTCTGCGTCTTAGCCCTAAGCTTTGTATCTTAACCCCTAGTCTCTCTCCGCAGTGTTGAAGTATAAGTAAATTGTCCGTTTTTCCGTATCAACTGAAGTTTTTGGGTGAATTGGTTGGTACATGCCACTCAATATAGCATCAGAGCCAAGATGCTGTGAGTTCAAAACCCAGTTGGTGTAATTAAAAAATAATAATTGCAGCCTACTTTTATTTCACGTCTTAGATCTGAAGGAATCTACACGTAGAGGGGTGTTGAAGTATAAATGAACTATCTGTCTTTCATCAGTTTAAGCTTTTAGATGAATTAATTGTTGCATGTCACTCAATACCCAGGTCAAGCATAAGATGCCGCTTTACGCGCGGGTCCGGGAGCTGGATCCGTCGCGGCGGAGTCCGAGCTCAAATAGTCAGGTCGGCTATTCCAAAAGTTTGGAAATTGCTTTGTTCTTGAGCTATTGCACGGCCGCTAAATTTTGCCTTCTTGCAGGCGCCAACATGACTCTCAGCGGGCAGCAGCAGAAGCACCATCCGAAGATTTTGCGCCGTGCAATCCTGCTTCTTCATTAGGTTTTGCTCTATTTCTTATGCTGATTTATTCTTGATTGTTTAGATTCAGTAGAGTTTGAGAGTAGTAATAGTTAGGGGCCTGGTTGGCAGTTGCCACCTTTGGGATTTCTGTTTCCTGGGAGAAAAAACAGCTTCCCGTAGAGCCTTAAACTAGTCGAATTCCCAAAATCATGAGATCGGTCAGCATTTCAAACAGGATTCTTCAGATATCTTGAATTTTAGATTTCAAACATTAATATTTAATACAATTTAACCCTTCTTTAGGAGCTATTAAAACCAGGATTTAGCATAGCATAGCATTTGAACGAAATTAACTAATCCACACACAGACATTGGTCCCTCAACTGGAAGATGCTTGGAAAAGTGAAATTTTCATCATTCTTTTTCATATAACAGAGCAGAGCCTGAGGGCTCGTAGATTCCAGCGCCCCCGTCGCCGGCGGGCAAGTGGCGCCCATCTGAGAAGGTACCAACTATGCTCTAGTTATGAAGGTGTAACATCCCAATTTTAGACTTGTGTTTCAAATGTAGAAAATGAGTAGAAATTAAAACTTTTTCTTACATCTTGTATTTCCTGTTTGTACTGAACAGTTTTTGTACAAGAAGTTATGGAAATACAAAGTCACAAATCTTTGATCCAAATCTTGATCCTTAAAAAACATTCTTGTTCCATCTTGTGATAATCTCCTGAAAATATTTTTCCTAAATTCTTGGGTTGGCTTGGGGCTCCTCTGAAAAATTCCACAATTTTTAGAATTTGTTTGAGTGCTGTTGGAGGAAAGTCAACCCAATTCAAAATCTGGTCAAACCTTGGACCAGCACCTTGGTAAATTTTTGGAGGAAAATCCACAGCACTAAAACCTCTGAAAATTTTATTCAAGGTCAATCCTTTAGCTGGCAAACTCCTGTAAAATCTCAAGATTTTTGAAGTTGTTTTGCTAGTTCAAACAATTCTCAGTGCAGCCCTTCCAAAACCAAAAATAAAGTTACGTTCGAGTGGGCTCGAGGCCCAAGTCCGACCACCAATTGACTCGCTCGAGTCAAGTCACGAGCCGCACCCGAGCTTGATCCTGGTCCTCCGTGGGTGAGCCGTTGGATTTAAAATCCAACACTCACAAACCACCCCGCCATCTCTTCTGTTCTTCTTCTTCCTCCTCTCATCGTGCAGCGGCGCAGCGAGGCGAGTGAGCAATGCAGGCCTCCGTCGCATCGTGGGGCCCGTCAACGGCTCTGAACCTCGCTTTTGCCCATGTCAGGAGCAGCGCTGACCTTACCTGCTCTTCCCTCATTTTCTCGCGCGACAGTCGCTTTAGGTCACCGTCATTAGAGCTCGTCCTCGTGCTCGGGACCTTCAGTACTTGAGCACCCCTTAGCCTTCCTCGAGTCTCCTTCGCTCTCACAACCTCCTACCCCAGCTCACCTGCTGTGGAACTCGAAACCCAGAAACACCAAACCACCATTTTGGTACGTGGAGCTCTGCTTTGGTGTTTTAGCGCTCCAGTGGTTCTTATTCGATTCTTCTTGTGCCACCCCGAACTCCTTACTGTTCGAATCTTTTCCCCTAACTTAATTTTGGGGTTCATTTCACAGGAACCATTCGATTTTTAGTTGGGCATTTCGGTCGAAAAGGAGACTCCGTCGTCCCCATCTCCGGTGAGGTTCCTCCACTCGATTCCCTGGTTCTGGAGCCTCCTTAGGTCATCGCGAAGTGTTCCTCATCACCCTTTCTATCTATGTTTGCTCGAGAGGCATTGCCGCAGATTATCTTCCTCATCTCATTGCGGTCTCCGCCGCTGGACCTCCTCCGAGCTCCTCTGGACCTCATCTTGGCTCTGGTAAGTTCGTTCTAGCCTCCTAGAGCTCGAGCGCTTGTCGAGTTAGGTCGTGTCGAGCCTTTTCTTGTTTTCGGTTTTTGGCGGTCTCCGCCCTCTCGGCTCGCTCGGCGTTCTAGGCTCGCGCCGTCAAGATGCCTCCGTTAGATTCGCAATAGTATTGCGCTCGTTTTGGTACCTCCGATTAGCTCCGCGCGTGGCGTGGTCGCGTCGGCGTCTTGCGGACAAACCGCGGTGCTCGTCCCTTGTCGGATTTTCGACAAGTCTTAGGACCTCCTCGAGTTCATCGTGGCCGCTCACGACCTCTCCAAGATTAGATCTGGGCCTTAGGTTCTTTTCCGAAAAATCTTAAGCCTCTGGACCTCCCCTAGTTTAATCTCGGTAGTTAATACCACCCCAAGTCGATCTCACATGCAGTGAGGGTTTTCAGTGTAAATTCCTAAGTCCCAAGACCTCCTAGAGCGTTCTCCTGGTTAAAAGATCTCCTAGGATTAGCTCTTAGCCATTAGATCTGGTCGCGAAAACTCTTAGTGCCGGGACCTCCCTAGGGTTGATCCTAACCGTCTAGGACCACCCCGGTTAAATCCTAGCCGCTAAGACCACTCCTGCGCAAAAGGACCTCCTCTTGGTCATTTTGCCAAAACCACCCCTGGACCTCCACCAAGGTCCTCTTTGCAAAAGACCTCCCTCGGTCATTTTGCAAAGACCACCTCGGTCCTCTTTGTAAAAGCCACCTGGCCTTTTACAAAGAAAACCCCTTCAGGACCTCTTAGGCTCAATCTAGCCGTTCACGACCTCCCGAGTTAGATCGGCGTTAGATCTCCTTTGCAAAATCCTTAGTCTCTGGACCTCCTCCGTGGCGTCTGGACCGTTCGAGGACCTCCTAGGCCTTATCTGAGCCGTCCAGATCTCCTCCCGTTAAAACCCTGTCACTTAGGACCTCCCCGAGTAGATCTTGGCCGTCCAAGACCTCCTCGGTTGAATCCCAGCCGATCAGGACCTCCCTCGTTTGATCTTGATCGCCCAGGACCTCCCTCACTTGATCGTGTCCGTTAAAGACCTCCCTCTGGAGATCTAGACCGTTGAAGACCTCCTCCGTGAGATCTTAGCCGTCCAGACCTCCCTCCGTAGGTTTACCCTTAGGACCTCCCCTAGTGCTCGGGACCGCCAGATCTTGATCTGACGGTCACGACCTCCGTTAGGCGCGAGGACCTCCTTTGCGTGCGCTGTGCATGCACTGGTCGTGATCGTTGGATCCAATCTCGACGGTCCGGACCTCCCAAGTGCGGGAGGAGGTCTTCCGTCTGCTGTGCGAGTGCAGTGGCCTGCGATGCAAGATCAACGACCACGACCTCTCCTTTTCCTTCGAGTTCATCCGGACCTCCCAGAGCTCAATTTTCTAAGTATTTTAATGTTTCAAATTTCAAAAGTGTTTATCTTTGTCATTTTAGCTCCTTTTTGAGTAATTCCAGTTGTTGTAGCTCTGTTAGAGTAAGGACTTTAATCTGAGAATGGATTTAGGCACTGTTATGAAGTAGAAAATGATAGAAACTGCAAGAACTTGTTTAATATGAAATGGTTGTTTAGAAATTCATTGAAAACTTGTAAAATACATAACTTTCTCTCTGTAATTGCAAACTGAGCAAACTCAACTTGGTAAAATTTATCTGTAGGCGGGCTTTAATATGAACTAGGCTTTGTCCTTATTTATGCTCCAGAAAAGTGGTATATGCTAGTTTTAGAACTTAAAAAAATCATAACTAATTCATTTCAACTCCTAATTGTGCAAACTCAGTTTTGCTGTTGTTAGGATAACCATATCTACCTACCATAAAAATTTCAAGTTCCAGATAATTCTAAAAATTTTCACCATGAACAGTAACCGAAATTAATTTGATTTGGATTTTGCAGGCTGAGAGAAATTGTTTAGGGAATAACTTTTTCATGCTAAGTCCAAATGAAATGATTCTTGTTTCTAAAATTGTCTAAAATCAACATCTAACTGCTGTAGAAATTTCATGGGATTTGGATGTTCTTTGCTGTTGAGTTCCTTTTGGTGTTCTTCGTTCTTATCGGTTTTTATCGCCTTTTCGCGTTAGGTTCCGAAGAATTTATTGAACACGAGCACTCCCTCTGCAGCAAGACCAATCCCAGCAAGGCAAGCGGTTTGATCATGTTAATCCCAGTATTTTAAGTATTTATGTTGATTACAACTTCTATGTATGCATTGCTACTTTGTGTTAAACTATTGTCGTTAGTTGGCCTAGTAGATGCATTTCCTTAGCAAATGATTATCCTCTACTACCGTGAGCCTAGGTTATTCTTTGTGATTTAGAGTTCGTGGATGAGCTCTTGTCACTTAGTAGTTTCTGAATTAATTGCTTAGCCATGCTTAGCCGGTAGAAATGGCGGTTATCGACTTGTCGATAACCTTGATCATATAAAACTTATTATGATTTATGATTTCCACCTTGTGCCATGTCTACTTATGAAAACTAAAACTGAAAAGCAAAATGATTTAGACTTGGGCACAATGGTAAGATGGTGTGATTTTCGGTGTGGCTGGAATGGTGCGAGTCAATTAAGGACCGAACATCTTGTGGGTACTGTTATCCGAGCAAATTTGTGCGTGCTAACCACAATAGAGGTATGGGACCTCTCTTGACTTAGTACTTTGGCGTGTATTGGCTTGGTCGCAGGAGTCGCGGGAGGGATGGTGTTGGGAGCATTGTAGTGTCAGAAAGACTTCACCGTGATGGGATTTGTTGTCTTCGACTTGCAATGTAAGCGTATGGGTTTCTATCCATACGAGCAGCTCGTAGTCAATGCACAATATTGGAAAGCGTCTCGTAGGACTTAGCCGTGCCGGCATACCTTCGGAAGTGTGCTTTGTGGCTTAAAGCGATGCGAAGTGTGGGTACATTGGTACACCTGCAGGGTTAAAACTATTCGAATAGCCTCGTCTAGGTTATGGACACGCTTGGGTAAGCTTTCAAGAGTTAGACTACAACCTTTTTAATTAAAACTTGATGGGTGGTACGAATCAGGGATTCGTGCTATGTTGTGGTGGCTATTGGGATAGTCACTTCTAGGTGGTTGCTTGTATTTATCATTATTTTTGCTGTTACTTTCAACATTAAAATTGGTTTGTAAACTTGCTTTTAAATGTATTACGTTATTGCAAATAAAGTTGGCTTTGTGCAAAATGAGACATACAACCTCCACCTAAATAAGCTTGCATGTAGTTTATGAATAGGTGCATTATTCCACACGTCGATCTTGCAGTACCTTTGTGTACTCGGTTATCTTGCTTAAATGTAATTGTTGCGAGAGGAAGAAGGTGAGCTTGGGGGCCTCATACGTGAGTTGTCTGTGGTAGCTTGCAGGCGTCTAGCTTAGCGGCCCTGGTCGGTTGCCTTGTGGGTGGTGTGGCTAACTGGTCGACTTTTGTTCTAGCCATCTTATGGCACCTTTGCTTCATTGTTATTCCCTGTATATTGTTCTATTTGGCGGTCGGCTCTTTTGTAATAACTTTACTTTATGTATGTCATTGTTGAACTTAGTGATGTATGGTGTATGGAAATGATGTGTGATTTTGTGATGATGTGCATATGCTGCAGTGCAGGAAGCATATGTCCATCGAAACTTAGAATATTTAATTAGTAATGCTAGAACCATTTGGAGGTTAAGTGTTACTAGTTAAATATTCCGGGTCCTCACAAAAGGCGCAGATGGGAGATCCGGGCGCGCATGGGTCAGCGGATGTGGAATCAAGGCTGGCGGTTGAAGCCGGCGTCAAAGGTGTTGTCGACACCGGCGAGGTCTTTGTTCCGTTTTCGTAGGTTCATTGTGTAGTTAGTGCTGCGATTGGATCAAGATTTTGGCAGCTGCAAGAGGGAGACACTTTCGATGAGGAGGATATCATCTTGGCGGAAGTGGCAGTAGAAGCGAAAGAAGTTCGGCCGACCGACCTTTCTGTAGATGTTTCGAAATTCTCTCAAGGTAATGGAGCTCAATCTCTCATCCCATCCAGTTCTTCGCAGGTTAGAGCTAGGGGGGCGCTGGCCAAAGGTCTTCACCGAAAATTTCAAAGGATTTGTTTTATGGTGACGCCATTGCTGTGGGATACTCTCCTGCGGAGCTTCACATGGTGGGGATTTCGCCGGACCGAATCAAACAAAAAGTTATTGTTGGACGGCCATGGCAAGGACCTATACCACCTCCCCGCATGTCGCCCTTGCCCTATACCACCTCCCCGCATGTCGCCTCCGATGACGATGGGCGACGCCTTTGATCGAGCTCACCGGATCCATCTGACCTGCTGGGATAATGGTGTGGTAGTTTCGCTGGCACTACTGGGTCCGGTAGTTTCGACGGATATGTTGCACATTCAAAACCCAATGGCTTTGCTTCCCTTTCAAATTTCGGATGGTGCGGCAATTACGCCGGAATTACAGCCCATTCAAAACAATGTTATTTCTGATGTCAATGGACCAAGCTTGACAGGGGCTTTGTTGTCTTGTATCAATTCGGATCAGGCCCACAAGAAGGGCTTGCCTTGGGTTCGCAAGTTTTTTAGCGTAGCTGGTGCAAGACTTGGCCAAACCCTAAGTTTAATACCGGCGGTTGGTCTAGGACGGTGAATGGCAACTGTCGCACGTTCGCTGAAGTGCTTTGTCCTCGTAAGATCATGGACTTCGAACGGGGGCAGGCTGGCAGTCAGAGGAAAGAGAATGTTCCCTTTGTTGGCTTAGGCTGTGGCCTTGGACCGGGCAATGGAGGTGCTGCCCCTGTTTTCGGTGGAGCTAGAAGCCAAGTTGAGGGCGGTGGGAAGTTCTCGAGCTACAGTGGTGGATAGCTCTCTGCCAATGGTGCTGTTGTCCTAGGCAACGAACGTGCTTTCCCTATCATCGGCGTCTTTGGCGAGCGGCCGTCTTCCTGTCATCGGTGGTGTTAGCGGCGGTCGCCTTGGTGTCTTGGCGACCGGTGTGAGTAGTGGGCTTGGAGGTGGACAATTCTCGGTCAATGGTGGTGCGGGCGGTTAGGCTGTTGGGCTTGGCGGTGCTATCGGTGCGAAGGGAGGAGCCCTAGTCTTTGGAGGAAACAAACCAATCTATCAACATGGTTGTGGGAGGTTCGAAGATGGCAACTTTAGAGGTCGTGGAGGTGGTCAGATCGGTGGGGGAAATCATTCTCAAGTCAACACTGGTTTCGCAGGTACAGTTTCAACCATAATTTGCTTTCAGTGTAAAGGGAAAGTGATGAGGATATCCCTAACTTGGATACAACCACACCTACACACACAACTAATCCACAACCAGTGTTACAAGGACCAATTACTCGAGCTCGTGCTCGCCAACTTAATCACCAAGTGAATTCGTTCATAGGTTTATATATTACTGAGAATAGACCGCTACCTAATGCAAGTAATTTAATTGTGCTTAGGAACATGGGAAAGGATCAAGGCGAGGTATGTGGAGTCATAGACAAGCATAGTAGGCATAATAGAGGTCATCACGTCACTTTGGGTCCGAGCCAAGCAAGAGTTCGAGTTGGGCTCGTTCTGGATTCGAGTTCGGACTACTGCGACAGCACTAAGTTCAAACGGCCATAACTTCTTCATACGGACTCTGTTTGGGACGTTCTTGGACTTCATTGAAAGCTTATCAAGTCTACTTTCCAATGGATCCAACCTCAGCTTCAAAT
This sequence comes from Ampelocalamus luodianensis, assembly GCA_036346255.1. NCBI lineage: Eukaryota > Viridiplantae > Streptophyta > Magnoliopsida > Poales > Poaceae > Ampelocalamus > Ampelocalamus luodianensis. Next base: position 46,821,660 of record CM070633.1, read on the forward strand.
TTTAGCCGAGCCAGCCACAATCAAGAAAACAATCTATGTCTATTTTTTAGCCCGAGTCAAAAGGGTGCTGCTTCACCTACTCACCTCCTCTTGGGCCCATGGACCTTGTAACCCTAGGGGCGTGCATCCACTTCCCTGGCTGCCACCCCTGGTCATCTTCTCATATAGGAGCCGCCACCTCCCTTTGGTAAAACTTGGATTTCGTTGAATTTAGGTTTAGCCATTGTGCAAACTTCTTTTCTTCAGTTATGTCAGACGACCATCTGTCAAGACAACCTTCGGGATCCCACATTTGTTTTTCAATACCATCTATACTATAATTCCTATTTACAATATCAGATTGCCTATATTTTATTCTTGCTAGTTCTTCGATTGCTTGCAGGAATTGAACCTCGTGTTCAGGTTAATCGCGCTTCCAGCACGGACAATAACATCTCGGAGTTGGTTCAATGATTGCTAAGGCGCAAGCGTCGTCGTACGGTTGTAGTCGGATGTGAGAGTCACCTCCACCAAAATCAATATTTACCAATCTCATCGAAAGATCGGGCACCCCGTCTCCATCAGAAGGGGCATGGAATTGCCAATTGCAAAGCAATTTTAATAAGTGATATTTGTGAGGGTACCGACCATTTGGCCAATAAATGTCCATTGTCATTGCTGCCAAGACCTATTGCTAATCTGTGTGGGTTCGGTGCTGATGGGTTGGGATTCTATCATATCCCAACAGCCAGGACAAAGAAGTTGAAGAAAGAGAATAATACGACGGGCTGATTCGGATCACAGGTGATCAACTGTCTGAAGATCTACTGATTACTGAGCTGAAAAGGTTAATTCCTATGAACTAGCAACCAAAGGTGGAGATTCATGGGGAAAATACGTTTTTGGTTCATTTTCCAACTAGGCTTGATATGCTTCGAATGGTGGCTATTGGTGACGTGCATGTGAAGGACCATAAGGTGGTATTCCAAATCGTGGAATGGAATCAGAAACCCACGCCCAAGTATCAGTTACAGAAGGTTTGGGTTTAGGTCCTAGGAGTGCCTTATGAAGTTCAAGACTTTTTAAGCCTTTGTGCTATAGGGTATATCATTAGCATTGCAATGAGAGTGGACATGGAAAATGTATGCAAAAATGATTTGGTTTATATGCTGGTGGGAGTGTTGGACATAGAGGCCATGCCTTCTAGTGTAGAGATTGTGGTTGGTGAATATGTATATGATATTTTTTTCAAAGTCGAAGATGCTGTGGTGGATGCGTTTGACGAAAACCTTGATAGGACTGAGGATCATGAGGGGGAGGACAAATCTGGCAGGGGCAAAGATGTCGAGATGGAAGATAGAGATGCTAAGATACTGAAGAATAATTCGGATATTAAATCTCATGCTCCTGAGAACCACAAGGGCCAGTCTACTCTAATTAATAAGGGGAATACCTTGGAGCTCTTGGCATCGGATACCATATGGGTTACTCCGAGGACGGTCAGCAAGGAGTTGGAGCTTGTTGATCGAGGGGATGGTGCATCCCTCTTGAATGTCCAGGGGCAAAGTTTGGTGGCTGTAGGTGCATTACAGGCTGCCAAAAGTGGTTTGTCCTTAGCTCAGAAAGGTGATGCAAAAGCTAGGTCGGGAGATTGCTTTATCGAGGAAGCTTGTTTGGTGGTCCAAGATGAGCCGGTTGGTTCGATAGTACTTGGTGTCTTCGCTGAAGAGTCAAGTAATCCTGCAGCCGAGAAAGCTCTTCCCTCTGTCACGGCAAGCCAACCAGCAAACTCTTCCTTTCCATCCGATGCCTCAATAGCTCCTCCTACTTTCTCAGGGTCGGGTATAGGCGTGATCGCAGAAGGCTCAGCTGCAGTGGCGGCTTCTGTGATGATCCCTCGGTTGGCAGTTTCTATCGCTAACAGAGGGGTGGAAGTGGAGGACTCAATGATTATCAAGTCTACTACATTAAATAGCACGGTAGTCACTCGACGTTCGGATGAACTGGTGGAGCCTAGGCAGAGTGCTCGCATCAAGATGCAAAATTCCGGTGATGAAGATTCGGTTCAGAAGGTTGCGCGACGGGCTAGAGTTCGTAATCTCGAACTTCACCCAAGTAAGTTTGGGAATAAATTTTCATTTCTATCTTTTTCTAATAAGCAAGTTATTGAAAAAGTTGCTAGCATTGGCATTTCTTTAGGAAATGACAATGCTAAGGTTGCTAGTTCTATTAAAATTATTAAGGATCTTGAATTAGGACGTCTAAAAAATAATGGAACAGTAAATGTTGAGGAGTTGGCGGATGAGAATATGGATTGCAACGATATCTCAGCCCTTAATCATTTTTGTAATGATTTAGATTATGATTTGCTAGAGGATGACCAATCTAATTTTACTTTGGTAGCAAGTAAAAAGAGGTCAAAAGGAAAAAATTCTCATAATAGGCCAATCAAATTAAAGTTCAAATGAAAGGTTTTTTTTGGAATAGCAGAGGTGTGGGAGACTTGGCTAAACATCGCTACATTTGTGAAGTGGTTAAGAAGCAGCATTTAGATTTTGTGGCCATCCTTGAAACTGCCAAACTGGTAAAAAAAGACTTTTCTGTGTCTAATCTTAATCATCTCTGTGGTGGACGGGATTTTTTGTTGCATTGTTTTCCGCCACAAGGTCGGTCCGTGGGCATTCTTTTAGGGTGGATCCTCAAGTTTTCGATATTGATTCTATTGATGCTTGTGATTTTTATGTAAAGTTTCACCTAAAAAATAGAGATGATGACTTTCAATGGATTCTTGTGGCTGTTTACCATGCAGCTCAAACCCAATTCAAAGAGAAATTCCTTAATGAACCTATTCATGCTTGTAGGAAAGAATCACTTTCTATTTTTATTGGGGGTGATTTTAATATTATTAGGCATGCAGGTGAAAAAAAACAAGGATAACTTCGAGTATAGATGATATTTTTTTGTTTAATGCTGTGATTAATAATTTGGATTTGAGGGAAATAGATTTATTTGGAAGACATTTTACTTGGGCCAGTTCGTTACATAATCCAACCTTTGAAAAGCTGGATAGAGTTTTTAATGAGCATAGACTGGGAGCATAAATTTCCATTGATCAAAGTTAATGCTCTTGAAAGGCCTTTATCTCATCACACGCCGTTGCTTCTAAATACACGAGTGGCTTCTTTTAGAGGGAGTCAGCCTTTTATTTAAATTTGAATTAGGCTGGTTCTGTAGGGAAGGGTTTAGGGAAATGATGGCGCTGATGTGTGGAAAAAGGAGATTAGAGGTCAGTCTGCCTTACAAGTTTGGCAATGTAAGGTTAGATGTCTTAGACAATATCTTTGAGGTTGGGCTAAAAATAGCAGTGGGACTTATAAAAAAGGAAAAGATAGAACTCAACTTGATAATTGATAAGCTAGATAAAAAAGCTGGAGCTTTGGAGATTGTCTGATGAAGACCTTTCTCTTAAAAAATTTACTAATGAGAGATTGGTTCATCTGTTAAGAGAAGAAAAAATTAAATGGTACCAAAGGTTCAAAACGAAATTTCTTTTGGAAGGAGATAGAGATACACGTTATTATCATTTGATTGTGAATGGTAAGTATAGAAGACAAAGAATTTTTCAGCTCGAACAAGAGGAGGAGATAATTCGGGGTGATGTACAACTAAAAACGTATATCACCAACTATTATAAAGATCTGTTTGGACCATCCGATGTTAATCATTTATCTATGATTGATTATTTTAGAAATGATATATGTAACATCCCAAAATTTTGGTTTGTTTTGAAGTTTTAAAAATAAAAATAATCATTTGGATTTTCTGTTAAAGTTAAAGCTTAATTGAGATTTTCAGAGATAAAAAACAATTCAATATGAATAATCTCAACATCAACTATTATCAAAATTATTTTATTTGGATTCTATGTGCTTGGATATATTTTCTAGAATTTTTCTAAGTGTATTTGCTATTTTTTATTTGCTATTTGAATTTTTAATGTTTTCTAAAAAGGAAAACCAATTAAAATCTCGAAAAACCCTTTTGGGCCGAAACCCAAAACTCAGCCCATTCTTCTTTTTCACGTGCGTGCCCGCTCAGCCTGCATTGTCGTTCGGCCAGTCCAAACGTGCATGTCCAATCATGCCCGCCTCTCTCTCTTGCTTCAGTGTGGGCCCTGCATGTCAGTCTCTTTTCCTCATTTCTCCACGCTTCGCACCGAACCTCTGTCGCTTCATTGTCCCTAACCCGGATTCTTCTCTTTCCTTCGCCGCACCGCCGCCGTCTCCGATTGGGACTCTGCCCCCCGAGGCTATTTAAAGCCTGGGGATCCTCGCCTTTCGCATCCCAAGACGCATTGTCCTCGAAACCCTAATCACCAGTGCTCAAGTCGTCGCCAGGAGCCCTAACCGCTGTCTTCGTCTTCAGCACCAGCCGAATCACTCCGTCTTCATCGTCGTCGTTCTAGTCGTCCTCGTCGTTGGTGGAAGTTACCATTAGAGTCGTCAGAACGCCCTCATCTCGAAGCCGCCCTTGCTTTGGCCAAAGGGTCTCTTCTTCACCATCGCCGATGAGCCTGAGATTGAAACCCCTCCTTAACCTCGCTGCCGGTCATCCTCGTCATCCTTGAGCACCGGTGAGCACCTCGTTGAGATCCCCGTCACGCCCTCTACCTCGTCGTCACCTTAGTCACTGCCGAAGAGCCGCCGTTCGTCGGATCCCTTGGGACCCGAGCGCCACCAGCCTCGCTATCACCCTTGTCATCGCCAGCTCAGCGTCCACCTCCGCGCCCGTATGTGTGTGTCAGCCACATGTCGCCCAGTCAGCCGCCACGTGTGCACCGATGCGGTAGGTCCAGATTTGAACCTTTGGTGAACTAAGTCCACGTGAGCCATCTCACTTACAAGTGGGACCCATCGTCAGATCATTTTCTTACGGCCAAAAATCCCTTGCTAACGTCAGTTGATGCAATAATTGTTTTTTCGTCAGAAAAATAATTCCAGTAAATCCATAAATGCCGGTTTTCAGTATTTTATATGATTTCAATCTTCTAGAGGTCATATCTTTTGCATCCGAACTCCGATTGAGCCCATTCAAATTTCTAAATTCATCTAAATTAAAGATATATTTATATGAGATTTGTATTTAATTTTTGGAGTTTGTTTTCTCTATGTTATTTATTTATTTGGTTTATTTGTTTGCTTACGAGTAGACGTTGATACTTCGAGAAGTTTTGAACAAGGAGCAGTTCACCAAGATCAAGATCAATCTCAAGATTTATTCCAAGGCAAGTCGTGGTCGTTTGATCATATTGAACCTATGATTTCAAAAGTATATTGTTTTATACAACTGCATGCCATCTTTATACAAATGGCTTTGGGATTAGCTATTACCTGTTGTCATTATGCCTCCATTGAATATTTGAATGCCATGAATCATTTGTTACCTTAGCATGGGTAATTTTAGTTGGATATAGTTATATCACCAACATGGGTATCGTATGGATGCTTAGTCAAGCTTAGTTGCGATGGGTTCATCATCTCATGTGTCATAATAATTAATCTTGACTTAATGAAATATGGAATCATGGTGGTTATCCACTGTCATTAAAATTTGTGTACCATGACAGGGTATGTCATTGGTCTTAGTGAAACAAAATGGTTTTCGCTCAAGCGAGTGGTTGGTGGACTTGGAGGGTGCGATGAGCACACTGTGGGTTTGTGGTAGTCTAGCCTGAGTAACTTGTCAAGGACTGAATCTTGTGCGCCATTGAACTGGACCTTTTCATATAATCACATGCCTGGTATGGGATGGGGCTAATTTAGTAAGTTGTGGAGTTTTGGCATTGACTAATCAGGTAGTTTGTGGGTGGAGGTGTTTATCCTTTTCTAAGGTCACATCGCGGGATGGTTCACCGCTTCCCTGTCCAACGTTGTGCATCAACCCCACGATGAGGTTTTGGGTGGTTGTAGGTACAACGGGAGAGTCAATTGTTAAAATGCAATTGCTGGAAGGTTTTGTTGTGGTCAACTTTGATCCGGTTGATTGCATCTTGTGGGTAAAGTGTACAACCTCTATAGAGTGTTAATTGATCTATTCGAATAGCTGCGTCCTCAGTTATGGACATGTCCGGAGATTTCACACGAGAGATAGAGTTTCTTATCAAATGTGTCGGTGGGTGAATAAGAGGTTCACTTATCATTGGTTGGTTGGGAAGTAAATAGGGAGTTCACTGGTTATTTCAAAGCAATGGTTTACTTATTTACTTATTGTTTCCAATTCAGCACTTCAATCTATTTATTGTATTTATCGTAAATGCCGCTTTCTGCAAAAGAACCATACAACTAACCATTGTTCAAGCCTTGCATGAATACTATTTGCATATATTTCCCCATGACTTGCTGAGTGCTTTATATACTCACGGCTTATGCCCTTGTTGATCAGTTGAAGAATATCAAGTTGCTCAAGAGTTCTTCGCTCACGAGTACCATGAATATTTTGCAGATTAGGATGTGTTCTCCACTCGATTGCCCATGGGCATGTTGATTGGCCATTTCAAGATTTTTGTTCCGCTGCAAGAGTTTATTTGTTTCTTTAGCCTTGCGTGGGAAGTTAAGTAAATGTTGACCATAAGATCCAGTTATTATTATTATTTGTTATTTTGAGATTTTTTTTAGTTAAATCGAATAAATAGATGGTATTTCATCACTGTTTCCTGTGTGAGCTAGCTACTGATCTGGGACTAGTTCGGAATACACAGAGGGTTCCTGAAATGTACTTTTGGGTCCCGACAATATACCTCAAGTGTCGGATGTTGAAAATAAATTCCTTGTAGAACCTTTCACAGAGAAGGTGATGAAAGAGGCTATCTTTCAAATGGAACATAACAAAGCCCCTAGACTAGATGGCTTCCCTGCTCAGTTCTATCAGGTGTTTTGGGAAGTCTTTAAAAAAATGATATGATGGCTATGTTTCATGAGTTTTATACTTGTTCAATGCCTCTTTTTAGCTTGAATTTTGTGATCATTACTCTGCTTCCAAAAAAAAATGGATGCTAAGCAAATACAATAGTATAGACCTATTTCTCTTCTAAATGTTAGTTTTAAAGTTTTTACTAAAGTTGCTACTAATAGAATTATTGGTGTAGCTCAAAAGGTTGTCCGATCATCCCAGTCGGCGGTCATGCAGGGAAGATTTATTCTTGATGGAGTTGTTATCCTTCATGAAATAATCCATGAGTTACATAAACAAATTTTGGATGGAATGATATTCAATATCGACTTTGAGAAAGCTTACGACAAAGTAAAATGATCGTTTTTACTTCAAACTTTGAGAATGAAAGGCTTTTCACCTAAGTGGTATTCTTGGGTGGAAAGCATCGTTAAGGGAGAGAGTGTTGGAATAAAAGTCAATGATGATCTTAGATCATTTTTCAAACTCATAAGGGTTTTAGTCAAGGTGATCCTATGTCCTCAATTCTTTTTAATCTTATTGTGGACATGCTTGCCATTTTTATCTCTAGAGCTAAAGAAGAAGTCTTTTATCAGGAGTAGTTCCCCGCTTGATTGATGATGAGTTGTCAATATTAAAGTATATTGATGATACCATCCTCTTCTTGAACAATGATTTAGAACAAGCAAAAAATCTCAAGCTTATTCTATGTGTCTTTGAGCAATTATCAGGTTTAAAAATTAATTTCCATAAAAGCAAGATTTTTTGTTTTACTACTGCAGAGAGGTTGAATATCAGTATACTTAGTTATTTGGCTGTGAAGTAGGTGCATTCCCTTTTAGGTACTTAGGTATTTCTATTCATTTCATAAAACTAAGGAATTGTGATTGGAAAGGGGTTGAGGATAGAGTTGAAAAGAAGCTTATTAGTTGGAAAGGAAGGAATATGTCTATTGGTGGACGATTAGTACTTATTAACTCGGTGCTTAGCACTCTGCTAATGTATATGTTATCCTTTTTTGAGGTTCCTAGGGAGGTTCTCAAAAGATTAGAATTTTATCGCTCTCGATTTTACTGGCAGGGTGATAGTCATAAACGAAAATATAAGCTTGCTAAATGGAGTTTAGTGTGTTCACCCAAAGAGTATGGCAGTCTAGGCATTCAAAACTTAGACACAAAAAACAAAAGTTTACTAGAAAAATGGTTGTTTAAGTTACTTAATGAAGGAGTTTGGCAATCTATGTTAAAAAGAAAATATTTAGGTGGAAAATGTCTTTCACAGATGGTTAGTAAGCCTGACACTTCTCACTTTTTATCATGCTTAATGAAAATCAAAGATCAGTTTTTTCATTTTGGTTCATTTCAGATTAAAAATAGAATGCAAACTAGGTTTTGGGAAGATATTTGGTTAGAAGATTCTTCACTAAAAAGTCCATATCCACTCCCTTTATAATGTGGTCAGGAGAAATGATGATACAGTGGCGAATATTTTGAGAACGGATCCTTTAAATATTTCTTTCGAAGACCTATTATTGGGCCTAAGTTACAGGCACAGAATGAGTTAATTCTGAGAACTGCTAATATACATTTGATATCTCAAAAAGATGTTTTCAGGTGGAATTTGAATAAGTCTGGAATTTTTTCAGTATAGCCTTTCTACACGGCACTATTGGAAGTTCTCAAGTCACCATCAGGAACTTTTTTTGGCTAATTAATATTCTATTAAAAGTGAAAATTTTTCTCTAGTGTCTCAAATGAGGGGTAGTTTTAACTAAAGATAATTTACTTTAAAAAAATTGGAGGAGAAGCAAAAAAGTGTTGTTTTGTATTAATGAGGAAACAATTCAACATCTTTTTATTGAATGCCCCTTTGCACGTCTTGCATGGTGGGTTGTTCAATGTGCATTTAATTTATCTCCTCCTATGAGTATAGCAAACATGTTTGAAAATTGGCTAGCCGGTATTCCAAAATTTTAAAGTCACAACTCTTAGTAGGAGCTAGTGCCTTATGTTGGTCTATATGGTTATGCCGGAATGATGTTGTTTTCGATAAAAATATTTTCACTAATCCTTTGCAGGTTATCTTTTTGAGTGGGCACTGGCTGAGGGTTTGGGCAAATTTACAGAAACTGGCCCAGAAGGAGTCCATGTTGGCCGGAAGCGACAGGTTGAAAGTAATGGCAAGCAAATTTTAAGCATTCATGGGTGGCGGTTTAGTCACAGGATTTGTAATGATTAAATTTAATTTTCAGTCGTTTTTCTGCTTGTAAGGCTTTAAGCATTTTTTATCAGTTTTGGTTCATTTGGTACTTTAAACTCTTTAATAAAATGGGTTGTGTGCATCTTTGATGCATTATAAAAAAAAGTATAGCATAGCATTCTTTTAGCTTAAGGATAAATTGCTGGATGGGGAAAAAAAAGCTCAGATGAGCTTATTCAGATTCAGCTGATCTAAAACCGAGCTGAACTTTTTTCCGGGCCCACAGACTTGCCGGCCAAACTTTATTAAGAATGAGGGAGTTGTACAAAATACAAGCGAAAGGGACAACAGAAAGATGTTAACAAGCATCAACAACAGACTACACTACCTATTACAAATAGCTCAGTGACTATGCCATTGCCAAGCTTATCCCTCTCGGCGCTCTCGGCCAGGTCGGCACGTCATTGTGTTTGTCTAAAAATCGCCCGCCATCCGCCATGTCCACAGCCAAGCTGAACTTTAGATTGGGACTGCTTGTGGGCCAGTATTTTTTTTTCACCTCTGTAAATGGCAAGCGAACCATTGTGCATAACCTTGCTTGCTTGTGGATTTGTGTCATGTTTCCCTTTGGCTCCAGTTTCTTCTTGTGACTGGTGTTTTTCATCTGCGCCTCCTTTATTTACTTCTTGTGACAAGTTTTGTTCTAAATCACCATTTTGATATTCTTCTCGTTTGTTTTTGTAGAAAAAGATTATCAAGGCGACCAAAATGGAAGATGTCGAGGCAACTCCAGTAAGGATGATGAGTCCTGTAAAACTGGCAAAGGTGAGACTGCCTGAACCAGTGACCGTGCCCACATTTTGGCAGTTGTTTTGATCTCCTATCCATTTCTTCTCGATTTGAATTATAGTGTCTCCCCCAGTTATATTTAGGATTGCCTGTGAGAAGTCTCCAATTAGAGGGGAACCCTTTGGAAGTGCCTGTGGAAGAACATAGCATTTTTTTGTTAGCTCATGTGCTCCAGTTCAGATTATCCAAACTAAACATAAGTACAGTAAACTTACATAGCCAAAACCAGCACTCTTATAAATTGGTCCGACCATGGTATACCTCTTGCAGTTCTTTGCAACAAATAATTTCAGGTATGGGGTTTCACCCACCAAAGCAGCAATGCCACCATTATTGCTTCCCTGGAAAAGTGGAAAGTGCATTGTGTGCATCTTCAGGGTTATGATAAGGCTTCATCTTTGATCTGTGAAAACCAAGTTCTTCCAAAAGGCCAATGACAAAGGAACCACTCCCACACCCTATGTATTCTCCATTTTTTAGGAGGTCATGGACATCTGTTACAGTTGGCTGGAGCTGTTCTACAGTTAGCATTGATGTCAAGCTTGCTGTGTAACTTGACTTAAGTACCAGGAGAAAAAACAGCCATACAACCAACACTATCCGAGAGATAAGACATTTCGCCTTCTCCTCTGCAAAAATTACGATGAAGTGTTCCGTTATTTTTTTAGACATCTTAAATCAAACTTCAGAAGACCAAACTTAATTCATAAATTCCAAGATATGCTACTTTTCAGAATCACAATTTCTTTATATACACATAATGGTAACCTATTCCTTATTGCATCTTTTAAATATCATATTAGCTTGATAGAGCAGACTCCAGACAAATTTGCCCCCTATTTGGGGTAACTGTTATGTAAGACATGTCTTATAAATTTAGTACGTTTCCCAGAGACCACATGAACTAAATCCATTTGTTTTTCCCGTAGTGGTTGAACTTGATACTTATGCTGTGCCATCCAAAATCTCATAGAAAACAAATATACGGTGATAACTCACTCTCTTCAAACATGGAAAAATAGATCATTGACGCCAACTGTCTGGGAATTGGACCATGAACATTCTTGTTGTTGCCTAGAAGCTCCAACAACCATATTACAATTCCTGTGTAGATAAAGAGTACGATTGTTGCAAACCACATGCCTGGCGTTAATGGCTTCAAGAAAATCCAGGCATTCTTGTTTATGCTTTCCTTGACGGGAACAACCATTGCCACCCCTGATCCTGTGTATGGCAGAGTGAAGCCCACGTACAAACTTCTGTTGTACCTAATTGTTATGTCTCCAATCGCCATATCATACTTCTGTCACGGTGTCAAAGAGAATGGTTTAACCAAGCATGCAAAAAGAAAAGAAAACGTTTCTTAAGAATGCTATGACTATTTTGTGCAAACAAAATTTCATGATAGATGGGCATTTAATGGAGAGTCATGCGTGTTATGAATATTGTGTGTATATTCATAAGACCAAATGAGTAATATATATAGGAAGTACAAGGAAGATATGATATATACAAATAAGGAAATACAAAAGGCATATAAGGAAATACAAAACGATTCCTATTCTAACACTCCCCCTCAAACTCATAGTAGATCACACAAACTGAGTTTAGAGAGAAAATACAAATATTGTACCCTAGTCTGTGGCTTCGTGAAGAAGTCAGCAATCTGTAATTCTGAGAGCACAAACTGTAAAGCAAGGACTCCCTCCTGCACCTGTGAGCGAGTGTATGAAGCATCCACACCAATGTGCTTGGTGACCTCATGCTTCACCGGGTCACGAGCAATCATCGATAGCACTTGTCTTTGTCGGACAAAGAGTCGTAGGCCCCATCACAGACACTCTAAAATCTGCAAGTAGCCACCTCAACCAAGCAACCTCTGCTGTCACTGCTGTCATAGCTCTCAACTCAGTCTTTACACTTGAATGGGAAACTGCAGTATGCTTATTTGTCTTCTAGGCAATCAGGGAGGTGCCAAGAAAAACACAATAAACAGAAGGAGAAAGATGATCAGAAGGATCACTAGCCCAGGTTGCACCGGAGTACGCTTGAAGCTGTAGTGAGGTGGAGTTAGGGAAAAGCTGTGGGAACCCCGGAGTTATCTCCATAAGACCGAGACTAATCCAGGTCTTAGGGACACAACTCTAGATCTCCGGTAAATGAATTCCAACTTAACTCCATCTAAATGAAAGGCTTTCAGATTAGAGCTCGACGATCATGCGCGCTGCTCCTCTGCGAGCACTACATGATTGTCGGTTCTCCGACAAGTAAAGCGCTACACTCGATGAGTTAAATAGGAATTCATGAGCAGTGAGTATGACTTATATTGGCTCCCAAGATCAGCGACCAATATAACCATACTCTCATCCAACGTTGATCACATCCATACAACATCCATACATAAATAGTTCAAAAGACATACAACATAGTTCCAAGTTTACATCTAATACAAGTGGCCGACCGGCCAAATTTAAAAGAGAGTATTAAGTAGCAGCGGAAACACATAAATAGACCAAAAGACCAGCAGTGGTATGCCCCATAACCCATCGGCAACCAACTGGGAGTTAGATGATAGCAAACTACTCGTCGGTGTCACCTAAATCGACACCGATAAGTTCATCGGTCTCTAAATCCTCCTCACATGAAAAAAAACCAGCAAACACCTGGCTGAGTACAAAGAGTACTCGCAAGTCTTACACAAATAAAAATAGTTATGCATAAGGTCATTCAATGGTACTTGCACCGACCCCGCGCCGCTTGATTCAACTGGGCCGCGACCGAATCGCCTGTTCGGTCACCTTTGTCCATCTTGCACCATACTTGAGTCCAATGACTTCACCCGCATCGCCGATCGTTCAACCTCGCTCTCCAAGCCTAGTCCCGATCATCCTCGCCGTAACCGCCGTTGACCACCAAGCAACTCGCACAACAATAGACAAGCAAATCAAACCGGAACAAGTTCTTCACAACTTGACCCATCGTTAGCCAAAACATGCATCATGCAACACATATGCACTAATGAACATGAACTTGACCTAACAACACACATCGCCGCCACGCAGACGATTTAACCAGTCACAACCGGCCACCGCCACCCTTGGTGGTCCGATCGCTTCACACGGCCGATCGCCACTAAAAGCCGGCTCGACCGCTACCCAAGACTTAGCCAAATTCCAGCTTGAAATCCGCAACCTCTCGAAATTTCAAACCAATAGAACTTTTGCCCGAGGCTCCAAAATTATGAGACCAAGAGCAGAGAACCTCCTCTCTGCCTACACCTCTATTTTTGGCCCACCAAAATCCAAAGCCACTTTCATGGCCGGCTCGACGCCAGCCAGAGCTTCGGCCGACCGCCACACCGGTTTGCCGACGACCGCTCGGACGGTCGGACCGCCACCACTCACAAACAAAACAACCAGCAGCACGGCCGTCCGACCGCCACCATGGCTCTGGCCGATCGCCTGCACTGACGCACAGAACTTCACCGAAAATGAGGGTTTCTCCCAACACCTCGACGCTATTGCCAATTGTTCAACACACTAAGATTAGGATCATATCCACATGATCTCCACACATACTTCTGTCACGGTGTCAAAGAGAATGGTTTAACCAAGCATGCAAAAAGAAAAGAAAACGTTTCTTAAGAATGCTATGACTATTTTGTGCAAACAAAATTTCATGATAGATGGGCATTTAATGGAGAGTCACGCGTGTTATGAATATTGTGTGTATATTCATAAGACCAAATGAGTAATATATATAGGAAGTACAAGGAAGATATGCTATATACAAATAAGGAAATACAAAAGGCATATAAGGAAATACAAAACGATTCCTATTCTAACACTCCCCCTCAAACTCATAGTAGATCACACAAACTGAGTTTAGAGAGAAAATACAAATATTGTACCCTAGTCTGTGGCTTCGTGAAGAAGTCAGCAATCTGTAATTCTGAGAGCACAAACTGTAAAGCAAGGACTCCCTCCTGCACCTGTGAGCGAGTGTATGAAGCATCCACACCAATGTGCTTGGTGACCTCATGCTTCACCGGGTCACAGGCAATACTGATAGCACTTGTACTGTCAGACAAAAGAGTCGTAGGCCCCATCACAGACACTCTAAAATCTGCAAGTAGTCACCTCAACCAAGCAACCTCTGTTGTCACTGCTGCCATAGCTCTCAACTCAGTCTTTACACTCGAACGGGAAACTACAGTATACTTCTTTGTCTTCTAGGCAATCAGAGATGAGCCAAGAAAAACACAATAAACAGAAAGAGAAAGATGATCAGAAGGATCACTAGCCCAGGTTGCACCGGAGTACGCTTGAAGCTGTAGTGAGGTGGAGTTAAGGAAAAACAAACGACGAGAGATAGTCTCACGCAAGTAGCAAAGAACACGAAGAATGTGACTATAGTGAAAATAGGTAGGACGAGCCATGAACTGACTCAAGATATGAACAACATAAACAATATCAGGATGAGTGCTCACAAGATACACCAAACTCCCAACAAGATAACGATATCGAGTAGGATCCTCAAGAAGATTACCATCAATGGCACGAAGTTGTAGGGATAGCTCCATGGGAGTCTCAACGGTGCGAGTGTCAGTCAGACCAGACCGATCAAGAAGATCCTGAACATACTTCTGCTATGAGAGGTAGTAGTCCTTAGACATGGAAGAGACCTCAATCCCAAGAAAGTATGTAAGAGAATCAAGATCAGTCATAAAAAATTGCTCACTGAGATGCTTCTTCACATACGTGATGAATGAGAAATCATCACCAATGATGAGCATATCATCAACAAATAGAAGAAGTAGTGTCCTACCCCGAGATGAGACATGGACAAAAAGAGCAGTATCGTGGGAATTGACAGTGAAACCGTCAGCAGTAATCGCTGAGGTAAAACGCACAAATCAGGCACGAGGAGCCTGTTTGAGGCCATAAAGAGCACGACGAAGACGACAGACGTGCCCATCGGGAACAGAATACCCAGGTGGTGGCTGCATATAGACCTCCTCATGCAAAACACCATTAGGAAAGACATTCTTAATATCCAATGAGAGATAGACAACCGGCGAATAGAAGCAAAAGCAACAAGAGTGCGAACAGTTGTCATATGTGTAACAGGGGCAAAAGTCTCATCGTAGTCACGACCGTACTCCTGCTGAAAGCCGCGAGCCACAAGATGAGCCTAGTAGCACTCGATAGTACCATCAGACCGGGTCTTAATCTTGTACACCCACTTGCACGTGATAGGACGAGCATGCACAGGTGTCGGTACAATATCCCAAGTCTACGTACGTCGAAGAGCATCAAGCTCCTCTGCCATAGCAAGCTACCACTCAGAATGAGAAGCAACCTCACGATAAGAACTAGGATCAGTGAGAGCATGAGCTATTGGAGCAAATCCAAGACGATCAGGAGGTCGAAGGGATGTCCGGTCACAAAGGACGTAACAGGAGCATCATCAGAAGGATCAAATGTGGGTGTCAGAAAGATACCAGGAGAGGAGACTGGTGAAAGACGAGGATGCCTGGAGTAGTGAATACCAAATAAACTAATCTAGCTCTTTCCACTGCCACCACCATCACTGTCGTCTGAGGCTGCCCGTCCCTAGCTCTTACCGTCGGCCAAATTGGCCCACCACCACCTGAGGCCACTCGTCCCTCGTTGAAGGACGCTGCCGCCGCCGCTTAGAGGTGTAGCTGCTAGGGTTAGGGTTCTGCAGATTGCTAGCCTCGGAGGCCAGCGAACCAGCGTCGTGCAACTGTGCCCGAGTTGGCTTCTGCTCACCGCCGCTATCCTCGTCGAAGGACGCCACTGCCGCTGATCGAATCGGGCCACCGCTGCTCGTTGAAGATGCCCGACCCGACGTCCTGCCCGAATCGGGCCACCGTCGCCTGCCAACCCGAGGCTGCCGCCACTATCGCCCGTTGCCAGAGCGTCGCGGTCACCGAATCGGTCAGGTTCTGGGCTGAGGAAACCACCGATGGTTTCTTATAAAAGAAGTTTGTTTAAAAAAAAAAACATCACATCATTCTAACCGCCGCGCCGTTCAGCGCCACATGTTAGACTTCGTTGCCTTGGTCGCCACGCCGTCCAACGCCGCCTACTGATGGCTTCCGTTCCATCAGCAGCGATCTCATTCTCGGGAACAAAGCTTCATGCGATGAATTACAGGTTGTGGTCTTCACTCATAGGGATCACGCTTGATAGTAGCCGCCTCTGGGGACATGTCACTGGTACTCGACCTTGTCCGCTATCATCGGTTCAACCTCCTAGACAACCTACTTCTACACCTCCTGCAGATAATGAGGCTGCTAAGAAGGAGGCAGAGGCTGACGCTGCTGATGAGGCCTTTTAGTATGCCATAGACGCTTTGGAGAACTGGCGTGCTGATGAGGCCAGTGTTCGATCCATCTTGGTGGTCAGCGTCGACGACTCCTTCCAGCTAGACATTGTTGGTCCATGTTCCGCTCATTAGATCTAGGAGTACTTGCGTGAGCGCTACCAACAGAGCAGCGATGCTTGGTTCTTTTCACTTCAGCGTGAGTTGGAGACACTTTGCTAGGAGGACTCCTCCGTCGACGACTACTTCCAAGCTCTAGCCAGTCTCTGGCGCCAGCTAGATGAGCTGGCTTCTCCACTCTGCTAGGAGTTTCATAAGGTGCAGAATACGGATCATGATCGCCTTTGCCTTTATTATGACTTCGTCTGTCGTCTTCGCCAGAATTTGAGCCTACTAGGGCTCAACTGCTGAGTCGTTCACCACGACCGACAGTCACTGAGGCTCTTTCGACGCTTCGTGTTGAGGAGCTTCGCCGTGGGTTAGCAGCATAGTTTGTTCCGGCTGTGCTTGCTACCCCTTCTTCTTCGACTACACCGACGGTTTATGTTTCGATTATAGTCCCTCCTCAGGTGTCTGTTTCTGCTCCTGTTTTTGCACCAACTAGGGTTTAATGCAATTATTGCAAGAACTTCAGACATGACTACTAGAGTTGTGCGGTGTGAAAAAAACATAATAAGACGTGTGGGAGTAGACAATCCAAGGAGGCGGGAGACCCTTCCTCGACGGGAGAACAAACCATCACGTCAGGACCTTCTCAGTGAGGTGGCTCTGTTCAGCAATTCTGTCAGGCTCTACTTCAGCAGCTTTCTCACAGCTCAGCAGGTTCTACTAGTCTAGCTTAGACATCTCCTCCAGGTACTTCTTGGGTTCTGGATTCTGGTGTCTCTTTCCACATGACACCGAACTCCACATCTTTCACTTTAGTAGGACCTCCTGTTTTTCCTAGCTTTGATACCATGTTATGAATATTGTGTGTATATTCTTGAGGTCCAATGGACAATATATATAGAGTACAAGGGGATATGTCATATACAGATAAGGAAATACAAAAAGACATATAAGGAAATACAAAAGGATTCCTATTCTAACAATGTGAAAGTAATTTCTAATGTAAATTTATTGTTTGTACCATATTTAATCATGAAATATAACTTTTAGAGTGCATAAGGAAGAACCATATGACATTTTGATGTGTTTGCTATGACCAAAATAGAGGGAGGGAGGGGGTATACATGCACAATTAGAGCATGTTAACGGCAGTTGTACAGAATAAAATACCAGAATGTCTTAGTATACGGTACCATCCAGAATTCCATCTTCCAATTGGAATGGCTACTAGCAAACTAGAGTGTAGAGTAAGCATGGCTTGTCTTCTAGTAGGGTTTAGTAGGGTTTTGATGTCATTTCACAAAAGCTAACAAGAAATAGGAAATGCCAGAGCTTGAAAAGCATAAGCATATTATATTTTCAACATGGAGGCCTAACACAAGTTATTTCTTACCTTAAGATAAACTTGGTAGACAAAATCATCGTAGCTCGAACTGACAATCTCTGTGGTGTTAAACATTATGTATTCATAAGGGAGTGCATAAGGAAGTCTCTTTACTGCCTCTTCAAATACATCAATTGCAAGGCCCCTCGCTTTAGTCACACCTGTGATGTGATCTTCATCAGCATCTATGTAATCTGGATGATCACCTTTGACAACACCAATTTGAAGCTTCTTCCCTCTTACTGGAAGTTCCCAGCCCCTTGGTGGCTTTGTAGACTCTCCCGGCCAAATCACGATATTCAGATCAGGTTGGGTGTTCCCATATGTTGTATTTGATCTCTTCTGATCTAAATTCTTTGAAATTCCATTTTGTGCGGTCCAAAACCCAATTTCTCTCTGTCCTTTCCCAACTACATTTATTATTTGAAATGCAGAAACTCGCAGCTGCCCATCTGAAAGGTCAAAGTGACCACTTAAACCTCTAAATTTGTTTTGCAATGTTGCCTTTAGAAGTGCTGGACCATTTGTTGAAGTTTCTAAGGTTTCCAAGCTTGTCAAGTTTTTCATTGCAGGTGGCCCTTGAAATATTGCTTTGGTAACTTTGGCCTTTTCTGCTGCTTGTGCTACCGCCCAGATCGTATCATAAGCCCACAGTCCAAAGATGCTTAGTTTCATTGGTGGATCATTTGGATGATCAATTCGGAATCTCATATTCCATCTCTTGGTGAAGTTGTCAAGCTCTGTTGATTTAGGAACATAAAACTCAACCCCCAAGGCACCATTCATTGCTTCCACAACTGAAGGATTTAGTGAGTCTATGAGATTGGTTACTCCATCTGTTATGATCCATACAAATCCTTTGCTCATCATCCCGATCTCTTTTGCCTTTGTGAAGAGGAGGGAGCCCAACTCAGGGACATATGCACAACAAAAACCCTTGTTTGCATTGTCATCAGCTTGTAGAGTTCTAGGGCAATATGTTCACTCGTTGCTGATTGATCTATCACACTCCGATAAGGAACATGGGCATCTATCCCTTGGAGGGCATCGACAAGGTGTGGTATCATATCTCTACCATAATCGTTGTCTACATAGATAGGCACCACCTCCCTCCATCCGTAGGCCTTTATTATGGAGGCAATGCTATTCACTTGTGCGGAGTCATTCAGTGTTGCACGCACAAAATATGGGAGACTACTAGAGGACAGAGAGGGGCTGGTTGCTGTAAATGAGATAATTGGGACTTGACACTTATTTCCAAGAGCTGATACAAACACAGCTTGAGAAGATTTCTGCGGGCCAACGATAGCTTGGACATTGTAGTTCTCTAGCAGGTCAATAGCTGCAGAATTGCATATGGGGACAAACTTTAGCTTCTTCATGAGAGCAAATATTTTATATGATCTACGTGGAAAGATCTAAAAGTTTGCATGTTTACCACTCTACCTTCACTCTCTTGAAATAGCATTTAATGCTACCAGACATATTTGTGATAGAAAAGAACTACAAGCAATTGTGCAAATGAAATTACAGAGCTTAGCTGTAATTTATAGCAAGGAAGTGGACAGTTCTAATTAACTTTATTCTGAGATTCTGACCTAATATAATATATATTTTTTTATGTTCAGTAGTTCATTTTAAATAGAGAAAATCCATAAACACCCCCTTAACTCACCTACCTTTTCAATTTGCCCCCCATATCTAATTATTGTTTACTTTGCCACCTATAAGTTAAGTTGGGGGTACAAATACCCCCATACCGTATGCTAGCATTATTTCTCGTAGTTTTCATTATCTTTGGCAATTTTTTAGTGGTGTCAGTACTTGTTTTAATGATTTTGGTACTTATTTATTTGGGTGATTTCGGTACTTGTAAAACACTATTTCATTATTAATGTTTCAATGCTGAAATCGTGTATTGAAAATACCGAAATCACTCAAATCGTTGAAACAAATATTGAAATCACTTAAATAAATACTAAAATCATTGAAACAAGTGCCAAAGATAATTAAAACCACGAGAAAATAGTACGAACATTTGACCTATGGGGGTATTTGCAAGCAAACTTAACTTATGGAGGGCAAAGTAAATGAAAATGATATATGAGGGACAAATTTAAAAAGCAGGTGACTTATGGGGTGTTTATGGATTTTTCCCATTTAAATATTCAAGTTCAAAATGTGGAGCTTCTGCATTTCTGTATTGATTTTGTTTTTCTTGGAAGCTGTTATTAGTTATATATTTGTTGTCTCCTTTAAGTCTGTGTCTCAGGGATCTCTTTAAAGTTCAAACTGCATGTAAAAAAAAAGTTGTTTCTGTAAGATTTCATTGGCATGCCTACAACACTGGCAATATATCATTATCAACACATAGCTACTGTTGAATTCATTTGAGTTTGAACCTTAGAAGACACGCATAGCCTTCTTTTGTAAAGGAAAAGTAGGGAAATTGGCCCATGGCATCTTAGAAATCAGGAGCCACTAGATATAAACCTATCAAGTTTGCCATTGAGTTAAGTAATTTTCAGCACATAATTGCAATGCCTCGTAATTGTACTAGTTCAGGAAAACTACATGCTTCATCTAATGCATCAATATTGCTTGTTTTCCACATCAGAACCACAACAGATTCCTGCAGTTAGCTACATGCTGTACTTTCGGCAATGATATAGTTCAAAGTTCATAATACAATTGTTGCCCCCACTGTTACTGCTTACATACATATACTACGCAGCAGAGGAAATGGAGTGCAATAGCTTTATAGATTATGTCTAACTGTCTCGTGTTCTGTTCCAAAGGCCAAACTCCCAATTTACTAGGTGTGCAATGTTATGAATATTGTGTGTATGTATTTAGAGGTTTAATGGACAATATATATAGGAGTACAAGAGGTGTATGCCATATACAGATAAGGTAATACACAAGAGTCCCTATTTTAACTCCTATTCTAACACCCCCCTCAAATGCAAGGCGTATGCAATAGCGTTGCATTTGGAAAGGGTTGATACTAAAAATATGAAAAATCCAAAGTCCGGGTCTTGATAATGTCGTCGTAGCATGCAGCTCTGGGAAAATATGTCGAGTATCAAAAGATCTCCTCCCATCCGAGGTCGTAACAGTCCATAAAGCACAAGGTGCAGGGACTGAAAAAGTTGACCGCGGCAATACGACGAAGAAGATGATAACACCGACAAAAATAGAAAGAATTGTCAAATCAAGCCGAATAGGAATAGGTGGAAGCATGACAGCGCAGATCGAAGCCCAAGACGGCGACGACGCAAAAGAAGTGCGGCGGCCTTAAAAGCTCGGGGCGGCTGCTAAGAAAACGGCGACATCAAAAATGACTTCTACGATCTGCACGCGGCTCAGAAAGAAGGCGAGAGCGGCGACTGCTGTCATGCATAAGGCAATTCCTATACTTCTATGATTGACAATAAATTTGTGGACTCGCATGGTTTAGACGAACTCAAAAATTTAGTGGTACGAATTTGGGTGGACGCAACGGAAGAAAACATACTCAAAGAAATAAAAAATAACTCAGTGATAACTAGCAGCAACACAACGGAAGAAGCTGTAAGAAGCCGAAGCTAGAGAAGCCAAAGCGGCAGAAACTGCTGGAACCGGAGCCGGAGCCAGAGATGGAAAGAGCTGAGCCGGTGAAACCAAAGCGGCACATAAACCAGATCGGTCCTCTTGCTCTTCAACTCCTCTCATCTCTTCCTCTCTCTCCCTCCAAAGAAGAAGCGGACGTCAAGCTAAAGAAGGCCAAGGAGCCGCTCCTCTCCTCCGAGCTCTCCAAGAAGCGGGTCCTGCATGAAGCAGAGGAGGCCAGTGCGCAAGCCGTGGCGGCGTCCGTGCAGGTCCACGACTCCAAGGCGCAGCTCGCCGAGCTCTCTTCCGCCGAGGAGGTCTGCATCCTCGAGCTGCGCCGGCTGTCCCAGGAGCAACACGCAGCAACGGGGCGGCGACGACAGGATCCAGCGTCGCGGGCTCCGGAGCAGACGAAGTTGATGCTGCTGCGCCGAGGAAACACAACTAGAAGGAGGCCACCCCCGGGAGCAAAGATCAATCCTCCCAGGGCAGCGGCAGCGGAGGCGAGTAGAGGCGGCGGCGGCGGCTACAGTAACCCTAACTCTAGCCTTTGCTCTGATACCATGTTATGAATATTGTGTGTATGTATTTAGAGGCCCAATGGGCAATATATATAGGAGTATAAGAGGTGTATACCATATACAGATAAAGCAATACACAAGAGTCCCTATACTAACTCCTATTCTAACATGCAAATCTTACAGAATCAAGCAAACTCATACATACTATGTCAAATCCATAGCTGAGCACGAAACATATACCTGCAGATGCAGCTTGGACATCATCACTCATGGAATCCCTGACGTGAAGGACGAGCCGTGTGGTGTAGTTTGGATGGGCAGCATAGAAATCTTCGATAGCCAATGAAATGCCGGTACGTGCTACCTTGCCCACCGACGTCCCCAAATCAAGTATCAACCCTACATGGAATTTTTCTGCTCTACTTTCTGCGGCATTTTGAGCAACTGCAAAGCTGAATGCTAAGAATAGGATCGGTGTGATTCTGATCGATATCGCCATTTCTTGAGCTGTGTGAGGTCTGCAGAAGAATCTCTTAGCGCCGCAGAGTTATTTGTAGCTCTGTTTGGGTCGTTTGTTTTCCGCTTAAGTTGATTCTCTTTGCTCGAAAGTCGAAAGTCGTCGCTTCTTTGCAGTTCCTGTCAAAAAGTTACTGTTTGCTGCCGTAAGTTGAGGTTTTCTTCCCTTTATTTTTCCTCGAGTCTTGACCGGTTCTGCTCTGTTGTTGATTACTTCTTCAAAGGCTCCAGAACATTTCAATTGCCGTGTTGCGACTTGCGAGTCTTGTGGCGTTTAGTGGACGGGAAAAAAATCTTATAGGATTTGGTTCATAATTTTATCAATGTATATCAATTTTATTTTGTGACACATGTTTTTTCTCACGGATCTCAAAGCGCACAGCCTCATAAATCACTGATGTGAATTTTCACGACTTGAATACTGAATGCTAGCATGTCACGTTTTGAGATTCATAAAAAGACACGTGTCACACGATGGAGTTAGTCTACATTGATGGAGTTGTGGACCAGATCCTATAGGATTTTTTTTTTCAGTGGTGACTAATTTGTTACTACTTGGAGTACTGCGAGGAAACGCGAGGTAGTCGAAATCCTTGACCCTACGTATGTCTCGACACCGTTGGCATCCTTTTAGTGGTGGTTCGCTCTTAACTTTGCTCCTTGGTCGCAAACGAAACTGCTGCTCGAGGCCTCGCCGCCGCGCGGTCCGAAATGGAGCCTCGCCGCGTGGCCGCGGCTGGCGTCGATCGAAACTTGGGCCAGTTTGTGAAGTAGGCTGTATGGGCCCGTACCATGGATGCCGAGATGGGCAACATGGACGGCCCAAAACTCCTACTGGTCCAGCCAAGCCTGTGCGCATGCAGCCCAGACGGATTGGATCGCGGATAAAAAGTGGGATCCAAGTTCGGTTCCCCATCATCCATCCGATCAAGATTCCGCGGTCCGGATCGAGTAGGAACGAGTACAGGAGGAAGTTTTACTAAAAAGGCCCTGCATTAACATGTTTTACCGTCTGCGCACTCCCAGGTGGTCAGGTTGGATCGGAGAGAATGAGAGCATGCGATTCGTATGATTGACTGATTGAGCCATAGTCATCTAAGTGAGACACTCAGTGTATAGTCTCATCTAAGTGAGACACCCAATGTATAAAGTAATTTGACCAAACACAAAAATTACTTCCTCTATGACTTTCACATCAGAAGGCAATCCATTGAAATTAGCACAATTTGTTGAACAAGCGGCGCGAGGCGCGAGGAGGAGAGCGAGGTGCGGCGGGAGCGGGAGGACTAGAGGAGGTGGCGCATCGCGCGGGCAGCAGGTATGAGGAGGAAAAGGGAGATGAACACAAGAGGTGGAAGAAGGTGAGCCCGGGAGAGAAACAGGGGAGGACCGGATTGTAAAGAGTGGTGGGGAGAAATAGATTAGAAGTTTCTTGAAGGGCCACGAAAATATTTCGCATCGATGGGAATCGGACGGCTTGTATGGGCTAGAGGCAGGATCGGGCGGCTGACAATGAAAGGATGACTGTGGCCATTTTGGAGAGAATCCCCAACTATAATATATAGAATAAGCATGTTTGGAATTTCTCTCTCTCAAGAAAAAAAACATGTCTGTAATTCTGCATGAGCATGTTCTGTGTACTTCCCTCAAATTAGGCATCGTTTGGAAGGTAGGATTTTTTTAAATTTCCACCGGAATTGAACTATTTGAAATTCCTACAAATTCCCTGAACATTGTTGCAGTACAAGGAAAAGTTTAGCTGGTTTTGGGCTAAGGCCTACTATATCGATTATCGAATGGACCCAAACTAACTCCTATATCTTGACTCGGCCCCGCCGACTCGGCACCTTCCGCCGCCATGGCGCGGTCGCAAAGCCTCGCCGCCGCCGCCGCCGCCGCCCTCGCGGCCACCGCCGTCGTCCTCTCAAGTAATCTCTCTCTCTCTCTCTCTCTCTCTCTTCCCGCCACTCCTTCGCCTCCTACCTCCAAGTGTCAAACACTTGCCTCTCCTCTCTCACAAGCGTATCTATCGCCGCAGGCCTGCTGCTCTACAGGCGCAAATGCGGTCGCCTGGCCTCGCGGGTCCGGGAGCTGGAGGCCTCGCTGGCCAACGCCGCGGAGAAGACCGCCGCCGAGCGCCGCGGCAGGGTCCGCGCTCAGCAGGTCGGCCCTCCGTGAAGCTCATCAGGTCAAATTTGCGCGTTTCCCCTCATATTTCTTGGTTTTGCCTCTTGCAGTCATTACGAAGGGCTCTGAGCGAGCAGGAGGCGAGCTCGGGTGAGGCGAAGCCGGACAAGGCTCCGGCGTCGTACCGGATGGCGCCGATCGGCACTGTGCAGTCCTGCTTCTCCACGAGGTGCTGCTGCCATCTTTCTCTCTGCCGATTTGTGATGCTTTGTAGCATCCACTGAACTTGATTATTAAGAGTTGGTGATGTATGTGTGAAGGCGTGTGGTGTTCATGTATATGATTGTTGATTTTGCAGGAATGGTACACCGAGACAGCCTTTGGTGGTGCCGCTGGCTAGAGCGACCGTGGTGCTTGATCCGGCCCGTGTCCCGGCGGAAGCCCTCGAGGGACTCGCTACTTACTCGCATTGCTGGATCCTCTATGTGTTCCATCTCAACACTGATCTTGACAAAATGTGGAAAGACCCTGCTAGGTCCAAGCTAAAAGCAAAGGTGTGATTTGTTTTTGGCCCTTAGTTGGTTTTAGTTCTTGATGAAAAATTTCATGTTCTGAATGTTATCGTGGATATGGGGCTGAACTAGTGAATTCTTCTGCTTTCGTGGAAGGTGAGAGTACCTAGACTGAAAGGGGACAAGGTGGGGTTTTGGCAACTAGATCTCCGCATCGGCCTAATCCAATTGGACTCAGTGTAGCAAAGGTAAGTATTCTTTCTAGGATCCAGCCCGGTCTTCCTCTTAGACTTATTGCCCCTGTAGCCTGTGCCACATAAGGATGGAAGTGTCACCTGAAACAATTCAGTGTATATATCCAATTGCTATTGCTATTTGGGACATCGATTCAGGACGCCATAACATATAAGCATACTTAGTTTTAGGATTGATAGCATTTGAGAGCCTCTAGAGAGTAATCTGAATTATCGCAGTTATCAGTATGTTGCTTATAATACATTGTGTGGAAGGACATTTTTTGCACTACAGACATCCATGCCGCGATGCTATCCGGAAAGGGTTTTATTGTTGCCAATACATCCTACACTGTCACTTCAACTATAAGAAAAGCAACTAATATGCTGATTAGATTTTGATGACAATTGAATTACATGTAGCACCCCATGTTAACAAATGCGGTACCACATGGAACGTTATCGCAATAAATAAATAGTGACATAACATATAAAATCCAAATGAATTGACAACTTTAACATAACTATATTGTTCAATAGGAATAAATTCGATAGCAAAAAATAGTCACAGAAGAAGCAAATAACAGGAAATAGTTTAACAAACAGGACTGGGGCCCAAAACTAATCAAGACCACAATTGAAATAAATGATGGCAGCACTATGGTGCTGGTAAAACGTGTCACTCATTACCCATGCTCTCATGAAAATATACTCCACTGGCCTTTTACTTGAACGGAAGAGTAAGTGTGAGATTGGAAAATCTTGGCAAGTATACCTAACAACAAATTTAAATTTGACACATAATAATAGCAAGGTTATAATTATTGAAGGGTTACAGGCAGACACTATCCCGATGTGGCTACGAGCCTACGATACTCAATTAGGAAGATATGTCACAATGAGCAACAAAGAAATCGCGTAGTAACAGAAATAAGGAATAACGAGATGGAATATAAGACGTAATCATGTCATAATACCTGTCGGCCCAAATCGTAGCACCTCCGTATTAACCCTCTTTGGGCGAAGCGAGGACGAAAACCCAAGTGAGGTTCTACGGTTGGTGCCCGCCTCACGTGGGGCTGTGCTATTAGCGAATTTTGGGTCGCAAGGTGTTATAGATGGTATCATAGCATCAACCTTCGATGCGTGGGTTGCGTGTGCGTGTGGCCCTATAGCAACACATGGCACGAGTTGTGTACCGAGGGACATTTGTGGGCAGAATGCTGCGTAGAATTTAACACCCTAGCCGTTTAGTACCGCATTGTCAGTTTCATTGAGTTACACTAGCATATATTACCTGTTGGCCCAAATCGTAGCACTGCTAAGTTAACCCTTTTGGGCAAAGTGGGGACAAATCCCAAGTGAGGTGCTACGCATGCGTGCCCGCTCCTTGTGGGGCTTGGCTATTAGCGAATTTTGGGTCGCAAGGTGTTACAAACAGTGCTAATCCAATAATTAACCATGCAAAGATAAATAAGAATTGATATGAGATAAACACTTGAAGAACGTATTGTTGCGGGGTAACTTACCTGCTAGGCGCTTGGTAGTCCTGCTGCAAGATGGATTTGAAATATCAAGACCACCAAAGCTCCCTTCTAACCCTACGTGTGGAATTAGAGACAATACCAGTCAAACGAATAACTAAAATAAAAAATAGGAATTGCTCACTCGGCACAAGCGTCGATGTGGCTTAGTTGTTGTGGTTATCCATGTGGTTTGGCACGTGAAGCAAGGGTGCGATGGCGACTGACGCGAGGCGAGCACAGTCGGTAGCGGACCGTGACGGCGGAGGCGCGAGCGACATGCAGCTATGACAGTAGCTACATCGCTTTGCGCTACGCCGACATTGACCTTCGTGCTCGACAAGAGAAGGCCATGGCTGCTCGGCCTGCCACACCCGGTGTGAGGGAGGTAGGGACGCCCCTGGCAGGACGCATCACAACCCGCTGACGTCGCCCCAAAACCCTAGATTGGTTCAAAGAGATAAAGGTTTTTGCCCTTTTTGGTAAAAATTGTGGGGAAAAAGAGACCTGAATTTTCTGGATTAATGAAGTATTTCTAGGAAGGATAGATCCGAATTTCAAGGATTTTATTTCCGGATTTTGGAAGTTGAGATTTTTAGCTGTCGCTGCCTTACCAACAAGGAAAACTGGAAGGGTGCCGGTGAACGAGATGAGGTGTTGCATCTGTCCCAGCATCCGACACACATAACCTGAGAGGTGGCAGGTGACAGGTCAATTGTGGGTGCAACTGGAGTAGACTGCCGCCCAAAAGGTGAGAAGTCATGAGAAGAAGTGGTTCACTTTTTATCCATCAATTCTCTATTTTGTTCATTGTTGCCTATAACTTATCAAGGCACACTCTTGTTTTCCTTCCCCAAGGTCCTTTCCCATTGAGGACAAGTCGGAGGCTTGCTCTTTGCGCTCCAAGAAGCCCAAGTTTTAGGGAAAGATAAGCCATCTTCATCTTCTTGTCAATCCAATGGTAGAATCGTTCTTCCATCCAGTGCGCTTCCAGGTGGAAGCTCGTGTGCTACTGTTCTAGTGAAGAACATAAAGGGAACGAGTGTGTGTGGCTTTGATGACACTTGTGACTTATGTGGCGCTAAGGGACATAAGGCCATCATGTAAGAAGAATCCGAAGATCATCCTTTCTCCGGACCTACTTATTAATCACAAGGTCTCCTCTGGGACAGCCAACCAGCTCGCTCTCACACCTTCTCCCGAGGCTCGTCTAGAAAGAGGTAAAATTTTGATATTTTTTACCTCTTTCCTGGTGAGCCTCAGGAGAAGGTGTGAGGGAGGCCTTGTTCTTGGTAATAAGGCTCAGAGGAAGAATGGTCTTCGGATTCTTCTTACACACAATGGCCTTACGCCCCTTGGCGCCACAGAAGTCAAAGTATTAGCAAAGTCACACTCATTCCCTTTATGCCCCTCACTACAGCGATATCACACCAGCTTCCACTTGGAAGCCCCTTGGAGAAAGAACGGTTCCCGCCATTAGAATGGCGAGACAAAGATGGCTTGCCCTTTCCCTGAAACTTAGGCTTCTTGGAGCCCGAAGAGCTGGTCTCTGGCTTGTAACAATGAACAAAACAGAGAATTGATGGATAAAAAATGAACATCTTCCTTTCATGACTTCTCATCTTTTGGACGCTAGTATAGTCCAGTTGCACCCACGACTGACCACATGCCACCTCTCACATGATGGGACAGATGCAGCACCTTGTCTCATTGACTGACACCCTTCTGGTTCTCCTTGCTGCACCCTCAACTTCTAAAATCTGAAAATAAAAAGGCTGGAAATTTGGAACTATAATTGCCTATAGATACCCCATTAAGTATGAAAATTCGGATCCCTTTTCCCCACGTTTTTTTCTTCCCAAAAGGTAAAATACCTCTCTCTCCTTGCATGTATTATGTCATCTCTTAACAACCATATCTTGCTAAATCAACCTTAGGTCTTAATCGCTGTATCTTTATTAACCTTCTCGCCAATCAACTATCGATTGAACTTCATATATGGGTATACAACCTTCCACCCAGAACATACGCGAGCTGTACAGTCCCGTTGTTGGGAGAATAACACCCAGCCATAGGTATACAGTCGAGGTGAGTGTCTGTCTAATCCCGTATCAAATGGTATGTGACTTTGTCGGAATCGGTGCTGCAATTGCCATCTTGTTATAATGACATGATTACCTCTTATCGTTATATTTTCTCTTGTTATTCCTTATTTTTGTTACCACACGATTTCCTTATTGCTCATTGTGCCATATCTTCTTAATTGAGTATCGTAGCTACATGGTTCGTGGCTACCCGGAACCTGCAATAATTATATCCTTGCTATTATTATGTGTGTCATATTTACATTTGTTGTTGATAGGTATACTTGCTGAGATTTTCCAATCTCACACTTGCTCTTCCGTTAAGTATAAGGCCATTGTAGTATATTCTCATGAGAGCATGAGTCATGGGTGACACATTTTACCGCACTGTGGTGTTGCCATCATTTATTTTAGTTGTGGTTTTGATTAAATTTTCATGTTATTTGCATCCACTGATGACTTTTTTGTTGTTGAATTTATTCCTGATGAATAATCTAGTTGTGTTAAAGTTTTAAATTCCTCTGTATTTTATATCTTATGTCATTGTTTATTTATTGCGATGATTCCACTTATTACCGCATTTGTTAACATGTGGGATGCTACATACGTATCAATTGAATGGTAGGGCTCTGCATAACCATGTAGGATGGACCGGCAGGGCGTGAATGTTTGTTGTTCGCATGGACTGTTGCGTATTTTGATTAATCTTGTTCAGCACATGCCATTGTGCCTTTATTTATTTATTTTTTGTTACTTAAACTTTTTATAGGTGGAGGCGGTGGATGGACATGCAATTTTGCTTTCTGGAGTAGATTTAGTTGATGCCACGGTACCATATTAAGTGCTTATGTTCTCCATCTTTACACAATGAATTGACATAATTCAGCCATGTCAGCTGTGAACTCTTCCTAATACATTGCTCCTCTATGTACAGCCTGTGCTTGATATTAAACCATATCTGCCATATTCTGATAGTGTTAAAGGTGCGGCTATTCCTAATTGGTTAGAGGTATATACTACATTGCATCTTAGTCCATGAATTACTCTCTTGATCTTTACAATTTATTTCTCTCTCTAGAACATGTTCATTCTGCATATGAGCAGAAGTACATGATGGTACGCCTTCTAGATTGATAAATGTTTATTAGCTAGTATTCATACGGTGATTTTTTCCTATCTTACGACAAGTGGCACTGACCCTACATGACTGAAATTATGTGTAGTTGCTGCTTTACCTTTAGGCAGCTGTACACGTTTTTCTTGTCTTACAAGCTCCCCTGTTTTGAAGTTGGATAGTGAATGTTACTTCAGAGAGGAAGGCTTGAATCTTGAAAATCTAATAGTTCTATCTTGTTTAGACAATGTACGCTGAAAGCTCACTTGTTCAGTTGTGTGACTGAATGGCAGGCAGGATTTCATAGCCATGTCTAAGTTTTTGTGCTCTTGTCAAAGTATCACCATAGAGTTCGTTTGCTACACGGCGGCAGGCTCACTTGTTGACTCTTTATGGCAAAATTCTAATCGATTTACACTTAGATTTCCGGGATTGTCCGCTGCCTACTAATGCTGAATATTTTGTCTAAGCAGGTTGATGGTGCATTAGCTGTGGAGTCTATCCACTTTTCAGAGCACTTCACTTCTTCACTTTCCAACTGTTGGGCGCGTGTAGTAAGTGCTATAGTTCTTTTTCACACAAAAAAATGCTGATTCTTTCTGCACATTTTCCCTTACCAAAATGATGTTCTTTAGGTTAATTACAATGTAAATACAGTTTCTGACCTACAATTGAAACTCTGTTTCAGCAAAAGCAATCGCTCTACACCTCAGCAGAGGAGTTCCAGGATCTGATCAAGGAGGTGCTCTCCTGGGATATCAGATCGCTGTCTCAGCGAATCCGCCCCCACCAGGTGACCATGGAGAGCGAGGCTGACAATCGCAGTAGCAAAGCTGACAAGGATCGCAGCAACGAAGAGGATCACCAAGCCGTCCACCCGTGCTCCAGCGTCGTGTACCACCTCCACCTTGAAGGTATTGATGTGTCATACAGAATAGATCAAGACTCCAACATTGCTGTTGAGAACGCGGCGCTTCTGCCCAGTGCTGTAAACCAAAACCGGTATAGTTACCTAACATGGAGGGATAAACTTAGCACCTTGTAGGAGAATAGGGGATAAAGTTTTGGTGATTTGCAGGAACGCAGTGATGTACAATATCATGAGGTTGATGAATTTGATAGTGTGGAAATGCCTGAACAGAATGTGCATGTTTCTGCCATTATTTTCCCCTAGTCCTGATGCGCTCAAGATTATAATGGACTAATTGGGCGTTCTAGCATTTGTATGGCCGGCCAGTGGGCCACCAATCACACACCAAACCGTCGCGTGGCGAGAAGCAAGTGTGTTCTCGCCTTCTTCCCTTGGCCATGGCTTCCTCGCCTCGTCGGGTCTTCCTGCTCCGCCTGACCGCCGCAACCAACCCCTCCCGAGCTGCTCATTACCTCAAAGAAATACTCCCTAGCGACCCCGAGTGGCTCGCCGTGGAAGACGAGGAGGCGCGGCTCGAATCGGAAACCCCTCAACCGCACCCAACGCATAGCTCCTGACGGCTGACGCCCACATCCGAACTCCCGGCCTCAACCCCGGTGAGCCAAAGTGAGTTGCGTCGCATTACCCTCTTCGCATCTCATGCCTTCGGCCATGCAGGAATGGCGCTTTAGGGTTTGTCAGGGAAGCTCGTTCCCGGTCAGGATTTATATAGATGGGCCGAGAATTTAAACTAAAATCCTGATCCAACTATGTAGATGAGCAGGGATTTTGGCCTAACCAAACACGGCTTTAGTGTAGTGGAAGCATGTCGTATAAGGGTGTGTTTGATTGGTAGGATGTAGTTGAATAAAATGAAATAATACAAGATGGATGTGATGATCTTGAATGAAATGATACAAGTAGTATGTTTGATTGCTTGGATGAGATGATAAAACATTTTGTTTGGTTGCTTAGATAAGATGATTTTGAATGGTTCAAGATATTGTTTGGTTAAATGAAGTTGGTTACAGAGAGAGAGACACACAGAGAGAATGGAGACCAGAGAGAAAACAGAGGAGGCATAGAGACAACTCGGGCGGGCTCGCCAGCGGTGAGGGAGCTGCCAAGAGGATGGGGCGACCCCAAAAATGGGTCCACAGGGAAGAGGAGTCCAAGGGTGGTGGTGGCATGGCGGAAGGAAGGCCACAACGATGGCACAGCTACTCTCAGCGGTGGCGACGGTGCAGTGTCCATGGCGTCAGTGCCAGAGGGAAGGAGGGGGAAAGATAGCGCACGCACGAGCGAGAGAGAGATGAGGGGATGTTGCCGGTGCAGACGGTGGCGACGAGTGAAGGATCTAGACTCGTCATTATGTGTTAATGGAGTATTTTGGTGATTAATGAGAGAGAGGTGAGGGATGTTACCGGTGCAGACGGTGGCGACGAGTGAAGGATCTAGACTCGCCATTATGTGTTAATGGAGTATTTTGGTGATTAATGACAAATACACTTGTAAGAATAACACTCTTATTGTTATATCACGTTTAGTCTCAGCTTGGATATAAAAGTAAAAATCCAAACATGTATGTGTTCATTAAAGACAAATCTATTTGTGATACTAACAATTCTATTGATTATCTATTGCTTAGTCTCGTTTGGATATAAAGATGAAAATACAAGAGGTATGCATTCTACTTCCTCCTATTGCATTCCTTGGATCCAAAATATAGGTTGAACTCCACCAAGGATCTAACTTGGATATGTGCATATGTTTTCACTACACATTTGTGTACGCACACATTTAGGGGGAATTCATTCTATATTTTGTGGTTTCATTAGTATTGATCCATACTCTCTTTCCACGTATTTTAAGGATCTTTACTTTGAAACATATCTTTGAATATATTTAACTTGTGTAGTTAATATATTCATATAAGTATATGAGAGCATATGAGATTTGTGTGGTTTATAGATACTCATATATCCTTGAATATATTGAACTGGTGTAGTTAATATATTCATGTGAGTATATACAACTTGTGTAGTTCGTATATACTCATGTTGAGTATATATAACTTGTGTAGCTCTTATGTACTCATACTAATTTATATTCAATTACTTACAATTGAAGTGATTATCATCGATTACCAAAGAGGAAAAGATTGTGTTATCTTATCCCAACCATTATGGGTTGATGGTATGTTGTGGTAATTAATGATAATCATATTATGGAACTAACTATTTCCTTGAGTTGGATGTGTAGGTTGAGTTCCATGTAGTTGAAGACTTTGGATGATATCATGTGTTGATAGTCATCAAGTCAAGACTCGGATAAAGAGAAATCATCATGTGTTGATGATGTTCTAAACAAGATCTCGAAGAAAAAGAATATCATCATGAGTTGATGATATTGAAGTAAAGAGCTTGAAGTAAATGATGCATCATGAGTTCATGCGTATCAAGTTCAAGAAGAAGATGATCATGAATTGATCATCAAGTCAAAGAAAAGGACCATCATGTGTTGATAGAAAAGCAAGTTGAAGACTGCATCATAAGTTGATGCATATCAAGACTCGAGATGAAGGACGCCATCATAGGTTGATAAGTATCAAATTAACATTTCGAAGCAAAAGGGAACCATCATGGGTTGATGATTGACAAGTCAAGAATTCGGACTTAAAGTAAGGATGTGTGTCATCAAGCTTTAAGTGGTGGGCAAAGCAAAGATATGACTAGCTAGGGCTAAGGATGTGTTCCTAGTCTTTTACCAGTCTTGGTGTTTGGTTGGAGACTGGATTGCTAGTATAGGTTGCCGTACTATTAAGAAGGGTCTTGACTAGTAGCTTGAGTCAATCATGTGTTGATAGCTCGTTGTGTTTGCTCTAAGCTCTCATCAACATGTTTCCTATATTTGCGAATATGTTTTGCAAATAATCGAGGCTCATGGTTAATCCTTGTAGCATGTGACTATAGTTTGCAAATGTGTTTTGTAAATGGCTTAAGTCCATGTACATTATTCCTTTTGGTGTGACTCTAAAAGTGTGCAAATGTGTTTTGCAACTTGTTGAGAATCTCACCTTAACCCTAGTTTGCATCGCTTGTCAATTGTGCAAATGTGTTTTGTAAATTGAGTTGAAGCGGAGTGCAATTTGTGGCCATGATTCTAAAAAGTGTGCAAATGTGTTTTGTAACTTGTTAAAAATCTTGCCATCATGCATTGTGTACATCTGGAATCAATTTGCAAATGTATTTTGCAATTGAGTTGTTCTGTTGAAAGCCAGTTTGTGCTTGTCTCAACTTTTGCGGTAATACCGGCATATGTTGCGCGGAACTACTGCTGTGCGGTATGACCGGTGATTCCTTGGTGGAACTACCGCATCTGTTGAGCATGTGTTGCTCTGAGGCAGTACGGTAGTATCGGCAGTCCTGAAGCGGAACTACCGCACCCTCGGTTGTACCGGCCTTTGTGGCGATACGAGTTTTTCAGAGAAACACATTTTTGTGTGTGTTTGCTCTTCTGGAAAAGCGGTAGTACCGGAGGACTCTGTACGGTACGTGTTTTTCATAGAAGCATTTGTTGCCCTCTTGGAAGCACGGTAATACCGGCGCTTTGTGCACGGTATGACCGGACTCGCGGAACTACCGTTCATATGCTAGCGATACGTAAATTCCAGAACGCATGTTTTTCCTTGCCCTTAGCCGCAATTTTGAGCATGTGTTGCTCTCTCGGTTTTGCGGTAGTACCGCAATGTGTTATGAGGAACTACCGCGTATTGGTTGGCGGTAGTACCGTACCTCTTCACAACAGCTAGTTTTATAGCCGTTACTGTTCTGATTCCTTTTCCCAACGGCTAGCCTGTGTGTATAGACTATAAATACCCACCGGCCGTATAGAGAACAAGAAGAAGAGTAGCTGATGCTATTATTCACTCTCAAGAGCTAAGAGCAAGCTCCCTCTAGCATTTGTGCATGTGTTGCACATAGTGTGGCTAGCTTTAGGTAGTGGATAGAGTATCCACTTGAGTTTAGACACTTGATTGGTTCAAGTGGAAGTCTAAGACTTATTACTCTTGGTGTTTGCCGACACCTAGACGGCGTGGAGGCGTCGTGATCCGGTGATCTTCTCAAGTGAAGCTTGTGAGAAGGCCCGGTGTGTGTGAGTGGCTTGGTGCTCACCATCTCCGGAGTGGATTAAGAGCAACCCTAGTGGAGTGAGGTATTGGTTACCTCGGAGGAGGGTGCTCAATTTGTGGAGCCGGTCCAATTGGTTTGGGATTACCTCAACGTGAACTAGGGGAGACCGGCAAGTCTCCGAACACCACGGTAAAACATCGACGTGTTTTTGTGGTGCGATCACTATTGCCTTACTATTACATTGTGCAATTTATACACCTTATATTAAATTGCTTATTCATTGTGTATGATTGTAATAGTATCATTTACATTACTTAAATTGAATTACTTACAAGTCCATGCTTGATTGATCATTATCAATAGACTTGTATTGTTGGTGCACTTAGTTGAACCTAGTTGATTTAGGCTTTAATTGTGCAAAACCGTATTGTTATAAGCTTCTGCATTAGAAATTGGTTTTAGCACATAGAAGTTTTAAAACGCCTATTCACCCCCTTTAATCGGCCTCCTCGATCTTACAAGTGGTATCAGAGCTTGGTCTCTCATTTATTAGACTTAACCGTCTAGAGAGTAAAGGATGGCGACTAGTGACTTAGTGCACATTGGCGAGACACCTCTATTTGATGGCATAAATTATGCTAATTGAAAAATCCGTATGTCTTGTTATTTTAAGGCCATGGGCCAAAATATATAGCGGATTGTAGATGTAAGCTTTTCTCCTTCATTGGATCTTCTTGCTCCAACAATTGAGGAAGAGAAATGCTTACATCTCGACGCTCAAGCAACTAATGTTTTATTTAGTGCTTTGAGTGTAGAGGTGTTCAATGAAGTATGCGATC
Organism: Ampelocalamus luodianensis; assembly: GCA_036346255.1. Classification (NCBI taxonomy): domain Eukaryota; kingdom Viridiplantae; phylum Streptophyta; class Magnoliopsida; order Poales; family Poaceae; genus Ampelocalamus; species Ampelocalamus luodianensis. Next base: position 46,857,581 of record CM070633.1, read on the forward strand.
TCAAGAATGCTCATGAGATGTGGACACAATTACAATGTCATTATGAAATGTCCACTTCAACAAGTGATGATTGCATACAAGAAAGGATGTTGGGAGAAGAATGCTCAATCTCAAACTCCGACAATGAAGAAGGGACGTCGGAAGAAGAATGCTCAACTTTTAGCTCCGACGATAATGAATTATTAATTCCATCAACATCACCTCATTGCTTCATGGCGAAAGGTAATAAGAAGGTAAACAATGATTATGAGCCGTCATATGATGAGTTGATGGATATGCTTGAAGAGATCAATGAATATATAGGGAAGGAGAAATCAAGATTTAAAGTTTTGAAGAATGACTATGACTTACTTCAAAATAATTATGATGTTCTAAAAGATGAACATGAGATTCTCCTCCTAAATGAGCTCATGAAGTCTAAGGTGGATATATGCATTGAATGTAATTTAATAGATGATTTGCCATGCATAGCTCCTATTTTTTGTAATTCATCTAAAATTAGTATATCCACTTCTTGTGATGATTTAATTGAATACCTTGTTGCTCAGCAATAGATGCTTCTATTTCCTCTATACTTGTTGAAACTAATCTTATAGAGGAAAACAAAAAACTCAAGGCCCAAGTCTCAAATTTGAAAAATGACTTGGATAGAAGCTACAAGGGAAAAGCCACTCTCGATGAAATATTGAGCAAGCAAATTTGCTTACAAGATAAGAGTGGCATTGGCTTCACTCCCAAGAAGAATAAAGAAAATAGCAAGACAAGGCACAACACGAGACATACGAAGAAATTTGTCAAGTGCCATAGATGCAATGAAAAAGGTCACATTGCCTCCGTGTGCCCTAACAAGATTAATGATGAGAGATTATTGGTCTCACCGCCAAGAAGAAGGTGAAGAGACATCCAAAGCAAAATGAAAAACAATTTAACAATATCAAGTGCTTTGGATGCAAGAAGAATGGTCACATTGCCTCGGTGTGCCCAAATCAAAAGGATGTTAAGCCAAGACATTCAATGAAGAGGCAAGCCGGCAATGAGCAAGATAAGAAGACATCAAGGGGAAGCAAAAGCCCAACTTGCTATAATTGCCGGGAAAAAGGACATTTTAGTAAGGAATATCCCAAAGGTATCACTCCTAAGCCCATTGTTTATAATGATCAGTATTTGCTTAGGAAAGATAAGAATAGCAATGTGTTTGCTATATGTGTTAGTTCACCAAAGACTAATGCTAGGGCCATTTGGGTGCCCAAATCCATTATGACTAACATTCATGGACCCAACCAAGTATTGGGTACCAAATGTGCTTAAAATGTTCAACAGGTACTTGGAGATGCATTCGAGGTTTGGCTCACACATGAAGAGGTGAAATTCACCATATGAAAATTGGAGCCAAACTTAAGGATGATCAAGTCATATCATAAGCCAATGTCATCTCGGTAACAAGTACTTACATTGAATTATCTAGCCCTTTATGCCTTGTGTAGGTTGCATTCATGAAAATCTTATAAAAATGGTGTTCTTACTCTTGTGCTCAATCTTGATTATTGCAATCTTGAGCAAGTTAGAAGTGGCACATTAAGGGGGAGTGCTAAATCATTTACATGTATATCACATCCCTAAGTGTGCCCAAATTAATTAAGTGCTAGTATTGATTTTCAAAATTGAGCCATTTTTAGCCAAAAGTCAAAATTTCATAACAACCGCAGTTATTGGAGCGGTACGGCCACAGTGCGGTAGTACCGGTGATTACTTGGCAGTAGTACCAGTGATTACTTGGCAGTAGTACCGATCGTGTTTTCATTGTCAGCCAACTTGGTGGAATTAATTGTAAGTTGAGTCAAGTTCATGGGTTTCAGTGCATATGTGTTGCATAATACATGTTTTGACTAACGTGGGTCAAGTTGCGAAGAATTTGTTCTCGGAATCGATTTCTTTGTCTATTGTTGTGTAGAAAGCTTGGAGGTCAACGACGGTCAACGACGAGGATGATCGGGACTAGGCTTGGAGAGCTGAGGTTCAGAACGATCGAGGATGCCGAGTGAAGTCAATGGACTCAAGCATGGTGCAGAATGGACATGGATGACCGAACGAGCAGTTTGGTGCGATGGGTTGCATCAAGCGGCGCGGGGGTCAGTGCAAGTGTCATGGTGGTTTCGGTGGGAGCCAAATGGGTGAGACTTGCCGACATGAAGAGAGCTATTGATCAATCTACACGTAGCGAAGCATGGGATTATTTGGAAAAGGATCGAGAAGGGGTATTTGGTAATTTCACCAAGATACCGCCTTAATGACTTTTAGCTAAACCGCGGCGCAAGGATAAGTGGTTTAGCTCAAAAAAAGTTGAAGACGACGCTTTAAAATGCGTGCGTAATTGAACCCGTTTGTGTGTGGGCTTAACGGGTGCCCATTTGGGTTTTTCTTCTAGAAGCTAGCCTCCACTATAAATAGGGGAGGGTGCTAGTCCAGCACCTCCCAACCCTTGTATTAAGAAACACTAGTTTGTGTTTTAGGGTTTGGAGAGAAAAATGGAGAGGTTAGGGTTCTAGAGAGTTAGATTGATTGTGTGCTCAAGTGTTGAACTTTTGTCCTCCATGATGGAGTGCTTGTAATCCAACTTCAATCTCCAATCAATCCAAGCAATTTTCATCAATATGACTCTCTCTTTATTCTTGCTCCCTCTTTGGTGATTTTTGGGTTTTTGATGATCCCTTGGTTTTTCTTTGGTTTCTTTTGGTGATCTTGCTTGCTGTGACATGTGGGAGTGCATCTAGGATCATCTTGATCATCCTTTACCCACGAGCAAGTTTTTGGATCCAAATTTGATTTTGGTTCGGTTTTGGAGCAACCTTCATTCAAAAGGAAAAAGGACGGAACTTTGGCAAGGATCTTCACAATCTTTGGTTGGAATAGGTTCCTAACATCCTAGGGAAGGCTTGTGGATCAAAAGTTATACCAATTTTTTATTTCATTTTCAGGATTGACTTGACAGTTGTTGATGGTAGGCTCAACCATGATCGGAAAACGACCAGGTCGAGTAGAAGGAACCAGACAATCACCTTTCTCAAAAGAGATGGTGATTTTCGACCACTTTGGTACTTTATTGACAAGAGAAGGGTTGATGAAATTTACCTCGCGTTTGATAGCTTTGAGCTGTCATTTCGACTCATATGCCGAAGATCCTCTATAGATATGATTGATGGTGTGTTCTGGATCTTGAAATGACATCTCCTCATCGTCATCTGACTTTTTCGACCACTCGTTTGCCCCATCTCTTCAAGTGTAGGAAGCGGTCCTTTGTCAGAGTAATAATCCTCGAGTTTCTGTTGAAAAACTCAGTAGTTGCGAAGGTCATGTCCTTTTTGTGGAAAGGACACCACCTAGGTTTATCGGTCTTACGTTCGTGGCGTTTACCTTTGCTCCTGTTGGAGTATGGTTTGGAGTTCTGAGGCTCCTTGTCGCTCATGGCTAAGACCTCGTTAGAACTTTTGACTTGAGGTTTTTGGCCTTTAGTCTTGCTCTTGGATTTTTCAACCTTTTTATTTGTCTTCTTGTTGCCTTCACCCGCTCATCGAGTGTCCTTATCGTCATGATCAATCGTGCGATTTCACTTGACCATTTCTGCACCAGTTGTGTAACGATTAACCATTTCGAAGAGTTCGGCGACGGTAGCCAGAAGATTTAGAGCGATATCCTCTGTGATCATTCGATTGCGGACTCACTACTTAAATGCTCTGATGATAGAAGAGTCAGAAACTTCAGAAATTGAGTTGTGAACCTGACTAAAACGCCTGATAAATTGGCGCAAGGTCTCATGAGAATCCTATCATATTCTGTGTTGGTCGTCCTCTTTTCCTAGGTGTTGTAAGTGCCTTGGAAGTTGGCTAGTAGTAGGTCACAGCGGTGCTGCCATGAATAGATCGACTCTTGTGGCTGATTTAACAATCATGACCGAGCAGATCCTTCGAGCACGGTAGGAAGATAATTGGCCATGGCATGTTCTCCTACTGCTGCTGCTCAAACAATGGTGGTATAGATTTGAAGGAACTTGATTGGATTTTGTGACCCATCAAACTTCTTCATGTTCATTGGTTAGAACCTGGGATGGCTAGCGAATTGCTCGAAGGTTAGGTGAAAACGCCCGACATCCGGTAATAATATCATAACGCATTCTTTACAGAAAAGAATGGTTGACATCACTAGACGATCATACTCGACGATGCCTAGTGGTAAGTGGGCATGATCTTTCATAGATTTCAGCCCTACGAGGGCAATACTCCTCATGCTCCATCTGTTGGTGCAGATTTCTTGGAAGAAGTGGTGAATAGCCACCTCCTCTAGGAGTTTATCGATCACCAGTTGTTTGTGATACTCTTCTCTGACTAGGGTCGTGGTTAGGAAATTGACCAGTTCTGTTGTCTTATCGTTCTCCATGAGGAGAATCATCTGAGCGACTGACGTTCGATGGAGTTGTCCTGCTATGACTACCAGGATGGTGTTGTCGAGTCCACTGGAGTTTGACCATCGTGTCCCGAAGTCTTCGTGCGATCTCTTGAGCAAAGAGGTCATAGCCTGACGCTTGTCCAAGCTCTTTAGTCGGGTTTTCGATCAGGTCATTGATTTGTTGAATTCTTGAGCTTCCTCTGACTGGTATTGGATGCGCCTAGGTAAGGACCTCTGAGTAGCAATTCTTCTTCTCCGAATGGTTTCAGGACTATCGACGTTTGAGTCAGCCGGAGCATGCCTTAGTGTAGAGCGATCATTTCTAGGATTTTAGCTATACTCATGAATGTGGAGATCTTGTTCATCACCGGAGACATTCTCGCCATCACCACGGGAGTCCGAAGTGAGTGTGTGATGGGAAGCAACCCCAGCCCTACCTCTTGGAGAGAGATTAGGATCTGAGGGGAGGACAAAGATCTTTTGGGTGCTATTATTCCCACTTGCGTTTAAGTCCTCCTGAATCAAGGAGTAGTCGAAAGACAATGCCTCGTGACTTAGAGCAATCCCCTCTAGGAAGGGGAATTCCGGGTTATAACTGTATCCGACTGGAGGTGAACCATGTGGGGGTATGGTCGAATCCGCAGGTGAAGCGGGCTCGACAATGCACCTCATGGGGGTAACCGAAGGGTGACGGTTATCAGGTATTGATTGAGTTCCGGAATCATGGATTCCAGGACTTTCTGTGCTAGATTGGACGGCCTCAAACGAGCTTGAACATTTGGAGGGAGAACCCTCGCTGTGCTTTGCACTCACCGTGGCACGATCCTGACTCTGGTTGGATGGACCCTTGCCCTTTGAGGAGTCTGGTTCCTCATCTGGGCGTAATGTCGTGGGGGAAGAGATCTCCCTCATCAACTTTGTTCGTGGCATGGTCTCCTAGGTCTAGTGAAAGATCCCTGAAAACGACGTTGCCATCAAACAAAATGATGCTCTGCTCGTACTCGTAATAGGCATTCATGCCAAGTTCTGCATAGTCTGCCAAATCAAACCAATTCTCCTCATTCCACTCTCTTGCCATGAAAGCACCAGAGTTCAAAAATGAAGACAATTTGTCGAATAGGAAAGAAGAAATTGGAAGTTCCCCACGGATGGCGCCAACTATCAATGGTTTAGTATCAATATTATGAATGAATATGCTCAGGGTTCTCTTGGAGCGGAACCACACAAAAAAGGACACGAGAATTTTATACAGGTTCAGGCCTTCTCCTGAGAGAATAATAACCCTACTTCTGTGTTTGCTGTATTGATTGTGTTTACAACAAGAAGGAATCACTAAAGCTAGGGCTTAATATTGTTGTCTCTCGCTTCTTGTTAGTCCCTCTGTAACAGCCCCAAATTAGGGTTTATATTTTAAATGTATAAAAGTATGAAAATTTAAAAACTTTTGGTTGTATCTCTTGATCATGCTCATGGTTTCCAAAATCTTGTGCACAATTTTAAAAATTTGGAGATTGTATCAAAGTTTGTATTGAAATTTTAAACTTTTAAACTTAAATTCTATTTCTAATTGAATTCCAGAAGAAGGTATGAATAAAAGTTTCCAAAAATAATTTATTCAAATACTAGATTATTTACCTTGAATTATCATTATTTTTACCAAATTTTTAGAAGTCATTTTGCCTTCACCAAAATTCAAACGAAATCACTAATGCAGATTTGAATATGATTTAATTCTAACAAATTTTAATATAGAAAGTGTTTGAAATTTTTTTTCCTAAGTCCCTTGTGAACCTCAGAGTGTCCACAAAAATTTTCAGAATTTTTCGAATTTTATTTCTACCTCAATCGACTAGTCAAACTTGTGTTATTTTTCGGTCAACACTGAAATCCTAAATCCAAACTCTAACTCGTCTACTGTTCCTCCGACCGAACCCATTCGCCACTCGGGTCTGACCAGACCAGCTCACCCGAGCCCCCTCCTCCCTCTCCCACTGACCTTCGGGCCCCACCGGCAGAGGTTTTCCTCCACGCGTGCGCCCGCGCCAGCTCCCGCCCGCGCGCCAGCTCGCCACCGCCTTGCTCGCCACGCCGCTCCAGCGCATCGCCGAACTCCACGCCGGTTTTGCGCGCGCCCCCGGATTCTCCAGCTCTCGACCGCATCTCCCGCGCACATTAACACCGGTCAAGTCCTTCATCGCTCAGCATCATCTCACTGTCCCTCCGGCGTCGCCACGCCCATGCCTCGCTGTCTTCCTCCCTCGGCGGCTCCGAAGCAAATGCCACCGCTTCTCTCGTTTTGCTCCGTCCCCCTTCTCTATATAAGCCGAGCACCGAGTGCCTAAGCTCCTCTTCTTCACCTCTACACCTTCCCTCTCCATTATCTCCTTCTTCTCCAAGTTCAAACCAAGCAAGCCCCGAATGCCATTTTCGGCCGGCCGCGCCACCTCCTAGCCCTCCGGCCACTCCGGCGAGCTCCGGCCGCCCCCAACCGCGTCACGGCGCGCCCCTCGCCTAGAGAAGCAAAACCCCTCCATCAATTCGGAGAAAAAGCCACTGAGGAGCTGCGCGCACTCCTTCTTCTTCAACTCCGGCCGAATCCGCCTCTACCGCCGCCACGTCTTCTCCAGCGAGCCCGAGCTCGATTATCTCTGACATAAGCAACCTTGTACATCCTTCTTCCTTCCCTGATCACTCACCCTCTGTCTTGTGCTCCACAGGGACCCCTCCACGGTGACCACCCCGCGCCACCGTCGGCTCGTCGTCGCCGGGCTACTCTGGTGCCTCTCCGTCTTCTCCGACCACCCCGGCTTGCTCCAGGTAGCCCACTGGTGCCCATGCGCACTCTAGTTCCCATACTCTTCATCCCCGACGCCGGCGCCCCGTTTCACCCCCTCGGCCGGCCGCCGCTCGCCATTGCCGCGCCGCCACACTGCCTCTCCAGCCACCCCGCGGCCACCCCTAGCTTCTTTGACCCTCAGGAAACCCATTTTGGCCGTAGCCATAGCCTCCATGCCACTCCGGTCGTCGGCGATTTGCCGCCCCAAAACCAGCCCGAGCTCCCTCCCTGTTCTTCATTTGTGTCCTCCTCTGTTTCTCTGAAAAGTGGGACCCACTCATATAATCCCAACCCTTAACTGCTAATCAACCTTGTGAATGTCCATTAGTTCACTCAAATGTATTAACAAAGTTGGAAGTTGAGTTTTGAAAGAAATTTAGACATTAGTTCTCTGAAGCTGTTCTCTGTTGTCAGTAATCTGAAAACTATCAAATTTGCTAAATAAGTGTATGACCTTGTTAGTGCAAAGGTTAGAATTGAACTTGTAAAGAAGTTTAGCAATTCAGTTCATAAATTATTTGCTGCTGTAGGTTGTCTAAATAGTGACCTGAAGTTTCTCAGTTTTGTCCAATTGACTTGTAGATTTCAGTTCTGATAGATGTTCTGAACAGAAAAGGGTGCTAAATATGAATCCGTTTTTGTCATTAGGCCAGTCCTTAAGATACTAAATCAGAGAATTAGTGAGTGGGAATAGCATCTTATGCAGCATTCATATCTCAAGCCTCATGTTGTTAGTCAAGTATAGTAGTTAAAATTTTCTGTCAGTAATTATCAAAACTGAAGGTTTTGCTTTTGTAGGTTGAGTAAGCAATGAAAGAAGTCTGAAGTTAATCAAAGTTTGCTTTAGGCCAATGGCATGTCTAAACCTGTAGTTGGAAGTTTTAAGAACCATTGAACTTTTAACTAACATCATTTCAGTAGTTAGCTTTTGTAATCTCCTTATCAATACTGTAGGGTCAAATCGGAAGTATATGATCTAGGTAACTTGGAAGGTTAATCAAACTAAGTACAGTAAATTAGGTACCATCTATTATCAGCTTTCACTTAAAGAAATTCATTAAGTAATTGAATCAAAGATCACTTAGTAAACCCCTTAAGGATTAGCCATTAATTCTTAGTCTAGGAGTAAAGTTATTTTGAAGGCAAGAATTAGGTTATATGCATGTCAAATAACGAGAGGCCTTATGCCCAAATCTTAGCTTCAAAATTTCATAACCAATTCATTTCTTCTCCAAATCCAATAATTTCTGTCTCTAAAATTTATTTAAAATCATTATCTATCTTCTGTGTTATTGATTTTTGGATACCTTTGGCATTCAGTATATTTATTCATTTTTCGCTTTGGCAGTTTTTATCGTTAGATGACGTTGATATCGAGAGTGATCCTCTGCAGCAAGTCGAATGTCTCGAACAAAGCAAAGGCAAGCAGTTTGATCATGTTAATCCCAGTATTTTAAAGTCTAATATTTTGTTTCAACTGTATGTATGCATCGCTTAATTTGTGTTAAATTGAGTAGTTAGTCCTTTAGATGCATAATTTGTAGGTAAATAATTGTCCTCTACTACCTGAGCCTAAGTTATTTGCTGTGATTGGAGTTCGTTGGATGGACTCTTGTCGCTTAGTAGATTACGGGTCCGGTTGCTTAGCCATGCTTAGTCATCGGTAGAATTGGGCGATCATCGACTTAGTCGATGATCTTGATCACATAAAATTATTATTATTCCTTATGTTTTCAGCTTATGCTATGTTTAATTGCAAAACTAAAACTGAAAACAAAAATGATTTAGACTTGGGCACAACGGTATGATTGGTGTGATCTGTTGGGTGTGACTGGATTGGTGCCCGAGTCAGTTAAGGACCGAGTTACTTGCGCCACCGTACTGAGCATTTTGCGTGCTAACCACACTAGAGTATATGGGACCTCTCTTGACCCAGTACTTTGGCGTGTATTGGCTCCGGGTCGCAGGAGGTCGCAGGAGGGATGGAGGTGGGAGCATGGTAGTTGTCCGAAGAGCTTTATCCTAAGTGGTAGTTGTCTTTTCGGCTTTACCATGTAAGCGTATGGATTTCTATCCATACGAGCGGCTCGTAGTTAATACACAATATTGGAAAAAGTCTCGTAGGACTTAGCCGTGCCAGCATACCTTCGGAAGTGTGCTTTGGCTTAAAGGCGGTATGAAGTGTGGGTACATTGGTACACCCCTGCAGGGTTAAAACTATTCGAATAGCCTCGTCCTAGGTTATGGACACGCTCGGATACGCCCTGTGAGAACTAGAGTACAACCTTTTTAACTAAAACTTGACGGGTGGTACGAATCAGGGATTCGTTCTATGTTGTGGTGACTATTGGGATAGTCACTTCAGTGGTTACTTGTATCTATCTTTATTTATGATTATTTCAACAGTAAAATGAATTGCAAACTTGCCTTTCAACTGTATTACATTATTGCAAATAAAGTTGGCTTTATGCAAATGAAACATATGGCCTCCACCAGTTAAGCCTGCATGTAGCATATGTATAGGTCTGCTAGTCCACACGTCAGTCTTGCGAGTACAAAAACAATTTTTGTACTCAGATGCTTTGCTTAATGTTTTTGTTGCAGAGGAAGAAGGTGAGCCCCAAGGGCTTTCCTTTTGTGAGCTGTGCTGCGGGTTTGACGACTAGCTTGGCGGCCCGGTTGGTTGCCTTGTGGGTAAAGGCATACTAATTGGCTCTTTTATTTATCGCCATCTTATGGCTTTTGCTTCCGCTGTGTAGTTTGTTATTTATCTTGTAAGTTCTTTCTGTTGTATATTATGAAGTTTTGATATTATAACCTCTCGTGTATGGAATTGATGCATAATTTTGTAACGGGGTGTGCATACTGCATTTCTGGGAAGTATACATATCCTGAGGCTTGGTTTATTTGAATTGTGATGCTAGGGTCAATGGAAGGCTAAACATTACAAGTCGAATAAATCGGGGTCCTCACACCCTCCCTCTTCTGTCCACCGACTTTATTCTTTATATAGTGTATGAAGGGTGACAGTTGTCTACATTAAGAGGGACCTTATCGTTTGATGCAATGCGCTTAAGGGTAGTTATTGTCAGAGATGCACCCCCACGTCGCCTTACGGTTATGTCAGAGATAGAGGTTTAATACGTGTAGTTATCTCAGAAATAATAGTACATATTAACTACTGCGTGTATTAAACACAGCACACAAATATCCATAGTCGATTGGGCCCGCATGTCTGTAGACTTTATCGATCATAGGGTGATCGTAGATGACCTGGTCATAGTAAGACTTATGTCGGGACCCAAAATTACGATTCTGGACCCTCTGTGTATAATGTACTAGTCTAGGATCACGCTAGTGCACATAGTGTCAACATAGGTGAATGTCAATCCACACAAGCGGTAAGTAAAGTAAACGATTAATTTGAATAACAAATACTAGTTTTGACCTTATGGTCGAGTTTACACTTAATGAGCTACCAGGGCTAACAGAGAATAAAATAGCAACGGAACAGAAATAACTTCAGCGTAGATCCCATCAATTCACCACAGGCAACCAACTGGGATCCAGACCTTTAACGATCAGCAACCTTCGATGAACTCCTCCTCGAAAGCAGGTGTAGACTCCTCCTCTTCTGTAGGTTTGGGCGCAACTTTTACAAAAAGCGTGAGTACACAACCGTACTTGCAAATCATACCACAGAATGCAATTTATAGACGCAGGCTTATTCCAAAAGAAAAGGCCTCTGTGGTTCTTTTGCATGAAAGCAATATTTGCAATGGAATACAATAATAGATTGAAAGCATAATTCAAAACAAATAGACAATATTAATTTAACAATTTTTTCACAAAGACACAAAGCTAAACAGATTGTTTCACATAGCCATATGACTTAAATCACATAGCTCCCATCCCAAGCATTTTATGAAAACTACCCCTCGTGTGAAATCCCCGAGCATGTCCATGACCGCGGACGCGGCTATTCGAATAGATTGATTTAACACTCTACAGAGTTTGTACACTTTACCCACACGATACAACTAGTGTAGCTAGCACTAATCGTAACAAAACAGTTCAGAAACTTCGTCTCAAACATTGACATTCCCAATGTGCTTTACCGCCAGACCAACCCACAAAGAAAGCTAGTCCGACACACACCGCTGGACAAGGATGCGGCGAACCATCCTGCGATGCAACTACCGAGTAGTCACACCTCCATCCTGTCACGAAGCCTAACCTATCCACCTGAACATCAATGTCGAGACTCCATAACCTACTATGTTAGGCCCGTCCCATCAGGCATGTGGTCGTACAGTAAGGCTCAATTCAATGGCGCACAAAGTTAAGTCCTTAATTGACCAAGGCAAGACTTCTATTTTCTAACTATGCCACAAAGATTATCATTCCCATTCACAAAGTCCACCATATCACTTGGTATCCACCACTTGCCTCAGTCCAAATCTTTTACTACCCAGTTGGTTTTAGTGTAGCACATGCTATCACGAAGTAATAACACATAGCACACAGTTTTACACAAAGTTCCATAGTCACTTAGTCCAATTTAATATTTGCAACTCAAATGGGATATGAGACTCGTAGCATGGCTAAGCAATTGTACTCGTATCTAACCAACCCACGTTGGTGTTACAATAATACCAACTAAATAAACCAATCTAGGGTGATAAGAGATTATGACATAGAAAGCCAAGGTCGTTATAACAGATTGGATAATAACTATACCCAAAATCATTTAAATACATCCTTTAAAGTAAATGCAATAATTTGAAACAAAGTACTTTTTAGAAAAACTAGGATTCAATATGATTAAAGGTATGACTTGCCTTGGAAAAGGTCTAGGTATTGGTCTTGATCTTGAGGTGCTCCTTCTTCTCCAAAATTCCCCGATATATCGACGTCTACTCGTAACGCAATAAATAAACAAAATAAATAAATAACAGAGCCAAAACAAACTCCAAAAATTAAATAAAAATCTCAGATAAATAGATCTCGAATTTAGATGAATTTAGGAATTTCAATGGGCTCAATCGGTGTTCGGATGCAAAAGATATGGGCTCTGAAAGTTTCAATCTAAAAGAAAACCCTAATTTTGGATTTTACTGGAATTTTTGAATTATTTCTTAACAGAAAAATTGGAATATTGCGCAAGCATGACGTCAGCACAGAGAATTTCGGGAATTAAAAAGAATTCAAAGAAAACACTAACATGTGGGACCCACATGTCAGTCTCACGGCTCACAGTAGACTAGGTCTACCGAACCTCGGGATCTGGAGACCGGTGAACCGTGCCACCCAGCGCTGACGCGGCACCGACGTGGATGCCACGTAGATGACACGTAGGCAACGGGCTGACGCGGGCGCTGAGGTGAAGGCTGACGCATCGACTCAACGGCGGCGGAGGCTCGGGAACCAAGGGATCCGGCGAAGGGTGGCTCCTCGCCGGCGGCGGATGGTACCGGGAGGTAGAGGGTGCAAAGGCGATCACGATGGGGTACTCACGGGTCCATGGGGACGACTGTGGCAACCGGCGGCGAGGTTTAGGCGGCGGTGGACGCACGGCCTCGACTGGATCGGCTCTTTGACGGTGCTCCGGCGGAACCAAGGAGACCACGGTGAAGTACAGCTCCGTGCGATGTCAACGGCGGTGACGAGGGAGCTCGAGCGGTACCGACGGCGGCGCATGGGCTCGTCGGAGTTGGCGGCGGCGAGATCGCATCTTCGAGCTCCCGCGGCAGCTAGGGTTTGGTGCGAGGGCTAAGGCGGCTGCGAGAGGGGTGCGGAGGTCGAGGGCTCGCCTCCTTTTTATACCTGGAGGCCCGGGAGAGTCCAGGGCACGAACACCCAAAAACGGCACGCGACAGCGGCGATCAAATCCCCAACTGATTCGGAGACGATGAACAGGATTCGATGGAGCCCACTCGTCAGCGACGAGGGCTCGCGCGAGTCCGTGTCGCAAACGACATGGCAAGGCTGACAGGTGGGGTCGGGAGCGGCTGTGCCGCGGGGATGGAAGGGACTGACAGGGCGGTCCCACATGGCGACGACTGCAAAGCGACACGGTCGAACTAGGCTGAGCGGAGCGCTCGATTGGGCCGCTACGCGGGCCACACGCGGGAAAAGAGGATTGGGCCGGAGAGATTCGGCCCAATCTGAAATCTGAGATTTTAAATAGATTTTCTAATTTATAACATACCAGAAATTCAAATAAGCAATAGAAAATAGCAAATGAACTCAGAAAAATTCTAGAAAAATCTAGAAAATATATCTGAGCACATAGAATCCAAATAAAATAGTTTTGACTATTGTTCATATTGAGATTATTCATATTAAATGTTTTTGATTCTAAAGTCCAATATTAAGCTTTTGAATTAAATTCAAATAAGATCAAATGGTGACTTTTCTCCCTACTAACTATTTAAAAGATTTTTTTTAAAGCTCAAAAAATTGGGATGTTACTAACCTCCCCCCTTAAAGGAATCTCAACCCCGAGATTCAGACTAGCTATGGAAAAGGTTAGGGAACTCGGCTTTCAGCTCCTCTTCACGCTCCCACGTTGCTTCTCCTTCTAAGTGGTTGCTCCACTGAACCTTACAAAAACGAACAGTCTTGCTTCTTGTGCGACGCTCTGTGACATCCAAAATCTTGACTGGCTGCTCCTTCTAGGTGAGATCATCTTTCAAGTCAATCGATTCTAGTGGGGCTTGCTCTTCTGGCACACGAAGACACTTCTTCAACTGCGAGACATGAAAGACATCATGCACTCCCGCTAATGACTGCGGTAGCTCCAACTGATAAGCAACTTCTCCACAGCGTTTCAAAATCTTGAACGGACCAACATACGTAGGGGGAGGCTTCCCATTGGCATGAAACCTTTTGACACCTCTGAGCGGAGTAACTCGAAGATAAACAAAATCCTCGAGTTCAAAGCTGAGATCACGACGACGATTATCAGCATAGCTCTTCTGCCTGGACTGAACTATCTTCAATCTTTCTCTGATCATGGCCACTTGCTCTTCTGCTTCTTGAATGATGTCTAGACCGAATACCAAACGTTCAGCTATTTCGAATCAATTCAACGGGGTTCTGCAGGCACGGCCATACAAAGCTTCAAATAGTGACATTTGCAGACTAGCTTGATAACTGTTGTTGTACGAAAATTCTGCATATGGTAAACTTTTATCCCAACGGGTAGCATTAGCTAGATCACAAGCTCTCAACATATCCTCTAATATCTGATTAACTCTTTCAGTCTGTCCATCTGTTTGTGGATGATACGCGGTACTAAAATTCAGATGGGTACCCAATGCTTCATGCAAACTCTGCAAAAAACGAGAGGTGAACTGAAATCCTCGATCTGACACTATCTTCTTGGGCACACAGTGCAAACTAACAATTCTGGCCATGTACAACTCTGCAAGGAGATCTCCTGAGTACGTGGTTTTGACTAGTAAGAAATGGGCAACTTTGGTCAAACGATCGACTATCACCCAAATCGAATCGTAACCCAATTGAGTCCTGGGTAAACCAGTAATGAAGTCCATTCCGATCTCTTCCCACTTCCACTCTGGAATCTTCAGCGGTTGCAACAAACCTGCTGGTCCCTGATGTTCTGCTTTTACTCTCTGGCACACGTCACATAAGGCAACGAACTCTACGACTTCTCGCTTCAAATTTGGCAACCAAAACTTATTCTTAACATCCTGGTACATCTTAGTACTGCCAGGGTGAATTGAATACTTCGAGTCATGGGCTTCCCTTAATATTAACTGGCTTAGACCATCAACATCTGGTACGCAGATACGTCCATTAATCTACAGTATGCCTTGATCATCACTGGTGAAATCCTTAACTTTCCCTTCTGCCATTTTGAGCTTGATGTCTGACAACACAGGATCCTTTGATTGCGCTTCACGAATCTGCTTCTCCAGGGTAGACTGTACTTCCAAACTGGCCACAAATCCTTCAGATACAACTTCTAGCTTTAGATTATGAAATTCCTCTTGAAGTCCTGAACAAAACTCTTCCACTTCCAAAGCATTGCAGTAACTCTTACGACTCAAAGCATCTGCAACTACATTAGCTTTTCTGGGATGGTAGTGGATTCCAAGATTATAATCCTTGATCAATTCCAACCATCTCCTCTATCTCATGTTCAAATCTGACTGAGTGAAGATATACTTCAGGCTCTTATGATCTGTATAAACTTCACAGCGGTTACCGATGAGATAATGACGCCAAATCTTTAAAGCATGCACTACAGCAGCTAATTCCAGATCATGAGAAGGGTAATTCTCCTCGTGAGGTCTTAGTTGCCTTGACGCATAAGCGACGGCTCTTCCTTCTTGTATCAGGACGCATCCCAATCCTTGAGGCGAAGCATCACAATAAATATCAAAATCCTTGCGAATATCTGGCAGAATTAGCACCGGGGCAGAAGTCAAGCGCTTCTTCAATTCTTGAAAACTTTCTTCACAGGCTGGGGTCCAAGTGAACTTTTTCTCCTTCTTTAACAATTGCGTAAGAGGCTTAGCAATCAATGAGAATCCTTTGATGAAACGGCGATAATAATCTGCCATTCTCAAGAAACTGCGAATCTGAGTTTCCATCTTGGGTTGCTCCCAATGTAACACCGCTTTAACTTTACCGGGGTCAACCGCTACTCCCTCGGCTGTCATTACATGACCAAGGAAATCAACTTCCTTTTTTCCAGAAATCACACTTACTGAACTTAGCATAGAAATGATGCTCCCTGAGTTTTTCCAAAACTAATCTCAGGTGTTTGGCGTGTTCTTCCTCTGACTTGGAGTAAACCAAAATATCCTTGGGACAAATCTTCAACTGATGGTAACCTGATCGCAGGTCGATCTTTGAGAACACTCCGTCTCCTTTCATCTGATCAAATAAATCATCAATCCGGGGTAGTGGGTACTTGTTCTTGATAGTAACTTCGTTGAGGGAACGGTAATCGATACATATCCTCATGCTTCCATCTTTCTTCTTGACAAACAACATTGGCGCTCCCCATGGTGATGAACTAGGTCTCACGAAACCTTTCTCAAGAAGTTCTTCTATCTGCTTCTTCATCTCTACCAATTCATCGGCTGGTATCCGATAAGGTATTTTTGAAATTGGTGCTGTCCCTGGCACTAGGTCGATGACAAACTCAACGTCACTGTCCGGGGGCATTCCTGGTAATTCTTCTGGAAACACATTTGGATATTCGCTGACGACTGGTACCTCTTCTAAAGAAAGGGTCTTCAAGCTCTTCACTAACAGATGTCCATCACGAACTGAGATGGCTAGAAATTCCACCTTGTTTCCCTTGGTATCCTCGACTGTTACGGTTCTTCGGCCACAATCTAGCACGACTTTGTGCTTGGATAACCAATCCATGCCAAGAATGATATCTAAAGCTTGGGTATCTAGAACAATCAGGTTGGCTAGAAACTCAACTCCAGCTATGAGTAACTTAGCTCCTAAACATCCCACCTTAGTGCTTAGCTCTGCTCCAGGTGACTGGACTAACAGAGTATGCTTAAGATGAACAACTTCCAGTTCCTTGCGTTTGTCCTCTAGAACAAAAGCTTTATTGACCAGCTCTTGAAAGTCAGGGAAAGTATGGGCGATCAAACTGACTTGCAGTCCAGTGTTCAGCCCCTTCAAAAAGCGACTCTGGCGAGCCTTGTCCGTGGCGACATCCTCTGCTGTGTAGCGAGCTAGCTGGGAAAACTTATTGAGATAGTCGGACACTGACATAGCTCCTTGCTTGAAAGCGCGTAACTCATCCTTCTTCAGATCAATAATACCTTCCGGTACATGATATTAACGAAATGCTGCAGAAAACTCTTCCCAGGTGATATTCTGTGGCGTCTCATGAGCGGCACAGAAGTTCTCCCACCATTCAGCAGCTATGCCCTCCATCTGGTGAGTAGCGTACAAAACCTTCTCACGGTCGCTGCACTGGGTGATCAGCAGCTTCCTTTCAATAACCCTAAGCCAATCATCTGCTTCCACTCGAGACGTGTGCAGAGAATGTTGGTGGACGAGTCCTCATAAACTCCGCAAGTTTAGACGGTCCATGGTGACCATGAGTAGCTGGGGCTCCATGCTGATGATTGTTGTTGTTGTTGATCTGATTGCTCATGGCTTGCATCTGATTCATCATGGTATTCATTAATTGAGTCTGCACTGCCATGAAAGCTCTAAAATTTTGCAAGTCAATCGGGGGTGCTTGTGGCGGAACTGCTCCTGCGGCTGGTTGCTCATTGCCTCCAGTATTGGGGTATCGTAACCACTTGCGTGATCGACGAGTTTGAACCTTCTGGTGAAACTCCATGGGTTAGATGAGGTAGCAAGCACAAGATGAGTTAAGGACTAAGCAGGGGTAGGTTAAACCCAACAAAACGCAGCTCAAGAAACTCAAACGAAATTGTGAGGACCCGCGTTTTTAGACCTAATCAAGTAGAGTTAATCGGTAATTAGCGGTAATTAATTTCGGGTTTCCTTTCGGTGGCATTGCATTGTAGTCGTTAGAATCATATCGCATCATCCATTCAATCTCATCATTCATTACAAATAGTCCTTTGCATTCGGCAGTAAATCAGTAGAAGAACAATCATAATTAGATTGCATTTTCCATTTTTGCATTAGATAAATAAATCAATAATTGAATTGTTAACAGGTGCGTTTTACATCAAGCAATATAGAAGCATGCTGCATCAATTGAATCTTGGCAGCATCAGCATCTCTGCATTACCCTCTATCCTTCTCTCCAATGCATAGTAAGCCGCACCACTCCCTATGCATTGATCCATCCCCCCTTGAGCATGCTACGGTCTTTCCCCCTGTATCTTCAGGCAAGTGCACCTAGCATTCACAAACAACATTCATAGCAGCATAGCACCATTCATATCCCCCCAGACCAGAAGCAAGCCACCACCTGGAGGAAAGCACAGGCAAAAACACAGGCAAGGAGGCAGCCGAACCATTCATTCCCCCTTGCCGGCTGCGAAGTTCATTCCCCCGGCCCGGTAGGATCGCCCCCATAAGCCTCCAACACCACAAAGCAAAGCACAGCACAACCATTTCCCCCTCCCACTCCTTCTCAACCGGAGGCCAAGACCACAGCAAGAGGAGGAAGGGAAGCTAGGGAGCCAGGAAGAAGCGCAAGGCCAGGAGAAGCCAGCTCAGCATCCCCAACTTCATCGTTTGCAGGCCACCCACCGCAAGGGAGGAGAAGGGAGCACCAGCCTGAGGCCGGCGCTACCACTCTCTTCCCTATCCCAGAAACCAACCAGAGGTAACCTCAGTTTCACCTCGGCATGCTCTACACATACACATCTTTCACACCTAGAGCATATCACAGTCGCAGTAGCAAATAGACCTCTCAGTTCATCCATCGCAGAGCAATAGGGGAAGGAGTAGGTTGAGCTTCAAGGGAGTTCATACCTCAGTAGCAGATCCCTCTAGTAGCCACCTTCCAGCTCCAATCAACCCTGTTGAACATGCATACATAAAGCACCAGTCAGCGTCAACACTTACTCATTTGTGTGTATTAAGTTAGCATCTTAGCAAGAACTCCAAGAGTAATGGTGGAGGAGAGGTGGGTGATGAGCCTTAGTGCCGGCGGCCGGGCCAAAGCCCTCTGAACCGGTAGATCGGGAACCATAGGCGGCAGTAGACGTTGCGCGTGGGCTCGAGCCGCACGGGAGGTAGGAGGAGCCGAGGGAGACCTAGGGCGTGGCGGCGCCATGGGCGCCGAGCCGACTCGAGCGGCAGCAGCGCTGGCCTCTGGCCGCGCCGGAGGAGGAGGAAGAGGAGACCTAGAGGTGGCGGCTGAGCCGGTAGGAGTCGGGGCGAGCTGAGAGGAAGACGAGTCCGGGGGAATGGCGTTGGACCTGGGCCAAGCCGGGCGCGCTTGGGACACGAAGGCGCGGTGGCGCAGCTGATGGCGCCGGGTCGCTACGGCGGCAGGGGAAGGGGAGAGGCCGGTGGAGGCGGCAGGGCCAGCAGGGCCAGCGACGATCGAGCGAGGGATCCCCCGGTGGCGGCGTCGGGTGGAGGGATAGAGAGAGGAGATGTTTTGGGGAGAGTTCGGAAATGAGGGGGAGAAGGCAGTTGTGTCAGCCGGGTGAGGAATAGAGAGAGAAGAGAGAGGAATGAGAGGAGTTAGCTAGGGTTAGGGAATTAGGGATTAGAGGATTAAGATTAGGAATTTGGGTTTCGACATTTTAGTATAGGAAAATTGTATAGATTCTATTGCAGTGCAATAACTAATGTTATAGCAATAGTTGTTAGCTGTTTAGCCTTGCGATTGGATGTTTTAACTTGGGTCTTTTCGGATTAACCAACTTAAAATCAGGTTGACCCCTTTTTACATATGTTTAAAAATATAAGGACCAACAAAACTCTTACTCGGTCAGAGGCCGTAAATTCAGTACCAACTATTTTCCCGTTTCGACGGGCAGAAAATGCTACCTTGTTACATGATTTTGCTCTCCACATCAGGTAAGTAATATGTGGAAAGGAGAATGGAGGAACCCAGAACCGTGAGGAGAGACCGGAAGTGGGGGATCCAAGGTGCTATAGCGCTAAGGTGGAGTGTTGGGTGCAGGATGGAAGCTGCCCCCAACCAACATTACTGAAACTTGGTGGATGACTAGGTCAGCAGCGTGACAACGTCAACACCGACGGAAAGTAATGGGTAGAGACTTAATCACATAACCTGGAAAACGTTTTGTATTCTGATCTCGAACCCGCATCAAAGAAAATGCGGTGGACCCAGTTCACAGAGAGTTCAGAGTAGCTATGGGTAAAGTGGTACAAAGCCTGCGCAGTGCTATACCAAATCATGAATTCATGCCAGTCTCCTGGATTGGAGTCTACGGGAACCACTGGGGGTCTATCTTCTCTCCGAGTGACATGTAGTGTTTTCAGTATTAAAAATTGCCACCTAATGTTTTGATGAGCTATTTTTAGAAAAGAGATGATTTAGAAAATGTGAGAATGAACAGAGATAAGTCATGCAGTACATCTTTTGCTAATAATGCTTGTTGAGTACATTAATTTGTACTCAACCTTGTTAGTATTCTCCTTTGTAGATCCTAGTCCAGCCGGGAATTATCCCGAGTGGGACGAAGGACACGCAGGTACCGAGGCCACTGCAGGAGGAGGAGGCACTGACTATGAAGACCAGGGCAAGATGGGTGCCATCGTTGACGCGTGGGACAAATAGAAGACCGGTGGGGCAAAGAAAGGCCAGCGAAGGGACTTGGTCCCCTTTGTTGCAGTTGTAAATTAATCTGTAAGAACCATAGCCTTGCGTGGCTAACTGGAACAAAAGTACAGCTTCTATCTTATTGTTCTGTTGCGTAACTCTAGTAAAGGCTTACTATTCGTTGGAGTAGTGTTATACTGAGCAAATGAATAGTAATCCGTGTGCCTAAGTGTGATTACCGCTGGGGTAATGAAACAGGGCGTCACAGATGGTATCAGAGCAATAGGTTTGGGCCACGCTAATAAAATAGAAACTCTTGCAAGAACCTAAGTATGACTTTCTATCTTGCTATATGGCACTAGATACCTTATTAGCCCTTGTCTTCATATCAATTTTCCTTTTCTTTCTTTCGGTCTCCTTTCAAAATTAGTATGTTGAAAGCTTACCTCTTCTTAGAAGTGACATCCATACTAACGTAGAACCATTCATTCGTAGGAGGTTTAGATTTAGTCTTCCATCCGATAGAGTACGGGGGGAAAGCGTGTGCTTCGTCATAGGACTCGTGTTGTTGATTCCTGCTAGATAACCTGTCAAGCTAGCAACTCAACCTAGGATAGAAGATTGAAGGCTATAGGTGGTGGGGTATCAATTTAAGTTCATAAGTTGCATGCCAGGCCTAGAGGCATGTAGTAGAACTCTGGTATGGACCTGCTTTTCCAGTCTCTAGATAAGTCTGGACCATACCCATTAGCTTCCTTATCTTTTCATCTTTATAACCAAAATGACCCGTCAACATCTCAAGTAAATCAGTAACTACTTAAGGAAAATAGAACTAATGGCTGACGGTGTAAAAAGACGCCTTATCTCACTTCTGCATATTAGTTTTCCCGAACGAGTGGTCCGTGGCACTCCGAGCGTGTAGCTCTGGCGTACCCAGGAGTGAAGTCCTGTGCGTACTCAGTAATGAGCCCTGAGTGTTTCCCAACACGTAGTTGGGTGGTCTCAAGAACGAGATCTCGAGCGTACCTGGGCACGTGGATCCAGGGTAGTGTAGGTCGCACTCAGAGGCAAGCTCCGAGCGGTCCCAAACACGTGGTTTGAGCGGTCTTGAGAACGGGATCTCAAGCGTGACTGAGCACGAGAGACTCAGTTAGAATAGGATTTAGATCTTTTTGCATCTCTATGTTTCTTGGTGTTATTTGGCTATCTGTGTGTGGTATAATACAAGTCACCTGCAGTTAACTTCTACCAGAAAAATATAATAGTCTCTTCTATACCTCAAGCTACTGCTAAAGAATGGAAGGTCGAGGAAGCGAAGAACGTGAATTGGAATTGCGATTGGGACTCACGCCACAAGAGCAGTCCACAGAAAATCCAGCAATGAAACTCAGCAAGCCAGTGCGTGGTCAACCTCAAGCTGCCATCCGCCACCTGCTCATGGACCTTGTCCATGTATACCGCAACAACCACCGCCATCCTATGGATCACCTCAACAGCGACCCTTCAACCCACCTTTTCAGATACCAATAGCTCAGCAACAGCAACCACCTCGGTATAGATCACCTAGCCTAAAAATTTCAACCCATCCTTCCAGAAAACCATAGCCCAGCAGCAGTCTGTTGCCATATCTCATGGTTGTGCAATGTACAGAGGTCACTAACTGACGAAGGATAATATGATTGTTGAATACCGGATTAAAGGATTACACGATTGTGGATATTGGATTATTAGAAACACATCGTTGCGAGATATTAGATTATAGACATAAATTATTATTGGATACTAGAGTAATGAATTGTGGATGTGGGATCGTAGAAACAGGTAATTGTTGGATACTGAATGTTTGATCATAATTGTATAATATTATTAGATTATTGAATATTGGGCTAAGGAATGTTGAATAATGGAAATAGATGATTGTGAATATTGGATCGATAAACATTATATTAGTAGAAGTGCATGATTATTGAGTAAATTGGGTTATTATTGAATATAACAATGAATGTTGGCTATTGGATTAAAGGAATGCCTTTGTTGGATTATTGGAGTTAGAGATATTGGATTAGGGGGATAGATTATTATTGAAAATTTGACTATGAGATTTTATAATTGTTGAAGTAGATTACCGGATTTCATCTTTTTTTTTTTGGATTATAGAATTCTACCAGGATCGAATTCTTAGAAATATACTATTGTTGGATTATAGAAATGCCTTTATTGGATATTAGAATATGATAATGTTGGATTATAGAAGTATATCTTCGTTTGAGTATAGAAATAAAATTTGTTGGATTATGGATACACATCTTGGCAGATTTAAATGGATTTTAGTAATTATTGGAGAGTTAGAATTGAGAAATTGATCCAGTATGGGTAGTGATTGAAATACGAAATGATTGGAGTTTTATAGCAACTCAGGACGTTAATTTTTGGTGAATTGGCTGAATCTTGTTAAATGGGTAAACTTTGTGAAATTAATCGAATGATTTGGTTATGTTGGATTTATTGGATATAATTGAATAAGGAGATGGGATTTGGATGTATTGCTAGTAATCGTGGAAAATCTAGTATTGATAATATGATCGGGTTTAGATAAAGAATAAAGAATGAGGTTGGATTAGTATAGGAAATTATATTTGGAACTCAGGTGCTTTGGTTGGATTACCAAGAAGTGATGAAATTGGGGGAGTTAATGAAATAATAGTGCTCGATTGATTTATAGTTGTTGGTGGAACTAATTGGACAACCTGATCAAGTTGGATTTATGGAATATGATTACATGTTGAAATTGGATTTAGATGTATTATCAGTAATTGTTGGAAATCTAGTGTTGACAATCCGATCAAGTATAGGTAGTGAATAAGAAGCAGAGTTGGGTTATTACAGTAAGTTGTGATTGGAATTCAGGTGCTATGATTAAATCATAGAGAATTAATGAAATTGGCAGAGTAAATTGAATAGTAACAGGTGGTTAATCTACAGTCATTGGTGGACTAACAGAAACAAAGATATTGTGGATCCATAGGTATACTAGATTGATTTGGAAAGGTTGGGTACACATGCACAGGCCAAACAAAGAAAGTACACTCATTTCTGGTGCCAACCCATACACACAAGCCATCAGGTGAAGCCCACAAATTATGACAACGACACTACCTCAGAGTTCAGCAGCGTCCTGTGAAGCAGTAAGAAGAAAAAGGAGGCCTCAAAGTGCACAATTCAATGATAGTCGAGACCATCAACCAAGAATCCAGAAGATCCATTCTTAGCAACTACATTGGAGGGATCACCCCGTCAGTGAAGCTACATGGGAAATCGACGAAGCGCTACACGAAGTTTGCCCAAAGCCCTCCCCCGAAAAGACCCTAATTTCGGGGACGAAATTGTTCCAACGGGGGTAGGATGTGAGGACCCACGTTTTTAGACCTAATCGAGTGGAGTTAATCGGTAATTAGCAGTAATTAATTTCGGGTTTCCTTTCGGTGGCATTGCATTGTAGTCGTTAGAATCATATCGCATCATCCATTCAATCTCATCATTCATTACAAATAGTCCTTTGCATTCGCCAGTAAATCAGTAGAAGCACAGTCATAATTAGATTGCATTTTCCATTTTGCATTAGATAAATAAATCAATAATTGAATTGTTAACAGGTGCATTTTACATCAAGCAATATAGAAGCATTTTGCATCAATTGAATCTTGTCTGCATCAGCATCTCTGCATTACCCTCTATCCTTCTCTCCAATGCATAGTAAGCCGCACCACTCCCTATGCATTGATCCATCCCCCCTTGAGCATGCTACGGTATTTCCCCCGGTATCTTCAGGCCAGTGCACCTAGCATTCACAAACAACATTCATAGCAGCATAGCACCATTCATATCCCCCCAGACCAGAAGCAAGCCACCACCTGGAGCAAAGCACAGGCAAAAGCACAGGCAAGGAGGCATCCGAACCATTCATTCCCCCCTTGCCAGCACCACTGAGTTCATTCCCCCCAGCCAACCGGATGCGTCCCCCATAAGCCTCCAACACCACAAAGCAAAGCACAGCACAACCATTTCCCCCTCCCACTCCTTCTCAACCGGAGGCCACGACCACGGCAAGAGGAGGAAGGGAAGCTAGGGAGCCAGGAAGAAGCGCAAGGCCAGGAGAAGACAGCTCAGCATCCCCAACTTCATCGCTTGCAGGCCACCCACCGCAAGGGAGGAGAAGGGAGCACCAGCCTGAGGCCGACGCTACCACTCTCTTCCCCATCCCAGAACCCAACCAGAGGTAACCTCAGTTTCACCTCGGCATGCTCTACACATACACATCTTTCACACCTAGAGCATATCACAGTCGCAGTAGCAAATAGACCTCTCAGTTCATCCATCGCAGAGCAATAGGGGAAGGAGTAGGTTGAGCTTCAAGGGAGTTCATACCTTAGTAGCAGATCCCTCTAGTAGCCACCTTCCAGCTCCAATCAACCCTGTTGAACATGCATACATAAAGCACCAGTCAGCATCAACACTTACTCATTTGTGTGTATTAAGTTAGCATCTTAGCACGAACTCCAAGAGTAATGGTGGAGGAGAGGTTGGTGATGAGCCATAACGCCGGCGGCCGGGCCAAAGCCCTCTGAATCGGTAGATCGGGAACCATAGGCGGCAGTAGACGTTGCGCGCGGGCCCGAGCCGCGCAAGAGGTAGGAGGAGCCGAGGGAGAACTAGGGCGTGGCGGCACCATGGGCGCCGAGCCGACCCAAGTGGCAGCAGCACTGGCCTCTGGCCGCGCCGGAGGAGGAGGAAGAGGAGACCTAGAGGTAGCGGCTGAGCCAGTAGGAGCCGGGACGAGCTGAGAGGAAGACGAGTCTGGGGAGTGGCGTTGGACCCGGGCCGGGCCGGGCGCGGTTGGGACACGAGGGCGCGGCGGCGCAGCTGATGGCGCCGGGTCGCGATGGTGGCAGGAGAAGGGGAGAGGCCGGTGGAGGCGGCAGGGCCAGCAGGGCCGGCGGCGACCGAGCGAGGGAGCCCCGGCGGCGGCGTAGGGTGGAGGGATAGAGAGAGGAGAAGTTTGGGGAGAGTTGGGAAATGAGGGGGAGGAGGCAGCTGTGTCGGCCAGGTGAGGAATAGAGAGAGAAGAGAGAGGAATGAGAGGAGTTAGCTAGGATTAGGGAATTAGGGATTAGAGGATTAAGATTAGGAATTTGGGTTTGGACATTTTAGTATAGGAAAATTGTATAGATTCTATTGCAGTGCAATAACTAATGTTATAGCAATAGTTGTTAGCTGCTTAGCCTTGCGATTGGATGTTTTAACTTGGGGTCTTTTTGGATTAACCAACTTAAAATTAGTTTGTGGACTAGTTACTAAAATAAATTAAATTGTTGTTAGTTCTGTTAATAGCAAGTTAAATTGCATGCGTAGCAACATGTGCATCGCTAGCATTTTAGCCGGGTAGATTAGATTGTACTATTTTAATCTTGTTAATTTAATTAATTAAACACGAACCTCGGGTTTTTCGATCTTAGCACGGGTTGACAGTGAAGCGGCTTTAATGGGAGTGCTAACTTAGCTAAAGACTCGAAAAGCTTTATTTAAATTAAATGATGTTAACTTGTAGAAGCCACTAACTTAGGTATCCATATTATCATCTCAAATTAACTATGTATTTATTTATATTATTATTCGTGTAGACGATTTGCTACAGAAAACGAACCAGCACCGACGGGAGCAGCTAACCAGAAGTTCATCGACACCAATCCCTCTTACTTCTACGAAGGCAAGCGATTTTCTTGATCATAAACATAGTTATATTAAATGTAAACTATATACTGCCTTATATATATATATATATATATATATATATATATATATATTGCATCAAAATTGTTTTCTCAAAACTTAAATCAATGATTGAGATGAAGATGATTAAGATGATTATGAACGAAATGAGAACTATTAGGTAAAAGGGGGCCCTAGCAGGGGAAAGCGACGATGACGATGATGATGAGGTAAGAGGTGGACCCCTTTTTACATATGGTTAAAATATAAGGACCAACAAAACTCTTACTCGGTCAGAGACCGTAAATTCAGTATCAACCATTTTCCCGTTTCGACGGGCAGAAAATGCTACCTTGTTACGTGATTTTGCTCTCCACATCGGGTAAGTAATATGTGGAAAGGAGAATGTAGGAACCCAGAACCGTGAGGAGAGACCGGAAGTGGGGGATCCAAGGCGCTATAGCGCTAAGGTGGAGTGTTGGGTGCAGGATGGAAGCTGCCCCAATCAACATTACTGAAACTCGGTGGATGACTAGGTCAGCAGCGTGACAACGTCAACACCGACGGAAAGTAATGGGTGGAGACTTAATCACGTAACATGGAAAACGTTCTGTATTATGATCTTGAACCCACATCAAAGGAAATATGGTGGACCCAGTTCACAGAGAGTTCAGAGTAGCTATGGGTAAAGTGGTACAAAGCCTGCGCAGTGCTATATCAAATCATGAATTCATGCCAGTCTCCTGGATTGGAGTCTACGGGAACCACTGGGGGTCTATCTTCTCTCCGAGTGACAAGTAGTGTTTTCAGTATTAAAAATTGCCACCTAATGTTTTGATGAGCTATTTTCAGAAAAGAGATGATTTAGAAAATGTGAGAATGAACAGAGATAAGTCATGAAGTGCATATTTTGCTAATAATGCTTGCTAAGTACATTAATTTGTACTCAACCTTGTTAGTATTCTCCTTTGTAGATCCTAGTCCGGCCGGGAATTATCCCGAGTGGGACGAAGGACATGCAGGTACCGAGGCCACTGCAGGAGGAGGAGGCACTGACTATAAAGACCAGGGAAAGATGGGTGCCATCCTTGACGCGTGGGACAGATAGAAGACCAGTGGGGCAAAGAAAGGCCAGCGAAGGGACTTGGTCCCCTTTGTTGCTGTTGTAAATTAATCTGTAAGAACCATAGCCTTGCGTGGCTAACTGGAACAAAAGTACAGTTTCTATCTTATTGTTCTGCTGTGTAACTCTGGTAAAGGCTTACTATTCGTTGGAGTAGTGTTCTACTGAGCAAACGAATAGTAATCCGTGTACCTAAGTGTGATTACCCTTGGGGTAATGACACGGGGCGTCACAGAAATACTTTTATTAATTAAGGTCTTAGCATGGCTGCAACAAATACCTAAGGGCATTTGCAGCTCATACTTGCACACAAAAGAAACAACGATCTAAGCACACAAAACTACCGCCTAAAGGGCAACTTACTGAACTAAAACTGGCTAAACCTGAAAAACTGAAACTTAGGACAAACTACTCAAGGAAGCCTTCGCGCGCGCGGCGCGCTCCCCGGTGCCAGACTTCGGAGTGGCGGCATCTCGGCAACCGATCTCGATGCCCCAAAAGCGTGCAGCGAGGCAGCGTTCTGGTGCAAGCCCGCTCGGTGGCTCCTCTGGACCTTCCTCTGGGTCTTCTTCGGGGTCCTCCTCGGGATCTTCTTCTTCTTCGTTATGTTGGTCGTAGAGAATCTCTTGCAGAATAGCGATCTTTTCTTCAGCTCTCTGTAAGGTCTCATAGACATAATCCAGCTCTGTGGTAGTCCTCTCCAATGCTTCCCCTGGCGGCCGCGGCCCAGGCGAGGTGCTGGCCGTAGCGTTGCTCTCTTCCTCTGTAGACGGGTAGCGTGCTAGCAAATCTACGGCTGCAGCTTTGGGGTGGTAACGGAAGACGGTGTCTTGAAGCTCCCGTGCGTAGATATTGCAGATACGTAGTATGGCCAAGCGTGACGACTCCTAGATGCCCTCACCGGTGATCCTTCTTACAGAGATGTTCGAAGGCTGACTTGCCTTGTCATTCCTCCTGGCGTAGATCGTCAGGCGACAGATTACTCCGCGGTCTCGTCTGTTCACAGTCCAGTTGTTGCCGACGTACAATGGACGATCAAAGCCTCCAAGAACTTGTAGCAGCTTCCAAAGCTCAGCGGCATATCCTCCCTTGCGTTCACCATAGCTCTGGAGACGAGGCATCTGTCAAGACAGACGAAGGGGGTAAGAGCCACTTAAAAACAGCGGGAAGAGAAAAGATTACAACAATAGTTGAGTCGAGAGACATATGAGAAAAGTTAAGCAATTAATTAATCTTTCAAGTTAATTTTTGCTTTTAGAAAATACTTTGGACACTCTAAAGACGACCGATCTAGCTAAGGTCAAGACCTACAGTCAGTATGGCTCTGATACCACCTCTGTTGAGACCCAAAATTACGATTCTGGACCATCTGTGTATAATGCACTAGTCCAGGATCACGCTAGTGCACACAGTGTCAACATAGGTGAATATCAATCCACACAAGTGATAAGTAAAGTAAACGATTAATTTGAATAACAAATACTAGTTTTGACCTTATGGTTGAGTTTACACTTATTGAGCAACGCAGGGCTAACAGAGAATAAAATAGCAGCGGAACAGAAATAACTTCAGCGTAGATCCCATCAATTCACCACAGGCAACTAAATGGGATCCAGACCTTTAACGATCAG
Organism: Ampelocalamus luodianensis; assembly: GCA_036346255.1. Lineage (NCBI taxonomy): Eukaryota > Viridiplantae > Streptophyta > Magnoliopsida > Poales > Poaceae > Ampelocalamus > Ampelocalamus luodianensis. The sequence goes on from CM070633.1 coordinate 46,886,611, forward strand.
CAACCTTCGATGAACTCCTCCTTGAAAGCAGACGTAGACTCCCCCTCTTCTGTAAGTTTGGACGCAAGTTTTACAACAAGCGTGAGTACACAACCGTACTCACAAATCATACCACAGAATGCAATTTATAGATGCATGCTTATTCCAAAAGAAAATGCTTATGTGGTTCTTTTGCATGAAAGCAATATCTGCAATGGAATACAATAATAGATTGAAAGCATAATTTAAAACAAATAGACAATGTTAATTTAACATTTGTTTTTACAAAGACACAAAGCTAAACAGATTGTTTCACATAGCCATATGACTTAAATCACATAGCTCCCATCCCAAGCATTTTATGAAAACTACCCCTCGTGTGAAATCCCCGAGCATGTCCATGACCGCGGACGTGGCTATTCGAATAGATTGATTTAACACTCTGCAGAGTTTGTACACTTTACCCACACGATACAACTAGTGTAGCTAGCACTAATCGTAACAAAACAGTTCAGAAACTTCGTCTCAAACATTGACATTCCCAATGTGCTTTACCGCCAGACCAACTCACAAAGAAAGCTAGTCCGACACACACCACTGGACAGGGATGCGGCGAACTGTCCCGCGATGCAACTACCGGTTAGTCACACCTCCATCCTGTCACGAAGCCTAACCTATCCACCTGAACATCAATGTCGAGACTCCATAACCTACTATGTTAGGCCGTCCCATCGTGCATGTGGTCGCATCTGAAGAGCTCGATTCAATGGCGCACAAAGTTAAGTCCTTAATTGACCAATGCAAGACTTTCATTTTCTAACTATGCCACAAAGATTGTCATTCTCATTCACAAAGTCCACCATATCACTTAGTATCCACCAGGGTTCAAAAACCGAACGGACCAAATCGGTGAGGGCGGGAGCGAGAACCGGCGATTAGGAGATCGATGGAAAACCGGATGAATTTCGTCCAAATAAATTTGAATTTGAGATGTTTTCGCTGGAATTTTGAATTTGAATTTGAATATGAAGGATTTCCGGCCCGGATTCAAAATCTCGGACCCCACCGGGAAATCCGGAATCACGCTGTTAATACCGTGATTCTCGCGATTTTGTTCCCTGGTATCCACCACTTGCCTCAGTCCAAATCTTTTACCACCCAGTTGGTTTTAGTGCAGCACATGCTATCATGAAGTAATAACATATAGCACATAGTTTTACACAAAGTTCCATAGTCACTTAGTCAAATTTAATATTTGCAACTCAAATGGGATATGAGACTCGTAGCATGGCTAAGCAATTGTACTCGTATCTAACCAACCCACGTTGGTGCTACAATAATACCAACTAAATAAACCAATCTAGGGTGACAAGAGATTATGACATACAAAGCCAAGGTGGTTATAACAGATTGCATAATAACTATACCCAAAAGCATTTAAATACATACTTTAAAGTAAATATAATAATTTGAAACAAAGTACTTTTTAGAAAAACTAGGATTCAATATGATCAAAGGTATGACTTTCCTTGGGGAAGGTCTAGCTATTGGTCTTGATCTTGAGGTGCTCCTTCTTCTCCAAAATTCCCCGATGTATCGACGTTTACTCGCAACGTAACAAATAAACAAAACAAATAAATAATAGAGGCAAAAAAACTCCAAAAATTAAATAAAAATCTCAGATAAATAGATCTCGGATTTAGATGAATTTAGGAATTTGAATGGGCTCAATCGGAGTTCGGATGCAAAAGATATGGGCTCTGGAATTTTCAATCTAAAAGAAAACCCTAATTTTGGATTTACTGGAACTTCCGAATTATTTCTTAACAGAAAAATCGGATTATTGCGCAAGCATGACGTCAGCACAGAGAATTTCGGGAATTAAAAGAATTAAAAGAAAACGCTGACATGTGGGACCCACATGTCAGTCTTACGGCTCATGGTAGACTAGGTCTACCGAGCATCGGGATCTGGAGACCGGTGGACCGTGCCACGCAACGCTGACGCGGCACCGACGTGGATGCCACGTAGATGACACGTAGGCGACGGGCTGACGCGGGCGCTGAGGTGGCGGCTAACACGTCGGCTCAACGGCGGCGGAGGCTCGGGAACCAAGGGATCCGGCGAACGGCGGCTCCTCGCTGGCGGCGGATGGTACCGGGAGGTAGAGGGTGCAAAGGCGATCACGATGGGGTGCTCACAGGTGCACGGGGACGACTGTGGCAACTGGAGGCGAGGTTTAGGTGGCGGTGGACGCACGGCCTCGACGGGATCGGCTCTCCAATGGTGCTCTGGCGGAACCAAGGCGACCACGGTGAAGTGCAGCTCCTTGCAATGTCAACGGCGGTGACGAGGGAGCTCGAGCGGTACCGACGGCGGTGCACGGGCTCGTCGGAGTTGGCGGCGGCGAGATCGAATCTTCGAGCTCCCACGGCGGCTAGGGTTTGGCGCGAGGGCTAAGGCGGCTGCGAGAGGGGTGCGTAGGTCGAGGGATCGCCTCCTTTTTATACCCGGAGGCTCGGGAGAGTCCACGGGACGAATGCCCAAAAACGGCACGCGACGGCGGCGATCAAATCCCCAACTGATTCGGAGACGATGAACAGGATTTGGTGGGGCCCACTCGTCAGCGACGAGGGCTCGCGTGAGTACGTGTCGCAAACGACACGACGAGAACAGGTGGGGTCGGGAGCGGCTGTGCGCGCGGGGAGGGAAGGGACTGATAGGGCGGTCCCACATGGCGGCGACTGCGAAGCGGCGCGGGCGAACTGGGCTGAGCGGAGCGCGCGATTGGGCCGCTACGCGGTCCACGTGCGGGAAAAGAGGATTGGGCCGAAGAGATCCGGCCCAATCTAAAATCTGAGATTTTAAATAGATTTTCTAATTTGTAAAATACCAGAAATTCAAATAAGTAGTAGAAAATAGCAAATGAACTCAGAAAAATTCTAGAAAAATCTAGAAAATATATCTGAGCACATAGAATCCAAATAAAATAGTTTTGACTAATGTTCATGTTGAGATTATTCATATTAAATATTTTTATTCTAAAGTCCAATATTAAGCTTTTGAATTAAATTCAAATAAAATCAAATGGTGACTTTTCTCCCTACTAACTATTTAAAAGATTTTTTTTAAGCTCAGGAAATTGGGATGTTACAACTTACGACCACGAGGTAATCGTAATAGGACTTACGATTAATATGTGGTCGTAAAATAGCTTACAACCACTAGGTGTGTATGATCTCCCTTATTATTAATATTAAGGGGGTACCTTTGAATGTTATATAAAATACATTATTATCTATAAATGTTATAGATAAATAACTTAATTAATTGAGGATTATTAGATCCTTCTCAATCATGTAACTACTACAAGACAATATCAAATTAGTCGATTTCACTTCTAAGGATGTTAGTTAAGAATAATTATGCACCACGCTACTGACCTAACTTGATAACCCATACCTTATCACTTAGTTTCTATGATCACAACCTCTCTTAGTTTCTATGATCACAACCTCTCGTTTAAACATAACAAGACATCACCAAAAGGTTTTTAACACTTTCCTTCATAAAAGAAATGCATTAAACTTAAACACTTAAATTATTCCAAAAGAAATACGTACGATCAAAGCTTCCACATGTTAAACATCTTGCAAAAGATAATTTCTATTATCTAAAATACCAAGCGAATAAATGAGTCGTGTTTCCCAACAAGAAAGACAGAACTCCCATGAAAAGATTAATCTTGCCAATTAACAACGTTCACAAGCAGCTAAAATAGCTCAATGGCCGGGAAAAACAATAATTGCTTTATGAAACAAATAAATAAAACCAATGTAAACACATTAACTGCATTGTAACCACTAACCAAAGAGAATTCATCAATCACAACAGTAACCAGAATAACCAATACAAACTCAAGGAAAACAACATTTTTTTTCCAAAGAAACTCATCCCTGACATCGGTAACTAAGTTACTTGTGGAAAGTACCTTACTATTCTCATACCACGAGCGGTGGTACAACCTGTCCATACCCATGGCCACAACCATAATCTCTACCTCTCGGTATCGATTATCATTACAACTCAGTAATTATGCAATCAAATCATAAGCATTCAGAGTCAACTCATATAATTACTATTCATCAATGCGACATAACGGAAGTGCAAATGCAATACTTGACCTATTCTCATCCTACTATGCACTGGCGTGTCAAATTTTAAGTTATTTGAATGGGCACAAGGATTAAGGAGCGTATAAAACCAAGAGAAAGACAAGAGGAAACCATCGTGCTACCCTTCAATAAATACATTGGAACTAGGAGAGAAAATAGTTAGTGTGGTGTTACTATAAGTTAGAAATGGAGAGAGAAGATGTGATAAATGGCTAAACGAGAAGAAAAAACATCAATGAATTCACATACATGCCTTGTATTATGAAATAAGATGAGAAAAACCATAGGCCTTATAAAGAGAGACAGAGGAGTGATAGGTATACTAATTAACAATATGCAATTCATTATTCATGTGTTTATTTCTTAAGGGTAGATTGTCTATGTCTGAATGTCTCGCTGTGAGCCCGTGATGTAGTCCGTCCGCTGTCGCTTCTACGCGATCTCTTGTGGCGAAGTGGCAACAAGTGTGATGGTTCACTGTATTAGTTAAACGGTTCCTATTTAACCCTATTAGGAAACCGGGCCCGGCCAGGAGTCCGGGTCCGGGTGGGCACCTCATCCACCCTAGACTATATATAGGAGGGGGAACCCCCCCGATCATTGTACACAATTCATTATTGGAAGAGCAATAAAGAGCAGCCTGCAGTCCCCTCTCATACCTGTGTTTCATCTATTGTTGTGTTTTTGTGTTCTTGCATCGTTCTTACGATTCTGATTTTGTATACGAGGTAATCGCCGATCGACTTGCAATGACGGTTCCTCAACACGTTATCGCGACGCCGACTCTCCTCGCATCGAAAAGGTAACCGCCGATGAACGACACTCGTAGATTAAATCTTTTTTCTAGATTGCTTTCAATTCTTCAATTGTTGCTTTCTAGATTGTTCTTTATGGTGCAAATCCTCTCTAATCTACCGCAAGCCGACTTGAAGTCGCCGGCCAAGCTGATCGGTTGGATTGCATGAAAGAGACGATGTTGATTGCACCGTAGATCATCGCATGAATATAAATTGCATGAACAGTATGCATCCCATGAACAATATATTGCATCGCATGAGTAGTATTGAAAATTTTGGCGCCTCAGATGACTGCGGTGCCCCGCACCGCTTCCTCTGCTCGCCGTCGGTTTGAAGCCGGGATACCACCGGCCCGCAGCCGCGACGGCCACCCGCATGTGACGGCACCGCCACCAACGCCGGCCATGAAGCCAACACGGCCACGGCAATGCCCGAAGTGTTGAAAAAAATATATATATATATCATCGCCCGCCTTCCGGCCGCCATGCCCACATCAACGCGCCCACCATCTCGAAGAACGCGCCACCCGCATGCGGCGCTCTCTGGCTTGAAGCCGCCTCCGCCCACGCCGCCTCCAGCCGCCCGTGCGCCCGCATGAAGTTGCCGTCGGAGCAAGAGTCGCCCCGCATGGCGCTTGAACCGCGTCCGCCTCGCATTGGCAACGCATGCGCCGTAGCGCCGCTACCGTCCGTCGCCACGCTGGTCCCGTGCTCGCGGCGCCAGACGCTCGCGCGCTGCGCGCCCACACGCCGTGCCGCCGGCGCGCCATGCCACCATGCTCCGAGCAGCCAGTGCGAAACCGCCGCCGCAAGGCCTCCCGGGTGCACCACACGGCCGCCGACCCTCTTCGTGCCCGCCTGCATGCACCTCAATCGGCGCCCGCATGCGCCACAAGCACAGCGCCGCATCGCAATAAGCAGGGTAGAAACCTATCCTTTGTTGCACTTGAACCAGCCGTAATGGGCCATGGAAGCCAAAATCGAATTAGCCATGATGGGCCAAAAGGAATGGCCCTGGATGAAACCGTGAAAGCCAAAAAGGATAGTACGGGAAAGAAAAAAAGGAAAGAAAAGGTAATTCCAAATTTTGCAAATTAGTCCTTGGATTTCTCCAAAATTACACACAATTTTTCTTAGAACTGAAAATTTGCGAATAAAACCTTGAATTATGAAAATTGTGAGACTTTTCGTGAATAAGGAAATGTTACTAAAGCCCCCGTAAATTCGTAAAATTACACGCAGATTTTTCTCTGTACTAAAATTTTACGTGTTAACTCCTAAAAGTTGCAGGATTCGCCAAAAATTCATATTCCAGCAGAAAAAGGGCATCGAGAATTCAATTTTTGAATCAGTTTTTGCATTTGAAGCATGTTTAACTTTGTCATTGTTATTTCTATGCAATCTATTTACTGTATTTACTGCTTTGATTATCTGTGATTGTTTATATTGCTTTTAATCACCGAAAATAGCAGTAAATCATGAAAATGCATAGGAAAATACGGGATCACGAACTTGGAGTTCGAAGAGCATTGTGAGAATTTTTGCAACTATTTTATGCAGATTACCAGCAGTAATCCTTTGAACTTTTTGCATGAATATGAAGATGACTGGCATCACGAATCAGGAATTCGAAGAACTGACCCAACATGGCCAGATTTTGTATAAAATTTGTATCAGTCTTCAATTTTGTGGTAATGTAATCACGGATGAGCAGAAGATCGAGAAGACTCTCTACCTTTCACCCAAATGCGGTGCAATCCGCACGCAACTATCGTCAATACGGTTACAAGTAGTATGCCGAATTAATTGACATCATGCAAGTTGCGGAAGTTCAAGATGATGTTCTAAGAAAGAACTACATCTCACAGTCACCTAGTAGCAATGTTGGTCATGAAGCCCTACTAGTAGCTACGAAGCTGAGAAATCCTCTCACGAAGGAGAGGGGCAAGAAGGGTAAGGTTGTGGGTCACACGTTATAGATGATTTCCAGTCTAAGAAGAAGGGCAAATGATGTGAATAGCCCAGTAGCAGGCCCCATCATCCCTCCTTTGGACATAGCAGCGGCCGCAGCCGTAGCTGCCCAAGAAGAGAAGATCGCGTATGGAGCCGATTTAGGCAGAGGTTCATGAATACTTCGCCTATTAGATCCAGTGCACGCATTGCACTCGGACCTTTTATAGAAACTTGCAGTTTGTAATTGAAGCAGAATTTTGAATTATTGAATAATGGTTGCAAGCTCTAGGAGAGCAAAGTATTAAATTCTTATTATGAGTTCCGCAAGGCTTATTTTCCCGTCTTTATAATAGCAAGTTACGTTCTGATATCTGAAGTATTTTGTTTATGTGTTGCTTGCTTTCTGCTACATATTAATAAAGTACATTATATTAGAACGCGTGTGGCGCCCTATGGAGGAAGTGTGCTTAACAGGTAGCGGAACAACGAATACCATCCTGAGAGAAACGGAAATTATTCCAGTCGATCAGCAAGAATGCTGGTAGTCTTACGACAATCGCAGGCAGCGATACTTGTATAATAAACTCAGGAAGGGCCATAATTATACTCTCAATGGGTACAACTTTGGTCATTGAAGAAGACTTGTTGTACCCAGAATCGACTAGAACTCTCAAGGATATTTGCGCTAACAGTTTCCATGTAGAGACTGAAGAAGAGTATGGTACAGAATACCTGCTCAATACAAAGCGTGAAGAAAGTGAAAAATAGCATTAGAATGTCTTCCTTCATATGAAACTGGGCTATACTACACTAATATTAAGGCACATGCAGCCTATACTGTCTTAAAAACCGTATTTAGAAGCTCTGAACTTACCTATCTCTGGCATGATAGATTATGCCGCCTAGGTCTTAGGATGATGAAAGATATAATTAACAATTCACAGGGACATAATATGAATATAAAGAATTTCCCAAATCAGAAAGAATTTGTGTGCCCTGCATGTGCCACCGGGAAATTAATTATTAAACCTTTTGCTCTGAAAGCGACTGATGAAGTCCCTGCATTCCTAGACCGTATCCAGGGAGATATTTGCGGTCCTATACAGCCCCTGTAAGGGTTATTTAGGTATTTTATGGTGCTCAATGATGCTTCCTTGGAATGGTCGCACGTATGTTTATTGTCTACGAGAAACTACGCTTTTGCATAGCTAAATCTCGCAGATAATTAAAAATATTTTCCCTGATCATCATGAGAAGTCCACCTGAATGGACAACGTTGGAGGAGTTACTCCGAAAGCATTTGATGATTATTGCATGAAAATGGGAATTAAAAATTGAGCATTTTGTACAACATGTCCGCACCCAGAATGGACTAGCAGAACTTTGAAGAATTATAATTTACCAACTATATGTTGAGGACACGCAGTCTTGCTCGCAGCAACTCTCATCAATTTTAGACCGTCGGCCTATAACATCCATCCACCTATGCAACTAGCGCAAGGGTCAGTACTGAAAACTTCTCATCTTCGTAGGTTTGGTTGCAAGGGTTATATACCTATACCACCACCGCAGCGAACTGCAATGGGTCTTCTCCGAAAGTCTGGGATATACGTTGGTTATGAGACAACATCCATAATCAAGTATTTGGACCATATGACTGGAGATTTGTATAATGCCCGATTCGCTGATAGTACATTAGATGAGGTTAGTTTCTCGTCATTAGGGGGAGGAAATCAACCATTGATGATAATGTCGGGAAATAATTGAAGTCCAGAAGATAATTGAAATATATGCATATGACCCGCACACTAGTGAAGCAAATAGAGAAGTCCAGAAGATAATTGCAGTCCAGAAGATAATTGAATTGAAGTCTAGAAGACAATTGAAGTCCAGAAGATAATTGATTTGCAAGTATTAACAAATCAACTGCCAGACTACTTTAGTGATTTGAAGAACATGAATAAGTAGCATTTGCCTGCAAGCAATGCACCGGAGAGGGTTGAAATACCATTGAAGGTATCCCTAATCCCGTCCAGAGGCCTCGTAATAAAAGGACGAACTCCGGTCCCTCGAATCCGAAGTAACCGGGACGCTGGTGAAAAAGGATAAGAAGGACTTGACACACCGATCACCAAGTGCCCCGAACTGAAGGGTAGCGGTTGAGACTGCATCGGTATGGAACCTTCAGGAAAGGCATACCATAATTGAACATCCCCATGAAGGGAGACATCAGTATGGATGTGTGCGCACACATCGGAGCTAAAAAAAAAAACTAAAGGGACTTGCCCCGCAATGAAGCAGCGGTGAGCAAGTAGAAGCATTAAAAGAATCGCCCCTTGAAGAAATAGCTATAAACTTTATGACCTCGGGAGAACCTTTGAATATTACAACAGCCAATGTCGATACTTACTTTGCAAAGAAACTTGCCACAATCATCAATCTTAATCCAGAGCCTGCATCGCTCACTGAATGAAAGAAAAGATCGATTGAGAAGATTGGCGTAAGGCAATAGAAATCGAATTATTCTCTCCAAATAAAAAAGACGTTTGGGCTCGTAAGCGCACGCCTCCCTTGTGCACCCGTAGGGTATAAGTGGGTATTTATTCGAAAGAGAAATGAAAGAAGCAAGGCTCGTTGTACAAGTTTTCACCGACATCCGTAAGATGATTATGAAGAAACATATTCCCGGTCATGGCGGAACTCCCTTTTAAATATTTATCTCAATGGCAGTGAACTTGAAGTTAGAAGTGAAATTGATGGATGGGGTACCAAAGATACCTTTATGAAATATTGATTCGGACATTTATATGAAGATACCGAATGTATCAACATCCGAACCAAAACAGAGTAAATAGAAATATGCATGTGAAACTCGAGAAAGTCATTGTACGAACTTAAGCAATCAGGCAGAATGTGGTATAATCGCTTGAAGCGACTTTCTATGCAAGAAAGGTTACACGAACAATGAGAATAATCTCTGTGTACTTATACAACGATCCCAGAACGGATTTTGCATAATCTCAGTGTATGAAAATGATCTGAATATCATCGGACCCCTGAAGGATATTAAGAAAGCAAGCTCTTACCTGGAGTCGGAGTTCGAAATGAAAGATTTGGGTAAAACCAAATATTGCCTAGGCTTGCAGCTTGAGCAGACCCCTAAAGGGATTTTAGTACATCAGTTAACCTACACTCAGAAGGTATTGGAAAGGTTCGGCTTTGAAAAGGCATATCCCTCGAAAGTGCCAATGATCGGGAGATCCTTGCAGCAAGACAAGGACCCGTTCAGATCTAGAGAAGAGGGGGAGGAAGTCCTGGGACCAGAATTCTCATATTTAAGTGTGATAGAAACACTCATATATTGAGCAAATCGTACTAGACCGGCATTGTATTTGCCGTGAACCTATTAGCAAGGTATAGTACAGAACCTACCAAAGGCATTGGCAGGGAATGAAGGACATCTTTCGATACCTCCAAGAAAGCAAAGAACTTGGTCTATTCTATAGAAAGAACCAAGACCTAACTATGAATGACAATGCAGATAACGGGTACTTGTAGGACCCGCATACAGCAACAAACAGGCTATGTATTCCTATGTGGTGGAACCGTAATTCCATGAAAATCGCCTAAGCAGAGTCTTGAACCGACTTCGACGAACCACTCAGAATAATAGCATTGTATGAGGCCTCACAAGAATGTGCTTGGCTTCGTCGGATGATTCACCACATCCAGCAGTCATGTGGATTGAATGCCGAACTAACCCCCACTATTATATATGAAGATAAATACAGCTTGTGTTGCACAAGTACAGATGGGTTATGTGAAGAATCCTCTCACAAAGCATATCAACCCCCAAGTTCTTCTATGCTCATGAATTGCAAAAGATGAACGAAATCAAAGTATTGCATACTAAGTCATGTGAAAATCTTGCAGATTTGTTCACTAAGTCACTTCCAGCATCTAGCTTTGAAAGGTGCATACGTGGAATTGGAATGATAAGACTTAGAGAAGTGCAGAATTCAGGGGGAGAACCTTCACGAACTCATTACTAAAACTTGATCACGAAGGTCGAGTATCCAAAGAATAAATCTTGAAGATTAAATGAAATTGGGTGGATTGTACTCTTTTTCCCTTGACGAGTTTTCCTGAAGTTTCTCGGCTAAGGTTTTTAATGAGGCAATTCGTGCAACATAGTAGAACATGATTCATGTACTCTTTCTCCAAAATTTTTCCCACTGGGTTTTTATGGAGTTTTAGCGAGGCATGGACATGAAGGATGAGAGCCCAAGGGGGAGTATTAGGAAACCGGGCCCGGCCAGGAGTCCGGGTCCGGGTGGGCACCTCATCCACCCTAGACTATATATAGGAGGGGGAACCCCCCGATCATTGTACACAATTCATTATTGGAAGAGCAATAAAGAGCAGCCTGCAGTCCCCTCTCATACCTGTGTTTCATCTATTGTTGTGTTTTTGTGTTCTTGCATCGTTCTTACGATTCTGATTTTGTATACGAGGTAATCGCTCGGACTGGACTTGCCAGCGACGGTTCCTCAACAAACCCATCTCGAAGGCAAGGCAAACGCGTCCTACTATCTTATCCATGTAATGTAGTTATCGTTGACTGTAACTGTAACGTGATTTTTCAACTTTTCAGTCTATGATCACACCAACCGGTCACTTCAGCACTTGTCTATGCTATATGGTTCGCAATAATTATAAGTTGTGCAATAACGTAGTTAGCGGTGTGGCGATCTCTCTCTCTCTCTCTCCATATCTTTGGTGTTATAAAAGAACTCACCGATGGCGGTGGTAAGTCTGTCATTTTCATTCTCAACTCTCCACTTTTTGAGTTGATAAAATCTTTTGTGGGTAGAGATGTATATGTGCATAAGTTACTTGAAAGATCTCCTATGGATAATTAAATTATGTGTGTTTGGCTTGTTGACTAGATACAAATTATGTATGAAACTTTCATTTATAGGATAATTATCTTATAAATATTGGTTCTCTATATTAACAACTTATATTTTGACACACACGAACACTCTCCTAGTGTTAGATTAGTTAGGAGGCAGGAAGACGCTGCCGTCCTGCGGCGTTGTCCTCGCCGTAAGAGCCGGGCTACAAGAGGCCCGCAGGCCGAGTCTCCATGCCGGGGCAGATTGTGGGGGTGGAAGTAGGAAGTGGGCTGGGCCGTTCGGAGCTTTCGATGATTGCCCTTTATTCTCATGGGCCTCCGGAGACGTCGTCCTTGCGTTCGCTCGCGTCGCGAGAGGACCGTGCGCGCTAGCGCGGCGCCGGCTCGACGCCGCCGATTCCGCATTCCCTCCAAGCGCCATCCGCGGAAGCAGGGAAGCAGCCGCTCTGCTTCTGAGTGATGCCGATGCCCGGTGGCCCGTGGTACTGGTAGAGGGGGCGGCGGGCGGAGTCGAGTGGTCCTCACCTTCTTGCCTGCCGGCGACGGCGCGTGGCGGGCTGCGTTCGCACCCGCGCAACGCGATGAGGAACTCCATGGCGAGGCGGCTGGGCCTAACAGACCAGAGCACCGTGGAACGAGCGCGATCGATGCTCTCCAGTCTCCATCTTTGACAACCACGAAGTGAGTCTTCGATGTTATCCCCTTCAAATCTCATACTTTTCGATTTGTCTTTGACACTGTTCATTTTTTAAATCAGTCAGTTTCGTGCTTCCGTCAACTAGAAACAATGTTGGTTTGTAGATGATTGGTATGCTGTGTTCTGTGATCATGAGTTGCTTCATATGATAAGTAGTGGGCGACTCAACTATGATTTGAAAAGCAAAAAACATCGGTTAAAATGTTGAAGGTTGTTAACAGCCAGCTGCAAAGGCCTGCATTAATGTGTCTCTCGAAGTACTGATGCAACATAGAACCTAATCCTGTGGTAAATGCTTGGAACAAATATATATATTCTAGTTTCAAATCGGCTAATATTATTTTCCTGCAGTTTGACAGAAATTGAGAAATCAAACAGTTTTTGGCTACAAAATCTGCTGATTTGTTGGATTCCCAAGGTCACAAGAATCCGGCATTCTGGTGTTCATCATGCAAACAGAAGTGCTTTGAACAACTCAAACATTTGATATAGGTGCTTCATGCTTCAGTTAGACCAATTGTATTTATTTTTCAAAAGAAAAAAAACTCATCTGACATTTGAACCAGGGGCTAGTTTTCACCACTGAAATTTCTCGTTATTGAGGAGAACAGCTTGCCTCCAGAGCCTTAAACAAGTTTGTTGAACAAATTTAGCACAGAAATCATGAGACCAGTCTTAACACATTTTATCCAATTGAAGTTTAAAGTTTAAACCATAAATATATTTGACTATTGTCTGTCAAGCCAATACAAATCAAGCTTTAGAATGCTAGGCTTTTAGCTTGACACCGATCTATTTATCATTCCAGAAAAAGGGATTTAGCAAAACTGACTTTACTCAGAATTCAACTGAGCTAAAAGCCTAAAACCGAGCTGAACTTGAGATGGGTACCACTCGCGGTCCAGTAGTTCTGTCACCTCTATGAATGACAATTGATGTACTGCGCTTAACCATGATTGTTTGTGGATTTATGTCATGTATCTCTTTTGTTCCAGTTTCTTCTCGTCGTTGGTGTTTCTCATCTGTGTCTCCTTTAATTTCTTGTGGAAAGTTTTGCCCTACATCTCCATCTCCAGATTCTACTTGCTTGTTGTTGTACAAGTAAATAATCAGAGCGATCAATAGGGAAGAAGTTGAGGCAAGTCCAGTAAGAATGAAGAGCCCCTTAAAACTGGCAAACGTTAGACTACCCGATGCAGTGACGGGACCAGCATTTCGGCACTTATTTTGATCTCCAATCCATTTCTTCTCGATTTGAATGATAGTGTCTCCCCCTGTTATGTTGAGGATTGCCTTTGAGATGTCACCTAGTAGGGAGGATTCCTTTTGAAATGCCTGTGGAAGAAATATGGCCTTTTTATTAGTTTATATGCACCAACCCACAGATTATTCTGCATATTAATGGAAAACTAAAGGCAAGAAAGAATTGAACTTAGGTGTCACACCTATGACTTGTAGAACCGAAATGGAGACCCAAAATGCCACTAGCACAACTTTCTTTGTTTAATTAAATGATGGATTGTCGGTAGTTTATTTACTACATTCTACAACATTAGATGCACATTGGCTAACCTACTTAATTTACTAGAGTTAAGTAGTGAACACCATCCTTCGCTGATCATAAAGAGATAATAACATGTAGCTTTCCTGTTAATTCATAGTTTCATACCATGATGAATATAAGACATAATTGGATTTGTGCATAAATACACATTCCAGTATTACTTGGTGATAGCTAAAAGTAAGAAGAAGAAAAACTCAAAATGCATAGTATAATGTTCAGACCAACCTTGAAATAGGATGGTAAGTTTGTTTTCTTTTAGACACCTACTGATTTTTTTCTAAGAAACTAATTCATTACCTTTTTTTTAAAGCTGTAGTGATATATAGGAGTAAAGTAACACTTACGTATCCAAAGCCCGCTGTCTTATAAATTGGTCCAACCATGGTGTACCCCTCACAGTGCTTTGCAAGAAATAATTTGATGTATGGGATTTCTTCCACGAGGGCAGAAATACCACCATTGTTGCTTCCCCTAGAAAGTGCATCCCGAAAATCTTCTTGGTTATCGTAGGGCCTGATCTTTGATTTGTCAAAACCTAGTTCTTCTAAAAGACCCTTGACATAGGAACCACGCTCATACCCTACATATTCTCCATTATTTAGGAGTTCATGGACATCGGTTACAGTTGGCTGAAGCTGTTGTACAGTTAGCATTGATGTCAAACTTGCAGTGTAACTTGATGTTAGTACCAGGAGAAAAAAACAACCATATGATCAACACTATCCGAGACAGAAGGCGTTCTGCCGTCTCCTCTGTAAAAAAATACAACAGAGAGTTCAGTTTCTTTTTCACCGATCTCAAATTAAAATCTGGAATGTCAAATTTAAACGTAACATTTTCAAGAAATCATACTCCAGAAAATCTGAAGTTCTTTCTTTATATGTAATATGCATCTGATGTCAAGCTACACCATGTTATATCATTTAAATATTAGCTTGACCACAGTAGACCCAAGATTTGTCCATTTTTTGGGGCATGTGGTCATATAAGTCACAAAATATGAATTATGTACATTTCAATGAAACCATATGTAACTAATATATGCCTCTTTCCTAATAATTACGGAGTCTTGTTATTAACTTCAATATTGCAAAATTATTTCTACGCAAAGATCAACCAACTTGATGATTAATGCTGTGTATATCCAAAACCTTGTAAATAACAGGGATAAAGTGACAAGTATACTCAACTCTGTACAAATAGGGAGAAATATATCATAACCATCTGTCTGGGAATCGGACCACGAACATTCTTGTTGTTACCTAGAAACTCCAACAACCATACAACAACCCCTGTGTAGATAAAGAGTATGATGCTTCCAAACCACATTCCAGGTGTTAGCGGCTTCAAGAAAATCCAAGTAGTTCTGTTTATGCTTTCCCTGACTGGAACAACCATTGCCACACCTGATTCTGTGTATGGAAGAGTGAAGTCGACGTATGAAATTCTCTTGTACGTAATTGTTATGTCTCCAATTGCTATATCATACTTCTGTAAGTGCATCAAAGATATTTGTGTAAATAAACAGGCAAGAAACAAAACTTTAATCTCACCTTAGTTTGAATGCTGAACTACGTTGCCCCAAAAAAACATGAATTTGTAGATTAAAGTACCACTTAATGGATAATATTGCGAAATTATCTTCTGATGTAAAATTATTTTAAAACATTTTTATCATGTAATAGGGTTTTTGGTTTATTTTATGGAGCATAGGCAAGTTCTTATGCAACTGACATATCAATGAAGTATGCAGAACCTTATTAAAAAAATGGGAACTGCACGCACAAGGACAAATGCCTCAAAATAGTGAAGCATGATGATGGTGGTTATACAGAATAAAACATGGAAGATACTCCCTCCAGTCACAAAAATGTGACGCCCTAGAACGCGTGCAGTCAAAACCTATTACCTTTGACCAAAGATATTGTTTAAAACATATAGTTTGGATATATGAAAATGATATGAGTGAGTTTTTCATAAGAAATGTTTTCATAATATTGCACTTTTACAACTTTTTTTAAATATATGATAAGAGAATTTAGTGGTCAAAGGAACATCTAGTTGACTTTGAAAAGTCAAAAGCGTCACTCTTTTGTGACCGGAGGGAGTATCAGAATTATGCACAACATCTGAACACATGGTGCCATCCTTCTGTTCACCTTCATATGGGTATCGTATGTAGTTACAGCTTACCAGCAACTGGAGGAAACATCCTTATAAAATTTTAAGTGGCTTATCTTCCGGTACAGTTTTTGGCATGACTTTGTACTAAAAACTAACATGAGGTAGGGAATGCTTGCGATTAAGAATCACAAAATGCCCAATTTGTAGTTTCAACTTGGAGACTGAAGTTCTAAAGTTTTCCCTACCTTAAGATAAACTTGGTAGACAAAATCGTCGTAGCTCAAACTTATATTCTTTGTAGTGTTAAAGAATACATATTCATAAGGGAGTGCATAAGGAAGTCTCTTTACTGTCTCTTCAAACACGTCAACTGCAAGGCCACTTGCTTTAGTCACGCCTGTGATAGGATCCTTGTCAGCATATATATACTCTGGGTATCCACTTGTGCATACACCAACTTGAAGCTTCTTCCCAGCCGCTGGAATTTCCCAGCCCCTAGGTACCGTCGTAGATTCTCCTGGCCAAATCACAGGTTTTAAATCATGCTCTGTGCTTGAATATGTTGTGTTTGATTTTTGTTCAGTTAATTGCTGTGAAATTCCACTATGTGCAGTCCAGAATCCTATCTCTCTCCATCCTCTCCCAACCACATTTATTATTTGAAACGTTGAATGTTGCAATTGCCTATCAGAAAGGTCAAAGTAACCACTCAAACCCCTAAATTTTTGCTGCAAGATTGCATCTAGGAGTTCTGGGCCATTTCCAGAGCTTTCCAGGGCTTCCAAGCTTGTCATGTTTTTTGTCACATGGTGCTTCTGAAATGTTCCTTTAGTAGACTTGGCCTTTTCTGCTGCTTGCGCTACTGCCCAGATTGTGTCGTAGCCCCATAGTCCAAATATGCTAAGTTTGAATGGTGGATCAGTGGGGTTGTCCATTCGGAACCTCGTATTCCATCTTACAGTGAAGTTGTCGAGTTCTGTTGATTTAGGAACATAGACCTGTACACCCAGGGCACCATTCATTGCTTCCAAAACTGAAGGGTTTAGTGAATCTATAAGACTGGTTACACCAAAAGTTATGATCCATACAAATCCTTTGTTCATCATCCCTACCTCTTTTGCCTTTGTGAAGAGGACGGAGGCCAAGGAAGGGGGCATATGTACAACAAAGACCCTTGTTTGCATCATCATCAACTTGTATAGTTCCTGGGTGATTTGATCACTTGTTGCTGATTGAGGGATCATACTCCGATAAGGAACACGGGCATCGGTACCTTGTAGTGCATCAAGAAGGTCCGGTATAATACCTCTCCCGTAATCATTGCCTGTGTAGATAGGGACCACCTCTCTCCATCCGTAGGACTTTATTAGGGAGGCAATGCTATTCACTTGTGTGGAGTCATTTATTGTTGCACGCACAAAATATGGAACATTGTCAAAAGAAAGGGATGGACTTGTTGCTGTGAAGGAGATGACAGGGACTTTACTTCTATTTCCAATATTCGATATAAAAACTGTTTCTGAAGACTTCTGAGGGCCAATGATAGCTTGCACATTATAATTGCCCAGCATGTCAAGAGCTGTAGAATTGCATGAGTGACAAACCATAGTTGTAAATTGTGCATGGAAGCAACAAATTGATGGTTACTCAAAAGTTTCATGTGCTTATAGAGTGAAAAGCGGGATAAAATCTGAACTTCTAGTGCATGGAATGGATTACACCCTATCTGTGCTCCATTGAAATAGCATATAGTTTTACTAAACCTTAATACAGAAGAGGATTAAAAGCATTTGTACACATGAAACTGTAGAGCGTTGAGCCGTTGATGTGGCTTGTAGCTAAGATAGTTTGGACCAATACTGTCCAAATCAATATAATACTCAACATATTATCTACTTGTGCAGTTTGCAAGACTTCACCGTTTGTCCAGATTCTTCATTTTTTGTACTGATTCTTATTTTCTTTCAAAGTTGTCATTACTCATTTGTCTCAATTTTGTTCTTTGCTTTAAGTAAATATATTAGGGTCTCATATAACCATACTTGAGGATGTATTCGATAGCAAAAAGTCCATTTGACACCCCTGAACTCTTGTGAAAGTCTAGATTTCAACCTTCAACTTCAAAACCGGATGTTTGACCCATAGTTACCATGAACGTGGGTCAACCAGGCCAAAGAACAGGGTCGCGGGATGTGGTACACCACTTTCTCTTCTAAATTACATAGGAATGGTGTACCATGTCCCACGAATCGTATCCGGGTCGATGAATCCAGTACATGGAACATAGCATCGACCCGCGATCCCTGTCATATGGTTTGAACCCCCCCCCCCCCTTCAAGTGTTAATACTAGACAAATTACCCCCTCCAAGCCATTCGGAGCCGGTTTTAGCTTATGTAGCGTTTACATGGATATATGTAGCTGATTTGGCGTCCACATCTATGTCCACGTCAACACCCAACTCCTTCCTCCTCGCTTCCTCTCATCTCTCTTTCTTTCCCTTCTCTCCTTGAGATCTCCACCTCCTCGTGCCACTTCCACGTCCCAGCCATGCCATTGTCGCCTCGCTGGAGTTGAAGCCGCCACCGCCGCCATTTGTGGTCTTGGAAGCTCGGCGTTGAGCGCCTCCGCCCAGTTTTGCTCCCTTCCTTCCCCTTCCTCCCTCGTACGTAGCCGGACCGAGAGCGGTGCCGACGGGCAGACCTGGGAGAGAAGGCCGAGAGCTTTGTCATCGGTGATCTCGCCTTCTCCTTTCGTCGCAACCTTACCTTCCAATCTCTTTCCTCTTCCTTCCTCCGTAGAACACCGCCTTGGCTCGACGCTGACCTCGCCGCCTTCATTGACCTCAATTCATCACCAGCTCATCGTCTGCATCGCCTGTCGCCATCTTCCCATTGTGCGCCATCGCCAATGCCAGCATTGCCACCGTCGCCTTGTGGGCGGCGGTGCTGGTGGCCCATAGCACCAACCGCTCGAAGGACGTCGACGCGCTACTCCTGTCCCAACTCTGGCCATTGCTTCCGTCTCCTTTCTCAGCTCCGACATCCGCTCTTAGCATCCTCTCCAAGCTCCAGCCGCCTCCTTGATCAGCAATAGGATATGGAGGTGCGGAGGAGGGATTGGTGATGACAAAAGGCGGTGGTCACCGGCGGCAAGGGCTCGATGGTCAACGACCGTTTGGATTGTTGGATACAAGAGGGAGGGGGGTGGGAGAGATGGGGCGAAGAAGAAGATGGAGGAAGAGGAGCATTGGAGGCTGACATGTGGGCCTTCGCCACCTCTGGATTAGTTTAATGTTAAACGAGATTAGCTAGAGGATTAATTAGTGGTTAATATTAGGCCGACTACTGGGCCATAGCCATTAAGAAAATCTAACTAGTTGTGATTTCTAAAATTTTCTTTATGACAGTCGGGCCCCACCATTAGGAGGATAATTAAGAGACTAACATGTGGGTCCAACTGACATGTCAGCAATCCTTTGCCAACATGGCATTAAGTCAGCCCAAAACCGTCAATTCTGGTGCCACATCAGCCAAAACCACCCCAGTTTGGGTTGAGGGGGTAAAGTGAACGGTATTGATAGTTGAGGAGGGTTGGGTGTCTAGTTTAGCAGTTCAAAGTTGATTTTCGAACTTTCAGAAGAATTTAGGGGTATCAAATGGACTTTTCCTATTAGATATCATCATATCAACAATTGCCATGACTAATTTTCTGGTGACCAATCAAAATAAGCTACCTTTGAGTTTATTTTATTTTTATTTTTCTTAGTTGGAACATATCATTGCCAATTTGGGACACAAGTTCAGCCTGAGGATCATGTGATGATGACATAATTGTTAAGATGTCCTTCTGTTCTATGACATGTCACAGGTTTTAGTCCTCAGCAGGACTGGTTTGGTTAGATTTTCTCTCCTGTTTTTTTGTCTTGGTTGTTTAATTCAGACTTATATCAGATGCAGTCTGCTCGGTTTTTCCCTTCCTGATGCAATTCCATTGATAAAGAAAAGGGGCATGACCTTTGACATCTCTCGTATTACCATATTAGGAATTGCTAGATACAAACATTTCTATTTGCTATAGGATATTAGCGTTAAGTTTACCCATCCTTGACACATCATTCCTTCCAGCTTGCACTTGTAATTGATAGCGTGTGATTCGTGAATGGTGATGATAATTCATCACAACTGATGTTGGGCATTTTGGCAGCAACTGACAACTAGTGACCATTGATGGGTGGTGCCAACAGGCAACAGGTGATGAACCATTGATGGGCTGCTCCAGATTTTCTTTAAATATTCTATCAGTTTACATAAATTTTAAAATGGTAAATAAGAAGTGGCAAAGTATATATCCTAATTTTAGTGTTATTTGACAATTTTTCCTTTTTTTAGAGTCAATTGACCAATTTTTACTTTATTTCTAACTTCCGATAAAGCCACCATGTTGGACAAACGCCAAAAGCTTCAACGATACAACTCTATGTAATGATGCTTAACTCTCTGGATAAGCATGTCCAAAAGTCTTGTATTTGGTCTAAGCATAAGTTTTTTCTCCAGCTGAGAAAACGATAAAGAGTCTTAAGTTTTTCAAAATGTCAGTACTAACATACGTGAGAGCAAAAGTAATATTCAGCAAGTGCATGCAAAGTGAAGTAGAGAGACTAAAAGTAACAAATACAGTTTTCTTTACTTCCATGACATACCGCAGAGCAGAACATTTACCTGCTGATGCAGCTTTGACACTATTACCCATTGAATCCTTGATATGGAGAACTACCTTTGTGGTGTAGTTTTGGTGCTGGATAGAAATCTTCCATAGCCAATACAATACTGGCCTGTTCTATTTTCCCAAGCAGTGAGCCCAAGTCGAGGATCTCTCAGACATGGACGTCGCCTGCTCCATTTTCAGTGGTATTTTGAGCTTATGCCTAAATGGGCTGTTAATAGTAGAAAGAGGATGGCTTGAGGTGCTTTCTCCATAACCAGAGCTGCAAGGTTTGAGAAAACATTTGCTCCGAGATGCACTCTTATAGTTAGACTAGTTGAGGAATAATATTTTACACTAGTTAACTGAATTTTTTCTTTTAACCATCGATGAACTTGGATGTATTCATTCTGCATTTCTTTTACATTTCTCATTGTTGTGCATATTTAAGTGTTGTAGGAGTTTGTATCCTTCTATTCTGGCAGTGCTAGTTTTTGCCACTCGAAGACCTAACTAGAAGACTGAAGAATCACTAAATGAACGGGTATGTGCTGTTTGATGACAATGTTATCATATATTCTTTTTTATAAAAAAAAGGTTAATGTACTATTTTCTTTCATGCAATATTTTACTATATTACTTGGTGCTTCTGTAGTTTACGAGTAGTTTCTTTAATGCGGTAATACTTAATTTAGTTTAATTCAATTCAAACAATACTGCCTTATTTTTGAAAGGGAGTTGGTTGTTTAACTAACTGCTCTCAATTTATATTTTCCATTTGAAGACAATGAATGGACATTTCTTCAAAGTAAACTCTAGTATACAGGTCAAAGCCCGTACATAAATTGGTCAATGATGCTTGTTGCCAGCAAAATACGTGTTGACCATTGACAAAGGGAAGTTCACTTATTGTGGTGCTTAAAATATCGGTGCATTTGAAAGGCTGATGCTATCGTGCGTGTTCTATACTTCCACCAGGTGAGAATTTTTTTTAATCAGGTCCAACCTGTATCCAACTATTCGACCACTCCTGGGATTTTTCATTTCTCTCTCATTTTTGCATGCTTCTAAATAACATGTTGATCCGTTAAAAAAAACTATGTACTAATTAAGATTCATATAATATATCTGTGCAGCTTGCCTGGATTCTACGATGGCTTTCGGTCTGCGGTGGTGGTAGCTGGTAGGCTACTATGTGCATGCTTGAACTGAATCAGAAGTGGATTCATTCCACTGTGACGAGATGTGAACGCTTCAACAGTTATTGCATTGCAGTTCTAATAAGTTTCCACGCTACTAGTATTTCACAGCATTTGAGGGCTCTAATATAAAAGTATTTAGCAAATAATGCACAGTTGGAAACGTATTGTGTGCAATCTAGCTTGGGTGCACTCCAACTAAAAAGAGTTACGGAAATTTTTGAATTTTTTTTTGTAGATGTACTTATAAATTTACTTTACCTATGTATAAAATTTCAAGTGCAAATCAATTCTACGTTAAGAGTAACAAAAAAGAAAAAATCTGACAAATTTTAAGAGTTCAAATTTTTTGAAATTTTCTCTTTTTCTGTTACTCTTATCATAAAATGAATTTGAATTTGAAGATGTATACATACGTGGAGTAAACCATTAAGTACATCAACAAAAAAATTCGGAATTTTTCGTGACTTTGTTTAGTGCGCCGTGGTTGCACCCCAAGTTAAATTGCACTGCACAGTTTAGATTAATTATGTAACATAGGGTATCTTTTGTGCAAAAGGAACATAATCGAAGTTGCAACAACCACTGAGGGCTTCTTTGGAACGTAGGAATCTAATAGGAACAAACAGTTCAGTTCCTATAGTATAAGTAAATAGGGACATGAAAGGTGAGAATGGCAGGAGGCTTTCTTTACATGGGCGGTTTAGATCGGGAGAGGGGAAGAAGGAAACAGAAAGAGGGAATGGGAGGAGAGGAATTGATTCATTAACTCGTGGACATCTCTCTTTGGAAGAAGATGGGGGGGGTGTGTTTCCCCTATCAACCGTTTATTCGGTTGAGAGGGGGAATCAACGGCTAATGGTGAGACCTCTCTTAGCCAATTTCCTTCCCCTCTCTACACCATAGCAAAACCGATTGGATGGTTGTGAATCATGGAGGTTGTGATTGGACGTTAGATGTGTTAGAATAGGAATTCTTTTATATTTTTTTATATGTATTTTGTATTTCTTTATATATGTATGGCATATTTCTTTGTAATATCTCCTTATACTTCCTATATATTGCCCATTAGGCCTCATGAATATACACACAATATTCATAACATGGTATCAGAGCTAGGGCACTAACTTAGCTCCTTCAACTGCCATCGTCGCCCGAATCGAGCCATTACCGCAGTTCTGGTTGCCCTCCGCCGGTTGTCAAAGTCCTCTGCCATTAGCTCCTGCACCCGAGATGGCCAAGTTGCCTTGCTGCTCCGTGAGCACGCCGTCACGCCTACATCCAAAGCTGAGCGTTGGCCTGAGGCCGCACTGCCGTGCGTTGCCTCTGTCGACCACAGGTTGCCGCCAGCCCCGCAAGCCGTCGGTCGGCCTAAGGCCGCGCCTCCGTTGCCCACGCGCTCGAGCCCGACTCGAAGTCGCCGCTTGTCCTCAGAGCGTCGCCATCCGCTCGGGCCGCCACCGCTCGGGCTGCTGACGCCAGCAGGGGAACCCTAGCTTCCCCCCGCGCGCGCTCCCCTTCGCAGGCCAGCCTTTGTAGGCGTTTTAGTGTGAGCCGGCCCAGCCCACAAGAAAAGAAAAAAAAACGTCAATCTAACTGTCGCACCGTCCAGCGCTGCCTATCAATGGCTTCTATTCCATCAGCTGTGATCCCATTCTCTAGAACAAAGCTTCATGGGGCGAACTACAAGTTGTGGTCTTCACTCATGGAGATCACGTTCAATGGTCTTCGCCTATGGGGACATGTCATTGGTGCTCGACCTTGTCCACAGTCGCCGGTTCAGCCTTCTCCTAGACAGCCTACTTCTGCACCTCCTACAGAAGATGAGGCCGCCAAGAAGGAGGCGAGAGGTCATTGTTCTTCGCTGGACGACGCGATGAGGCCTTCGGATGCCATAGACACTTTTGAGTGCTGGTGTACTAATGAGGCCCGTGTTCGAGCCATCCTGGTGGTCAGCGTCGATGACTCCATCCAGCCAGACATTGTTGGTCTATGTTCCACTCGTCAGATCTGGGAGTACTTGCGCGAGCGATACCAGCAGAGCAGCGATGCTCATTTCTTTTCGCTTCAGCGTGAGTTGGAGACACTTCGCCAGGAGGATTCCTCCGTCGACTCCACTCTGTCAGGAGTGTCAAAAGGTGCAAAAGGCGGATCGTGACCGCCTTTACCTTTATGACTTCGTTTGCTGTCTTCGCCCGGAGTTTGAGCCTGTCAGGACTCAATTGCTGAGTCGCTCACCACGACCAACTGTCACCGAGGCTCTTTCAACGCTTCATGCTGAGGAGCTTCGCTGCGGGGTAGCAACACAATTTGTTTCAATTGTGCTTGCTATCCCTTCTTCTTTGACTACACCGATGGCTTCTGCTTCGATTACAGTCCCTTCTCATGTGTCCACAATCCAACTGGGGTTAGATGAAATTATTGCAAGAACTTCGGGCACGACACCAGAGTTGTGTGGTGCGAAAAAAGCAGAATAAGACGCGCGGGAGTGGACAATCCAAGGGGACAGGGAGGCGCGCCCTTCCTCGACGGGTGGATCAGGACCTTCTCAGTGAGGTGACTCTATTTCGAAACTCTACCAAGCTCTACTTCAATAGCTCTCTCACAGCTCAGCAGGTTCTACTAGTCTAGCTTAGACGTCTCCTCCATGTACTTCTTGGGTTCTGGATTATGGTGCCTCTTTCCATATGACACCGGACTCCACATCTCTCACTTCAGCAGGACCTCCTGTTCTTTCTATCTCTGTTAAGATAGCTGACAGTATTTCTCTGTCTGTTAGCTGTCGAGGCACTCTTTTGTCCACTGACTTTTCTGTTCCAATTGTTTCCCATGTTCCCCAGCTTACCATGCAACTTCTCTCGGTGGGTCAGCTCACCGATCTCGGCTGTAGGGTTGGTTTTTACTCTCACACCTATTTTGTTCAGGACCGACAGATAGAGACGGTACTTGGGACTGATCGATGCCGTAGAGATTGTTAGGGTCTCTACATCCTTGATCGCCTCCACCTTCTGTCCATTTCAGTTGCTCCTATCATCTCTACGTCTATCTCCACCACCACTGTTGCCACAACCTCTGGAATTTTTGCGCAGTGGCATCATCGTCTAGGTCACTTGTGTGGGTCTCATCTTTCTTCATTAGTTCATCAAGGTGTTTTTGGACGTGTTACTATTGACACGGCCATATTTTGTCAGGGTTGTAAGTTAGGCAAGCAGCAACAATTTCCTTATCATTCTAGTGAGTCATTGTCTTCTCGTCCTTTTGATTTAGTTCATTCAGATGTATGGGGACATGCGCCTACTCTAAAGGTGGGTATAAGTTTTATGTGATCTTCATTGATGATTATTCCCATTTTACATAGCTTTTCCCTATGTCTAATCGTAGTTAGTTTCTTGTGATCTATCGTAGATTTGCAACGATGGTTCATACTCAGTTTGATTCTTCCATCCGTATTTTTCACTGTGATTCTGCTGGCGAGTATTGTTCTAACGCTTTTAGATAGTTTCTTTCTGAGTAGGGCACTCTTTACCAGTCTTCTTGTCCTGGTGTCCATGCTCAAAATGGGGTTAATGAGCGCAAACATCGTCATCTAATTGAGACTGCCCGCACTCTTCTTCTTGCCTCTCGTGTTTCACTACAGTTCTAGGTTAAAGCTGTTTCTACGACTGCATATCTCATCAATATGCAGCCCTCCACTGCTCTTAAGGGTGTTAGTCCTATAAAGCGTCTCTACTCTTGAGGCCCCCAGTACACTCACATTCGTGTTTTTGGTTATACTTGTTTTTGTTCTGCTGCAGCCTCGTGAGCGCACTAAACTATCAGCTCAGTCAGTTGAGTATGTGTTTCTTAGTTATGGTTTTGGGCATAAGGGTTATTGCTGCTATGATCCTTTTGCTCGACGGATCAGGATTTCACGAGATGTTGTATTTGATGAATCTCGACCTTTCTTCTATCGAGATTCGACTCCTTGTCCTGTTTTCACTGTTGAGTCGATTTCATGGTTGTCTCTTTCTAACTCTTCACCCATTTCTCCACTATCACAATCTTCCCCTGGTATGTCTCTAGTGGTTCCTTCTGTACCTCCGCCTTCGGTGTTGCCTCCTGCAGCACCGCCTCTTGTTCCTGCAGCACCACCTCTTATTTCTCTAGTATTCACTACTCCAGGTGTCCTCGTCCTTCACTAATCTCCTCTCCTGGTATCTTTCTAACACCTACATCTGATCCTCTTGATGATGCTCCCTGTTACGTCCTTCATGACCAGACATCCCTTCGACCCCCTGATCGTCTTGGATTTGCTCCGATAGCTCATGCTCTCTCTGTTACTGAGCCTAGTTCTTATCATAATACTGCTCCTCATTCTGAGTGGCAGCTCGCTATGGCAGAGGAGCTTGATGCTCTTCGCCGTACGGAGACTTGGGATATTGTATCGACACCTGTGCATGCTCATCCTATCACGTGCAAGTGGGTGTACAAGATTAAGACCCGGTCTGATGGTACTATCGAGCGCTATAAGGCTCATCTTGTGGCTCGCGGTTTTCAGCAGAAGTACAGTCGTGACTACAATGAGACTTTTGCCCCTATTGCCTATATGACCACTGTTTGCACTCTTGTTCGCTGGTGGTCTATCTCTCAGCTGGATGTTAAGAATGTCTTTCTTAATGGTGTTTTGCATGAGGAAGTCTACATGCAGCTACCACCTGGGTATTATGTTCCCGATAGGTACGTCTGTCATCTTCGTTGCGCTCTTTATGGTCTCAAACAGGCTCCTCGTGCCAGGTTTGCGCGTTTTACCTCAATGATTACTGCTGTCGGTTTCACTGTCAGTTCCCACAATCCTACTCTTTTTGTCTATGTCTCATCTCGGGGTAGAATATTGCTTTTTCTATATGTTGATGATATGCTTATCACTAGTGATGATTCCTCATTTATCACGTATATGAAGAAGCATCTAAGTGAACAGTTTTTGATGACTGATCTTGACTCTCTTACGTACTTCCTTGGGATTGAGGTCTTTCTATGTATGAAGGCTATTACTCTCCCAGCAGAAGTATGTCCAGGATCTTTTTGATCGATCTGGCCTGACCGACACTCGCACTGCTGAGACTCCCATGGAGCTATCCCTATAACTTCGTGCCACTTATGGTGATCTTCTTGAGGATCCTAGTCGATATTGTCATCTTGTTGGGAGTTTGGTGTATCTTGTAAGCAATTGTCCTGATATTGCTTATGTTGTTCATATCTTGAGTCAGTTCATGGCTTGTCCTACCAATCTTCACTACAGTCACATTCTTCATGTTCTTCGCTACTTGCGTGGGACTATGTCTCGTCATTTGTTTTTTCCTAGCTCCACCTCACTAGAGCTTCAAGCGTAATCTGATGTGATCTAGGCTAGTGATCCTTCTGATCGTTGTTCTCTTTCTTCTTAGTGTATTTTTCTTGACTCCTCCCTGATTGCCTGGAATACAAAGAAGCAGACTGCAGTTTCCCGTTCGAGTGCAGAGGCTGAGTTGAGAGCTATAGCAGTAGTGACAGCAGATGTTACTTGGTTGAGGTGGTTACCTGCAGATTTTGAAGTGCATGTGAAGGGACCTACGACTATTTTGTCTGACACTACAGGTGCTATCAGTATTGTCCGTGACCCAGTGAAGTATGAGCTTATCGAGCACATTGGTGTGGATGCTTCATTCACTCACTCACAGGTGTAGGAGGGAGTACTTGCTTTACAGTTTGTGCCCTCAGAGTTAGAAATTGCTGACTTCTTCACGAAGCCACATACTAGGTTACAATATTTGTATTTTTCTCTCCAAACTCAGTGTGTGTGATCTACTATGAGTTTGATGGGGGTGTTAGAATAAGAATTCTTTTATATTTCCTTATATGCCTTTTGTATTTCCTATATATATATATATATATATATATATATATATATATATATATATATATATATATATTTTTCCTACTCCCAGGAGTAGTTACTCCTTATTTTGTATTTCACAATGTAAGGAGTATCTTGCGCAACCGAGAGTATGTATGTGTAGTATATTAGTATATAAGACCACCTAGGTGGTATTTACATATTTTCAGGGGTAGTATGTATAATTTTTTAGATATACTCCTTTCTATATGCGAATATGAAGGTATTTACAAAATATGCTAAAAAGTATGAACTCTCTTGCAAAATTTTCACGTGGTTCATATTGGAGTATCTTATAATTAGTATATGAGTATACCCAAAGTGATAAAGGAGTATGCCAAGTTATTTTAGGTGATATATCAAAGATGGAAGTAACTACACCCAGTAGTAGAAAGTATTATATATATATATATATATGTATGTATGTATGTATGTATGTATGTATGTATATGACATATTCTTTTGTAATATTCCCTTATACTCTCTATATATATTGCCTATTGGCTATTGGACATCATGAATATACACACAATATTCATGACAAGATGCACACGTCTATTTGATAAGTTCCTTAGAGACATCCGCGTAGCGTTTTCGTTAGTTAGGTTTTTTTTAAGGCAGCATTTTCGTTAGTTTGAGGTGACAAACATTCAACACTAACACACAAGAGAACGGAATATATGACATAGATGAAAAGTAGCAAATGTGTAACGTACTGCAGTTTTCATGACAAATGCAGATCGTATATATACCTGCTGATGCAGCTTGGACATTGTTTCCCCTGGAATCCCTGATGTGGAGAACCAGCCTTGTGCTGTAGTTTTTGTGGACGGCATAGAAATCTTCCACAGCCAATGCAATGCTGGTTCGAGCTTCTTTGCCGACCATTGAGCCCAAGTCGAGGATCACCCCTACATGAAACTCATCTGCTCCAGGTTTGGCAGCGTTTTGAGCTACGCCGGAATGGACGATGATGAGTAGCAGGAAGACGATGGTTTGAGGTGCTCTCTCCATCACCTGAGCAGGAGCCCGGAAGGATGGTAAATCTTCTTGCACCGTGCTGCACTCTCTTATAGGACTGCGTGTCGACCACTCACCTTTCTTTGCAGAGTTGCTGCAGTGGTCAAGCTGAAATCTTGCAAATTACAAGCTAGGTATATTCGTGTTGTTCAGTATCCTCTATCATTATCTCTCTCTCTTTTTTTTGCGAGAAATTTCTACGTTATAGATGATACGAATCCTACCGATATACCAATAACATATAGCAGCACTTAATTTAACTTCATTCCAAAAAAGAAAGAAAGAAAATATTTATGTTATTCATTTATAAAATTATAACTCAATTGCTGGGAATTTCTGCTGAGTTGCCTTTGAGCTTGCAAGTCAAATTTAAAGAGTTGAAGAGTTGGTCTCTGAATCATCTGTGAACGTGGAACTATGATACTACTGGGCATGTGTTCCATTATCTCGGGAATAGATTTGACCAGGTAAAACCGCGTTTTAGACTTGATTTTCAAGTATTCCTGCAGTTTTCTTTAGTAGTTCCGTTCTATGTACGGCCGACTTTCTTAGTTGATCTTGTCCACCACAGTGCGAATGCTTTCGTGTATTTTTGTGTGTACGATTCTTTGTCTGGAAACTACTCCGGTCCACGGCGCTGGTCTCCTCGTTGGCCGTAGACAAGATCATGGCCATTTATGACTGGAAGAAACTACTATTGCATTACAGTGTAGATCGATATGGGTTGAGATGGTATTGGTGATGATAATGAACCACCATTTTTTAAAAGTAAAATGCACGCGGAATTATTGTGAAATTTATGTGTATTATAGGCAAGATCATGGTCAACTATTATTATTTGAGTTGCCTTTTACAATTATTTGGCTACAAAATGCCAAATGTAACACCTACCTTTTAGTGCCATATTGTCAGTTTACACTGAGTTCCACTAGTATATAATACCTGTTGATCCAAATTGTATCACTTCTGAGTTAACTCTTTTGGGGGAAGCGATGACGAAAGCTCAAGTGAGATACTACGCATGTATGGACCTGCCCCACAGTGGTCTAGGCTATGATCGAATTTTGGACCAGAGTATTACAGGTGGTATCAGAGCATCAACCTTCGCTGCACGGGCATATGTGGGACAGGGGCACGGGCATATGACACATGGTGCGTGCCAGCCTGAAATGGACACACGACATGGCATGTGCCAATATTGGATGCACAGGCGTATACTAAGGGGTGGTTCTTGGCATTTATCGTGTATGCGGTGTGCTGCCGAGGGCGTCAACCCTTAAGGGGGTAAATGTAATACGCCCATGTGGAGTTGTGTGGTGAGATTAGTCCTACATTGCTCGTCTAAAGTTAGTTGTAGTAGTATATAATATCTATTGGATCCAAACGTAGCACTTTCGGTTTGACCCTTTTGAGTGAAGCAAGGACAAAAGCCTAAATAAGGTGTTACACATATGTGTAGGCATGCCCCATGGTGGCTAGGCTACGAGCAACTTTTAGGTCAGGGTGTTACATATGGTATCAGAGCATCAACCCTTGCTGCACGGGTCTCGTGTGCGTATGGCCCTGTAGTGGCACATGACAGCATGCCACGGGTTATGTACCAAGGAGTGTTTCTAGGTATTTTATGCTGCCGAGGGTGGTAGCCTATTAAGGGAGGGAGAATGTAACACCCCGTTTAGTACCATATTATCAGTTTAGATTGAGTTACACTTAGTGGCGGAACTGCATGGGATGACCCGGTGTCACAGAACACCGGGTCAAAAAAATTAGCAGAGATTAGCTCATATATACTATGTGTGCACCCCTTAATCCAAAAGTTGTGCACCTCGGTTCAGCCTAACCTCTGGTTGGATGATGTATTTTGCCAATGTTTGTCACATAAATTACTATTTAGTATATTGTTACTTCAAAATTATATATGTTGTTATATGTATAGTGAAGTGGTGAACCCCGATTATTTTTGTTCTAGTTCCGCCTCTGGTTACACTAACATATGATACTTTCAGATTAACTATTTTAGACGAGGACAAAAACCCAGTAAAATACTATGCATGCGTGGCCTACCCTACAGTAAGCTAAGCTATCAGCGAATTTTGCAGCACGGTGTTAGGAGTCCCGCCGATGACCGATGACTAATGGTCACATTCAGTTCAAATCTAACCAGTTACCACATGTTAGGTGGAGGGTTTGTTTGCGTTTTTTTTTATTTGATTCCGTGACATCTGGGTTGCTAGCCAGATAATAGTGACAACTGACAACCGACCGCTCTCTCTTAAAAAAGCAACTATTTGGTTAAAAAAATACTGGATATAAAAAAATCACTTTGAATAATGACAAGATAACCTGCCTAGAACACAGTATTTCTCACAAGAAGTGTGGAGGAAAAGAAATATCCACACTGACTCAATAGATATTTCCGTTTTAAAGTTTGTATATTCCGAACAGGGCCTTGATAAGAATATGCCACTTTTGTATTTCCCTTGTGAATTATTATTTTCTTGTCAGACACATGAAGAAATATCAAATTGTAATTGTCAAAAGTTGCAATGTGTCATATATGCTATTGAAAAAAAACTGTAGAATAGGGTATTCTGTTTTTTTTTTCTATTTAGCACCCGGCCCAATACGGTATATGCCCATCTTTCGGGCCCACTACTCTCTGACTGCGTTGCTTACCCAGCCTCTTACCACAGCCCAGCCCAGCCACCTAAAAGAATCGAAGGTAAAATTACTCGTCTTCCGGCCCACCGCGCAAAAAGCAAAGAAAAAAAAATGGTGTCACCGGCCAGCTCCCGTCCGGCGCGGGATGCCGATGCGGATGGGCAGGTGAAGGGGAGGGTGTAATGTCCAGGACGTACCTTAAACAATGAGACTAACGATCGGGAGCAATACATTTGGTAATTGATAGCTATCCAACGTATTTGAACAGGAGATGAGAGCGAGAGAGAATGTGAGACGAGAGAAGAACTGGGTTCATTTCTTAATTCATAGTTTCATTGGTCGCTACAGGACATACTATCCCTTGGACTCATGCGCCCAGACCACCCACTCCTTCGCTGGACGCAGCCAGCTCATGCCAACCCGATTGGTCCTCCATTGTCCGGACAGCTAGGTCCATCTCCTTCTTTCAAGCTTGGAGGTGTGACTCCCCGAGAGTGCATCGAAGCCCAAATCACCGCCTCCGGAAACCGGCTCTGCAGAACGGAGTAGTCCTCCCAGGTCACGCATTTAGTCAATAGCGTTGACTACTTCACCAATATCTATTGCGTTGCAGAGCTCCCCTTTTTTACTAGTCGGCGTTCCAGGATCTGCACTGGTTCAGGTGTTTCTACAGTCAGATCCGCCATCGCTGCCAAATCCTTGAACAGTGGAGAGTAATTCAGAGTAAATGACTTAATTGGGAAATGTGAAACACTAGATGAACTAAGCTGTTGTTTGGTAATTGTAACATGTATGCCACTACGCCAATGTGCTCCAACACCGAAAACGAGCCAAAATACTTGAAAGCAAGCTTTGGAAATGGTTGATTGACCACTGAATGATGAGCATAAGGCTGGAGTTTAAGAAGGACCTATTCCCCAACTTGAAACTGGCGATCTTGTCGGTGTTTGTCAGCTTGTAGCTTCATGCGATTCTGTGCGCTAGCCAATTGTGTCTTGAGCATTTACATGTAAGATTGTTGATCTTGAGTAAGTTCTCTAGCTTTAGTAGATGTGTGTACTGATAGATTGGGCATTGCACCCAAGTTGGGTTCCACCCCATACAACGCTTTGAATGGTGAACAACCCAGAGCAGAATGGAAATTTGAATTATACAAGAACTCTGCCATAGCCAACCAAGCCTTGCATTTCTTAGGACAATTATGTACAGTGCAACAGAGATACATCTCTAGACATTGATTGACTCGTTCCGATTGCCCGTCGGTTTGTTGGTGATAACTGTAATGCAATTTGGTCCCAACTGCATGAAAGAGCTCACGTCAGAATATGCTAGTAAAGACCTTATCTTGATCCAACACAATGGAACAAGGCACTCCATGCAATTTCACCACGTTGTCGAGAAATGCTTTGGCCACTTGAACTGCTATGAATGGGTGTCGTAGTGGAATAAAATGAGCATATTTAGTCAATCGATCGACAATTACCAAAATCACATCACATGTTTCAGACTTGGGCAATCCTTCGATGAAATCCATAGTAAGGTCTTGTCTTGCTCCCTTATGTACCGACAATAGCTGCAGCGAGCCTGCTGGGTGATTGTGCTCGTGTTTGGCCTCTTCCACGACCACAAACACGGCTTCGTCCGGCTGCACGACTTCCTCCGCGAGCTCCTCCACGGGCTCCTCCGTGAGCTCCTCTGCAATCACTTCCACGTCCTCTTCCAGGGTTCTCCATCTGAGCAGACCAAGGTTAGCGAAGAGAAAAGGGGGAAAAGCAAAGATAAGCGAACAGGGGTAAAACTAACATCCCAAACAACAAGCAAAACAAACACAAGAAGAAAGAACTCCAACTTAAATCAATAAAAACGGGAAATAGTTTTTAGAATGGTTGTATCACAAGTGCCTAAGGCTTGATACAGTCCAGTCTACACACTGGCAAATAAATAACAACATCTAAATATGCACGACTTTTATTGGACACTACGTCTAAGTATGGACCACAACTCTGCACAGAAACCTCCCTCCTTCTCAACATAGGTGTTGATGAAACACATCTACCAGGTTTTGAAAACAGGAGAAGATCAGTAAACAATTTTAAATAATGAAGGTGAAGACAAGAAAAAGAATACTAAGGCAGAAAAGAAAGTAGCAAAGAAACTTAAAAGTTTATAATTTTTTTTAGAAAATATAAATCCTTAAGGCTTGCCATTCTAACTAGGCCACGTCCTATAGTCAACTCGGCTCTGATACCAACTCTGTCGGGACTAGATTTCTGAATCCGAACCCTTTGTGAATTTATGCAACAGCCCCTGATGAGTAGCTAGTGCACACAGAGGATATAATGTTGATAACAAGTTCGAATCACGATTAATATAAAAGTAATAACGAAGTATCAGCCTTAGGACCACTTATTACAATAAAGGTCACATAACCTCAAGTCTTACACTGCAATTTAGCCCTATTCGCCACCTTGACTATTCCTGTAGGAAGTGTTTGCGCTTTAAGGTTTGTCCAAGTCAGAAATTGTCGGTTGACAAAGCTATGTGTACTGCCGAAATCTACTAATACCAACATTACTTGATTCCCAACCAATGCTCTAAGATGCACTGTCTCCCCTTCCTCTGTTCCTGACACTGCATGAACTGATAATTTGAAGCATTCATTAGTTTGTGTCATCTTGGAGAGGTCCATTGCTCGCAATGTGTCTTCAGGTAAAACTTCACCAAAATCCCCAATCTGAATAGTGAGCAACTGCATTGGCTTCTTACAGGTATGATCTTTATTGTATTTATCACCACACTTAAAACAAAGACTGTTACTGCGCTGATAATCTCTCAGTTCACGCTTGCACCAGAACTCATCCCCCTTGTTTCTTGTATTCTCCACGTACTGTTCCAATTGTCGGAGGTGGCACTGTTGACGATAAGGTTGTTGTCGCCCTTGGCAGGTTTGTGGCACGATGGCGTGGCCGACTTGCTTCTAATTCCTCCTCCTGAATCCTTGATAGCACTGTCGCGCGTGTGGCACTCGTCAGAGCTTGCAGGCAAACCGCTCCCCGAATGTCATCTTTCAGACCAAGCAAGAATTGTGTGATAAAGAACTTGCTATTCAGTGTAGCATCCAATGACAGTAAGTGATACATGCTGGCCTCGAACGCAATCTGATATTCGGCAACAGTGTTGGCCTGCTTGAGTTGCAATAACTTGTTCATCTGAGCATCATACTCATCTGATCTGAGCTCCTCCTCGACCGCCTGATAAAACGAGTCCTAGCCCTGCACAATATGTTGCCTCTTGTATGCTTGTAACCACAGAGCCGCATGCCCATCCATATACAAGGTTGCAGTCGCCACCCATTGCAACACAGGCACTCGATACATCTTGAAATATATGCGACAACGATCCAACCACAAGCAAGGATTCTCACCGAAGAACTTAGGGAAATCCAGCTTCGGAGGCTTGGTGTACCCCTCCTCGCCGTTTCAGCAGGCGATGATGGAGTGGTAATTACACCGTATGACGGCAGTCCCTGCAGTTGCGGAAGCAGTGGCGGCCCATGATTTGCCAGCGAACCCGACAGAATCACCATGTAACTTTCCTGACCTCGTGGGGGTAGTTTCAGCACTAGCGGTGGCGGGGGTGGTGGTGGAGGCAGGGACTGGTGCAATTACTCTGCTTGAGTCTGTTTCACCTAATCCAAACTATCCTGCTGAATCTCTACTTGTTGCCCTAGATTCTTCATCTCCGCCAATAATCGATCAAGTTTCTCTACTTAGACATCAAAACAAGATTGAATCTGGCCAGTGTTCTCTTCCACCACCATGATGATCTGGCGAGACTGCAACGATGGTTTCTTGGGTGTCGTGGTGATCCTTGTTGTTGATCAAACCTGAGAAGGGAATTATGGAATCGAGGTGGTCACCGACTTTTTTCAAGGATTTTACAGATCAGATGAACAAAATCGGATTTGTAGCTCTAATACCAAATTGCAATGCCCCGGATGTAGCTTAAAACGATGAAACTAACGATCGAGAGCAATACTGTAACGTCCCGTTTGTCTTAGAGTTCTTACCGGATTTCAAAACCTAAAAAGGAACCATTTGATTTATTGCCTTACTCAAGCTTAACCTGGGACTTTTGAAAGATGGGAGGTTTAATTGGAATTAACTTAACTTCAACTAAGCCTTGTTGGTTTGTGCTCCTTGTTGTTGGAGTTCTCTGATGTTCTTTGGTTTTAGCTTCTGTATTTTGTTTACTTTGTTCCTCCTTTTGGACCTCCTCCTTGTCCAGACCTCCTTCAAGGTCAGGACCCCTTTTGAGGTTCGGACCTCCCCTCTTTGGCTTAGACATTCTTCGGTTTGGACCTCCTTTGTACTTGGACCTCTCCCCGGCTAAGACCTCCTTTGTCCCGACCTCCTCTTAGGTCGCAACCACCATCAAGCTTTTCTAAGCTCAAATTTGTGTTTCAAATCCCTTTGCTTCCTGGAAGTCATTTCTGATTTGAGATCCTCCTTTGTAGGACCTCCCCTTTGTAGATCTTTCCCGTCAAGACCTCCCTAGACCTCCTACCCTGGGTCTCCTCCGTTAGATCCTTGCCTTCTTTGTATCTTGTCCGTTGGAACTCCCCCTTGCCTAGACCTCCCTTAAGTCCAGATCATGTGCGCGTTTTCCCCATCCTTGGGTCGTTAGATCCAGATCATGTGGCTCTTGTTTCTGCGCCTTACCCCTTTATTCTTCATACCTCCCTGTGGTCTTTTTGTAAAGACCACCCTATGTAGTCATGAACTCTGGTCTTGACCTCTGGTCTTTTTTGTAAAGATCACCCTTTTATGTCACGACCACTCTATGTGGTCATGACCTCTGGTCTTTTTGTAAAGACCACCCTTTTGTGTCACAACCACCCTATGTGATCATGACCTCTAGTCTTTTTTGCAAAAACCACCCTGGTGGAATAGGACCACCGTTGGCCTCAGTGAGGACCTCCTCCTAGGACCACCCCGTAGTTGGACTTTTCCTATTGTGTTGACCAACATCTTTGTTTGAGCCAACCATGTCCCATTTTCTCCTTTCTGCACGCTTGGCAACAGAAAGTCTCTGAACATTAAATGTGCTGCAGCACATTGAATGTAGTCACATCTGAGGTACTTGTTTCCTTCTTTTGATGCCCTGCCTTGTCTTATCCTTTTCTTATCCTTGTACCTTTTTCTAACCTACCCTTGACACGTTGCCCTGGGCCTCAGTGCTCACTACCGCCTCTCTTGCTATTTGTAGCTGGGAGAGCCTTCCCTCACCACCTTTGGTCTCATTCCCTAACTTCCTTGCTTTCGCCTGGACCTCTCCCGAGCTTGTTCCTGGAGCTCTTCTTTGAGTTGAACCTCCTCTCTCCGGCCAAGACCTCATGTTCTTCTGGTTTTGAGCTGATTTTATTTAAGTTCTTGGTTTCTTTTAAGTTCTCTTGCTTGAGCTTACCTTATTTATTTGGTTCTTTGCGAACGTGTAGGATCCGAGTTTGAAGAGGAGTTCCCGGACCCAGCAACCACCACAGAAGCCTCCCCTTTGCTCAGCGAAGGCAAGTCACAGACCTTTGATCATTATTGAACCTAGTGTTTCAACTATATGTTGTTTTACTCTATTTTGCATGGCTACTTTAGTGAAAGGTTTTTGGGCAGTAGCTTATCCTACTTGACACTATTTCCTCCTTGGATACTTGAACTCATCATGTTGCTATGATTTCCTTCGGACCACCTTAGTTGGGCAGGTTTTGGGTTGGCGTTCCTTGTTTTGCCAACTTGGGATCGTAGGTTGCTTACCCTATCTTAGAAACCCGAGTTAGGAGAACCTTGTTTTGCTTTCTTTAATAATCTTGACTAATGTTCTATTGGAACCGTGGTTGGTGCCACTGGTGTACCACTGGGGTGGGATGCCCCTGAGGTGCCTCTTGTGGTGTGATACCACTTTGTTAAAACTTGTGTACCTAGACTTGGTGGTCTTTTGGCACGGGTTGAACCCAAAACTGTTTTTGCGTGGGAAAGAAGATCAGGAGTGAGTAGTGGGTGCTCTAGGGTGGTGCCCTAGTGTCACATTAGGTTGTGGCTGGTCTTGCCTGAGCAGCACTTAAGGACTTTACTTTGTGAACCAATGATCCGGGTATTTTTCGTGCAACCACAAGATCACTTTATGGGGGTGGTTTGAGCCAAATAATTAGCAAAGAGATGGCTTGGTTCTGTTGTGGTTGAGCGTGTGATTCGCTGGCGTAAGAGGGGGCACGAATCTAACATGGTGCGATGCCCGTTAGAAGCGAAACCTTAGCGGACAGCTATGAGCCAGTTCTAAGCTTTGTAAAGGTCTTGTCACACTCTCTAGACTGCTCATCTTCGGAAATGAGCAAGATTTTGACGGGAACCACCCCTCTAGAGAGGTAGTGAATTGTGGGTAAAGTTGTACATCTCTGCAGAGTGTAAAAATATATTCGAATAGCCAAGTCCTTGGTCATGGGCAGTTGCCCGGTGATTTTGTGCAAGGGGTAGCCTTTTATAAACTATTGAGGTCCTGGACTCCCACGGGAGGTCATGGCTGTTATCTCGAAGAGACCTTGGCTGGCTCTAGAGAGGTCGTGATTGGCTCATGGGTGGTCCAAGGTGCTCGGGGTAGGTGCCTCGGACGTCTTGGAGTTGGTGTTCTAGGGTGGTTGTGGGGGTGGTTCTGGACGTAAGTGTGGCCAGGACCTCCCACCCGTGGTTTTGGGAGTGAGTTGGTGCTCACGACCTCCTCTTTCAGTCTTTGAACTCGTGTTTTACTGTTTTTTAACTTAAGCTCTTAACCTATTTATGTTATTTTCGGTAAAATGCTGCTTTCTGCAAACTAACCTTGCAACTCCCCTTTGTCAAGCCAAAGTGTGAATATTATTTGCATAATTGTTCCCTGTGACTTGCTGAGTACATTCAACGTACTCATGGCTTTTTGTCCTGCTGTTGCAAGAAGTGGCCGAAGATGATCCAGGTCTTGGTGGCTCAGACCTCTTCGATGAGGAGTTCTTTGATGACCCGAGCTTCTAGGGACGTTCTTCACTTGACAGCCTCTGGGTTTGTCGGTTGGCTCCACGCGTTGGTGGTGTTTTGGTTGTAAAGCTCTTTTGCCGAATTTTGTAGCCCTTGTTGGCAATCATTGTAATCTACCTCGGCCATAAGGCCCTTGTTTATTTATCTGTTCTTCTTTTCCCGCTACTCCTTCTGTGGACTTTGTGGTTGTGACCACACCTGTCAGACCCGGGATTAACACCCCAAATCCTCTGTGCATTTCTGAACTAGTCCCATGATCAGTAGCTAGTTCACACAGTAAACAAATATGGTAATAAATTCATATCATGACTTTATTAATAATCAACAGAGTTTATTACAAGAAAGGCTTACAGCCAACAATAAATAAACACAGTGGAAGACGAAGAAGAAGTAGAGTCCAGCAATCTGCCACAGGCAATCGATTGGGTAGCGGCCTAGTCGTCGAGATCCACACCGGTAGCAAGGTCCTTCTCCTCTGAAATTTTATTTGCATAAAGCAAGTATGAGCACAACTACCGTGTTCGCAAGTTACACCCGTCAAATAACAGAATGACATGCATACATGGATGTAACAAAGGATGGTTTATTGGTTGATTTGCATAAAGCAATATTTTCTTTAAATAGTTGTACTAAGTTCCCAAAGCAGTTATTTTATAACTAAAATCATTTTTTAAATTCTCAGTTTTATAGTCAGATAACATTCACACAAGAATGGTGAAGGATACCCTCCTATCACAAGGTTACCCGCCCAAATTTCCCAATTGGATTGGAATCCAAAACCATTTGATAAAGTATTTTGAAATCAAAACCAAAGATCTAACTTTGAGCAGTTCGGCCAGCATGTCCATAACCATGGATACGACTATTCGAATAGTTTTCCACTCTACAGAGGTTGTACAACTTTACCCATAAGAGATAATCAACTTGTACTGTCCGCTCACACACTTTCGTAGGTGTGCGACTAAGTGATTATCACAAGCCCTTTACAATGCGCCATTCCAAAGTAGTTATGCCCGCTAAGGTTTCACTTCCTTTGGACTATCCGTCCGCCAGAAGTCCCCTCTTGCGCCAAGTGGGAATACTGTCTAACCGACACCCACACACCAAAATGGCACAACTAAAAATGAAACAATGCAAACTACTTAGACAGGTCCCGCCCACACAGGACATGTGGTAGTACGATAAGGCATAGCATCATACACTCGAAGACCGGTCCTTAACTGACTTGGGCGTCTTCCAAATAAAACACTGGGCCTTAACCTTAACCAGATTAAGTCCGTGCATAAACCTGCACCCACCAATCATCCATTTCGCCCAAGTCCAAACCCATTTTCATTTTATTTTCCAAGTAAAGGCATTTTATAAACCTTCTATGGTAAAACAATACCATAGGTCCAATTTAATTCAAATTTGAAAGATTTGGCTAAAAACTTCTCAAATACAAGATTTGATCTAAGCATTGGCTAAGCATATGATTAATTTTAGTATCATTTTGTCTAATGGTGATAAGGTATTCACGTTCAACATTCAAATTAGCCATACAAAGAAAAGTTGGAATAACTAGGTAATTAAAACAGGGAATTAAAATAGTTGTATAAACATATGCATGCATTAAGTAATTTAAAAACTGAAAATAATTTTAAAGTAATGGGATCAATACGATCAAGGGTATAACTTGCCTTGCTTGATGAGGTGATGTTGTTTTCCTTAAAAGATCACCTAGTACTCAAAAGCACTTTCTCCAGATAGTCTCAGTGTACAATCACGATGATCATACAGTCAAAATCAATCCTCTTATGTACTCTTCAAACGACGTCGAAATCCGACTCTCCGAAGTCGTCGAAATCTAATCGTGAAATAAGCTAAATTCAAATAAAATTCAAATAACAAATCAAATGAACTCCAAATTAAATAATTTTGGTTTAGATGGCTAGATATCAATTTTATATGAATTTACAAATTTGAATGGACTCAATCAGAGTTTGGATGCAAAAGATATGGGCTTTGGAAGATTGAAACTACATGAAATGATAGAATTAGGGTTTTTCAGAGTTATTGGAATTATTTTTCTGAAGGAAAAACCGGTTTATTGCGCACACAGTAAACAAATGTGATAACACAGTGGCTAGCTCACACAGTAAACAAATGTGATAACACAACCATAAACGCTAAAATTTATTAATAAACAACAGAGTTGATTACAAGATAGCCTTACAGGGCAACATTAAATAAACACAGCGGAAGACGATGAAGAAGTAGTGGAGTCCAGCTGATCTGCCACAGGCAATCGACTGGGGTAGCGGCCTAGTCGTCATGATCCAAACCTGAAGCGAAGTCCTTCTCCTCTGAAATTTGTTTGCATAAAGCAAGTATGAGCACAACTTCCGTGCTCGCAAGTTACACCCGTCAAATAACAGAATGACATGCATACATGGATGTAACAAAGGATAGCTTATAGGGTTAATTGTGCAAAAACAGCATTTGACATTAAATATCATACTAAGTTCAAAAGCTCAAGTTTTATAAAATCCAAAATTGATTTTTAATTGATAAAGATAGTGTAGGCACCAACCTAACACCAACATAAACATGGGCACCAACCCGGGGCTTCAACCTTTAACTTTTCTCATGGACACCCATCCATGTCAAAACTGTTTTACAAAAGCATTTTGAAATCAAAATCAAAGTCTAACTTTGAGTGGCTTTGCCAGCATGTCCATGACCGCGGAGACGGCTATTCGAATAGATTGACACTATGCAGAGGTTGTACAACTTTACCCACACGAGATAATCAACTTTTAATGTCCGTCTGACACACTTCCGAAGGTGTGCGACTAAGTGATCATCACGAG
The DNA here is from genome assembly GCA_036346255.1 of Ampelocalamus luodianensis. NCBI lineage: Eukaryota > Viridiplantae > Streptophyta > Magnoliopsida > Poales > Poaceae > Ampelocalamus > Ampelocalamus luodianensis. Next base: position 46,928,218 of record CM070633.1, read on the forward strand.
GCCTTTACAATGCATCATTCCACCATAGTCCTCCCTCGCTAAGGTTTCACCCCCTTTGAAATACCCGTCCGCAGGGTTCAGATCCCCTCTTGCGCCAAGTGGGACTAACAAAGGTCATAACATGACTACCCACCGCACCAACAGAAACAACCATGATGGAACTTTGTAAATTATTCAGCCAGGTCCTGCCCATACAAGACATGTGGTAGTACGATGTGGCTTAGCAAGATGCGGCTTGAAGACCGATCCTTAACTGACCTGGGCGACAACCAACAGAACACTGGGCCTCAACTTACCCAGTTGAGCCCGTGCATAAACCTGCACCCACTAGACAAACATTTCTCCCAAGTCCAAACCATCATTTTATTTTATTTTCCAAAGTCATTTATAAAACTCCCATGACACACCAATACTAAGGGTACCACTTAAACAATAATTGATTTTTAGCTGAAATTCCCCAAATGAAACATATTTGGTCTATAAGCATGGCTAAGCACAATATTTTCCAAAATGATCCCAGTTCATACTATCGTATCAACTAGGTTTTGACTAGGGTGACAACATATTTGACTCAATTATCAAAATTGGCCATACAAAAGATTTTAGGCATAACTATAAATTTAAAACAGGAATTTAAATTACTGAATATAAATAGGCATGCAGTAATAATTTGAAACAGAATTTAAATAATTTTAAATAATGGGTGCAAATATGATCAAGAGAGTAACTTGCCTTGCTCAAATAGTTGTTCTCAAACGGTGTCAAAAAATGACTCTCCGAAGTCGTCGAAATCTATACGCGAAAACAAGCCAAATTCAAACTAAATTCAAATAAGATTCAAATTGAATAATTTTGGTTTAGTTGGCTAGATCTTGAATTTAGATAAATTTAGAAATTTGAATGGGCTCAATCGGAGTTTGGATGCAAAAGATATGGGCTTTCGAAGTTTGAAATTACATGAAATGATAGAATTAGGGTTTTTCCGAATTTTGGGAATTATTTTTCTAAAGGAAAAAGGTTTTATTGCACAAGATGACGTCAGCGGCTGATTTTCGGGATTTAAATGAATTAAAAGAAATTCCGACATGTGGGACCCACATGTCGGTCTCACGGCTCATGTGGACCAAGTCCACGGAGTTTGAGGCTGAGGGGAGTGGACCGTGCCACGTTGGCGCCACGCGGGCGATGACTAAGCCACGAGGGCTGATGTGGCCGCCAGATGGCGCCGAGGTGGCGTCTGGGTGGCAGTGCCATGTCGGCACAGGTGGCGGTGGCGCTCGGCGTTGAGCTCGCCGGCGCTACGCGCCACGGCGAGCTCCGCAGAGGGGGTGATGGGGATCGCGGTGCTTACCCAGGTGACGCAAGGGTGTGATGCGGTGGCCGGCGGCGAGGAGAGAGGCGACGGTGCGACTCGGCTTGCGGCGTCGAAGGAGCTCTGGCGATGTCCCGGCGAAGGCGAGGTGAGCACTGGGTGCACGAGGTTGCGGCGAATCCGATGGTGGCGGCGGCGTGGACGCAGCGGCGGTGACGGCGGCACAATCGACGGCGGAGTGCTTGCGGTGGCCAGCGACGGAAACTCGATTCCGGCGAGCTCGGAGAGGGAGAGAGGGAGTGGTTGGAGGCGTTGGATTGAGGAGGACGGGGGCTTCCTGATGCTCCCTTTTATAGGGGCCGGGGGTGGCCGGGGGAGGAGATCGTGCGCGTGGGCTCGGCGGCGGCGGTTGGGTCGCGCGGGTGAGATCGTGCGCGGAGAAGGGGGAGAAGATGGGGCGAGGCGCTGGCGCACGCCGGTCGTGCGCACGCACGGGAAGCGGGGTTGAGGGCGGCAGTTGTGGAGCTTGGGCGCGACGACGTGGTAGACACGTGGCGGTGCCACGACAGCGGCCAACCGGCAGCGGCTCGGCCGCGAGCTCTCCGGCGAACGGCGGCGAGATAGGCTTCGCGAGGGCGGCAAGAGAAAGAGGGAGATGCGGGGGTTTTGGGGCGCACGGTTGGGTCACCTGAGAAGACGGCGATAGCCGCGCGAGATGAAAAGCGGCGGTGAGGATTGGGTCGCGGCGGGTCTCCGGCGAAGGCGACGAGCGCACCGGGTTCGCAGGGCTACGGCTAAGCCAACAGTGAGGTCAGGGTTGTCGGGGCGTCGTCGACAACGGCGCTAGAGGTTGCGGAAGTGGCGGCAACCGGCGGCGAAGATTTGTGAAATTCGGCCAAATGAAGAGGGGAGAGAGGAAGTGGGTGGTGGCGGCGAGATGCGGAGGCCAAGGCGGAGCCGCTGCTCTATTTAAAGGGGCGCGGGCGAGGTCAGAGCGGGGGATAGGGCGCGGGGAAGGCGGCGGTAATGGCGCGGTTCCGTGAATGCGGGCGCGAGGGAGGGGGAAACGGACCGAGAGGAGAGCCTCAGTGCACAAGCGTCCACGACCTTTGGGAGGTCCTGAAGGACCTCCTCAGTGAGTGTTCTTAGAGGGCCTACATGACCTCCGGGTGGTTCCGTCGGATCTCCCTATAAAGTCTTGGGAGATCTTCTTAGACCACCTTCCGAGGGTATCATGACAAATACATTCGGTAATTGATAGCTGTCCAACGTATTTAGAGAAGAACATTAGATGAGAGCGAGAGTGTCGACGATCAAGACGTCGATCTTACGAAAAGAAAATGAGAAAGTGACTGTGAAATCTAAGGAAATAATGGGACTGCTCTTTATTAATATGAACTGGGTTTTACAGGATATGCACTGAGAACACTACTTGTTCCTTTACAATGTCAGACCTACAACACGAATCTACGGCTTGTGCTTTGGTCTGATGGCTTTGCCTTCTTATTTGTTGTTCTTTGATCCGTCCAGGCTTCATCTTTAAATAGCCCTCGAAGAGGTGGCAGTTACTTCCGGAGAAGACGTCTCATGTGAAGCGTTGCGTCTGGTCGGAGTCAAGTGATGGTTGATAAAGGATCAACCGTTCGGCGGTTATATGTCTATGAGATATATAACCGCATGGAGGTTATTCGTCAGCGTGTCTGGATACGAAACGTCGTATGGTATGGAATATGCACGTGCTCCATTCGTCATACGGTAAAGAATAAACTTGGAATCAGTTCCAAGTATCAGTTCATACCTTTTATGAGCAGTTCTCCTGGTCGGGAGCTTGGCTTAGGCCTTCGTCCGACAAGGGTACCCATTATGTAACCTCTGGAATCTCTACGACCAGTGAGGTCGTGCACCTCAGGGGTTACGACCAAGAAGACGTATGGTCTTTATTAAAAATAATATCTAGAGGTTTTAATCCTCGTCAGCTAGCCCCCGAACTTTAAATGAATAGGTCGTGTGAACACTTTTCTTCCGATGAAAACGTATTGGGTTGACGCTCATTAAATGCAAAGGCATTTGAAGCGGTTTGTATTCACTTTAAAGTTGAGAACTTTGCCTTGGGAATTGAAGAGTTTTGTGTCCATTGGACTTTTTTGGGTAACTCCTTATTGCAGTTAGAAATTCTGAAGCTTATAAAAACCCCTTTGTAGACTTAGGATTTTTTCACTTCCTGCTTTCCTTCTTCATCTCCCGAGTAAAAACTACTTCCGACCTCCTTTTCTTTCCCCACTAAAAATAAATCTGACCATGTCGGACCAAATCACCAACTAGTCGGTTTCGACTTAAGTGAGAAGAAGCTAGAGAGCTTGGAGAAGATCGGAATGCTTCCCAACAGGGATCTGATTTCTTGGAGATCTGTGGTTGGGGAACATTCCCGAGTAGTGAAGATGGAGAAATTCATGTTTTTCTTGCATATGTTGAATGCGGATTTAGGCTACCAATTCACTCCTTCCTTCCCAAAGTTTTGGAGTATTATGGAGTTGAATTGATGAATCTTGCTCCCAATGCTATCGCCAATCTCAGCATCTTTATTTACCTCTGTGAAGCGTACTTGGGGATTCCAACAGATCTGGATCTATTCAGGTACTACTATAGGATGACAAAGTCTGAGAAGACGATTGGGACGCCTGGAGAGTGCACCTTGCGCCTCCATGACGGAAAAGCCAATGAGTACATATTTATGTATTCAAAATCTTCGTGGTCGTCGTGGAAGAAGAGTTGATTCTATATGAAGATCATGAAGAAAGACAACCTTTATTACTCTGGTAAGAAGGCGGTCGAGAATCCGAGATGGCGCTCCTCTACAGAAAAAGAGGGAAAAATAAAGAGATGGGCTGAAGCAATCAAGCTTCTTAGTGTCAAGGGTCTAACATCCTGGCACGTAGTGAAGGATTTTTCCACGCGCTGGGTTAGTCCTTTGAAAGCCTGAGCACACCGGATGCTCTGGTATATTGGTCGTGACGATACGACCAAAGATTCCAAAGAGGGTAAGCCATGAATGATTCCGACCAGTTTACCTATCTTAGTTGATAATTTCCATACCCTTAAATCTTTTATTTTACCTTTACAGCTCTATCTTCTAATGAGATTAGAAGAATCAAGATGATCTGTGCCGGAGAACCTGACGACAAGGCTAGTTTCCCTCGGATCTTAGCGGCTGTTTCCGCTGAAGAGAAGATTGAAAGACTTAAGGTAAGAATATCAACCGCTGTTTATTGTCGTACATATTATTTCTGAACGGTACACCATAAATCCTTTTTGATGTGTAGTCGGTTGGGTTGAGGATCAATAAGGTCACTGAAAGATGTGAGCCGATTGATGATCCGACCACCCCTTCGACTATACAGGATGTCAACCTTCCTAAGGTAGAAGACCGAACATAAATAATATTTTGGACAAGTAATGTTCATCACCTAACTATCTTTGATGATATATTAGGCGGTTGTCGTACCTTCCAGCAAGGTAACTGAAGACCCACCAGTACCTACTGAGGTTACTGTTTTGGAGGTCGACGAATCTACATCTACTGATCCGGTGATCAGGGACCTCGACCAAATGGTCGCGGATATCGCTTCTGATTTCCGATCAGTGGATGTGCAAGATCTAGCCAACCCTACCGGTTTAGAACTGGTAAAATCGGTTGAGAGGAAGAGGAAGGCCAGCGCAACGGACTTTACTTCGATGCGTTACAAGGTTAAACTCAGAAAATCGACCAGGTATATATTAAATGAAGAGGTCGTATATATACATACCTTGGATCTTTTCGATGTATTAAAACCTTGATCTTCCTTACCTTCTTTTTTTGCGAGATCTTCGGTGTTTGATCGTGTACCACGAGCACCCTCGAGAAAAGGTTCGTGGGAAGAGGTGGTCGTGGAGGTTCTCGATCGATACACCTAAAGCTAAGACTGCCAAGGACGAAGTGGTAAAAAGAAGCCCCCGAGCAGGTTTCAACATCTGCTCAGGATCCGGCGATCAGGGACCTCGACCAAATGGTCGCGGATATCGCTTCTGATTTCCGATCAGTGGATGTGCAAGATCTAGCCAACCCTACCGGTTTAGAACTGGTAAAATCGGTTGAGAGGAAGAGGAAGGCCAACGCAACGGACTTTACTTCGATGCGTTACAAGGTTAAACTCAGAAAATCGACCAGGTATATATTAAATGAAGAGGTCGTATATATACATACCTTGGATCTTTTCGATGTATTAAAACCTTGATCTTCCTTACCTTCTTTTTTTGCAGATCTTCTGGTGTTTCAGTCGTGTACCACCAGAGCACCCCTCAGGAAAAGGTTCGTGGGGAAGAGGTGGTCGTGGAGGTTCCTGATCAGGATACACCTAAAGCTAAGACTGCCAAGGACGAAGTGGTAAAAAGAAGCCCCGAAGGTTTCAACATCTGCTCAGGATCCTCTAGTAATCCTTACTCCTTCTCCGGAGGTAGTCATCTCCAAAGATCCTCAACAGGTTCCACCTCCTCCTGGAAATACCTCTCAGGTTAACAAGTTTCCTTTTTTCCCCCGATTTATCGAGGATAAGGAACTTGATGAGGCCTGGGGAAAGATATCGGACCGTCAAGCTGAGATTGGTCTAGATACAATTTTTTCCGAATATAATGACATGACAATTCGGGTAAGTGTTCCACGACCATCCTTACAACTATTTCTTTTGAAGTTTCTTTGAAAACTTATCAAAGAAAGAGATTTTATTTTTATAGCATATGGTCGAGAAATATGCTGTGATGGGAGGACTGACCCAGTGAGTAAGATCTTGGGAGCAAAAGCACTCCGATCTGAGAAGTAAGAACATTTCTCTTTTTGACTTCCTAAATTTTATTATCTTGTTCCTCTCTTATACCTTAACCTTATCTTCCTATCATATTTGATAGATTTAGAGAAAATTAAAGAAGAGATCGTGGCTAAGGAAGCCATAATAATGAAACGTAGGGAAGAAAATCAGGGTAAAGACCGGTCGATTGAGCATGCGATGACCAGGCAAAAGGAGGTTTTCGACTCTTGTGAGAAGAAAATCAAAGGTAACTGGTCGTAGACTTAACCAGTGCTCGATGACTCTAATTTTAAAGAGTATGTTAACTTCTTTTAATCCACCCGTGCAGAAAAAACTCAAGCACTTGAACGAGCGGAAAGGACCCTCGAGTTTGAGCGTGGCCAAAAGGTAGCCCTTGTATTCGGCCTTAATGAGAAAATCTTGGCTCTTAACAAAATGATCTTTGATATGGGATCAGGATCAAGCTTGCCTTCCTTAGGAGATCTAGCGGAAAAGATGAATTATTTTGGCCAACTTTTGGAAGATTTCAAAAGCCTGCTCAAAACTATGTGGGAAAACCATACCCAGACGATGAAGGAAGCTATTGTCAATGGAGTTAGTGTTGCTTGAGCAAAACTGAAGGCTTCCAACCCCTCTGTTAGTCTTAGAGCTGTTGAAGAAGACTTCAATTGCTCTGAAAATGAAGCAACAAGACTTCTCGAGGAAGTTAGACCTCTCGAGGAGAAAGTTGCTGAGGAGATGGAAGTCAGATCTCCATCACGCAGCGACCAGTCTGATGGTCCCAACAAGTAAATGGATGTAATATTAGACTATGTAAAAATGAAACTTACCTTTTATCATCAATGAAGATCCTGCTTTGTCTTATCAATGTTATTAAATACTCATATATCTCCTAGCCCCCAACTGCTTATATTCTTGGATGAACCTTACTAAAAGAAAGCAGCAGACCAAGAAAGTGAGTAATAACAATGACCATGGTAGGAGTGCTGATAATGTTTATGACAGCGATCCAGTGAATACTAGGAAATCATGTGGTCAGAACCAGCTGATGATTTCGACTAGGCTAGATCTTGTCCATTATCGAATTACTATGAAATACCACTTGTAGTCTAAAGATATAACAAAGACTGGATTTGATGATAAGAAGATATGCATTAAGAATGTATGTAAAAAAGGAAATGATAAGATAAGTACCTTTGTTTATAAATTATCTGAATCTGGTCGTATCGAATCTCAAGAATTGAAGATTGGTAAAATATTTCGCGAAGCGTGCTCATGCTCAAATCCGACTGGCGGCGAGGATCGTAGGAAAAGGACCGTCACTAGGAAGCTCCTTCCAGTGGGCAGGACCACGTGCAGAGAGGAGAGACTTCGACCAGGAGGCTTTCCGTGTCCCGACCAGTAGCCAAACTTGAGTAGAACAGAATGTTGAAATAAAATAACAGTCTTCAAATTCGAGAAATAACGAAAACCATATAAATTGTCTGAGTTGGTACTCCTTATACTCGGATGTTTCTTTAAGAAAAGAGTGTTTGGTTGTGCGTGTATATCATTGAAGCAATGATCACGACTAAAACCAGTGTGGTATGTGACACTTAAGTCAGCACCTATAAGTATTTGAGATCCTTTTGAAAGGAATATCGGAGAGAATGAGAGTCTTCTCCGACCAACAAGTAACAATAAAGGCATATGACCAGATGCGACGAATAATAAGTATAAACAACCATACTTATCGTTTAAAAGAAAAGGAAATGCATCTTTATTGAAACATGAAATGAAATAAATAAAGGAATTTAAACAAAGAACTTACGCAATTGATCAATATTCCAAGAATTAGACAAAATTTGCCCATCCCATATAGCTAATCGTACCGATCCTGGTCGGGTGACTTCGACTACAGTGTATGGACCTTCCCATTTAGGTGAAAGTTTGTTGCGACCCGCTTGGTTCTGGATTTTTCTAAGAACCAAATCTCCTACAGCTAGGCTGCGAGGTTGCACCTTACGACTGTGGTACCAACGCATGACTTGTTGGTAGATTGCTGATCGTAGCAAAGCTTGATTTCGTCGTTCTTCAAGGAAATTGATGTCGTCAAGTCGTCGTTCACACTGTTCACTTTGAAAAGCGATCGGTTCGAGCGAACTAATTTTGAGTTCGAGGAAGCATGGCTTCACCCCATAAACCATAAAGAATGGTGTTTCACCGGCCGCACGACTAGTTGTGGTACGAACGCCCATAATACGTATAAGTTCTTGGACCCAAGCCCTAACCGTTGAAGTAATCGGTGAAAACTCGCCGTTTGATTCCTTGCATTATGATACCATTGGCTCGCTCAACTGCTCCATTGCTATGTGGATGAGCAACTGAAGCGAAATGTATCTTGATACCTAGGTCTTCGCTGCAATTCGAAAATTACCGCCGAGAACCGTACCGTTATCAGTGATTATACGACTGGGTACACCAAATCGTGTAATCACGCTTTTTGTGAGAAACCTCTTGGCGGCTTCAGTTGTAATTTTTACAACCGCTCGACTTCGATCCATTTAGTGAACATTTCAATTATGACGAAAAGGAACTCAAAGCCCCCATGTGCTCTTGGGAAAGGTCCCAGAATGTCCAGTCCTCAGGTTGCAAAAAGCCAAGAAAGATGAATTGTTTGCAAAGCTTGAGACGGTGATGTACTTGTCGGCTATGAAACTAACATTGTACGCACTTCGTCACGAGCTCTTTTGCATCATGAAGGGCAGTTGGCCGGTAGTATCCTTGCCTAAAGGCTTTACCAACCAACGTTCTATAGGAATGATGAGCTCCACAAACTCCTCCATGAATTTCGGTTAGCAATTTAATGCCATCCGAGCGAGATATGCATCTCATCAACACTCCGTGAGATCCTCGTTTGTACAAGGTACGTTCAATTAGAGTGTATGATTTGGCTTTTCATGCTATACGATCGGCCTCTACATCATCTTCTGGAATTAGGTCATGCTGAAGATAATTGTAGATCGATGTCATCCAATCTCTACCGTGATCGTGATGGCGCCAACCATCATCGACCTGTGGAGCATCCATGTTTGCAGAATCAAGGTGTGCAACCTCCTTGCAAACATCTATGTCCTCGGAAGGCTCGACTACCAGGGTGAATCGAGTTTTTGAGAAAACTCGCGGACGGATGTCCTTGTGGAAGCCATCCGCCAATCGGTCGCTAGAAAGTTTTCCTTTCTAGGAATGTGTTGGATCCAAAACCAAGAAATGCTTTTCGAGTTTCCGCATTCGCCGATATGATGACATCTTAGTACTAGAGCATTGATACTCTTTCCTACTTGATTTGCTACTAGTTGAGAATCGCTTTCACTAGCAATCTGCGAATCCCGAGCAAACGAGTGCGCCAAGTCTTGCCGAGAAACCTTCGATTCGTCACATTGTTAGTAGCAGGAAAGTTTAACTGAATGGCGTACTTTATTTGTTCGCCAGTAGGGGAAATCAAGACGACCCCAGCCCCCGAGCCGTGTAACATCAAGGAACCGTCGAAGTACATTGTCCACTCATCGTGGTGCTCGTACTCGAGCCCTTGGGTGGGTTCAGGGTTTGTCCATTCGGCAATGAATTCTACTATTGCTTGGGACTTGATTGTTGTTCGTGGGATAAAATGGAGATTGAACGCCCCAAGCTCAACCGCCCATTTTGCTATTCGTCCTGATGACTCCTTGTTTCCTAGGACTTGACCAAGAGGATATCCAGTATGTACGATCACTTTGTGGGCCTGAAAATAATGTCTTAGTTTCCTTGAAGCCATAAGGAGACCATATAGCAACTTTTGGACCTGCGTATACCTTTCTTTTGGTCCATGCAAGACTTCGCTTACGTAATATATCGGTCGTTGAATATGGTCTCGTTCTACGACCAGTACACCACTAACCGTTTGTGGTGTTGCAACCCGTAAATTAGCAATGTTTCTCCCAATCTCGGAGAGACTAAGATTGGGGGACTCGTAAGGTACCGTTTTAGTTCTTCGAGGGCACTGCTTGCCTCTTTAGTCCATTCGAAACTCTCATGTTTCCGGAGAAGCTTAAAGAAAGGTAGTCCTTTTTCGCCTAACCGTGCTATGAAACGACTTAGCGCTGCCATACAACCGGTTAGTTTATGAACTTACTTCTTTGTGGTCGGATCGCGCATCTGAGCGATGGCGGTGATTTTCGCTGGATTTGCTTCGATGCCTCTATCCGAAACTAGGAATCCAAGAAGCTTTCCCGATGAAACTCCGAACACACATTTCTCTGGATTCAACTTAAGGTTATGACGTCTTAAGTTATTGAAAGTCTCCTGTAGATCTAGAATATGATCGTCGGCATTGATGCTCTTTACGACCAGATCATCGACGTAGGCTTCAAGATTCCGACCTATCTGTGGACTAAAGGTCTTTTGCATTAACCTTTGGAATGTTGCACCAGCATTTTTTAGACTAAATGACATCTTTACATAACAGTAAGTACCATATGGAGTGGTGAAGGAAGTTTTCTCTTCATCTTCTTTACTCATATTGATCTAGTGGTACCCTGAGTAAGCATCTAAAAAACTTAACAACTCACACCCGGAAGTAGAGTCTACAAGTTGATCGATGCGAGGAAGGGGAAAGTCATCCTTCGGATAAGCTTTATTAAGATATGTAAAGTCAATACACATTCGCCATTTCCCATTGGCTTTTCTAACCATTACAGGATTGGCGAGCCACTCTGGGTGGTCGACCTCACGAATGAACCCAGCTTTGAGAAGTTTGTCAATCTCCGACTAGATTGCCTCTTTCCAATCAGATGCGAAACGTCGTAGCTTCTGCTTGACCGGTTTCTTGTTAGGCTGTAAAGCTAGCCTATGCTCGATCACCTCCCTAGGGACTCTGGGCATATCGGACGGCTGCCAAGCGAATACGTCCTGGTTAGCTCGGAGGAAGGAGACGAGCGACTCTTCCTATTTAAGGTCGAGTTATGCTCCGACCAGTATTTTGGCACCCTCTGAAGAAACGCTTCCGTCGAGTTGTACCTCTTTTATCTGGTCGGACGGTTTTGGTGTCATTTTTGGCCTCAAGTGTTTGACCAGCATGTTAACGGTGTTAGTTCCCCTGGTCGGAAGTTCATCGACCAGTTCTAAGCATTTCCGATCGCATGCGTAGGCTATTTTCTGATCACCTCGAACCGTGATTACACCCTTTGGTCCCGGTATTTTCAAACTCTGATAACCGTAATACGTGGCTATCAGGAACTTTGCTAAAGCTGGATGACCAAGAATTGCATTGTATGCAGTTTCGAAATTTACCACATCAAATGAAAGTTTTTCTGTCCGGAAGTTGTCGGGCTTTCCGAACGTAACCAGTAGGGACAAGTGCCATATTGGTCTAGTGGTAGATCCAGGAACTATGCCGTGGAAGGCATATTTCACAGGTTTTACCTTGGATTTGGGAATCTGCATGTCTTCCAAAGCATTTGCAAATAAAATATTTAGAGAACTACCCCCATCTATCAAGACCCGATTAACCCTGCCTGGTAATTGGAAACCTACCTGGTCGAGTCGAAGGAATGGGGCAGTCTTCTTTGCTGAAGGAGACTATCGTCTCCGACCACCTTGAAGGTTTAACAGCGATCGAAGGTTCGGTAAGGTTGACTTCTCGCTCCATGGCTTTCAGGTGACGTCTAGAATCGTACGAAGAAGATCCACCGAAGATCACATCGACGGTGTGCTGAGGTTCTTGGTACTCCATTTCTTCGTCACCATCTTTGTCCTTCTTGGAGCTTGCTTCCCCGAGCTCTTGAATCGACGGGAGTGGACCTTTACCTGCATAATAATCTTTCAGCTTCTTTTGCCAAGCGCGACAATTGCGTAGGTTGTGTCCTGCTTGCTGGTGGAGAGGACACCACTTTTTATTTTTCTTGTAATCATTGGTCGGAGCCTTAGACTTGCCACGACCAGTATAGTCCTTTCTTCCTTTGGTGAATTTTTCAGGAATAGCAAGAACCTCCTTGTCGTTGGCTCTGCCATGCTTCTTTTTCTTGAGAGTCTTCTTTTGCTTCTTTTCCGTCCTATCTAGGCCAGGTTGGGGAATTTTATCCTTCCGATCAATGGCTTCGTTCCACTCGACCGCTTCTCTGGCCGTTGCGTACTTGTCAGCCATATCGAAGAGCTCGATGGTTGTTCGTGGGGGGATGTATAGCTAAATCCTCCGTAAACTTTTGATTTCTTAATCCCGCTTTGAAGGCTTGGATAACGGAAGATTCTGCAACCTCAGGTATTGAGTTACGAACTTGGCTAAATCTTTTGATGTACTACAGAGAGTCTCGTTAGATTTTTGTTGTATTCTATGGAGATCGTCTTCTTTTAGAGGGCGATCGTATGTACCCTGAAAATTTGCAATTAAAAGGTCGCAGAGTTGCTCCCAAGTATACACGGACCCGACCGGAAGGTTAAGCAACCACGATCGGGCTGATCCTTCTAATACCGTAGGAAGATAATTTGCCATTACATTTTCATCACCACCAGCGGCTCTAATAGCGGTAGTATATATCTGGAGAAATTCCAAAGGATTTTGGGTCCCATTGAATTTATCCATATTGGCCGGTCGGAACCTATTTGGCCAACGATACCGAGCCTCACGAGAAGGCTCGACAGCCTGTGATAGTTTCGTGGCGCCTTCTTTGAAAAGGTGCCGGATTGTAATCGGTTGGAGTCCGATTCCTAGGACCAGATTGTCGGTGCTCTAGTGTCCCGATTCGATCGTGGACGTTACTAGAACGCCTCGGACCGCTTGCCTGGTTTAGGTGATGTCGAAGATCACCAGGTCCAAGCGATTGCTCCTCTCGACGGTGAGGTGAGGATTCCTGGAATAGTCTCCTCCCCTCATGACTTGTTGGTCGGAATCGTCGAGGTGGTCGTAGTGTCAACTGATCCTCAACACGACCATGCAGGCCCCTGCTTCGGGAAGAATGTTGGGACAAAGTCATGGTCTGACTTTGCGGGTGCCTTCGTTCCCGATATGCTTCTGTGCGCTGCATCGTCTGTTGGATAATCTCTGATACTTGACTTGCAAGTCGGACAAAACCTGGAGTCTCTACCAGGGCAGGGTCAGAAGTATTTAACATATCTCTGACTCACTGTAGGTTTTGTATTGTTACCGAGGGTCTCGAAGGATTTCTGCCAGAAGAAAGTGTCTGATGGCTTGAATCCTCCGATCTCCTGGTCGATCTTGCTCGGTCCCTTACATTGGTTGGGGGAGGATCAGGCGAATTAACTGATGGACGTCCACCAGGTCCGTTACCTCCGGCATTTGGTGCTTGACCGCCCGTACCATCTCCATTATTACGTGGTGGCGAGGCAACGTATGGAGGACCGTACAGGGCATTTTGATCTGTATCTCCGATCGCATTGACCTCGTGCTTCCAGCAGCGATCCTCCGATGAGCTTCCGTCGTAATCGATGGAGAGCCTTTTAGAGCTTCTGCGAGAAGTTTCCACGATGGAGAGCAGTCGGTGATCAACACTTCCTGAGGTTTTCGGAATGGTCTCAACCTGATCCGGCGATTTGCCGATCGAATGCTGAGCTTTATCATCCCCACTTGGTTTATGACCAATGGAGGTTTCATTGACACTGTCACCAGGTATCGGTTGGCTCTTGGAATTGCTAGAAGCCGTCGGTGAGTACTTATCAACCATGATCGCATCAAAGGTATATTGAACCTTGAGTTGCGGTGTTGAATTTTCGTCACCTTTTTTGCCGGTCGAAAGGCCCAGGCTTGCTGAGGCTTTAGGTTGTTCCGAGCTGGTCGGAAGCACTTCCTCTGAAACCACCACTGATCGTAGCGGTGTATCCTCATTCATCCGATCGACTTCGCCGATTTCTGCGATGGGCGAACCGGCGGAGGATGATGATGAAGAGATTCCATTTTCTTCTATGGCGCGCATGCATGCGTCCATGTCGAGGTCGGCGTAGTCCGCCAGGTCGAACCAGTTTTCTTCATCCCAACTTCCCGCCATAATCGCATCAGCGATCACAAACGGGGAATGGACAAAGATTTGATGAGCAGAAAAATTCTTCTAAGATTCCACGCCACGATCCCCACGGACGGCGCCAGTTGTCGACGATCAAGACGTCGATCTTACAAAAAGAAAATGAGAAAGTGACGTGGGAAATCTAAGGAAATAATGAGACTGCTCTTTATTAATATGAACTGGGTTTTACAGGATATGCACTGAGAACACTACTTGTTCCTTTACAATGTCAGACCTACAACACGAATCTACGGCTTGTGCTTTGGTCTGATGGCTTTGCCTTCTTCTCTGTTGTTCTTTGATCCGTCCAGGCTTCATCTTTAAATAGCCCTCGAAGAGGTGGCAGTTACTTCCGGAGAAGACGTCTGATGTGAAGCGTTGCGTCTGGTCGGAGTCAAGTGATGGTTGATAAAGGATCAACCGTTCGGCGGTTATATGTCTATGAGATATATAATCGCATGGAGGTTATTCGTCAGCGTGTCTGGATAAGAAACGTCGTATGGTATAGAATATGCACGTGCTCCATTCGTCATACGGTAAAGAATATACTTGGAATCAGTTCCAAGTATCAGTTCATACCTTTTACGAACAGTTCTCCTGGTCGGGAGCTTGGCTTAGGCCTTCGTCCGACCAGGGTACCCATTATGTAACCTCTGAAATCTTTACGACCAGTGAGGTCATGCACCTCAAGGGTTACGATCACGAAGACTTATGCTCTTTATTAAAAATAATATATAGAGATTTTAATCCTCGTCAGAGAGAGAACGTGAGATGAGAGAAGAACTGAGTTCATTTCTTAATCTGTAGTTTCATCCGTTTGCTACATGACATACATTAAACATAACTTACAATGACAAGTAGGTCCTGGGCTCATGCGCTCAGACCAGCCACTCCTTCGCTGGACGCAGCTAGCTCATGCCATCCCCGATTGGTCCCCCATTGTCCTGACAACTGGGTCCACCTCCTCCTTGTTCCTCGGGTCTTTCCTGACAACTGGATCCACCTCCTTCTTCCTCAGGTCTTTCCTTGTCTTCTCTGTGTCCACCGCCATGGCTGGTCTCGAGCTTGGAGGTGTGACAGAGGGTGAGGTGGCGGAGGGAGCTTGCTGGAAATGCAGCGGAGGGTGGGAGGGGGTAATCGCCAGCCGGAGACGGTGCGCGAAGAGGTCCTCCGTGGAGTGGCGGTGGGGTTCGTACTACGCCTGGGTGCCCATGAGAGGTGGGAGCTGAAGTATAATTTTTTTTTACTCGATAAATTGCTGTTGAATTGATGAACATAAATTGCTGTTGAATTGATGAAGTGGAGGGTGATATCTCGAAACTAGAGGGGTTAGTGCAGATGCAGGCTATGCAGTTAGGTATTGCTAAAAAAATGTTGGACCACGTTATGAAAATGAGTTGAGATCTTAGTGGGTTTGTCAATTAGATACAATTTTTAAATAGGGGGTCTGTCAATTAGATGCATAGTTTGTTAAAATTGCAAGGAATAGGGGGGAGTTATGACATGCAATCGAGCGTGCTACAATTCAACAGGTCGGTTTGGAAATGCATAATGGATCCAATTTGGTCAGATTTCTGTTTCCTGAGGAGAGGAGCTTGCCTCTGGGTGCTTGAACGGATCCGGATTCAGTGACTTTGCAGAGCAAAGTCGATCTGACCTCAGGATGACATCCGATTTGGATCAATCGCCCATCTTGTTTTTTTTTTCTCCCTCTAATCACTCAATCTAGATCCAGCCGTCAGATGTCATCTGGAGGGTCCAGATCTGCAAAGTCACTGAATCCGAATCCCACCTGGAAACGGGGGCGCACATCTTCGCCACATGCAGGTATTCCGTACGTGTTCGGAATATGATCTCCACTTGGCTAAGCCTGGTGGGCCTACAACTGTCCCAATGGCCGCCAGCTCACACGGATGGTGGGAAAAAGTGATTAACGCACAAGGGACGCAGAAGAAGGCCATATCAAGCTTGCTCATCCTAGTTACATAGGAAATATGGAAAGAGCACAATGGGAGTCTTTAAAAACAAATGCACCATGCTGCAAACCCTTCTATTCAAGATAAAAGACGAGGCAAGAGCATGGTACATGGCGGGAGCAACGCGTCTAGTGTCCATCGTACCGGGAGCATATGCTTCTGACCATTCGACTCATCTTTTGTTTATAATTGATATATAACTTGTGCCGAACCGTCTCCTCCTTAATCAAATCCGTAGGCAATCTCCTGCCTACACGTTTCAAAAAATAAATGAGATTCCGCAGTTCTATTTGTTTGCATGTTTAAACCCTAGTGCAAATGCCTCTTCTATGTTAGGCATTTAGCTCGAGACTGCTAATTTACAGGATTGAAGAATTCAGCTTAGCTGAGCTCACTGAGACACCCAGCGGAGCTAAAAATAAACTGAACTTCAGATGAGTTCCACTTGCAGGCCAGTAGTTCATTCACCCCTGAAAATGACAATTGACCCATTGGGCATAACCATGCTTGTCTGTGAATTTGTGTCTGATACCTGTTCTAAACTCGTTTGTTCCTGTAATTGACCATTTTCCTCTCTGCCTGCTCGCTGGACATTTTTTTCAACTTTTCCTCCTTGACTTCCTTCTTGGGGCTCATTATTTTCATTGTTTATTCCACTTTCTTCTGGTGGATTTTTCTCATCTGGAGTGATGTTTGTTGACCTGTGCTTTTTGTAGAAATAAATCATCAAGGCTATCAAAAGGGAAGAAGTTGAAGCAACTCCAGTAAGGATGAACAGTCCCCTGAAGTTAGAAAAGGTGAGCCTGCTTGAACCAGTGACAGGGCCCACATTCTGGCAATCGTTTTGATCTCCAATCCATTCTTTCTCAATTTGAATCATAGTATCTCCCCCTGTTATGTTGAGGATTGCCTTTGAGATGTCGCTGAGTAGTGGATTTCCCTTTGCTAATGCCTGTGCAAGAAATTTGGCCGTTTTATCGACTCATTATATGCACCAACAGACAACACTGTATCATGTCTTTTCTAATGCAACTAAAAGTATAAGTCAAATTAAACTTATTATCAGGACGTGTGACTTTATGTTTTGAAGGCTAATCGATACTCCATTCTTTGCAGACTATAAGACATTTTGACTAGGCACAATAATTTAGTTGGTTATATTGGCCGAGAGAATTATAGGATGTTCAAATGTATTTAACGTGATCGCTAATTGAGATTCTTTTTTGTGAAAAAATAATTGATTAACTTATTTACTTTTTCTGTTGGGATATATGTGAACAAAGCATGTCAAATGCAGTTAAACTTACATATCCAAAACCTGCAGCCTTATAAATTGGTCCAACCATAGTGTATCCTTTGCAGTAGTTCACAAGAAATAGTTTAATGTATGGAACTTCATGCACGAGAGCAGCAATACCACCATTGTTGCTTCCTCTGGAAAGTGCATTGTGAAAATCATCAGGGGTATCTAGGGGCTTGAGCTTCGACCTGTCAAAACCGAGTTCTTCCAAGAGTTCCTTGACGTATGAGCCACGATGATATCCTACACATTCTCCAGTTTTTAGAAGTTCATGCACATCTGTTACAGTTGGCTGAAGCTGTTGTACAGTCAGCATCGATGTCAAGTTCGCAGTGTAACATGATGTAAGTACCAGCAGAAAACACAGCCAAACGATCAAAACTATCCGGGATAGAAAGCGTTGCACAAGCTCTTCTGCAAAAGTTACGATAAAAGGTCTTAGTCATTTTTTAGCCATCTTAAATCCAAACTTGAAAACCCCAAATACATACATATCATATTATTCTATATCTTGGTATAGTATGTGAAATTATTTTGTATCCTCTCTATTTAGTGCAAATTGAGTATTTATTTTATTTACTACAATATAGTAATAAAGGTACCATTTTTTTTAGAAGCACGAGTTACCAAATGTTTAGAGAGACTTCTCATATGCTTTATCCATTTGTTAACAATTGTGGAGCTCTTTAGTTGCATCAGGATTATATAATTGACTTCCCATGTAGACCTCTAGGCTTGATACTAAATGCTGTATTTTATCCTTTTTTATAACGGATATATTGTGATAAGTATACTCAACTCTCTTCAAATAGGGAGAAAAAGATCATAATCCCGAGCTGCCTGGTAATTGACCCACGAACATTCTCGTTGTTGCCTAGAAATTCCAATATTAATACGACCACACCGGTGTACATAAAGAATGCAATGCTTCCAAACCACATGCCAGGTGTTAGTGGCTTCAAGAAAATCCATGTATTCTCGTTTACGCTGTCCCTGACTGGAACAATCATTGCTATTCCTGATTCTGTGTATGGCAGAGTGAAGTCAACGTAGAAAGTTCTGTTATACCTTATTGTTATATCTCCAATTACTATATCATATATCTGTAAGGGCACAAAAAGGAAATGTTTAGCTGAGTAGGTAGAAAAGAATTTTCAGCTTAAATCTCGTTTTACTAAGAATGCTAGAATAGTTGCTGTAAAATTCGGAATATGGAAAACTAATTAAGAGTAGCACTCAATAGATAGTTGCACTTGCACCATATGTTGTTGTCATGTAAAATAATTGTCTGTATTATCTTCTCCCATCAAATAGGGGTTTCCATTGGTGTCTACACTACAGTTTATGATCATGCAGCTGGTTTTTAAACAACTAATGTAATTCAAGTCTGAAGAACGATATGCCATGCTAAAGTTGTTTGTTATGACAACTAATAAAAATAGAGAATGAAACTAGCTTACATGCACAATTACCTCAAAAATAGTAAAGAAGGATGACAATGGTTCTACAGTACTACACGGAAGAACGTTAGTTATCTACTACATCTTTCGTCTTCCAATTTAAATATTTAATATCATGCTTCTAACTTGTTAAATGACATGTGTGCAAGTTTGGTATGGTGCTTCAAGGCTTCCACTGTTTACTATTAAAGAAAATCAAGTAGGAAATACCCAAGCCCTAAGCTTCTTTTTACCTTAAGATAAACTTGGTATACAAAATCATCATAGGTCCTACTTGTATCCTCTGTAGATCCAAATAGTACATATTCGTATGGTACTGCATAAGGAAGTCTTTTTACCGCCTCTTCAAATACATCTACTGAAAGGCCAGTTGCTTTAGTTGCACCTGTGATATGATCCTTTTCAACCTTTATAAATTCTGGATATCCACTTGTGCGTACACCAATTTGAAGTTTCTTCCCACTTACAGGAATCTCAAAGCCTCGGGGTACCTCTATGGACTCTCCTGGCCAGATCACAGGATTTAGATCATGCACTGAACCTGAATATGTTGCTGCTGGTCTCTTTTGATTTAGTTGCTGTGAAATTTCGTTCCGTGCAGTCCAGAATCCAATTTCTCTCCATCCTTTCCCTACTACATTTATTATTCGAAATGTCGAAACTTGAAGCTGCCTATCTGAAAGGTCAAAATTGCCACTCAAACCTCTAAATCTATTCTGCAGGACCGCCCGTAAGAGTCCTGGACCATTACTAGATGTTTCCAAGGCTTCCAAGCTTGTTGAGTTTTTTGTGACAACTGTTTTTTGAAATGTGGCGTTGGCAAGCCCAACCTTTTCTGCGGCTTGTGCTACTGCCCAGATTGTATCATAGCTCCACAGTCCAAAGATGCTTAATTTCAATGGTGAATCAGTTGGGTTGTCAATTTGGAACCTCATATTCCATCTCATGGTGAAGTTGTCAAGTTCTGCTGATTTGGGAACATAAAACTCAACACCTAAGGCACCATTCATTGATTCCAGGACAGAAGGATTCAGTGAATCTATGAGATTGCTTACTCCATCTGTCATGATCCATGCATATCCTTTGTTCATCATCCCTACTTTTTTTGCCTTTATGAAGAGGACGGAGGCCAAGGTGGATGACATATGCACAACAAAGACCCTTGTTTGCATAGTCATCAACTTATAGAGTTCTTGGGTAATTTGTTCACTAGTTGCTGACAGAGGGATCACACTTCGGTAGGGAACACGGGCATCGACTTCTTGGAGGACATCAACAAGGTATGGTATGATACTTCTACCATAGTCGGTGTCTTCATAGATAGGCACCACCTCTCTCCATCCATAGGCCTTAATTAGGGAGGCTATGCTAGTCACTTGTGCAGAGTCATTTAGTGTTGCACGTACAAAATATGGGAGACTGCTGGAAGATAGCGATGGACTTGTTGCTGTGAAGGAGATGATTGGGACATGATTCTTATTACCAAGATCTGAGATAAAAACAGCTTGCGATGATTTCTGAGGACCAATGATGGCTTCTACATTGTAATTCTCCAGCAGGTCAAGAGCTGTAGAATTGCAGAGACAAGCTTTGGTTGAAGGTAGTACATTAAATGAAATTATAAATGCAAAAACATCAAACAATTGGGACCGAATCTTTGATTAGGAATGTGGCAATCTAATGTTGTAAGACAGTGAAACAGCATAAGGTGAAGAAATGTCCATATTGCAGTCATGTGGAAAGTTATAGATGCATTCAAATTGTTGGAGTTGGCTGTTTTCAGAAATATTGCCACTTGTGTAGAGCAACTGTGTGTAGAAAAGAGAAATAGGTGATAAATTAAGGTTTATTTGCCGCTAGAGTTGGCTGATTCCAAATTAGGATAATTCATCTTCCCCATATTGTGGCTTCTTGATGGCTCCTAACTATTAGTTCTTGGTGCATAGAATGAATGGTTTCACTCTATTTATGATCTCATGAAGGGATATGTTATGCTACAGATTCTGTAGTATATTACAGAACAGTATTGCAAGCAATTATACAACTTAACATTGATAGTTGTGGACTTGTGGTTGTCTTTTGTTCAAACCATTAGAATAGTTGCTATACACGTGGGTGCAGATCTGCATTTCCCTTATATCTGCTGCTTATGTAGTTTGCAGATATTCACATTTTTCCGGCTTCTGCATTTTTTTACTGGTTCCCTTTTTTCTTGGTAGATATTATTATTACTAGTCATAGCTTTATTATTAATTCATTTAAGTCTCAGGAATCTCATTCAATAATATGCTTTTATTTTTCATTGTACATCATTTGTCATGCCCAGTTTTGTGAAGTTGCAGGAAATAAGCTAGTGCTGTAGTCTTTTCAGTTGGAAATTGCAACAATATGCTCATTACCACGGCAACAAAACTGGCTCCTGTGGTCCTGATGCAACTCCCGTGGTAAAGAGAATGTAGGAACTTTGGCCTCTGACTTCTTAGGAATAACTTGATATGGACATGCCAATTGCTGTTGCATAGTAGTGTTATGTGGTGAAAAGTTGCTTCCTAATTCTACTTGTTGGGAGTCATGCATTTTTCATTCAATTGGTCATGATTGTTTCTCTCCGCACAACAACCAAGAGACATGTATTTTGAGGCAAATTCTGGATATCAGATTCAACAAAGATGGTACAAATTATGTGCAATATGTTATGCTTTTTTTTTACTCCCTTCATCGTTACCTCTATATTATGCAACTCCTGTGGTTGCCAATTTTGGTAATTAATTGATTTTCAGGCGCATTATTCTTTCTTTTACCTCTATATTATGTGTTATTTTATACGTCAAATTTCACGTTGTAATGCAAATATTGTGATTGTATTATTACAGCTCTTGTGCATGTAGGCTCACCCATGACCACTTATTTGTAATGCTGCTGAATGAAGATGTATCAAGATGTAAATAAAAACGACAATGCACAGTTGAGGAATGGAGTGTGCAACCCAATCCATTTCAGAAGTATAGACGAGCCACCAAATTCAATGTACATATGGCAAGAGTTCAGAACATGTACCTTGAGATGCAGCTCGGACATCATCACTCATGGAGTCCCGGATGTGGAGGGCTAGCTTAGTGCTATAGTTTTGATGGACAGCATAGAAGTCCTCCATAGCCAATGATATGCTGGTCTGTGCTATTTTGCCGACCATGGACCCCAAGTCAAGGATAACTCCAACATGGAATTCCTGTGCTCCTCCTCTAGAAGCATTCTGTGCCATAGCAAAGTTAATTGACAACAAGAGGAGCGGAATAACTCTACATGCTATCTCTTTCTGAGAGGTGGTTATAGCATTCTCTCGAGCCATGAGGTTTGCATATTCTTTTTGCACCACTTGCGTTCATTTATATAGACTGTTCGAGTAGTCTCTTTCTGAGAGGTGGTTAAACACTCAAACTGCTTTTCAAGTATGACGACGAGCTCGTTTACTGAATGCAGTATGAGGCGTTGTGTAACATCCCGGCCAACAATGAGGTCGGAATATCATCGAACTATTCTAACTACTAATTTAAACATTAAATTACAATAAATTTCAGCAAGCATATCATGATTAAAACATGTTCACGAGTCATATAAAAACATATTAAAGTAATAGCAATCAATTAATGAAATCACCAACAAGTCTCAAAGATTATTCTAAACAATTAATAAGTCCATGAATAAGATAAATATCCAAGTCTCTAGTTTTATAAGGAAATAGTCTAATCAACGTTGCATGTGTATTTGATTTGACTGTGGCGCTCGTGATCCATTCCCGCCCATAAATGACGTTATCAACGGTCACTTAAAATCAACAACAAAGTAAAAGTGAGTTTAAGACTTAGTAAATACATAAATGAAGCCATAAATAACAGTTTATCAAGCATCATTAATGTTGTCATCATCATCTATCTATTTAATGTTATTCCCATTCTCAAATAAACAAGTTATATTCTATATAGGTACATTTGCACAATTTAACAAATTACTCATATACGCGAATGCACCATCATGCTCATGCTCAAATACATCTCATCAGCTGATACTAGTATAGCGGAGTGTTCACCCGTCGATGATACACTTTTCTTCATCTTTGCTAAGATAGGGTCCCTACATTGTAGGACTTTAACTAATCTTTACAAATGTAAGATTTTATCTAGAGAACTCCGGACTAGTCATGTAACTTTCTCACCGATTTCACCGGAATAGTCACACGACTTTCTCATTAACTTGACTCATGCACTCACCATGATGAATGTAAATGATGCAACATTATAATTATTCATTAACACAACTCGCCTCATTAACTCAATATCATAATCTCATCAATTCAATGTCATCAATATCATGTATATGAATAAACTTACTGAAAGCATAACAAATAACATGATCAATTAATATCAATGGCAATGGCAAACAACCCATTGTTCACCACACTACCATATACTTGTCTCTTAGCTATAGGAACTGGTTGATAAAATTGTGGCACGTTGTTTGAGGTAACACTTTTTGAACAAACAATCAATAATATATTCTACCTGCTGTCCCAGTGGTAAAACAGCCATAATTTTCTACTCTGAACTCCAAATATAATAAACCATATGTTTTCTGAAAATCCCACGAAATTACCCACAACATTCTAGTTATGCAAAACTCCTGAATTTGTTGTTTAGGTTCCCGTTTCCAACCTCAAAGGTTAAACCAGAAATTTCCAGAATAGTCTACTTCACTTTTTCATATCTACTTTTCTATAACATGAAAAATAATAAACAATAATATTTTATGAAATCTACTGAGAAATATATAGCTTATTCAAGTTATGACCACAATTAAATTATTCCATCTTTTGTATGCATTTAACACATCTTTGTGACAACTGCCATTGACAGCGGATTTCTGGACAGCAACCATCCCAAGGCCATATCCTTTTACACACAACTCCAAAATTAGTGATCTATACCTTCCTAGAAAGGTACTAAAATGTTCTACAACTTTTCTAACCAGACGAAATCCTGATTCTAGGTGTAGATACTCTTAATTCCCCTCACAAGGTTCTGGAGCACAGTTTGACAAACTAGGGCTACCCAGAACCCCTACCCTCATAATCAAATCAATCTACAACACGATTAATCACTACTATAGGATTAATCTAGGGACTACCAGATTGTTACCCACGCAAACCTTGACGACGATCGCGAATCTGAGATCTTTCCTCCTCTTTCCTTTCCTTCCCTTTCTTCCTCTTTCTCTTGTCGGTAGCACCCAAGGATTCCCCTCCCTCTCTT
The DNA here is from genome assembly GCA_036346255.1 of Ampelocalamus luodianensis. Taxonomy (NCBI): domain Eukaryota; kingdom Viridiplantae; phylum Streptophyta; class Magnoliopsida; order Poales; family Poaceae; genus Ampelocalamus; species Ampelocalamus luodianensis. The sequence goes on from CM070633.1 coordinate 46,952,440, forward strand.
CTGGCCGGCAGCACCCAAGGGTTCCTCCCTGTCTTCTTGGCCGGCAACACCTAAGGAGGCGGCACAGGTGGCAAGGGTGGCTTTGGCCAAGGATGCAAGGGCAGTAGGAGGTGGCGGCAGCTAGGGTTGGGTGCCCCCTACTCCCCTTATGGCCGGCCGGCTCTCCTCCCCACTTGGGCCACGAAACGTGGGCGAAAGGACCAAATTCTAATCCATCTCTAAAATCTGAATTTATTTATCCTAAATTCCTATTTCTTTTCATTATTTCCCCTAGTTGCTCAATCAAATAAACGAGATATTGCACGTTGCTTCTAACTTACCAATTACTTGGGGAAAAAGATTTGATGAAGTGCTTGATTTCAAGAATTTAGTGTCATCAAATTGACAACCTTTTGACTTTTCGAACCATGTATTGATCGATCTGATTCTCTGTACTTAACTAAGCTAGCTAACGCTGGTTGATCACTTAAAAAAAAGTAACTGTAGTTGAAATTCAATTGCCTCAACCTTTTGACTTTTCGAACCATGTATTGATCGATCTGTTCTCAGTAATTAACTAAGCTAACTAACGCTGGTTGATCCCTTAAAAAAATGTAACTGCAGTTGAAATTTATTTGCCTCCTTTTGGATGATGGACCGATTCTCACTGTCAAGTTGTTTTCACAAAGCCAGTCACTTCTACTCCACGTCTTCTCTTGGCAAGTGTGATGGTTGACCTGAGTGCATTAGTTAAACGGAGTATGCAGTTATGATTGGCTCAATGTGATATTGTTATTCTCAACTGGCATTTGGTATTGTTGATCTCAGAGCACAATGTACATATTCAACTTGGGAGAGGAAGTCCTCCGGCCTGATCTCACTGCTATGATTTTTCTTGTCTGTTGTCGATGCAAGTGGATTTTTGAGGCAAGGAGTGCTGATCTCACCACTAATCCGCGTAAGGTAGCATTATTGTTTTGTTTATGAGCGCGACTAGCGCACGGTATACCGTAGAGAGCCATCTCGATGGGATAGGCCTTGACCATCCAATCTGTTCTATTAGGACAATCTCGCCCGTCCTCCTATGCGCGAACATGCGGGAGCCCATCGACGTCCGCGTCCTCCGTGCGCGGGGAACCTGTCGCCACCCATGCACAAGACCCGTCAACGTCCTCCTTTTGCACGCTAGGGAGTCGGTCCTCCTCCTCCCCTCTAGCCTATCAAAAGTTTTCAAAACCTGAAGCATATCAAAGTTTCAGGTTTAAGAAAGAAGTTGAAACCTGTAGAAACTAAAACATTACAAAGTTTCATATTACAAAGAAGTTTCTAACCGTATAACATGTTAGCAAGTATCAGCCGGGTTTCAAGTTCGACTAAAGTTCAGACAAGTTTCAGAGAGTTTCAATCATGTTCCAAGGAGTCTCAAAACTGAAACATCATGCTTGAAACATGAGTTTCATGTTTGAAAAGTAAAACAACAAGTTTCAGAGAGTTTCAATCACGTTTCAGATAGTTTTAAAACCGAAATTCAAATTTGAAAACTGAAACATCAAGCTACAAAGCGTGAGTTTCATGTTTCAAGAGCAAAACAACAAAGTTTCAGAAGGGTTTCAACGGAGTTTCACAAAATAAACCTCAAGTTTTAGAGAGTATCAACAAAGTTTCAAAATTTTGGGCAAGTTTCACTGGAGGTTCGGGCAAGACTCACAAAAGACCAAACAAGTTTGAATCAAATTTCAAAGAAATTAACAAAAAAAATTCAAAAATCAGAGTACTACCATTCTCACCACCTTCCATAGGAAGCCGTCGGGGATCCATGATGCCGATGGGAGCCTGCTGGACTGCTTTGGCCGTTCGCCTTCCAACACGCCATTGAGCTCACTCGCAGTCGCCGCTCCCGCTTGCCACACTCCCCTGAGGTATGCACTTGCCAAGCCGCAGGGGGGCTAACAAGTTTCATGGAGGTTTCAAAGACATGACAAAGTTTCATAGGTTTGACAGGGTCGAAGTATCGAGCAGGCTTCATAAAGTTTCAGTAGCTTTCATCAAGTTTCAAGAAGTTTCAAAGGACTTACATATCTGCATAACAGATCTATAAGACTTTGATGAGAAAGTAATTACAAATGAGGTTCATTGAAATTAAAACATTAGGATAAAAAGGTTCATTATAAAGTTTTTATAGTTTCAGTAGGTTTCATCAAGTTTCAAGAAGTTTCATAAGGAGGCTTTACAAAAGTTTCAAAGAGTTTTCGATAGTTTCAATAGGTTTCATTAAGTTTCAAGGAGTTTCAGAAGACGATTTCACAATGTTTCAGAAAGTTTTCAAAAGTTTCAGTAGGTTTCATCAAGTTTCAAGAAGTTTCAGAAGGCTTTGACGAAGTTTTAAGCAAAAAAAGTTACATCGAGTTTCAGCAAAATTTCAAAGAACTTGGGAAAGTATCATAAAAAAAGGAAAACACATTAAAAGAAAAATTCATATATTTTGGAGCCAAGGTTGTACCGGCAACGACATCGCAAAGGCCATCAGAGCTAGAGGTGGTGGAGCAAGTCGATATGGCTAGTGCTCATGCTTTACAGCTCACCTATCAATGGTGGAGCATTGCCCAGTGGCTGCCACACCTGCCACAAGCCCTACTCCTGCTCGCCACTCACTTGTGGCCACCATCGTCATCACCACTGTCCGCATGCCTGCTACCACCAGTTGTCGCCTGCGGCCCGAGGCCCCACAGTCACTCGCGACACAACTCCACGTCCTTGCGCTCAACTTTAGGCGCTCTCCACACTAGTCGTGGTCATTCACCATCCCCGCGCACTGGTTGTTGGTTGTGCGCTGCCCATTCTATACCAGAGAATGGGCAGATGAGAGATAGAGATGACACAGGAAGTCATTAAGTGAATGTGAGGTGGAAGATGTCTCTGAGTGGATAAGACTCTCGTTTGTGGTTACAATCATGGATGTTCATTGCTCTCCATCGGACGACCAGATACTATTCCATTGGAAAGGGGAGCAACGCTATAGCGTTCTCTAGATTTTCTCTTTGTTTATTCAATAAATAACATGATCAATTCAATGTTATCAATATCATGTATATGAATAAACTTACTGAAAGCATAATAAATAACATGATCAATTAATATTAGTGATAATGTCAAATAACCCGTTGTTCACCACTTTATCATGTACTTGCCCCTTAGCCTATAGAAACCGGGTGATAACGACGCTTGAGGCAACACTCTTTGAACAAACAATTAATAATACATTTAAAATACGTCACAACAGTATCAAAATGATCATACATAATACTATCACACCTACACGCAAAACCAACGCTCTTAACTCAATTTCACCGGACGAACTACCTGTTGTCCCAGTGGTAAAATGGTCATAACTTTCTACTTTGAACTCCAAATATAATAAACCATATATTTTCTAGAAACCCCACAAAATTACCCACAACATTCTAGTTACGTAAAACTCCTGAATTTGTTGTTTAGGTTCCTGTTTCCAACCCCGAAGGTTAAACCAGAAATTTCTAGAACAATCCACTTCACATTTTCATATCTACTTTTCTATAACATGAAAAATAATAAACAATAATATTTATGAAATCTACTGAGAAATATCTAACTTATTCAAGTTATAACCATAATTAAATTATTCTATCTTTCGCATGCATTTAACACATCTTTACAACAGTTGCTATTGACAACGGATTTCATTTGACACATCTTTACGATAGTTGCCATTGACAATAGATTTCTGGACAGCAACCATCCCAAGGGCATATATTTTTACACACAACTCTAAAATTAATAATCTATACCTTCCTGGAAAGGTACTGAAATTTCCTACAACTTTTTTAACCAGACGAAATCTTGATTCTGAGTGTAGATACCCTTAATTCCCCTCTCACAAGGTTCTAGAGCATAGTTTGACGAACTAGGGCTACCCAGAACCTCTACCCCCATGATCAAATCAATCTACAACACGATTAATCACTACTCTAGGACTACCAGATCGTTACCCACACAAAACTTGACGACGATCGCGAATCCGAGATCTTCCATCCTCTTTTATTTCCTTCCCTCTCTTCCTCTTTCTCCTGCCGGCAGCACCCAAGGATTCCCTGAGGCGGCCTCTAGGTTGGCCGCCCCACCCCACTCCCTTATGGGGCGGCTCTCCTCCCCACTTGGGCCACAGAAACGTGGGCGAAAGGACCAAATTCTAATCCATCTCTAAAATCTGAATTTATTTATCCTAAATTCCTATTTATTTTCATTATTTCCCCTAGTTGCTCAATCATATAAACGGGATATTACACGATGCTTCTAATTTACCAATTACTTGGGGAAAAAGATTTGATGAAGTGCTTGATTTCAATAATTTAGCGTCATCAATTTGACAACCTTTTGACTTTTCGAACCATGTATTGATCGATCTGATTCTCAGTACTTAACTAAGCTAACTAACGCTGGTTGATCCCTTAAAAAAATGTAACTGTAGTTGAAATTCATTTGCCTCAACCTTTTGACTTTTCGAACCATGTATTGATCGATCTGTTCTCAGTAATTAACTAAGCTAACTAACGCTGGTTGATCCCTAAAAAAAATGTAAAAAAATGTAACTGTAGTTGAAATTTATTTGCCTCCTTTTGGATGATGGACCGATTCTCACTGTCAACTTGTTTTCACAAAGCCAGTCACTTCTACTCCACGTCTTCTCTTGGCAAGAACGGACTATGCAGTTATGATTGGCTCAATGTGATATTGTTCTTCTCAACTGGCATTTGGTATTGCTGATCTCACAGCACAATGTACATATTCAACTTGGGAGATGAAGTCCTACGGCCTGATCTCACTGCTATGATTTTTCTTCTCTGTTGTCGATGCAAGTGGTTTTTTGAGGCAAGGAGTGCTGATCTCGCCGCTAATCCGCGTAAGGTAGCATTATTGTTTTGTTTATTTTCATTTACAGAACTAGACCCTTCTCTCTAAAAAAAAAAATGTTAAATTACAGGGCCCTGTTCTAAAGAAAAATATGTAGCCCAAACCTTTCTCTCAATGCAGGGTTGTGTTTTTGAATTATGAATTGGGATGTCTTTTTCCCCCTTCGTTTAAGATGAATTGTGAATCTCTTGTAGATCAGGAAGCTATCTGAATTCTGAATAGCGGCACGGCAGCCCAGCTTGGGCAAGAGAATGGATATTAGTTAGAGATGGGCTAAGCTGCGGGTAATTCTAGGGTGGGCAATGGGGGCAGAGCAAGAAGATCCATGGGCAATGAGGGGTAGAAGAAATGTGGGCTGGGCCTTCCTGGGGTCGCCTCCCTTTATTTCCTCTTCGCGCGCGCGCACGGCGAGCGGCGTCCTGCGCCGCCACCGCAACAACCCTCCGGTCGTGCTCCGCCCGACCACTCACCCAAGCTTGCGACGGACACGGGAGTATTCATCCGGCTGCCGCGGAACCCGCGCTGCGCCGGTGCGTGGCAGCAAGGTACGACGAGCGTGGCCCAGTTCTGCAAAATTCGGAACTTTAGGTCTAACTCTTGCGGTTTCCCCTTCTCTCTGTAATTTCGGGATATATTCTTTCCAACGGCTGTTCCAAATTGTAGGTTATTTCCTGCTCACATAGTGAAATTACTAACTTTGCGTTGAAGCATTATGTAGTTGAATTGATGAAGACTGTGGGGTTTGGTGTGTGATTGTCGAAACCAAAGGACCTAATGAAGGCTAGGTGTTTGTTAGAATGCCATCAATGAAATTCACTTAAGCCCACCTCCCCTCTCCATTTTCGTTTTGAGCTCCTGTGCCCCATGGCTAAATTGACATGCATCTTCATCTGCGGGGAACTCTGTTGAGAAGTTGTATGTGGCACGTGAAGTTCATGATCCAAATAAAATAGCTTTGCAAGAGGCAAACACTTGAATAGATGGTTCAATCAGGTTCGATTTCAAATATTCGCATAGCGGTCCAACTTAGAGGCCTGAGAACAGGTCTGCAGGCCCTTGAAGGCTCAAACAAGAAATACATGGGCAAACTTAGCACCAAAAAAAATCATGAGATTGACCAATGTGGACAAATTGGATCCCTCGGTTATGTAGAATTTTATGTATAAACCATAAACATAATTAGCCCTTGTATGCAGAGTATGCAGAGCCAATTCAAAACAAGCTTTACCATTTTAGACTTTCAATTAGCTTGAGCCTGCTTTATGTAACACCTGAATAAAAAAAAGATTCAGCTCAGCTGAACTAAAAATGAGTTGAACTTGAGATAGATGCCACCCTTGTGCCAAGGCTTCTTTCACCCCTATGAATGACAATTGAACCATTGCGCCTAGCATCACTTGTTTATAGATTTCTGCTATGAATCTCTTTTCCTCCAGTTTCTTCTTGTTGCTGGTCACTTTGGTCTCTACCTGTTCAAGGCAGATCATTTTCTTCAACTCCACCTCCTTCATTTCCTTCTTGAGGCTTGTCATTTCTTTCTGCTCCATCTCCATCTTGGTCACCTTGCATGAATACTGAAGCTGCGGTGCCCTCATAAGTGTAAATGTATGTTTTTTGTGCTGGAAACAGTGTAACCAAGAAAATTGCATCTATCCTGCAGGCTGCATGTTGTGTCATATGCTTTTAAGTTCCTGTGTCTGTCACATAAGGTTATTTTTTTCAATGGTCTCTGGACCCAAAAAGAATTCAATCAAGCCTTGGACTCACACTTTACTGTTGAAACTTGAAACTACAGTTCCAAAACACTAGTACTGCCTGGTATTTATATTGATTGTATGTTATCTTGGAAAGTATGTAAATATTGATGATTAATGATTATGTAAGAGAGAAAACACTAATACTTGATAAAATACAAAGGAAAACAGGGGGGGGGGGGGATGAGTTGACAGGAAAACCACTGGAAACCACCTTGTTTGTGGTTATTGACCAGATACTGGATTTTAATGAAAAATGGTAAATGATATGCAAACGTATATGCACCAGAAATGATTGGGCATATAGTAGGCATTAAAATGTTGAAACTAGATTGACTTGTCATGGCATTACTCAGGTTTCCAAATCTTCATACTGGAGTAGGAGTAGTTCCCGCTGGCACGCTGATATTAAGAATTGATTGACGATGTGCTAGATGCAATATGAGGACTTGTTTGGGGTTCTTGTGGACAGGAACTGTCATCTGAATCGCTTGGCACCCTCAACTGCGTATTCACGTTGGGTTATCCCGTTGTTTCTTGGTCTCCTCTGTCTATATGCTCTTCTCCGTATGTTCTCCGAAACTGGTTGCTACTTAGTGTGTTCCTTATCCTGTGTTGATGCTTGTAGAGAAACATCACCAGGGCTATTAAAAGGGCAGCAGCTGAAGCAACTCCAGTGACTAGAAACAGTCCTGAGAAGCTGCTGAAGTTGAGGCTGCTTGAGCTGATGACCGTACCGTCATTTTGACAGGCATTTTGATCTCCAGTCCATTTCTTTTCTATGTGAATGATAGCATCTCCCTCTGTTAAACTGAGGATTGCCCTTGAAATGTCATAGACTAGAGGGGATCTCTTAGGGAATGCCTACACAAAAAAAAGTTCAACATACTCAATAATTTACCAGCTGATTAAGCATTTTTTACCTCTGTTGCAAGGTCGGGAACGGGAAAGAATGCAAATTGAAGATTTAGAGTACTTGCATGAATAACTACATCTGTTATACATACTGAGAAAGATCAGAAGGCAATGCTCTGTTCAATTGTGCTATTCAACTTGTTAATGACTCGTATTCCGCAGATAACAGTTTAACACTGAGGCACTGTTCATACTGGACTGACCTTCCTTGAGGCATTAAATGCAGAATCTACTATATAGCATATAGGTATGAGATATAATTTTCAAAACAAGTTTAGGTGAATGAAACCTGCTATATTATATGTTAGTTTTAATGTCCATGAGGTGGGTCCTATTCTATAAAAAAAGTGTGTATCTATATGAACGCCCAGCTAGGAATTGTCTGACATGAGCAGTGCATGTATCCTGTGAAAATGGGCTAAATATTGCAAATATGTGAAAATCATGCGCGTGAGTTCCCAAAAATACCACATGCAGGGAAGGGCATATTCTACAGCAATGCAAAATTTCAATACCAAATTCAATTGCATTTATGAGATACGGAAAAGAAGTGAACAGTGTGCAATCACTATTCACTGAGTATGTCCTTTTCATATCCCGCAAATGAGGTTGAGTTTGAAATTGAAATTTTGCATAGATATAGAACATGCCATGGCCTATATTTGGTGACTTTGGAGTTTTTTTAAAAAAAACTTTTATTTATTTATTTTCACACATTTGCCCCCCCCCCCCCCACCCCAAAAAAAAAAGTGACCACTGAGCTAGGAATTGTCATATTTTCATTAGTTTTGGTGTTATCACAGATAATGATCCAAAAGATGGTACTTGTACAGTTTGTTATTGTAAGTTGTGCAAATACTGTGCGTATGAGATTCTGTTTTATGAAATAATTTTCTTAACTTGTGTGCACGATCAATTATTCTAGACTTGATCGGCCCCATGAACAGATCTGAACCACAGCTGATTTGCACCCTTATCTATGTGTAGTTAAAAGGATTTTATACATATAGCATCACTATGTATGTTATCTGTAACATTCCATTACTGCAAAGTGACACTATGACCAGTAGTTACATTATGCTTCATGCTATAAATGATTCTACAGAAGTTATTGTATCTGGCATAGCCTAATTCTATTAGTATTAGATGTAATTTTGTAGAACTGGACTGATCTATTGCCTTGTATATAGATACTTTACCTTTTTCCTTACTGTAAAAACTACTTTAATATTTATTTGATTCCGGATCAGTCATTTCTCAAATCTCAATAGATATCTTCCTTGCAGGGATCAAACATTATTTTCACTGGTCTGACAAGGTTTTAAACAATTTATACATGGGTGTATGAAATGCATATAGTCCAGTGTACTTACAAAGCCAAAACCGTCAGACTTGTAAATTGGTCCAACCATAGTGTAACCTTTGCAATGCTTTGCAAGGAACAGCTTGATGTATGGAACTTCATCAATCACAGCAGCAACACCACCACTTTTACTTCCTTTGGATAGAGCATCAGCATAACCTTCTATAGAATTGTATGCTCTGAGTTTTCTTTTGTCAAAACCAACCTGTACCAATAGATCCCTTACAAAAGAACCATAATAATAGCCTACATATTCTCCTTTCTTGATAAGTTCATGGACATCAGTTACTGTTGGTTGAAGTTGTTGCACAGTGAGCATTGACGACAGGCTAGCAGTATAACTTGATGTAAGTACAAGCAGAACAAACACCCATACAATCAGAACTATTCTAGATAAAATACTGTCCACCCTCTCCCCTGCAAAAAGGTTCAATGAAGATGACAACCATTAATTAGCAAACTTCAAATCAGTTGTTGATTATTGTTTTCTTTTGTTGCATTATTAAATAGAGAATACAACTGTCCCTAGAGTTGTAATCTGAATGTCCTTGCATCTAATTAATCTCCTAAGTAACCATGGTGAACTGAATGGGGAGTTGGGGACCCTTTGTTCTATTACCATCATATCGTTTCGGTGTCAACAGGTAGAGGATCCAAATGGTTTAGCCAATGGAAAGTACTGGTTGTCTATATTGAACACTTGTTTGCACTTCCATTCTTGTGCAAATAAAATAACTAAATATATCAAATAGTTGTGATCAGATAACAAAAGGACTAGGTGTTACAGTTTCACTCTCATCCCGTCAACTAGAAGTAGTTGCTTTAAATTTTAAACTAGTTTTATCAAAGCACATCATAATTGGTCGGACAAAAAATACTTTTCCTTCAATTGAAAAAATGGCATTTGTGTATTGTAAATATCCCTCAGGTCTCTTTCTTTTTGAAAGGGAACATCAGTTCTAACAGAGAAACCAAGCATTTTGGAGACAGATCTGATTGATAAGTTTATTCTATACAACACAATATATTTGTCTGGGAAATAAGAGAGTTTAATGAATCTACTCAACTATCTGCAAAGAAGGGGAGATAGATCACTATCCCAAGCTGGCGAAAAAATGGACCACTCAGTTCATTGTTGTTAATTCGGCGCTCCAATAACCATATGACAATCCCCGTGTAAATGAAGAATGCAAAGCTTCCAAACCACAGGTCAGCAGTTAACGGCTTTAAGAAAATCCACATATTCTTATTCCTGTCGTCCTTGACTGGAACAATCAGTGCAACCCTGATTCAGTATATGGTAGTGTAAAGTCAACATAGGAGGTTCTGTTGTACCTTATTGTTGTATCTGCAATGGCTGCATCAAATACCTGCAATCATGCCATTTAGTATTGTTCAAGTGAGAATTCAAGCATCTCTGTCTTTATAAAGAAATAAATTGCTGAAAAGTTAGCTTGCAACTGTTTCTGTCCCTCAAATTTTGTCTCATGTAGCTTCAGACAATTAAAATAGTTTCCATGCTTTAAATTTCATGATTGGTGTCATAGGTGTTTATCTATTATATGTTTTTTTATTTATGCTATACAACTATGTGAAAAAAGGTGAAACAGTGCCAGGATTATTGCTGAAACCATGATATGCTTGTTCAGAGAGAGAGAGAGAGAGAGAGAGAGAGAGAGAGTGTCATCTATGCTTTGAAGACACATTTGATCAATTAGTATGCTCACTAGTTGATGCAGATGATTTGGCAATTGTGTTCGGCACAAGTAGTTGACTACCAAAAACTTTTTAGTATTTTTTTTCCAAACTAGCTTACCAAGTTTGTGCTGTCGTTACCTGAAGATAAACTTGGTATACAAAATCATTATAGCTTCCAGAATTTGCTCCTTGTATATTCTCAAACGCTACATATTCGTAAGGGATTGCATACGGTAATTTTTTTAAGGCCTCCTCAAATACATCAACTGCATATCCGATTGCAGTCGTGGCATTGGTTACAGGATCTCTTTCTACCTTGATAAACTCAGGATATCCACTTGTCAGTACACCAATTCGAAGCTTTTTCCCATTAGTTGGAATTTGCCATCCTTTAGGCACTACATTTGATTCTCCCGGCCAAACCACAGGATTTACATCAGGTATAGAGTTTGAATATGTTTTATGTGGTCCATTTTGATTTAAATGCTTTAAGATGCCATCCTTTTCTGTCCAAAAGCCTATTCCTTTCCAGCTTCCTCCAGCCACATTTATTATCTGGAATGTGGAAAATAGCAGCTGCTTGTTGCTAAGGTCAAAATCACCACTTAGTCCTCTGAATTTGTTCTGTAAGATTGCGTCTAGAAGTTCTGGACCAATTTTCGAAGTACCCAAAGTTCCCAAACATGTTGAGTTTTTCCTGCGTTGATGCCTCCTAAATTTGGAATTGGTCATGCCAACCTTTTCTGCTGCTTGTGCTACTGCCCAGACGGTATCATAACCCTGCATTTCAATAATGCTTGGTTGAGATGGTGGATCATTCGGGTTATCCCGTTTGAACCTCTTGCTCCATCTTGCAGCAAAGTCATCAAGTTCCTGTGACTTAGGCACGTAGAACTTCACACCCAACACACCATCCATTGCCCTCACAACTGAAGGATCAAGTGAATTAACCATGTTTGCAATCCCATCTGTCACAATCCATGCATATGATTCACTCATCATTCCTACCTCCTTGGCTATTGAAAAGAGTACAGAACCAATTCTGCATGATATATGAACAATGTAGACCCTTGTTTGCATTGTCATTAACTTGTAGAGTTCTTGCTTAATTTGGTCACTGGTTACTGTTGCAGATATTGCACTACGGTAAGGGATAGAAGCTCCAAATTCTTGGAGGGCATCGGCCAGGTACGGCATGATGCCTCTACCATAATCTGTGTCCTCGTAGATGGGCACAACTTCCCTCCACCCATAGGCTTTGATAAGAGAGGCAATGCTGCTCACTTGAGCATTATCACTTAATGTTGCACGGAGAAAATATGGCAGATTGCCAGAAGAAAGAGTGGGACTGGTTGCAGTGAATGAGATGACCGGGACTTGACTCTTGTTTCCAAGATCAGATACAAAAGTAGCCTGTGAAGATTTTTGGGGACCAATAATGGCTTGTACATTGTAATTCTCTAGCAGGTCAGCAGCTGTGTAAAAGAGTAAGGAAATACTTTAGTATGAATTAGTGAATTACAATAGGGTAGATTCTGGTTGCATATAAGATACCTAGTGCGACTATAAGATTTATGCAAGCAAGAAGTCTCAAAAACTAAACGGCTAAATGGCAATCATTCATATAGAACTGAAGTTGATGAACAATAGTCCCTTTCCAACTATAGAACTAAAGTTTATTATGCAAAATTCTTGATTCCTGTTGTGTTCCTAAGTGAGTCATAAGGAGAAGACTACCACCAAAAGGTCACTCCAGATTGCTGATTTACACAAAATTCTTGGTTGTTGATATAATTAAAATACTATTACCTTTAGAACCATGATTGTTGAATTGTTTTTCTAAATTTTTAAATTTTAGAGAAGAACATGCAGGAATTTATTAGGGGGAAAAAAGCATGGAAGGATATCTTTTGTGTATAAAGATTTCAGCAAATTTAGGAGAACGATTTTCCCACATGTACATGGGCGTCCATGTACTATCATCACCATCAAATGTGCCTTGAGATTTATGCAAGTTTTAAAAATTCAAACCAACATCCAATCTTCTAATAATTTTAATGTATTTGCACAAATCTGAAAGCACTTTGGATGGATAGGATAGTACATGAACGTCCATATACATGTGGAATTGCATTTCTCCAAAAGTAGTTCAAAAGTATGCCTGAGTTGCTGGAAGAGTAAGAACTGAACTGCAGTTGCTATAATTCCAGATTCCAGATCTAATTAATGAAGGCTGTCAGATGTGAGTTATGTGGCTAGTTTAATGAGTTAGCTAATACTACCACTATTCTAATTTAGACGTCTTTTTTAGCAAATTGGTTTTGGCTTGCAAACAACTATTTCCTCCAAATACCCCTATTAATGACATATTGGTTATAGCATTAGATAGATGAATATACAATTAATAAGGGCATCATATATATATATATATATATATATATATATATATATATATATATTAATTTCTTCATAACTATGTGTACATAGAACTAAAATGACTTCTAAATCAAACCGGAGGCAATATTTATTTAGTTTTTGAACCTCAAGTGGTAGTTGAATTTTATGTAAACATTCGTTGACATTTTGCAAGATTTGGTGCGGAGAAAATGGGTTTTGCGTATGATACGTCAATAATATAATGCAGGGAATAATTTTTTAATAATTGTATTTCACTTAAGAATTACTAAAATGACCAATTGCGTAATGTAACCTGCTGCAGCAGCTTGGATGTCATCACCGTGGGAATCCCTGGTGTGGAGAGAGAGCTTTGTGCTATAGTTTCTGTGAACTGCATAGAAGTCCTCCAGTGCCATGGAGATGCTGGTATACGCCATTTTGCCCACCATCGTCTCCAGATCAAGGATCACTCCAACATTAAATGTACCCGCTCCACTTTCAGTAGCATTTTGAGCTTCAGTGAAATTCAGGAAGAAGAGGCAAAAGATTATGATAAGTGCCTTCTCCATCCCTCCAAGATGTGTGAGTTTAACCAAACTTTGCACCCAGGCACTGTTTTATAACACTAGTTGCTTGTCATCGACACTTGACAGCACTGAAATTATTCTCTCTACTTTTTGGGGGCGAGCAAGCACCGAAATTATTCTGACTAAGTCAAGTTCAGTTCATTCACTCATCAAGCTTCCTTTCTGCTTATATATATGTGCTGTGAATGCTACTACCATCCTTTTGATAGAATATAAATTCATTGCTCCTTGAATACCAGGTACACGGTGAAGCGCTACTCGTTAAAGTCCGAGGAAATTCTAGGTGACAAATCCAAGGAGAATGAGCTGAAGAGATTCCTACCTCCAGCTAGTGAATCCTGTGTCCAAAAACATGGAGTTATGAGAAAGAAGTGAAGAGCTCGCGTGTGGCATACACTGTGACTTGAACTCCACTTTGCTAGCGTAGTAGTAGTATTGTGTATAGTAAGATCATACGCTACCGTGCTCTCCGTGATTGAGGACGACGGCTTCATCACCTTGACTGTATTATTTAAGCTCCTCAAATTAGTCAATGGCCATGTATATTGGCGCCTTGTTATGTGCAGTAAGAAGTAAGAGTTAAGAAATGGATATGTTTATTCTCATGACGAAACGCGTGCGATTCCTGGGAATCGAAGAATGAGATTGCCAGAAGGAAAAACTGCCCATTATAATTCTAGGGCGCAAAAAGCCCCAGGAAAAAAAATGATAACGCGAAGTCAAGTCAACGGTACTATCGTGAGGATTAAGTTAGACGTTACGTGCTACTTGTGGAACAGAAGAAATACTATCCGGCGAATTTGAGCGCCCCCATTGTCGAGTTGACGCCGGAATCAATAGAGTTTGCATCTTAGCACTAAATTGGTACAATAGTTATGCCTACTTGATAATGCACATGATGTTTCATGTTTATTTGGAACGCAGAAATTTCGTGGTAAGCTGTTGAATTCCTACAATAATTTGAGGAAATTCATACGTTCCACGTGTGGCATTCATGTTTGAACTTTGCACATATTATAGAGTGCACGCTTTTGTTTGCAATAATGCACACAAAAGCCAAAACAGTGTGTTGTGCAACCACCGATGCAGATGGGCTTCGCCAATTGCCACCGTGCACAAATGGGGCTTCCTTGTGCCGGAGCCGGCCGGGTCCGCCGGGATGCCCTAACCAAGTAGATATTGTGGGCTGGGCCGTTTGGGTGACGCTTCACAGATTTACCATTGATTTTGTCATGGCCTCATGGGTCTCTCTCTCGTGCCTGCCGCTTCGCTATTTTTGCGCTCGGCGGCCGCACCGCCGCGCCCGCCACCGCAACGACCCTGGCCCCTCCTCCTGTCGTGTGGTGGCAGCATGCGGCGTTCGACCACCCACCGTCGCGACGGCGGGAGGATCATGTCGGGACAAGATTTTTGAATTTGAACTCTCTGCGTATTTCCGCATCAATCCCAGAACAGTAGCTAATGCACACAGTGGAAACAACATTGATAAAAAATTCGAATCACGATTAACATAACAGTAATAACAAAGTATCAGCCTTAAAACCATTTATTACAATAGAGATCGAAAAGATCTTGAGTATTACAGTAGCGAAAACAGCAAAAGGGTAAATTCCGAGTGGTGGCCCATCAAATTTCCCACCAGCATTCGACTCGGGAGTGCGACCTAGTACTCCAGGTATCCTTCATCAAATCCGCAAGCGTAGAAGTCATAGTCGTCCACAGTATTGTTGAAAACTTCTGAGATTTGTTTTGAATGTAGCATGTGAGTACATAAAGTACCCCGCAAGTCTTGAAAAAAAGGCATATGCATAACTTAACAAATGATGTTTATAGGATTCTTTTGCACAAAGTAATATTTTAATTTTAAATATTTTACATAAAACACATTTGATAAATGTAGTTTCAATAAGTAAGTAAATAAATAAATAAATTGATACACTAGTAAAGGTTCTAGCTGCCTAAAGAATTACCCGAGAGATCCAACTGCTCCCGGGTTTCCAAAATTTACTCTTATGGAATTAAAACCGAAATCTACCATGTGAAAACACACCTTGGCGCCCTTGACCATGGGCATGACTATTCGAATAGTTTTACATTCTACAGAGATTGTACAACTTAACCCACACAAGATAATCAACTTATAATGTCCGCTCACACACTTCCGAAGGTGCGCGACTAAGAGATTATCACAAAGCCTTTACAATACCTTATCCTTACATCAGCTCGCCCGATGAGCTTAACATTAAGTCATAGACGTCAATTTACCATCGACCCGGAGCTCACCATTGTGGGGGATAACATGTCCGAACGTGGAGTTTTACCAACATACGACGTAGGCCCCGACAACATGGAGGTTCCTTACCATGCTGCACGACCCAAAATATGGAAGTACATTTACCATAACCCGCACATCTCAAGACATGGAAGTACATTTACCATAATCAAGAGAACACATATCACTACAGCCTGCGATCTTAATGCTTAGACTCGATAAATTATTCAACCAGGTCCTCCCCATTCTAGACATGTGGTTGTACGGTATTGCTCAGTTTGGATAGTCACAAGCGTCGGTCTTTAATATGACTTGGGCAGAACTTAACACATCCCAAATTCTCGTGTTTTAGCTGCATCCGCCTGATCTTACCATTCGCCTAAGTCGAAAACAGTTTTTCATTGTTTTATTTTATTTTCCAAATACTGACATTTTCTAATGCCATACATTTCTCAAAAGAATTTGTATAAAAGATAATAATAGTTTCCTCCCAATGGGTGATCTAGACTGAAAAGCATGTCTAAGTAAGTCTACCGTGTTTAACTATTCCACAGTATTGTAATCAATATTGCAGAGTTACTATTCTAGGGTTACAAAGGTATGGGATAACAATTATCAAAGGAAGACATTAACAATTTTAGGTTTTAACTATCAACCTTCAATCTAATATGCTAGGGTTACAAAGGTATGAGATAACAATTATCAAAGGAAGATATTAACAATTTTAGGTTTTAACTATAAACCTACAATCTGAACTCATCATTTTATGTGAAATAGCAATGCATAAGAATTTGAAACTTAAAATAAATTTTTGGAAAAAAAACATAGGTGCAATATGGTCAAAGGAGACTCACCATCATTGAAGGTTAAGGTCACGACGTCTGATTGATTCAAAGTGGCTTCGGCGACGTCGGACTCTATACGCGTGAATCGAGACAAATAAATACAAGAAAATCAAATGAAATCTAAAAAAGATAAAATTAGTACCAATAGAGAGATTAAGAATTTAGATAAATTTAGGAACAAGAATTGACGGAATCAAAGTTCGTAGGAAAGAGAACAAATGTCCAGAAGATAGCGATCACATGAAATGATAGAAAATCTTGAAAAAGGAAAAGAGGGAATATTCCTTGGCATCTTCATTTTGCTGGAATTTTTGGATTTAGGTGTGTATGGCAGGTGGGACCCGGCTGCCATTGGCTTGAAGCAACTAAGTGAAGAAAGAATTCGCAGAACAGAGGAGCTCCCTAGCTTGCGCGCAGGCGACACTGGTGGCGACTGGAGCTAGCGAGGGGAGGCCAGGGGAGACTGGGCAAGGGGGGAAATGGAGAGGTAGGGTCCCAGGGAGGATATGGCCGGAGGCGACGCAGGCCGACGTGGCTGGTGGCGGCGGCGGCGACGCAAGAAGCGGCCGGTGGCGTGGGTTGGCGAGGGTGACGAGGCTCCGACGAGGAACACAGAGAAGTGGGGTGAGCACGGGCACAACCTCGGCCCAAGGAACACGTAGGTGCGGTCGGCTTGGCCGGAGGATGCCCGGAACAAGGTAGCAATGGCGATGTGCACCGAAACAAGGGGTGCTCCGGTGGTGGACTTCCTCGACGATGCATTGGACAAGCAGAGGTATGGAATGCGTAGAGTAGATGGTGGTGATCGTGCAATAGCAAGGAATTGGGTTTTGGCCCACTGGAGACAACGAATCGATGGCAGAAGCCGACAAAGACCGGTTTCGGGAAAAACTCAATTCCTGTCAAATGGTTGCACGAAAATCAAATTAAATTCACATGAGGATGCAAGATACTCAGGAACACGCCATGACGCAGTTGCTCGGACAAGAAGATCGCCAAAGAGGGGGTGGCGGCCGGAGTTCGGGACGAAGGCTAACGCGGTGGTGATGAAGCTCTAAGGGGAAATAGAGAGGGAGGGTGAGGGGGGGAGGGGTAGAGAGGGGGTGCTGGCATTTTATAGGGGAGAAGGGGAGGAGCGGCACGGCTGGTGTCCAGAGCACGGGCGGCGTGGCGCCTAGGCGCGTGGGCGCTTGCAGGGTAGAGCGATGTGCGACGTGGGTCGGGTGGGATTCGCGGCGCGCACGGGGTAGGGCTAGGCCAGAGCGCGATGCAGACCGGCGAGATTCACGGTGGTGCCAGGGCATGGAAAGGAGAAGAAAGAAGAATTTTCGCGAAAAATTCAATTTGCGAGATTTGAATTTGGGACATGGCAAGGAATTTGAATTGAGCTGGTGGAGTTTGAATTTGCATTTTGGAATTTGGAAATTAAGTAAATGCAAAAACCCCAATTAAAATCCAAGTATTTGAATTAATTAAATTAAATTAATTTTTTGAAAAAGGCCAAAATTTTGGAATGTTACATATCCATCCGACGCATGGAGAGCCTGGCAACAACCAGCAAGGTACGAGGCTCGATCGGGTCTACAAACTTCCAAATGGAACTTTTTGCTTCCAGTCTTGTAGTTAGAATTCGATCCCCTACACTACCGTATGCCCTCGCGAATGTTCCGGGCGGTGTAGTGTAGGAAGCTCACGGTAAAATTAGTGGAATTTGGGGAAACACTATAAATGTAATGTCCCAACATAGCTAGACAAGCACTGCTAGCGTTCGGGAGCATTACTTTCGATAGATGGTACCAAACGAACATATTCGAAGAGAACCAGAGATGAGGAACGAGAGAGAGAGAGAGAGAGAGAGCGAGATGAGGAAGATGAGTTCATTCTGCATTCATAATTCTTCTCATTCATTACAGGACATACTTTAACACCTCATAACTTACAATGACAAGTGGGTCTATTGGCTTATGCACCCGGATCACCCACTCCCATGCTGGACGCAACCAGCTCATTACAGTGCACATGTGTTCCGGACTTGGTTTTGACAGCTGGGTCCCTCGCCTTCTTCCTCCTATGGCCATCCTTGGTCTTCTCTGTGTTCACTGTCATGAGAGGTCTTGAGCATGGAGGTGTGACACCCGCCCCTCCTTGAGATGAAACCGAAATTGTCGTGTCTAGAAATCGGCTCTGAAGGAGTGTAAACGCCTCCCAAGTTGCACACTCCATAGGTAAGGACGGCCATTTCACCAAAATCTGTTGATTAGCTAAATTCCCTTTTTTCACCAATCGGCGATCCAGTATTTCTGTTGGTTCCAGAGTTCTCGTAGTAAATCCTCCATGGCGTGGCGAGCTCTGGTAGTGTTGGGCCGGCGCCGACAGGACCACGATAGGCTTCAGTACCACGCCTGCAACTGTCGTGCAGTGCGATGTGGCAGTGGGGGCTGCGCCGAGCAAGCCTCGCTTGGTGTGACAGTCCCCAGTTCTCCAGCCTTGGCCTTCTCCAAGCGCGTGATACGCTCGTTGTGGTTGTCAAGGCGGAAGTTGATGATGGCCAATTGTTCACCGCGCGCCTCTAGCCTCTTGTTGATCGTCTTCAGTTGCGCGATGATCTCATCAATTTTGGCGGGATTGGCACCACCGCTACCCATGGACGAAGATGCAGCAGGTGACTTTGATACCAAGTTGTTATGACCCTTAGATTATAACGGGGTAAACACTGACGAGAGGATGGTCGAGCAGCATCGGCGAAGATGGGGATAGGGGTAGACTAAGGCTTAGAATGACTTTTCTATTCCTTTCTTGTTTTATTTGAATAGTGCAGCTCTTCTCTTTATATAGATAAAGTTAGTCCCTAACAATATGGAAACTATCATATCTAATGCAATCAATTAGCTAAAGATAAGATAATACCTATACTTTCTAAATATGAAGATATGCATATAATCACTCTTAATATAAAGATATTGTGACGCCCCGTGTCATTACCCCAGGGGTAATAACACTTAGGCACACGGATTACTATTCGTTTGCTCAGTAGAACACTGCTCCAACGAATAGTAAACCTTCACTAGAGTTACGCAGCAGAACAATAAGATAGAAACTGTCCTTTATTACAACAGTTAGCCACGCAGGGCTAAGGTCTTAATACAAGATTTATACAAATACCCAAGGGAACTTCCCCGCTTCTCTTGTCTGCCCTGAAGTACCGGCAGTCTATTCGTTCCACAAGCCAAAATAGCTCCCAACTCGCCTCGGTTCCTCTTAGTCTAAGCCTTCTCCTCCAGTTGTTGCTTCTGTACCTGCAAGTCCCTCGTCCCACTCAGGATAGTTCCCGGCTAAACTAGGATCTACAAAGGAGAATACTAACAAGGTTGAGTACAAATTAATGTACTCAGCAAGCATTAATAGCAAAAGATGCAGAGGATGCACTATCTCTAATCTTTATCACAATTTCTAAATCATCTCACTTTAGAAAATAGATCTTGACAATTATGTGGCAAGTTTTAATACTGAAAAACTCTACTAGTCACTCGGAGATACGAAAGACCCCCCTGTGGTTCCCGTAGACTCCAATCCTGGAGACTGGCATGAATTCATGATTTAGTTTAGCACTGCACAGGCTTTGTACCACTTTACCTATAGCTATTCTGAACTCTCCGTGAACAGGGTCCACCGCATTGCCTTAGATGCGGGTTCGAGATCAGAATACAGAACGTTTTCCAGGTTACGTGATTAATTTCTCCACCCATCACCTTCCGTCGGTGCAGATTTAGTCACGCTGTTGACCTCATCATCCACCGAGTTCTGGTGAGGTTGGTTGAGGCAGCTTCTATCCTGCACTCAACACTCCACCTTAGCGCTATAGCGCCTTGGATCCCACACTTCCGGACTATCCCCCACCGGTCCTGGGTTCCTCCATCACAATCACTCACACCTAATACTTACCCGTTGTAGAGAGCATAGTCACGTAACAAGGTAGCATTTTCTGCCCGTCGAAACGGGAAAATGGTTGGCACTGAATTTACGGCATCTGACCGAGCAAGAATTTGTTGGTCCTTATATTATAACCATATGTAAAAAGGGGCCCACCTCTTACCTCATCATCATCATCGTCGTGTTTCCCCAGCCAGGGCCCCCTTTTACCGTCCTAATAAGTCTCATTCTTTCTTAATCATCTTAATCATCTTAATCATTTTATCTCAATCATTTTCTTTAGGTTTTGGAAAACCATTTTGATGCAATACTTATAATAGTGCAAGATAGGGTATATTTTTAAAGTAACTATATTAATGTTCAAGAGGATCGCTTGCCTTCGAGGACGTAGGAAAGGTTGGCGCCGATGAAGTTCTCGTCACCGCTCGTCTCAGGCCGATTCGCTTCAGAGCAAGCCAAGCAACACGAATAATAGTATAATTAAATACGTAGTTGGTTTGAGTGATAATAGGAATACATAAGTTAGTGACGACTACCAGTTAGCACATTTTAATTAACTAAAACATTTTCGCGGTCTAAGCGAAGTTAGCACTCCCCGACAGTCGTCCGATTGTCTAAACCTACCAGCTAGTTCACAACTACAGAAGCACGAACTACCCAACTTATTCTAGAAGTCAAACCACTGAGCAACCAGAATCTACACTTAACTGAGATTAATCCAAATCCTAAATCTAAAACCCTAATCCTAAGCCTAACCTTCTCTCTCTCTCTCTCTCTCTCTCTGGTGACTCACCCTAGCCCACACACGCACACAACACACTGCCTAAACACACACGCACACAGCACTCACTCACGCTCTCTCCTCCTCCCTTCTTCCCTTCTTCCCCTCTCCAGCCCCAAGCGCTGCCGCTCCTCTCACCTCCCTCGCGCCAGCTCCCGGCGCCGCCGTCCCTACCAGCCCCGGCCCTGCACCCGGCACCCGGCTCCTCCTCTCGGCTCACCCGACGCCGCCGGCCTTCAACTCCCCCCTCTCGGTCGGCCCGGCGCAGATCTGGTCGCGCGCCTCTCCCTCTCGGCTGCTCCTCCCGGCGCGGCCGGAGGCCCGCCCCGCCGCTCGGGTTCTCGCCTGCACTGTCGGTCCCGACTCGGTCTCTCCCTCCTCCCTTCTTCTTCCACCACCGCCGGCCCCTACTCGGCCCAGGTCCGGCTCGGATCCGGCTCTATTGCTTCCTAGGTTTGGCCCCGGCTACCCCCCGACTCGGGGCTACCTCTCCGGCTTCCTCCCCACCTGGCGCCGCCGGATCTACCGTCCTAGGGTTTGGGTCCGGCCGGCTCGGCCTACCGACCGCCGGTGCCGAAGAACCAACGCTCCTCCTCCTATAACTCCATTAGATTGCTAGACTTCACTGATGGATGCCTACTTTGCATGAATGCAGGTTAGTGGAGTGGATCTGGAGATGGAGGTGCTACTGGAGGTAGAAGATGCAGCTTCAAGGTATGAGGGTGCTTACCTCCATCTCAAATGTTCATTATTTTACCTGGTGATGGAATGATGAATGGGATTGTGTTGGTGTGTTCGTTCTGTGATGATGACTGGTGATGCTCCGTGTGGGGATGCCGACGGTGAGCAAGGTGGTGTCGCCGGCTGTGGCGATGCCGAGCTCCTGGAGCCTTCGGTCACCTTCGGCTCTACTGCTTGTGTTGGTTCTGGACTGGGGTATGAATGAGTGAAGGGTTTGGGAAATGAGTGAGTGAAGGACTGGGGAATGAAAGGGGGCTGGGATATAGATGATGTTGCTCGGCTGTGAAGTCAGGGGGGTAACTGTGTGAATGGATAAGACTGCGCTGTGCTTTGCAGAGGGAACGTGGATCGCATCATTGCAAAGGATGTGATCGCATCGTGGTGCTTGTGAGCAGCGGAAATGGTTTTAGGTACTAGTGCTACTACTCGCTTTAGGGTGTATGATGCGGGATGTACGAATGTAAATGATGCCAATGCTTCTAGATTTTGTGGGTGTAAAATGAACTATTGATGTAACTAATGCACTTGTTGATTTGCTGTCTAATGCAATTGATGATGCATTTGATTTACCTACTTGATCAAACTGTTGTGCTGAATGACGCGATTGCAAGGATGATGCGGGTGTATGAATGATTGACATGCTTCAGCTAGTTAGGAGCGATCTAATACTATCGTTAACTCACTACTAAGATGAGATTAACCGCTGTTAAACCCCGATTACTGCTACGAGGTTAGGGCTAAAAACGCGGGTCCTCACATCCTACCCCACTTGAAAACAAACTTCGCCCCCGAAGTTTAGAAGCTCGCTTGAATAGGTTGGGCGGTGGACTTCGTGTAGTTCTTCCTCCTTCTCCCCTGTAGCTTCTCGCATAGAGTGATTCTTCGATAGCACCTTGCAGAAGCGGATCATCATGTTCCTTAACTGTCGGTCTTCTGTCGCTAGAATTTCCACTAAGCGCTCTTTGTAGATCAATTCATCTTGCAGGGTTATGTCGAGACCGGTAACACGCTGCGAGGGTTCTCTTAGATATCTTTGAAGTTGAGAGGCATGAAATACGTCATGAATCCACGACAGCTGGGTTGGTAATTCCAGTTTATATGCTAGGATGCCCTTACACTCTAGAATCCGAAAGGGTCCCACGTAACGCGGGCTTAGCTTCCCTTTTAGTCCAATTCGGCGTACTCTCCGCATAGGTGATATCTTTAGATATACATAATCTCCGACTTCGAACCGAAGGTCTTTCCTGTGCTTATCAACATAGCTCTTTTGCCTACTCAGGGCAATCTTGAGGCATTCTCAAATTAGTTGAACCTTCTCGTCGTTCTCCCGTACCAGTTCAGGTCCTAGTAGTAGTCTTTCTCTGACTTTATACCAATAGATTGGTGATCTACATTTTCTGTCGTAGAGAGCTTCGTACGGGGCCATTTGAAGGCTAGACTGATAGCTGTTATTGTATGCGAACTCCGTTAGGGTTAGACATTTTTCCCATGATTCTCTAAAGTTTAGCACACATGCTCTTAGCATACCTTCTAGGATTTAATTCATCCGTTTAGTCTGCCCATCAGTTTGTGGATGATAGACCGTGCTGAAATTGACGGTGGTGCCCAAGGCAGGATGTAAGCTTTTTCCATCAACCAGATGCAAACACTGATCCTCTATCTGATGTGATGGTCTTCGGTGCTCCGGGTAAGGTAACGTTTCTTTTGATATCAATCTCAGCAAGTTTAATGGTGTATTTCTGATTTGTGGCAATGAAGTGAGCTGGTTTTGTAAGACGATCCATGATAACCCCAAATGGCATCCTTCTTTTTGGATAGTGAGAGGAAAATTTGTTATGAGGTCCATACAGATATCCTCTCATTTCCATTCAGGTATTTCCAGTGTTTTTAGCAGTCCTGCTGGATGTTGGTGTTCGGCTTTGATCTTTTGGCAGTGTCGCATTGGCCTACATATTCTGCTATGGCTCGCTTCATGCTTGGCCACCCAAGGTTTCCTTCAAGTCTCGATACGTTTTCGTGCTGCCTGAATGGATAGTGTACTGAATATTATGAACTTTATGCAAGATGGTCTCCTTAATCTGGGGTTGATCGGGAACGCATATTTTAGTTTGTCGCCATAAGATTCCGGAGTCACCTGTCTGGAACTCAGAGGGTTGATCTGACTTGATGCGTTGGATTTCTTCGGCGATGAAGGGATCTGAAAGTTGGTGTTCCTGAATTTGACCACAGAGAATGGGATGGAATACCATAGCGGTAATGTATGGGTAACGGTATAAGGGTGACTTGAAGGTAAGCCACTAACTTATTAGGAGGTCAATCTGCAAACTGGGAGTGTTGCTTAGTGGCAGACTATGGCATGGCCCGTGCCACCTTGGATGTTTTGTGACCGCCAAAGCAGATGCCGCTGAAGCCCGCTTTCTAATTGACTTGGCTGCTTCAAAGAAACTCGATCTTAATCACAGTAACAAATTGATCGTGTGCATCAACTACCATCATTCACATATTCATTTAACCCAAGTCTACACCAACTTTTACTTGTCTTCCGAGTTAAATCATGGCTACGATTTATATGGTCAAAACAATACCATGCCCTCATTTAAATTGTAATCGAACCTTTGGCTAACTTCCCCAATTTCAATATTGGTGTCACTGCTAAGATCAGTAGGCCAAGCTTCTATATTAGAATCATACTTTCCAAGTCAATCTATTCTGCCAATTTATCTACCACATCATTGCTTACATCAGTCCACCGATAACTATGACTCAATCAAGCACTATTATTCCATTAACTCTATTGATTTCTTCAATTCTTTATAATCCAAGCTATGCACCCAAATTCCAATCACAACTTACTATACTCTTCCAATCCTCCTTTATTCATTTTCTAAACCCGATCAGATTATTAATACTAGATCTCCCACGATCACTAGCAATATATCTAAATCCCATTCCATTATCCAATTAAATCTAACAAATCCGACATAACCAAATTATCCAATTAATTCCATAGAGTTTACTCATATATTAAGATTACACTAATTCACCAAAAATTAACCTCAGGTATTGGTATGAAGATCCAACCGTTTCACCTTTCAATCACTGCATTTACTGGATCAATTCCTCAGTACTAACTCTCCAATAGTTACCAAAATCCATTTAAATCTGCCAAGATATGTTTACATAATGAGATCAAGATTTATTCCTATACTCCAACAAAGATATACTGCTATAATCCAACCTTAACATATTCTAGTATCCAACAAGAGTATTTCTATAATCCAACGATATTATATTTCTAATAATCCAATTATGATATAATCCTATGATCCGATAATTAATGAACTCCAGTAAGCCAACTCCAACGATTATGTAATCCCGCAATCCAATTTTCAACAATAATCTACCTCATAATCCAATATCCCTAACTCCCGTAGTCCAACAAATTCATTCATATGATCCAATAATGATGAAATCTGATAATCCCACTTCAACAATTTTGAAATCCCGCAATCCAATTTTCCACAATAATCTATCCCATCATCCCATACTCCTAACTTCAATAATTCAACAATTACACTCCTATAATCCAATAGCTAGCGTTTATTTATATATCAACAATAATCCAATTATTCCATAATCATGTATCATTACTAATCCCATGTCCATCGATCCAAGCTCCACAACTATTTACTTATATAATTCAACGTTCATTAGTCCACTATCCAATAATCCAATAATAATATATGGTTATGATCCAACATCCAGTATTCAACCATTATCTATTTCTACAATCCCACATCCAACCATTCATTTATTTAGTATCCAATGATAATTTACTTCTATGATCAATATCCCCCAATGATGTGTTTCTAATACTCTAATATTTGCAGTCGTGTAATCCTTTAATCCAATATTCAACAATCGAGCTATCCTTTGCCAGGTGGCAACCTCTACACTTTGCACGACTAGGAGCTACTGCGACAGGCTGCTGCTGGATTATGGATCTCTTGGAAGGATGGGTTGAAAATTCTTGGGCCGAGTGGTCTATATCAAGGTGGTGGTTGTTGTGGCATGCTTGGACAAAGTCCATAGGTAGGTGGTGGATGGGGATGGTGATTCTTTGGATTATGGTTGTTCGATTGGCCAGTATTGTCTCGTTGAGGTTTGCTGATGGATTTTTCGTTGATGTGTCCCGCGGCAATTGTCCAAATCTTATTTTTGAATCTCGATCGCCGTGTCTTTGTCCTCCCATCCTTCTGCATAGAGATGGATGGTCCAGTACTTCTTGGTGTGCCTGAGTTATATTTTGAAGCACTTGATCGTGCTGCCAGAAAAGGTAAGAAATTGCAGTCCAAGTCCCGAAGAGATGCAAGATTTGCCCCAAATAGATGGTTGTGTAAGGGAAATGGCTTGCAGTAAGCTTGACAGGTGGAGAGAGTGGGTGCTTGGGTGTCTCCTGGTGGGGCCTCCATTGTTCTTGGCTGAAATGGGTTTGAATAAGAATGACTCGAGACTGATGGCAGGTTATGCTTATAACCCAAGGATTGTCGAGTACTTCCTGTCTCAGGATGTCGGAATGTGAAACATGAGGTACATCAAGACGCTCCACACAAGTTCCTATGGTGGTCTCACAGTTCCCAGTGGCTGACGAAGTCACTGCATTACGGTCAGAGGAATCTTGACCCCTCGTAGGTATTGGATCAAAAGTTACCAATTCTTCAACAACAGGAAATTCAACACTGCTATCGGTGCTCTTTAGTGGGAAGCCCAGAAAATGCAACGGATTTTAAAACCGCCAAAGCTCAATTTGGTCCACTGAGTGTTGGAAGTTTGCAAATGGTCAGGAATTATAATTGTTGTGTTATCCTCGACTAACTTGATGGCCATTAACTCGTCATTATGTAAACTTAGATCCTGGAGGTTTGCTGCTGGTGCCGATACATCCACCTTAGACTCATCAGCTTTATCCTCTGTGTGAGAACGCTGCTGAGCCAGATAGGTACTCGGGTTCTGCAATAATCCACCTTTGTATTCAGAATTACCTTCATAATGCTACAGGTGTCTCTCGGGAGTATTTACTGATCTTAATTACAGTTAAGTTGTTTCCATTTGAATTGAGAGTTTCATGTGAGTTAGCCATATCCACAACGTAGATGACTGTGGTGGCACCTCATATAATGATGGGTCACCTGAAGCCTCAGGGAGGGATGGTTAATTTCCTGACGGTGGTTCATCCTGTAGAGACCAATTTTTGTCATATGTCTGTTTGTTGTCAACGGTTGAGTGACTGTGGTCCTCGACTGCAATAGGATTGGTGTTTGGCAAGGGTGGGTATTGTCCAGCGTATCCTGTCTGCTGCAACCACATACCTGCTAGAAGGTTTTCACTGAAGTTCGCCTGTCTGCCCATCCTTATAATGTCAGTTATTGACAACTGATCTGGCGTCCTGAGGGAAAAGTGTTAAGAAGCTGGTGGCGTTGGCTGCCGCACTTGCGGTATTTTACTTAGACGAGATCTTCTGCGGGTTGCACGAATTTCCTTGCTTCTTCAGCAATGATTTGAAGTAGATAAGAGGATATCATGTTTATCTGACAGAGTTACCCGCGGGTGAGTTGTATTACGCCACACACAGATAATCAAATAACACCAAGAAACATAGAGATGCAAAAAGATCCATATCCTATACTACCTGAGTCTCTCGTGCTCAGTCACGCTTGAGATCCCGTCCTCAAGACCGCCCAAACCACGTGTTTGGGACCGCTCAGAGCTTGCCTCTGAGTGCGACCTACACTACCCTGGATCCACGTGCCCAGGTACGCTTGAGATCCCGTTCTCAAGACCGCCCAAACCACGTGTTTGGGACCGCTCAGGGCTCATTCCTGAGTACGCCCAGGATTTCGTTCCTGGGTACGCTAGAGCTACACGCTCGGAGTGCCACGGACCACTCGTCCGAGAAAACTGAAGTGCAGAAAGGGGATAAGACCTCTCCGTCAGCCATTAATTCTCTTTTCCTTAAGTAGTTATTGATTTACTGAGGAGGCTGACGTGTCACTTTGGTTATAAGAATGAAAGGATAAGAAAGCTAATGGATATGGTCTAGACTTATCCAGAGGCTGGAAAAGTAGGTCCATACCAGAGTTCTACTGCAAGCCTCTAACCCCGGCATGCACTTATGATCTTATATTGATGCTTCACCACCTATAGTCTCAAGCATTCTACCCTAAATCGAATTGCTAGCCTAACAGATTTTCTAGCAGGAATCAGCAACACGAGTCCAACGACGAAGCACACGCTTTTCCCTCATACTCTATCGGATGGAAGATTTAATCTAAACCTCCTACGAAGGGATGGTTCTTATGTTAGCAGGCTGCCACTTTAAAGAAGATGAGGTTTTTAACATAATACTTTTGAAATGGGACGGGAATAGAAATTGATATGGGGATGAGGGTTAATAAGCTAATTATTGCAATATAGCAGACGAGAAAAGCACACCAAAGTTCTTGCTACAGTTTCTATGTTATTAGCGTGGCCCAAACCTATTGCTCTGATACCATCTGTGACACCCCGTGTCATTACCCCAGGGGTAATAACACTTAGGCACACGGATTACTATTCGTTTGCTCAGTAGAACACTGCTCCAACGAATAGTAAGCCTTCACCAGAGTTACGCAGCAGAATAATAAGATAGAAACTGTCCTTTATTACAACAGTTAGCCACGCAGGGCTAAGGTCTTAATACAAGATTTATACAAATACTCAAGGGAACTTCCCCGCTTCTCTTGTTTGCCCTGAAGTACCGGCAGTCTATTCGTTCCACAAGCCAAAATAGCTCCCAACTCGCCCCGGTTCCTCTTAGTCCAAGCCTTCTCCTCTAGTTGTTGCTTCTGTACCTGCAAGTCCCTCGTCCCACTCGGGATAGTTCCCGGCCGGACTAGGATCTACAAAGGAGAATACTAACAAGGTTGAGTACAAATTAATGTACTCAGCAAGCATTAATAGCAAAAGATGCACATGATGCACTATCTCTAATCTTTATCACAATTTCTAAATCATTTCACTTTAGAAAATAGATCTTGACAATTATGTGGCAAGTTTTAATAGTGAAAAACTCTACTAGTCACTCGGAGAGACGAAAGACCCCCTGTGGTTCCCGTAGACTCCAATCCTGGAGACTGGCATGAATTCATGATTTAGTTTAGCATCGCGAGCTTTGTACCACTTTACCCATAGCTATTCGAACTCTCCGTGAACAGGTCCACCGCATTGCCTTAGATGCGGGTTCGAGATCGAATCGTAACGTTTTCGAGGTTACGTGATTAATTTCTCCACCCATCACCTTCCGTCGGTGTAGATTTAGTCACGCTGCTGACCTCATCATCCACCGAGTTCTGGTGAGGTTGGTTGAGGCAGCTTCTATCCTGCACTCAACACTCCACCTTAGCGCTATAGCGCCTTGGATCCCCCACTTCCGGACTATCCCCCACCGGTCCTGGGTTCCTCCATCACAATCACTCACACCTAATACTTACCCGTTGTGGAGAGCATAGTCACGTAACAAGGTAGCATTTTCTGCCCGTCGAAACGGGAAAATAGTTGGCACTGAATTTACGGCATCTGACCGAGCAAGAGTTTGTTGGTCCTTATATTATAACCATATGTAAAAAGGGGCCCACCTCTTACCTCATCATCATCATCGTCGCGTTTCCCCAGCCAGGGCCCCCTTTTACCCTCCTAATAAGTCTCATTCTTTCTTAATCATCTTAATCATTTTATCTCAATCATTTTCTTTAGGTTTTGGAAAACTATTTTGATGCAATACTTATAATAGTGCAAGATAGGGTATATTTTAAAGTAACTATATTAATGTTCAAGAGGATCGCTTGCCTTCGAGGACGTAGGAAAGGTTGGCGCCGATGAAGTTCGCTCATTTGCTCGGCTCAGTCTTGATTAAGCCTTCAGAGCAAGCGGCAACACGAATAATAGTATAAGTAAATACGTAGTTGGTTTGAGTGATAATAGGAATACATAAGTTAGTGACGACTACCAGTTAGCACATTTTAATTAACTAAAACATTTTCGCGGTCTAAGCGAAGTTAGCACTCCCCGACATCGTCCGATTGTCTAAACCTACCACTAGTTCACAACTCTGTACACGAACTACCCAACTTATTCTAGCAGTCAAACCACTGAGCAACCAGAATCTACACTTAACTGAGATTAATCCAAATCCTAAATCTAAAACCCTAATCCTAAGCCTAACCTTTTCTCTCTCTCTCTCTCTCGGCTGACTCACCCTAGCCCACACACGCACACAACACACTGCCTAAACACACACGCACACAGCACTCACTCACGCTCTCTCCTCCTCCCGATTCCCTTCTTCCCCTCTCCAGCCCCAAGCGCCGCCGCTCCTCTCGCCTCCCTCGCGCCAGCTCCCGGCTCCGCCGTCCCTACCAGCCCCGGCCCGGCACCCGGCTCCTCCTCTCGGCTCACCCGACGCCGCCGGCCTTCAACTCCCCCCCTCTCGGTCGGCCCGGCACAGATCTGGTCGCGCGCCTCTCCCTCTCGGCTGCTCCTCCCGGCGCGGCCGGAGGCCCGCGCCGCCGCTCGGGTTCTCGCCTGCACTGCCGGTCCCGACTCGGTCTCTCCCTCCTCCCTTCTTCTTCCACCACCGCCGGCCCCTACTCGGCCCAGGTCCGGCTCGGATCCGGCTCTACGCCGCTTCCTAGGTTTGTCCCCGGCTACCCCCCGGCTCGGGGCTACCTCTCCGGCTTCCTCCCCACCTGGCGCCGCCGGATCTACCGTCCTAGGGTTTGGGTCCGGCTGGCTCGGCCTACCGGCCGCCGGTGCCGAAGAACCAACGCTCCTCCTCCTATAACTCCATTAGATTGCTAGACTTCACTGATGGATGCCTACTTTGCATGAATGCAGGTCAGTGGAGTGGATCTGGAGATGGAGGTGCTACTGGAGGTAGAAGATGCAGCTTCAAGGTATGAGGGTGCTTACCTCCATCTCAAATGTTCATTATTTTACCTGGTGATGGAATGATGAATGAGATTGTGTTGGTGTGTTCGTTCTGTGATGATGACTGGTGATGCTCCGTGTGGGGATGCCGGCGGTGAGCAAGGTGGTGTCGCCGGCTGTGGCGATGCCGAGCTCCTGGAGCCTTCGGTCACCTTCGGCTCTACTGCTTGTGTTGGTTCTGGACTGGGGTATGAATGAGTGAAGGGTTTGGGAAATGAGTGAGTGAAGGACTGGGGAATGAAAGGGGGATGGGATATAGATGATGTTGCTCGGCTGTGAAGTCAGGGGTGTAACTGTGTGAATGGATAAGACTGCGCTGTGCTTTGCAGAGGGAACGTGACTGGCACTGTTGCAAAGGATGTGATCGCACTGTGGTGCTTGTGAGCAGCGGGAAATGGTTTTAGGTACTAGTGCTACTACTCTGCTTTAGGGCTGCATGATGCAGGATGTACGAATGTAAATGATGCCAATGCTTCTAGATTTTGTGGGTGTAAAATGAACTACTGATGTAACTAATGCACTTGTTGATTTGCTGTCTAATGCAATTGATGATGCATTTGATTTACCTACTTGATCAAACTGTTGTGCTGAATGACGCGATTGCAAGGATGATGCGGGTGTATGAATGATTGACATGCTTTAGCTAGTTAGGAGCGATCTAATACTATCGTTAACTCACTACTAAGATGAGATTAACCGCTGTTAAACCCCGATTACTGCTACGAGGTTAGGGCTAAAAACGCGGGTCCTCACAGATATGCATCTAACTATTCCTAATATAGAAAAAACAACTCATCTAATCTAACCGGACGTGTTTGGTATACTGTTCATGGGTATAAACAGTGTATGTAAACAGTAGTTCATGCTCGTAACAGCCTCCTGGCATGACCGTACTCTCCCTAGGCCCCATGCCCGTAACACAGTCTTATAGTACTGATTTTCATTATTCTTTGCAGTGAAGCAAATAACACTGGCTATCATTGCTATAATGCCATTATTCTGACCCGGTCAAATTACATTTCGGTTCGATAAGCTCTGAACTATAATGTCAAGCTTCCGTTCTGACTATCTTTTTCTTCTGAAAGCAGCTACCATTCTGTTTATAAATATAAATTGGATGGTACCTGCATTGTGAAGTGATGGCCGTGGAAAATCATGGAAATTCCCAGTGACAAACCCAAGAAATGAGCTGGACAGATTCCTCCATCTGGTGAATCTTTGGTCCATAAGAAATGGGATTGTGAGAAAGAAGTCAAGGAACCATGGCATGGACATAGGCTTGAATGCTTATAAGATTTTTATTTGTAAAAATTATGCGCTCTCCTAGGCGTTGACGACCTTAACACTACTGTTTAGGTTCCTCTTCAGTTAGTCAGTTCCCCCCTCTAAAAAAGGTTACAAGTTAGCCAATGGCCAATGACATATTGTTACGTGCGCTAAGGATTTTATTTGTACTTATTCTCTTTCAAAAAGTGTGAGATTACTGCAGCTCGAATAATGATATTGCTAGAAATAACTTCCTGTTATGATAATTTATGGGCACGGAAGCACTCCATTATATTGTTAATAATGTGCAGTCTAAGGCAATCAGGGGCGGAGCTAGGTGGTGTGTCCGATATGCACCGGCACACACAAAAAATTGAAAAACCTGCTGAGAATATAGGTAACAAGGCTAAACACGAATACATTGAACAAAACTTAAAGACTTGTACATGAAGTGTGCACTCCCATTGAAAGCTTTCTAGCTCAGGCAATGAAGGCAATGAGCCTTTCTTGTCAAGGTAAGCCCCAAGCAACGAGTGACTTGGGGAACTAAAGATTCTGTTGGAGATGTTGATAGTTGAAGTCTGCAAGTTTCATTGCATACCCGAATTTATCCGTTAAATTGATGTGGCTGAGGGAGATAGATTGTCGGACGCAGGACGTTAGCCCTTCAAATTATCAGGGAAAAATGTCCAGAAGGTGATAGGTACTGTTTATATATACAAGAGGACACAACTTTCACGTTTAACTCACAAAAGAAGGGGAGCAAGCAGGGGCTCGCTGGCTAGCCCACCAGGGCTCGAGCCTGGGGCTCAGCACTTGGTGCCTCGGTCGGTTTCTGGAGAGGGAAATCCCGGTAAAAAAAAAAATACCTAGTTCCTCCTAAGTATTCTAAAAAAAACTCACAAAAGAAGGTTAGTTTTGTGTTTTAAGGGTTGATTATGTATTTTTAGAGAAGTCCATAGCTCAATGTTCTAAAAAACGATCCTTTGTATTAGCATAACTTTCGGCTAAACGCAGCAAGATGACATCTTTGTTTTTTTTTTCTTTTACTAGTTTTGGGGAAATTGTCGCAGCACTTTCCCCCCTTCCTCTGAAATTTTCAGGAAACTTTTATATGCAAGATAGACAATTGGATGAAGTGACTAATTTTAACATACTGCAGAAGAGAATAATATTACACTTAATAATAAAAGCATGCACAAATGTTCGTTTCGTTATTTGCCAACGCAAATGAGAGTACTTCGTAGTATATGGTGTTACAATCCTCTCAACACACTGGAATTAACTCAATCAATCTGGGTATTACAGAGAGAATCGAGACGGGAAAGGGGACTAGACTGGGAAGATAGAAGAACGAGGGGAAAGTTCAGAGTAGTTTGTTCAACCATTACATCATCCGTATCTCGAATCAGAAACACAACAGAATAAGTAACAACCTCCTCATCCGTCCGACCAGTGGGTCCGTAACCTGCTCCCAGAGACAACGCGCGCCTTACGACACCCGGTCCGCATTTGGATATAGATCTGACGGTCGACGCACCCTTCCGCTTGCTCTGCTTCCCTTTCGACAGTGAGCTCCTCCCTGTTCATCGTAAGACTCCCGCTGTTCAGTGTTCCGGGTTGTAACATTCTTCCCCCCTTCAGGGCCGGCTTGACCCCAAGCCGGAGCATCAGGGAAACGGTTCCGCAATTCGAAGAAGTCCTCCCAGGTCGCCTGTGTCTGCGGCAAACTCGACCATTGCACTAAAACTTGAGTTACTGATACTGCTCCTTCCCTATGAAGTCGGCGCTGAAGCACTTTTTGTGGATTCGATCATTCGCTGGTGCCGACAATTCTTCGTACACTTGTTCACTGGGCGACAAAGCTTTCTTCAGTTGTGATACATGTATGACTGGATGGATACCGCACGACGGCGGTAATTTGAGTTTGTACGCAACCTCGCCAATCTTCTGCTCCACTTGAAATGGTCCGAAATACCGAAGGCTAGCTTATGATTGGCTCTTGTCGCTACTGACGATTGCACATAAGGCTGTAATTTCAAATACACCCAATCCATCGGAAGAAAACTACGTTCTGACCTCTTGGTATCAGCCTGTGCTTTCATTCGTTGGTTGGCTCGATTAAGGTGCTGACGCAACAAGCTAGTCACCAGTTCTCTATTTTGTAACCACTCAGCTAAATCTGCAGATGCACAAGAGGCAGAATCTGTCACCCCGAAGTGTCGCGGACAGTGACCGTATAGAACCTCAAAAGGCGACTTCTTCAAAGTTGTATGATAAGAAGTGTTGTACCAGAATTCAGCTAACGCGAGCCAATCTGACCACTTGGTAGGACAAGCATGCACAAAGCAACGCAAATAAGTTTCCAGACATTGATTGACGCGTTCCGTTTGTCCGTCCGTCTGGGGGTGATAAGCTGAACTCATTCGCAGCTGGGTGTTCACAATACGAAAGAGCTCCCTCCAAAGTGTGCTAGTGAATATTCTATCTCGATCTGAGATGATCGACTGCGGCAGACCATGCAGCTTGAAAATATTACTAATAAAGACTTGAGCTATTTGCAAAGCTGTGAATGGGTGAGCCAGCGGCACAAAATGTGCATACTTGGAGAACTTGTCCACAGCTACCATAATGCTGTTGTAAGTTGCTGACCTGGGAAGTCCTTCGATGAAGTCAAGGGATATCATCTGCCAAGCTTGTTCAGGTACAGGAAGAGGTTGCAAGAGCCCGGGATATTTGACATGTTCGGTTTTTGCTTGTTTACAAACCGCGCAAGCTCCCACAAACAACTAAATGTCTTTCTTCATTCCAGGCCATGCGAACAATTTCTTTGTCTTGTGATAAGTAACCTGAAATCCAGAGTGTCCTCCGATCGCACTGGAATGCATCGATTGAAGTATACGTTGCTGCATTGTGGCATTGCTTCCGACCCAGATGCGTCCATTGTAACGCAGGATACTATCCGTGAGTGTAAATTTCGGATGCTTGGCGCTGCTCACACTCAACTCTGCTAGCAATCGACTGGTCTGATCATCATCCTTGTATCCTGCCGCCAGCTCTGCCAGCCACGCTGGAACACAGGTAGACATGGCTAGCAAGATACCATCCTTCTGCAATTCCACTCTGGACAGAGAATCTGCCGCTCTGTTTTCAGCACCTTTCTTGTATCGTAGCCAGTACTGAAGTCCCAGCAACTTGGTCATGGCCTTCTGCTGCCATGGGGTGTTCAACCGTTGATCATTTAAATGCACTAGGCTACGTTGATCGGTCCGGATCACAAATTCAGCGTGTTGCAAGTAGGGTCTCCAATGTTCCACCCCGAGCATGATTGCTAAACTCTCCTTCTCATACGTCGACAATCCTCGAGTACGGGGTCCCAAAGCTTTACTCAAATAGGCAATTGGATGCCCTTCCTGCATCAGCACGGCTCCAACGCCCTTATCTGACGCGTCCGTCTCTAGCTCAAATGTTTTGTTGAAGTCCGGCAATACCAGAACTGGAGCAGTGATGAGAGCCTTCTTCAGTGCCTGGAAAGAAGCCTCTTTCTCCTCTGTCCAGACGAACACAGACTGCTTCTTCAATAAATCCGTGAGGGGTCTACTGATTAGCCCAAAATTGCGCATGAACTTCCTATAATACCCAACCAATCCCAGGAAGCCCCGAACCTCCTTGACATTCCTCGGAACCGGCCAATTGCGCTGTGGGGACCCCGGAGTTATCTCCGTAAGACCGAGACTAATCCAGGTCTTAGGGACATAACTCTAGATCTCCAGTAAATGAATTCCAACTTAACTCAGTCCAAATGAGAGGCTTAACTAAAATCTAGAGTCCCGACGATCATGCACGCCGCTCCCCTGCGAGCACTACATGATTGTCGGTTCTCCAATCAGTCAAGCACTACATTTAGCGAGTTAAATAGGAAGCCATGAACAGCGAGCATGACCTATATTGGCTCCCAAGATCAGCGACCAATATATTCATACTCTTATTACAGCGTCGATCACATCCATACAACGCTCATACATAAATAGTACAAAAGTTATACATCACAGTTTCAAGTTTACAACTACATAAGTGGCCGACCGGCCAAATTAAACGAGTTTATAGCGGAAGCAAATAAATAAACCAAAATGCCTGCAGTGGTATGCCACATAACCCATCGGCAACCGACTGGGAGCTAAAGATAGCACACTACTCATCGGTGTCGCCTAAATCGACACCACAAGCTCGCCGGTCTCATTATCCTCCTCACTGTAAAGCCAGCAAACATCCGGCCGAGTACAAAGAGTACTGCAAGTCTTACACAAATAAAAATATTTATGCATAAGGTCATTCAAAGGAAGGGCTCATATTGGCTTAATTTTGCGAAAGAGACGCAATACTGAACAACCTACACATACTAGTTTTTCAAGTGCCATTTCAAAATCAGATTTGAAGTAGAAGTAAGGCATGTGAACAAGTAATGAATTCAATAACAAATGAATCATACCAACAACAAAGTGGCGGTCCACTTTGATACAACAAT
This sequence comes from Ampelocalamus luodianensis, assembly GCA_036346255.1. NCBI lineage: Eukaryota > Viridiplantae > Streptophyta > Magnoliopsida > Poales > Poaceae > Ampelocalamus > Ampelocalamus luodianensis. Next base: position 46,989,464 of record CM070633.1, read on the forward strand.
AAGCATGAACATCCCATTCATCACGATACCAGGTTATAACCACAATTTTAATTTCAAGTCTAACAATAAGCAGCCACAAATTTCAAGCGGTCGTCCATAACCGTGGACCCGGCTATTCGAATAGATTATACCCTGCAGGGGTGTACTACTTTACCCACACGACTTGATTAGCCCGTAAGCCTCCAGATGCCTCCGAATATAGCATACTTCCTAAGGCATGCCGGCCGGGTAAATCAAGATACGATCGTTTTTAGCAAGAAGATCCCATTGAGCTAAGTCCCTCAACCATGGCTCCTAGGAAACACAAGACGTTAACGCCTCCATCCTATATATCCTAGGAAACACAAGACGTTAACGCCCCCATCCTATCGGCCCAAAAGGAACACGGGATTTCACGGTCCCATGCCCTTACAATTTCACCACCGTGGGACTCAACACAATAAAACCTTCCCCCTACTTAACCATACGGCACCCATATACCGCGCGTGATAGCACGAGTTTTGCTTGAATCGCAACAACCCAAAGTTCGGTCCTTAATTGTCCAGACAAGCCAAACCACATACCCAAATCTCGTGCACGAAGGCACCATCACTAACCAACACTTGTCCAGACCAAAAGCTCATTTAAAATGACAAAATTTCACTTATAAAACAGATACGAAGATCTGAAACAAAAGTATATCATGAGAGTTGTGTTTGTCTCATAATTGGCGGGCTATTCCCGACAATCGAGCTACCGGTTCTAGACTTGCATGGCTAAGCAACTCGAACAACAGTATTTCAAACATCCTATCATAATTATTTCAGTATTGGAGTAATTCATGGATAGCCACAATGACAAGATAATAGGACGTGTCTAACTACTCATCACAAAAATAGCGACATTATAGAACTACCATGCAAGCAATTATCATTGCATCTACCCTAACAAAATTGGGATCAAATATGATGCAAAAAGAAAGTTCAAAGGATGCTTGCCTTGCTGGTAAAGCAATTGCTCACTCTCGGTTGCGTAGGACTCGATATCAATGAGCTCGGAATCTAAATAAATATAATACCGAATAAACATCGAGAAATACTCCAAAAATCAAGATGCTCAAAAATGCATGATTTTTCTACAGTAGCTAAGTCATGAATTTGAATGATTTGTGGTGAAAGAATTATTTCATTTTGACTTAGTATGTGAAAGTTATGGTGGTTTGAATTTCAGGTTTCAATATGCCTTTACTTAAGCAATTTAATTATGAAGTGAAATTTTGTAGAGCAGTGGTGAACACAAGGGTTACATAGATAAATAGACAATATTATAATAAGTTAAAAACAGTTGAGTTTGTCCTTTTTGGAGTTTTTATGATTTAGTTATTGATTTTCAAAGTTATCAGCCTTTCATAGTATAAAAATAATGGAGTTAAAGGTTATATTCTCCCGAAATAGTTTCTGTGATAGAAGTAATATGGAGACCATTTTAGAATTAATTTCACTGAAAATGAAAATCATCAAAAGTGGTCTCACTGTTTTTGGAGTTTCCAACACTTACTTATGCATTTTTGAAGTTATCAGTCCTTTTCCTATTGTAAAAATAATGGTTTTAATGGATTAATCTCCAAATAAAGCTCTCTGCTACAGAGACAGGTTTGAAACTAATTTTAATATAAAGTTCACTACATATGAAAATTATCAGAAGTGGTTTCACCTATTTTGGAGTTAAAATGATTTAGTTATGCATTTTCAAAGTTATTCATGATTTGATTGCACTAATAATTCGTTTTGGATTTTCACAAAGTATCAATTACTTTTTCTACCGCCATGCGCTAGCCACGATCGCCGACGGCGGGCCCCAAATCGTGGTTGACTCGGCCATACGACTTCGCCAATGAAAAACATCAAGGCGCATTTCAAGAAATGCGTCTTCCAAGCATGAAAACGTACTAACGATTTTGCAACTAAAGTATTACGTTTTCCTTAACAGAAAGCGAACACTCAAAACTTACACAATCGCTTAACCGGCTGTTCGGCCCCACATGTAAGTGCCTCATTCATTACTTCAGACAACCATTAAATGCTTTAAGCGATGATTAGCCATAATGACCCGGATTTGAGCCCTAATGGCAAGGCTATAGTATTGTCGGTAATCCGACAATACCGCACGGCGCTCACCGGAGCCTTGCCGACGATTCCGGCCGCGGCGGCTCAAACCAAAGGCATGAACGGGCTCACAATAAGCTTGCGCATCTAAAGGTAGTGATTTCGACGGTGGAGGTGGTCTAGACCGCCGGCTAGCCGGAGTGGAGCGGCGGCAAGTTACACGGCAAAAGTGCAAGCTGGGATTCGGCAGTGCATTAAGCAAAACAAAGCACGGACAAGCTACTGGTGGACTCCAAGAGGCTTACCAGGGGGTTGATGAGGACGGAGAAGCTTGGGTAGAAGCTAGCGTTGGTAATGGTGATGACGGCGCTCGGGGTTCACGTGAAGGAGAGGTCCTGATCGAACACGAAAGCAATCAAAGGTTGGATCCACACCAGTGAACCTAGGGGATGGTATAGACGAAAACAAATGGGAAAAAGGCTCACCAAGGCGACAATTTGGCGAGAATAGTGTTGGCGGCCGAAAAGGAATAACTTCAAGGTTTAAGAACTCCTGTGAACAATCCGACAATTAAAGTGAGGGGAAACTAACTTATACTCAAAGACAAGTGCTGACGCACAAGAAAGAGCAAGAAACTCACCAGCGAAGAAATACCCAATTTGGGTGTCGCTCGGTGCACGCACTGGAGCGCCCGAGAGCACAGTGGTGATTCGGAAACTACAAGCCAACGCATGAGCCGAGGTTAGCCAAAATGGTCACGGTGATGAACGGAGAGAAGATGGGGATCACCCGGTCGAAGCTTACCGGAGAGATGAACAGAGGAGAGCTCCTCTTTCCTCAGACCCGAGAGGAAAGATGGGGAAAAGTAAGGTGCTCGGAGGGGTAATAAGCCCGGGTTTTGACGGAGATGGAGGCGGCGTCACTAGGCGGAGCTCCAGGAGTGGTCGGGAGGCGGTGGTTGGCGGTGTTGACGGCCGCCAACGGCCGGAGAGAGAGAGCGCCGCGCGTGGCCTACGGTGCCTGAGCGCGCCCTGCGCGAGGTGGACGAAGGCCCTGACCGGTGGGGTCGGGCGGTCAGCGGCACAAGGTGGCGCGGCTCGGTGCAACACAGTGCTTAAATCGGGACCGTTGGATCCCCGGCGGACGGCTTGGATCAGTGAGTGCAATCGGACCGGTCGAAGGGGTAGGCGATCTGGGCCGTTGATCTAAGATCCAAGGGTTGCATGCCGCGGTGCAATTAGGCGGTTGGGCCGAGTCGTTTTGCCGAGTCGGACTCGAGCCCGATGAATAGTAGCAACCAGTTTGGGTTTAGGTTTGACTAAGAATTAAAATGTGTTCCCTACTTTGACCAGGGGTTTAAAAATAGAAATAAATTTCCCAAAATCATGAAATAATTTGTGGAGGTTCCTGGGATAACGTAGTGTCCATAAAAATTATTGAACCCTACTGTTCATGATATAATTTGTGATATATAAATTCAAACTTAAACTAGATCTTTTAATAGTGTTTGAATTTTCTTAGGGTTCAAAACAGTCCCAAAAATTTGGGAAAATTTTTATTAATTCAAGATAATTAATATAGTATTTGAATAAATTATTTCCAGTGATACTTTAGTAGCATTTATTTCTGTTTTGAGTTTGGAGTTCAAATTAAAGTGTAGGTTTCATTTATATTTTGAGATTTTCCAAGTACAATAGGTACACAAAAAGTTTAAAAAACATGATGCATGCTCATGAGATGCATAATTAACCACTTTATTAAATTGGGGATGTGACATGCGCACTGCTTCGATATTCTTAGGATCTGTTGCTACCCCATCTCGGCTGATAATGTGCCCCAAATATGTAAGTTGTTGTTGGGCAAAAGAGCATTTGGACCTCTTAATCTTTAACTGGTGTTGATCCAGAATGGCAAACACTTGGCGGAGGGTGTTGCTATGGCTGTCCAAATCTGAGCTGTACACAAGGATATCGTCGATGAATACTAAGACTCCTTTCCGTAGTAAGGGTGCCAAAATTGTGTTCATCAGCCATTGGAAAGTGGCAGGTGCACTGGTAAGGCCGCACGCCATTACTCGGAACTCAAAATGGCCGTGATGCGTTTTAAACGCTGTTTTGTGTTCATCCTCCGGTCTCATACGAATTTGGTGATACCCCGCCCGTAGATCCAGACTAGTAAACCACTGGGAACCAGCCAACTCATCCAGTAGCTCATCGATGATGGGTAGGGGATACCGGTTCTTGATAGTTGCTGCATTCAAGTGACGATAATCGATACAAAATCTCCAAGTTCGATCCTTCTTCTGTACTAGTAAGACCGGAGATGCAAAAGGACTAGTACTTGGTTGGATGATGCCTTGAACCAACATCTCTGTCACCTGGTTCTCTATCTCAGTCTTCTGTGTTGGATTATACCGATAAGGACGCAGGTTGACAGGTTTAACACCCGTCATCAAGGGTATGGCATGATCAAAAACTCTGCGGGGCGGCAACCCTTGTGGTTCGGCAAACAAATGATCAAATTCCTTCAACAGTTGAGCAATAGTTGGAGGTATCTCATTCTCAGTTCTAGGTGATGGTTCTGCTGCCAGCAGTTGTCCAAAGTGCAGACCTCCTGTCAATACCAGCGGTTGTTCGGTCCAGATAACACAGCACTGAGAACCCCTGGGTTTGATGCCCTGCAACCATATTCGCCTTCCTTTATCACAAAAAGACAACACCTTCTTCTGCCAATGAAGTCATCGGACTGTGTTGCCCCAACCAGTCAATCCCCAAAATCACCTCATAACAATGTAATGGTAAAACTCTGAAGGTAGTGAAGAAGGTGTGGCCCTGAATCTCCCACTGACAGAGCGAAAATTCCGTCACGCATTCCAGAATATGCCCATTGGCCACTCGCACTTGCACTGGTTTAATCGACCTTTGCTCACCCATCAACCTCCTGGACAGTCCCTCACTAATAAAACAATGAGAGCTACCTGAGTTTACCAGCATGACAACCGTCTGACCTTGAACAGTTCCCTGAAGTCGTAGCGTTCGCACATCTTCAGTGCCTTGCATAGCCTCCTGGGATATGGACATCAGTTCTCCCTCGGCCAGAGATCCTTCCTCATCTATTTTCTGTGAGTTCTTGTCATTTTCTTCCATCATTGCCCACAATTCCTCAACCACCTGAAGTTGTACCGTCGGGGCACATTTATGTTCCCGCGACCAACGCTCCCCACAAGTGTGACACAGTCCCTTGGCTCGCCGGTAGGCACGAAGAGCTCCTAGTCTGTCGTCCACCGGTGCCGCTCTAGCCCCCTCCATACCCCTTCTATCATCCGATCGGTTTCCTACTACCGGTACCCCTCTTCCGGGTGGTGGCGGAAGCGGCAATGCAGTTCGCATACCAGATCGTGTACTGGACGCAAAATCAATACGGCGAGTATCTTTCCTGGTCGTCTCCAACACTTCTTCTTGGAGGCACGCAAGAGCTACAGCTGTGTCCAAATCCCGCGGCCGGTGTAATACTACCACTGACCTTATATCTCCCTTCAAACCATCCATGAATTGGGTTACAAAAAACAAAGGATTCCAGGACGAATGATGTGCTAACAAATTATGCATGAGCTCATTGAATTTTTCTGCGTACTCGGCCACTGTGTTGGTCTGACGAACTCGATTGAACTGCCTCACCAATTGTTGAAATTCCTCTCTACCAAACCGATCGCACACCGCATCCACAAACGTGCTCCAATCATCAAACCTGGTATGAGCCCCGCTCGACTGCAGCCACAACAAGGCACTCCCCACAAAATACATAGTGGCTATGCTAACTCTGAACTCAGGCTGAACTGAACAGATTCTAAAATAATTCTCACATCTCATTTGCCAAGCCTTGGGATTCTCCCCATCAAACTGTGGAAAATCTAGCTTCGGGGGAGGATGATGATAATGATGTGCCCCATGCTGCCTACCAGACATATTTCCAAATGCTTCTGGATAAGAGTCAAATTCAGTATAGTGTGGCTTACCCTTGTTCGTAGGTTCCTCTTGGTGTCCGAACGGCACAAGATGGCGTTCCCCGCGGACACGAGGTATGCCCTGCGGTTCTCGATCCATCTCCGCTTCTGGCTTGGCTTCAGGTGGAGGAAGAAGTGGTGGTAGATCAACTGGCCGTACCGCTAGCATCGGATTTCTGGAGATTTTGGTGACCTGCGTCTTCAATTCTCCCACTTCTGTTCGCAACTCCTCCACCGATGATTCCATTACTGGCTTCCACTTCTGCAGTTCCAACACAACTGGTTTGATCTCTTCCACGGTGGTATGGATCGCATCGCTCTTGACTTGAATCGCGTCACTCTGGGCCTGTAACGCCTTGATCGACTCGCTTTGCGCGAGGATCACCCTTGTCAACTCGGCCATCTGCTGTTCCATCTCTTGCAAGTGGATTTGAGCCCTCGTTTGATAGCGTGGATAATCCAGGATTTCGGAGGGCGTGCTCTGATACCAAATGTTACAATCCTCTCAACACACTGGAATTAACTCAATCAATCTGGGTATTACAGAGAGAATCGAGACGGGGAAAGGGGACTAGACTGGGAAGATAGAAGAACGAGGGGAAAGTTCAGAGTAGTTTGTTCAACTATTACATCATCCGTATCTCGAATCAGAAACACAACAGAATAAGTAACAACCTCCTCATCCGTCCGACCAGTGGGTCCGTAACCTGCTCCCAGAGACAACGCGCGCCTTACGACACCCAGTCCGCCGCTGGATATAGATCTGACGGTCGACGCACCCTTCCGCTTGCTCTGCTTCCCTTTCGACAATGAGCTCCTCCCTGTTCATCGTAAGACTCCCGCTGTTCAGTGTTCCGGGTTGTAACACATGGTGCCCTTCAATTGTCACTTCGGTTAGGAGCCAGGGGCGCTCCATCAGGTTCTGCTTCTGGTGGTGGTGGTGGTGGATTACCATGTAGGCGAAGAACTAACTGGCTATTCCCATCAATAGGCCAAGTAATACTCTCATCGATGTTGCCACGGCGGACATGTTCAATAGCAAGTTCAGCCACTGCTTCGCGACCTTCATCCGCGACTTGCTCTCCTCGTCGCCACAGCCTGACCCGAATAACTGCGTAGACTGTCAGTGCTACAGCCCACACGGCAATGGTTATGAAGAACACTCCTCTTAAACTGCTCCAGGTAACAAGCCGAATCCATGGTGTTCGTTTGGCTGTTGCAGTCCAACTGGTCTCCGAACCACTTCCGCTCAATGCCCACAATCTTGTCTCCTTCCGTCACCTTCAGTATGGCCCTTGACACATCGGCAACAAGTGGAGAGCCCTTAGGGAAGACCTGTCAATTGCCGAAGCCACCAAAATTAAGCACTTCATTTTGGAAATGATAAATATGCAGCAGAGCGAGCATTATGTACAGGAAAACTCAATTGCTTGCTGAACGAGGTTGATGAATGATGATCAATCACAAGCATCCTAGCATACCACAGAATGATACTTAATGAGAAGGTAAATGAATGCAATGGAAGGACTACAACTTACAAAGCCAAATCCACCAGTCTTATACACACGACCAACAATACCGTGGTTGCTGCAATGTTTGGACATAAATATCTTGAGATACGGTATCTCATCAAATATTGCTGCAACACCACCATTCCAACTCCCCTTCATGAATGCTTCAGCATATTGATCCGGTGAGCTGTAGTGCCTAATTTTATGCTCAGCCACTTTAAGGCTCGTGAGGAGATCCTTAACGAAAGATCCGCCTTGGTACCCGACATAATCTCCGTTTCTTATAAGTTGATTCAAGTCGACAACTGTTGGCTGGAGTTGTCGCACTGTCATCATGGAATTTGATAGAATTCGCATGAAGAGCAATGAGCCTGTGGACAACTTCGCCATGCGGTTGACTGGTCTCGTCAACAACATCCGCACGCTCAGTGAAACCTTGGAGGAAGTCAAGGTAATCAAGAAGTTCCTCCGCGTCGTTCCTCCTAAGTTTATGCAGGTGGCGATCTCCATCGAGCAGCTGATTGACCTGCGGACCTTGTCCGTGGAAGAGCTGGTGGGCCAGCTCAAGTCTGCAGAGGAGAGGTTCGATGCGGACGAGGCGGCCAATGACAATGGCCGCGAGGCTAGTGGCCATCTTCTCCTCACCGAGGAGGAGTGGCTGGCGCGCATGAAGAAGCAGGAATAGGGTAACTCCTCTTCGGGCGGCGGCAAGAACGGCAACAAGCAATGGCGTGGCCACGGCAAGCAAGGTGGATAAGGTACTGCCCATGATGACAAGGAGAGCGCTGGGTCCGGCGGCGGCCGCAACAAGTCCAAGCTCAAGTGTTCCAATTGTGGAAACCTTGGGCACTTCTCCCAGGAATACTGGAAGCCACGGCGAGAGCGCAAGGAGCAAGCGCATCTCACTCAGGCTCAAAACGACGAGCCCACGCTGTTGATGGCCCAGGTGTGCACGCTGACGGAGGTCACGTGTGGCGTGCCCACTGACGTTGCACTGGACGAGGTGCATGCGCAAGTGCACCTTGGCCGGGAGGATGACGAGCACGACAGTGCCTGGTACCTGGACACAGGTGCATCCAATCACATGTCCAGGTGCAAGGCATATACCGTGACAACGCTGAGACTCATGCCATCTATTTGGAGCAGGAATTTCAGAGTCTCACTCAAGGTGCTCTCTCCGTCGTCGACTACTGCCGCAAGCAAAAGTCTCTTGCCGATGATCTTGGTGCTGTGGACAACAAGATCAGCGACAAAATGCTTGTGCTCATCACCCTACAAGGTCTAAGCCCACGCTTCAGCTACATGCGCACCTTGCTCTCCATGAAGAAGCCATTTCTGACGTTCCTCGAGGTGCGCTCTACACTCCTGCTCAAGGAGCTCACATCTGGGTCCGAGTCCCCCCACACGGCTTTCGTCACCACCAACAATGCCGGCAGCGGCAACGGCCACTTCAAAGGCACCTCCTCCTTTACTGGCGGCACTTATTCTCACGGTGGCACACTACTACAGAAAGCCTCACCACAGACGGTTCGGAATCGTTATCACAAATGGTTTTTCGAACCGTCTGAATTTTTACGTTTGTGATAACATGCGTTATCACAGACGATTTTTTGAGTCGTCTGTGAAAAAAGCTATCACAGACGGGTTACTATCACAGATGGTTCTTGTTAAGAACCGTCCGTGATAGTTTGTGAAACAAGAATCGTCTGTGATAGTCTATTTTCACAGACGATTCTGAAGTTTTCTCTATTGCAAAAAAAAAAAAAATCACTGCGCACTCGCTGGCTCAACACGGTCTCACCATGTCTAGACTAGCAGCAACAACTCAGCAGCAGCAGCTTCCAAGAACAACTCCTCACACAACCAACAAAAACCAATTATTAAAGCAGAACTAAAGGATCAAGCCGCCGCTGCCACGACCACCACCACCACGACCATAAGCACCAGTAACACTCCTCCGATGGCTGTGAAAGGGGAGGCAGTGGTAGGGTCAAAAATGGAGAAAGGTGTAGATGATACCTAAGTTAAAGTAGATGATCACAATGATCTCATGCAGCAGATGTTCAGCCAGAGCTACAAGTTGATGATCCCGGAGGCCAGCCACCACGACGACTTCTTCGCCGACCTAGCCGAGTTGGAGCCGGACCCCATGAGCCTAATCTTCTCCAAGGAGTACATGGAGAGCCGGCCTGGTGCGTGATATGTATGCAGGAAATCAGAGGAAAGCAAGGGAAGAAGGGAAAGAACCTAGAGAGAGGGTGAGGTGTCCATCTCTAGCTGAACTCACCGTCCTACCATGGCAGGCTTAGCTTCTTCGCCGACAGCGCGTAGCACTTGGCGCCGTTCTCCTTCTCCAGCCACACCCTCTGCTCCCGTTGATCATCACACATGTTATATAAGGATAGCCTCAAAATATTTTGCTTCCCGCGCATGGGTTCAAAATTTTTCGAACTCCCACGCTGCGAATCACAGACAGTTTCATACAAAAAACCGTCTGTGATAAGTATCTCATCACATACGGTTCTTAATACGAATCGTCTGTGATATGTATGGTTTGTATTAAAAACCATCTGTGACTTAATTTTACCATGGGTTACAATTTTCTTACTCTCTGATTTTACCATTGTGTGCCACTGCAGAGAATTGTGTGCCATGGTAGAGGATTGGCTACCACGAGATTTTACCATTGTGTGCCACTGCAGAGAATTGTGTGCCAAGGTAGAGGATTGGCTACCACGACAGAGGATTGTGTGCCGCGGCAGAGAATTGTGTGCCGCAGCAGAGAATTATGTGCCACGGCAAAGCATTGTGTGCCATGGCAAAGAATTGGCTGCCACAGCAGAGAATTGTGTGCCACGGTAGAGAATTGTGTGCCGCGGCAGAGGATTGCGTGCTACGACAGAGGATTGCGTGCCACGGCAGGGGATTGCCTACCCCAACAGAGAATTGTGTTTCGCGGCAGGGGATTGACTACCATGGTAGAGAATCGTGTGCTACGGCAGAGAATTAGTTGTCACGGCAGAGGATTAACATTTCAAGTCGTAGTAAAATCATAGAGTAAGAAAAATTTCAAACCATGGTAAAATCCATGTCTGTGATAAAAACCGTATGTGATAAGATGCATATCACAAACGGTTTGTATTAAGAACCGTCTGTGAAGTATCACAGACGGTTCATGATATAAACTGTCTGTGATAACTACAACACAGACGGTTCCAAAGGAACTGTCTATGATGAGGCGTCTAGTATGACTTGTTTTGTAGTAGTGGCAACACCTATGGGACTTCCTCTACTCATGGCACCGGAGATAGCATCACCTCCAACAACCAGTGCTGCAATCACAGCAGCAGCAAGGGCGCTGGCCATGACAGCCGCAAGGGCTCCGCTCCCTAGCCCTCATTTCAGAATCTGTGGTCTGGCTCCATCCCCATGTGGCCCCGACAAGGATCACCAATCCCTGGCACCAGCATCCTTTGTCCTCGCCCCACTGCCCCTCCTGGCCAAGTGTTCGCCACCATGCTACCATCTTAGCCGCTGCCCCGGCCAAGCTCCTACGCTCTATTGCATCAGTCGCTAAGGCAGTCGTCCACACCTTCCTCCTCCGCGCCGATGCATGGGATCAACAGTCCCTCCTCAACAACTTCAACACTATGACGTTAACACCCCCGTCTAGTGGTGATTGGTACATGGACTCGGGTGCTTCTTCACACATCACCTCGGAGCCAGGTAACCTTTCCCTCGCTTCTGCTCTCCCTCCCACCTCCCCTAGTGGTGTCATTATCGGCAATGGCTCACTTATTCCTATCACTGACTCTGGTCGTACCTCTTTTTCATTCCCCTCCCATTCCTTTCATTAAACAACATTCTTGTCACTCCACAAATAATCAAGAACCTTATTTCTGTCTGGCGCTTTACTATTGATAATCATGTTTCTGTTGAATTTGATCCCTTTGGTTTTTCCGTGAAGGATCTTCAAACTAGGAACGTGATCGTCAGGTGCAATAGTGAGGGCGATCTCTACCCTTTCCCACCGCCGGCGTCCCCCTCCTCTGCCCTTGCCACCGCCACCACTCCCTCCTCGACGCTTTGGCATCGCCAAATCGGTTATCTTGGTCATCAAGCTCTTCAACACTTAGTTCACTCTTTCTCTCTCCCATGTAATAGTGTAGCCGAGTCTCTCTGTCACACTTGTCAACTTGGCCGGCATGTTAGACTCCCTTTTTCTTCCTCTTGTTCTCGAGCAGATAAATTAACCTTATGATCTCATTCACTGTGGCTTGTGGACATCACCTATCCCTAGCGTCTCCGGTTACAAATACTATCTCATCATACTTGACAACCACACTCATTACCTCTGGACGTTCCCTCTACGTCTAAAGTACAATGTGTTCTCCACTCTCTCTCACTTTGTTATTCACATCGCCACTCAATTTGGCATTGCTCTCAAGAGCATCCAGTGTGACAATGGCCGCGAGTTCGACAACACCACGGCTCATCTTTTCTTTCTCGAACGCGACATCACTCTTCGCATGTCCTGTCCTCACACCTCTCAATAGAATGGCAAGGCTAAATGTGTCATCCGCTCCACTAATGACATCATGTGCACCCTCCTCTTCCAAGCGAGCATGCCTCCTATTTATTTGGCGGAGGCTCTTCATGCTGCTACCTATCTCCTTAATTGCCGCCCCACTGAAACCATACACCACAAAACTCCCCATTTCATGCTTCATGGCACCCCTCCCTCATATGAACATCTCCGCATTTTTGGTTGTAGGTGTTATCCCGATTTCTCTGCCACCACTCCCCATAAACTCGCCCCTCGCTCCACCTTATGTGTCTTTCTTGGATATCCGTCCAATCACAAAGGATATCGTTGTCTCGATCTCCAGACAAATCGTCTCATCTTATCCTATCATGTCGTTTTTTATGAGGATTCTTTTCCTTTTGCCTCCTCCTCAGTGCCTCCAACGACCGATGATTTTTCCTTCCTAGACGACATCATCTCCACTCCACTTCCAATTGTGCCATCAGTCCTCGCACCAGTCGATGGACCGGCCTCCCCCTCGCCAGTCGGTCCGACCTCTCCCGTGCCGGTCGAGCCACCCTTCCCCATGCTGGTTGAATCGACTCCAGCCTTCCCCACGTCGGTCGACCCAACCCCCGCTACGCTGGTTGCTCCCCTCCTAGTTGCGCCCCCTTGCCCGCAGCTCCTACAGTTAATGAGCACCACATGGTGACTTGTGGGAAAGCTGACACTCGCAAACTGATCCTTCGGCTTAACCTTCATGCCAATACCATCTCTCACATTCCCAAGAGCTATTGTGGTGCTTTAAAAGATGCCAATTGGCACTCCGCCATGATAGACGAATTCTCCACTCTCCAATCCAACCACACTTGGGATCTTGTTTCTCGTTCTCCCGGCTCCAATGTTGTTTCCAGCAAATGGGTTTTCCATCACAACTCAAGCCCGATGGCTCTCTTGACCAGAACAAAGCTCGCTGGGTAATCCACAACTTTTCTCAGCAATCAGGTGTCAATTATGGTGAGACTCTCAGCCCAGTTGTTAAACCCGCCACCAGACGCACCATACTCTCAGTCTCTCTCATAATGCCTTTCTCCATGGCCTTTCTCCAACAACCCTCTGGCTTTATTGACCTTTCTAAGCCTGAGCATATATGTCGCCTCAACAAATCATTGTATGGCCTCAAGCAAGCACCACACATATGGTTCTGTCGGTTTGCTTCGCATCTTCTCTTGCTCGGCTTCGTTGGCTCTAAAGCTGACCCATCTCTCTTTACTCTATCCCGGGATTCCCATGTCGCCTACCTTTTGCTCTATGTCGATGACATTGTCCTCACCAACTCATCCACACAACTTCTCCGCTGGATCATTACCGCTCTCCACCGCGAATTCTTGCTTAAGGATCTTGGCGACCTCCACCACTTTCTCGGTGTTTCAGTCACCCGCACCTCTCATGGGATGTTCCTCTCTCAGCGGTAGTACATTCTTGATGTCCTTGACCGTGCTGGCATGCATACATGCAACCACTATAGCACGCCCATCGACACAAGCTCTAAACTTTTGGCGTCAAGCGGCGAACCCGACGCTAACCCCACTAACTATCACAGCCTGGCTGGTGCCCTGCAGTACATGACATTTACTCGTCCAGACATTACGTATGCTGTCCAACAGGTGTGCCTTCACATGCATGATCCACGGGAGCCTCATCTCAACCTGATCAAATGGATTCTTCGCTAACTCAAAGGTACCATTGATCATGGTCTGTAGCTGCACGGTCCTCACCCGACTTGCTCACCGCCTACACCAACGCTGATTGGGCCGGATGCCTAGACACCCGTAGGTCTACTTACGACTATGGCATCTTCCTCAATGACAACCTCGAGTCCTGGTCCTCCAAACATCAAAACACCGTCTCCTGCTCTAGTGCGAAGGCAGAATACCGCGCCATGGCTAACACAGTGGTTGAAGCATCCTGGCTCCATCAACTCCTCATAGAACTTTTTCATCCTCTTCGCTGAGCCTTCATCGTCTACTGTGACAACATCAGCGCCGTCTACCTCTCCACCACCTCTCCACCAACCCTGTCCAACATTAGTGCATTAAACATGCAGAGATTGATATCCATTTCGTGCATGAACGGGTTGTTGTCAGAGACGTCCGGGTTATACATGTTCCTACCTCCTCGCAGTATGCCGACATCTTCACCAAGGGTCTGTCGACGGCCATCTTCTCTGAGTTTTTCTCCAACCTGAACGTCCGCCCCGCTCCTGCTCTGACTACGGGGAGGGGGTGTTAGTCTGAACACCCGAGCCGTCCAATGGTGTATAGCAGCATGCATGTCCCGCGCAGTCTGGCTGTCCCGCGTGATTGTGCTGTCCGGCTGTCCCGCGTGAGCGCCGCTGCTTGCACGTCCAGCGTAGTACAGTTGTCTCGCGTGATCGCGCCATCCGACTGTCCCACGTGAGTGCTGCTGCTTGCTCTTGTAACACATACACATACTGATAGCTAGCAATACAATCTCCAGTGAGTGAAACCTCTATAATATCATTCCCTACCAAACTCTGCTCTCCTCTTATCTCATCCTTCCTCCACCGAGATCAATGGGAGCCGATCGTCGTCACAATTCCTGTTGCCATGCCGTGCTACTCCACCACCGCACCGCCTCCAACGCCACCTCACCACCGCTGCTTCCATTGGTGTCCTTGCACTGCTCCACCGTTGTGCCTCCTACATAGGCCATCGCGCTAGCTCTGTAGGCCACTAACGACGATGGGTTTCGCAAGCTACCGGAGCAGGGTGTCATGGCCGAGGTCATCGCTAGCAAGGAGGGAGGCCACCGCCGCTCTGCTCGGTATCAAATTGATGAAAGGGAGGGCGACAGAGGTGGAGGAGGGGAGATTCATGCCGAGGGAGCTAGAGGACACCACCGCCGCTTGATTCACACCCGGGGAGGAAGAGGAAGTCACAACAACAGCGTGGTTGCCGACCAGCTCAGGTGGGCGAGCTAGCTCGCGTTGAAGCTCCGCATGCTCGTGGCGCAAGTGGAGGTGGTTGGTGCATCTTCACAGCCAGATCTGTGAACACGTTGAAGGAAGAAGAAGAATGAATTAAGAAGATAAGGCAAGGGCAAAGCAGTATTTGCATAGCCACTTCACGGCTTGACTAGTCAACAATGGCAAATAAAGGTAAGGTTGCGAAAATGCAATGGCATGTAAGGGAGAATGTGTTTTACAATGGCAGATTGTAACATCTCCAAATTATCTAATGGAATTTAGTATGCATCTTATCAGCATCCTTGACATTTTGGAAAAAAAAAACATTTGCATAAATTATTGCAATTGGAAAAAATATTTAAATCAAAGATCAAACATACACTTCGAATTCAAACTCCAAATAAAAACAGGAACAAAAACATTTGATCATCACCTGGAAATATTTTATTCAAATACTATAATAATGATCTTGAATAAATATAATTTTTCCCAAATTTTTGGGACTATTTTAAACCCTAAGAAAATTCAAACACCATTAAAATACCTAGACTAAGTTTGAATTTATTTTACTCAAATTATATTATGAACAATGACTTTCATAATTTTTATAAATACTAGGTCATCCCAGGAACACCCTTGATTTATTTCAGAATTTTTAGAATTTTATTTCTATTTTTAAAGCCTTAGTCAAACTAGAATGAATAGATTTCAAAACCAGTCAAACCGGCATTGTTCCTCGGGCTCAGACCGTACTCCAACTCGAGTCCGACCCGGGCGAGTTGACTCGCTTAATCAACTAAACGCACCAACTGGTATCGACCATCCGATTGAGATCGTATGGACCACGCGGCCGCTCGATCGGACAACTGACGCCCACCCAAGATCGGGCCGTCCATTCGAGATCGTGCGGTCCAGACTCACCCAACCCTCTCGCCGCGTCCACTACCTCTGTGTCGCTGACGCGCCTGGCCCACCGGTTAGACCCGTCTCCTTCCTCAGGCAGGCGAGCCTCAAAACGCAGGCGCCACGCGCCGCGCGAGCTCTGAGCTCTCTCCGTCACCCTCGTGACTCCACCGCCCTTTGCGACCTATCCCCGCGCATCTCCACTCAACGCCGTGCCTATCTCCGTCACTCTCCTCAGTTAAAACACCTGGGCACCCTCCTTTCCCCCTCATTCTTCCTCTCGGGGCTGAGGAAGAAGAGGCTCTTCTAAGCTCTAGTCTCCGTGCCCGGAACGCCTTTGTGCCATTCTTCATCCTAGAGCGCGCACCAGAGCTTCGTGCCATGTCTATCGGTGTCATTCTTGCCTCCAGAGCTTGTGAATCTGGTTTTGCCCAAATCTCGGTCGACAACACTTTTCATCACCACTTTGTCATCCTGGGAGCTCTCTCCTCGTGAGCCGCATCACCGCCGCCGCCATTACCGGTGACCGCTTCTTCCCGAGCTCCACCGACCTCTCCATCTCTCTAGTGAGCTTCAGTGACCATCCTTGTAGCTTGAACAAGCGTTGGTTAGCTCGAAGTTACACCGTGCCTTCGCTTGCACGTTAGCAGTAGGAGTGCCGCCGCCGCCACGGCCAGCCACCGGCAGCCATCTCGATCGGCGCCACTGCCACCTTAAGCTTCGTGAAGCTACCAGGAACCCATTCCTGGCCTTGGATGTCGCCGACGCTGCCGGAGTCGCCGGCGAGGCTCTGGTCAAGCTCGCGGTCAAGCGAGCTCTGTTTTGTCAGACGCGCCGACCGCCACTGTAGCGGCGTAATTAGGATTTAAATGCAATGATTAGTATTTAATAACGAATCTTTGTCGGCAAATCACTAATTAGCTGCTGGGTTTTTGCGTTTAGTCTCTATGACGTGCGGGCCCAGCACTTTAAGTGATTAGTAACCGGGGTGGTGAACCCGTGGACCGAGCTCTTGGTCCATGCACTGTGCTTGTAAACCAAGTCAGTGACAAGTAGGGCCCACCTGTCGGTGTTAACCGGAAAGTAAATAGAAAATGGAAAACAACACTTTGTACTGGACCCACCTGTCATAGACTTGGGCTAGGATAGCGCTCGGTGTAAAAAGAGTTAATTACTTGAGAAAGTCCATAATACATTTATTTGTACACTGAAAATACATTTGACTTCTAAAATCCATAACTAATTCAAATCAACTCCAAAATTTATGAAACCAGTTTTCATATTTTTCATATTAAGTGAATTTTATTTTAAAATAGGTTTCAAACATGTCTCTGTAGCAGAGAATGTGGTTTTGTAAAAGTGGTCCATAACTCTATTATTTTTACATTAAGAAAAGGCTTTTAACTTCAAAATTACATAACTATTTCATTTTAACTCCAAAAACAGTGAAACCACTTTTGATAATTTTAATTCTAAGTGAAATTAATTATAAAAATGGTTTCAAACTTGCCTCTATCACAGAAACTATAGTTTGAGGAAAATGATCCTAAAGGGCATTATTTTTACACTATTAATGCTGATGACTTTAGAAATCAATAACAAAATCATGAAAACTCCAATTGAAGCAAACTCAACTGTTTTGAACTTGTAAGAATATTGCCTATTTATCCATGTAATCCATGTACTCACCACTGCTCTACAAATTTTCATCTCATAATTAAATTACCGAATGAAGTCGTATTAAAATATGAAATTCACACCACCATAACTTTCACATACTAAATCCAAATGGAATTAATCTTTCACATAAATTCATATAAAATCATAATCTACCTACTATATAAATTTCATACATTTTGAGCATGTTGAATTTCCGGCTTTATTTGATGTTTATTGCGATATCGTCTTTCGATTAGGTTTTCGACGATGCCATTATTCGTGAGGTCAAATTAAGTGTAACTCGAGAATGAACTTGTGATACCAGCAAAGTGCGAGCACCCTCCTCTTGATCATATTGCTCCAGTGATTTTTAAATGTTTTGCGTGAGTTTTATTATCACAATTGCATGCTATTTTGAAATGTATGTTTATGGGTAGAAGTAGTTAAATTCCTAATTGCTGCATTAGCCCTCCTTTGAATGTTGGTTACCCTTTTACCTTGAATGACTAAGGTTATATGTTATATGGGATTGTTTACTAGTTTGTAGAACGATGCTTAGCCATGCTAGTAGTCATAGCCGAGAGCAGTTGATGGAGCTAGTCCATCGGCCAGTGAATTGAATTGAATCCTAATGAAATTCGAGGATTTTATGGATTGGATTATGTTGGGTTTGGGGGATGTATCTAGATCTTCGTATCTGGGGTTTGTGGACTTGTTGAGTATGGATTTATGTTCTTAACTTGGACGGGTGTAGGGTGATCATGAAACTTTGTTGTTGTTGTTATGGAATTGTGTAGCCCCGTCTGAGTGTTTAAGGACCGGTCTGTGGTGTGATGAACCAAGTCTTACGTGCAACCACACGCCGGGATAATGGCGAAGGCTTGGCTTAATAATTTGTTGTGTGTTAGCTATCAAAACACAATGGGATTGACAATTGTTATTGTTATGTATTTAATTGTTCTTTTGTCAATCTCGCGGGGGCATGTTAAGGGTCGCCTTACTTGTCCTTAAGGGTCTCTTGTTTGATTGGGACTTACTTACGTAACGAGGTTTCACCGTGGTTCTAGCGCGTACGATAGCCTGCCATGGGATTCTGAGCCTCGGGTGATTTGATAGTTAGGACATAACATTGTAACGGCCTCGTTATGCTACCTCAGTCACACTCCTATGGAAGAGTGCATTGGCCGACATTAAGAGGAATGCATATCGTGTGGGTAAAGCTGTACAACTCTGCAGAGTAACTAAATCTATTCGAATAACCTCGTCCTAGGTTATGGACAACACTTGTGGGAAAGCAGGCACAGTTAGTCTTTTTGGAAAATTAAGTTTGGGCTATGGTTGGGAATGTTATGTCTTTATGTTAGTTTGTTCAAATCTGAAATTATTTCATGAGCGCGTAGTTCGCGCGTTAATTTTGTTGGGAAATGATTTGTGCCACGAATGAGATGTTTGTGTGTTGATTATATTTGGAGAGTATATCATTGATGATCATTACTTACTGTTAATAAATGTTTTCTAAATGTTTTACAAATAGGCAAGTTAGAATCTTTTATCTATATGCAAAACTTGCTTTATGCTGAAAACTGACTAGTGTAGTAGCCTTCATTTGATACTTACATGCATCTTTATTTCTTTTTATAGTCTAGCGAGTACAACTTTGTACTCTAACAGTGTCTATTTGTTCAAGTGAGAACGACGGGTGCAACGATTTTAACTCCAGTTGGTTACTTGTGGGATTGTGGGCATACCAACTCGGTTATTCCCTTTTTATTTTTAAGTTATCTTCCGCTGCAATTTATTTGTGTTAATTAGATTTGGCCGATCGGCCCTCTTATGCAACCTTGTACTATAAGGTTCTATTTAAATGATGTTGTAATTGATTCTTTTATTCTTGTACATTGTGTATGGATGTGATTGCAATGTTGTGTACTAGGATATGTGCATGTTAGTCACTGATCCTTGGGAGCTAGCATTGACACATATCCGGGTCACTCGGAATCGTGTGCGTCTCACGTTAAGTGTTGCGTTCACGGCGTAATCACTTAGCTTGATATGGATCCGGTCTCGGGGGTCCTCACAGCGCTGGTATCAGAGCCATACTGACTGTAGGTTAAAGCCGTAGAAATGGACGTTGTTAGGATTTTGATTTGCAAAAGAAAATTTTCAAACTATCAAAAGTTTGGCAAAAATGTTAGTAATATAATTCCTTTGTTCCTTACCCATCCTAGCATCTAATTTCTTACCTCACTATTCTTTGGATTTAAGAAAAATGGTTTTTCTCCATTACTCGCCTCTCTTTTCCAACAATAGACACGTTAAGTAGTCATCGGTAAAGAGAATTAGTGGAAGAACAAGAAGACGACGTCTTGCTGCGATTTTAGGTATAAACTAGGGTTACCCTTAGATATTATACCCCCTAAGGATACCACGTAGCTTGTAGACGTTGGATTTTGTGGTGACCATTTGCTCTCTTTCGTTCCTAGTAGTTGTGCATCGCCTACGGGCGGGTTGGATCGCAACTATGTCGGAAAACTAACTGTGTTTTCATTTGTATCTTGTGCTGTCCACATGGACTTTAGCACCCATTTTTCATGATGCATAAATGACTTTTATCGTGCATCCATACTAGGCTCAGTTACCCCCCTGCTATCGATTGCTTACCTTATGCGTTTCCCTTGTTCCTTTTGCCGGTTGCTAACAAGTTGTATGGCAACAGGATGTCGGGCCCTAAAACTCGTTTGACGTCGGAAGTAATGGAGGGCTCACAGCCCGTGGGTTCTCAAATCACCGATGATCAGCCCCCGCATCCTCAACGGCGCAATTCGGAGCACACCGACCCACAATTTCCGCACGTGGGTCGACAAGAAGAAGTGACTCCCCCTCAGCCGTCTGTGGTCCACGTGTTGGCCCAGATGGAAAGGAGTCAACAAGATCAAACTCGCATCTTGCAACTTATTGCTCAGAACACCGCCAGTGTCCAAGGTGCTCAAATGGCGCGGAGGAGCCGATCTTTATGGCTCCGATTTGCTGATTTTACGGCGCGAAGCCTCTGTGTTCTCTTGTTCGGAGGATCCTCTCGATGCCGATGATTGGCGGAGTATTGAACGGAAGTTGATCATTGCTCAGTGTGCTGATAATGAGAAGGTCTTATACGCCTCCAATCAACTCGAAGGGGCCGCTTCTGCATGGTGGGACAATTTTTGCGCCATGCAGCCCGCCAGTTCCGTTCCATCATGGGACGAGTTCCAGATAGCTTTCCGTGAGGCACATGTTCCCTCCAGCATCATGAGTATCAAGAGGCGTGAATTCCTCGCGCTGAAGCAAGACAACAAGTCCGTATTGGAGTATCTCCGCGAGTTTAATCGTTTGGCTCGTTATGCTCCAAACGATGTCTCCACCGATGCAAGGAAGCAAGACCAGTTCTTGAATGGGCTAACCGAAGTGATGCAGCTGGCACTCGCCGTACATGACTTTAGTGACTTCCAGCAATTGGTTGATAAGGCTATTGTGGTGGAAAACAAAATGCAAGCGGTTGTTGAGTCGCGAAAGCGCAAGAAGGTTGCATAAATTTCAGCAAGCTGCAGTTTTCATGAACCGTGTACTTGGCAGCCCACTCCTTCTGATTTCCAAGTCCCAGTACCTCTGAGAGCTCCTTTGCAAGTCTCTCATCCACCTCAGAAAGATATTCAGCAAGGGCAACCTAGAAAGAAGCAAAGAAACCGACACAAGCAATGTATGTTAGTAGTATGTTTCAATTGCGTGTCGAGGGCATTTTGCGGATCGTTGTCCGGTGAAGCACCAAGTCATTTCTGATCAACGCCAAGACCTTGAAAACTCCCTTGTTCAGCGGTCTGATGTCACCTTTCAGAACCTTGGTCGTGCTCATGTCAACCATGTCACCGCCAAGGAGGCACAGGAAGCACCCGACGTCGTGTTGGGCACATTTCTAGTCAATTCAACTCCTGTGACCGTGTTGTTCGACTCTGGAGCATCTCATTCTTTTATGTCCAGAGGTTTTGCCATCCTCCACAACATCTCACTCAGCTTGATGCCTGCACCTATGATGATTCAATCGCCGGGTTCAGAAATGAGAAGCATTCATGAATGTCGTGAAGTTGAGATTGAGATCAAAGGGGTGAAGTTTTCGGCCAACCTTATAGTGATAAATTCAGCGGGCCTTGATGTTATTCTTGGGATGAATTGGCTGTCCAAAAACCATGGTCAAATTGATTGTGCTCTCAAGGTTATCACTCTCACAAGTCCTCTTGGTTTTCTAGTCGAAATGGCGCCGAAATTGGAGCATCCACATCTCTTTGCCCTTAGCGGTGAAGAATTGCCAGGTTTGAGTGTAGTTTCAGTGGTATGTGAGTACCCAGATGTATTTCCCGAGGAACTACCGGGCATGCCACCTTCACGAGAAATTGAATTCGTGATCGAGCTGCAGCCCGGAACTGCTCCTATATCAAAACGGCCTTATCGAATGCCGCCAAATGAGTTGGTTGAATTGAAGAAGCAACTCACAGAACTTCAAGAGAAGGGTTTCATTAGGCCAAGCTCCTCACCTTGGGGATGCCCCGCTTTATTTTTAAAGAAGAAGGACCACAGCCTGCGGATGTGTGTTGACTATCGTCCGTTGAATGAGGTCACCATCAAGAACAAGTATCCACTTCCACGGATTGATGATTTGTTCGACCAAATGACCGGTGCTCGGATATTCTCCAAAATTGACTTGAGATTGGGCTATCATCAAGTTAGGATCAGATCTGAAGACATTCCCAAAACGGCTTTCTCAACTCGTTATGGCTTGTATGAGTACACCGTCATGTCCTTTGGTTTGACGAATACACCGTCCTTGTTCATGAATCTCATGAACTCAGTGTTTATGGAGTATTTAGATAAATTTGTGGTCGTTTTTATTGATGACATTCTCATATACTCCAAATCTGAAAGTGAGCATGAAGAACACCTCCGGCTTGTGTTGGGCAAGCTTCGAGAACACCGACTATATGCAAAATTCAGCAAATGTGAGTTTTGGCTTAAAGAAGTCGCCTTTTTGGGTCATGTGCTATCCGAAGGAGGAGTTGCTGTGGATCCTAGCAAAGTTCAAGATGTACTTAATTGTAGACAACCCAAGTCCGTCTCCGAAGTCTGCAGTTTCCTCGGTCTTGCGGGCTATTATCGCCGCTTCATCGAGAATTTCTCAAAAATAGCAAGACCAATGACTCAATTGTTAAAGAAAGAAAAGAAGTATGAATGGTCAGTGGATTGTGAAGCAAGCTTTCAGATGTTGAAGGATCGTCTAACTTCTGCTCCAGTGCTAGTTTTGCCGGATATCCACAAAAACTTCGACATCTATTGCGATGCATCTCGCCTTGGCCTTGGTTGTGTTCTTATGCAAGAGAGCCGAGTTGTGGCATATGCATCGAGGCAATTGAGGCCTCATGAGGTGAATTATCCCACTCATGACCTTGAGCTTGCAGCAGTGGTTCATGCCTTGAAAATATGGCGACATTTTCTTATCGGCAATCGCTGCGAAGTCTACACTGATCACAAGAGTTTGAAGTATATCTTCACTCAAGCCGATCTGAACCTAAGGCAAAGAAGATGGCTTGAATTGATCAAGGACTATGATGTGGGAGTTCATTATCATCCAGGGAAAGCCAATGTCGTTGCCGATGCATTGTGCCGAAAATCGCAATGTAACTGCCTTTCGGTTCGGCCCGAAACGGAAGTTTTATGCCATGAATTTCAACGGCTCAACTTGGAGATGGTTAGTGAAGGTTTTCTCGCCGCATTGGAAGTGAAACCTACCCTTGAGGACCAGATCATGATGGCCCAGAAGAATGACAAGGGTATGGAGAGAATTAAGCAAAAAATGAAGGCCGGCAAAGCCACGTGTTTTGTCGAGGACTACCAAGGTGTTTTGTGGTTCGGAAAGCGTTTGGTTGTGCAAAATGACGCGAAGCTTAAAGAATTAATCCTTCGTGAAGCCCATGACTCTCTTTTCTCCATTCATCCGGGAAGCACAAAAATGTATCATGATTTGAAGCAAAAATTGTGGTGGACTCGGATGAAGCGGGAGATTGCACGCTTTGTTGCCGAGTGCGATGTATGTCAACGAGTAAAGGCCGAGCACCAACGGCCAGCGGGTATGCTTCAACCCCTCCCTATTCTCGAGTGGAAATGGGATGAAATTGGGATGGATTTCATCACCGGACTTCCAAAGACTCAGCAGAGGTATGACTCCATATGGGTAATTGTCGACCGTTTGTCAAAAGTTGCTCATTTTCTCCCTGTCAAGACCACTTATTCAGGAAATCAATTGGCGGAGTTGTACATCTCCATGATTGTATGCCTCCATGGTGTGCCTAAGATAATTGTTTCAGATCGAGGCACTCAGTTCACCTCGCATTTCTGGAATTGCCTCCATGAAGCAATGGGAACTCAACTATCCTTTAGCACCGCTTACCACCCCCAAACCGACGGTCAAACCGAGAGGGTGAATCAAATTTTGGAGGATATGTTGAGAGCTTGTGTGCTGTCCTATGGCAAGAAATGGGATAAATGCTTGTCGTTCGCGGAATTCTCTTATAACAATAGTTATCAAGCAAGCCTCCAAATGTCACCTTTTGAAGTGCTATATGGGAGAAGGTGTAGGACACCTCTCAACTGGTCCGAGTCTGGGGAGAGACAATTCTTTGGACCGGACATGATAAATGAGGCCGAAGAGCAAGTTCGTATGATCCAGGAGAGACTACGGACGGCTCAATCTCGCCAAAAGTCTTATGCCGACCGTCGTCGTCGTGAGTTGAGCTTTGAGGTGGACGATCATGTTTACCTTAAAGTCTCTCCAATGAAAGGAATGCAACGCTTTCAAGTCAAAGGCAAGTTGGCACCTCGCTACATCGGTCCTTTCCGAATTCTAGCGAAGCGAGGATCAGTACCTTATCAGTTGGAGCTACCCCCATCACTTTCAGATGTGCACAATGTATTTCATGTATCTCAACTGAAGAAATGTCTTCGAGTCCCTACCGAAGCGACCAATTTAGAAGACCTCGACTTGCAACCCGATCTTTCTTATCGGGAGCACCTGATTCGCATCCTTGAAGAAATGGAGCGCAAGACAAGGAACCGTAACATAAAGTTCATCAAGGTTCATGGAGCAACCATACGAAGATGAAGCAACTTGGGAGCGCGAAGACCAAATGCGAACCGAGTATCCAGAACTTTTTCCTTCTACTTGAAGTGTCTTCGAATCAAGAAAGGAAAGGTTAAACAAAGCAATGGGAAGGAAAATGTAATTGAAATTCCTTGTAACCTTGCAAAGATATCTTGGCACTATCTTTGAAGGAAATAAAGACAACGGATGTTATGTTTTCTTTTAGAACCTTCCTATCCAACTTCCACCCTATCGATCTCGGGGTCGAGATCTTTTGTAAGGGGGGGAGGTTTGTAACATCCCCAAATTATTTAATGGAATTTAGTATGCATCTTATCAGCATGCTTGACATTTTGGAAAAAAAAACATTTGCATAAATTATTGCAATTGGAAAAAAAAATTAAATCAAAGATCAAACACACACTTCGAATTCAAACTCCAAATAAAAACAGGAACAAAAACATTTGATCATCACCTGGAAATATTTTATTCAAATACTATAATAATTATCTTGAATAAATATAATTTTTCCCAAATTTTTGGGACTATTTTAAATCCTAAGAAAATTCAAACACCATTAAAAGACCTAGACTAAGTTTGAAGTTATTTTACTCAAATTATATTATGAACAGTGACTTTCATAATTTTTATAAATACTAGGTCATCCCAGGAACACCCTTGATTTATTTCAGAATTTTTCGAATTTTATTTCTATTTTTAAAGCCTTAGTCAAACTAGAATCAATAGATTTCAAAACCAGTCAAACCGGCATTGTTCCTTGGGCTCAGACCGTAGTCCGACTCGAGTCCAACCCGGGCGAGTTGACTCGGCTTAATCAACTAAACGCACCAACTGGTATCGACCGTCCGATTGAGATCGTATGGACCACGCGGGCCGCCTGATCGGACAATCTGGACGTCCACCCAAGATCGGGCCGTCCATTCGAGATCGTGCGGTCCAGACTCACCCAACCCTCTCGCCGCGTCCACTACCTGCAGTAGCCGACGCGCTCGCCCACCGTCGGACCGTCTCCTTCCTCGGGCAGGCGAGCCTCAGAACGCGGGCGCCACGCGCCGCGCGAGCTCTGAGCTCTCTCCGTCACCCTCGTGACTCCACCGCCCTTTGCGACCTATCCCCGAGCATCTCCACTCAACGCCGTGCCTATCTCCATCACTCTCCTCAGTTAAAACACCTGGGCACCCTCCTTTCCCCCTCATTCTTCCTCTCGGGGCTGAGGAAGAAGAGGCTCTTCTAAGCTCTAGTCTCCGTGCCCGGAACGCCTTTGTGCCATTCTTCATCCTAGAGCGCGCACCAGAGCTTCGTGCCATGTCTATCGGTGTCATTCTTGCCTCCAGAGCTTGTGAATCTGGTTTTGCCCAAATCTCGGTCGACAACACTTTTCATCACCACTTTGTCATCCTGGGAGCTCTCTCCTCGTGAGCCGCATCACCGCCGCCGCCATTACCGGTGACCGCTTCTTCCCGAGCTCCACCGACCTCTCCATCTCTCTGGTGAGCTTCAGTAACCATCCTTGTAGCTTGAACAAGCGTTGGTTAGCTCGAAGTTACACCGTGCCTTCGCTTGCACGCAAGGTAGTCAGAGTCGAGATCCCGAGTCGGATCGATTTGCCTCTGGTAGGATCGAATCGTAGTATCGAATCGTAGAATCGGCGATTCTACGGATTTGTAAAAATACACATATTTACCATCTATATTATAAGTTTGTATGATTCTTATAAGGTTTACCACTTACTTATTACCAAAAAAGGGGCAAAACACTTCTTATCACACAACATAAAAGCATAATGGTTCTGACATGATGGGTGGTATAGTTCTGAACTACAGGAGAACAGCATTACCACACTGATATAATATTTTACATGCTCCTTGTTTATTTATAGTTTCATTCTAAAAAAATCAATCAACAAATTTTGCTCTAAAACAAAATATCAGCAAAGCCTGACCTCTAAAAAAATTACAATTTTTTTTTGCACTAAGACTCTATGAGTAGGATCGACGTAAGATTTGGATCGACGGGCTGTCGTGGGTTCGTAGAATCGTAAGACTCTAAGAGTTGGATCGCGATCCTAACTACCTTGCTTGCACGTTAGCCGTAGGAGTGCCGCCGCTCGCCGCTGGCTAGCCGCCGGTGCAGGCCATCTCAGTCGGCGCCACTGCCACCTTAAGCTTCGTGAAGCTACCAGGAACCCATTCCTGGCCTTGGATGTCGCCGACGCTGCCGGAGTCGCCGGCGAGGCTCCGGTCAAGCTCGCGGTCAAGCGAGCTCTGTTTTGTCGGACGCGCCGACCGCCACTGTAGCGGCGTAATTAGGATTTAAATGCAATGATTAGTATTTAATAACGAATCTTTGTCGGCAAATCACTAATTAGCTGCTGGGTTTTTGCGTTTAGTCTCTATGACGTGCGGGCCAAGCACTTTAAGTGATTAGTAACCGGGGTGGTGAACCCGTGGACCGAGCTCTTAGCTCTTGGTCCATGCACTGTGCTTGTAAACCAAGTCAGTGACAAGTAGGGCCCACCTGTCGGTGTTAACCGGAAAGTAAATAGAAAATGGAAAACAACACTTTGTACTGGACCCACCTGTCATAGACTTGGGCTAGGATAGCGCTCGGTGTAAAAAGAGTTAATTACTTGAGAAAGTCCAGAATACATTTATTTGTACACTGAAAAATACATTTGACTTCTAAAATCCATAACTAATTCAAATCAACTCCAAAATTTATGAAACCAGTTTTCATATTTTTCATATTAAGTGAATTTTATTTTAAAATAGGTTTCAAACATGTCTCTATAGCAGAGAATGTGGTTTTGTAAAAGTGGTCCATAACTCTATTATTTTTACATTAAGAAAAGGCTTTTAACTTCAAAATTACATAACTATTTCATTTTAACTCCAAAAACAGTGAAACCACTTTTGATAATTTTAATTCTAAGTGAAATTAATTATAAAAATGGTTTCAAACTTGCCTCTATCACAGAAACTATAGTTTGAGGAAAATGATCCTAAAGGGCATTATTTTTACACTATTAATGCTGATGACTTTAGAAATCAATAACAAAATCATGAAAACTCCAATTGAAGCAAACTCAACTGTTTTGAACTTGTAAGAATATTGCCTATTTATCCATGTAATCCATGTACTCACCACTGCTCTACAAATTTTCATCTCATAATTAAAT
The DNA here is from genome assembly GCA_036346255.1 of Ampelocalamus luodianensis. NCBI lineage: Eukaryota > Viridiplantae > Streptophyta > Magnoliopsida > Poales > Poaceae > Ampelocalamus > Ampelocalamus luodianensis. The sequence goes on from CM070633.1 coordinate 47,017,496, forward strand.
TACCCGAATGAAGGCGTATTAAAATATGAAATTCACACCACCATAACTTTCACATACTAAATCCAAATGGAATTAATCTTTCACATAAATTCATATAAAATCATAATCTACCTACTATATAAATTTCATACATTTTTGAGCATGTTGAATTTCCGGCTTTATTTGATGTTTATTGCGATATCGTCTTTCGATTAGGTTTTCGACGATGCCATTATTCGTGAGGTCAAATTAAGTGTAACCTGAGAATGAACTTGTGATACCAGCAAAGGTGCGAGCACCCTCCTCTTGATCATATTGCTCCCAGTGATTTTTAAATGTTTTGCGTGAGTTTTATTATCGCAATTGCATGCTATTTTGAAATGTATGTTTATGGGTAGAAGTAGTTAAATTCCTAATTGCTGCATTAGCCCTCCTTTGAATGTTGGTTACCCTTTTACCTTGAATGACTAAGGTTATATGTTATATGGGATTGTTTACTAGTTTGTAGAACGATGCTTAGCCATGCTAGTAGTCATAGCCGAGAGCAGTTGATGGAGCTAGTCCATCGGCCAGTGAATTGAATTGAATCCTAATGAAATTCGAGGATTTTATGGATTGGATTATGTTGGGTTTGGGGGATGTATCCAGATCTTTGTATCTGGGGTTTGTGGACTTGTTGAGTATGGATTTATGTTCTTAACTTGGACGGGTGTAGGGTGATCATGAAACTTTGTTGTTGTTGTTATGGAATTGTGTAGCCCCGTCTGAGTGTTTAAGGACCGGTCTGTGGTGTGATGAACCAAGTCTTACGTGCAACCACACGCCGGGATAATGGCGAAGGCTTGGCTTAATAATTTGTTGTGTGTTAGCTATCAAAACACAATGGGATTGACAATTGTTATTGTTATGTATTTAATTGTTCTTTTGTCAATCTCGCGGGGGCATGTTAAGGGTCGCCTTACTTGTCCTTAAGGGTCTCTTGTTTGATTGGGACTTACTTACGTAACGAGGTTTCACCGTGGTTCTAGCGCGTACGATAGCCTGCCATGGGATTCTGAGCCTCGGGTGATTTGATAGTTAGGACATAACATTGTAACGGCCTCGTTATGCTACCTCAGTCACACTCCTATGGAAGAGTGCATTGGCCGACATTAAGAGGAATGCATATCGTGTGGGTAAAGTTGTACAACTCTGCAGAGTAACTAAATCTATTCGAATAACCTCGTCCTAGGTTATGGACAACACTTGTGGGAAAGCAGGCACAGTTAGTCTTTTTGGAAAATTAAGTTTGGGCTATGGTTGGGAATGTTATGTCTTTATGTTAGTTTGTTCAAATATGAAATTATTTCATGAACGCGTAGTTCGCGCGTTAATTTTGTTGGGAAATGATTTGTGCCACGAATGAGATGTTCGTGTGTTGATTATATTTGGAGAGTATACCATTGATGATCATTACTTACTGTTAATAAATGTTTTCTAAATGTTTTACAAATGGGCAAGTTAGAATCTTTTATTTATATGCAAAACTTGCTTTATCAAAACCGACTAGTGTAGTAGCCTTCCTTTGATACTTACATGCATCTTTATTTCTTTTGATAGTCTCGCGGTACAACTTTGTACTCTAACGGTGTCTATTTGTTGGTGAGAAGCGGGTGCAACGACTTTAACTCCAGGTTGGTTGCTTGTGGGATTGTGGGCATACCAACTCGGTTATTCCCTTTTATTTTAAGTTATCTTCCGCTGCAATTTATTTGTGTTAATTAGATTTGGTGATCGGCCCTCTTATGCAACCTTGTACTATAAGGTTCTATTTAAATGATGTTGTAATTGATTCTTTTATTCTTGTACATTGTGTATGGATGTGATTGCAATGTTGTGTACTAGGATATGTGCATGTTAGTCACGATCCTTGGGAGCTAGCATGTGACACATATCCGGTCACTCGGAATCGTGTCGTCTCACGTTAAGTGTTGCGTTCTGGCGTAATCACTTAGCAATCTGATCCGGTCTCGGGGGTCCTCACACAGATGAAGAACCCGAGAACTTTACAGTGACATATAAAAACATTTCCTATGGAAAAAGAGTATGCGCCTACAGGGGCCTTGGTATTCACAATCTAAGAAACTGAATGTTTGTTTATTGGGGTCCTGGATCAGGATATATTACCTAGGCGAAGGCAAACTTTGTAAAGATAATTGTATATTTCAAGTATAATCCTGAAATCCTAGCATTTTCAGTAGTTATAACGTGGGAGTGTCTCAAATTTGGAAGGGGTGATTTGTTCACACCTGCACTCGGCCACTCAAAATTATGGTAACTGGTAAGTTTCGTTACAAATGGAAGGTTGGCAATGATACTAAAAAAAATGCAAATCCATATGTACATGCGGATATATGCACTATTTTAACCCTCAAAAGTGTCTCAAGATTCGTGCAAAGGATATTCAATTATTAGAAAAAGGGATGGTGCCATGGTGGTTTGAATTTTGAAAGTTACAATCAATCTCAAAACACATTTATCGATGGCGATAGTACATGTATCTGCACATAGATGTTGAAAAACCACCTTCGTAATGATAAGAAAAATTGTATGTTGGAAGATAGTTGGCTTGGGAATAGTAAACTAGGTACTCAATATTGAGAATTGTTTGTCACTTGCGGTTGTTTATCTATTACTCTTGATGCCTGGGACGGTCAGCAGTTGAAACTTACTTTCAGGATGTGCTTCTCTGATGAACTAATGAAATTTGTGGTATGAGCTTTATGAGTTGCAACTTTGTGAGTATTGCTACTCTCAGCTGAATGCATGGTGCCCTATTTGGCTTTTGAAAGAAAACAGTGGAATTGAGAAATGCAAATCGCCAAGTCCACATATATATGAATGTCCATGTACTATCTTATCTATCCAAAGTGCTTGAGAATTGTGCAACAACATTAAAATTATTAGAAGATGGGATGCTGGTTTGAATTTTGAATGTTTGCATCAATCTCAAGGCATATTGATGATGATGATAGTACATAGACGTCTATATATATATATATATATATATATATATATATATATATATATATATATATATATATATATATATATATATATATATATATATATATATATATATATACACGGGAAACAGTTCTCGAGTTTATTGTTCTCACTCCTTTTATGGTGTAATTGACTTTTGTAGTGTAGTTCCAATCTATACACCTGTTGTGTGGAAGCTTAATGTCCCCCCAGGAGGCCAGGATCCATGTACCTTGTGTGGCTCTACTAACAAAAGACAATGTGCTGAAAAGGAAACGGTCTGGTAATACTTCTTACATTTTCTGTTTAGATCTAGAAACTGGTTCTCATTTTATTTTCTTCGAGTGCGTGGTTGCTAGTTATTTGCAATGCATCTCTGATTTGTATGGAAAAAAATGGGGACTAGCTTTGAGTCTATTGCCTAGTGGTGGATTAGTGATAAAAATAACTCAGTTATGTTTGTAAAAAATGCAATACAACAAGCACTTGTAGCTACTCTCGCTATCCCAGCCGTTCATGTTGCTCCGAGATTCTAGTGGCTTTGGGCGGAAACGAATCCTCTGGCATTGCAAAGCAATGTCACGTACTGCAGTACTATAATATTGCTTCGTAGCTGTCGGATCAGGAAATAGGGGATGAGATTGCGCCTGACTGTAGCAAAGTACGTACTATTTTAGATAATGTAGCACATTGTAGCATTTGATCTGGTCCGTTCTTTCCGGATCGGACAGCTCATATCACCACAATATCACAGCACTGTGATTCTCTGCCATTGCTAATGGCAGAGGATGCGAATCCAGTTTGGGCGGCTTGGGGTTGGGGGGGGGGAGGAGGAGAGAGACGGCTTGGGGAGAGGAGAGAGAATCGGCCTGTGGGGACCCCGGAGTTATCTCCGTAAGACCGAGACTAATCAAGGTCTTAGGAACATAACTCTAGATCTCCAGTAAATGGATTCTAACTTAACTCCATCTAAATGAGAGGCTTAACTAACGCTAGAGCCCCAACGATCATGCGCACCGCTCCTCTGCGAGCACTACATGATTGTCGGTTCTCCAACAAGTCAAGCACTACACTTAGTGAGTTAAATAGGAAGCCATGAACAGCGAGCATGACCTATATTGGCTCCCAAGATCAGCGACCAATATATTCATACTCTTAATGCAACGTTGATCACATCCATACAACATTCATACATAGATAATACAAAAGTTATACATCACGGTTTCAAGTTTACAACAACATAAATGGCCGACCGGCCAAATTAAACAAGTTCATAGCGGAAGCAAGTAAATAAACCAAAATACCTGCAGTGGTATGCCACACAACCCATCGGCAACCGACTGGGAGCTAAAGATAGCACACTACTCATCGGTGCCGCCTAAATCGACACCGACAAGCTCGTTGGTCTTATTATCTTCCTCACCTGTAAAAGCCAGCAAACATCTGGCTGAGTACAAAAGAGTACTCGCAAGTCTTACACAAATAAAAAATAGTCATGCATAAGGTCATTCAAGGGAAGGCTCATATTGGCTTAATTTTGCGAAAACGACGCAATACTGAACAACCTACACATACTAGTTTTTCAAGTGTCATTTTAAAATCAGATTTGAAGTAGAAGTAAAGTATGTGAATAAGTGATAAATTCAATAATAAATGAATCATACCAAAAACAAAGTGGCGGTCCACTTTGATACAACAACAAACATGAATATCCCATTCATGACGATACCAAGTTATAACCACGAATTTTAAATCCAAGTCTAACAATAAGCAGCCACAAATTTCAAGCGGTTGTCCATAACCGTGGACACGGCTATTCGAATAGATTTATACCCTGCAGGGGTGTACTACTTTACCCACACGACTTGATTAGCCCGTAAGCCTCCAGATGCCTCTGAATATATCATACTTCCTATGGTATGCCGGCGGGTAAATTAAGATATGGTCATTTTTGGCAAGAAGATCCCATTGAGCTAAGTCCCTCAACCCATGGCTCCTAGGAAACACAAGACGTTAACGTCTCCATCCTATCTCCTAGGAAACACAAGACGTTAATGCCCCCATCCTATCGGCCCAAAAGGAACACGGGATTTCACGGTCCCATGCCCTTACAATTTCACCACTGTGGGACTCAACACAACAAAGCCTTCCCCCTACTTAACCATACGGCTCCCAACCCGCGTGTGATAGCACGAAAGCTGCTTGAACAGCAAGTACCCAAAGTTCGGTCCTTAATTGTCCAGACAAGCCAAACCACATACCCAATTCTCGTGCACGAAGGCACCATCACTAGCCATCACTTGTCCATACCAAAAGCTCATTTACAAAGACAAAATTTAACTTAGAAACAGATACGAAGATCTGAAACAAAAGTATATAAAGAGAGTTGTGTTTATCCCATAATTGTCGGGTTATTCCCGACAATCAAACTACCGGTTCTAGACTTGCAAGGCTAAGCAAAACTCGAACAATATAATTTCACACATCCTAACATAAGCATTTCAGTATTGGAGTAATTCATGGATAGCCACAATGACAAGATAATAGGATGTGTCTAACTACTCATCACAAAAATAGCGACATTATAAAACTATCATGCAAGCAATTATCATTGCATCTACCCTAACCAAAATTGGGATCAAATATGATGCAAAAAGAAAGTTCAAAGGATGCTTGCCTTGCTGGTAGGCTAATTGCTCTCCTTCAGTAGCGTAAGAATCAATATCAATGAGCTCGGAATCTATACAAATACAATACCGAATAAACATCGAGAAATACTCCAAAAATCAAGATACTAAAAAATGCATGATTTTTCTACAGTACTAAAAAATGCATGATTTTTCTACAGTAGCTAAGTCATGATTTTAAATGACTTTTGGTGAAATAATTATTTCATTTTAATTTAGTATCTGGAAGTTATGGTGGTTTGAATTTCAGATTTCAATATGCCTTTATTTGTGTAATTTAATTATGAGGTGAAATTTTGTAGAGCAGTGGTAAGAACATGGATTACATGGATAAATAGACAATATTATTACAAGTTCAAAACAGTTGAGTTTGCTCCAATTGGAGTTTTCATGATTTAGTTATTGATTTTCAAAGTTATCAGCATTAATAGTGTAAAAATAAAGCCCTTTAGGATCATTTTCCTCAAACTATAGTTTCGGTGACAGAGGTAAGTTTGAAACCATTTTTATAATTAAGTTCATTTGAAATAGAAATTATCAAAACTGATTTCACTATTTTTGGAGTTTCCAAGAATTACTTATGACTTTTCAAAGTTATCAGCATTTTTCTTTTGTAACAAAAATAGTGTTTATAGATTATTTTCCAAAATAATGGTCTCTGTTACAGGAATTTTTTTTTTATTTAATCCTTTTTTTAATTTAATTTTAAAGTTAACCCCTCGCAAACTTTATTTTCAATTCTGACCCCTTTGGTCACACCACCACCCGTGGCGTGACAAAACAACACTGTCACACCAGTCCATTTTTGGTCAAAGTCTTGTCACGCCACGGTGGTGGCGTGGCGATGTTGTTTAGTCACGCCACTACCGGTGGTGTGAGAAAAGTGCGATTTTGGGGACTTATCTGTGGCGTGGCGGTGTTGTTTTGTCACGCCACGGGTGGTGGCGTGACCAAAGGGGTCAGAATTGGAAATAAAGTTTGCGAGGGGTTAACTTTAACATTAGAATTTTCGAAAGGATGAAAATCTTGATCAATGTATTAGAGTGACACGATTGAGTACCTTGCACGGTTGTGTAGTTAAACTAAGATGGTGTTGTAATGAGAGTAAGATTAGCGAAGTGATCTGATCGTTAAAGCGATTATTGAGATAGCCGAGATTGTTGGATTATTGTCAGAAATGATTTGGACTTAGTAAGTAACTCTCTAAGAGTTAGAATCATTATAAAGATAATTAGATCGAGGAAATGTCTTCTTATTGATGTGAATGTGCGAGTATGTTTGGATTGTGAGAATTTTGGGGATTTGAACTGAGGTTTCCCCTATCCTCTTTATGAGAGGTTCATTATAGGAGTTTTGGAGTTTAAATTTGGGTTCCGCATTGTATGCCAGAACTGTGAGTCGCCCAATGATTATGTGTAGAAGAAATAGAATAAGGGTGGATTCCGAACAGTGGGATGAACATTGATAGAACCCTTTTGATGGAGTATATGAATGTGTGTGTTGAGGATTCCGAGTTGCTTATTCTTAAAAGATTTAGGTGATGTGGTTGCATGTGAGGGTTATTTTGAGATGCATTGTAAGTCAACTATCAAAGTATTTCCATCGGTACAAAAGTTGACTAGGATATATTTGGTGGAGACAATAGTGCTTCTCTACAAAAGGTGTTAATGATGTATTTCGGCTTGAGTATAGCGTTGAGAATGCCAAGATAAGAGAGATGAGGTAGTATGTTATGCGATGAATTGGATTCCAAAGTTTGAGAGAAATTTTATTCCTAAAAGAGAACTGAGAAAATTGATACTTCCTCAAAGACGTGACACGTTTCTTTGATTCTTGTTTGAGCTTTGTGTTTTGGCGAATGTTTTTCGCAAGTTGAGCTCGACATTTATATTGGCATGTGTGGTTGTTGTCGATCCAGAAAGAATAAAAGAATTTCTGATTTGAAATTTCAATTGTTTTCTCCTCTGGATTTCGTGACGTTTATTCGCAAACTGCCACTTGGAAGGTGGAAAGGTTTTCGTGATGAAATTACGATTTCTGGATTTGACTCTTTAGTACCGAGCTGGTAACGCTTAGTTAAGATGTGAATCTTTCATTTTCAGATGGGTTTTGTTGGTAAAAGAGTTTGCTTAGAGAGAGTTCTGTCATATATTTCTGGTTAAAGGAGGTGATCCTTCCTACAGTGAAGAGTTCAATTGAGAGGTGGAACACGAGTTCAGTGTTCTATGTGCATGTGGTGTGGTTCGGTATCAATGGGAATGTTAGCCCAAGGTATATTGAGTTGTTTTAGCTAGTTGTCTTATCTCTAAGACCGTCTCGAGTTCTCTACGTAGTGTACACAACTTTTGGTTTGTTCTGGTGCTGAGTACCTGGGAGATCTAGAGTTTGTTATTCGTTAACAACGTTGACCACTGAATAAGATCTTACCTTCAAGTCTTCTCCGATGAGTGAGCGTTATCCAGATTTGGTCGTAACGGGTATCCATTTACCGTTGTTAATTTTCAGACGCCGTTTTTCTCTCGTTTTGATCGGCGCTTAGATTCGGGGTCGAATCCTGTTAAGGGGGGTAGAATGTAATACCTCGTTTTCGTTTAGGAAGTTTTCCGTTCGAATTCGAATTTAAAATTTGCAATTTCGACGATTCATCGATTCTTCTGGTTTTGGGCCTGGGCCTCTGGCCAACAGGCCCAAGAGGAGGCCCTATGGGCCAAGGTGGGCTGCCTTGGAGCCCAAAAGGGGGGCAGCCGTGGGGGGCCCAAGCCCACCTAGTGGCCGGCCAAAGGGGGGCCTTTTAGGGGGGCGGCCAAAACCCTAGGCCCCCACACTTCCACCCCTCCTCCCCCTCCTAGCCGCCACCACCTCCCACCTCCTCCCCTTCCTCCTTGCGCCACCACCTCCCCTCCATTGGTGCAGCCCAAGATCCCCAAGCCGTGGCCTCCCCTTGCTGTCCCTCCTAGACGTTGGCGCTCACCCCCTGCTGCCGGTTCTTGGTGAAAGAAGGCGAGGTTCTTCGTAAGGTTGCCAATCAAGAAGAAGAGGAAGGAGAAGGGCTGGGAGAGGATCATCTTCGAGGCTTCATCGTCGTCTTCCTAGTGCTCCAAGGGTAACGATTCTCGGTTGTCCTTGTTGGATTAGTCGTAGGAGAGAAACCGAATAGATTTGATTGGTTTAAAGTCAGTCTGCTGTAGATTTCAATCTGTCCAGAATGTTGCATGATCGATTTCGCATTCTTATAGGCCGAACCAGTAGTTTTGATCTCCTAGGGATATTTAGATAATGTTCTTAGCTTTTGGTGGCCGCCAAGAACACCTGATTCCGACGTACGGATCAAAAGTTATGATCGTTTTAGTTTCTGCTGTCCAGAATTCTGACGAGAATTAGCAGTCACTGTAATTGTTAAATTATGACTTAGATAGAAGATGATTCAGAAGTCTTTCCCATAATGACTTTTGTACGTGATCTCATTAGCTTTCAGGATTGATAAAGAACACTCCATTTGGATTTGTAGAACAAAAGTTATGCACATTTTAAGTTGACTGTCCAGAATCCTGACGAGAATGAACTGTCAATTTGGCTTTGAATATATGATCAAGTTAATGGCCAATTCAGGGCTTTCACCCAACTAGGTTATTGTAGGCCTTGATTTTAGCTTTTGATATTGATAAAGAACGCTAAGTTTGGTTTAGCCAATTATAAGTTATGCCTTTAATCGTGCTGCTGTCCAGAAAGTTGTCGGTAGTTCTGACAGAATATGTTCGTCGGTCCTTTGGGGTTAGATACGTAAAGAATTTGGGTTATCCACCAACTAAGTTGTTGTAGATAAATTCGTTACCTTTCAAACAAGCCTGAGTTCACATCTTTATGAGTTTCAGAGCAAACGTTATGTTACTTTTACTGCTGATGTCCGATAAGGTTTCCTGCGAGAATGCAGTTGAATATGAGCAACGTGTACAATTAATTATTGGGGTATGAGTTAAGAGTAATGCAAGGAGTGTCATGATATCTTGATTCTTATTGAGTAACTTTGGTGTAGGGTGTGAGGTGCCGAGGTTAGCGGCATCATCGTTGCCTCCCAACGCATCGCAACGCTAAAGGCAAGTACACTGACGTTTGTATGAATCGTCTATGTTGGATGCTTGATGTTCGTACTGTGTCTTCATTTGATATGTGAGAAGTTCTGATGATCAATGTTCATATTCCGTCCACAGGAGTGGATAATAAAGTGTTCAAGGGGTTCCGATGAGTATGTTCCTTGCATATGTTCTTTTATATGTGTGGAGATGATGTTAGTCCTAATATATAAGTTCATTCATGCATCCATGTTCATGTTCCGTCCACGGGAGTGGAGTCTAAAGTCCCATCAATTCCAGTATGGGCATGTGAAGTCCCACCATTCCAATGTGGGCAGTTTTGGACACCCGTATGAAACGTTCTTCATACGGGATTTGGATCCCCGCATTTTTGTTAAGATGCGGGCTTAAGTGAACACCGACGGGTGTGTCACTAGCTATACCGGTATAAGCACGTGTGCAATCCATCCTTTGATTAATTTCATTCATATCATGCATTCTTAAATGTTCATTCGTGGTATGTTCAAAAACTGTGAGGAGGTTGTCTTGTCCATATTGGTTGTCCGTTAATTTATTCAATGTACTTGCTGAGTCTTGGACTCACTCTTGCTTTGTTTATTTATTTTAGGTGACCATTGGTGATGAAACTCTTGGGAGGGAGTAGACATGCACAACCCACTCAGTTCACTTTACCCTTGTTTCGACAAAAGAATTGTTACTGTCTTTCATTCGTTAATTGTTGGATTGTAATAAATAAACTTAGATTGGAGGATACCTTACTTAACGTTGAATTTGTTTAAATAACGGTTTATGTTCATTGATTCTTCGTTGTTAAGATATCGTAGCGGATCCAATATTACATTCCTGTTTATGTTCCAATTGTTGATGATCTGTTTAGCTTAGTTCACGAGTGTTGTTAAAATTCATTCCGCTGTATGGTTATTTGTTAGGTCTTTAGGTAGCATTTTGGCTTCCAAATAGCGAGGGTGTTACAATGATTGAAACCAATTTTAACATAAAGTTCATTAAATATGAAAATTATCAGAAGTGGTTTCACTCATTTTGGAGTTGAGGTGATTTAGTTATGCATTTTAGAGGTTAATGCCAATTTTCAGTGTGTAAATTAATAGATTTCGAATTTCATAAAGCATTGGTTACTTCTTCTACCGAGTGCTAACCTAGCCACAACCGCTGACATGCGGGACCGGGGGCAAAGCTTTGACCCAGTCAACGTGGACTTAGCCTCGGCTGCGAAGAGCTGAAGACGTATTTCCAAGAATACGTTTTCAGAACACTAAAACGTACACCTGTTCTAAGCATGCTAGGGATACGTTTTCCTTTTATCGAAAACGTAGTTGACAAGCTACGCATCCACTTAAACTACACTAGGGCCCACAAGTCAGTGATAGATTACTTCTTAACCTCAACACTTAACCACGTCATTAACTCTAATCGCCGCGCTACAGTTTTTTGCCGGACGAAACCGACAACAGCGGCATCGGCCGTGCTTGCCTGGTGGCTTGCCGGCGATTTCGTCCACGGAGGCGCCGGCCAAGGCTCAGAACGGAGCCGCAATAGTCTTGCACACCTTACGGTGGTGGCGGCGACGACTGAAATGGCTTGAATCGGCTGGCCGAGGTGGGGAGCTAAAGCCGCCAACGGTGGAGATCAGGCGAACTCCGCAAAGCCCAAATAAGCTAGTGCCTTAGCACCACAGAGGTCCAAGGAAGCTACGAGTTGAAAGAAAGACCGAAGAAGCACCGAGCTCGTCGGCAGCGTGTGGCCGAGATACGGCAGGAGAGGCCCACGATGTCACGGCAACTGAGCAAAGAAACCAACGATGGGGTGGTGGAATAGGTCACTTAGGCACATAAGATGCTAACATAGGCGGGAATCGAAATGGCTCACTCGCCGAGAGATGGAGACGAAAGGGCAAAGTCACGGAAAACGAACAACTTCAAAATCCGACAATCTGTTAATCCATTGGTGCAAAAGATGAGGGTTTTACTCCTTATAACCAAGTACAAGAAGTGACGCGCAAGGAAAGGAAGGGAACTCACCGAGGTGAGAAATGGCGAGCAAGTCCTTGGTGCACGCCTGGTCCGCCGAGCGTCGGTGGTAGTTCGGGAGCTACAAAGAGAATCAAGAGCTCTCATAAGCCAAAATGGAAACAACATGCAATGTAGGAGCCGAGAGTGCTGGAGGTGAGAAGTTTACTGAGAATTGAGCTCAAGGAGCTTCCTCTCTCGGCGGCGGAGGAGAAGTGAGGGAAGAACTAGGTCCGGAGGGGTATTATCCTCGGCACTAACCGGGATGGGAGCGGCGTCTCGCGATGAAGCTCCAGGAGTGGTCGTGGTGGCGGTGGACTCACGCCGTGACGGGCGCCAGCGGCTCGGACGAGAATGGTGTGGCGCGTGGCTTGCGGCGCTGGCGCGCGTCGCCAAGGAAGAAGAAGGGTGCATCAAGTGGGCGGCGCGTCGATCCACGGCGGGAGTGCGGTTAAGTGGTTTTAGATCGGCCGTTGGATCGTAAATGGACGACTCAGATTAAAGCGGACTTCGGACTGGTCAAATGGACGGAGAGATCAGGGTCGTCGATCTTTGATCCAAAGGTTGCATGCGTCGGTGCGTTTAGGCGGTCGGGCTGAGTCAGCTCGCCGAGTCGGACTCAAGCCCGGGGAATAGTGCGGTTGGTTTGGGTCCAGTGCTTTGACCAGGATTTTAATTGTTTTCACTACTTTGACCAGAGGCTTAAAAATATAAATAAAATTCCTAAAATCATAAAATAATTTCTGGGGGTTCCTGGGATAGCCTAGTGTCCATAAAAATTATTGAACCCTACTGTTCGTGGTATATTTTGTAATATAAAAATTCAAACTTAGGCTAGGTCTTTTAATGGTGTTTGAATTTTCTTAGGGTTCAAACCAGTCCCAAAAATTTGGGAAAAATTATATTAATTCAAGATAATTAATATAGTATTTGAATAAATTATTTCCAGAGATACTTTAGTAGAATTTATTTCAGTTTTTAATTTGGAGTTCAAATTAAAGTGTATGTTTTATATGTATTTTTGAGATCTTCCAAGCACAATATGTAATTAAAAAGTTTCAAATCATGATGCATGCTAATGAGATGCATAATAAACCTCTTTATTAATTTGGGGATGTGACACGGCCGGTGAGGAGGAACATACCAGAGCAGTGGCCCCCAAGCATTTTAGAAAAAAAAATTGAACACTATGTATGCATACGTAATATATATCTATACGTATGCACGTATACTCTCGATGATGGCTACACTCACCTGTGTTCATGTATAAATATATATCTATACGCATGCACGTATACTCTCGGTGAATATGTATACATAATTCACATGATGATTACGCTATATATTAGGTTGTAGGTATTGGCAGAGCTTAATTAGTGCAATTCAAACTGGACGAGGGTCCCTATTGCACTTTGTTAAACTCTAATCAAATTATGCCACTAATACGTAATTCTTTCGGAGCTAGCCCCCTCTAATTTGTTTGTAGCTCCGTAACTGGGCGCAGGCTCGCGGCAAGCCGGAGGCGGCACGAGGCGCGGCGAGGCAAAGGCAACGCTGCCGGGAGAGAGAGGCACATGAATCTCGCGAGGAACACTCAACGTGCAAATAGTACTTGCAGCTACAAATACTTGTAGAAAAACTGCCCTCTTACGTTTGTACCTCTGTTCTGTGGGGTGCTTGGAAGTTGCTCACTGTATTTCAACTTTGCAAATGAAGGCGGAGATTCAAAGGATAAGGGTGCGGTGAGAAGCTGATGAGTGTTTTCCACTCTTAAGAGATGTTCATAAAAATTGATATTGAAAAAATCATGATGTAATCGTCTCAGTTGCTATTACTGAAAACAAGAATATGAGTTCTTATTTTCTGTTTGGTAAAAAATTTTGTGGTTTGGTTCAGAGCGAGAGAGCTACAGGACTCATCTCGGCATGTATCTGATTGTAAACCTGGTGCATAATTGTTTTTATGTTCCATTTTTAATATACTAGACTACTAGTAGAATGCTAGTGGGTCGCTACTACGGATAATTGAACAAATAGCATGTAATGTTAGAGAATCAATATCCGTATAAAAGACGTATTTCTATGCTTCGGCCTAGTTGTAAATTTCGTGTAGATTTACGAGGCCCATCTTTCCTGCAGTGCAGTCAGGCCTAAATATGGTTACCACAGAATAATTCTAGGCCCTGACAGTGACAGCCAACAAACCACGCCCACATATGCATGCCGCGAGCCCATCCTGTCCCCTACCGTCACCGGTTCCCGCCTTCACGTGACAACCGCCTCAATTCGCACGCACGGAAGCCACCAAATCAGCATCCGAACCCCGCGTGTAGACGTGTGCGTAGTGACCTACAAATTACGTACCACGACGACGGCACGGGCCGAACAATTTCACTCACCAAAGTGATTGACTAGCTCTCCAGCGGTCCAGCCTCCCTCCTCGATCGATCTCCCCATGGCCGGGCAAACTCCCAACCCTCTCTTCTTCCTCCTCCTCTTCCTCCTCGGTTCGGCCTTGACGTCGTCGCGGGCGGAACCGCCCGCGGCGGCGACGGTGAGTGTCGGGCTAATCATCGACGCCGGCTCACCGGTCGGGAAGATCGCCAGCACCACCGTCCCCATGGCCCTCGCCGACTTTTACGCCGCCTTCCCCAACTCCTCCGCTCGGGTTCGGATCGTGCGGCACGACTCCCGCGGCGACGTCGTCGCCGCTGCGTCCGCCGGTACGGACCCTCCTGTCCCTCTCCGCTGCGCCTCAGGGGCTTTGACACGGTCGTTTAAGGTTCCCTTCTTGGTTTGTGGAGAAGATGACGTCGCGTGGTCTGTGCGTGCGTGCAGCGTTGCAGCTGATGACAAGCCAGGGAGCGCGCGCCATCCTGGGGCCGCAGTCGTCCGTCGAGTTGGCGTTCGTCGCCGACCTCGCCACGCGGGCCGAGGTCCCCGTCGTGTCGTTCTCCGCTACGAGCCCGTCCGTGTCGCCCACCACGGCGAGGTTCTTCGCCCGCGCCGCGCCGAGCGACGCCGAACAGGCCAGCGCCATCGCCGCGCTCGCACAATATTTCGGGTGGCGCCGCATCGTGCCCATCTACCAGGACGACGACTACGGCGCCGCCTTCGCGCCGTTCCTCATGGACGCCCTCACCGGCGTGCACACTGAGGTGCCCTACCGCTGCGTGCTCACGGCAGCGGCGTCCCCGGACCAGGTCGCCGCGGCGATGTACCGCTTGGAGTCCCAGCAGACGCGCGCCTTCGTGGTGCACACGCGCCCAGCGCTCGCGGAGCGCGTGTTCGCCGCCGCCGCGGAGGCCGGGATGATGGCCGAGGGCTACGCGTGGGTCATCACCGACGGGCTCACGGGCGTCCTCAGCTCGATCGATCGGCCGCTGGGCGTCATCGGGCTCGCACCCTACGTGCCATACACGCCGCGGCTGCGCGACGTCAAGAGGCGATGGGCGCACAAGTTCATGCGAGACCACCCGAACTCCGAGCTGGCGCACGCCGAGATGGGCTGCTACGCCGTCTGGGCGTACGACGCCGCATGGGCCGTCGCGTCCGCTGCACAGCGACTTAGCCCCGGCGACTTATCACCGCCGGGGCTGATGGGCGGTAATAACGGTGCCACCGACTTCGCCGGGATCGGCAAGTCAAGCTCGGGCGAGAAGTTTCTCAAAGCAATTAGCAACGCGACATTCGAGGGCCTCGGCGGCAAGTTCGAGATCGTCGACGGCGAGCTCGCGGTGCAGGCCTTCCGGGTGGTAAACATCGTGGACGTCCATGGAAAGGAGAGGGGCATTGGGTTCTGGACGCGGCAGGATGGGTTGACTCGGCATCTTCTGGGCCGCGGTTCCAACCAATCGAACGTCGGGCTCGCGCCGGTCATCTGGCCGGGCGAGTCGGTGGTCGTGCCAAGAGGGTGGGTGCAGCCGACGAGCTCGCCGAAACTGCGGGTGGCGGTGCCGCGGACTGTCGACCCCGACTACCGGTCAATCGTGCACATAGACGTGGATCCGGCGACGAACCGGACGGCGGCCGGAGGGTTCGTGGTCGAGGTGTTCGAGGCGGCGGTGCGGCTGCTACCGTACGCGCTGCCGTTCGAGTACGTTAAGGTGGAGTCCATGCCCTACGACAAGCTGCTCCAGGAGGTTGGTAACCGGGTAAGTAGTTAACTTACTCGTTATTACATGTTGGTAAAATTATGCAATATGATTTTATTGATCTTAATCACACATTCGTAGCCTGCACATTCTTATACATATGTTCGTGATGACTATGACATGTAGTATTGCGGTGTGTGGGTATACTCCATATGATTGCAAATGTAAATCATTTTGGGTATTGACGCACGTCCTGAAAGATACCATTTTAACTGCTAATTTCTATCCTAGTGTACTTGATTTTACAAGTCACATAAAACTATTTATGATAATATACTTCATGATGAATCAACTGATGTCATTTCACACGGCAAATTTAGATACCATTACATACATACATACATACATACATACATATATATATATATATATATATATATATATATATATATATATATATATATATATATATATATCAGAAACTAATAATGTTGGACCACCATGGATTCAAGAATAGCATATATTTGTGTGAACGGAGAGAGCATCTGGGTAGCTTATTTGAAATGTAGGTCTCACTCTTCCGTGGTTTACCCCTAGTATTCTTTATTATGTATGCTTCCCGGCCGACCAGTGCCATAATTTTATTTAAAAGGATTTGTACACGGAATTTACATCCATAGACCACAGACCATACTAGTCTTTGGTTGACTTTTAGAGAGCACGAAGGTATATTGACTTCAGATTCCAAAACAAGCTTCATGGAATGTAAATTTTGTGCTTTGGTTCGATCCCATTTTTTAATACGTTGCTTTCCTTTTTGCTAGATTTTGTCACATTTGTAAGTTTAACACAATTTGGATCCATAAATAATGCAAGACTTTGACTATAGTTTTTATTATAATGTACTAGAATTATTATTATTATTATTATTATTGTGAAAGTATTTGCAATAAAAATTAAGTCACATTATTTTCATGAGATCGATCTGTTACTTTTACATATATTAATTATGGTCAAAGTTTAGAAAGCACTCCTATAGAAAAGATCTTCACAGACGGTTCAAAAATATCATCACAGACGGTTTTATGAGTCGTCTGAGTTTATGGGTCAGTATGATGCAGACTATCACAGACGGTTATTAACTCAGAACCGTCAGTGATAGTTGACTATCACAGACAGTGTGTAGCTGAAACCGTCTGTGATGAGTTTTCTCTATAAACGGTTTGTAGCTGAAACCGTATGTGATGACTTTTTTCTATAAAGTCTCCAAGTAATGGCTGTTTGTGCCTTTAAAACCGGCATCATATATGTATATATATATATATATATATATATATATATATATATATATATATATATATTCGTAATCCCTCAGCCACTTTGGGGTCGTTCATGCAGCATGAGGAGGATGAGACAGAACCTACGGGCAACTTCATCGAGCCCATGCAAGTTTAAGAAACATGGCTGTTAGGAGAGCGTCAGGACATCCAATTACCTGGATGTCGTCGATAGGTAATTGGACGTCGTTATTTCAGAAAGTGACGTGGACGTGCAGGTACTCTGACTGGGAAGTGATTTCATGTATCAGCAACCAACCATTCCTTGATGTCAAGTCACCACGAACTAATCCGACTGGGAAGTGGCTTCATGTATCAGCAACCAACTATTCGTGGTGACTTGACATCAAGGAATGGTTGGTTGCTGATACATGAAGCCACTTCCCAGTCGGAGTACCTGCACGTCTACGTCACTTTTCTGAACATAGCGACGTCCAATTACCTATCGATGACATCAGGTAATTGGATGTCCTGACACTCTCCTGGCCGCAAAACACCATCAATCACATCTATGGAGGATCATCGGCATATGAGTCACGGAGACAGCTGAAAGCTGTCGAGCGTGAGGTAAACACAATCGACTCACCTCTCGTCAATAAATTATCGAAGTGGTCGGAGATCACCATTACTTTCGAGAAAGGTGATTGCCCGATCCCTTCGACTAGACCAAGTCGGTTCCCCATCGTAGTCGAACCCACTATCAACAATTGCCGAGTAAATGAGTTATAGTTGATGGTGGAAACTCGTTAAACATACTGTTTACGAATACCCTAAACGAGATGCAGGTACCCAGGACAAAGGTAAGGCCGGTACGATATTCATTCCATGGAATCGTACCGGGGTCTTCGGCCAAACCAATTGGCCAAGTTTCTCTTCCTTTAACGTTTGGCTCACCAAGCAATTTCAGGACAGAGAAGATCTCCTTTGACATGGTCGATTTCGATACGGCATATAATGCCATACTCGGACGACCTACTTTGGCAAAATTCTTAATAGCTACTCATTATGGGTATCAATGTCTTAAGATGCCAGGTCCCAAAGGAGTAATCATAATATATTGTGACAAGAAGATGACGCATTCCTGCGACCGTCGTTCCCTCGAAATGGTTGGACAACTACCAACTCGAGACGAAAGTCAGCCTTCGACTAGCAAGTCGAAGCTTAAAGCTACACCAAAGCGGAACGACCAGGTCAAAGAGGTTCCTCTGGACGCGGAGGAGCCCTCGAAGACTGTTTGCATAGGGGATTCTTCCGACCCCAAATAGGAAGACGTCCTCATCACTTTCCTCCGAGTAAACACAGATGTCTTCGCGTGGCAAGCATCCGACATGCCTGGAGTCCCCAGGGAAGTGATCGAGCACAAGCTAGCCTTACGGCCTGATAAATTACCCGTAAAACAGAAGTTACAGAGATTTGCCCCTGATCGATGAGATGCTATTAGGTCATAATTGGACAAGTTCCTTAAAGCAGGCTTCATAAGAGAAGTTAACCACCCAGAGTGGTTGGCCAACCCTGTAATGGTTAGAAAGTCGAACGGCAAATGGTGTATGTGCGTAGACTTTACTGATCTTAATAAAGCTTGTCCAAAAGATGATTTCCTTTTACCTCGCATCGATCAGCTGGTTGACTCTACTGCAGGATGTGAGATGTTGAGTTTTCTAGATGCATACTCTGGTTACCATCAGATCAATATGTGTCGAGAGATGAAAAGAAGACCGCATTCATTACACCGTTTGGAATATTTTGCTATGTCAAAATGCCATTTGGTTTAAAAAATGTTGATGCTTCTTTTCAGCGTTTGATGCAAACGACTTTTGCTCCTCAACTAGGCCGAAACTTGGAGGCCTACGTTGATGACCTAGTCGTAAAAAGCAGCAAACGGCTCAATCACATCACAGACTTGCAGGAAACATTCGACAACCTTAGAAAATACCACTTAAAGTTTAATCCTGAGCAGGAAAATTGCTTGGATTCTTGGTCTCTGCACGAGGAATCGAAGCAAATCCTGAAAAGATAAAAGCCATCATCCAGATGCGCCCCCCGACCACGAAAAAAGAGGTCCAGAAACTCACAGGATGCATGGCGGCATTAAGTCGTTTCATCGCACGTCTGGGAGAGAAAGGACTGCCTTTCTTCAAACTTCTAAGGAAACATGAGGGCTTCGAGTGGTCGAAAGTGGCTAACATAGCCTTTGAGGAAGTCAAGAGGTAGCTTACGAGTGCTTATGTTCTGGTTTCCCCGAAACCAGGAGAGACACTCTTAATTTATCTAGCTGTCACACCACAGGCAGTGAGCGCAGTACTGGTCGTAGAACGTGAGAACGTACAACGACCAGTTTACTACGTTAACGAAGTTTTACACGGACGTAAGGAGCGTTACCCTTAAGTTCAAAAACTTTTATATGACCTCCTCATGTCTTCGAGGAAACTGTGGTATTATTTTCAGGCGCACAAACTAGCTATGCCGTCTGAGTTTCCCTTAGGAGCGATCCTCCAAAATAGGGAAATAACGGGACGCATGGCAAAATGGTCAGTCGAACTTGGGGAGTTCGACATCCATTTCGTGTCTCGAACGACCATTAAATCCCAGATCTTTGCAGACTTTGTCACCGAATGGAAAAATCATGAACCTGTTCAGGATCCCCAGTACGATTCCCATGAACAGTGGACGATGTACTTTGATGGGTCACTTACGATAAGTGGCTCGGGGGCTGGGGTGGTCTTGGAATCTCCTACTGGAGAGACCTTAAAGTATACCATACAATTAAACTTTCAGGCCATTAATAATGTGGCAGAGTACGAAGGTTTGCTAGCTGGCATACGAGCAGCAAAACCGCTCTCGATTCGACGACTACTCGTGAGAGGAGACTCTCAACTAGTCATGAATCAAGTCGAAAAAGAGTACCAGTGCTCTAATCCAACTATGTCCCGGTACTTATCGGAAGTTTGAAAGTTAGAAAAGCACCTTTTGGGCTTTGAGGTACAATTTATCCCTCGAAAGGATAATTTCCTCGTAGACCAACTGGCTTGTTTAGCTTCGTCCCCGATCCTCAGTACCAAAAGAGGTTTTTTCTGGAGCAACTTCAAAAGCCGTCTCTAGTTGTAGAACTAGAGAAACCTTCTATAGAAACAGCCTCTATAGAGTACGAAGATACCTGGATAACACCCATCTACAAGTATCTTCAGACGGGTTCTGTACCCGACGACGATCTTAAAGCAGATTGACTATCCCGAAAGGCCAAAATGTATACTTTGGTGGAAGGTGTCCTTTATAAAAAAGGAATTCAAGGGATATATTCCTCATGCGATATATTCCGCAGAGCGAAGGATTAAAACTCCTTCACGACATTCACAGAGGCATTTGTGGGACTCATGCTTCTCACAGAACACTGGTCGATAAACCCTTTCGGTGAGGTTTTTATTGGCCAACAGCCCTCTACAACGCCAGAGAGCTGGTTAAGAAATGTATTCAATGTCAGTTTCATGGTAGGCAAATACACCAACCAGCTCAGGCGTTACAAACAATCCCTCTATCTTGGACTTTTGCGACCTGGGGCCTCGATATCGTAGGAGCGTTACCCAGAGCTCCAGGTGGATTCGAATTCCTTTTTGTGGCTATTGACACGTTCACAAAATGGATAGAAGTCGAACCTGTGACTGGGATAACAACGGAAGCAGCGAAAAGGTTCATGATGAAATGCGTGATAACTCGATTTGGAGTACCAAGTCGAGTCATCACAGATAATGGCAAACAATTTTCGAGCGCAAGATTTCAGAAATTTTGCGACAAGTTGGGAACTCGACTGTGTTATGCTTCTGTTGCCCACGCCCAAAGCAATGGGGCGGTCAAAAGAGTGAATGGCCAGATAATGAAGGGAATTAAGACCCGAGTCTTGATCGCTTGTCAAGCACTCGGGGCTTGGGTACAAGAATTACCTTCAGTATTATGGGCAACTCATACGACAGCTAGCCGAGCTACAAGAGAAACACCTTTCTTTCTAGTCTTTGGCGCAGAAGCCATGCTTCCGCCAGAACTAAAGATCAAGTCAGCACAAGTCGAAAATTTTAACGACTCAAACCAAGAACAACTTCGAGCAGACGACATTAACTTGCTCGAGGAAAAAAGGGACCAGGCTTTAATCCGTTCAGCAGTCTACCAACAAACCCTACGCAGATACTATGATCATAAGGTCCAACCTCGCAGCCTTACTGTAGGTGACTTGGTATTGAGGCTTATCCAATCCCAGTCTAATCAGAACAAACTTTCCCCCAAGTAGGAAGGTCCTTACACCGTGGTAGAAGTTATGCGTCCAGGATCGGTACGACTTGCAATGGAGGATGACTGCGTTCTCTCAAACTCTTGGAACATTGACCAGTTACACAAATTCTACTTGTAACAAACTTCTACGATAATAAAGTATCAGGTTCTTTATATCTTTATTGTCTCTCTTTGAATTCTGCTTTTATTTTCGACCATTTTTCATACGCTCATCTCCTTTTTACATTGGTCGGAGAAAGGACATAACAACTAGTCGAAGTCTCTCCTCTCTACATATGGTCCTGCCCGCTGGAAGGAGCTTCCTAGTGTCGCTTTGTTCTTAACTTTTGCTACCAGTACAAAGTTTTTTGTGCTCGGAAACATGGTTGAATTTTTTTTAAGCAAATTCATGTCACCTTAGTTTATGTTTTTCATTTTGAAAAATATTCTAAGAAGAGCGCACTTTAGAGATTCGTTCGACCATTTCTGGTAAACTTGATCGGTTTTAACTGGTCGGAGGAAAAACACACCTAGTCGAAGCTTCTCCTGACTACACATGGTCCTGCCCACTAGAAGGAACTTCCTACCGTCGTCCCCTTTCCAACTCTTGCTACCAGGAAAAACTTATCGGTTACATCGAAACAAGTCGAATGAATTTTTAAGGTACTCTAGATGTTTGTTTTACTCAAGTTGTCGTTATTGATTTGATTAATCTAGTTGGAGATGGTAACATCACCTAGTCGAAGCCTTTTCTTTCTGCACATGGTCTTGCCCACTAGAGGGAACTTCCTAGCGTCGATCCGTTTTCCACTCTTTCGACTAGTGCAAGATAATCGATGCTCGAGAACTATAAGTCGAACAAACCTCTCTGTTTTCAGAAACCCTTTCTTTACTATTTTCTTAGTTTATTCCAATAAACTAAGTAAATAGTCGGGGGCTAGGATAAAGTTATAAACATGACTTCATTTCTTAGTCTTAGTTTTTTCTGAGTTATCATCTTACGAGTTACTAACTACTCTACAAGATGATTCGTAGGGAAAAAGAAGAAGGAAGGAGGAATTACACATGTCTGGTCCGATTATTTTTTCCCTTTTCGTTATCTTACGAGTTACTAACTACTCTACGAGATAATTTGCAGGAAAGAAGAGAGGATCATATATTTTACATCAACAAAAGGACTTATCTTTACAAATTCTTATTACAAACTACTCTGACAAAGGAGATTCTATTTGCATCTCCTCCGCGACCTTCTCGCCGACCGACTGCATCTCCTCGATTAACCGTTCTGCTTCAAATTTGGTACAGTCGAAGTCAGCTTCAACAGAATGAGGGTTGAGGTTGGGGTCACGAGCTTTAAACTTTGCTAAAACGAAGCTCACAGCTCCTTTGACCGCTTCCCTTATTGAGTCATTCTGGTTGGTCTTCAGAGTAGACACCAACTCTTGCAATGTGCCGATTTGCTCCCCAATGGCACTCGTATAAGCGGCCATCGTGCCATCGGGAGGAGTGACCTTTCCAGCACGAAGCCCATCGAGTACATTGTTCAGAAGCGAAATGTTGTCTTGAAGGTTGATCTTCATCGACTTCATTTCCTCCTGGGCACAAGTTGAAGCCTCGTGGAGCCGCTTTATTTCAACTAATCGCTCTAAAAGGAGTGAGGGTTGATCAGATGAAACGATTCTATGAGAAGATAAAACAATTTAATGGCAGGTAAAGTTTTACTTACCCGCTAATTCAGATCCTAACTTCTCAATTTCTTGATCTTTCTCCTTCACAATGCAGGAGATCTCGCAGACAACTGAGGACTTCTCCTGGACCTCGATCCGAAGAGTCCCCACCTTGGCCTGAAGGGCCTTATTTTCGACTTCTTTTTCTGCAAAAGAATGAGAGGTTAGGAAGGTGGAGATCAAGATTAAAAGCAGTCGTGACTCCACGTACTGTTAATTTTCTCCTGTAATTTCTGAGTTGCAGAGTTAGCCTCCTGAAGCTTCTTCAGAAGATCGGCGGCCTTATCCCTTAGCTTTTTCGTCTTAGCTTTTTCGAAGTCGAGTGAATCAGCTAGGGTGTTTTCGTCACTCTTGAACCTGAAAAGGTTAAGGGTAGACATGAATACACAGACAAACAGTTGTAAGTATTTCTACAACTGACGTATGATCGTAAGTTTTTCTACGATTACTCCTGGTCGTAAGTTTCTTCTACGATCAGTATTAAGTCGTAAGATTTTCCACGACAATCCCCACTGAGTACTGAACAAGTAGTCGAATAATAAAATGATTATGAGTATCAGACACTCACCACCTCTCTGCTTGCTCGCAGAGCACTACCTTCTCTTGTCGTAACTTGACAAGTTGCCGATTGTACTCGCAAATCGTAGCAACTTATTCTACGGCTCTCTGCAGGGGAGAAAAAATATAGGAGACGAAAATAAAACCATACATACGTAAGTATCGATGAATACTTACATTCATGTTTAACCAAGCAAACATGGAAACTATCCGTGACGGATCCTTCAGCCCATCCATCTCCTCGACTCGTTTCCACCAAACCCCTTCGAGACGTTCATTATTGATGACATCCCCGCAATTGGGAATGCTGCTGGGGTGAGGAACTCGATCGCGAGATTGGTAGGCGGAAGATCCTACGATAGAAGCAGGGCCAAAGAAATCAGAGCAAAAGTTAAAATACTCTTCTTCCTCTGATTCGGTGATTGGAGCACCTCCTGGAGGAACGGAAGAAACGTTCTCGACAGCCTCCTTACCGGCACGGTGGTCGGAATTCTCACCACCGCCGACTCCCAGTGTCTCCCTCGTGGCCTCTCCCGCCTCCGCTTCCATCCCTACGACTACCTCGGTGGTCGTAGCGACTTCTGCAGCAACGGCTTCCTCCGTCGTAGGAATAGTAGCCGAGCTTACTCTCGCGCATGATCACACATTCATTTGGTGAAGAGGTGACAGCGGGCTTCTCCATAGAATCATCCCTGGGAGCTGAAGGCATTGGGCTAAGATCACAAAATGCAGAAGTAAGTCAACTTGTGAAAATCAAAGAGTAAATGCGGTTCTTACACTTCTATTTTTTTACATACCTTTGTGCGCTGGATCTAACCCGAAACTTGGGAGGAACCTTCCCAACGGAAGGTTTCTTCGACTTATTCTCGACCACTGTTGGTCGAGATTCGATCGGGGAACGGGAGTCTCCATTGCCCGACTCCCCGAGTGGCCGAGATCCGTCTCGACCACCTTAAGAGCACTGCTCTCCTCGGCCTCAGGTCCTACTTGAGCAGCAGTTTCCTTTACAAAAGACATGAAGCTCTTCCAGTTCTTTTTTTCGGCTGTCTTATGAAGCCACGAGAAGCAGAAACTGTGAAAGTTTTGTTGTCATAATAGAAGGGTACCTTAACCTTGGGGGCTTTGCGCTTGAGGGCAAAAGCGGCTTCTTCCGCTTTCTTCCTCGCTGCAACCAAGTCTACAGCAAATTTAGCAAAAGGAGCAAGAGGAGCCGAACTCGAGCCACCCTTGTCGCCGACCTTTACAAGTCGACGCTTTTTGGCTGGAGGGGATTTTTCTGGCTCCACTTGCGCGGTCGCCCCAATAACCACCAAATCGACTTCCTCGTCGTCTTGGTAGTCTTCTACGCGTACTTTCTATTGAAGATCAGAAAAAGAAAGCGGTCGTAAGTTTTTCTACGATCACTAACTGGTCGTAAGTTCTTCTACGACCAGCTCACAAGTCGTAAGTTTCTTCTACGACAAACCCTTTAGTCGTAAATCATTTTACAACAATAAGTGCCTAAAGACGAAGTCATTTTTTGATTACCTTTAGGCGCTCCACTTTTTCTTCTACAGTCAAAACCGCAAGAATTTGTGGAGCTGCTACGCTGGACGGACTCTTCTCGCAGATAAGCCTGACACAAGCGTCAATCTCCGCTTGTGGAAGATCTGTACACACAAACAACACGATTAGCAGACCAAATCAGAGATTAGCCAAGGTCAAAGCCAAAAAGTGAGTTTTCCACTTACCATCCTTGTAATCCCTGGTCGGGTCTTCTTTCCCCGAGTACCTCCACATAGGAGGAACTCGTTTCTTCAAGGAGCTAATGCGGCGCGTGATGAAGTCCTTCACCACGTGTCATCCGGTAAGGCCCCCGTCTTCAAGTCTTTGATGGCTTGAATGTAGGGGCTATCCGTCGAGATGCGGGAGTCGAATCCCGGAAGGGGACTCTCTACGCTTTTCCGACAAACGAGAGGTTGTCTTCCTTGGTAACTTCCTAGTAAAACCACTTCTTCTTCCACCCCGGCCACGACGACCGGGTGAACATCTGAATATACTCCTTCGACTTACCGTCATGGAGCTTCAGACCGCAACTGCCAGCAATTCCGGCCTGCTGAGCCATTTTGTAGTAGTACTGGAAAAGTTCGAGGTCCACCGGAATCTCTAGGTAAGACTCACATAGATACACGAATACACTCAGCATTGTGATGGAATTAGGGCCAAGGTTCACTAATTCCACCCCAAAGTGCTCGAGCACGAGTGTGAGGAAGGGGTGGGCAGGTAATCGGAGGCCACACTCACAATACGCCTGGAAAACGGGGATTTGATCTTCTTCCCCCGACGGCCAGTGTTCTCCATTCGCCGCAATCCACTTCACGAGTAGCCCATGGGGAATTTTCTCGGCGGCAACTAAAGCATTCATCTTTGCGTCGTCCATTTCCGATTCAGCCTACTCGGAGATAGTCCTAGCCATCTTTCTAAAGGGGGAAGAGTTGGATTTAGGAAAGCTCCAAGGAAGCGCACAGTGTCGCTGGCGGCGGAAGAGAGGAGAAAACGACGAACAGTCGAGGTGAATCAGAGAAAAGGTAAGAACCCTAAGTTCACCTCCGTAGTCCGTTTTATAACTGTACGTGTGAAACGAAACGCCGTGGGAACTCAACGGTTTCCACCGCTTCGGGAATTACTCCAACAAACAGATCTTTAATCTGCCTGTTCGAGAGTACCGAGGCTTTTTTCACACCTCAAGTGAAATTACCTTATTAACCAAGTATCCTTCTGATCAAAAGAAATGCCGATCGGAAAAGTTTTACTTCCGATCATAAGGCCACGATTACTTCAAAGTCGTAAGATTTTTTACGACTATCTTGTAATCGTGAGATCCCTAACAAACTGCCTCGACTAAGCATATTTCTGGTCGAGAGAAACACATGTTGAAGAGTTTTTCCTTCAACGTTTTTCCCACGATCTCCCAATGGACAAAGGATCATCTACAACTCTTCAGCCAAGTAAGTTTTTTTCACTTAAAGCTAGGGGGCTAGATGACGAGGATGTGATAATGCTCATTTTATTATTCCTTAATCATGTAATATGACGTCACATGGTATACCCCTTAATGTTATAAGGGAGGAGTAAGTTAGGTAGTCGTAAGCTCTTCTACGACCACCCCCATAGTCGTAAGTATTTCTACGACTACCACGTAATCGTAAGTTCTCTACGATTACCTCTGGTCATAAGTCTTTCTACGACCAGTATCTAGTCGTAAGCTTTTCCTACGACTACCCCCTGGTCGTAAGTCCTACTATGACCAGCCCTGCTACGACTTCTTCACAGTTAACTGGGTCCACTCGCCAGTAGACCCTATTTACTGTGAAGATCTGAGAAGTCAAGATACGTAGTTATATCTAGAATAACTACAGATAATTCTCCATTATCTCTGATTGGTAACCGTTAGACAGCGTGGGGAGGTTACTACTCCGGTAATTACTCTTATTATCACGTAATAATGAGCGCTTATTGACCTGGAACAACAACCACCACTGTAACATAGTATAAATAGGTGTCTTTCGGAGGTAATGGGGGGAGGTTTTGGAGAGACAGTTAGTAGCAGTATTAGCGCAAGTCTTTCCACTGATTGTAATCAGGATACCCAATACAATACACAGAGGAGTAAGGTTGTTATTCTCACTGGAGAAGGCCCGAACCTGTATAAAAATCCCCGTGTCTCCTTTGTCTGCGTGATCAATTGTGGAGACCCCCCGAATCAAATAATCTTTATGTAAGATCGGTTCTAAAACATCGACAAATGGTGAGAGGCTAGTTGATTACACAGACAAAGGTAAGATTAAGAAGATTGATTATTGCTCTCAGAAGGCTAATTGCACAAGATTAAAACTTGCTAATATATTAGCAAATCAACCAAAATTAACTTATTACACAGGAACAAAATCTATCAAGATACTATCAACTGTGATGTAGGATAACAAGTAGGGACTATCTATTCATAAATTGCCTGAAAATTTCTTAAGTTTAAGTCACTTGTTGTGGCCATTGGATCAATATCTAATCATGTGACATCCATTGGATGAATATCCAATCATATGACACACCAATCTCTACACAAATCCAATGGTCACAACAAGTGACTTAAACTTAAGAAAATTTCAGACAACTTAAAATTAGCAAAACCATAATAAGTATATCAGAATGTACAAATTGCATGCTCAAAACAGTACATAACAGCAGGTAATCTAACAGCTCAAGACACAATCTATACACAATATCACATCTAATTGCATTTGTGACATCAATTCATCATAGAGCAATTCAGGAGCCCACAAAATATCACTTTGAGTGGGGCTCAAGGGCTCATGCCACACTAGCGGTATTATCCATATCATCACCAACACCATCACAGAGCAAAGGGGAGGGAATGGGATAGAGAATAAAGAGTAGTAGTTTACCTCAGTGCAACACGACAACGGCGGCAAACACCACCACCAACACAACCGACATTCATGTCCCCACTATGCATAAATCAACCAAACATTAGAACACCACTATTGAATGCTCAAGCATAAAAATCAAACCATAGGAGAGGCAAGTGAGCGACGCCAGCCGGCAGCTAAGCAAGGGACGAGCCACCGGCGCATGGGTGAGCCCCATGCGCAAACCTCAGCCAAAGCAAGCAACCCCATCAGGGGAGAGAGGCAGATCTAGACCGAGGGGGGTAGCCGAGGGAGGTCGGTGGAGAGGTAGCCGGGAGAGTTCCTGTACCAGTGCCGACAGGGTCGGGGAGGAGGCTTCGGGCGATAGCGATGGGGTCGGGGCGAGGGGAACGGGTGAGAGTAAGGGCGCAAACCCTAGCAAGGCTCGGGGGCGAGGGGAACGGGCGAGAGTATAAGGGCGCAAACCCTAGCAAGGCTCCTACTAATAAAGAGTGATAACTTATCACTGATGGTTCCATAATAGAACCGTCTGTGATATGGTTTAATATCACAGACGGTTCTATTATGGAACCGGACGGTTCCATGATAGAACCGTCTGTGATCTTTTTTTGTCTATTTTAGAAAGAGACAATCTGGGCCATAGAATGTTGATCTAATGGTGAGAAAATGTGACTAATGGATAAAGAAATTTCAGTCACCTGAAGCATAGACACTACGGATTTTCTAAAACTATATATGCTAAATCGCTAATTTTATAGCAAGTAGTCCAATCTTGATCAGACGGTCCACACGCTTGGGAACATTAGGACCATCCGAACCTCCCATCTTGATCGGGCCGTCCAATCTTGATCGGACGGTCCACAACACTTGGGAACGTTCGGACCGTCCGAACCTCCCATCTTGATCGGGCCATCCAATCTTGATCGGACGGTCCACAAGAGAGGAAGGCACGGCGCACGAGCTGGAGCGCGGAGGTGGGTTGGCAAGCTGGGCCGCGGGGTGGCTTTCGGCCCAAAGCGAATTGGAGGTTTTTAATTGCTCTTTGAATTAAAGAAAATACAGAAAAGCAAAAAGGTTTTTAGAAAATAGTTAATAAGGCCCAAAAATTCTAGAAAAATGCACTGAAATTCCTGGGAGCAGTATTCAATATTTCCAAAAGCTTTACCTTGCATTAATTTTAATTAATTTTACGGCAAGTAGTCCAACACCTCTGCAAAGAAATTGGTATACTCATGCCTAATCCTGCAGTCATCGCTGTAGAAAACGGCGTAGTCGTCCCACTCTTTCACGCTGCAGCTGGTGCTCGTGCACAGGTCGCCATCCTCCGACAGCGCCCACACTCGGCCCAGCGACCCGATCTTGTTCCATGCCACCGCCTGGACCATGTCCGCGACGAGCCTCTGGCACCGCCTGCACTCCCGGTTGGTCCTCTTGGCCATGTCGCACCCGCCGCCGGTCCACTCGCCCTCAACCTACCTGATGTAGTGCTTCGCAATGTCGCGCGTCTTGCTGGCCGTGTAGAGGAGGAGGCCGAGCACATAGGCCGCGGCCTTGTGGCCGGCGACGGCCGCCCGTTAAAGGAACACGAGGCCGCGTTGTATGTCTTGGGGCGCGAAGACAAGCGCGAGGCCGACGATGAAGCGAGCCTCGGGTTGCCGCCACCGCCGGTGGTTGATGATGGTAAGGTAGCGCTCGTTGTCCCGTCACTTCATCGCCTCCTCCCGTTCAAGCGCCACACATCTCCCCACGACGTGCTTCTTGGATGCCTTGTACATGACCTTGCAACTAAAATTCAAGTCGACAAAATCTTAATACAAGAATTAATTAGTCCATAAGAGAAAATTAAAATTAAGGCAAACTTAAGGTCATTGTTCCTAGTCAAATTCAATTCAGAACTGGATATTGGATACAAAACGAAATCATCGATCACGTACGTGGCTCGTAGGCTGCAAACGTCAGCCATGGGTTGAGGAGAGCTTGCGGCCACAAGACCGATGATGTGGATGACGACATCGTCAGGAAGAGGGGCGATCGCTGACATCCTCGCCAGCATGGTCCTCGCTGTCATGCTCCGTGTGCTCACCATGTGTATACATACGTAGATCAATACCATATGTGTGCTCACCATGGCGCTCGATGATCATTCTTATAAAATATCGAAGAGACGCATCATACGTAACGTTGGCGCGCAAGATGAAGAGACGACGCATCGATTGCCCGTCGGCACGGGAGACGAAGAGACGCATCGCACGGGAGTCGAAACATTTAATTATCACAAACGGTTCTTATAAAACCCGTCTGTGAAGTCTACAATTATAAAAAACGGTTCGTATTAATAACTGTCTGGGATGTATCACAGACGATTGTTTATTGAAAACTGTCTGTGATAGTCCTAAATATCACAGACGGTTATTTTTACGAACCGTGTGTGATACTTCACAGATGGTTTTCATCATGAATCGTCTGGGATGTTACCTCTTTACAGATGGTTTTTAGCGCAGCCAGTAACACAGACGGTCTCTGAACCAAAATCGTCTGTGATTTTATATAATGTAGACGGTTTTAGTCAACCGCCTGTGATGAGGTGTCCAGTATTAGCCTTTTTGTAGTAGTGAAGGTTGACTGCATAGATCCATGACGACCCATATATATTCGGAAACGGAGTAATGAATGTAATGGTATGATACCATACACATATATTTGAGTACAACTATTTATGTAAATAAATTAAATTATTATTTTTCAAGTAAAGTTTATCATATTTTGACTAGGAAGAACATTCCTAGCCAGTTGACCATTCAATGACATCCTTATCACACAAAGTTGGTTGTAACTTTTAATCATGGACTAGACACTAGTCAATCTAAAAGCGGATCGAATTAATACACAACGACTTGACGAAATTTTGTGTTCTTATTCTGTGCTTGCAACCGTTTGGAACATCAGAATTAAAATTTTCCCCATAAAATTCCTATGTTCCAAACATTCCCTCGAATTATTAGCTACAATGACATAATCATAGAACTGAAACAATTTAATCTGGCAGTGTTTGTTTTGCTAATTTGCTTAATGTATATTGTGCTTGATTTTTGGTATGTGTGTATAGTAGTATAGGTGCTAGCAGAGTAAGTGAAGAGTTGAAAGAAGTTTTTAAAAATTGTTGTGTTAAAAGGAGAGGGTGATGAAAATTTAGCTCTCCAAACAACCATGTTATTAAAAAACAGTTTGTAGGGTGTATCCCTCATAGCAGATACTAATGATTAAGTAGGATAGTAAAGTCCAGTCTCTTAGAATCTGCCCAAATCAGCTGAAACCTATAATATGAGTGTTTTTACTATATTTTGCAACTTTTTCTAGTTATGTATGAATTTTAATTGTACAAAACCGTTCGATGTATGTTCGTTAAGTTTCTCTTGTATTAGCTTTAACATTAGAGCACTTCCACTATTTTCGTTGTGGCGTCGCCACTGCATGCTTATATACACTCCAATTAGGTTGTGGACTGATGCCTTTCTGGTCGATCTATAATATATAATCCTCCATACACAGGGGCGTAGCCAGGCAGCAGCTAGACCTCGGACCAGCTCAACCAAAACTGCATGAGACTCAACAGTGTGCTTTTTTTATATAACATAAGAAACGTCATTGCCCCGGCGCCCGGAGCCAGCTCCGTCTCTGTCCATGCATGACTAGCTCTTGACCACCAAAAAGTCGGGGTCCTTTCCTACTTGGACCGACAGAATACTGACCGGAAACCTTCGAAGTCTTTCTCCTTGGCATCTACTAGCCACACTGCCCCGTCCTTTCTACGACTCCAAAGTCTTACGGTATTTTCTCTACTACTACAACAATAACTCCTTGTCAGCATGAAATAAGGATAGATTTAGACCCAACTGATAGCGCACCAGAACCGAACGGATAGCGACCAAAAATATGAAACATGCAGCTAGCTAACCGAGACTGAACGTGTCTGAAGTCTGAACCCTTGCTGCACAACCTGCCGTTCGAATCTGCAGTAGAAGTTACTAGTAGTAGGTGGTGGTGGTGGTAGCGGCGGCTTTAGCAAATCAGAATCGTTCTCTTTACAATACTACATGGCCTGGTTTCTTGTCGATCTGGTATCCATCGAATAGTTAGTTCTTTATATTGCTCCCTCGTTCTTTTTACTCGACTTTGACGGTCTCCGAGATATGAAACGCTACTTTTTATGATATTACATTAAGATTAAGTTGTACTCATAAAATTGTAATATTATGAAAGTATTTTTAGCAACAAATCTAATATTAATCTTTATCTAGTAACTAAATATATGTATGGTTAGTTCTTTGGGATTGTCTATTCATAAGTTTCCTAAAATTTTCTTAAGTTTAAATCACTTGTTGTGACCTTTGAATCAATATTCAATCATATGATATCTATTAGATCAATATGCAATCATATGAAACACTAATCTCTACATAATTCCAATGGTCACAACAAGTGACTTAAATTTAAGAAAATTTCAGGCAATTTAAAA
The DNA here is from genome assembly GCA_036346255.1 of Ampelocalamus luodianensis. Classification (NCBI taxonomy): domain Eukaryota; kingdom Viridiplantae; phylum Streptophyta; class Magnoliopsida; order Poales; family Poaceae; genus Ampelocalamus; species Ampelocalamus luodianensis. The sequence continues at coordinate 47,050,219 of CM070633.1, forward strand.
TTAGCAAAACCGTAGTTTCTTTACAGGTCTACTAACTCCAGTTACCACTTTGACGTAGAAAAAGTTGTACACGTACGTGAAACATGCGTTCGCTCCATTAATTCATTCTTTTCTCTCTTTTCGGAATGCGATCGAGACCGGGCGAAGAATAGCTAGGCCGTTGCAAAGTCCTACGTATTGGGCTTTGGTGATCTGGTCCTGGGTTATTATTATTTTTTCGATCGAACGATTTTCGGCTCAACCTTGTGTGCCGCCTCGCGCCTTTGTTGCAGTCGTTCGACGCGGCGGTGGCGGACATCACCATAACGGCGAACCGGTCGAACTACGTGGACTTCACGCTTCCGTACATGGCGTCGGGCATCTCCATGGTGGTGCCGCTGCGCGACCACCGGAGCAGCAAGCTGACGTGGGTCTTTGTCAAGCCGCTCCACTACGACCTCTTGCTCGTCAGCGCGGCCTTCTTCCTCTTCACCGGCTTCGCCGTCTGGGCCGTTGAGCACCGCGTCAACGAAGAGTTCCGCGGCCCGCCCTCCAACCAGGTCGGCACCCTCCTCTACTTCGGCTTCTCCACCCTCGTCTTCGCCCACAGGGAGAACCTGCGGAGCAACCTGTCCAGGTTCGCGGTCGTGGTGTGGGTCTTCGTCGTGCTCATCCTGCAGTCCAGCTACACGGCGAGCTTTACGTCGATGCTCACCGTGGATCAGATCGAGCCGGCCATCGGCGGCTACAGCGCGCTGTGGCGGGCCACGGCGGAGAAGGTCGGGATCATGAACAACTCCTTCATGAGCGGGTCCATGACCAGGTCGGGCTTCCGCAGGCCAGGCTCGTGTCGTACGGCTCCGTGCAAAGCTTCCACGAGGCGCTGCTCAACGGCACCATCGGCGCCGTCGTCGACGAGACCCCCTACATCAAGATCTTCCTCAAGGCTTACTGCAACAACTTCACCATGGTCGGCCAGCAGAACAGGACCGGCGGCTTCGGCTTCGCGTTCCCCAAGGGGTCGCCGTACGTGACGGACCTGTCGCTGGCGATCCTGAAGCTCAGCGAGAGCGAGGAGATGAACATGATCGAGCGCAAGTGGCTCGGCGACGCCGACGGCTGCGCGGAGCAGGTCGGCGGGCCCTTCACGTCGGACAGCCTCAGCTTCGGCAGCTTCTGGGGCCTGTTCCTCATCACCGGCGCCACCTCGCTCCTCTGCTGCGCCATCCACCTCGCCACCTTCGTCGCGGCCAACCGGCGGCCCATCCGGGAGCTCGCGTCGCACCTGTCCTGGAAGGGCAGGCTCCGGAGGTTCGTCAAGCTCTTCGACGACAAGGACCTCTCGGCGCACACCTTCAGAACCAAGGACGGCAGCTCCGTGGCCGGCCGGAACGACGCCGGCGTCTCCCCGGCCGTGGAGCACAATGTGAACGGCTGCCCTATCAGCGTTGAGTTGTCGGTGGGGACGGCCAGCCCGGCGACCGGTGATATAGAGTTGGCCGCCGCCGGCCAGGCCGACGAGGAGGTAGCTCGAAATCCCGACGACTCTGGAGAAAATGGCAGAGACCAGTAACTGATCAACTGCCATTTTCTGACTTCTTTGGGTGCTCTTGCAGTAAAACTACAATGACTGATCGATGTTGTGTGTCATTAGCACAAATGTTTCTGTGTCAATGTAGTGAAGTAACTGTACATTGTAAAATTTAGTGAAGTAAAGCGATTAATTGTAAGAACTAAGCAGCGGGGAATCACTTGTCACGGACATGGCTCCCTTGATGTGGGCCTCCAGGTTAGACAAGTATGTGGGCTGACCTTTGGCCCATCTAGTGTGGCTAAGGGAAACAATACAGAAGGACATCGCTACAAAAGGAGGGGTTGGCAGCAGAACGAAGCATAGAAGAAACGAAAGAAATCTGAAATTCCTCTCTTGTTTTTCTGCTCTCATCTCCTTGTCTTCTCTGATGTATCCCATCCCAGTTCTTCCCCAAACCCTGTGATTCCGATTGTGATTTCCATATATCTTGTGAATGCTAGTGTTCGTTTGAGCCTTGTTCGATTGGGACATTACAATGTGGTATTAGAGCCTCCCGCCCCGCTCTCTGCTTGTGCTCAAGAGGCCATGGCGACCACAGAGACGCACGACGTGAGGGTGCAGCAGATGCTGCAGCAAATCCTCGCCAGGATGGACGTGCAAGGGTGGAAGCTGGATCACATGGTCTCATCCCTAGCTGCGACCACTTCTCGGTTGCTCGACGCCGACGCCGACTCGACCCCAAGATCTCCCTCGACCACTGCCCTGCTCGACGTCGCCATCACCAGCCCCGCTCCATCCATCGACACATCTCGTGTGTGTGTCGACACCTGCATCATCACCGTGAACCAACTGTTCGGCAAAATGTCACCACACGTTGAGGGCGACCACGCCGAGGCGGAAGCTACTCCATGCACAGACTCCACCATCGCCATCTTAACGCTCACCAAGTGCTCAACGTCGGGCCCCTTCCCCAACATTGACGACGTCAACTCCACTGTTCCTATCGGTGCGATTCCGTGGCGTGGTGATTCCTGTGTCGGCACTGGGCACCAACTGCTTGACGTCAACTCCACCATTCATATTCTGTGGAACTCATGCTTTCTACAGAACACTGGTCGGTAAGGCCTTTCAACAAGGTTTCTACAGGCCAACATCCCTCTATCATGCCAAAGAGCTGGTGAAAAAATGTGTACAATGACAGTTTCAAAGCAGGCAAATACACCAACCGACTCAGGCATTACAAACAATCCTTCTATCTTGGTCTTTTGCGACCTGGGGTCTCAATATCCTAGGACCGTTACCCAAAGCTCCAGGCGGTTTTGAGTTCCTTTTTGTGGCTATTGATACGTTCACAAAATGGATAGAAGTTGAGCCTGTGATTGGGATAACAACGGAAGCAGCAAAGCAGTTCATGATGAGATGTGTGATTACTCGGTTTGGAGTTCTAAGTCGAATAATCACAGATAATGGTAAACATTTTTCAAATGCAAAATTTCAGGAATTTTACGACGAGTTAGGTACCAAGCTGTGTTATGCTTCTATTGTCCACCCCCAAAGCAATGGGGCAGTCGAAAGAGCGAATGACCAAATAATTCATGGAGTACCCAAGACGATCGTCTCAGATCATGGTCCCCTTTTCACCTCCCAGTTTTAGGGTTGTTTGCAAAAGACGATGGGAACTCGTCTTTCTTTCAGCTTAGCTTATCATCTCCAAACTGATGGTCAGACAGAACGAGTCAACCAAATTTTGGAAGACATGCTCCGTGCATGCGTTCTTTCCTATGGTAAGAATTGAGAGAAATGCTTGCCATTCGTCGAGTTTTCGTACAACAACAGCTTCCAAGCCAGTCTCGGCATGACACCCTTTGAGGCCTTATACGGGAGAAGGTGTAGAACCCCATTGAATTGGTCTGAGACCAGTGAAAGACCTTTCTTTGGCCTGAACTCGATCAATGAGGCCGAAAGTCAAGTTCAGTTGATCCGAGATCGATTGCGCACGGCTCAATCTAGGCAAAAGAGCTATGCGGATCGTCGTCGTCGTGAATTGAGCTTGGAGCCCAATGACTTCGTTTATCTCAAGGTCTCTCCTTTGAAAGGCCACCAACATTTCGGCGTCAAATGCAAGTTAGCTCCTCGATATGTTGGTCCTTACCGCATCATCGAGAAGAAAGGAGCTGTTGCTTACAAGTTAGAGTTGCCTGCCGCACTTGAGGGGGTACATGATGTGTTCTATGTGTCCTAGTTGAAGAAGTGCCTTCGTGTTCCAATCGAGGAAGCTCCGTTGGAAAATCTCGATGTCCAAGAAGATTTGACCTACCACGAGCGCCCTGTTCGCATCCTTGAAGAAGCTGAACGAAGAACAAGAAACCGTGCCATCATGTTCCTTAAAGTTCAGTGGTCGAATCATTCCGAGGATGAATCTACTTGGGAACGAGAAGATCGTCTGCGAGCGGACTACCCATCTTTCTTTTTTGAGTGAGCCAAATCTCGGGACGAGATTTTTGTAAGGGGGAGGTTTGTAACATCTCAATTCTCAACTTGTGTTTCAAATGTAAGAAAATATGTAGAAATTAAAAACTTTTCTTGCACCTTGAAGTTTTTGAGCTTTTCTGTAATTCTTGTAAAGTAATTGTGGGAAATCAAAAACCCAAACCTCCATATTGACTAAAGTCATGACCCTTCTTTACCAACCTTGGTCAAATCTAGTGATCGTCCACTGGAAATGATTTTTCTGGGTTCTAAGGATGTTGTGTGACCCCTCTGAAAAATTTCACAATTTTTAGAAATTGTTTGAATAATTTAAGAGACAGTCAAACCATTTTGACCTTTGGTCAAACCCTAACCCAGAACCTTGAGAAATTTATGGAGAAAAATGCTCAGCATAAAAAACCTCTTAAAATTTTACACAAGGTCCATCTCAAAGTCAGCAAGCTACTGTAAAAATTTCAAAAACTTTAGAGTTAGTTTGCTACCTCTAAATATCTCTCAAAGTTTCAGCTCAAAATCCAACCCTAGGTCAAGGTCCTGTTTGGGCTCAAGTCAGACTCGAGCCCAAACCGCTGTCTCGGTTGAACCTCACCTCTTAGAGCACCTCGGGCTCAATCCTTTTGGCGCGATCCATTTCGGTCGTTGGATCTTTGCTCTACCACTGCGATCTCAGGAGCGCCCGGACCTCCCACTTGTGCAGACCAGCCCTGATCACGACCATCCCGTGTCCTTTTTGCAAAGAACACCCTCCCGGACCTCCCCTTAGACCACCCCTTCATCTTTGCAAAGACCACCCTTGGTTGTTACAAACGATCTCCTCAAAAGACCTCCCAAAGACCTCCTCAAAGGACCTCCTCGGAGACCACCCCAGACCACCTTGGCGATTTTGCAAAGACCACCCCGTTGGTCTTTTACAAAGACAACCTCTAGAGCACCATTCGTCGTGTGGGCGTTGCGCCTGGGTGATCGTGGGCCGTCCATATCTTGATCTGTGCCTCAGACCTCCCTGAGCGTTAAGGACCTCGGACCTCACTTAAAATCGGGGCCCTTCGTTTCAGATCCAACCGTCAAGACCTCCCCAACTCGGCCTCAACACTTAACCTAACCGTTATGTTCTTTGAGCAGTCCACCTAGGCTCTCTCACTGACTGGTGGGACCTCTTTGAGCCTCGTCATCATCGTTTTTGTGCGCATGCGTGTGAGCTAGAGCCATGGCAGTGTGGAGCAGTGCCTTGTCATTTCATGCCCTTGTCAACGGCTATTTCACGCCAACCTTAAATGTGCACCAAAACTTTGCCCCAAAGTCTCCCTTTACACCTTTGTCATTTCAAGTACGTCATGGCAGGACCTTTAGATCAGTGCAACCGTGGGGAACTGCCCTTGTTTCTTTTTCCACTCTGGCTATAAAGGATCTCCAAGATCCCTCCTTAAGCTTCTTTAGACACCATTTTGCAACCCTAGCTTTCCTCTCCATGCTCTTGTGCTCAAAACATCCAAGAGTCTTAGCCGCTATTGCCGGACCTTGGAGCTCCTCGGGGACATCCGGGCTCCAGTGGTTCACTTGCAACTCTTGACGTGCAAATTTGTTCTTTTGACCACCTAGAGCACTTCCCTTAACTTATTTTGTTTGATTTCACAGAGGTGGTCAAATTGGAGACTTGCTCTTTGTGGCCGGAATTGCCTTCTTCCTCAGCACCGGCCAGCACCTTCGTCGCGGAGCTTCTTCGACCCCCTGTGGACTCCTCCATCCTCGGGTAATCCATTCTTTAGTGCCTTAGTATTTAAACTCCTGCTTTGTTGGACCACTTTAGCTTTTGGAGTTTTGCTGTTTTTGTGCCTCTGGCTGTCATCTCCGGCTAGCCGCGGTAGGAGGTGTTCTAGCTTGGGTGTTTGGCACCTTTAGGTTCCCCTCGCTATTTGGAACCCATCCCTGTCCTTGGTTCCCACTGCTGTGACCAGAGTCGCCGACGGTGAGCTCAAACTCAAACTCGGGATTTTGTCGTGTCTTACTCGGACAAACCCTGTAGCTTAATGATTAGCATTTAATTTGTCCTAGTCTAATCGTTAGCTTTAAATACAGATCTTGTCGGTAAAGCATGCGCGCCATTAAGTTGGGACCTCTTAGATGAGATCTGAGCCGTTAAAACCCTCGATTAGGTTTAATCTGGACCGTTAGGACCACCCTCTGGGGTTCTGTGATGCCTCCCCAAGATCGGATCCGTTCCAAGCTAAGTGGTTACGCCGAAAGCGCAACACTTAACGAGAGACAAGAACGATCCCGAGTGCCCGGATATACGTCTCATGTTAGCTCCCAAGGATCAGTGACTAACATGCGCATATCCTAGTACACAACATTGCAATCACATCCATACACAATCATACAAGAGAAATAGAAACTTTGATATATCTTCAACATATAGAACCTTATGGTCCTAATTTTACAAAAGAGGGCTAATCGGCCAAATCTAAATGACAATAACACAAATAAATCACAGCGGAAGATAAACTTAAAGTAAAAAGAGAATAACCGAGTTGGTATGCCCAAAATCCCACAAGCAACCAACTGGAGTTAAAGCCGTCGCGCCCGTCGTCCTTACCTGATCAAATAAACACTTTTCAAGTACAAAGTTGTACTCGCGAGACTTTTCAAGAAAAATAAGGATGCATGTAAGTATCAAAGGAAGGCTACTACACGAGTTAATTTTCGGCATAAAGCAAGTTTTGCATAGAGATAAACAATATAGATTCAACTTGCCATATGTAAAACATTTAGAAAACATTTTATGACAGTAAGTAATGATCAACAATGGTATAATCTCCAAATATAATCAACACACGAATATCCCATTCGTGGCACAAATCATTCCTCGACAAAATCAACGTGCGAATGACGCGTTCAAGATAACATTTCAGATTTGAACCAACTAACATAATGACATAACATTTCCAACCATAACCCAAACTTAATTTCCCAAAAACTAACTGTGCCTGCTTTCCCACAAGTGATGTCCATAACCTAGGACGAGGCTATTCGAATAGATTTAGTTCTCTGCAGAGTTGTACAGCTTTACCCACACGATATGCATTCCTCATAATGTCGGCCAATGCACTCTTCTGTAGGAGTGTGACTAAGGTAGCATAACGAGGCCGTTACAATGTCATGTCCTAACTATCAAACCACCTAAGGAACAGAATCCTATAGCAGACTAAGCGCCTCGCACCACAGGTGAACCTTGTTGCATAAGTAAGTCCCGTTCAAACAAGAGACCCTTAAAAGCAATCAAGAGAACGACAAACATGCCCCCGCCAGATTGACAAGAGAACCATTAAAAATAACAATAATAATTTATCAACCTAATTGTGTTTTGATAACTAACACATAACAAATTATTAAGCCAAGCCTTCACCATTATCCCGGCGTGTGGTTGCACGTAAGACTTGGTTCATCACACCACAGACCAGTCCTTAAACACTCAGACGGGGCTACACAATTCCATAATAACAAACAACAATAATAATTTATCATCACCCTACACCCGTCCAAGTTAAGAACATAAACCCATGCCCAACATATCCACAAACCCCAGATGCGAAGATCTGGATACATTCCTCAAATCCAACATAATCCAATCCATAAAATCCTCAAACTTCATTAAGATTCAATTCAATCCACCGGCCGATGGACTAGCTCCATCAACCGCTTTCGGCTATAACTACTAGCATGGCTAAGCATCGTTCTACAAACTAGTAAACAAACCCATATAACATATATCCTTAATCATTCAAGGTAAAAGGGTAATCAATATTGAAAGGAGGGCCAATGCAACAATTAGGAATTTAACTACTTCTACCCATGAACATACTTTTCAAAATAGCATGCAATTGCGATAATAAAACTCACACAAAACTTTTAAAACCACTGGAGCAATATGATCAAGAGGAGGGTGCTCGTACCTTTGCTGTACCACTTGTTCAATCTCAAGTTACACTCATAAATATGTTTGTATAAATCGATATATCTATCGAAGAAGCGATATTGCCATTAACACCAAATAAGCCGAAAATTCAAAATACTCAAAAATACATGAAAATTATACAGTGGGTAGATCATGATTTTATATGAATTTAGGCGAAAGAATTATTCCATTTGGATTTAGTATGTGAAAATTATGGCGGTTAGAATCTCAGATTTTTGGAAAAAATCAAATTTAAATAGAATATGTTACTGTTCATCTGAATTAAATTCTTTGGTGAAAATTTGCATAACAGTGGTGGGGATAAGGATTGCATGGTTGGGAATATAATAAAAAGTTATGTTCAATAAAAATTGAATCACTCCATTTGGAGTTCAAATGAACTTTCTATGAATTTTTGAAATTAATTCAATTTCTAGTGTAAAAATAATTTTTTTCTGAATTTTTCTAATGCATTTAATACTTTTATACTCATTCTAACCTAGCCTCTGCCATTACAAATGGGACCTACATATTTTTTTCTTTTCCATTTAATTCCTCAAGGAAAACATCTACCGACAAATCTAATCTACTCATAATCATTTACTTAACTGATTCTCCGGTGTTGAATCCGATCACATACATAACACTTTTCGATCATATTCTCATATCTTGATCTAAATCCCGTACTAACCCCCCCACTAAGGCATAATCAAGGTAGTCAATCCAACAAATAACTCCCGGACTCATAAACTTTCATCTACACAATCCATCCGGTTGTTGTACGAAATCTACCAAGTGATAAGCATATGACCAAGACTAAATCTATCAATCATCCTCCGATATACTATATAAACTAATATGAACTATCTAGCTCTACTAGTCTCGCCTCGGCAAATCACATTCGCATACACCCAATTTTCCACCGATCGAGGTTTAATTGACTAATCGACACCTAATGAACTTTACAATTTAAATTCACATCCGATATTTAAAAGCTCACTAATAAATCAACTCATATCTACATCACCAAAATTGCCATGTACGACATCTACCAATCCAATCACATACGTGCCTCTACGATCTACTAATAATCATTTAACTATCAATCCAATAGAGAGTACAATTCCATCAATTCGGCACATATGGCTTATCTATTGATTACATGGCAGTCTAATCATTTATCCGCACTCAAATAATCTATTGTTTTCTTCTCCCAATTTTAGCATATATGACCCACCAAGCTATTACTTAAGACATTCCATCAATTTACTCATGATTAACTAAATCACCCGATTCAACCTCCATATCTCCATAAATATTCACACAAGAGCTATCCATCAAGTACTAAATCATAAAATCCTTATGCATCCTAACTTCTAAAATTACTAATCCAACGTGAGGGAAAAATCTCCAATTAATTTATCCTCAAAGATCACCACAATTTTGCATGCGACTCCAAAATAATATCATCCGACCAAATAATCCAATAACACTTAATCTAGCCTCTACCAATCAACAATCTACATAATCCGCTATGACGATAAAATTATTCGTAATCTACCGACATTCATCACAAGAACACGCCTGTGCACAAATAAGACATAACAGGAGAATTATATTGGTCTTAAGCTACCAAATTATTTTTACAATTAAACATGCATAAATAGATGCCATGCTCATGACTAAAATGCAATATGCACGACTAAAAATGTAACGCGGTAACATAAATAACACTAAGAATTTTACCGCAACGCTAGGTGTGCGAATCGGCACCGGGCGTTGTCTTCTAGACTCCACATCTACCGTAGTCGCCGCGATCCGCGTCCCTTCGGCCTTTTGTCCGCGCCCATCGTAGTTGTCGCCGAACTCGTTCGCGTCCACGTCTGGCTCCTCGTCCATATCCGTCATCCTAGTGCCGCCGCATGCGCCACGCCGTCGCGTCGACACCGCCTCATCTCACTCACCCTCGACTTCGTCGTCTTTGGTGCTCAACTCACCCGCGATCTTCCTCGCCTTGTTGCTGTCGTGCCCTTGGCCATGCCTTCGGTCACCGTCGTGGCTGAACGTGCATGTATGGCTCTGGCTGCATGCACCATCGCTTGGCCTCATCGGCTCCACCATCTCAGTGCCACCGTGCCACAGCAACACCTTGTCTTGCGTCGGCTGCCACTCCCTCGCCTAGGCGTCGCGCTTGAAGAAGTTAATCCTGTTGTCTGAAGCTTCGGAATGTGACCAGTCTAAACATGTTTTGCTATTTTGTTTCACTCCACAAATCTATTAGTTATGTGGGTGACTCTTGGGGCTATGTGCTAGTAAGTAGTTCAGTCCTTGTTAGTCTTAATTGTGTGCGTGTGAGAACTGAAGAGTCAGTTTATTTTGGCTTAAATGTTTCTGTCTGTAGCTCTTCCGAAAAGGCTTTAAATAGAGCTCAAACCGAAAGGTTACAAACTACGGTTTGTGGGCTGTGAAGATGAAGATACTGATGCGCTCTTTGGGAGTGTGGGGAGCAATCGAGGGAGACACCGCGGTCGATGAAGAAAAAGACCAGGGTGCTCTTGCTGCCATCTCACAAACAGTGCCGGATGCGGTGCTTATGGCTATCGTAGGGAAAGAAAACGGCGAAGGAAGCTTGGGAGGCACTCAAGGAGATGCGAGTAGGTGAGGATCATGTCAAGAAGGCTCAGGTGCAGGCTCTGAAGAGGCAGGTTGACAGGTTGAACATGGAAGACAATGAGACCATCTTAAGTTTCTCACAGAAGCTCACCACTTTGGTGGGAGAGATGCGGTCCCTTGGTGCTACAGTGAATGAAAGCACCGTGGTAGAGAAGCTGTTCAGCGCTGTTCCAGATAAGTTCCTCCAGATCATTGGCACCATCGAACAGTGGGGCGATGTGTCGACGATGACAGCCACTGAGGCGATTGGTCGGCTGCGAGCATTCGAGGAAAGTCTAAAAGGGCGGCGATGTCACAAGGAGGAGGGAGAACAACTATTACTTTCTCGTGCACAATGGGAAACTCTTGCTGCCAAAGAAAAGAAAGGTGGTGAGGGCTCCGATAGTGGCATGAAGAAGGGAAGCGGTCATGGTGGTTGCCGTGGCCGTGGCAAAAGCCAAGGAGGCGAATGAGGCGATGTTGTAGAGAAGAAACCTCATTGTAAGTTTGATAAGTCCAAAATTAAATGCTATAACTGTTCTGAATTTGGTCATTTTGCATCCGAATGTAAGAAGCCAAAGAAGGAGAGGGCTCACTATGTAGAAAGACAAAGGAATGAAGAACCAACTTTGTTGATTATCGAGACATATGAGCTATCCAGAACTGTTGAGCATGACACTGATGTAGTGATGCTAAATGAAGAAAAGGTTAAACCCAAGCGGGAGCTGCAGAAAAATGTTACGTGACTTGTGGTATCTAGACTGAGGTGCTAGCAATCACATGACCGGAAATGAGGAGGTGTTCATCGAGATGGATACATCTGTGAAAGGCGCAGTAAAATTTGGTGATGGCTCTGTGGTGGAGATACAAGGACGAGGTACTGTCCTTCTCAAGGGTCTCTCAAGTGAACACAAGGCTCTCACAAGTGTTTATTTCATTCCTCGACTTCGAAGCAATATAGTAAGTCTGGGGCAGCTTGATGAATCTGGATGCAAGACGATGATCGAAGATGGCAATCTAAGCATCTATGATCAAGAAAGGATGTTGTTGGCCAAAGTCAAGAGATCATGGAATCGGCTATATATTTTGCGGTTGAGTCGCACTGAGCCGGTTTGCCTCCTATCCAGATATGCTGAGAAGGAATGGCTTTGGCACGCTAGATTTGGGCATATATAAGTTTCCGGGCATTGAGGAGTTTGTCCTAGTTGGAAATGGTCGAGGGCCTACCTCATATTGAGCATCTAGAGCAGCTGTGTGAAGCGTGTTTGGCCGGAAAACAGCGACGGAGTCCATTTCCTCATGCATCTGCATATCGTGCTGAAAAACCATTGGAGCTAATGCATGCGGACATATGCGGGTCGATTAGTCCAGCGACTCCTGCAGGCAATAAGTACTTTTTCCTTATTGTCGATGACTATTCTCGCTACATGTGGGTAGTGATGCTCAAGAGCAAGGATGAAGCACTGAATTCTTTCATGAAGATCAAAGCCCGAGCTGAGACAGAAAAGGATACCAAAATCAAGGCATTGCGTACTGACCGAGGAGGTGAGTTTGTGTCGGGAGATTTTGAAGAACTTTGTGCTCAGCAAGGAGTAAGACGGTTCTTGACTGCACCATATTCCCTACAACAGAATGGGGTAGCAGAGCGACGCAACCAAACAATTGTCAGCACATCAAGATCTCTTTTGAAGAACAAAAGAATGCCTGGAAAGTTTTGGGGAGAAGCCGTAATGACGGCTGTGTATTTGCTGAATAGGGCACCGACTAGAAGTGTAGAGGGCAAGACACCCTATGAGCTGTGGTACAAAAGAAGACCCAAGGTTCATCACCTATGTGTCTTCGGATGTGTTGCACATGTCAAGGTAACAACTCCTCATCTCAAGAAGCTTGAAGATCGAAGCATCGAGGGTTGTGTTTGTGGGTTATGAACCGAGTTCAAAGGCTTACCGTTTCTTTTGTCCAAGCCTTTGGAAGATTAATGGTTAGCCGTGATGTAGTATTTGATGAGAAGAGAGAATGGAATTGGAGCAAACCAATGAGAAGAAGATGAAATAGAGTCGGGAGGAACTTTCTTGGTGGATATTGGAGCTCACTCAAATGCAGACTTCACAAGAGAGAACCAAGAAGTAGCAACACCAACATCGAACAATATGATGCTTGGTGTCGGCATGTCGGGGAAGGTAACATGGGTAGGAGTACATCATTGCGATTACTTCTCCTTCAACTCCAATCGTGTCACCACCACACTTGGAGAGTCCTCTTTGTCACCATCGGCATCATCGAGGAACAGAGCACTATCGATCTCTCGGAGATATATGAAGAGACAGATGAGTTAGAAGAAGTTCACTCGGTTTATGTATGTTGGCCATGGAGGAGCTGGTCAATTATCAAGAGGCAATGAAGCGAGCTCTGTGGAAGGAGGCCATGATTGAAGAGATGAAATCTATTGAAGAGAACAAAACATGGAAGCTAACTCAATTACCTGCAGGTCACAAATCAATTGGACTGAATTGGGTTTTCAAAGTAAAGGACTCTGAAGGTAAAATTGTGAAACACAAGGCTCGGCTTGTGGCTAAAGGGTATGCACAAAGACAAGGAATCGATTTTGAGGAGGTGTTCACTCCAGTAGCACGTCTAGAAACGTGAGATTGCTTCTTGCTATTGCAACCCATGGTGATTGGGAAGTCCACCATATGGATGTCAAGTCGGCATTTTGAATGGTGAGTTAAGCGAGGAGGTCTATGTGTCACAGCCTCCTGGGTTTGTTGATGAGAGCAAATCGCAGTTAGTGCTGAAATTGAGCAAAACACTTTATGGTTTGCGTCAAGCACCCCGAGCCTAGAATTTCAAGTTGGATAGAAGCCTCAATTTGTTGGGTTTTGAGAGGAGTCCGCTCGAGCATGCAGTGTATAAAAAGGAGTACAATGGTCGGGTTTTATTGGTAGGAGTATATGTTGATGATTTAATTACCACCGGGACAGCAGTGGGTGATATAATGGAATTCAAGAACCAAATGAAGAAACAATTTAAGATGAGTGATCTTGGATTGTTGAGTTATTATCTGGGCATTGAGGTCAAACAATCATCTGAAGGAATATCAATATGTCAAGCCGGGTATGCTGCAAAGATCATTGAAGGATCAGGTATGAAGGGATGTAATACTTGTTCAACACCCATGGAGAACCGACTGAAATTGAGCAAGAAAACCGAGGACCCTGCTGTGGATGCAACCATGTACCGGAGCATAGTAGGAAGCCTGAGGTATTTGGTTAATACTAGGCCAGATATTGGATATGCAGTGGGGATTGTTAGTAGGTTCATGGAGTCACCTCAAACTCAACATCTTGCAGCCGTAAAGCATATTTTGAGGTATGTAAATGGGATTCTGAATTTTCGGTGTTCTTATGAAAAAGGAGGAAGCCAGGAGCCAAAGTTAGTAGGCTATTGTGATAGTGACTTGGCGGGTGACATTGACGACCGCAAAAGTACTACCGGTGTTGCATTCTTCCTTGGCTCATGTTTGATCACTTGGTTTTCACAAAAACAGAAGATAGTGGCACTTTCGTCTTGCGAGGCGGAATACATTGCAGCGACAACTGCTGCATGCCAAGGTGTTTGGTTGGCTCAGCTATTGGCAGATTTGTTGAAGAAAGAGCCTAAGAAAGTCCTATTGAAGATCGACAACAAATCAGCCATATCCTTGTGTAAAAATCCAGTACACCATGACAGGAGCAAACATATTGATACAAGATACCATTTCATTCAAGAATGTGTGGAAACTGGAAAAAATTGAGGTAGAGCATGTCAGTTCGGAGGAGCAACGGGCTGATGTGTTGACCAAGGCACTTGGGCGCATCAAATTTCTTGAAATGAGGCAGAAGCTTGGGATGCAAGATGTGGAGGAAAAGCAACAAGATTAAGGAGGTGAAATGAAGAAGTTAATCCTGTTGTCTGAAGCTTCGGAATGTGACCAGTCTAAACATGTTTTGCTATTTTGTTTCACTCCACAAATCTGTTAGTTATGTGGGTGACTATTGGGGCTATGTTCTAGTAAGTAGTTCAGTCCTTGTTAGTCTTAATTGTGTGCGTGTGAGAACCGAAGAGTCAGTTTGTTTTGGCTTAAATGTTTCTGTCTGTAGCTCTTCCGAAAAGGCTTTAAATAGAGCTCAAACCGAAAGGTGCAAAGTTGATGAGCACCAGAAAACTCTGTGTCTTCTTTGTGTGTTCTTCCTATTCCTTGAGAGCTTTTCTTGTTTAGCCTCTGTTACAACAGACGCTGCTACTTGTACGCAGCGCCTCAGCGTCACCTCGCCCAACTGCTGCGCCGAGTGCCGCTGCTCCACCGGCCTTGCCTCCTCGCCTCCGCCTTCTCCTTGCTCCGGCCGATCCGGATCCGGCCATCACCGAGCCACGCCTCCGTGCTCGCTGGCCACTCGCTGCCCACACATGTAGCGCCTCCACCACCATTTCTCCTCTCCCTCTCTTCAAATCAGTCAAAAGACTATGCATGTAAAATATGATTGGATGAATGGGATGCTCATGAGATGGAGAATGTGACGGTATGACATGCATAGGGGGATTTTTGGTTTCTTGCTTGGATTGGGAGGAGAGAAGATGTATGGTTGAGCTCAAGATAGAGAAATAAAAGAAGGTGCTGCTGTTGGGGAGAAGGAACAGTGTGGGAGGAAAAGAATTGAGGGTGGCTGGTTCAATGGTTCAGCTGGGCAATGAGAAAAAGCATGCAGTGGGGAGAGGTTTGGTGCTGGACACAAGCAAATGGGCAGTGGTGAGAAGGAATAAAAAGAAGGGGAAGGTGGTAGCTCGGTTGGGGAGTGAGAAATGGTAGTGGAAGGGGATGGTTTCGGCTGGGAGTGGGATGAAATGGGTAGTGGGGAGCTGGGGCAAAAGCAAATGGCAGGGTGTTTGCTCTTTTGGGAAAAGGAGATGGCAGTGGGAAAGGAGGTGGTTCAGCTGGAGAATAAGGAAATGGGCAGTG
Source organism: Ampelocalamus luodianensis (assembly GCA_036346255.1). Taxonomy (NCBI): domain Eukaryota; kingdom Viridiplantae; phylum Streptophyta; class Magnoliopsida; order Poales; family Poaceae; genus Ampelocalamus; species Ampelocalamus luodianensis. Next base: position 47,065,822 of record CM070633.1, read on the forward strand.
GGGTGGCTGTTCGGTTGGGGTTAATGAAGTGGCAGTGGGCGATTCTTGGGGGAGAGAAGAGAGATGGTGCATGTAGGTAGTTCATGTGCTGTGCTTACTCTGGGAAGAAGAAAATAGTGAGGTGAATGGAGTTGGCAAAGGGGAAGAATGATAGTTCTGCTGTGGGCACAAGAATGGCAGTGGAGTGAGAGGTTGGCTGGGTATAAAGAATTGGTAGGAAAGAGGGATGCTTCCAAAGGGAGCAAGAGAAAAATGGCAATAGGCAGTGGGTGTGATAGTGTTGTGTTGTGCAATGAATTGGCGTGGAGTTGAGTGGTTTAGTTGTGAAGAAAAATGGATGCAATGAGCATCTCAATAGTCTGCCACTTACTTCGCTCTTCTCTAACTCACTCAAACGATCATGCATGCGAGAACTAGAGGTAGGAATGGATTGCTCTCGCGATGATGAATGCCGCTGCATAACATGCGTAGCTCAGTTCTTCATTTTTGGTGGAGATTTGAAGGAGAGAAGGATGGTGAGATGAACATGTACAAAAGTGTTAGCTTGATGACTAGAAGTAGTGTTCCTGTTGGGGGAGAAAGAGAATGGCGTGGGGGAATAGATGGACAGTGACTGCTTTGTCTCGGCTAGGCACAAAGAAAAGGGAAAATGGCAGGGGGTGCCCACAGCTAGCTATCTACCTCATGCATATAAGTATATACTACTAGCTCCCCCATTTCATAGCTCTCCGTTTGTGTGTAAAGCAGCATGCTGCATGTATATATGTGTGCAACCAGTAGCTACTCGAAGTATATATAGTGGATCGAGTAGTGGATTAATGAGCATGCAGGCGTTTTGCTTGCGGTCAGTTGAACCGAAAAATATAGCGACGACACTAATGTATGCAAGATGACATGAATTTTGAAAAACATGTGAAAACAACAAATAAAAAAATAATTTAATTTAAATGCAGTCTCTCAAACAATTCGATTTAAAATTGTTGGTCATTATTATTATTATTTTCATACAACTTTAAAATATCTCGATTGATTTTTAAAACAAACCTTTGACTTAAATATGGGAATTTTTTTGAAACATGGTCAAATATTTATTAGATTGCCAAATTAAATATTCATATCCCGATTCGAAAATCGGGTGTTACTGAGTTTCACAAAAGACCTCCGTAGTCATTTTGCAAAACCACCCTCGGGACCACCCTTGGGGTCCTCTTTGCCAAAGACCACCCCTTGGTCTTTTGTAAAGAAAACCTCAGACCTCCTCCTCGCCAATCATAACCTTTAGGACCACCTCGGGTTAGATCTTGGCTGTCTAGGACCTCCTCTTACAGATCTTAGCCGTCCAGGACCTCCCCCTTATTAGAACCTAACCTCTAGGACCACCCCGAGGTAGATCTGAGCCATCCAGAACCTCTCCTTGGAAATCTGGATCGTTCAGGACCTTTCCTCTCTTGGATCTCAACCGTGAGGACCTCCCTCTGGGGATCTCGACCGTTAGGACCTCCCCCGCGAGAATCTTAGCCGCCCAGACCTCCCTCAGTAGACCTCCACCTTTAGGACCTCCTTGTTAGATCAGGACCGTTAAGTTTTGATCTAACAGTTAAGACCTCCTCAGGGCGCGTTGAAGTCTCTGCGCACGAGTGCTCGTGTGTTTTGTGCTCTCGTGCTCGTGAGCTGTGCGATTTCAAATCAACGGCCCAAGACCTCCCCAGATTGAGTTGGTTTTCAAGATTAAGGCCCGAAAACTTTTATTTACAAATTGTTAATTGCTTTGAACTTCAAAAATGCATAATTTTCTCTCTATAACTCCAAATTGAACAAACTAAAGTTTATTAGGATCCTCTGTTAGAATGCTTTAACATAGCATAGGTTTTAATGTGGTCTTTTGACTCTGAAATTGATTATGCCCTAGTTTTATAACTTAGAAAAATCATAGTAAATTCATTTCAACTCCAAATGAAGCAAACTCAATTTTGCTAGCCTTAGGATATCAATATCTACCTACCATAAAATTTTCAGGTTCTAGAACTTTCTGAAAATGCAATGAACAGTAACGGATAACAATTAATTTTGCATTTTCCAACAGACTGAACATAATTTGGCTATAACTTTTGCATCCTTAATCCAAATCAAATGATTCTTGTTGCTAAATTTATCTAAAATCATGTTCTACCTGCTGTGTAAATTCATGGATTTTGGATGAGTTTGAACTTTGAGTCTTTTTCGATGTTCGTCGTTTTTATTGGAATTTCTCGTTCTTGCGATAGGTTCCGAAGAAATTATTGATTGTGAGAGTGATCCTCTGCAGAAAACAAGTGATCTCCAACAAGGCAAGCAGATGTAGCATCATTTGATCATATTGCTCCTATTACTTTTGAAGTCTAATATCTTGTTTGCAAAAACCAAATATGCATGCTTCTTGTGTCAAAGTTAATTTTTGTCGATTAGAGGTAGCTACTCCTAATGCATTGTTGCCTTAAAATTGTTCACCCCTGCCACAAACCTAGGATAATATTCTCACTGGTGAATTAGAGCCCGGTGAATGATTTATGCTCTTTTATTGTCTTTACAATATGATGCTTAGCAATGCTTAGATACCGGTAGACTTGGGCGGTTATCGACTTAGTCGATGACCTTGATCACACAAAAACTTATTATTACTTATGATCAATACCTTGTGCTTTGTTCATTTGTGAAATCTAAAACTGAAAATAAAATGTTTTAGACTTGGGCACAATGGTATGATGGTGTGATCTTATGGTGTGATGGAATGGTGCCCGGGTCATCAAGGACCGAGTTACTTACGCCATTGATCCAAGCAATTTTGCTTGCTAACCACACTAGAGATATATGGGATCTCTCTTGACTTAGTACTTTGGGAGGTGTTAATTGATGAGTCGCTGGTGGTAGTTGTTAGGTGTTTGTTTTGGGATGAGAGGGATGGAGATTCGGTTAGGTTCTCCATACCGGGACACCGCATGATTGCTTGGTGGGCGGTGTTCGACTCAACGTATGGGTCCTTGTGATCTTTGTCGCCGACAGGTCACTAAGGATCAACCCCCATACGTGCGACTCTTAATTAATGCAATCCATTGGAAATGTCTCGTAGGACTTAGCCGTGCCGACATACCAAAGGAAGTGTGCTTAATCTAGTGGCAAAAAGGCGGTCTGAAGTATAGGTACATTGGTACACCTTTGCAGGGTTAAATCTATTCGAATATCCTCGTCCTAGGTTATGGACACGCTTGGTTATTTCCCGCAAGAACTAGACTACAACCTTTTTAATTAAAACTTGATGTGGGTGGTTGTGAGGACCCGGGTATTTAACTAGTAATACTTAACCTCCATATGGTTCTAGCATTACTAATCAAATATCCAAAGCCTCGATGGATACATGTGCTTCCCACAATTGCAGCACATGCTCATCATCACAAAATTATACATCATTTCCATACAACATTAATACTAAGTTCAACAACGACATACATAAGGTAAAGTTATTAAAAAAGAGCCGACCAGCCAAATAACACAATATACAAGAATGACAGCGGAAGCAAAAACGCCATAAGATGGCTAAGAACAAAAGTCGACCAGGTTAGCCAACACAAACCACGGGGCAACCGCCCGGGCCATAAGCTAGTCGCCCGAATGCTACCACAACACAGCTCACAAAAGTGAGGCCATTCGAGCTCACCTTCTTCCTCTGCAACAATTTATATTTAAGCAAGAACAATGAGTACACAAGGTACTCGCAAGACTGACGTGTGGAATAGCAATGCATATATAGAATTTGCAAACAACATAAATACTTGAAAATACAGGGATTAACATGATCAAACTGCTTGCCTTGTTGGAATTGCTCTTGCTGCAGAGGAGGATTCTCAGGTTCAATAAACTCTTCGGAACCTAACGCGAAAATACGATAAAGCCAATAAGAACGAAGAACACCAAACAAGACCCAATAGCAAAAGACATCCAAATCTAATGAACCTTATACAACAGCTAGGGTATGATTTTAGAAAATTTTAGGAACAAGAATCATGCAATTTGGATTTAGGATGCAAAAGTTATGGTTAAAACTAGTTCTCTCAGCCTATAAATTCTCTAAATTAATTACTGGTACTGTTCATGGCAAAAATTTCTATAATGATCTGGAACCCAAAATTTTTATGGTAGGCAATTTATATCATCCAAATCACAGCAAAGTTGAGTTCACTAAATTTGGAGTTACAATGATTTACTTATGATTTTTCTAAGTTGCAAAACCAGCATAATGCATTTTCCAGAAATATAAACATGTTCAAAACCTATTTCATATTAAAGTACACTAATAGAAGAATCTAGCAAAATTGATTTTGCACAATCTGGAGTTATTCGGAAAAAGATATACATTTTACAAGTTAAATTCTATTTTTGGGATATTCAAAATTGGCAGAAATCAAGTTATTTGAGTTACACAATTTTCTGTGACAGAATCATGCCCAAATGCATTTTTATATTAAACTACAGAGGCATAGAAATTTATTACAGCTGGAAACATCTAAAAATGATTTAAAACGAATTAGTTATGAGTTTCTAAAGTTTTGATACAATTTTTAGTTGATAATTAAATACTTACAGAAATGAAATCCAACCCAAACGGAAATAAACGACGTGGACGCTCGAGAGCCCTCGATCTAACATCCTACGACCCACGCGCGTCGGGAAACAGCGCACGCGCGCTATCTCTGAAAGGAGCCCACCGTTGGATCAGGATCCAACGGCTCACGAGGAAGGATGCATTCGGACGGTGCGGTTGCCTTGGCCAACCACGACCGCAGATCTAAAGATGAACGGCTCTGAGCACACCTCTTATCGGAGAGTCCGATTGCACACACGATCTCAGCCGCAGATCGTGGGATGGACGGTCCAGAATGAAGAGGGGAACTAGATGGTCCGAATGTTTTTCAGATCTGGGCCGTTGATCACGAGATCGACGGCCCACAACCAACGAAGAACAACGCACGGGACTTAAGTACGCGGGAGTGATTAAATGAGAGGCCCACATGACGGTGAGACAGAGGATTCTAAGGCGGCGATTAATTCCTAAACTAATCATTAGCATTAATTGTGTCCTAATGACTTTTCTCGGGAGGGTTTAAGTGGCGAGGCCCACGAGCGGCGACACATGGGTTATCCCGGCGGTCATTAATGCCGACACTTAATTAACCTATGATTAAGCATTAATGATGTCGAACCGCACGTAAATGTGACGGGTGATTACGAGGATTGGGCCCACATGTCGGTGAGACATTAGGCGATTAAGACACAATTAATACTTCTAATGATTGGCAATGATTAAGCATTAAGCGTGTCCTAATTATTTGAGCGACAACGGCGCTCCGGTTGACAAAAACCGAGTGGATTTCACGGCTTGTCGCGGCGACTCGGTCATGGCGGCGCCTAAAATACCAAAATGGGTTCGCAATAGTGTGGCGGACCCAATGGTGATGACCTCGCCGCGGTGGGGTCTAGAACGCCGTGAGCCGAAAACACGAAGGAGGCCATTTCGGCAAAACATGAAAACGACAAAATGCTCCATTGCGGTCAGAAAGCGAGTGCCATCACTCCTAGGGACTAATAAGAGGCTACCTTCACGTGATGAGCTTCAAAGATGGCGGGGTGACTTGAACACAATGAAGTTCACCGGAGCGAGGAAGGCGATATGAAAATGATAACCTAAGCAAAATGAACACCGATGGGTGATCAAAATAGCTCTCTCTCTTTCTGCCATTGCTCACCCGCACTGCACGGAGAGGCAGTGGAGGAAGAAGAACAGAAGGAGGCGCCGTGACCGTTGGATGCGAGATGAACGGTCACGATTAAAAGGATCCGGCTGAGGGTTTCTAACACTCCAAGCAATCAGGGCGGTCCGATCAAAAACGAACGGATCAGATGGATGGAACGTTCATGGCGGTCTGAATGTTCCTGATATTCAAACCACTTACCGGAGTCAGAGAAGAAACGGGGTGAAATTGGCCGAAACTCTCCAAACTTAAAATTGAGTGATTCCTGTGAATACAACCCAAAATTAAGTTAGGGGAAATATAAAGGAAGTTGAGGAGCTCAAAGGGTACAAGAAAGATTGAAGGTGAACAACTGGACACCAAGATCGCCATTGAGCTTCTCGGGTCAACAATGGTGTTTTGAGGATTTGAAGTAGTTTTGAACTCAAAAGCGAGAGAAGAGCTAGGGTGTTGTAAAGGAATACCGGGAGGGTTAAGGGGGCAATATATAGGAAAGGATTAGGGTTTGAGCAAGAACATGAGTCCACGGTGGGCTCGGTTCATGCTACGACCATGGACCAAGAAATGATGGGGGCAAGTGAGACTCGGGATGGAGGAGCGAAAGCTTTGGGCGCATTTAATGCCCCACGAGAGACGTTGGACGAGCAAGCTCGAAGTAACACAACGGCCGCCCGCTCTCTCTTTCGCCATTGCTCACCCGCACGCGGAGCGGAGGAGGAAGAAGAACAGAAGGAGGCGCCGTGACCGTTGGATGCGAGATGAGCGGTCACGATTAAAGGATCGGTGAGGGTTTCTAACACTCCAAGCAATCGAGGCGGTCCGATCAAAAGCGAGCGGATCGGATGGATGGAGCGTTCATGGCGGTCCGAATGTTCTGCGAACGCGGGCGAGCGATTTAAATCAACGGTGATATCAATCGCGCTCTAGAAAAGGGACCCGGTGCAATTAGTGGGTTCGACCAAGTCAAGTGGCTCGAGCGAGCCCGACTCGAACCCAAGGAAGCAGTGAAACCGGTTTTAGGTTTTAAATAAAGCAGAGGCTTTTGAGGATTTATTAGAGGTAGCAAAATAACTCTAAAAATTCTGAAATTTTTACAGGAGCTTGCTGACTTAGATATCGACCTTGTGTAAAATTTTCAGAGGTTTCTATGCATTTCATTTTTCTCCAAAAATTCTACAAGGTACTGGTTTAAGGTTTGACCGAAGTCAAACAGGTTTGTCTGCCCTAAAAAATGTTCAAACAATTTCTAAAAATTGCGAAATTTTTCAGATGGGTCACATACCATCCCAAGAACTTAGGAAAAATATTCCCAAGGGATGATCAAAAGATTCGACAAGATTGTTTTTGAAGGATCAAGATTTAGATCAAAAGACTTGTGACTATGTATTTCCATAACTCTTGTAGAAGAATTGTTTAGCACTCACAAGAAATACATGATGTAAGAAAAAGTTTTAATTTCTACTCATTTTCTTACATTTGAAACACAAGTCTGAAACTTGGGATGTTACAACTCTCCCCCCTTACAAGAATCTCGACCCGAGATTCCGTTTACTCGGAGAAGAAGGATGGATAATCTGCACGAAGGCGATCTTCCCGCTCCCAAGTTGCTTCATCTTCAGAATGGTTTGACCACTGAACTTTAAGGAACTTAATGACACGGTTCCTTGTCCTTCGTTCAGATTCCTCGAGAATACGAACATGATGCTCGCGGTAGGTCAAATCTTCTTGCACATCGAGAACCTCCAATGGAGTTTCCTCAGTTGGGACACGAAGGCACTTCTTCAGGTGTGATACATGGAACACATCATGCACACCCTCAAGTGTAGCTGGCAGCTCCAATCTGTATGCCATAGCCCCAACTCTCTCGACGATGCAATAAGGCCCAACATAACGAGGAGCCAACTTGCCCTTGACGCCAAAACGCTGATGGCCCTTCAAAGGCGAGACTTTGAGATACACAAAGTCGTTGGGCTCAAAGCTCAACTCACGGCGACGACGATCTGCATAGCTCTTCTGCCTGGATTGAGCCGTGCGCAAATGCTCGCGGATCAACTGAACTTCACTTTCGGCCTCATTGATGGAATCTGGGCCAAAGAACTGTCTCTCACCAGTTTCTGACTAATAAGAGGCTACCTTCACGCAGATGAGCTTCAAAGATGGCCGGGGGTGACTTGAACACGATGAAGTTCACGGGGCGAGGAAGGCGATATGAAAACGATAACCTAAGCAAAATGAACACCGATGGGTGATCAAAATAGCTTCATTAAGGTTCCCATAAGCTCCACAAGTAAGTAATTGCAAAAAGAACCACTTACCGGAGTCAGAGAAGAAACGGGGTGAAATTGGCCGAAACTCTCCAAACTTAAAATTGAGTGATTCCTGTGAATACAACCCAAAATTAAGTTAGGGGAAATATAAAGGAAGTTGAGGAGCTCAAAAGGGTACAAGAAAGATTGAAGGTGAACAACTGGACACCAAGATCGCCATTGGAGCTTCTCGGGTCAACAATGGTGTTTTGAGGATTTGAAGTAGTTTTGAACTCAAAACGCAGAGAAGAGCTAGGGGTGTTGTAAAGGAATACCAGGAGGGGTTAAGGGGGCAATATATAGGGAAAGGATTAGGGTTTCGAGCAAGAACATGAGTCCACGGTGGGCTCGGTTCATGCTACGACCATGGACCAAGAAATGATGGGGGCAAGTGAGACTCGGGATGGAGGAGCCGAAAGCCTGGGGTGCATTTAATGCCCCACAGAGAGACGTTGACGAGAGCAAGCTCGAAGTAACACAACGAAGCCGCCCCGCTCTCTCTCTTTCTGCCATTGCTCACCCTTGCTTGCGGAGAGCGAGAGGAGGAAGAAAGAAAGAAGAAGCGCCGTGACCGTTGGATGCGAGATGAGCAGTCACGATTAAAGGATCCGGTGAGGTTTCTAACACTCCAAGCAATCGGCGGTCCGATCAAAAGCGAATGGATCGGATGGATGGAGCGTTCATGGCGATGCGAATGTTCACGATATTCAAACCATCGATCCAGCAGTGCTGGTTTAGGTTTGACCAAGTCAAACAGGTTTGATTGCCTAAAAATATTCAAACAATTTCTAAAAATTGCGAAATTTTTCAGAGGGGTCACATACCATCCCAAGAACTTAGGAAAAATATTCCCAAGAGATGATCAAAAGATTCGACAAGATTGTTTTTGAAGGATCAAGATTTAGATTAAAAGACTTGTGACTATGTATTTCCATAACTCTTGTACAAGAATTGTTTAGCACTCACAGGAAATACATGATGTAAGAAAAAGTTCTAATTTCTACTAATTTTCTTACATTTGAAACACAAGTCTGAAACTTGGGATGTTCTGATGAGTACGAATGGGTAATTTGTGCTATTGTTGTGGTGACTATTGGGTTAGTCACTTTGTAACACCCCAGCCCAATATGAGCCTGGAATGCTACTAAACTAATAATATAACAAATTAAAACTAAGACACTTTACTAAATTTCGGTAGAACCTCCTTTGTATAGCTAACTACATTAGGGATTCCAATAGGTACAAATATCAGAATTAAACAATCCAACATTCAACATAATCAATAGGCATTCAAGGCATGCTAAATGACTAAAGCATAATCATAGACATACAAAATATGTTACTCATCATTATTACAAATAATCCAATGCGTAAGACATAACCATAATAAATCCCTTAAGTAGTTTGCTCAATTATTAAGGCATGATCTGAAATTTAATCAATTATGAAAGGTTCATGCTAGTGTGCGTGTGACATATGGCTACTCCCTCCCATGCATGTCATTCTTGTGTTGGGTACCTAAAAACAACAACAACAGCAAGAGTGAGTCCATAGACTCAGCATGTACATATTAAAACATTACAACGCAAATTAATAACATCAGCATCTTCCAAAAGCAATTCATTAAATCATACCACATGCATATGCAATGCTCAAGGATCCTTCTCTTTAACTCTTTTTGCATTTTACCGATAATGTAAGGTATGCAACCGTCACTGCATACCCATGCCCGTGCTCGCATAGCGCGAGGACCAATTGCCGATACTCCGCAAGTAAAGGGACCTCAAGCGCATCATATTTATGACGGGGACCTCAAAGATATGCATGCTTGGTCACCACGACCAAGCCTCAACATGATCTCAATATGCACATGCCGATTACTCTATTCATCATCAACATGCCAAAAGCAATAACATCATACGTGAATAGAACATAATCATACTTTGAGCATTCACCCTTCTTAGTACACATATCATGCCAGCAACCATGCATCACTATCATGTATCAAATACACGCAATCATGATCAAGCATTCACAACTAATGTATCAAGCAATGTACTTGCCTCAACCGTGCGAGAACGAAGGATACGAAGAGGGCGCTGCCCCCAGAACCAATCCCCTACCTGAGGTAAGTGAACAAGCACTCTAAGATAAACAATACTGGACCAAAACAAAGCTAGAAGCAATTACGACAAAACTATACTATCTCGCGCAACCCCAATTCCAAAGTCCTAAACAACAGTCTGTCCCCTCGACAGACAGTCATAATAAAAAATTCATAACTTTTTTGATACGAGATCAAATGAAGCGTTCTTAGACTTTCTGGAAAGCTTATAAAAATATCTACAACATTCGTTATGGTGAGATCTTCAAATTAATCCATTAACTAATCGCTATAGACTGATTAATATTTACTGTCACGATTATAACATATCTATCGAACAGCAGCGCTACAAAATTTATAACCCCTAATCCGCTCGTCTAAACGACGTGATCTAATACTCTACAGAAAGGTATCGACATCGCCTACAACTCTCTAGGAGGCGGCGACCGAATGCGCATAACTTCCTCAAAAACGTCGTCCCTTACTGACTATCCTAAACAGACCTACTAATCGACCCCTCGACTAGAAAATTATAAAACCCCTCTCTAATTAATGTCGATTCAAAAATCTAATTAAATCTCTCTCTATCTACTGTTCAAGGCAGCATGCATACAAAGCATATGTGGCCAAATTAGTTAACTACCAATTAGCACTATCAAAATCATCTCTCTCCTTTACTAATCCAATGAATGAAACGCGTGCATCTTATTATCTAGTCACAATACTAATTCAGCCTAAGGCAATCTTAACTAGTAGCACTCATGCACATGCATGTAAAGCCTATTAAATAATTCAACTACTAATGCCACCGTTGCATGCAAAGAAAAGATTGCACTACTAGTTAACATCTAGCACCAGTAGCATGACTACAATTAATGAAACGCATGCAAACAAAGCAAATGCATGCCTGCATGGATGGACTCACGCGCATGCATGCATGGATGGCTTCGGCGCGCTGGGCAGCAAATCCACACAGCAACCCGTAGATGGCTCTGGTCGTACCCTCGCGCACGCGGCCAGCGAGCAGCGGACGACCACACCGGCCAGCGACGGCCGGACACGCACGCAGCTGCGAGCACACATTGGCTATAGCCGTCACTTCCCAGGCGAGCGTGTTGGCCGACAGCAGCGCTCGGTGTCCACGCGTAGGCCGAACGACAGATATCCAGGCGAATCCGATGAGATGAGCTTTGGCGGCGCACGGCATAAAAAGGATGCGGCTAGGGTTGATTTTCTTTCTGGGTTTTAGATACCCTAATCCTCACGTCCTTTTTTAAAAGGCATATTCAACTTCTCCCTAAAAACTCTAAAAAATAATTTGTTTTTTATATATCCCTTTTCGTCTAAATATGCATAGGCCCTCAAGGGGTTATTTTCAGAAAAACCCTACTAATCAATTTCGTTCTGTCTATAAAACGTTTCGGGGTATTACATTCTACCCCTCTTAAACAGAATTCGACCCGAATTCTACTCGTCGTTTTTATCAAAGAACAACCACAATTGAAATTAAACAACAATTAACACGTACCCAACGTAAACAGATCCGGATAGTGCTCGCGCATGCGAGTATCCAACCCCCAAGTTGTCTCTCTCTTGGACTGATGGAACCACATCATCTTGATGGATTCCAACGTCTTACACCTCAACACTCGTCTTGACCTTTTCAGGTACACTCAACGGACGAGACTCGAAGGTAAGGTTTTTACTCGATGGTTAGCAGCACTAGCGAAACCTAACACTCTAGGTCTCTCAAGTACTCTCTCGGCACCGGATCATACAAAACGTTGTATACCCCGCATCAGGACTCGAGACGGTTCTAGAGATATGCTATCTTCTAAAAAAACCCCGCAACTACCATAAATAAACCAATGTACTTTGGGCCAACCTTCCCTTTGGTACCAAATCCACACAACCTGCACGTAGCACACGACACACTTATTCCATCCCTTAATCGATCTCTTCACTTTAACAAGGAGCACCTCCTTTAACCTGAGACGCACAAAAGAACTCATTTTAAACGAACTCCTTTAGAAACAGAATCCAACTGAACAACAAAGGATTCACATCGCAACCACGCATTACCAACTCCCGTCCAAAAGAGTCAAAACCAAAATCGAAGACTCAACACGAAAATATTTTCACTTTCCATGTAGGCAGTTTGCAAATGGCATCTGTCATGAACACAATCTCAAACAAGAACCAAGAGAGTATTTCACTACTTAAGAATTTTTTCCCTCAACCTTTCTTTTAAACCATGGGATTTCAAATCATCAACTCCTTCCTCTTTACCGACAAACTCAAAGCGATGCTCAACCCGAGAGCAACAACCACTCTCAACTAGAAGGACTCTACTAACCCACAAAAAGATACTCTAGTCCACTCCTCTACCAAAGGAATTACTTTGGCAAAAAAAGTTCTCATTGCACTTCAATATAGATTTCACTCACAATCACATCACATCAATCCTTTAAGGATAATCAACTCAAAATTCATATCACACACTCATATACTACATCCAAAGGATTATGTCAAAGGTCACTACAACTGTCGGACCCCAATCATGGGCAACCGAGGTGTCAGCATTACAATGCAAAGCCCAGATTCAACCTCTAAGACTCCTAAAATGAACTTTTGGTATACTTGATCCAATGTCTAAAAATTCTCGTAATCCAAACAATATTCTCAATCATTAATATCAACATTCCCCACTAATCAAGTAACCACCTGAAGCGATCAACTTCACAAATCTTGAACTCACTAAACTACACCATTTCATTTCACCTACACAACCACAACATACACATCCGCAATACTCTAACTAATTGACTAAGATTCAACTTTTGAATATTTCAATATTCTACCAACATAAACAAAGGTTCTTGAATTACAATCCACTATTGGTTCTACTAGTTGTAACAACATAACCAGTTTTCCCCAATAACCATCATTTCCTTTTAGATCCAATTCTCTACAAGATTTATATCACGAAATCAATTCATCCTCCAATGCTCCTCAATTAACTTGCAACACAAGGTCTCATAACATCATATTCTTAACCACTATCAACCAGTTACCACTATACACTCTATAAGATTTTGTAAAATAAATCCATTATTCCTTTCTCAAAAGAAGAGACAAATAAAAACAATTTTCAGTACACAGAAAACGTTTACCAATCATAGTAAACACAAGACCAAGAGAAATAGTCAAATAGCAATGATCTCGAAAAGCAAAAGAGGAGTCCATAGTTGAGGGCACAAGTCCCACAAAAAGAGAATATCAAACCTCAAATAAGAATGAAGCATTGCTTCTGAAAATCGAGAAACTCTTATGGGCAAAAACAGAAAGTTAGACACACTTCAAATCAATTATGAGTTACAAAACTTGACTTCAATCTCAAATGATACCTCTAATTCACTCTTTCTTTAACAAAGAAAGTAATTTTCTTTGATTACAATGTCACTTTGCCAACTCAAACAAGAAGCACTCTTAAGACCAAATTACAAGAATCAATTAAGACCCAATTAAGTTTTCGAACACACCACTTGCTCAAACCAATTTCATCTACCCAATAAATCATGAACTCCAACGGTTCTGAATCAAAACTCCAAACATTTCATTTAAACGATCTGACGAATGATGATCAAATTATTTTCTTTCTATAAAAACAACAACACACTCATAATCCATTGTTGGTAATCTTACTAACCTCGGACTAATACACTATTAACAAAAAAATCGTCATAGTCTACTCTTCCATTATCTGACTCTCCAAAACCCACCAAATTGTTTCATACTACTTTATCATCTCATCCTCAAATCGAGTCGACCAAAACTTTATAAACTCATAACAAGAACAACTTTATTTTTAGGGAATCTACTTCACAATTTAAAGGTTTATACCAAAACCCTTTCATCAAAGGCATACTATTATCTGACGATTTCACCATCATGCAAACACAGGTCACCTATTAAATCTCATCATAAACCTTTCCCAAAAAACACATTAGATTATTTCATAATATTTTTGTTATCTCAATAAGATTGTGTGAGACAACTTGTTCCAGTATATCTAATACACCAACCGCACTATCGAGCAACCTCTTTTAACAAATGGCATGCATCCGCAATTCATCCTCATGAAACACACGTGAATAAATTACTTTTAAATTTTAACCCTTCACCTATTAGGAATGCTCACACTAATTTAGTACACACTAATTTCAATCTAGAGATTATCATAAACCATTGATGATTATTCAATCATAGACGAATAGATGGTCCTTTCTCTATTTGTATTCCCACGAGCATAAATAAGATCATCAAATAGTCAATTTGATAAAATACCATATTATTATCTACTAAGATCACAGTCAAACACATCCTTATATTTCTCTTCCTACATAGTTAAATTAATCCATTGAGATCAAATAATCCAACAGGTTTAGCAAACTAAACAATTCCATTGATCAACCATTTCATCAATGTTCCATATTTCTTAATAACTCTATTGATTCCAACTAAATATAGTCATACTCATAGTCACAGCTCAACAAGAACTACTAAATGACAACCTCAACTTATTCAACTTTCCTTGTTAAGGATCTTAGTTAGGATCAATCATGCACACCTGCAAGCCAACTTGATAATTCATATCACATCCATTAATTTCTTTGATTATAACCTCTCACTTAACCACGACAAGACATTGCTAAAGGTTTTAACATTTTCTTTCATAAAAGAGAAGCATTAAACTTCAACACTCAAAATACCCAAAAGAGATACATTAAGTCAAAACTTTCACATACTAAAGGACTTGCAAAGAAGACTTTCTTTATCCAAAAACATCAAGCGTATAAATGGGTCATGTTTCCTAACGAGAAAAACAAAACTTTAATACAAAGGTCAATCTTGGCAATTAACCAATTTCACCACCGCAAGAATAACTCAACGATTGGAAAAACAAGGGTTGCTTTAAGGTCAAATTAAATCAATGAAAACATGTCAAGCGCATGTAACCACTAACCCAAGAAAATTCATCAACCAACAATGAGTACTCGGAATAACCAAATGTAAACAAAAGGAAAACATCAACCTTTCTCAAAGCAACCCATCAACCGCAACTGGACAAGAGTTGACCCGATTCAAATTTAAGGAAGAAAACAACTTTCCTAAAGATACTCACTATCAACGCCTGTACTAAGAGATATGAGGTAACCACTTCACTATTCTCTTACCACGAATGGTGATGTAAACTGGTAAAGCCCAGGGCCACAACCACGACCTCGACCTCTCAACATCGATTATCCCCACACAATAATAATCATATAATCAATTAATGAGCAATCGTACTCAATTCATATCAACAATCATCAATACGATATAGCGGAAACGTAAATGCAATGCAATAACCCAATCCCACCTACTGTGCATAGTGTGTTAAGGTTAATATTTCAAATACCACGGACCTACAGCCCGCTCTGATACCAACTGTAACACCTCAGCTCAACATGAGCCTGGAATGCTACAAAACTAATAATATAACAAATTAAAACTAAGACACTTTACTAAATTTCGGCAGAACCTCCTTTGTATAGCTAACTATACTAGGGATTCCAATAGGTACAAATATCAGAATTAAACAATCCAACATTCAACATAATCAATAGGCATTCAAGGCATGCTAAATGACTAAAGCATAATCATAGGCATCCAAAATATGTTACTCATCATTATTACAAATAATCCAATGCGTAAGACATAACCATAATAAATCCCTTAAGTAGTTTGCTCAATTATTAAGGCATGATCTGAAATTTAATAAATTATGAAAGGTTCATGGTAGTGTGCGTGTGATATATGGCTACTCCCTCCCATGCATGTCATTCTTGTGTTGGGTACCTAAAAACAACAACAACAACAACAACAACAGCAAGAGTGAGTCCATAGACTCAGCATGTACGTATTAAAATATTACAACGCAAATTAATAACATCAGCATCCACTTCCAAAAGCAATTCATTAAATCATACCACATGCATATGTAATGCTCAAGGATCCTTCTCTTTAACTCTTTTTGTATTTTACCGGTAATGCAAGGTATGCAACCGTCGCTGCATACCCATGCCTGTGCTCGCAAGCGTAGGGACCAATTGCCTAATACTCCGCAAGTAAAGGGGACCTCAAGCCCATCATATTTATGACGGGGACCTCAAAGATATGCATGCTTAGTCACCACGTGATCAAGCCTCAACATGATTTCAATATGCACATGCATAGTTACTCTATTCATCATCAACATGCCAAAAGCAATAACATCATACATGAATAGAACATAATCATACTTTGAGCATTCACCCTTCTTAGTACACATATCATGCCAGCAACCATGCATCACTATCATGTATCAAATACACGCAATCATGATCAAGCATTCACAACTAATGTATCAAACAATGCACTTGCCTCAAGCGTGCGAACGAAGGGCGCAAAGAGGGCGCTGCCCCCAGAACCAATCCCCTACCTGAGGTAAGTCAACAAGCACTCTAAGATAAACAATACTGGACCAAAACAAAGCTAGAAGCAATTACGACAAAACTATACTATCTCGCGCAACCCCAATTCCAAAATCCTAAACAACAGTCTGTCCCCTCGACAGACAGTCATAATAAAAAATTCATAACTTTTTTGATACGAGATCAAATGAAGCGTTCTTAGACTTTCTGGAAAGCTTATAAAAATATCTACAACATTCGTTATGGTGAGATCTTCAAATTAATGCATTAACTAATCGCTACAGACTGATTAATATTTACTGTCACGATTATAACATATCTACCGAACAGCAGCGCTACAAAATTTATAACCCCTAATCCGCTCGTCTAAACGATGTGATCTAATACTCTACAGAAAGGTATCGACATCGCCTACAACTCTCTAGGAGGCGGCCTGACCAGAATGCGCACTTAACTTCCTCAAAAACGTCGTCCCTTACTGACTATCCTAAACAGACCTACTAATCGACCCCTCGACTAGAAAATTATAAAACCCCTCTCTAATTAATGTCGATTCAAAAATCTAATTAAATCTCTCTCTATCTACTATTCAAGGCAGCATGCATACAAAGCATATGTGGCCAAATTAGTTAACTACTAATTAGCACTATCAAAATCATCTCTCTCCTTCACTAATCCAATGAATGAAACGCGTGCATCTTATTATCTAGTCACAATACTAATCCAGCCTAAGGCAATCTTTACTAGTAACACTCATGCACATGCATGTAAAGCCTATTAAATAATTCAACTACTAATGCCACCGTTGCATGCAAAGAAAAGATTGCACTACTAGTTAACATCTAGCACCAGTAGCATGACTACAATTAATGAAACGCATGCAAACAAAGCAAATGCATGCTTGCATGGATGGCTTCACGCGCATGCATGCATGGATGGCTTCGGCGCGCTGGGCAGCAAATCCACACGGCGGCCGTAGATGGCTCGGCGTACCCGCGCACGCGGCCGGCGGCGGCGACGACCACGCGCCAGCGACGGCGGCGAGCACCAGGACACGCACCGCAGCTGCGAGCACGCGTGGGCTGTAGCCGTCGCTTCGAGCGAGCGTGTTGGCGGCAGCGGCGCTCGGCGTCCGCAGCGTAGGCGAGCAGCGGATATCCAGCGAATCGATGAGATGTGCTTTGGCGGCGCCACGGCATAAAAAGGATGCGGCTAGGGTTGGTTTTCTTTCTGGGTTTTAGATCCCCTAATCGTCACATCCTTTTTTCAAGGGCAGATTCAACTTCTCCCTAAAAACTCTAAAAAATAATTTGTTTTTTACATATCCCTTTTCGTCTAATTATGCATAGGCCCTCAAGGGGTTATTTTCAGAAAAACCCTACTAATCCATTTCGTTCTGTCTATAAAACGTTTCGGGGTATTACACACTTCCAAGTTGTCTTTATGTTACTACTTATTATTTTCTAAAATTCGAAAATCAATTAAAATCTTCTGTCTCTCTAATCGATCCGATATCCGCTCATATTATCCGGATAATCCGTATTTGACTGGATAACAGAGCTATCGTATTCGTATTCGCTTCCATAAAAATCTGTATTCGCTTCCGATCCGAGAATTATTCAAGAAAATCCGATCCGAGACAATCTAAACTGTCGGACCGCTAGAAACCATCCGATTCTTTTCCACCCCTATACATGCGCACTCACCGAACACATATATACCTAGATATGTTTTTCTCTTATTACTCGCACGAAATTAGGGAATGTACCGCCGAGGTGCTACTCATCTCGTCCATCATAGTCCATGACGCAAGGTGGCTATCCGGTGGAGTTGGGTCACGACACGAGAAATCATCGAGCGCGAGCGAGATGTCAGCGCGGTCGCCTTCCCACGGCCCGATTTGAGGTCGAGGAGCGCCCCACCGCGACGACGCTCGACAAAGATGTCGTTGGGGCTCGAGCCAGCCCCAGCGCTCGGGTCATGGCTCACTTAAGAGGAGCAGAGAGCTGAAGAAGAAAGCAAGACAAGAAACGGGCAATGCTATCTCGCTCATCGATCCTCCCGCCTTTGGATTGCTCGCTTTTGATCTCGAAGCTAGGATGATCTCTAGGACCTTTATATCTTGGTTAGTAATGATTGACTTCGTGATGCATGAACAGTGATCGATCGATCTTCATTTGCACGGGTCATGGAACTAATTTGCACTATTTGGAAGTGTGACTTCGAATGTACTTCCAGGAAGAGAGAAGGATACATGCGCACCGCATCTACGACTTTTTGCCGTGTCCAAAGATGCATGACATGAGCTGCTCCCATGTTCCTTTGTTTTTGGTCTCATATTGTTGAAGAACCATCACAAGTGAATACCCAAGCGACACCTCGCTGACAAACTCGTAATCGTAAGAACAATGCAAGAACACAAGAACAAAATAATAGATTAAACACAGAGATGTAGGGGAGTTCTTACTTCTCTTTATTCCTTCATTAATCCATCGGCCTTTACAATGACTAGTACCTTATTTATAGGCTACGACCCTACTAGGGTTTGGGATGAGAAGCTCACCTTGGGCCAAGACTCCTGGCCCTAGGTCCGGCTTTTAGCACTCCCCTTGGGCACTCATTCTTCATGTCTATGTCTCCCAAAACTCCATAAACCCCAAAGGGGGAAAAATTTGGAGAAAGAGTACATGAAACACGCTCATGGTGGTCGCAACGAATTGCCTCATTAAAAACCTTAACCGAAAACTTTAAAAACTCGTCAAGGAAAAAGAGTACAATCCACCCAATTTCATTTAATCTCTCTGGATTTATTCTTTGGGTACTGATCTTCATGATCAAGCTTTAGTAATGAGTTTGTGAAGATTCTCCCTTGAATTCTACACTTTCTAAGTGTTTAATCTATCATTCCAATTCCACGAATGCATCTTTCAAAGCTAGACGCTGAAGTGACTTAGTAAATAAATCGCAAGATTTTCACATGACTTAGTATGCATGATTTAATTTCGCTCCATCTTTTGCAATTCATGAGCATAGAATAACTTGGGGTTGATATGCCTTGTGAGAGGATTCTTCACAAAACCCATTTGCACTTAGTGCGGACAAGTCGTATATCTTCATAGATAATAGTGGGGGTTTACGCGGTATTCAATCCACACGATCGCCGAATGTGGTGAATCATCCGCCGGCCAAGCATATTCTCGTGAGGCCTTGTACAATGTTATTATTTCTCGGTTCGTCAAGTCGATACAAGGAGTTCATAGCATGTTTACGATTTGGTCAGACGCGTGTCCTACATGTATTCGCCATCCTGATAGCCAATATATAAATGTCTTGGTTCTTTCAGAGAATAGACCAAGTTCTTTCCTTCCTTAGAGGTATCTAAGATGTCATTCATTCCTGCCAATGCCTTTGGTAGGTTCAGACTATACCTTGTGTAATACTGCTCAATCCAAAGAATTATAATTGAATCTCAACCATTTTATTGGGATTTAAAATGAAATTTCAGAATTTCAGAAAGGGTGATTAAATCTTGGGCCAAAGGCCCATAGCCTTGGCCCATTAGGGGCTGCATATAACCCTAGATGTGCTGAGCACCTCATGTTACAAGGCTGCCGCCATGCTACAAGATCACTGTGCTACAGCATGCATGCCCTCCATTGTCGCTGTCCAAGAAGAAGGGGAGGGAGAAGAAGCTCTCCGTGCCGCCAACCAAGGAGAAAAAGAGGAGGAAGAGAGGAGAAGAAGAGAGGAGTCTTCTCATGTGGAATTCAGCGATCTCCTGTGGTTTTACAAGGGTAATGAACGATGTTCTTCGCTGTTTGATTAGTAGAAGATGCGAATTCGATTAGGATTGTTACATCGATTTGTCGATGTTAGAATTTCAGATCTGTCCAGTTTGTTGCGTTGTTCATTTCGGGTTCTTAGAGGTCGAATTTGAGATGTCCATCTCCTAGAGTTTTTAGGTATTGTTCTTAGCTTTGTGGCTACCAAGAACACTGAATTCGACGCACGGATCAAAAGTTATGATAGTTTCCGATTCGCTGTCCGAATCCGATGAGAATAAACTGCAAGTTGTCTTTAAATTATGAGTGTGTTAATGGAAAATTCAGGGTTTTCACCCAACTAAGTTATTGCATGGGCCTTGGTATTAGATTTTGATATTGATAAAGAACGCAAAGTTTGGTTTAGCCAATTAGAAATTATGGCATTTACCGTGCTGCTGTCCAGAATTGCCGTAGTTCTGACAGTAAAGTGTTTGTTGGTCTTGTGAGATTGATACATATAGAATTCGAGATTTCCACCAACTAGGTTATTGTAGATACTCATTACCTTTCAATAAAACCTGAGAACACCCCTTTTGAGTTTTAGATCAAAAGTTATGCTATTTATACCGCTGCTGTCCGATATAGACTTTCGCCAGAATGTGGTTTAATTCAAGTATCGTATAATTTAGATGGTGCGATTAGGGTTATGAGTTAGGCGATGCAAGTAGTGTATTGATGACTTGGTTCTTATTGAGTAACTTTGGTGTAGGGGTGAGGCGCCAAGGTTAGCTTCTTCGTTGCCTCCCAACGCATCGCAACGCTAAAGACAAGTACAATGACTTATGTGTGATTTGTAAACCCTGATGCTCGTTGATTGGTATGGTGTTATGTTGATGTGTGAGAAGCTTAAATGTTCATATGCCATCCACGGAGTGGAGGTTATGGTAGACAAGAATGATATGATGATCATGTTCTTTGTGTACGCTCTTTCATATGTGTGGAAATGATATTAACCATTGTTCATAAAATTATTCATGCGATCATGTTCATGTCCGTCCACGGAGTAGAGCTCCACAGAGTGGAGTCTAAAGTCCCATCAATTCTAGTATGGACAAGTGAAGTCCCACCATTCCAATATGGGCGCTTGGACACCGTGATGAAACGCTCTTCATACGGTATTTTGATCCCCGATTTCGATAAATACGTGCTTAAGTGAACACCGACGGTGTGTCACTTGCTATACGGTAGATAAGCACGAGTACCATCCATTCATGGCATCCATGCATTACGCTCTTTCTTTCAGATATTTCTATGTGTTATGTATCTACATGATGTATGTTCTTATAATAGTTGTACTTGGCGAGTCCCACTCACTCTTGTTTGTTGTTTTGTTTTAGGTGGCCGCTCATAATGACTCTATCGGGAGGGAGTAGACTTGCACTAAACACACATCACCATATTCCAGCCAATAATAGAACTTGGTTGAATTCCTTTATTTGTTTAGAGATAAATCAGAATAATTGACGCGACATGTGGGTAATGTCTCCTGCTTGGTTATGGATGTTTATTTTCCACGGGTACATGACCGCATAGGTTCAGATTATATTTGTGCTATTATGCCTTTGAGCGATTCTCCTTCCATTCGTTATAACTTGGATTATTACTTCAATTCTCATGATTATGGTTGTATGTTAGAGATTTTAGGTGACATATTGGCTTCCAAATAGCTAGGTGTTACAGCTTGGTATCGAGCGGCTTTAGGTCCGTGGTAATTAAGTTATTAATATGACACATCCGTACGTGAGGTGGGGCTTGGGTAATCCATCGATTCGTGATTTCTAGTGGTGTGTTTCATCATGTTGAACTGTTCTTGAATTGCTTCAGACTATCATTCTTGTTGTTAATTTGTGATCCGCTATGATATTCTATATCTATGAACTAATACTATGATTGTCATGAGATGATCCTGTATATTCATAATTAAGTATTTTGGTGAAGCGTGTTGTTAACGGATGTTAAGAAGTTGAGGTCGTGGTTGTTGCCGATTCACCAGTACACCACCGCTCGTGATATGTGACAGGAGTAGATACCTTAGTACCAAAGTTAGAGGTGTTGAGCGTGAGTTGCTTTAGAAAGTTATTTCTCTTTGATTTTTGAATTTTGTTCAATTCTTGTCCTGTGGAGGTTGATGAACTTTTCTTGAGTTTTTGCTTACATTTCAACCGATGAGTTTTCATTAGTCATTCTTGGCTTTATAATATGAATACTTGTTCTCCGATCGACTAGTCTATTGTTGTTTTTGTGTGAACGCTTGTTATTAGCAAGATTAAACTTTTCATGGGAGTTATACACATATTGTTGGGAAATATGACTCCTTTATTCGATTGGTATTTCAGATACTACAAGTTTTTGCTGTAAGTGCTTTAACATGCAAAGCTTTGACTTTATCTATTTCTTTGGATTACCTCGAGCGCTGAGGTTTAACGCCTCTCTCTTTGCTTAATGAAGGTGTTAGAATCCTTTTATGATGTCTTATCATGCTTAAAAAAATGAGAAGTTATAACTAAACGAATAAATCGCTATGATGTGGGTTACCAAGTTGGGTTTTTAGCATGGTGCAAATCAATTATTCTTAACTACCATCCATGAAAGTGAAATTTATTAATTTGAAATGTCCTTGTATTTGATACATGGTGTATGTTAAATAAAGACTGTCCATATCCATTCACAACCTATAGATCTTACATAAGAGCTAGATTTATCTATTTCCTGGTATGCTAAAATAGTTGAAACTTGTATAAAGTACCAGATGGGTGCCGTGTATCGATTCATGAAACCTTGTTTATAGGAAATTATGTTAGTGGATCTTTAATCATGTTTTGAAATGATTTCAACAAAGGTGAAATGTGAATCTATGTTATATATGGTTATGTGATTGCAAATGGAATTAGTACCGTATGTACACACATGATTAGTACAATCATCAATTGTTAATGAGCATCAAGATGGTGTTGAGCAACACCAACAGCTGAGTAGATGAATTTCGTAAGTAGTCATTGATAGCGCGCGTGGTGATATTGTTATTGCTTAGCACAACCTTGTTATAATAAATTTGTTTCAACCTTGTGGTTTGTGTTTTCTTGGGAAGTTTCAGATGGAGTAATAAAGTTTGATTCTTGGTACTAGTATATGTTGTCGATGCTATTAAATCGCAAAAATGAGAATGAGGTTAATTTGAGTAATTTGATCACCCATGGTGATATTTTCTAAATGATCAAATTTCAAGTTTTGTGTTCATGATCTTTTGGGGTTCAGCTTATGTGGTAAATGAAGTTTATCGAGTAGCTATATATTGCAAAGTTATAATGGTTCTTCGTTGATGCAAGTGCTTTGATATTGAATACTTGTTTGTTCTTATCTCATAAGGTTTGATATTCTCTTCTGTGAGGCCTATGCTTTCAATCGTGGACTCCACTTATGTTCTATGAGTTCATTGCATAATTGGTTTTTCCCTTGGTCCCGTGTTCAAGTGCAGTGGTAGAGGAGTTTTCTAGTTGGTGAAAATCGCTTCCATTTGTCTCTTCTTTTGAGAAAGAATCAACCCATTCTTTCACGTGGGTCTTTCAAGTGTTTTCTAATTGTTGTTGTGAAATTGATGTTAATACATGTAGTAATTTGATCGCTTTGGTGATATCGCTAGATGAGAATATTTCGTTGCTTTCTGATATTTTGAGCTCATGAATCATCCGTAGCTGAAATTATTTTAAATAAATTAAGGTATTGGATTGTCCCGTTGTTTCTTAAGAGATTTGTGTGATTTAATTGTAACACCGTGGCTATTCGAAACCAAAATGCTACCTAAAGACCTAACATATAACCATACAAAGGAATAATTTCAACAATAATTCAACAACTAAGCTAAATAGATCAACATCGCTTGGAACATAAACAGAATGTAATAATGGATCCACTAAGATAATTCTATCAACGAATGATCAATGAACATAAACAATTATTTAAACAAACTCAACGAAAGGAAGTTACCATCCAAGTCTAAGTTTATTTATTACAACCCAACAATTAATGAATGAGAGACAATAACAATTCTTTTATTGAATCTAGTGTAAAGTGAAATATTTGAGTAAAGCGTGTCTACCCCTCCCAAGATAAACTTCATCAACGATCACATAAAAACAAATAAACAAAGCAAGAGTGAGTCAAAGACTCAAAGAAGTACATTGAACATATGAACAGCACTCCAATATGAACAATACAACCTCTTCACAATTTCTAAACATACCACGAACGAATATTTAGGAACGTATGAAATGACCGAATGTAATCAAAGGATGGACTGCACACATGCTTATACTCAGATAGCTAGTGACACACCCGCCGGCACAAACACTTAAGCCCGCACCTTAACAAAAGTGCGGGATCCAAGTCCCGTATGAAGAACGCTTCATACAGTGTCCAAAATCGCCCATACCGAATTGATGGGTCTTACGTGCCCATACCGGAATTGATGGGTCCTTCTATCCACTCCCGGGACGAGACATGACAATGTCCAAATCGCCCACATTGGAATGGTGGACTTACAATCCACTCCCGTGGATAAAACATGAATTATGGATGCATGATATGAATATGAACAATGAAAAGCATCAACTTTAGCATAGATTCAACATATATGAACGAACATAAACAATTCATCATCTCTTGTATCACAAGATGTCACAACATAATCACGTAAGCATCCATCAATCACAACCAATAAGATTAGCAAAGTATTTGCCTTCTACATGACAAGAAGGTGCAACGATGATGCTCCCAAACCCATGGCCTCGCTGCCTAAACAAATAAGTAATTGAAATAAGAACACATTTCACACGACACTTCCCGACACCGCTTCTACAACGCTTCCCGTGACATAAGATTCAACTAGAAACTCTAATCTGAAAATTGACTACTCAGTGCACAAACTGAAACTGACAGCAGCACGGTAAAAACCATTTCTATTGACCCAAACTCGGAATGAGGTGAGACTAGTTTCTATGGATTCTTAGCTGACATATCTACAATACTCTAGTTGACAAGGTAACCCAATTCGGCAAATTTACTTTACTAACAGTTAAATGAAGCAGCAGAACAGAAACTGTCTAAACAATTAAGACAGCAGTATTAAAACGTTTATAACTTTTAATCTACAACCTGAATTGAGCATTCTTTGACAATCTGAAAAGGTTATGAAATTATCTACACAACCGAGTTGGGTGAAAACCCTGAATCGTCCACTAGCATAAACATATTTTAGGAGACAACTTAAAAGGTAATTTCGTCAGAATTCTGACAGCATAAACTAAAACGACCATAACTTTTGATCCGCACGCCGAATCAGGTGTTCTTGGTGGCCACCAAAGATAAGAACAAAACCTAAATATCTCTAGGAGATGGACAACTCAAATTCGACCTCTAACATCACGAAACAGACCCGCAACATTCTGGACAGAATCGACTTTCTACTCGCAGCAATACGATCTAATAAAAATGAACCAAATCGCATCTACCACTAATCAAACGATGAGGATCGCATTCGTTACCTTTGCAGCAACCAGGAGCCGATGGTTGATCCACGAAGATGTTCCTCCTTCTGATCAGTCAATTCCACGAAACACCACTCCTACCTTCGCGAAGCCGATAACGGGAGATCGGCACCAAGGGACGGCCCGGAGGTGGGGGTGCTGCACTAGGGGCTTGGGCGGCAGCAATGGAGGTGGAGAAGGGGCTACAACCAGTAGGGGAGGCACAAGATGGAGGGGGGGGAGAGGAGGGAGGTGGCGCAAGGTGGGGAGGAGAGGGGAAAAGGGGCGGTTAGGTTTTGGGGAGGGTGGCACCTCCCAATGGCCGGCCAGCCTCATGGGCCAAGGCCTAGGCCCAGTTGCCAGAAAACGCAGAAAACCCTCTAATCTCCCGATTAAACGCTTTTCCAAAAGAAACCTTCTATCGATTAAGTATTTTCTTCTAAAATTATTTCTAGCACTATCGGAGAATTACATTAATTCTCTCTCAATTTGAATTGTACGCTCAAAAAAAGTCGGGATATTACATTCTACCTCTTAAAAGGATTCGACTCAATCTAAACGCCGATCTACAACAAAGAAAATCACATCGAATTTAACAACGTAATCAGATACTCGCTATAACTAATCCGATAACGCCACGCATGCGAAATTCCAACTCCCAAGTAGCCTCCCTACCCAAGAGATCACAACACAAATACATGAAACGATGATCGCCCTAATCGCCAACCCGCATATCCAGTACACTCATCGTAAGATAATCGGTTGTAAGATCCTACTGATGGTCAATGACGTTAAACGGTCAAAGTGAAACGTGTTTCAAATCGAATATAATGTAATTGTAAGATTTAGGTGATCAAGGTCATCGACTAAGTCGATAACCGCCCAATTCCACCGTAGCTAAGCATTGGTAAGCATCATATCATAAAGACATAAAGAGCATAAATCATTCACCGCTCTAATTCACCAAAGGAGAATAATAACCTAGGCAAGGTGGGGTGACCATTTTCAGTGGCAACAATGCAATGGGATTAGCTACCTCTAAACGATAAAATTAACTTTGACACAAAGAAGCATGCATACTTATTCTTTGCAAACAAGATATTAGACTTTAAAAGTAATGGGAGAAATATGATCAAATGGTGATACATCTGCTTGCCTTGTTGGAGATCACTTTCTTGCTACAGAGGATTGCTCTCACAATCAACAATTTTTTCGGAACCAATCGCAAGAACGAGAAAATTCAATAAAAACGACAAACACCGAAGAAGACTCAAAATCCAAATTGCTCCAAAATCCATAAAATTTACACGGCAGAAAGAGCATGATTTTAAATGAATTTAGCAACAAGAATAAATCAATTTGGACTAAACATGCAAAAGTTATGGCCTAAACAATTTCTTTCACTGTAAATTCAAATTAAATTGTTTCATATCGTTGGAACACACAAATTTTCGTAATGTTTTTGAATATGAGATTTTATGGTAGGCAAATAATGACATCCTAAGGACAGCAAAAATTAGTTTACTACATTTGAGTTAAAATGAATTTATTATAATTTTTCTAAGTTATGCAACTAGTGCATAATTAATTTTTGAGGCAAAGACATATTAAAACCTATTCTACACTAAAGCATGTTAATAAAGGATTCTAACATATTTTAGTTTACTAAATTTGGAGCTATAGGGGACAACTTATGCATTTTTCAATGTTAATCAATTTTTAGAGCAGATTTATAGTTAAACCTAAAATAAATCTACTAACACATTTTTCCGAATGTAACTAAGCTTATAATCATTTTGGATTAAAGTTTTGTTAAAACCAAAACTACCAAAATTTGAATCAACCGAAAAGGATTTAATTGATTTAGTTATGCAATTTTGAAGTTTAATACAATTTTCAATTAACAAATAAAGCTTACCGAGATTTATTAAACAAACTCAACGCTAAACAACGTGGCAAAACGTGGACGTTGATCTAGAATCGCACGCCCACGCGCTTTGAAACACAACCACGCAAGCAGCTCAACAGTGGCTCATCGTTGGATTAGATCCAATACCACAAGAGGTGGAACATTCGACTTCTCGAATGCCTCACCAAATTTGGGCCATGGATCTAAAAGGAACGACTGATCAAGGTCACCGAGGTCCAAAGTTCATGAGATCTAAGCCGCAGATCTAGAAATGACCAAAGAAAGGGATTTGAACGCTTAGAACTCTAAACGCCGAGGAGGTCTAGCCCGTTAGATCTAGATCCGACGGTCCTGTGTCAACACGAGGAGGTCCTAAAATTGATCTACAAGAGGAGGTCCTAGACGGTCAAGATCTCCAGGGGAGGTCCTGAACGGCTAAGATTTCACCTAGGAGGTCCCTGGGTGATACGATCTAATAGAGAACAGGTCCTCGGACGGCTAGGATCTCACTGGGAGGTCCTAAAAGGTTAAGATCTATGTGAGGTCTAAGGAGGTTTTGGTGTACGACACTCTGGCCAGCCTAAAGTCCAATCTGGTTAGCCTCGCCCACTTCTGGCGGCTTGAAGACGTGCAACCTAGAAGCCTGAGCGAGCCCAGCGCTCCCGAACCGATGGAGATGGCATCGACGCAGGAATGCAATGCTTAGCGAAACACCGGTGGCGCAATGGGCATCACTGTGGTCTAACAACCCATTTTTGGTTTTGCTTGGGCCAAGGTGGCTCGATAAAGGGTTGGTCAGAATAGCCCAAATTTCAAATTCCATTTGAAAATAAAGTTTAATTATTTTTGTAGATTTTTCTGAAATTTTTAAAAGCTTTTACTTGAATGATTTCAAGCTAAACAAAGTTATTTGCAAAATCTATTACCAAAAAATAGTTGGAAATATTTTATTTAAGTCCGTAATGCTTCGAGAATTTCTCGTGAATTTTCTCATAATTTTGGACTTAATCTACTATTTTCTAAAGCCTAATTGAATTACTGTGATTAAAGTAATTAGAAAATAAAAAGAAATTCCAAAACAGCCAACGGACCAAAACCCTAGTCGCCCACCCATTCCCGCAAAGCCCACGTGGTCCGCTCTCCGCCGCGCCAATCCTCACCGCTGATTTAAACCAACGCAACCCTACCACACGCTTATCTCGCAGTATTTCAACCGTTGATCTAAAACGACGGCCCGATCTTGAAGACGCCCGCGCCCAACTTCCCACTCAATTGGGACCGCCTCGATTTGAACCGACGCGCCGCCGTCAGATGTTTATAAACGCCAACCTTATCAACCGCCGATCTAAATCTAACGGTTCACGGCATCGAGACTTTACCACTCACCGCACTCCTCAATCTATCGCGATCGCTGGATCAAAATCCAATTGTAGCGCCAACCCACACTTACCGATTCGCCCCACCTTGTCCACCGTCCGATCAAAACTGACGGACTGCGCCATCGCTCTCCTTCCTTCTTCTTCTCGCCGCTTCTTTTCTCGCAAGCAGCGTCCGCCATTGCCGGATTCAAAACCTTTCCAAAACCGAGCGACCGCCGCATATCCCTAATCGCCGCGCGCATTTATGCTCGAGATCCTCCGCCCGACACCGACCTTCACTTTCCATCCCGCACCCTAAAATCCCTAAGTCTCGCCATACCGTGCGCACCTTCTTGCGCTCTATGAAGCTCCGGCCACGCCCTGCCCTATAAAAGGGGCACCAGACCGCCTCAACCTCCGCAACACATAGCCGCCACCACATCCTCCTTCCCGCTCGTAGCCCGATTTTGAGGTTCTTCCCGCCGACCGCAAGGCTTCAACCGACGATCGCGCGCCACCAGACCTCTCCATCCTCTCCGTCGACAAAGATCGCCACCTCGCCGCCACGGCCAAAGACGCCACTCACTCGCTAGTGGAACTCCAAATTGGGTGGTTCAAGTTGAAAATTTTGTATAAAATTATAATCTAGCTAACTAAACGAAAATATTTCAATTTGGAGTTAATTTGAGTTGTATTTTTGAATTTATTTGAATTTGAATTGAATTTATCGATTTTGTATAGACTTCGACGACTGAGAGAGTTTGACCACCAAGACTTAGATTTGCAGACGCCAACGAAGGTGTAACTTAGATTTTCGTGACGCCAACGGCTGTAAGTTACACCATTGATCATATTGTTCCCGTGATTTTAAAGCATTTAAATTTGCTTTCAAATTACTATTGCATGCATACGCTTATATGATTGTTTGAATGCCCTCGTTTTTGTATATAGTTATTCCAATCTTCATTGTATGACCAATTTGATTATTGAATATGAATGCCTTGTCACCTTTAGGCAAAATTTGTCATATGCTTAGCCATGCTTAGATCACACTTATAAATTTGGGAAGGTTTAGCCAAATCTTTACAAACTTGATTCAAATTTGCCATCGTGGTATTGTTTTACCACAAAAGGTTTATAAAGAGGGTTTTACTCTAAATAAAATCAAAATGGGTTTAGACTTGGGCGAATGGGTGAATGGTGGGTGTTCATGCACGGGTTTAACTGTTAGGACTAAGGCCTGTGGTTTTATTCGAAGACGCCCAAGTCAATTGAGGACCGGTCTTTGAGCCGCTTGGCTATGCCTCACTGCACACCACATGTCTTGTATGGGCAGGATTTGGCTAAATAATTTGTGGCGCCTTAGTGTTATTTGTGCCATGTTGTATGTGGGCGCTAGACATTAGTTCCACCTCGGCGCAAGAGGGGCTCCTGAGGATGGTTAGTCCAATGGTAGCGCATAAATACATTAAGACATTGCATTGTAAAGGCCTCATGATAATTGCTTAGCCACACGCCTTCGGCAGCCGCATTGGCCGACATTAAAATCAAATTATCTCGTGTGGGTAAAGCTGTACAAACTCTGCAGAGTAGAAACTATCCGAATAGCCGCGTCCGCGGTCATGGACATGCTAGCAAAGCCACTTTAAGTTAGACTTTGTTTTTGGTTTATAAAATGATTTAATCAGATGTTTTTAGGATGGTTAATTCTATGGTAAAATTAAGTGTTAGCCAAGTGATAGGAGGGTATCCTTCACCATTCAATCAATGGAGGTTATCCACTATTAATTGTCATTTTAAACATTGATTTTAGTTATAATATAAAAACTGGCCTTAGAAATTACTATTGGTATTTAACTCGAAATGTTGTTTATGCAAAAATAAACCTCGCCATTATCCTTTGTTTACCTTATGCATGCATTATCTTTCAATATTGGTGTAACTTGCAAGCACGGTAGTTGTGCTTACTCTTGCTGAATAATCTTTATTCGTGAGAAGACTCTATCGTGACGGTGAGGATCTTGACGACTACGCTTACGCTTCTAGACGCATTGCTCGTGGCAAGTCGTGGTCTACTACTATTTTGTCATCCGCCGTGTTATTTCTTTTCTATTTGGCCTCGTGCCCTTTTCTAATAAACTCGAAAGTTATTGTTAATAAAGTGTGTGATATGATTGTGCTATCACTTTTGTTTGATCGCACACTAGAAATCCTCGACTAGTGTATGAACACAGAATTCGGATCCTTCGCCTCGGTTCGACAAAAGTGGTATCGAGCTATATCGATCGTAGGTCGTGGCCTTAGAATTCCTTAAGGACTTATTTTAAAAACTAAAACTATTTTGAGTCCGCCCGCAGTCCTCTCTCAACCCTTCTCAAAAACAAGCATTAACTCATCTCTTTTCAAAATTGTAGATGGCCGAGATATCTGACGCTACCTCTCACTGAGTCCTTGCCGGACACGGGCCGAGCTTTGGGAGATGATGCCACATCCGAGTACCGTAAGAGGCCAACATTCCAAGGCTATAGGTACAAAGTAGGAGAACGACGCTTTGGAGGTCGGAGGTGCCGATCTACTCCGACCTCTCGCCAACACGCCTTCCACATTTTTCACGCCCGATCGACGCGACACCTTCGCCGATGGCATTCGGGATGCAAAGAAGAGGCAAACCGTCGCCTCCGCCACATCTACGATTACTCACCTCAACGGCACCGGGTTCCATTATTACCCGATGCATCTTCCGACTGCACTCGATAACACCTTTCGCTCCGCTAAAGAAGAAGATTCCCCGAGCCGACGCACTGTGTGGACTTGACGTAAGGCATTGGACTATGCCTACGGAACACCTTGGAGGACTTGTGTACCATCCAGATAGCTTGGAGTATGCGTATAAGGTCAAAGCAAAGAGAAGCAGAGGCTAGCTACAAGGCAAGCGAGGCTAGCTCTAATGAGATAGACTACACACCTAGTACCCCATAGCTGTTTTTCCTTTAGTCCATATTTTAGTCACAAATTATGAGCTATCAATTTCCTTTGTGATAGCCATAATCAATTAATAAAAATAAATGAATAAAAGAATTATTTTGAAAAGTTGGTTCTTTGTTGTGTGCTATTGGTTCTGGGCTATTATAGATTCATCCCCTTAGAGTTTTCTTTCCATCTTTTCTAATTCTTTGGAGGATCCAGCAGATGGTGACTACCCGCAGATGTGCAAAGTGCAAGCAGGCGTGGCTGTGGAATGACCAGCCGACATCGATAATCACATTCGCAGCCCACCACCACCACCGCAGATGACCTGATCGGCGCCAGATGATGGCAAATCAAACTCATCCGATTGACCTTCTCGCCCAATCTCTACACAATGCTCGAATGCCTGCCGCCACCACAGCAGAGCACCTCAGCCCCATCCCCGCATAACCAAAGGATGACCATGTCCGAAGTTCATGAGGATGCGTCCGCCGACTTTTTCAAGCAAAGACAGAGCCAATGGACGCCGGCGACTAGCTTCGGGCCATTGGGAAGAAGCCGACATCACCTAGTGCTCGATCGTGAGAGGGTCCTGCTTGCCTCTCACCAACTTAACGGTCCCGCATCGAATGGTGGATAATTCATCGACGCCCATAATGATGCTCAATCCATTACATGGGCCAACTTTGTGCGAGCCTTTCGCCATGCACACATCCCGCGGAATGATGACGTCAAGAAGAAGGAGTTCCATGCGCCCGACAGTGGCAATCGTGACGGTGAATGAATATCCGCACTAATTTAATCAACTTGTCCGCTACGCCCACCGACGAGCGAGATGAGGATGATAAGAAAGGTTCCTAGAGGGACTAAACGATGACATCTCTGCTCACCGATCTCGTAATTTCACCGACTTCCAAAGAGCTTGATGGACAAGGCGATCCGTCAGAGGCCAAGCATCCGAAATGGAGAACCGCAAGCCGAGGATGGCCGCCAAAGGTTCAACGCAGAGGTCCGCCAAGCCTCACTTCACCACACCGCAGCCACCGCAACGTGGGAAGTTTCAATCTTCCATGTCCCGCACTCGCACCGCCACAATCACCCAACACCTCCTTCCACAACACCTCATCCGGAGGGCAATTTCAACGTAAGCACTCCACTTCCTGCCGGAGTTACTTGCTTCCACTATAACGAGACGGGCATTATGCCAACAAATACCCAAGAAGCAGAAGGTGTGACTCCAACCAAGCCAACCTCGTGGTTCCACAACACCGGCACCACAAGGCCAGCAAGCCGCTTCACCTAGGGACGGTGAACCATGTCACTACAGCAGGAGGCCCAGCAAGATCGATGTGGTCCTCAGACGCTCCTTGTTAATTCAATACCAAAGATCATCCTATTCGATTCTCGAGCTTCACATTCTTTCGCTTCAAATAAGTTTGTAGGAAAATATGGGTTACCTATAACCTCCTTAGCCAATCCCATGATAATCCATTCCCTGCTCTAAATGAGAACCGCTTCTCTATGCCCAAATCTTACCCTTGAGATATCCTGAGTATCCTTCCTAGCCGATCCGATAGTCTTATACTCCCAAGGTCCGATGTAATTTCTGAATGGACTAGATAGCCAAAATTCATGGACAAATAGATCGTGCTAATAGGTCTATCACCTCACCAATGAGCAGGAATTTCAAGAGAATTCAAGCCCAAGACCAAGACCGAGGAAGTTCCATCCTCACCACTTGAAGGAAGTGAAACTTGAGGACATACCCGTGGCACGAGAATACCCCGATGTCTTTCCGATGATCTATCCCGATGCCACCGGATAGGACATAATGTTCCTAATCGATCTAGTCCCCGGACAGCTCCAATCTCGGCTGCCCTACCGAATGTCACCAACGAAGTTAGCGGAGTCAAGAAGCAAATTGAAGAATTACGGCAAAGGGTACATTCGACCCAGCTCTTCACCTTGGGAGCCCCAAGACTATTTGTCAAGAAGAAAGACAATAGTATGAGAATGTGCGCTGATTACGATCACTCAACGAGGTGACAATCAAGAACAAATACCCGCTGCCCGTGATTGATCATCCGCTTGATCGCTTGAAGGGAGCAAGTGTCTTCTCAAGATTGATTCGAGATCCGGTTATCACCAATCAAGATCGACCGAAGATATCCCAAAACCGCCACTACAAGATATGGACTGCACGAAGCTTATGAATATCCTTCGCTTGACGAACACCTCGCTACTTCATGAATATGATGCACAAAGTATTCATGGAATTCTTGGATAAGTTTGTGGTTGTTTTCATCGATGACATTCTCATCTACTCAAAGAATGAAGAAGAGCATGAGAGGCATCTCAAAGCTAATCCTCGACAAACTCGTGGAACACTAACTTTACGCCAAATTCAAAGAAGAGTGAATTTCGCTAAGTCAAGTGGCATTCCCGGGACATATTGTATCCGCGGAGGAATTGCGTGAGACCCCACCAAGGTTGAGGCAGAATGGATTGGAAACAACCCAAATCACCACCAAAGTGAGAAGTTTCTTGACTAGCAGCTACTACCGAGGTTCATCAAGGTTTCTAAACTTGCAAGACTCATGACTCAACTTCAAGAAAGAAAAGAAGTTTGAATGGTCAAACGCTCGTGAAGAAAGTTTCCAGAGTCAAAAAAGAGGCTAGTCTCAAAGACCGTGTTAATTTCGCTTGACATCCGCAAGGACTTTGAGATCTTTCGTGATGCATCCCGACAAGTCCTCTGATGTGTATTGATGCAGAAGGCAAGGTCGTAGCTTATGCGCCCCAGCAGCTTGAGGCCACACGAAGGAAATTACCCGACTCATGATCTTGAGTTAGCAAAGAATTGTGCATGCTCAAGATCTCGCAAGATTATCTCATTGGTAACCGCCGTGAGATTTTCACATATCATAAGATTCTCAAATACATATTCACTCACCTCAACTCAATCTCTAACAGAGAAGATGGTTGGAGTTGATAAAGGATTACGACTCTAATTCATTATCATCCGGCAAGGCCAACGTGGTGGCGTATGCCCCAGTAGAAAGGCATATTGTAACACCATATTAGTGCGTAAGAATCACCTGTAATTGTATGAAGAATCAAGCACCAACTCGAGATTGTCAACCACATTATGTGAACGCCTGAAGTTCAACCGACTCTTCGTGGTCGATCGTAACCAAGTAGTTAGAAGATGAAGACATCCAATAAATCAAAAGAATATGAGAAGAGGCAAGGCCCCGGTTTTTCCGAGGATGAGCAAGGAACAAGATGGTTTGGAGACCACATCCGTGTACCCAATCGCAGGAGATAAAAGAGTCGATTCTCAAAGAAGCTCACGAATCGCCATACTCCATTCATCCCGAAGCACCAAAATATATCAGACCTAAAAGAAAATATTGGTGGTCAGCATGAAACACGAAATTGTTGAATATATCGCCGTTGTGATGTTTGTCAAGAAGATAAGGCAGAGCATCAAAGACTCGCCGTCTGTTGTAACCATTACCGCCCCGAATGGAAATGGGAAGAAGTTGGTATGGATTTCATCACCGACTCTAGACCTAATCAGATATGATTCCATCCGTGGTAATTGACAAAGTTAACTAAAGTGGCTCACTTTATTCCACCAAGACCACATACGTAAGAAATCACCGCAGAGCTATACATGGCCGTGATCGTCTGCTTACACGAGTACCCAAGAAGATCGTGATTCTGTGGGTTCCCAATTTACATCAAGGTTTTGGCAGAGCTCGCATGAAGCCTTAGGAACCCAACTCAACTTCAAGACGAGCTACCATCCCTGCATCGATGGTCGGCTGTAACGCACCAACCAAGTCCTTGAAGATATGCTTCAGCCCGTGCCTTAGATTTCGGAAAAGGATGGATAAGGATCCGCCATATGCGCAGTTCTCGCATAATAATAGCTACCAAGTCGGCTCGCAGATGGCTCCATTCAAGCTTTGTATGGTCGGAAATGTCGAACTCCACTCCTTTGGGATCGTAGAGAACATCACTCTTTGACCCGAGTTGATCAAAGAAGCCAAAGTAAAGTAAAGGCTATACAGAACGCTTGAAAGTAGCTCAATCCCGACAAAGAGTTATGCGGATAACCGCCATAGGGAATTAAACTTTGAGGTAGGAGATTTTGTCTATCTCAAAGTTACTCCACCTGAGGAGTAAGGATATTCCGCATTTAAAGGAAAACTCGCACCTGATATATCGGACCATACAAGATCTTGGCAAGGCGTGGAGAAGTAGCCTACCAATTAGAGCGCCAGAAATTTTTGTCACGTACATAATGTCTTCCACGTGTCGCAGTTAAAGAAATGCCTCCGAGTGCCCGAAGACCACACCCTCCTGGAGAGTTGTGACCTTCAAGAAGATCTCACCTATGTGGAGCGACCAATTAAAATTCTAGATGTCACAGAACGTGTTACCAGAAGCATAATCATAAGATCATACAAGGTGCAGTGGAGTCACCATCCAGAAAATGAAGCCACATGGGAGAAAGAAGAAGAACTCAAGGCCAACTATCCTGATCTTTTGTTAATCAAGTCCGAATCTCTGGTCGAGATTCCTTTAAGGGGGTAGGTTTGTAATGTACCAAATTTTAAATTCCAGTTGAAAATAAAGTTTAATTATTTTTGTGGATTTTTCTGAAATTTTTAAAAGCTTTTACTTGAATGATTTAAATCTAAATAAAGTTATTTGCAAAATCTATTACCAAAAAAATAGTTGGAAATATTTTATTTAAGTCAAGAATGCTTCAGAGAATTTCTATGAATTTTCTCATAATTTTTGGACTTAATCTACTATTTTCTAAAGCCTAATTGAATTACTAGGATTAAAGTAATTAGAAAATAAAAAGAAATTCCAAAACAGCCAACGGGCCAAAACCCTAGCCAACCCACTCCATTCTCACAGCAGCCCACGTGGCCCGCCTCCGCCGACGCCCAATCCTCACCGTTGATTTAAATCCAACAGCAACCCTCACCACACGCTTATCTCAAAGATATTTCAACCATTGATCTAAAATGGACGGCCCGATCTTGAAGACTCCTTCGCGCCCGAACGCCCCACTCAATTAGGACCGCTCGATGAACCGACGGCTCGCCGCCAGATGTTTATAAACGCCAAACCTTATCAACCGCCGATCTAAATCTAACGGCTCACATGCATCGAGACTTTACCACTCACCTACACCCTCAATCTATCGCGACCGCTGGATCAAAATCCAACGGCCGCGCCAACCCACACTTACCGATTCGCCTCCCACCTTGTCCACCGCTCGATCAAAATCCACGGACCGCGCCATCGTTTCTCCTTTCCTTCTTCTTCCTCGCCGCTTCCTTTTCTTGCGCAGCCCGCCATTGCCGGGTTTCAAAACCTTCCAAAACCGGCGACTTGGACGATATCCCTAATCATCGTGCATTTATGCTCGGATCCTCCTCCTCCGACACGGCCTTCACTTTCCATCCCAGCCGCCCTAAAATCCCTAAGTCTCGCCGTGCATCGCGGCGGACCTTCTTGCGCCCTACAAGCTCCGCCACGCCCTTGCCCTATAAAAGGGGGCACCAGACCGCCTCAACCTCCTCAACTCATAGTCGTCACCCACATCCTCCTTCCCGCCAGAGCGCTAGATTTTGAGGTTCTTCCCGCGACCGCAAGGCTTCAACCGATGATCGCGCCGCCACCAGACCTCCATCCTCTCCGCCGACAACATCGCTCACCACTCGCCGCCACGGCCGCACGCCCACTCACTTCGCCGCGACCTCCGAGCTCTACTTCACCGCCGACCGCACGCCGCCGCTAAAGACCTCACCGCCGCCACCTCATCACGCCCGCCGCAAGGTAGTGCATCGCTTCAAGACCACATCGCCTTCATTTTGCGTAACCATTTGGCTCACCGCATGTAGAACGCCGCGCGCCGGTCAAGAATATCGCGCCACCGAACCTACGCGCATGTCCACGAGGTACCGTGACGCCATCCCTGGCGTTAATACACGCGTGGTCGCCACGTGGCAACCACCTCACCCGCCGCCACTTCCGAGCCAAAAGTCGAGACTTGGTTCACGAAGCGTGGTCTATGACACGTGGGGCCCACTTGTGAAGGAATTATTTTAATTCCTTTAAAATTCTGAAATTCCTTGTGACGCCAAGAAGTGCAATAAATAGATTTTCCAAGAGAAAAATAATTCGGGAAATTCATTTAACTTGTAGATTTAGGTTTAAACTTCAAAACTTCATATCTTTTGCATCTCAACACCAAATTGGGTGGTTCAAGTTGCAAAATTTGTATAAAATTATAATCTAGCTAACTAAACCAAAATATTTCAATTTGGAGTTAATTTGAGTTGTCTTTTGAATTTATTTGAATTTGAATTGAATTTGTTGTATTTTCACAGATAGACTTTGACGACTCGAGAGTTTGACCACCAAGACTTAGATTTTCAGAACGCCAACGAAGGCAAGTTACAAAATTGATCATATTGTTCCCAGTATTTTAAAGCATTTAAATTCTGTTTTCAAATTACTATTGCATGCATACGCTATATGATTATTTGAATGCCCTGCTTTTGTATATAGTTATTCCAATCTTCATTGTATGGCCAATTTGATTATTGAATATGAATGCCTTGTCACCCTTAGGCAAAATTTGTCATATGCTTAGCCATGCTTAGATCACACTTATAAATTTGGGAAGGTTTAGCCAAAATCTTTACAAACTTGATTCAAATTTTCCATCGTGGTATTGTTTTACCACAAAAGGTTTATAAAGAGGGTTTTACTCTAAATAAAATCAAAATGGGTTTACACTTGGGCGAATGGGCTGAATGGTGGGTGCAAGTTCATGCACGGTTTAGTTT
Source organism: Ampelocalamus luodianensis (assembly GCA_036346255.1). Lineage (NCBI taxonomy): Eukaryota > Viridiplantae > Streptophyta > Magnoliopsida > Poales > Poaceae > Ampelocalamus > Ampelocalamus luodianensis. The sequence continues at coordinate 47,104,991 of CM070633.1, forward strand.
GGTTAGACTAAGGCCCACTGCTTTATTCTAAGACGCCAAGTCAATTGAGGACCGCCTTTGAGCCGCTTGCTATGCCTCACTGCATCACCACATGTCTTGTATGGGCAGGATTTGGCTAAATAATTTGTATGCCTTAGTATTATTTGTGCCATGTTGTATGTGTGGGCGTTGGTTAGACATTAGTTCCACCTAGCGCAAGAGGGGGCTCCTGAGGATGGTTAGTCCAATGATAGCGAAACCTTAGTGACATAAATACATTAAGACATTGCATTGTAAAGGCCTCATGATAATTGCTTAGTCACACGCTTCGGGAGCGCATTGGCCGACATTAAAAGCAAATTATCTCGTGTGGGTAAAGCTGCATAAACTTTGTAGAGTAGAAACTATTCGAATAGCCGCATCCGCGGTCATGGACATGCTAGCAAAGCCAATCTAAGTTAGACTTTGTTTTTGGTTTATAAAATGATTTCATCAGATGTTTTTAGGATGGTTAATTCTATGGTAAAAATTGGGCGGTTAGCCAAGTGATAGGAGGGTATCCTTCACTATTCAATCAATGGAGGTTATCAACTATTAATTGTCATTTTAAACACTGATTTTAGTTATAATATAAAAACTGGCCTTAGAAATAACTATTGGTATTTAACCTGAAAATGTTGTTTATGCAAAATGAACCCTGCCATTATCCTTTGTGCACCTTATGCATGCATTATCTTTCAATATTGGGTGTAACTTGCAAGCACGGTAGTTGTGCTTACTCTTGCTGAATAATCTTTATTCAAGAGAAGACCTCTATCAGGACGGTGAGGGTCTTGACGACTAGGCTACGCTCTCGCATTTATTGCCTCGTGGCAAGTCGTGTGGTCTACTACTATTTTATCATCCGCTGTGTTATTTCTTTTCTATTTGGCCTCAGGCCCCTTTTGTAATAAACTCTGAGTTATTGTTAATAAAGTGCATGATATGATTGTGCTATCCCTTTTGTTTGACTGTGTACACTAGAAACGCTGGACTAGTGTATGAACACAGAGAATTCGGGATCCTTCGTTCCCGGGTTCGACATTGGCGGTGGCGCACGACCGGTGTAGGGGAGGATGGCGGCGGTGCCTTAGCGATGTTCCAGCCAAAATGGCTATGGCTTGCGCATCATTGAGTGGAGAGGGTTCTCGGGGTGGCGTTGATGGGATGGGGGTTCGTGGTGACTTGGCGACGTTGGTCGTGGGTCATGTGGTAGAGGGGTGTGGCACCGGCGAATCAACGATGGGGATGAGTGGGTGGTGGTGGGGGTTGGGTACAGGAGATCAAGCTGAAGCTAGTGATGGGGTTTAGAGGCTGGGAGCTAGACGGTTGCATCGGATTGGCTTCAGGCTCACCGGGGAAGAAGAAGAAGGCAGCAACGATTTCAGCTCTTGGCCGGGGTTGGGGAAGAAGGAGTGTGGTAGTGGTGCAGAGTGAATGTTGATGAAGAGAAAGGCATGGTGGGGTTGGCTTTTATAGCATGGGAAGGCGGTGGCGATCGTGCCCATGCCCAGGGAGGCATGGCGCTTGGCGGTGAGGTGGATGGCGGGCGACCCGTGTCAGTGCAAGGGCGAGTTGGCGGCAGGGTGGCGTCACGGGAGAGGGTGTGTCTCACTGGCATGGGTGCGCGAGCTGGCGAGGGTGGCAATGGCAATGGCAGAGCATCGAGCATCTCGCGTGGGTAGCGCGATGTGTGGCACGGGTGAAGGCACGGGCGGGCGGCGCAAGATGGGCAATAAATGGCGGAGAGGTGACCGCGTGGTGGCGAAGGAGTTAGCGATGCACTCGTGTGAGTTGGCATGACACGCACGGCGCGTGGCGAGGTGGTGTGCAAGCGGCGAACGGTGGCGTGACGAGGATCCAACGATGAGGAGGATGCTGTGGAACAGTAGGCGGTTCAATTCGAGTGGAACATATACTAGTTCGACAACCTCGTCATTAACGAAGGCTCCTGTGTGCTGTGGGAGTACGACTAGAGCGAGGTTAAGCAAGATGCTATGTACAAATGCAAGGAGGTCGTGCAAGAGGCGGTCAAATTTTGGGCCTTGTCGATACGGCGTACATTCACAGTCATCAAGTCTAACCCAAGATGCTACGACATGAAGTGCAACATATAGGTTGCCCTTGGCGAGTGCACGATTTCACCTGGGCGGGACACGATCGAAATGCTCTATATTGGTCCTCACACGTGTGTCATTGCTGAGTCAGTATAGTCCCACTAGAACCTGTCGTCAGGCTTCATCACAAACATCATGTACGGTGAGATTATGGATAATCTAGATTTTGAGCCACGGTTCATCAATCGGACGATTGAGGTAAGGCTCCAGTACACAATCAGCTATGCCACAGGTGAAGGACAAAATAGAAGGTGTTAAAATCAAGGTTTGGTACGTTCGAGAACTCCTATCACAACCTCCCTCGCCAATTCCGAGTCATACAAGATAGGAATCCCAACACTCATATTGACATTCTAGATTCCAAGCATCCGAAGTAGGGCAATAAGAGGGTACTGAAGTGAGCATTTTTTGCCTTTGGTCCATACATCAATGCATTTCAACACTACATCTAATCTTGTGCGTGAATGACACATTCTCGATCAAAAGTATAAGGGCCGACATCGATCGCAATAATAACAGACGGAACAACCAAGTTCTTCCCGTGGCATTCGTGATTCGCTGAAAGTGAGAACACGGACGCTTGGTTGTGGTTCCTAAGGAATTTGATGATTTTTGTTGTACAGGTCGCCATAACGTATGCGCCATACATGATCGCATGCAAGCTTGCTGAGTGTAATAATTTAGCTACAATAAGAAGTGAACAAACCACTTCCATGGGTGGATCTCGCAGAGTAGGTGGTGCATGAGGCACTTGAGTGCAAACTTCTACAAGTAGTTCCGCAACAAGGTCTTGATGAACCTGCTCAAACTACCGCGGTAACCAGAACCAACAACGAAAGTTTGACGCACTCTCGAAGATTCTGGATGAGCGGATCCAGATGTATAAAAGGACGGCAGCGAAGCCCTCCCCCTCCAAGCACTGACCAGGCCTAAAAAACATTGGCACAACTACCCACAGATAGTCCTAGTGTGGCGAGGAAGACGGACGCAGTGAAATGCTTCTGATTGGATTTAGCACGAGCCTAAGAATAAGTGGTCGTTGCTACATGACATGGGTGGTGCTCGATATGGTGTCATGACAACCATTCTAACCGAAGTGTACAATTGGGTCATGCATGGCGTCAGATGCCTCCCTTTGGTTGGTATTGCGGTGGTAATTCTTCACGAGGCCACAAATTACTTTGTTGATAGAAGCAACAACGCTTTGCTCACCATGGCAAATGACAGAGTACTGTACTCCGCCATGATCACCAAGTACATGGAGGAGAAGAGCAAGAAGAGTGAGATGAACCGAGCATTCAAGATAGGCACAAGGGAGCTTTGCTTCGAGATACTGTGCACGGATAAAGGACGCCGTGGGACAAACCACGAGAGAATCACCCACGAGTGCACGCTACGCCGTGTTAGTTCCATATGCACTAGTTCCATATGCACTTGCAACAAGCCTCTTCTTTTGCATAGGCCCTGCTCACATGTCATGGCTGCATGTTCGATGGTGGCGTAGCATCCCGCCCAGTACCTCTCTGATTATTTCAATAAGGAGGAGGTGATGCAAACCTAGAGTGTAGAGCTGTATGGTTACGGTGTGGTTGGTCATTTCACTGGCCATCCGACCTAGGAGCAACTTATCTGGGCTGTAGACATTGATAGGCTGAAGGGAAAGATTGGCCGTTGATAGGTACGGTGTATCAGGAATGACATAGACGAAGAAGAAGCCGTGTGTCGCATTTAAGAAATGTTTCATTTGTAGAGAGTCCGGCACACCTTCAAGAAATTCCCACGATAAATTCATAGGATGAAGGAGATATCGCAACTCGACTACGCTTGGGGATCTTATCCACCACCCTACTTGAGGCGGTCGGCTGTGGTGGACGTTGAGGTTGCGCCACGTAAAAGTTCGTTATGTTGAAATATGTGGTGCTCAATGCTTTGTAATATCATTTTGATTTGTCAAAACTAGGTGATAACGCTAGCCAATGTTTTGTAATATCGCAGATTTATCGACAAAATATGTGAGGACATTGCGCCAATGTTCTGTAAGATCGTTATGATTTGTCGACAAAAAATGTGATGAATTTGTGCTGAATGTTTTGTAATATCATTGTGATTTGTCCACAAAATATGTGGTTGAAAATAGTCAGTAAAAAACAGATGGGGGTCCCTTTCGCAGTTGAAATGACAACATGGTCCTATCGCCAGTTGGAGTGGCGATAGAGCCATGTCGTCATTTCAACTGGCGATATGGACCTCTTCGTACTATTCTGGGCCCTGTCGCCATTGACTAGGAAAATTTCATCATTTCAATGGCGATAATAGTCTAGTTTTGTAAAAGAAAAATTTAACTATTTATTTTGTAAATTTTATTAAAAAAATATCATTTCAAAAATTCGCAAGCGACAACCGTGACGTGAGATAGATTGCAGCGATGAGCACAACAGTTGACGAGCCATAAGGCCCATAACAAGAGTTGCGGAGTAGTAACCCAAAGGTGAAGTGGATAAATCATGGAACCATATGTGGTGTCGCTACACCTTCCCCGACATCCATGGCGGATAGGTAACTAGACACGTAGGCTAGTTCACCTTCCAAGCTAATTAGACAACATACCATGTCAACCCAAAGAGTCAGAGAGCAACAAGAATGACAGAAGGAGCAATGATGACAAATGGCGACTCTCCTACTGATCATCCCTTTCCTTTCCTTTCTACACCGTGTTCATGGCTCTACGCAAGAGGTAAGAAAACATGTGCCACCAATCTATTCATCTATATCTATATATATACTAATTGGAGGCTCTCCTAGAAGTCCCCACGTTAATCCTAAGAGGTAAAAAGGATAGAAATTCCCACATTAATTGAAAAAGAAAAAATTAGAAATTCTACATTAATCAAAGAAATCTAGCCATCCAATCCTCTATAAATGGTGCAACTCGCGCTTTGATTTCTCCTTAGCTCAAGGTTCCAAAATGCCCCTCAAGTTGCAATCAATTTACCCACGGATGCCATCACATAAATACCTCCTCCCCGCCGCCTCCGCATCTTCCGAAACAGCCTCCCCGACGCCGCAGCCTCCTCTCCTCCCGTGGCGACTCTCCACCCCTAACGACCGACGCCTCCTCCTCCTCCTTCACCCCGCCGCCGCGCCGCCCTCCTCCCCTCCCCGCCCTCCTCCTCCTCTCCCGAAGCCGCGCTTCTCGCCGCCAGATCCGACGGCTCGCTTGGCGCCCACTCGCTTTGGCCTCCGTGATCCTCCGAAACGACGCCTCCCCGACGCGCAGCTCCTCTCCCCGTGGCGACTCCTCCTCCTCCTTCACCCCGACGCACCGCCGCTGCCCTCCCCGCCGCCCTCCTCCTCCCCGAGCCGCCTCCGCTCTGATCCGATCCGCCCAGATCTGACGGCCCGCCGCCTCTCATCCTCCACTGCACGGCGCCGCGGACTAAGATGATTTGAGTAAGATGATTGGCGCCGCTCCACCTTTAGGTAATATCTCAAGTGGCGTTGTTGCATACCTCTACAAGTGTGTTTGATAAAAAGTTTTTAAGCATTGTATGGTTTTGAGAGATCAAAAGTTTGTAAGCATTGTATGATTTTGTGATTGCAATTGACAATGTGAGGATATGAAATTGAAGTGTATTGCACTTTTGTCACAGGGCACTACTTGACATTCAATGTAAGTGGAATTTATCTTTTAGGAGTGTTCATGAGTTTGGAGGGTCCAGAGTTGCATTGAATTGGAAAATAAAGTTAACAATGATGCATAACAATAGATGCGCAAATGTTGTCTCTTCTGCCCCTTAGGCCCTTACATGTTTTGTTCTTTCGTGTTGATATTGCCCAAGCCACTTCATGAATTGGTGTGTTGATTTATGGTGCTTAATTAGGGTGTTGTCTTAGTAACAATAGTAATGGATTCAAAATTGGATCTTTTTCTCATATCTTGAAAAGTTTACTTAATTAGGATTTTGTTCGTCACAAAGGTGACATCGTTATATGATCTCCGATGATATAGAAATATGTGTGGTTTGGATAAGGAGGGTGTCATCGTTTTATCTTATTGCTTGCGTGCGTGCTCTTAACTCAAATTCGCAGCTGCCTCCAGCCTAATGCAGCAGCTTGTTTGCGATATAGCATTGAAGGTGGATGGCCGTTCTCGAGGTGCCGTCGCAGCCTTCAAGTAATAATTCTTCTAACATTTTCATTTTTATGTTAGTATTATTGGTGCATATCCGTGATTTAGCATTTGAAATGATTGCTTTAGCTAGAGCATAACCTGTATGCTATGGTCTTGCATTTGTGCCCATATCCAACGGCAAGAGGGAATAGCTGTAAAATGTGTTGGCTGGATTTCTATGTGTGACCTTCCTGTTTCATAAGTTTTCAGATAGGCCATAAAAAAAAAGAAACCTAACAGTTTGCTTATGGTGCTTAAAAATAGAAACTCTTTGTTACTGAACTATTCCAAGGGAGGAGGATTAATCGAATAAAAACAATTCTCATCCATATATATCTCATAGCCGAGAGTCAGAACATACCTATGCCTCTAATAATAATCCATAAGTGCAATCGAAAGAATAAAATAGCTCCAACGTGTTCACGACATCTTATTGAGTCCCGATCGAGTGCAATGGGAAAACTAAAAGGCAATTAATGCCTTCAATGCTTATGGCTTGGTTCCAAATCAAATTGTTATGTGACAAAACTCTTCTATTAACCAATCTGAGAAGCCCCGCTCCACGTATGTCCCGATTCTTGAACCGAATGTGTCTTTTATGTGTGATTAGGAATAGGTCATAGTAATATAGAACACCTATATTCGTAAAGCTTTGTCAGCTTTCCAATTCGTAACATGTGCACTGCTCCTATGGAGATTATGCTATTTTCCATGATTTAGTGACCTATCTACAGCTATAACTATGTTGTTCGATCCTCAATATACTGGGAAAACTAAAACTATATGTGCCCTAAAGAGACCATGCATGCAAGTCTTACATGGGAAGGTAGCTACCAAGGATGACGCAGATGCAGAGTGTGGAATGAGGTTAGCATTAAGAAGTTCAAGGACATCTAGAGTCAGGCAAGGAAGGCTTGTTGCGCCAAGATGCTCTCTTCCTTCCAAGTTATGCTAACGCTCTCTTACTTGCTTTTGGAAAATTGGAAAGTCATTCATGTGCAAGTTTAATTAGACACAGCTTTGTACTTGTGATGTTAGCGCCCATGCATGTGCAAGCCGAAAATTTTGGAAAATCGGTTATTTTGTTTTTCATTTCGTTATTTTGCTCAAGATTTGTTTTGATTCAGTGACAAGAACATGTTCCAAGCAAATGATAGAAAATCGAGACGCCATGCTCGATCCATGTTTTGTATGTCTTTCTTGAATTCGCATAAAATTACTTGCAGGAAGTCGAATTTCCCTCCGACTACTCTCTAATCAGAGCACCGGACGCAGTTCCAAGCAATTACTAGAGAGGGTACAGTTGTATACCATCTTCTAAAGATTAGGTGGTTGAATTGTCCAAAGGTTTTATTTACATTTGTATGTGGTGTTTGTATGTGGGACCTCTATGAAAGAAGGATGTATGTGCAAAATATGTACAAGAAGCATGTTTTAGTTGCTGTTTTTTTTTTCAATATTTTCTTTTACGAATTCGGTGGAACTGCATGGAAATAATGGTTTGGATGAACCGGCCAGTTTCGTAGGCTCTCCTAAAGCCCCTACGTTAATCTTAGGAGGAAAAAGTTAGAAATATAGATATGTTTGTGTCTTCTAGAGTCATACAGTTCAAAACAAAAGAGAGTTTGAATAGAGTGCTAAACACAATCTTTGATGTATTGTATTGTACTCCGGGAAAAAAATTAAACAACCTGCCCAGATAGATATGTCAAACTTGGACTAAAAAACTAGATATACAGATGGAACTATAGAAGGTCGTGAGTTTGACACACATGCAACCATAATATGCATGCATCCAACTCAATTTAGTTGGTCCATTCATCTTGCCATACCTAATATATACGTGCATAGAGCTAGCTATTAAAAGTATTAGGTGCTAATTAAATACCATGTACAATAGTTAACTTAATTTATGTGAGAAGATAAAAATTAAGTTAAAGATTTGCACATTAAGACCCCATTTAGAATACAAGAATTTAAAAGAAACAGTCAAAGGCTAAGCTCGGTCAACAAGAAGGAATAAAAGACTAAAATAGGCCCTTGCAGGCATGCTGCATGCATGTGTGGTAGAATAAGAAAATGATATACGAAAAAAGACTAGAGATTACCACATTAATCGTAAAAAGGAGAAAATCATGGTAGTTCAATCTTTCTTACCGAGTTCATCTACACTTTAGATTTATATGTATTAACAAACATGTTCGACATGGAAACTGAAAAAAATTTTGTCATGGCATGCATCCATGCACAAAGCCTGATCCAATTAAAAAAAATACTAAAATATAGACTATAGTAATGTTAAAAAAATATGTCTACAAAATATTATATACTTTTTAAATAAAATAAAGAGTGTATTTTTAAAATTACTAACCGTGCAAGTGCACGGGTTGACAACTAGTCTATCTAAAATTTGAGAAACTCCTGCTCTGGCTGCTCCACACAGGGAGTGGTGGCAGCGAACGATGCGCTACACGTACGGGGACCTCGAGGCACACGGCGTGGGCTGAACAAGGAGTTGGGGCATGGCGCCCACTACTTGGTTGTTGGAGTGTGAGCTTGCATGAGTACTTGATGCTCCTGGATGAGCCGCTCGTGCTCTGCCATCTGGAGGGCTTGCCGCTGCACCGTCCCGCCCAGGAGCTCCCCTAGTGCTGCCCACAAAGTGCTCGAGGAAATGCCCAGGGCCCGGGGGGAAGGGGAGAGGGGAAGGTCACGCGTTAGCATCTAGTGGCATGAATAAACCACATCAGCAAACAAATTCACCACACTTGACCCACTTATACAAGTTTTGGGACACAAATGTCCAGTTTTCAAGTTTATGGATGAACTTGAACCATCCATGCAAGTTTAGGAACCCACGTTGCAATTTACTCTAAATAATTTTCCTCTAGTTTTCTTCTGAGGCGTGGGTCCTACACATTAATGGAAATCATCCCACTTCTGTGATTTTGGACAATCATGATGCTGTTGTAAGATCTGAATTTTGCAACAAGATACAAAAGTTTAGCAAGTTCATCAACAAAAGGGGCTTGATGGTAACATATTGTTCATCTCAAGTCTTTAATGTAAAAGTTGGGTACTTATGAGCTTTAACCGTGTGTAATTATTAAAATAAACCAAGATTTTTCTGTAAAAAATGTACATTGTTTTCTCGTATAAATTTCCTAAAGGGGCAATTGAAGAGATGAATTCCCAAATAGGTATTGTCTGTGGGATAGTTATGAGAGTCATTTTAAGTAGAGAAATTTTGATATGTGCCACTCTAAACTGGCCGATTCAGAGAAATATCACTAAAATATTTCTTCTCACAAAGATGTCATTATAAAGTCAAGTTGTACACGAAAATGTCACTCATCTACATATTTTTCCCAAATAAGACCATATTGCCCTTGTCTTCATCTTGTTCATCTCTGATCCGCCAGCTCCGGGTGGTTTCCATGGCCGACCCCCTCAAGTCCACCACCATTGGTCACCACTTCGTCCTCAGCGAGGACGAAGATGTGGCATCATTGGATATAGATGCAAGAGAAGCAGCAACAATAGCCAAAAGAGGTCAATGGTGTGGAGAGGTGTAAAACATGTCGGTGGCGCAGGGGAACTATATAAGAAGCAACAAGCCAACAACAGCAGCTCCGACGTTAAGGAAACCAAGGAGGTTAGGGGAGTTGGTGGCAACAGATTTGGAAGCTGCTTCTTATGTTGCTCTGATTGCACCCCAGCAAGCTCCACTCTAAGTTGCCGTTGTCGCCTTAGGACAGTCCCTGTCGCACGCTATAGAGATTCCACTATGTCGCACGCCGCCCATGGAGAGAGAGCATGGGTAAGGATGACGAAGGTATGAGGGGCATTATTGTCCAATAACAGTAAAATACGTAGGGAGTGGTATTTTTTAGAAACTAGAGTCTGGAGTGGAATTTTTCTGATAAGCAACTTTGCATGGCATTTCTCTGGATCGACCGAATATTTTGGAGTTACATATATCTATGTTTCCTTTTTTTGTATCATTTAGCTAATTGGGGTTATTTGTCTAAAAAGAAAAAATATGCCACTATCAAGTTCTCGGATCTCTCTTATCCGCAATGCAAAACACATCCTCCTTACATGCAGCTGCATTTCCGAAACATTACCTCTTTATGCCACTGTCGTCAAATTATTACCAAATACCCATGTTACCCTCATCTTCATCTTCATCATCCTCCACACCTCTTCTTTCCCATTCTTCATCATCGATCCCTGGCACCGGCCTCCTTGGTCCGCGCCCCGCTGTCCCTCCTGGCCAAGTGTTCGCCACCTTGCTACCACCTCAGCCGCTGCCCCAGCCGGGCTCCTATGATTCATGGCATCAGTCGCCATGGCAGTCGTCCACACCTTCCTCCTCCGCACCGACGTCATGGGATCAACAGTCCCTCCTCAACAACTTCAATACTATGACGTTAACACCCCCCATCCAGTGGTGATTGGTACATGGACTCGGGTGCTTCTTCGCACATGACCTCGGAGCCTGGTAACCTTTCCCTCGCTTCGACGCTCCCTCCCACCTCCCCCAGTGGTGTCATTGTCGGCAATGGCTCACTTCTTCCTATCACTCACACTAGCCATACCTCTTTTTCATTCCACTCCCGTTCCTTTCATGTAAACAACATTCTTGTCACTCCACAAATAATCAAGAACATTATTTTCGTTCGGCGCTTTACTATTGATAATCATGTTTCTGTTGAATTTGATCTCTTTGGTTTTTCCATGAAGGGTCTTCAAACCAGGAATGTGATCGGCAGGTGCAATAGTGAGGGCGATCTCTACCCTTTCCCACCACTAGCGTCCCCCTCCTCTACCCTTGCCGCCACCACCACTCCCTCCTCGGCGCTTTAGCATCGCCGACTCGGTCATCTTGGTCATCAAGTTCTTCAACACTTAGTTCGCTCTTTGTCTCTCCCATGTAATAATCTAGCCGAGTCTCTCTATCACGCTTGTCGACTTGGCTGGCACTCGCAAACTGATCCTTCGACTTAACCTTCGTGCTGATACCATCTCTCCCGTTCCCAAGAGCTATCGTGGCTTTTAAAATACGCCAATTGGCACTCGCCATGATAGATGAATTCTTCGCCTCCAATCTAACCACACTTGGGATCTCGCTCATCCTCCGGCTCTAATGTTGTCTCCCAAAAGGGTTTTCCGTCACAAACTCAAGCCCGATAGCTATCTTGACCAAGACAAAGCTTGCCGGGTACTCATGTTTTTTCAAAGAATCGTGTTGATTATGGCGAGACTTTCAGCCCATCCTTAAACTTGCCACCATACGACCTGCATTTTTAGTCGCCTCTCTCATAATCGCCAATTCATCAACTAGATGTCAATAATGCCTTTCTCCATGGCACCTCTTCGAGATGTTGTATTGTCAACAACCCTCTGGCTTTACTGACCTTTCTAAGCCCGAGCATATATGTCGCCTCAACAAATCATTGTATGGCCTCAAGCAAGCACCACCCGTATGGTTCAGCTGGTTTGCTTCACATCTTCTCTTGCTCGGCCGTTGGCTCTAAAGTCACCCATCTCTCTTTACTCTATCCCGAGATTCCCATGTCGCCTACCTTTGCTCTATGTCAATGTCATTGTCCTCACCACTCTTCCACACAACTTCCTCGCTAGATCATTGCCGCCTCCACCGCAAATTCTTGCTCAAGGATCTTGGCAACCTCCACCATTTCTCGGTGTTTCGGTCACCCACACCTCTCATGGGATGTTCCTGAGGACTCAGTTTATTTGGTTTGTAATGCTTAACCAACCACCGGTCCTAGCATCACAAATCAAATAAATCGATCTCGAGATATGTATACTTCCTGCAAAGCGATACACACCCCTGCACAAAATTAGACATCAACTCCATTCCACACATAGAGTCCAAACACCACACTTCCAAACGGAAGATAAACAAATAGCAAAGATATTATGCATAATGGCCGATCGCCACAAGATACACAAATAACAACAAAAAGACAAATGAAGCAAAAGTGCCATAAATGGCTATAAACAAAGCCAATCAGTGTGCCTTCAACCCACAAGGCATCCGACCGACCGCCAAGACTAGTCGTCACCCACGGCGACAAAGACACTCATGTATGAGGACCCCGAGGCTCACCTTCTTCCTCTCCGCAACAAAAACATTACAAAGCACCTGAGTACAAAGATTGTCTTTGTACCCGCAAGACTCGACGTGTGAACTAGCAGCACTGCTCATATGCTACATGCAGCTTGTTTAGTGGAGGCTATATGTTTTATTTGCACAAAGCCAATTTTGTTTGCAATAAGGTAATACAGCTTTAAAGGCAAGTTTGCAATTCATTTTAAGATTGAAATACAAGACGGATATTAATAACAAAAAGTTAAAGATAAACAACCTAGAAGTGACTATCCCAATAGTCACCCTAACAATAGCACTAATCCCGCATTCGCACTCACCCATCAAGTTTTAATTTAAATGTTGTAGTCTAGTTCTTACGGGCGATCCAGCGTGTCCATAACCCAGACGAGGCTATTCAATAGTTTTAACCTCGCATAGGTGTACCAATGTACCCACACTTCACCGCCTTTAAGCCAAAACACACTTCCAAGGTATGCCGCACGGCTAAGTCCTACGAGACTGCTTTCCAATATTGTGTATCAACCCCGAGCCGCCAGATGGATAGAAACCCATACGCTTACATGGTAAAGCCGAAAGACAACTACCCACTCGTGATAAAGCTGACAACTACCATGCTCCCACCTCCGTCCCTCCCGCGACCTCCCGCGACCCGAGCCAATACACGCCAAAGTACTAGGTCAAGAGAGGTCCCATATACTCTAGTGTGGTTAGCACGCAAAATGCCTCAAGACGGTGGCGCAAGTAACTCGGTCCTTAATCGACTTGCACCTTTCCACCACACCCAATGATCACACCAGCCTTACCATTGTGCCCAAGTCTAAATTATTTTGTTTTCATTTTTTTAGTTTTGCAATTAAACATAGCAGAATGCTAAAACATAAAGCTATAGTAAATTTTGTAGATCAAGGTTACCGACTAAAGTCGATAACCGCCAGCTTCACCGATAGCTAGCATGTCTAAGCAAGTTGACCCGGATCTACTAAGTGATAAGAGATCATCCAATGATCTCTAATCACAAAGAAATAACCTAGGCTCAGTAGTAGAGATCAATATTTTGCCTACAGGATATGCAATGCACTGATTTAACTAATCAATTTAACACAAATTAAGCAATGCATACATACAAATTGAAACAAAATATTAATCTTTAAAATACTAGGATTAAACATGATCAAATCGCTTTCTGGTCATTGTTGCTCAAGTTGTTATGAGGATCGTTCTCGTGGTTGCCGCAAATATCAAGCCTAACGATCGAACATAACAAAGAAATAAGAACGAAAAACACCGACAAAACTCAAACAATACAACAACAACAAAACACACTAAACTTTTCACAAAGAGCCTAAGCTTGATATAACAAAATTTCGTAAACAGAGAACGAATTCACTTTAAGTTATTAAGAATTTTCTATGAATTTCCTAAGCTAAAAACACATCAAAACACTAGTTAATAACTTAACAAATTTTCATGAACAGAAACAGTGTATAAAACCTATCCTAATAATTAGTACATTAAAAATGACAAATTACAAAATTGGTTTCATTGGATTTGGACAAATATTGAAAGAGATATGCATTTTCTAATCTAGAAGATACATAAGACATCATTTTATTAATTAACAGATTTTTGCTACAGAGACATGGATGAAACTAATTTTAGTAAATAATACATTTGAAATGAAAATAAACAAAGACTGGATTCATGCAATTTGGATAAAAATTGAATTAGTTATGCATTTTCTAAGTTTAATTGAATTAACAAAGCAAATGTAAAACATATTACGTAAATACTAAAGCATTAAATCCTTTTTCTACCCACAGCTATCTAGCCTGACAGAATCGACAGCGGGTTCAGGTGGAAAATGTCGACTGCAATAAAGCACCACAAAGTGACGCCAAGGCGTATTCTAAGAATACGCCTTCGCTACCAAAGTGCAAACCTAACATACCATTACGAGAAATACGCTTCCCAACAGAGAAAACGATTAAGGAAACTACACAAACCCTAATCGACATTCCGCCCACATGACGAGAGACTCAAAGTGAAATGCAACGTTGGATTAAACGATTTCTAAACGCTGACAACCGCAAGGGCCCACAAGATGAGACTCAAGGTAGACATGATTAGAGTCAAACAAATCATCACCGCGTTCACCGGCGAAGACGGCACGGCGCGCGCGCGCCACAAGAACCGATCTAGCAAACCAGAGGTTTCGGCGAAAGAGTGGTACCTTCGGTTCGCAAGGACCTAGCGAACTCGATGACGGTGACGCGGAGCCCGATGGTCGATTTGAGATGAGCTCACGACGCCGAGGCGGAGAAGAAAGCACGGCCCACGCGAGAAGGCGATACGGGCTTCTAGAAGACTGGCAGGTGTGCTTAAGCTTCGCCAACACCGTGAGCAAGAAGCACACGATAACGCCGACGAAGAAAGCCCGAGGTGACCGGAATTTCACGGCGGCGAAACCGAGCTTGAGAAGAATTGGTCGCACGCCCGCAACGATGCACAAAAGGCGTAAACAAGCCCACCGTTAGACTCGCATCAATGCGATCCTAAGCGACTAGGTGGCGGAGCCGAAACTCACCAGTCGCAAACGAGCTCACGGATCGATCGCCGAGGCGAGACGACGATACCGCCTTTGGTGATCCACCGACGCCAAGGACCCGAATAGGCAAAATGGAGGCGCGAGGCAAGAGGAACACGATGGTGCGGTCGCCGCCTGGCGGCTGCTCGAACGGCGGCGCTACGCCGAAGTTTTTCTCCGCCAGGCTAAGAAATGGGCGAGAGGGCGCAAGAATGGCGCGCGAAGGAATGGACGACCCTATGAGGTAGATGGACTTCGTGCGATCCCTCGAGGCGACACACGCCCCTGGCGTGGCAGCGACGAAGCCGCGTGGCACGATGCGCGATCGCCGCCGAGCTCGTGAGGCGCCGAGTCGGCGAGGAAGAACCCGACGGTGGGACCCATATGTCGGCCGATACCGGCGTGCGAACCGTGGTTTGATTTGATCACGACGCCCGACCGCTGGATCCGAAATGGACTACCGGGATTAGTGTATGCATTCGACAGTCGGCTGCATGCGCAAGACGCGATCGCTCGATCTTCATCTGACGGTTACGATCGATTGACTTCACACGCGTGCAGCTAGTTGACGCGACCGAACCAAATGTGTGAGTCGGACTCGAGCCCGAAAGTTGGGTTCTGCCCGAGGAAATGATTTTTAGAATTTGATTTAAAAGACAGAGAAGGTTTTGGGGAATTTTTAGAGGTAGCTCCTAAGCTCCAAAAATTTCGAAATTTTTATGGTAGCTACTAGAGACAGAGAACAACATTGCATAAATTTTCCAGAACTTTCTATGCACTGAAAAGTTCTGCAGAAAATTCACAAGCATGCTGACCTAGGGTTTGACCAGGTTTTCAACTAGTTTGACTTGGTCATTTGAAATAGCAAACAAAATCTAAAAATTGTGAAATAATTCAGAGAGGTAGCTAGATGATCAAGATGCTAGGAAAAATATTTGCAGAGGATGATCACAAGTTTGAAAGCCAAGAATTTGTTGACAACAATTTCCATTCACAAGAATTTAATTCTAGAAAATGGAAATTGCTAGGGAAAATTTGGAAAACTTCCAAATGATTTGAAGAGACAACAAAAGTTTTTATTCCTCCTCAAAATTTTACATTTGAAATACAAACCCTAAGTTAGGGCTGTTACAAATCTCCTCTTACAGAATCTCACCCGAGATTCGATCACCGGGAGAAGAAAGACTGTAATCCGCCGAGGCGATCTTCCGCTCCCAAGTGGCTTCATCTCGAGTGGTTCGACCATCAACTTTAAGGAACTTAATCACACGGTTCCTTGTTCTGCGCTCAGCTTCTTCGAGGATACGAACGGACGCCACGATAAGACAGATCTTCTCGCACATCGATATTTTCCAATGGTGTTTCTCAACCGGAATACGAGGCACTTCTTCAATTGTGACACATGGAAAACATCATGCACCCTTCAAGTGTAGCCGGCAACTCTAACTTGTGGGCAACAGCTCCCACTGCCGATGATGCGATACGCCCGACATATCGAGGAGCCGCTTGCCTTGACACCAAACGACGATGTCCTTCAGAGGTGAGACTTTGAGATACACAAAGTCATTGGGCTGAAACTCAACTCACGGCGACGCCGACCGCATAGCTCTTTCGCTCGATCGAAGCACGCGCAAGTGCTCACGAATCAATCGCACTTGACTTTCACCTCATTGATGGAATTGACCAAAGAACCGCTTTTCACCGCCACCGGGCTCAACGGTGTTCGCGCAGGTCGCCCATACAAGGCCTCAAATGGTGCCATACCGAGACTAGCTCGAAGCCGTTGTTGTAGGAGAACTCTGCAAGCGGTATGCACTTCTCCCAATTCTTTCCATAGGAAAGAACACAAGCACGAGCATATCTTCAAGCACCGATTGACGCGCCCGCCTCGACCATCACCGAGGATGATAGGTCGAGCCGAATGAAAGACGGTCCCCATGGCTTCCTCGCAGACTATGCCAAACCGAGAGGTGAACAGAGAACCACGATCGACACAATTGTTCGTGGCACACCATGCACTCACAATACGGATATGTAAAGATCCGCTAATCGATTCACATCAATCTTCGATCGATCGAAGGAAATGAGCCACCTTCGCCAATCGATCGACGATAACCCATAATGCATCCTTCCCCGCAGGAGTACGGGCGCACTCAGCTGATAAAATCCATGCCTACGTAATCCCACTTCCATTCTCGTATAGGTAAGGGTCAAGAAGACCTACCTGACGCCGATGCTCGCCTTGACACGACAACATATGTCACATCCGCCACGAACTCCGCAATCTCGCGCTTCATGCGAGTCCACCGCAATCTCGCCGCAGATCTTGGTACATCTTGGTAGCCCCGGATGGATGGACAAAGGCAGTCATGGGCCTCCGCAGAATCAAATCCCGCAACTCGAACCTTTGGGACCACAAGACGCTGCCCAAACCACACAACACCGTGCTCATCTCTCGTGAAACACTTGGCTGATCCATTCCCGATGTTTCGCTTGATTTTACCCACGCCATCATCCGATTGTCGGTCGCTTGATCTCGATCCACCAAGGTTGGTTGCACAACCAAGGCAAAGAAGGGAACCATGCTCAACCAAACCAAGTTGAGACGCTGAATTTGCAAGAAGCGCAGTTGTCGCTCTGGATCATCAAAGTATTGCAATACACCTTTCGACTAAGTGCATCAAGAACTACATTGGCCCGCGGGCCGCATGGCGCAGATAGTTCTCCCACCATGAGAGCGCCGCGCCTCGCCGGTGGGACGCGAAGAGTGCCTTGTCCCACGCCGCATCGAGCTATGTTGAGCTTCCGCCAACCATGCGCAACCAATCATCCACATCGAGAGGGTCCTCGAGCGGAGAAAGTCGGTGGTCGCGCACGGAGGAACTCGCAAGTCCCCGCGAGTTTGGTGGCCGCCACCACGGGCAGGAGTGGAGGTATTCCTAGCATAACCTCCAAGATGCGCTGTCTGTCCATGCGTTTCGCCGATCCGAGCGAGCACCTCACCATGGTCTGAGGAGGGGAAGCTCCTCATCATGACCAGCCACGATCGCCACGCTGCTCTCCCGCCATCCTGCTTTACTAAGACAAGCTAGCAACAAATTTAAGAGCAAGAAAGCCAAAATTCATGAAAGCAAATTCTAAACAAACACAAGGTGATAAAGTTCACCAAAGAAAATCGACACACATAACTACTCCCTTTACATCTTACCCTATTATCCCCACAAGTTTTAGTTGGATTAAACTTCATAGTTCTTCCTGCACTAATTCCACCTGTAGTAACTATCTTTGAAAGGTAAAGAGAGAAACCAAGTTTCAAGACTTAAATTAGAGTAAGATGAGAGTAGAAAGCTAAGATAGGTAAGGAATAAAATCTGAGAATCGCTAGGTTTTCATAAACCTTGTTATGATTTGAAAATAAGACTTTCAAAATATCCTAAGGACGACTATGCTTAAGTTATTACGGTCGTAATGGCTCGATACCAACTTTGAGGACTTCATTATTTGGTTTGTAATGCTTAACCAACCACCGGTCCTAGCATCACAAATCAAATAAATCGATCTCGAGATATGTATACTTCCTGCAGCAAGATACACACCCCTGACAAAATTAGACATCAACTCCATTCCACACATAGAGTCCAAACACCACACTTCCAAACGGAAGATAAACAAATAGCAAAGATATTATGCATAATGGCCGATCGCACAAGATACACAAATAACAACAAAAAGACAAATGAAGCAAAAGTGCCATAAAATGGCTATAAACAAAGCCAATCTGGTGCCTTCAACCCACAAGGCATCCGACCGACCGCCAAGACTAGTCGTCACCCACGGCTTACAAAGACAAACACGTAAGTGAGGACCCCGAGGCTCACTCTTCTTCCTCTCGCAACAAAAACATTAAGCAAAGCACCGAGTACAAAGATTGTCTTTGTACCGCAAGATCGACGTGTGAACCAGCGCACTGCTCATATGCTACATGCAAAGCTTGTTTAGTGGAGGCCATATGTTTTATTTGCACAAAGCCAATTTTGTTTGCAATAAGGTAATACAGTTTAAAGGCAAGTTTGCAATTCATTTTTAAGATTGAAATACAAAGACGGATATTAATAACAAAAGCTAAAGATAAACAACCTAGAAGTGACTATCCCAATAGTCACCCTAACAATAGCACTAATCCCATTCGCACTCACCCATCAAGTTTTAATTTAAATGTTGTAGTCTAGTTCTTACGGGCGATCCGAGCGTGTCCATAACCTGTGACGAGGCTATTCGAATAGTTTTAACCCCGCAGGGTGTACCAATGTACCCACACTCTGCATCGCTTTAAGCCAAAACACACTTCCAAGGTATGTCGCACGCTAAGTCCTACGAGACTGCTTTCCAATATTGTGTATCAACCCCGAGCCGCCAGATGGATAGAAACCCATACGCTTACATGGTAAAGCCGAAAAGACAACTACCCACTCAGATAAAGCTTTTCTGACAACTACCATGCTCCCACCTCCGTCCCTCCGCGACACTCCCGCGACCCGAGCCAATACACGCCAAAGTACTAGGTCAAGAGAGGTCCCATATACTCTAGTGTGGTTAGCACGCAAAATGCTCGCAAGATGGCGCAAGTAACTCTGTCCTCTAATCGACTGCACCTTTCCAAACCACACCCAACAGATCACACCAGCCTTACCATTGTGCCCAAGTCTAAATTATTTTGTTTTCATTTTTTTAGTTTTGCAATTAAACATAGCAGAATGCTAAAACATAAAGCTATAGTAAATTTCTGTAGATCAAGGTTACCGACTAAAGTCGATAACCGCCAGCTTCTACCGATAGCTACATGTCTAAGCAAGTTGACCCGATCTACTAAGTGATAAGAGATCATCCAAATGATCTCTAATCACAAAGAAATAACCTAGGCTCAGTAGTAGAGATCAATATTTTGCCTACAGGATATGCAAATACGGATTTAACTAATCAATTTAACACAAATTAAGCAATGCATACATACAAATTAAACAAAATATTAATCTTTAAAATACTAGGATTAAACATGATCAAACTGCTTGTTCTGGTGTCGTTGTTGCTCGTTGTTATGAGGATCGTTCTCGTGGTTGCCGCAAATATCAAGCCTAACGATCGAACATAACAAAGAAATAAGAACGAAAACACCACAAAACTCAAACAATACAACAACAACAAAACACACTAAACTTTTCACAGCAGCCTAAGCTTGATATAACAAAATTTTAAACAGAGAACTAATTCACTTTAAGTTATTAAGAATTTTCTATGAATTTCCTAAGCTAAAAACACATCAAAACACTAGTTAATAACTTAACAAATTTTCATGAACAGAAACAGTGTATAAAACCTATCCTAATAATTAGTACATTAAAAATGACAAATTACAAAATTGGTTTCATTGATTTGGACAAATATTGAAAGAGATATGCATTTTCTAATCTAGAAGATACATAAGACATCATTTTATTAATTAACAGATTTTTGCTACAGAGACATGGATGAAACTAATTTTAGTAAATAATACATTTGAAATGAAAATAAACAGATCGGATTCATGCAATTTGGATAAAAATTGAATTAGTTATGCATTTTCTAAGTTTAATTGAATTAACAAAGCAAATGTAAAACATATTACGTAAATACTAAAGCATTAAATCCTTTTTCTACCCACGCTATCTAGCCCCGCAGATCGACAAATGGCCCGCGCGAAAATGTCGACCAACAACAGCCACCACAAAGTGACGTCGAAGGCGTATTCTAAGAATACGCCTTCGCTACCAAAGTGCAAACCTAACATACCCATTACGCAGAAATACGCTCCCAACAGAGAAAACGACAGGAAACTACACAAACCCTAATCGACATTCCGCCCACATGACAGAGACTCAAAGTGAAATGCAACGCTGGATTAAACGATTTCTAAACGCTGACAACCGCAAGGGCCCACAAGATGTAGACTCAAGGTAGACATGATTAGAGTCAAACAAATCATCACCGCGTTCACCGGCGAGCACGGCACGGTGGCGCCGCCGCGAACCGATCTAGCAAACCAGAGGTTTCGGCGAAAGAGTGGTACCTTCGGGTTCGCAATGACCTAGCGAACTCGATGACGTGACGCGGAGCCCGATGGTCGACGAGATGAGCTCACGACGGCCGAGGCGAGAAGAAAGCACGGCCCACGCGAGAAGGCGATACGGGCTTCTAGAAGACTCGGAAGGTGTGCTTAAGCTTCACTCAACACCGTGAGCAAGAAGCACACGATAACGCCGACGAAGAAAGCCCGAGGTGACCGGAATTTCCACGCGGCGAAACCGAGCTTGAGAAGAATTGGTCGCACGCCCGCAACGATGCACAAAGGCGTAAACAAGCCCACCGTTAGACTCGCATCAATGCGATCCTAAGGGACTAGGTGGCGAGCCGAAACTCACCAGTCGCAAACGAGCTCACGGATCGAGATCGCCGGAGGCGAGACGACGATACCGCCTCTTGGTGATCCACCGGACGCCAAGGACCCGAATAGGCAAATGGAGGCGCGAGGCAAGAGGAACACGATGGCGCGGTCGCCGCTCAAGGGCGCTCGAACGGCGGCGCTACGCCGAAGTTTTTCTCCTACCGGCTAAGAAATGGGCGAGAGGGCGCAAGAATGGTCGCGAGAAGGAATGGACGACCTATGAGGTAGATGGACTTCAGCGATCCTCTCGAGGCGCACACGCGCCCCTGCGTGGGGCCGACGAAGCCGCGTGGCACGCATGCGCGATCGCCACGAGCTCCGTGAGGCGCCGAGTCGGCGAGGAAGAACCCGGCTGTGGGACCCATATGTCAACGATACAAGCGGTGCGAACCGTGGTTTGATTTGATCAACGACGCCCGACCGCTGGATCTGAAATGGACTACCGGGATTAGTGTATGCATTCGACAGTCGGTTGCATACGCGCAAGACGCCGATCGCTCGATCTTCATCTGACGGTTACGATCGATTGACTTCACATGGCTGTGCAGCTAGTTGACGCGATCGAACCAAATGTGCGAGCCGGACTCGAGCCTCGAGTTGGGTTCGGGCCCGAGGAACAAGATTTTTAGAATTTGATTTAAAAGACAGAGAAGGTTTTGGGGAATTTTTAGAGGTAGCTCCTAAGCTCCAAAAATTTCGAAATTTTTATGGTAGCTACTAGAGACAGAGAACAACATTGCATAAATTTTCCAGAACTTTCTATGCAATGAAAAGTTCTGCAGAAAATTCACAAGCATGCTGACCTAGGGTTTGACCAGTGTTTTCAACTAGTTTGACTTGGTCATTTGAAATAGCAAACAAAATCTAAAAATTGTGAAATAATTCAGAGAGGTAGCTAGATGATCAAGATGCTAGGAAAATATTTGCAGAGGATGATCACAAGTTTGAAAGCCAAGAATTTAGTTGACAACAATTTCCATTCACAAGAATTTAATTCTAGAAAATGGAAATTGCTAGGAAAATTTGGAAAACTTCCAAATGATTTGAAGAGACAACAAAAGTTTTTATTCCTCCTCAAAATTTTACATTTGAAATACAAACCTAAGTTAGGCTGTTACAAATCTCCTCTTACAGAATCTCGCCCGAGATTCTCGATCATCGGGAGAAGAAAGACGGTAATCCGCCGAGGCGATCTTCCCGCTCCCAAGTGGCTTCATCCAACCGGTTGAGATTAAGTGTACCTAAAGATATCACCTATGCGGGAGCACGCAGATTTGGACTAAAAAGGAAGCTAAGTCCAAGCACGTGGGACCCTTTTGGATCCTCGAGCGAAGGCACCCTAGCATATAAACCGAGTTACCAACCCATTGCCGCGATTCTTGACGATTTTATGTCTCTCAACTTCAAAGATATCTAAGAGAACCCTCGCAGCGTGTTACCAATCTCGACATAACCTTGCAAGATGAATTGGCCTACGAAGAGCGCCGGTGAAAACTCTAGTGACAGAAGACCGACAGTTAAGGAACAGGATGATCTGCTTCTGCAAGGTGCTATCGAAGAATCGCTTTGTGTGAGAAGCTACAGGAGAAAAAGAGGAAGAAATGCGCCAAGTCCACCCCAACCTGGTCAAGTTAGTTTCTAACTTTGGGGCAAAGTTTGTTTTCGCCGGGTAGGATGTGAGAACTCGAAAATCGACTAACCTAAAACATCACTAATCGCCATAAGCGTGAATCGGGTTTGGCATGGTCAAAGCTTCTTTTAGTGGTGAGTTGACGATAGTATTAGATCGTTGTTAAGCAAACTGCTTCGCTGTCGCGCGCTGGTTTCGTTAGGTTTCGCTTCGTGAGCAAAGCATAACTAATTAGCCCAATCATAGCGCATCATTCATACACTCTCACCATTCATGCATTCTCATCATTCAAAGAATAGGAGGGTCGAGTCAAGAATTGAAGTGCATCGCCTTTGCATTAGACAAGTAAATCAGAGTTCTGCTTACACCAAGAAATCTAGAAGCATCGCATCATTCCATTAGTACGCCTTGCATCTCAACATTGAAGCAAATTGGCAAAGAAGTGCCTCAACCCATTTCCGATACACACAATCATCACAAGCAGTATCACTAGCACAATTCAAACTCACCCATTTACAGTTTAGCCAAGACACTCGCAAATGCACAAAGGCATCCTTATCCTCACAAGCCGAGCAAGCAAGCTACACATTCGTGTCTCAAATCGATTCACCCCATCTCCATTCATCTCTCCTTCTCTCGAAGTTTCCACATTCGTTGCCCCAAGCACACCCTATTCCATCTCCATTCATCTCTCCTTCTCTGAGTTTCCACATTCGTTGCCCCAAGCACACCCTATTCCATCTCCAACACAGCCATCTCCCCTCCCACGCTCCTCAACCAAAGGCAACCAGGGAGGTTAGCAGTCCAGGAGGAAGGAAGCCTCGAGCACAATGACACACTGTGGCAAGCAGAGGCAACCACCCTCACCACCGGCAGAATCCATCCCCATCGCCGACATCACCACTGAGCACCACACCATCCTCACAGATCCATAACCCCACAAAAATCTAAAACCGCCTTCAATCACTGTAAAGGCTCGCCTTTGAACTCTAGGTAAGCACCCTCATACCTTGTAGCTATGTTCTTCTTCCTCCAGTAGCACCTTCACCTCCAAATCCACCCCACTGACCTACATGCATGAGTAGTAGCATTCATCAGTAGAGCATTAGCAAGAACTGAGCCGAGGAAGGGTTGAGTCGGACCGAACCGAGCCAAAGCGAGGGCGCGGCGGCGCTGGCCTCCGGCCGCGCCGTGAGAGGGAGGAGGACCTGAGCCGGGGGGAAAGCAGCGTCGAGGCGGTGGCGCGGGCTTCGGGCCGCACAGAAGAGGGAGGCGGTCGAGGAGGAGCCGGTTCGCAGCGGCGCGGTGAGCCGAGAGAGGGAGACGGGGGCCGGCCGAACCGGCGGGAAGCCGGAGGCCGGGCGCCGCCAGTGAACCGAGAGGAGAAGCCGGGCCGGAGGCGGCCGAACTCGAGGCGGCGCGCGGGATCCAGCGCAAAGTAGCCGAGAGGGAGCAGAGAGGAGGCAACCGGGGTCGGGCCGAGCCTGAGGGGAGCGGCGCAACTGTGGTCGGCAGGCGCGCGCCGAGAGCCAGGTAGGGGCATGCGCGCTTGAAGAAGAAGGGGATTGGGAGAGAGATTAGGAGTGGGGGTATTGTGTGTGCTGTGTGTGGAGGCTTAGTGGGTGCCGGCTGAGTGGAGTTAGCGAGGGGGAAAGAGTGAGAGAGAGAGAGAGAGGGAGATTAGGGTAGATTAGGTTTAGGTTAAGGGTTTTAGATTTAGGATTTGGATTAATCTCAGTTTAGTTTAGCTTCTTGTTGATCGGTGGTTTGATCTGCAGAGCAGTTGGGTAGCTGTTTTTCCTTTGTTAGTAGACTAGCTTGCACGCAGCAAAGATCGCATCGCTGGTTTTTAGCTCGGCCTTGAGAGCTGGTGTAACCGGTTAATTGAGTTAGTTAAGCTTGAACCTCTGTTTCACCTTAGTGTGAATAGGCGAGAGCCACTATTTAGGAAGTGCTAACTCGCTTAGGTCTCAAAAATGTTTTAGAAATTAAATTGTGCTAACTAGTAGTCGTCACTAACTTATGTATTCATATTATCACTCAAATCAATACATATTTACTTATACTATTATTATTCGCGTCGAGCTACTACGTATGCTTAACCGCACCGATAAGAGGAGCCGATCGTAGTTTCACAAAGACCAACCTTCCCTGCTTATTCAAAGGCAAGCGATCCTCTTGAACATTAATATAGTTACTTTAAAAATATACCCTATCTTGCACTATTATATATGTATTGCATAAAAATGGTTTTCCAAAACCTAAAGAAAATGATTGAGATAAGATAAGATGATTAAGAAAGAATGAGAATTATTAGGAGGGTAAAAGGGGGGCCCTGGCTGGGGAAATGCGACGATGATGATGAGGTAAGAGGTGGGCCCTTTTACATATGGTTATAATATATGACCAACAAACTCTTGCTCGGCCGATGTCAGATTCTGCCAACCATTTTCCCTGCTTCGCGCGGCAGAAAATGCTACCTTGTTACGTGACTATGCTCTCCACATCGGCACGAATAGGTGTGTGTGAGTGATATGGAGGAACCCAGACCGTGGGGATAGTCCGGAAGTGGGGATCCAAGGCGCTATATGCGCTAAGGTGGAGTGTTGAGTGCAGATAGAAGTCGCCTCAACCAACCTCACCGTAACTCTGGATGATGAGGTCGAAAGCGGATTTGATCTGCACCGCGGAAGGTGATGGGTGGGGAAATTAATCACGAACTGGAAAACGCTCAGATTCTGATCTCAACCCGCATCTAAGGCAATGCGGTGGACCCTGCTCACTGAGAGTTCGCAATAGCTATGGGTAAAGTGGTACAAAGCTCACAAGTAGTGCTAAACAAAACATGAATTCATGCCGCCTCCGTGATTGGAGTCTACGGAACCACAGGGGTCTTTCTTCTCTCCGAGTGACTAGTAGAGTTTTTCAAGATTAAAACTTACCACATAATTGTTGAGATCTATTTTCTAAAGTGAGATGATTTAGAAATTGTGATAATGAGTAGAAATAGTGCATCCTCGTGCATCTTTTGTTACTAATGCCTCACTGAGTACATTCATTTGTACTCAACCTTGTTAGTATTCTCCTTTGTAGATCCTAGTCCGACCGGAACTATTCCGAGTGGGACGAAGGACTTGCAGCACGTATAAACAACCGGAGGAGAAGGCTTGGATTAAGAGGACCTGTATGAGTTGGGAGCTATTTTGGCTTGTGGGACTGATAGGTCACTGTGATTTGTGGCATACAAGAGAAGGGAAGTTCCCTTGGGTATTTATATAAATCTTGTATTAAGACCTCTAGCTCGTGGCTAATCGTTGAGATGAAGGACAGCTTCTATCTTATTGTTCTCGCAGAACTCGTGAAGGCTTACTATTCGTTGGAGCAAGTTGTTCTACCGAGCAAACGAATAGTAATCCAGAAGCTTAAGTGTTATTACCCCGGGTAATAACACGGGCGCCTGCACAAGTCCGTGAAATGGATGTAAGTTGATTTATTAGTGAACTATTAAATGTTGATGCAATTAAATTGTAGAACTCACTAGGTGTCTGTTAGTCAATTAAACCTCAATCGGTGGAAATTTCTGTATACGATATGAATTGCCGAGGTGCGATTAGTAGAGTTTGATAGATAGTATTAGATCAAATAGTCTAGCGGAGGATGATTGAGAGATTTAGTCATGCCCATGTGCCCATAACTTGGTGGATTTGGTTCAATCACCTGATTGATTGTATGTATGAAAGATGTTGAGTTTGGTCATTATTTGTTGTGTTGAATGTCTTGATTATGCCTTAGTGGATGTTAGTATCGATTTAGATCGAGATACGAGGATATGATCGAGAGTGTTATGCATGTGATTGGATTCAACACCGAGAATCGATTAAGTATATGATTATGAGAAGGTTAGATTTGCCGATAGATGTTTTCCTTTAGAAAATAAATAGAAAAGAAAAGAAAATACATAGGCCCCTCTTGACATGACTGAGGCTAGGTTAGCCTACATATTAAAATTATTTATTGCGATAGAAATCTCAGAAAAGAATAATTTTTATACTAGAAATTGAATTAACTTCAAAAATTCATAGAAAATTCATTTGAACTCCAAATGGGGTGATTCAATTTTTATTGATCATAATTTTTAATTACCTTTCATGCCATGTAAAGCTTATCCCTACCACTGTTTTACAAATTTTCGCGAAACAATTAAATTCGGATGAACAGTAACCAAACCATGATTTTTTAGCATTTTCCAAAAATCTGATTTTCAAACTACTATAACTCTCTCGTATAAACTCCAAATTGAATACTTTTTGTACCTAAATTCATTTAAAATCATGATATAGCTACTGTATAAATTTCATGCATTTTGGAGCAATTTGAGTTTTTGGCTATTTCTCGGTGTTTATTCGATATCGCCTTTCTTTAGATTCCGAGTTGCCGGAAGTATGAGAGTAAGTGACCGAGAGTGAGCAAGTGAACTACCAGCAAGGCAAGCATCCTTTGAACTTTCTTTTTTGCATCATATTTGATCCCAATTTTGTTAGGGTAGATGCAATGATAATTGCTTGCATGGTAGTTCTATAATGTCGCTATTTTTGTGATGGGTAGTTAGACACATTGTCACATCCCCAAATTAATAAAGAGGTTTATTATGCATTTCATTATCATGCATCATGTTTTGAAACTTTTTATTTTAATATTGCACTTGGAAAATCTCAAAATGCTTATGAAACATCCACTTTAAATTGAACTCCAATCATAAAACTAAAATAAATGCTACTGAAGTATCTATGGAAATAATTTATTCAAATACTATATTAATTATCATGAATTAATATAATTTTTCCCAAATTTTTGGGACTGTTTTGAACCCTAAGAAAATTCAAACACTAATAAAAGATCTAGTTTAAGTTTGAAATTATATATCACAAATTATATCATGAACAGTAGGGTTCAATAATTTTATGGACACTAGGTTATCCCAGGAACCCCATGATTTATTTCATGATTTTAGAATTTTATTTCTATTTTTAAGTCCCTGGTCAAAGTAGGAAAACAATTAAAATCTCACCAAACTTGGACCCAAACCGATCGGCGATCGTTCTGCTCGAGCCGACTCGGCGATTGGACTCACCAACCGCTAATCGCACCGCGACATGCAACCTTGGATCTCGATCAACGGCTCAGACGCTTACCCTTCGACCGATCCGATTGCACACACCGATCCCATCCGCCCATTCGTGATCCAACGGTTCTCGATCAAATCGCTCAACTTCGCGCGCGCCGGCAGGAGTCACCGACGCGTGGGTCCCGCATGTCGTGGGCGCTTCAACCCCGCAGCGCGAGCAGAGCTCTGCGCCACGCGCGAAGGAGCTCGCGCTACCGCCAACGCCGCGGACCGCACCGCCCGCTTTGACCTATCCCGAGCCTCGCATGTCACGCCGCTCCGCTCCGTCCGCTGGCCATCTTTAACTAGCACCAACCCTAGCAAATTCCTCACTTCTCTCGCTTAACCGAGGAGAGGGAAGTTTGTTCTCGCTCTCGCACGGTAAGCTTCCACCGGTGCTTACCTGTGTTCTACCTTCAATGCCGCTTTCCATTTTTGCTAAGCCCACTCCTACTTTGCCTTGTAGGTCTCTTGCTCATCTTCGAGCTCTAGTTCACGCCCGCAGCACGCACTGAGGACACTTTCGTGCCATCTTCGTGTCCCGAGGTATTATCCTCAACTTTGCGCCACCTCTCATGCTATAGTCCACCGAGAGAAACCCTAAGCTAATTTTGGTAATGCACGGCAGATCTGGTTGAATCAAGTTTGCACCATTTCCGACCGCGGAAGCAACTTTCGCTCCCACCTTGATCCGGTAAGCCATTGTCCAATTCCTTGCTCCTATGGCTTGCTATTAAGCTCCTTGAGCTAACCCAAGCATTCACTTTGCTTCATTTTTCTCAGATCTTCATCTCTTTGTCGAACCGTGTCATCGCCATTTTCTTCTCCGGCGCCGACACAGCCCCAACGGTTCTGAGCTTCCTCGAGCAGCATTCTTCGCTCAAGTAACTCACTCATAGCCCCTAGGACCCCGGGCACTCGCAGGTACGACGCTGGAGCTCTCTTTGCCGCATGTGTTTTGCCGTGAGAACCGCCGCCGCTTAGCTCCGCCAGCCACGGTGACGGGCATCCCTAACCTCGCCACCACCTCTCAAAGTTGCGTAGCACTATTGCGGTTATCTCAGCTTTGGCCGCTCCACCGCGGCGGATTCGCCGCGAGCCGCCGGCAAACGACGGGAGGAACTCCGCTGTCGCACTCACCAAAGATCAGAGCCGGGATTACGCAAATGATGTCCTTTAACTAGCTAATGATTGGGTTAGCATTTAAATGCCGCTTAGCCGAGAAATGAGTCGCCACACGTGGGCCTCTTGCACGTAAACTGTAGGATTAATTAAAATGCGCAGCCACCGATGTGGGACCACCGCATAGGCTCGTGGTGTTGTGCACGCCGCGCGGGACCGTCCATTGGACCGCGCTCGACTTACCGCCCCACGCGCCGAATGGATTTTTAAAATCTGAGATAAAATGAAATACTCATCGCTTCCGGTCCCCGCACGCTACCATCGCGCTAGCACGCGTCCGTAGAAAAATTATAAATACGTTAGCAAATTCGAAATCTATTAGTTTACACATCAAAATTGATATTAACTTCTAAAATGCATAACTAAATCATTTTAACTCCAAAATGAATGAAACCACTTCGATAATTTTCTTATTTAATGAACTTTATATTAAAGTTGGTTTCAAACATGTCCCTGTAATAGAGAACATTGTTTTGGAAAAAGAGCTATTAACACTATTATCTTTACAAAAGAAAATGTCGATAACTTTAAAAATCAATAACTAAATCATGAAAACTCCTTTGGAGCAAACCCAACTGTTTTGAACTTATAATAATATTGCCTATTTACCCATGTAATCCATGTACTCACTATTGTTCTACAAAATTTCACTTCATAATTAAATTACATAAATAAAGGCATATTGAAACTGAATTCAAACCACCAGAACTTGCATATACTAAATCGAAATGAAATAATTCTTTCACCAAAATCATTTAAAATCATGACTTAGCTACTGTAGAAAAATCATGCATTTTTGAGCATTTTGATTTTTGGAATATTTCGATGTTTATTCTGTATTGTATTTATCTAGATTCCGAGTTTATC
This sequence comes from Ampelocalamus luodianensis, assembly GCA_036346255.1. Taxonomy (NCBI): domain Eukaryota; kingdom Viridiplantae; phylum Streptophyta; class Magnoliopsida; order Poales; family Poaceae; genus Ampelocalamus; species Ampelocalamus luodianensis. Next base: position 47,135,341 of record CM070633.1, read on the forward strand.
GATATTGACTCTACGCCACCGAGAGCTAACAATTACTTTACCAGCAAGGCAAGCATCCTTTGAACTTTCTTTTGCATCATATTTGATCCCAATTTTGCTAGGTAGATGCAATGATAATTGCTTGCATGGTAGTCTTATATTGTCGCTATTTTTGTTATGAATGGTTAGACACATCCGATTATCTTGTCATTGAGGCTATCCATGAATTATTCCATTACTGAAATGCTATGGTAGGATGAGTAAAGTAATGTTGTTCGAGTTTGCTTAGTCGCAAGTCTAGAATCTAGAGTTTGATTGTCGGAATAACCCGACAATTATGGGACAAACACAACACTCTTGGTATACTTTTGTTTCAGATCTTCGATCTGTTTTATAAGTGAAATTTTGTCATTTTTAAATGAGCTTTGGTCCGACAAGTGTTGGTTAGTGATGGTGCCTTCGTGTACTAGATTGGGCATGTGGTTTGGCTTGTCCGACAATTAAGGACCGAACTTTGGGTTGTTGCGATTCAAGCAAAACTCGCACTATCACACGCGTATATGGGTGCCGATGGTTAAGTAGGGGAAGGTTTTATTGTGTTGAGTCCCACGGTGGTGAAATTGTAAGGGCATGGGACCGTGAAATCCCGTGTTCCTTTGGGCCGATAGGATGGGGCGTTAACGCCTTGTGTTTCCTAGATATATAGGATGGAGGCGTTAACGCCTTGTGTTTCCTAGAGCCATGGGTTGAGGACTTGACTCAATGGGATCTTCTTGCTAAAACGATCAGTATCTTGATTTATCTACCGCATACCATAGGAAGTATGCTATATTCGAGGCATCCGAGGCTTACGGGCTAATCAAGTCGTGTGGGTAAAGTAGTACACCCCGCAGGTATAATCTATTCGAATAGCCGTGTCCACGGTTATGGACGACCGCTTGAAATTTGTGGTCGCTTATTGTTAGACTTGAAATTAAAATTGTGGTTATAACTTGGTATCGCCATGAATGGGATGTTCATGCTTATTGTTGTATCAAAGTGGACCGCCACTTTGTTGTTGGTATGATTCATTTGTTATTGAATTCATTACTTATTCACATGCTTTATTTCTACTTCAAACCTGATTTTGAAATGGCACGTGAAAACTAGTATGTGTAGGTTGTTCGGTATTGCGTCGTCTTCGCAAAACTAAGCCAATATGAGCCCTTCCTTTGAATGACCTTATGCATAATTATTTTTATTTGTGTAAGACTTGCAGTACTCTTTGTACTCAGCCAGATGTTTGCTGCTTTTACAGTGAGGACGATATCGAAATCGACGAGCTTGTTCTGTCGTCATTTAGGCGACACCGATGAGTAGTTTGCTATCATCTAACTCCCGCTTGGTTGCCGATGGGTTATGGGGCATACCATTGCTGGTCTTTGGTCTATTATGTGTTTCCGCTGCTACTTAATACTCTCTTTTAAATTTGGCGGCCGCCACTTGTATTAGATGTAAACTTGGAACTATGTTGTATGTCTTTGAACTATTTATGTATGGATGTTGTATGGATGCGATCAACGTTGAATGAGAGTATGGTTATATTGGTCGCTGATCTTGGGAGCCAATATAAGTCATACTCGCTGTTCATGAATTCCTATTTAACTCACTGAGTGTAGCGCTTGACTTGTCGGAGAACCGACAATCATGTAGTGCTCGCAGAGGAGAGGCGCACATGATCGTCGGAGCTCTAATCTGAGTTAAGCCTTTAATTTAGATGGAGTTAAGTTGGAATTCATTTACCGGAGACTTAGAGTTATGTCCCTAAGACCATGCCTAGTCTCGGTCTTACGGAGATAACTCCGGGGTCCCCACACACATCCTATTATCTTGTCATTGTGGATATCCATGAATTATTCCCGTACTGAAATGCTTAAGATAGGATGTATGAATTTATATTGTTCGAGTCTGCTTAGCCATGCAAGTCTAGAACCGGTAGTTGGATTGTCGGGAATAACCCGACAATTATGGGATAGACACAACTCTCATTATTTACTTTTGGTTCAGATCTTCGTATCTGTTTTGTGAGTTAAAATTTTGTAATTTTAAATGAGCTTTTGGTCCGACAAGTGTTGGTTAGTGATGGTGCCGTGCACGAGTTTTGGGTAAGTGGTTGACTTGTCTGGACAATTAAGGACCGAACTTTCGTAACATCGTTGATTCAAGTACATTCGTGCTATCACACACGGTATATGGGTGCCGTATGGTTAAGTAGGGGGAAGGTTTTATTGTGTTGAGTCCCACGGTGGTGAAATTGTAAGGGCATGGGACCGTGAAATCCCGTGTTCCTTTGGGCCGATAGGATGGGGGCGTTAACGTCTTGTGTTTTCTAGGATATATAGGATGGAGGCGTTAACGCCTTGTGTTTCCTAGAGCCATGGGTTGAGGGACTTGGCTCAATGGGATCTTCTTGCTAAAACGATCGTATCTTGATTTACCCACGACATACCATAGGAAGTATGCTATATTCGGAGGCATCTGGAGGCTTACGGGCTAATCAAGTCGTGTGGGTAAAGTAGTACACCCCTGCAGGGTATAAATCTATTCGAATAGCCGTATCCACGGTTATGGACAACCGCTTGAGTTCGGGAGTTACTATTGTTAGACTTGGAATTAAAATTGTGACTATAACTTGGTATTGTCATGAGTGGGATGTTCATGCTTGTTGTTGTATCAAAGTGGACCGCCACTTTGTTTTTGGTATGATTCATCTGTTATTGAATTCACTACTTATTCACATGCTTTACTTCTACTTCAAATCTGATTTTGAAATGGCACTTGAAAAACTAGTATGTGTAGGTTGTTCAGTATTGCGTCTCTTTTGCAAAATTAAGCCAATATGAACCCTTCCTTTGAATGACCTTATGCATAACTATTTATATTTATGTAAGACTTGCAGTACTCTTTGTACTCGGCCGGTGTTTTTGGCTTTTACGGTGAGGAGGATAATGAGACCGACGAGCTCGTCGGTGTCGATTTAGGCGACACCGATGAGTAGCATGCTATCTTTTAATCCCGATCGGTTCGATGGGTTATGGTGCATACCATCGCTGGCCTTTTGGTTTATTTACTTATTTGTTTCATTGCTACTTTATGAACTTGTTTAATTTGGCGGTCGGCCACTTGTATTAGATGTAAACTTGGAACTATGTTGTATGCCTTCGTACTATCGGTGTTTGAAGGTTGTATGGATGTAACCGACGTTGAATGAGAGTATGGTTATATTGGTCGCTGATCTTGGGAACCAATATAAGTCATACTCACTGTTCATGGGTTCCCATTTAGCTCGCTAAGTGTCGTGCTTGGCTTGTTGGAGAACCGACAATCATGCAGTGCTCGCAAAGGAGCGGCGCGCATGATCGTCGGGGCTCTAGTGTGCAGTCAAGACTCTCATTTAGACTGAGTTAAGTTGGAATTCATTTACCGGAGACCTAGAGTTATGTCTCTAAGACCATGCTTAGTCTCGGTCTTATGGAGATAACTCCGGGGTCCCCACAACCTTGGTAATGATAAGAATAATTGTATGTTGGGAGATAGTCGGATCAGGAAATAGGGGATGAGATCGCACCTGGACTGTAGCAAAGTATTGTTTTAGATAATGTAGCACATTGTAGCAGTTGATCCGGTCTGTTCTTTCCGGATCAGATGGCTCATATCACCACAATGTCATGGCACACTGTGATCCTCTGCCATTGCTAATGGCAGAGGATGCGAATCCAGCTTGGGCGGCTTGGGAGAGAGAGAGGACGAGAGAGACGGCTTGGGGAGAGGAGAGAGAATCGGTCGATGAGGTTGTGAGTAGACCTGTTCATGGGCGGCCCGGCCCACCGGCCCGGCCCGAGCCCGACCATGTCCGGGCCGGGCTTGGGACTCAAAGTTCGGCCGAAGGAAGCCCGGCCCGGCCCGAAATCCCCAAAAATAATTAAAACAATAGAAATATGTTATTTTAGTCCTGAAAATGAATTAAATAATACATTTTTATTCTAAAAAATGAGTAAAATAGCAGTTTTTTCCCGAAAAAACAGTAATTTCGGGCCGGGCCGGGCTCGGGCCTGCCCGTTTGCGTCCAGGCTTTTAAGCCCGGCCCAGCATTTGAACAGGTCTAGTCGTGAGGAGGAACATACTAGAGCGGAAGACACGGCGTGGTTTCGAGACAGCAGCGGCGCGGATAGGGACGGAGCATAAGTTAGGTCGACATGGGCAGTGGCCCTCCTAGCATTTTAGAAAAAAAAAATTGAACACCATGTATGCATACGTAATATATATCTATACGCATGCACGTAGCTCTCGATGATGGCTACGCTCACCTGTGTTTGTGTATAAATATATATCTATACATATGCACGTATACTCTCGGTGAATCTGTATACATAATTCACATGATGGTTACACTATATATTAAGTTGCAGGTATTGACGGAGCTTAATTAGTGCAATTCAGACTGGACGAGGGCCCCTACTACAATTTGCTAAACTCTAAGAAAATTATGCTATTAATATGAGCTCTCTATCGTATTTAGTTTGTAATTCTCTTAGGACTAGCATCCTCTATAATTTGTTTGAAGCTTCGGCGCAGACTCGGGGCGAGCCGGAGGCGGCACAAGGCCCGGCGAGGCAAAGGCAACGCTGCCGGGAGAGAGAGGCGCATGAATCTCGAGGAACTCTCAACGTGCAAATACTTGTAGAAAAACTGCACTCTTACGTTTGTGCCTCTGTTCTGTGGGGTGCTTGGAAGTTGCTCACTGTATTTCAACTTTACAAAGGAAGGCGGAGATTCAAAGGATAAGGGCGCGGTGAGAAGCTGCTGAGTGTTTTCCACTCTTAAGAGATGTTCATAAAAATTGATATTGAAAAAATCATGACGTAATCGTCTCAGTTGGTATTACTGAAAACAAGAATATGAGTTCTTATTTTCTGTTTGGTAAATTTTTTTGTGGTTTGGTTCAGAGCGAGAGAGCTGCAGGACTCATCTCGGCATGTATCTGATTGTAAACCTGGTGCATAATTGTTTTTATGTTCCATTTTTAATATACTAGACTACTAGTAGAATGTTAGTGGGTCGCTACTACGGATAATTGAACAAATAGCATGTAATGTTAGAGAATCAATATCCGTATAAAAGACGTATTTCTATGCTTCGGCCTAGTTGTAAATTTCCTGCAGTGCAGTCAGGCCTAAATATGGTTACCACAGAATAATTCTAGGCCCTGACAGTGACAGCCAACAAACCACGCCCACATATGCATGCCGCGAGCCCATCCTGTCCCCTACCGTCACCGGTTCCCGCCTTCACGTGACAACTGACAACCGCCTCAATTCGCACGCACGGAAGCCACCAAATCAGCATCCGAACCCCGCGTGTAGACGTGTGCGTAGTGACCTACAAATTACGTACCACGACGACGGCACGGGCCGAACAATTTCACTCACCAAAGTGATTGACTAGCTCTCCAGCGGTCCAGCCTCCCTCCTCGATCGATCTCCCCATGGCCGGGCAAACTCCCAACCCTCTCTTCTTCCTCCTCCTCTTCCTCCTCGGTTTGGCCTTGACGTCGCGGGCGGAACCGCCCGCGGCGGCGACGGTGAGTGTCGGGCTAATCATCGACGCCGGCTCGCCGGTCGGGAAGATCGCCAGCACCACCGTCCCCATGGCCCTCGCCGACTTTTACGCCGCCTTCCCCAACTCCTCCGCTCGGGTTCGGATCGTGCGGCACGACTCCCGCGGCGACGTCGTCGCCGCTGCGTCCGCCGGTATGGACCCTCCTGTCCCTCTCCGCTGCGCCTCAGGGGCTTTGACACGGTCGTTTAAGGTTCCCTTCTTGGTTTGTGGAGAAGATGACGTCGCGTGGTCTGTGCGTGCGTGCAGCGTTGCAGCTGATGACGAGCCAGGGAGCGCGCGCCATCCTGGGGCCGCAGTGGTCCGTCGAGTTGGCGTTCGTCGCCGACCTCGCCACGCGGGCTGAGGTCCCCGTCGTGTCGTTCTCCGCTACGAGCCCGTCGGTGTCGCCCACCACGGCGAGGTTCTTCGCCCGCGCCGCGCCGAGCGACGCCGAGCAGGCCAGTGCCATCGCCGCGCTCGCACACTATTTCGGGTGGCGCCGCATCGTGCCCATCTACCAGGACGACGACTACGGTGCCGCCTTCGTGCCGTTCCTCATGGACGCCCTCACCGGCGTGCATACTGAGGTGCCCTACCGCTGCGCGCTCACGGCAGCGGCGTCCCCGGACCACGTCGCCGCGGCGATGTACCGCTTGGAGTCCCAGCAGACGCGCGCCTTCGTGGTGCACACGCGCCCAGCGCTCGCGGAGCTCGTGTTCGCCGCCGCCGCGGAGGCCGGGATGATGGCCGAGGGCTACGCGTGGGTCATCACCGACGGGCTCACGGGCCTCCTCAGCTCGATCGAGCCACCGCAGGGCGTCATCGGGCTCGCACCCTACGTGCCATCCACGCAGCGGCTGCGCGACGTCAAGAGGCGGTGGGCGCACAAGTTCATGCGAGACCACCCGAACTCCGAGCTGGCGCACGCCGAGATGGGCTGCTACGCCGTCTGGGCGTACGACGCCGCATGGGCCGTCGCGTCCGCTGCAGAGAGACTTAGCCCCGGCGACTTATCACCGCCGGGGCTGGTGGGCGGCAATAACGGTGCCACCGACTTCGCCGGGATCGGCAAGTCAAGCTCGGGCGAGAAGTTTCTCAAAGCAATTACCAACGCGACATTCGAGGGCCTCGGCGGCAAGTTCGAGATCGTCGACGGCGAGCTCGCGGTGCGGGCCTTCCGGGTGGTAAACATCGTGGACGTCCATGGAAAGGAGAGGGGCATTGGGTTCTGGACGCGGCAGGAGGGGTTGACTCGGCATCTGGGCCGCGGTTCCAACCACTCGAACGTCGGGCTCGCGCCGGTCCACTGGCCGGGCGACTCGGCGGTCGTGCCAAGAGGGTGGGTGCAGCCGACGAGCTCGCCGAAACTGCGGGTGGCGGTGCCGGGGACTGTCGACCCCGGCTACCGGCCGATCGTGCACATAGACGTGGATCCGGCGACGAACCGGACGGCGGCCGGAGGGTTCGTGATCGAGGTGTTCGAGGCGGCGGTGCGGCTGCTGCCGTACGCGCTGCCGTTCGAGTACGTTAAGGTGGAGTCCATGCCCTACGACAAGCTGGTCCAGAAGGTTGGTAACGGGGTAAGTAGTTAACTTACTCGTTATTACATGTTGGTAAAATTCTGCAATATGATTTGATTGATCTTAACCACACATTCGTAGCCTGCACGTTCTTACTTCTTAGCCTAACATTACATGATGGGCAAGAGTCCCTTTGCACTTGCACAAAAACAGCATGTTCGTGATGACTATGACAGGTAGTATTGCGGTGTGTGGGTATACTCCGTATGGTTACAAATATAAATCATTTTGGGTATCGACGCACGGCCTGAAAGATACCATTTTAACTGCTAATTTCTATCCTCCTAATGTACGTGCTTTTACAAGTCACATAAAACTATATTATGATAATATACTTCACAAATGAATCAACTAATGGCATATATATATATGGTACTCTGGGAGTATGTACTCCCACTTCTTACATACCACTTAAATCGTATGATGATACCACTTTATCTATTTGAGTATATTTCAATAATGATTATAAGATACCCTAAAGTGAGTTCCATGAAAAATTTTATGAAAATCAAATTTTTATATCAAAATTTATGTATGTACATCTTTTATATATGAAAAAGGGTATATAACACAAAACAAAGGACTTCAATGAAAATTTTTCAATCAAGTCGCATTGGAGTATCTTATAATTGATATTTAAGTATACTAAAAGTGATAAAAAAAGTATAATATATATATTTAAGTGGTATATTGGAAATGGGAGTACATACTCCCAAGAGTACAAAACAAGCGTCCTATATATATATACTAATAATTTTGGACCACCATGGATTCAAGAACAGCATATATTTGTGTGAACGGAGAGAGTATCTGGGTAGCTTATTTTAAATGTAGGTCTCACTCTTGCGTGGTATGTATGCTTCCCGGCCGACCAGTGCCATAATTTTATTTAAAAGGATTTGTACACGGAATTTGCATCCATAGACCATAGACCATACTAGTCTTTGTTTGACTTTTAGAGAGCACGAGGGTATATTGACTTCAGATTCCAAAACAAGCTTCCTAGAATGTAAATTTTGTGCTTTGATTCGATCCCATTTTTCAATACGTTGCTTTTCTTTTTGCTAGGTTTTGTCACATATGTAAGTTTAACACAATTTTGGATCCATAAATAATGCAAGACTTTGACTATTGTTTGTATTATAATGTACTAGAATTATTATTATTATTATTATTGTGAAAGTATTTGCAAGAAAAATTCAGTCACATTATTTTCATGAGATAGATCTGTTAATTTTACATATATTAATTATGATTAAAGTTTAGAAAGGTTGACTGCACAGATCTCTTGACGACCCATATATATTCAGCCTGAAATATAATGGTATGATACCATACACATATATTTGTGTACAACTATTTATGTAAATAAATTAAATTATTATTTTTCAAGTAAAGTTTATCATATTTTGACCAGGAAGAACATTCCTAGCCAGTTGACCATTCAATGACATCCTTATCACACAAAGTTGGTTGTAACTTGTAACCATGGACTAGACACTGGTCAATCTATAAGTGGATAGAATTATACACAACGACTTGACCAAATTTTGTGTTCCTATTCTGTGCTTGCAACCGTTTGGAACATTAGAATTAAATTGTTCCATGAAATTCCTATATTCCAAACATTCCCTCGAATTATTAGCTACAATGACATAGTCATAGAACTGAAACAATTTAATCTGGCAGTGTTAGTTTTGCTAATTTGCTTAATGTATATTGTGCTTAATTTTTGTATGTGTGTATGTTAGAATAGGTGCAATCAGAGTAAGTGAAGAGTTGAAAGTAGAAATTGTTGTGTTAAAAGGAGAGGGAACTGAAAATTTAGCTCTCCAAACAACCATGTTATTAAAAAACAGTTTGTTTATATGGTTCATTTCTTGTATTTAACTAGAGAGTGCCGCATCCTCATAATAAAAGTTTGCAACGTGTGAAAGTCACATATACATGTAGGGTGTATCCCTCATACCAGATACTAATGATTAAGTAGGATAGTAAAGTCCAGTCTCTTAGAATCTGCCCAAATCAGCAGAGACCTATAATTTGACTTTGATTAGCATGTTGGTACTGCATGCATATAGCGGCGACCCCCCCCCCCCTCTCCCCGCACGCGCTTGGGGTGTTGGAGCACCAAAGCACCAGCTCCGACCGTTATACCCGTAGTACCTCTCTACTATTTGTGTATAATTACGGTCATTTGGGCAACACTATCCAGTAGCAATAAGTGTGTTTACTATATTTTGCAACTTTTTTCTAGTTATGTATGAATTTTGATTGTACAAAACTGTTCGATGTATATTCATTAAGTTTGTCTTGTGTTAGCTTTAACATTAGAGCACTTCCATTATTTTCGCCGTGGCGTCACCACTGCATGCTTATATACACTCCAATTAGGTTGTGAACTCGTGCCTTTCTGATCAATCTATAATATATAATCCTTCATGCATAGGGGCATAGCCAGCCAACGGCTGAGCCTCGGGCCAACCTAGTCGAAAATGCATGAGACCCGACAGTGTGCTTTTTTTTATATAACACAAGAAGCAATTTTGAGCTGGACCTCGGGCCATTGACCCGGCGGCCCAAGGCCCAACACTGTCACTGTCCTGTCCATGCATGACTCGCTCTTACCACCAAAAAGTTGGGGTCCTTTCCTACATGGACCTACAGAATACTGACCGGAAACCTTCCAAGTCTTTCTCCTTGGCATCTACTAGCCACACTGCCCCGTCCTTTTCTACGACTCCAAAGTCTTGCAGTCTTTTTATCTACTACTATAACGATAACTCCTTTTCAGTATGAAACAGTGTTAGATCTAGACCCAACTCATAGCGACCCAAAATATGAAACATGCAGCTAGCTAACCGAGACTGAACATGTCTGAAGTCTGAACCCTTGCTGCACAACCTGCCGACCGAATCTGCAGTAGTAGTTACTAGTAGTAGGTGGTGGCGGTGGTGGCTTTAGCAAATCAGAATCATTCTCTTGTCGATCTGGTATCCATCGAATAGTTAGTTCTTTATACTGCTCCCCCGTTCTTTTTACTGGACTTTGACTTTTCATGGTCTCCCCCGAGACATGGCTTTGATCTATTTTTTATAACATTACATTAAGATTAAGATATAATAATATTATAATATTATAAAAATATTTTTAACGAAAAATCTGATGTTAATTTTTACATAGCCTATATAAATAGTTAACAATTGACGATCACCGCACTGATTTTAAGACGTCGAGTAAAAAGAACGGAGACAAGTACTTAGCAACATGTTTTTGTCCTATCATCCTAATTGATCAGTGAGTAACTAAATATATGTAGGGGTTTGCTATGGAGTACTCGAGTGTTTGTTAGGTTTGTGAGTATTTGAGTTTTTTTAATCTATACTATGCTTAGTGATATCTCATTAGGGAAGAAGGCAAAATGATCTCATATATTAAATTTAGATATAAGAGTTCAAAATTTGAGTACTAGTTAGCAACAAAACATTCAACTATTTCCTAGACACCCCCATATATGTATGGTTAGTTCTTTACAGGTCTACTAACTCCAGTTACCACTTTGACGAAGAAAAAGTTGTACACGTACGTGAAACATGCGTTCGCTCCATTAATTCATTTTTTTTTCTCTCTTTTCGGAATGCGATCGAGACCGGGAGAAGAATAGCTGGGTGGGCCTTTGCAAAGTCCTACGTATTTGGGCTTTGGTGATCTGGTCCTGGGCCTTTTTATTTGGATCGAACGATTTTCAGGCTCAACCTTGTGTGCCGCCTCGCGCCTTTGTTGCAGTCGTTCGACGCGGCGGTGGCGGACATCACCATAACGGCGAACCGGTCGAACAACGTGGACTTCACGCTTCCGTACATGGCGTCGGGCATCTCCATGGTGGTGCCGCTGCGCGACCACCGGAGCAGCAAGCTGACGTGGGTCTTCGTCAAGCCGCTCCGCTACGACCTCTTGCTCGTCAGCGCGGCCTTCTTCCTCTTCACCGGCTTCGCCGTCTGGGCCGTCGAGCACCGCGTCAACGACGAGTTCCGCGGCCCGCTCTCCAACCAGGTCGGCACCCTCCTCTACTTCGGCTTCTCCACCCTCGTCTTCGCCCACAGGGAGAACCTGCGGAGCAACCTGTCCAGGTTCGCGGTCGTGGTGTGGGTCTTCGTCGTGCTCATCCTGCAGTCCAGCTACACGGCGAGCCTCACGTCGATGCTCACCGTGGCGCAGATCGAGCCGGCCATCGGCGACTACAGCGCGCTGTGGCGGGCCACGGCGGAGAAGGTCGGGATCTTGAACAACTCCTTCATGAGCGGGTCCATGACCAGGTCGGGCTTCCCGCAGGCCAGGCTCGTGCGGTACCGCTCCGTGCAGAGCTTCCACGAGGCGCTGCTCAACGGCACCATCGGCGCCATCGTCGATGAGACCCCCTACCTCAAGATCTTCCTCAAGGCCTACTGCAACAACTTCACCATGGTCGGCCAGCAGAACAAGACCGGCGGCTTCGGCTTCGCGTTCCGCAAGGGGTCGCCGTACGTGACGGACCTGTCGCGGGCGATCCTGAAGCTCACCGAGAGCGAGGAGATGAACATGATCGAGCGCAAGTGGTTCGGCGACGCCGACGGCTGCGCGGAGCAGGTCGGCGGGCCCTTCACGTCGGACAGCCTCAGCTTCGGCAGCTTCTGGGGCCTGTTCCTCATCACCGGCGCCACCTCGCTCCTCTGCTGCGCCATCCACCTCGCCACCTTCGTCGCGACCAACCGGCGGCCCATCCGGGAGCTCGCGTCGCACCTGTCCTGGAAGGGCAGGCTCCGGAGGTTCGTCAAGCTCTTTGACGACAAGGACCTCTCGGCGCACACCTTCAGAACCAAGGACGGCGGCTCCGTGGCCAGCCGGAACGACGCCGGCGTCTCCCCGGCCGTGGGGCACAATGTGGACGGCTGCCCTATCAGCGTTGAGTTGTCGGTGGGGACGGCCAGCCCGGCGACCGGTGATATAGAGTTGGCCGCCGCCGGCCAGGCCGACGAGGAGGTAGCTCGAAATCCCGACGACTCTGGAGAAAATGGCAGAGGCCAGTAACTGATCAACTGCCATTTTCTGACTTCTTTGGGTGCTCTTGCAGTAAAACAACAATGACTGATCGATGATGTGTGTCATTAGCACAAATGTTCCTGTGTCAATGTAGTGAAGTAACTGTAAATTGTAAAATGTAGTGAAGTACAGCGATTAATTGTAAGAACTAAGCAGTGGGGAATCACTGTAGCGAAATGTTCCGTTATCAAAGTAGTGAAGTAACTGTAAATTGTAAAATTCATAAAAAGGTTAAATAGTTAAATCAATTAGCTAATGGCTTCCTCGTCATCATTTTATTACATTGCAGGTATCTGAAAGTAGTCTTGTAATAATCCCGTGAAGAAAAACAAAACACAGGACAAAGGAGTGTTGAGGAACCGTCGCTGGCGAGTTCAGTCCGAGCGATTACCTCGTAGACAAGCGTAGAATCGTAAGAACAATGCATGAACACAAGAACAGAATAAGAGATAGAACACAGAGATGTAGGGGGACTTCTTGCTTCTCTTTATTCCTTCATCCATCGATCAATCCTTTACAATGAATAGCACCCCCTATTTATAGGCTACGACCCTGCTAGGGTTTGGGATGGGCGCCCACTAATGGGCCGACTGCAGGGTCAGGCCCATGGTTTCCCAACACTCCCCTTGGGCACCCATCCTTCATGTCCATGTCTCGTCAAAACTCCATAAAAACCCAGTGGGAAAAATTTGGAGAAAGAGTACATGATACACGTTCTGCTGTGATGCACGAATTGCCTCATTAAAAACCTTGGCCGAGAAACTTCAGGAAAACTCGTCAAGGGAAAAAGAGTACAATCCACCCAATTTCATTTAATCTCCTAGATTTATTCTTTGGGTACTCGATCTTCATGATCAAGCTTTAATAATGAGTTCGTGAAGGTTCTCCCCCTGAATTCTGCACTTCTCTAAGTCTCATCATTCCAATTCACGTATGCATCTTTCAATGTTAAACGCTGGAAGTGACTTAGTGAATAAATCTGCAAGATTCTCACACGACTTAGTATGCAGTACTTTAAATACGTTCATCTTTTGCAATTCATGAGCATAGAAGAACTTGGGGTTGATATGCTTTGTGAGAGAATTCTTCACATAACTCATCTGTACTTGTGCAACACAAGCTGCATTTATCTTCATAGATAATAGTGGAGGTTAGAGCGGTATTCAATCCACATGACTGCTGGATGTGGTGAATCATCCGTCGAAGCCAAACACAATCTCGTAAGGCCTCGTACAGTGCTATTATTTCCGAATGGTTCGTCGTAGTCGATACAAGACTCTGCTTAGACGTTTTTCATGGAATTGCAGTTCCACCACATAGGAATACATAGCCTGTTTGCTGCTATATGCGGGTCCTACAAGTACCCGTTATCTGCATTGCCATTCATAGTTAGGTCTTGGTTCTTTCTATAGAACAGACTAAATTCTTTGCTTCTTTGGAGGTATCGGAAGATGTCCTTTATTCCCTGCCAATGCCTTTGGTAGGTTCTGCACTATACCTTGCTAGTAGGATCACGACAAATACAATGTCCGTTCTAGTACAGTTTGCTAAATACATTAGTGCTTCTATTGCACTTCAGTGTAGGAATTCCGGTCCCAGGACTTCCTCCCCCTCTTCTTTAGGTCTGTACGAGTCTTTGTCTTGCTGCAAAAGTCTCCCGACCATTGGCATTTTCAAAGGGTATGCCTTTGCAAAGTCGAACCTTTCTAACACCTTCTGAGTGTAGGTCGACTAATGCACTAATACCCTTCAGGGCATGCCCAAGCGCAAGCTTAGGCAATATTTGGTTTTCACCCAAATCTTTCATTTCAACTCCGACTCGTGTAAGAGCTTGCTTTCTTAATGTCCTTCGTGGTTCGATGATATTCAGATCATCTTCATACTCTGAGATTATACAAAATCCATTCTAGGATCGTCGTATAAATACACAGAGATTATTCTCATTGTCGTGTAGCCTTTCTTGCATAGAAAGTCGCTTCAAGCGATTATACCACATTCTGGCTGATTGCTTAAGTTCGTACAATGACTTTCTGAGTTTCACACTGTACATGTTTCTATTTGCTCTGTTTTGGTTCGGGATAGTGATACATTCAGGTATCTTCATATAAAAGTCCGAATCCAATATTTCATAAAGGTATGCTAGTACCTCATCCATCAATTTCACTTCTAACTTCAAGTTCACTGCCCTTGAGATAAATATTTAAAGGGAGTTCCGCCCATGACCGGGAATAGGTTTCTTCATAATCATCTTACGGATGTTGGTGAAACTTTGTTCAACGAGCCTTGCTTCTTTTCATTTCTCTTTCGAACAAATACCCACTTATGCCCTACAGGGTGTACAAGGGGAGGCGTGCGGCTTACAGGCCCAAACACCTTTCTTTTATTCGGAGAGAATAATTCAATTTCTATTGCCTTCTTCCAATCTGATCTTTTCTTTTATTTATCGAGCGATGCAGGCTCTGGATCAAGATTGATGATTGTGGCAAATTTCTTTGCAAAGTAAGTGTCGACATTGGCTGTTGTAATATTCAAAGGTTCTCCCGAGGTCATAAAGTTTATAACTATTTCTTCAAGGGGCGATTCTTTTAATACTTCTACTTGCTCACCGCTGCTTCCAATTGCGGGGCAAGTCCCTTTAGTTTTCGCTCCGATGTGTGCACACATCCATGCCGATGTCTCCTTCATGGGGATGTTCAATCGTATGCCTTTTCGAAGGTTCCATATCGATGCCAGTCTCAACCGCTCCTTCGTTCAGTGGCACTTGGTGATCGGCCGTGTCAAGTCCTTCTTATCCTTTTTCACCGGCGTCCCGGTTACCGGATTCGAGGGACCGAGTTCTCGACCTTTTATTCGAGGCCTCGGACAGATTAGGATACCTTCAATGGTATTTCAACCTCTCCGGTGCATTGCTTGCAGGCAAATGCTACTTATTCACGCTCTTCAAATCACTAAAGTAGTCTGGCAGTTGATTCGCTAATACTTGCAAATCAATTATCTTCTGGACTTCAATTGTCTTCTAGACTTCAATTATCTTCTGGACTTCTCTATTTGCTTCACTAGTGTGCGGGTCATATGCATAGATTTCAATTATCTTCTGGACTTCAATTGTCTTCTAGACTTCAATTGTTTTCTGACATTATCATCAAGGGTTGATTTCCTCCCCTTAATGACGGGAAACTAACCTCATCTAATGTACTATCAGCGAATCGGGCATTATACAAATCTCCAGTCATATGGTCCAAATACTTGATTATGGATGCTGTCTCATAACCAACGTATATCCCAGACTTTCGGAGAAGACCCATTTCAGTTCGCTGCGGTGGTGGTATAGGTATATAACCCTTGCAACCAAACCTGCGAAGATGAGAAGTTTTCAGTGCTGACCCTTGCGCTAGTTGCATAGTTGGATGGATGTTATAGGCCGATGGTCTAAAAATGATGAGAGCTGCTACGAGCAGGACTGCGTGTCCTCAACATATAGTTGGTAAATTACAATTCTTCAAAGTTCTGCTAGTCCATTCTGGGTGCGGATGTGCGGTATAGAATGCTCAACTTTAATTCCCATTTTCATACAATAATCATCAGATGCCTTCGGAGTACATTCTCCGGCGTTGTCCATTCAGATAGACTTCACGTGATGATCAGGGAAATTATTTTTTCAATTGTTAATTATCTGCGAGATTTAGCTTTGCAAAAGCATGGTTTCTCATAGACAATAAACATATATGCGACCATTCCGAGGAAGCATCGATGAGCACCATAAAATACCTAATTGACCCTTACAGGGGTTGTATAGGACCGCAAAAGTCTCCCTAGATACGGTCCAGGAATGCAGGGACTTCGTCCTTCGCTTTCAGAGCAAAATGTTTAATAATTAATTTCCCGGTGGCACATGCGGGGCACACAAAATCTTCCAGATTCGGAAAATTCTTTATATTCATATTATGTCCCTGTGAATTGTTAATTATATCTCTCATTATCCTAAGACCTGGGCGGCATAATCTATCATGCCAGAGATAGATAAGTTCAGAGCTTCTAAATACGGTTTTCAAGGCGTAAGATAGGTTGCAGGTGCCTTAATATTAGCATAGTATAGCCCGCTTCATATGAAGGAAGATATTCTAATGCTATTTTTACTTTCTTCATGCTTTGTAGTGAGTAGGTATTCTGCACCATACTCTTCTTGATCTCTACACGGAAACAAGTAGCGCAAATATCCTTGAGAGTTCTAGTCGATTCTGGTACAACAAGTCTTCTTCAATGACCAAAGTTGTGCCCATTGGGAGTATAATTGTGACCCTTTTCGAGCCTATTATACAAGTATCATTGCTGCGATTGTCGTAAGACTACCAAAGATTCTTGCCGATCGACCGAAAAATTTCCGTTTCTCTTAGGATGGTTTTCATTGTGCGCTACATGCTAAGCACACTTCCTCCATAGGGCACCACACGCGTTCTAATATAATGTACTTTATTAATATGTAGCGAAAGCAAGCAACATATAAATAAAATACTTGATATCGAACATAACTTGCTATTATAAAGACGGAAAATAAGCCTTACAGACTCATGATAAGAATTTAATGCTTTGCTCTGCTAGAGCTTGCAACCATTATTCAATAATTCAAAATTTTGCTTCAATTACAAGCTGCAGTTACTATAAAGATTCGAGTGCAATGCGTGCACTAGATCTAATAGACGAAGTATTCAGGAACTTCTGCCTCAATCGGCTCCATGCGCGATCTTCTCCTTTTGGGCAACTACAGCTGTGGCCGCTGCGATGTCCAAAGGAGGGATGATGGGGCGCGCATCGGGCTGTCCACATTCATAAGTGCAACTAATGGATGTGAATCCTCTGTGCCTGCAATGGCGAGGTGTGCCTCATGCTATCATTTGCCCTTTTTCTTAGACTGGAAAGCATCAATAACGTGCGACGCACTACCTTACCCTTCTTGCTCCTCTCATTCGTGAGAGGTTTCATCACCTTGTAGCTGCTAGCAGTGGCTTTATGGCCAACATTGCTATTAGGTGGCTGCGAGATGTAGTTCTTTCTGAGAACATCATCCTGAGTTTTCGCAACTTGCATGATATCAATTAATTCGACATACTGCATGTAGCCGTCTTGACATTAGTTGCGTGCGGATTGCACCGCATTCGGGTGAAAGGTAGAAAATCTTCTCCATCTTCTGCTCATCCGTGATTACATTACCACAGAATTGAAGACTGATACAAATTTTATACAAAATCTGGCCATGCTGGGTCAGTTCTTTGAACTACTGGTTCGTGATGCCAGTCATATTTATATTCATGCAAAAGTTTAAAGGGTTACTGCTAGTAATCTGCATATAATGGTTGCAAAATTCTCATAATGCTCATCGAACTCCAGGTTCGTATTCCCGTATTTTTCTATGCATTCTTCATGATTTACTGCTATTTTCAGTGATTAAAAGCAATATAAACAATCACAGATAATCAAAACAGTAAATACAGTAAATAAATTACATAAAAATAATAATAACAAAGTTAAACATGCTTCAAATGCAAAAAATTGATTCCGAAGCCCTTTCTCATCGAAAATGACTTTTTTTAAAAGCGCAAGTTTCAGGGTTAACACGCAAAATATCAGTCCTGAGACAATTTGCGCGTAATTTCAAGACTTCCGAGGCACTTTTTGCAAAAAAATCGTTTTTTCACCGCGCCCCTTTCTTTTCTTTTTCCACCATTGCCCCCTTCCTTTCTTTTCGCTCATTGCCCCCTTTTTCTTTTCTCATCGGCCGCTCTGATTGTATCCAGCCTACCCGGCTGCGGCGCGCGGCTACCGGCCATGAGCCGAGACATCACGCGGTGGGGCGGCGGCGACGAGCGGCGCGGCGAAACCAGCGGGAGGCGACGCTACGTGGACCGGCGCGCGCGCGCGGCCGCGGAGGCCGGCAGGCGGGGCGGGAGGCAGCGCGCGCCGGCGCGGCGAGGCGAGGTGGCGCCATGCGGGCGGGAGGGCGACGGCGCTTCAAGGCCGGCTTCATGCGGCGCGGCGCGGTAACCGCGGCGGCGGCGCGGGCAGGCGCGGGCGGCGGCGGCGGCGGCGGCGCGGCGGCGGCGGCGGTTCAAAGCGGCGCAAGCGGCGGCGCAGTGGGGCCGCTTCGAGCGGCGGGCGGCGGCGCGGTTCGACGGTGCCGGGTGAGACGCGGCGCGGCACGGCCAGGTGCGGCACGACGGGGCCGGGCTCGGTTCGACGGTGCCGCAGCCGGAGCCTTCTTCCCTCCTTCCTTTACTTCATGCCATGGCGCAATATGGCCGGTGTGGTGCAAGGTGGCTACAGGCCATGGACGGCGCACGCAGCAGCGACCAGAGGGCGACGGTGCCTTTACGGGAGGTGGCCCAGCAGCCGCTCCGGCAGGCTCACGGCTTCGGGCCGACATCACACGGCGCATGCGGGCGCCGCGAGTTTTTTTTTGTACTGGTCATATGTAATCGCTGTTCACTCGCGATCACTGTTCACGCACAATTACCGTTCATGCACGAGTACTGTTCATCCGTGATTACTATTCACATGCGAGTACTGTTCATCCGTGATTACTGTTCACACGCGAGTACTGTTCATCCGCGATTATTGTTCACGCGCGAGTACTGTTTATCCACAATTACTGTTCATCTATGTATGTATGCGATGCAAAGAGGTGTAATACGAGATTGCAACGGGGCGCGGCTTCATGCCGACATGTGCATGCTTGCCGCGTGCTGGCGGCGTGGCTCTGTCGTTGCCTCCGTGGCGATACGTGATGGCGGACTATGCCGACCGGTAACGTATCGCGGAGGTAGTAACAGCCGCTTGCAGGCGGTGCCGTGCACATGGTTCCTTCAATGCGATTGCATATATTACCATACGGTACAATCATCATCTACTCTTTCATGCAATCCACCGATCGGCTTGGCCGACGACTTCAAGTCGGCTCGCGGTAGATTAGAGCGGATTTGCACCGTAGGAAAACAATCTAGAAAGCCAAATTTGCAGAATTGAAAGCAATCTAGAAAAACGATTCAATCTACGAGTGTCGTTCATCGACGGTTACCTTTTCGATGCGAGGAGAGTCGATCGTGCTGATAACGTGTTGAGGAACCGTCGCTGGCGAGTCCAGTCCGAGCGATTACCTCGTAGACAAGCGTAGAATCGTAAGAACAATGCATGAACACAAGAACAGAATAAGAGATAGAACACAGAGATGTAGGGGGACTTCTTGCTTCTCTTTATTCCTTCATGCATCGATCAATCCTTTACAATGAATAGCACCCCCTATTTATAGGCTACGACCCTGCTAGGGTTTGAGATGGGGCGCCCACTAATGGGCCGACTGCAGGGTCAGACCCATGGTTTCCCAACAAGGAGCACTCATTTTAATTGCACAGCAGGCGCGCTCCGATTCATCTGAAATTTCTCCTTTCAATTACTCACTCTGCAGATCTAAATTGAGTACGAAATTTCTTGGGATGTTTAGCCACTCCATCCAAACCATCTCTATGATTTTTCTCGCGTTATTTTGAAGTGTGGAAAAAGCGACAGAGCGCAAGAACCCTGCGGACGGAACCACGACCAACGTCCGGCGTGCGTCGCGTTACATGGCCCTGGTCCAACGTGATCGTGGGGATCGATGACAATTGAACAGATTGTGTACGAACTTAGCCGTGGGAAATTTCTGTAGTGGAGAATTCCGGTGGCGATTGCAGTGAAGCAAATGTAAATTGTAAATAAAAAAATCGCAAAAGGTTCAATAGTGAAAATAATTTGCTAGTGGCCGGCTTCCTTACCATTACATTGAAGCTTTCTCAAAGTAGTCTCGTGGTCTCACAAAAACAAGTTTTTGGCTCATATAGCACTATTTATAATGCTAATAGTAATTTTGGTATTCTCTATGTGTTAGTGCTAAAAATAGCACCCTCCAATATGCCCCAGGGGACCAGACTCTCCACCACGAGCCATGTGTAAAATCCGAACCCCTAGAGCACAGACCAAGCTGAACCCGGCCCTCAGGGACATAGCAGAGGGTACTGCTGTGCCTTGGAGCCACAAACGGTGGGAGTCCATGCCTCCCTGGCACGGAATTGGCAAGGTTCTGCGAGAGGTGCGAGAGAGGAAGTGAAAAGTGTGTTTAAAAATTATTTCTGATACTATTTAAAATACTATTTGAAACTTTAAAAAATATTTTTTTCTTTGGATTTTTTATTTTTTTTTTACCTCGCACTCGCAGCTTCAAATGTATTATCACATGTATAAAAAAAATCACAATTTTTTTTCACATTAAAAATAAAGCCGTCCCCGCCGCTTGTCCATGATCCGCTCCGCAGACTGTGCCCAGCCACCCGGTTTTCACGAGGCTCCCCGCCGCCGAGCCATCTCCGGCGCGCAGGTTACACTCCACGTGTGCCGATTCTTCAGTGACACGACGGGCCATGACTGTCGGACCCGAGAGTAACACCCCAAATCCTCTGTGTATTCTACACTAGTCCCTGGAATAGTAGCTGGTGTACACAGTAAACAAATATGATAACATCTATAACTCACACAACTTTATTAATAAATATCAGAGTTTATTACCAGAAAGACTTACAAGCCAACAATAAAGAATACAGCAGAAGACGAAGAAGAAGTGGTAGAGCACAGCTAATCTGTCACAGTCAATCGACTAGAGTAGTGGCCCAGTCATCGAGATTCACCTTGGTAGCGAAGTCTTTCACCTCTGAATAATATTTTATTAAGCAAGGGTGAATACAAAAATGTATTCGGCAAGTTACACCCATAACAGAGTTTAATGCATGCATGGATATTATCAAAGGAAGGCTTATAGGGTTATTTGTGCAAAAGCAATAGTTGATATTTTAAATACAATACTAAGTTCAAAAGCTAAAGTTTTACAATATCTGAAAATGAGTTTTAACTGAATTAATAAAGCTAGTGTAGGCACCAACCTAACACTAACTTAAACACGGGCACCAACCCGGGGTTTTAACCCATAATTTTTCTCATGGATACCCATCCATGTTATAAACTATTTTATAAAATATTTTAAAATAAAACCAAAGTCTAATTTTGAATGGCTTTGCTCAGCATATCCATAACCGTGTACATGGCTATTTGAATAGTTTGACATTCTGCAGAGCTTGTACAACTTTACCCACAAAAAGATAATCAACTTTTAATGTCTTTTTCACACACTTTCGTTGGTGTGAAACTAAAAGATTATTATAAGGCTTTTACAATGTTTCATCCCAAAGTAGTCATGTCCGCTAATGTTTCATTTTCATTGAGCTAACGACCCGCCAGAAGCCCCTCTTGCATCAAGTAGCAATACTGTCTAACAGACACCCGCACATCAAAATGGAACAACTAATAGTGGAATGTTGTAAATTATTTAGCCCAGACTGTCCCATTCCAGACTTGTGATAGTACGGTGGGGCTTTGCAAGATGCGGCTCTAAGACCGGTCCTTAATCAACTTGAGCGACTTTCAAAATAACCTTGGGCCTCACCTATTCACTTAATTGAGCCTGTGCATAAATCCACACCCACCAACTATCTATTTCTCCTAAGTCTAAACCAATTTTTAATTCATTTTAGTTTTCAAAGTATTTGTAAACTTTCATGACACACCAATGCCATAGATACAATTTAAACAACATTTTATTTTTGGTTGTAAATTCCCAAATCAAATATTTCAGAGCTAAGCATAGTTAAGTTTAATTTTTCCAAAATGTTCTAGTTCATACTATTGCATAAACCAGATTTTCATCTAAAGTGTCAAGGTATGTTTAATTCAATATCAAAGTTGGCTATACAATAGTAATGGGAATAACTATAATTTTAAAATAGGAATTTAAATTAAATTGAATAAAAATAAATAATAGAATCAAATATTATCAAAGATGTAACTTGCCTTGCTCAAATAATTGTTGTTATGAAATAATGTCGAAAACTGACTCTCCCAAGTTGTCGAAATCTATATGCGAAAATAAGCCAAATTCAAACAAAATTCAAATAAAATTTAGATAAACTCCAAATTGAATAATTTAGGTTCTGGGAGATATATATTGAATTAATATGAATTAAAATTTTTGAATCACTTGAATTGGAGCTCGAATGTAGGAGAACAGGCTCTCGGAAGATTGAAATTGACATGAAATGATAGAATTGGAATTTATGGAATTGTTTTTCTAAAGGAAATTTAATTTATTACGCCGACATGATGTCAGCGAGGATAATTCAATTTTCAACCGAATTCATTTTCTAAAGGAAAATAGGTTTGGGCCACTGACATGTGGTCCCATGTCTGTGGACTGGGTCCACGGAATTGCCCTGGTCCACGGTGGACCAGGCGCACAAGATGACGAGGCGCATACCATGCAAGCAAGACATGTAGGCGTGATGGGGGTAGCCATGTGGGCAAAGGCAGTGAGGTGGAGTGACGTGGTGATGATGTGGCAATGCCACGTCAGCATGACGACGACGACAGCTCGGGAACCTAGGGTTCCAGTGAACGGCGGCGCAGCTGCCGGCGGTGAAGGTGGCAAAAGAGAGACACTACTACAGGAAACGTTATCACAGACGGTTCGGAACCGTCATCACAGATGGTTCGGCACCATCTGTGTTTTTTGTACGTCTGTGATAACTGGCGGTTATCACAGACGGTTCTAATGAACAACCGTCTGTAATATCCACATATCACAGACGGCGATATTTACGAACCGTCTGTAATATCCATATATCACAGACGGTTATAGTTACCAACCGTCTGTAATATCCATCTATTACAGACGGTTCATAATTCGCACCGTCTGTGATATATGGATATCACAGACGGTTCGTAAATATCGTCGTCTGTGATATATGGATATAACAGACGAGTCATAATTAGCACCGTCTAAAATATCCACATACCACAGACGGTGATAATTATGACCCGTCTGTGATATCCATATATCACAGACGGTGATATTTACGAACCGTCTGTGATATCCATCACAGACGGCGATAGTTATGAACCGTCTGTGATAGCTCTTTCAGCATAACTAATTTAATTTTGATTTCGGCTAGCCTCAGGAATTGCTAGCCATGTCCTCTGAAAACAAGCAGGCAGAAAATAGATACATTACAGATGAATCAATCATTGACACTCAAAGTGATCATTTAACTCAAAATCAATTCGACACGAATATGTATCAAATATTGTCGCTAGAGTTACAATTGAATTACAACTATTCAAAGTGAATTACATTAATGAATCATTTAAGGTCGTTCAGCGGTGTTGGAGTAGTGAAACTCTCCGTTGGCGCTAATGATATCCGTCATGATGAAGGTGCAGAGCTTCCCTCGAACATCCGAGATCTCTCTCTGAACAAGTGAATCTAAATCTATATTGAAGATCTGTAGCTAGCAAGAGTGAAGTAGTAAGCATATATATTTAAATTTATAATTAGAAAATAATTATTGCGAGATTGACCAACCTCGGGATCCTTCAACTTAGCACTCATGAGAATTTGCATATGATGGCAAACGTAGAATGCACATTCTTCAGCTTTTTGCTGGCGACACTGCAAAAATAGAATTACATATATAGGTATAGTCAGTTCGAGACGCATTATTACGAAGTATGATAGAATTATTGTGTTGTAGCACGTACCGGAAATCGCGTCCTGTGATTAAATGTGGCGTTCATTCCCTTGTATAGCCCTCCCTCGGCAATATAGGAGATGAACGACCTATATGTTTCCAAAAAGTTAACCTCGGCTATTTCAAACGAAGGAAGACTACAATAGAGTTATGTATGGAGAAAATAAGCACACCTGTCTAGTACTCCTCGCACAAGGGTGAAGTCGTGGCTTTTTTTCATTAGGGAATCAAGGTATAGTACCTGGTTCCTCTTTGGTATAATGACTAAAAGGACCCAGTGGTGCCTACTCATGTATGTCGCTTGAGTCATTAAACCTAAGTTCGTGTTGCGTATAAAGTACAAATGAAATTTGTATAGCAAGTAGTGAAGCACTTACTTCTGGTTGTAGGGCACCATTATGTAGTCCTTGTCGTTTTGAGCAAGCAATCCTGTCATTATGTATTTCTCGACGTAGGATGCGTCTGCCAAGATGGTTTGCTCAGAGACCACATGTGGGTCGAGGAAACCCACCGGTTCTTTCAATCGCTGGGCATTTTTAATCATGTATCTATACATAAGCAATGAGTTGTTATATTCGGTATTACGTGAATGTAGAACTTGATTGTACACACTTACGATGTCCAAAGATCGTAGAAGTGAGGCATCGAGGGCTTTGAGGTTGAATAGGTCGAATAAGTCGCCGAAGCCCACGACGAAGGGGCCGCTCGTGGAGGAAATAGTCCTCCGTATATCGATGATGATTCCATCAGCGCACCCTTTCTCTTTGGTCTTGTGCAAGTACCTGTATGCAAACTCGATAACCTAATCCAAAGATAGGCCAATACTGTGGTGGTCGCCAACGGACTTCAAAGAGTATTTCTTAGGGTTAGGAGGCGAAGCGCCTTAATGTTCTTCGATTTTGATTTGTCTCGAACGACTTGCTCGCTACGCGTCCTCCCGTTAGACGACTCGGAACCAAACAATGGCACACTTTTTTGTTCGTTCGATGTCTTCTCCACGGGAACCGATGAGGCGGGCTTCTGAAGCGAAGGTTGAGGTGTAGTCATGGAGGGTCCTGTTGGAGAGGCATGGTCGTGCCAAGATGGTTGGGGTAGAGTCATCAGAGGTTGAGGCGGCACTGCAGGGTCCAGCAGGGCGATGTTCTTCTTGGGTCCTGTTGGAGAGGCATGGTCGTGTCGAGATGGTTGGGGTGGAGTCATCAAAGG
The DNA here is from genome assembly GCA_036346255.1 of Ampelocalamus luodianensis. Taxonomy (NCBI): domain Eukaryota; kingdom Viridiplantae; phylum Streptophyta; class Magnoliopsida; order Poales; family Poaceae; genus Ampelocalamus; species Ampelocalamus luodianensis. Next base: position 47,160,479 of record CM070633.1, read on the forward strand.
TTGAGGCGGCACTGCAGGGTCCAGGGCGATGTCCTTCTTGGGCCACTGGATAAAACTGTACACAGCATCCCCTAGTGTTCTGATGTCGTCGTTCGGGCGAATCTCCAGCGAGACGGCCTTAAAATTGTCATGTACCATGTCCACCGACCACGGCATAACCTCGAGCCACCGGACACAAGGTCGCACTATCCCTTCCATGCATGGATACGCCACCCCACGCCCGACCTCAATAGACATCCCAACCATCCTCACTTGGGCGCAGTCGTCGACTCCTACAAAACGACACGCAATTAGCTAAGGCGCCCTATAGGTCTATCTTTGGAGCATTCCGAGATGTACATTACCTTGATGTCGCCGATAGGTAATTGGACGTCATCATGTTCATAATTTTGCGTGGACGCAACGCTACTCCGATGTTGAGGAGGTGGCGCCCAAAACAACGGGCGGCTTGCATCGTTGAGGAGTAGGAGTTGATTCACTTGGTCCCGCAATCTTGCTATCTTTTCTTCAAATTTTGCGAGAAGCAACCGTTCTCTTCCTTCAAATTTTGTAGTAAGCACATGTTCCAACTCTGTGTCGTACTCGGCCTTGGATCTCTTCCTGCTCCTATACGTGCAGTAGTCGTTTGGGAATCCATCTCTCCAAGATACGTTAACCCCTTTGCCTCGTGTGCGACCCGGGTGCTCCTTGTTTCCCAGAGCCATAGATAGTATATCCTTCTCCCTGTCTGCTTGGAAGGAGCCTTCGGAACATGTGGAACTCAATTCTTGCTGCAAGAGGTCATCATATTATTATAGACATTATGAAGTTATGGACTTATTAACAACTAGATAGTTCGAAGACATATTTACCACACGGTTGGCCACATCTCGGTCTGCCGGGTTTGTGAAAGAGATTTCGCCCGAAGACGTGACTGATGCCCTCGCTCTTAACCAAGAGAGAGCGTGCTTGTCTGTGATCTCAGCAAATGGCCTTGTTTCGTTCTCGTCCTCCGCCACCCATTGCGCGGTTTTACCCGCGTACCCAGCGGTGCCGAGTTTGTGGGGGTGAGTGTTCGATTGTCCGAGAGTCTTGTGCGTCGCACTTTCCTCAAGAAATTCGGGCGTCGTCTTCATTTGCACAAAGGCGTCCCATATATACCGCGACAAGAATTTATACGCCGTGAAGGGCGTTCGACCCGTGTTCACGTACTTTGTGACAAGCACGCTCTTGAAGGTCTTCCACGCCTTTCCGATCGAGAGCAATGCCTGCCGTTCCACTCGCGCCAGGTCTGCGGCTGGGAAAGTGAACGATTTTAAAACTTTGTCCCACAGCTCACGTCTCCGAACATCCGACACAGTGTCCCGGCTCGGTGTGGTGATGGGGACCTATTCCTTCCAAGTATCCGCGCATGGTCCGAATCTCGCCACGCTTTGGGGGACTCACGGGGATCCCATTGGCATTGACCTCCGTGACGGTCATTAGGCACGGAGGAATTTTCGATGTTCCTTTGCCATCTCGCGACGCACCACTTTCCTCGGAGATCCGGACGATTCGCGACGCCGATGACGCAGCAAGACAAGGCGGACACCATGTCGCCACTTGCTATCTATATATGCACGGCAATATGCATAAGCTCTAATCGACTGATTCAAGCGCATTTACTCAACTTAACCGAAAATGATGCACAAACGTAATATATAAAGAAGGATTGATGGTAGTTTGTACTCTCAGAAGGAGAGTTGCAAAAGAACAAGTCTTTGTCATCTCAATCCTATTGTCTATACTCTTCATTAAATGAATATGATAGTATAAATTCAAACTATGAGCTCTAAACAAGACTTTGCTTAATCACAAATGATCTCAATCATATCGAAAATGATCTTAACTATCACATTCAATCTCGTATAAGACAAAAGTTCATCACAGAGCGAACCAGAACAAAGCCCACTGATCAATTTGCAATATCTTTAGTACTAGATTCAGTTCACATATTATCAAAGACTATCAAAGTCACATCACACACGGTTCGTCAATACAATAGAGCTTAAGAATGAACTAACAGTATATCAAATTGACAGTAGCATTCAACCGTCTGTGATAACTAGCATTCAATCGAAAGTAACAAATTAACAGTATATCAAATTGATGAGAGTAAGTAATACAATAGAGCTCAAGAATCAACTAACTATCACATTCAATCTCAGGATAAGACAAAGTTCATCACAGAGCATGTCAACAAAGCCCACTGATCAATTTGCAATATCTTTAGTACTAGATTCAGTTCACATATTATCTTTAGGAATACTCACAGAGAGGATGCCGCACAACAACTCACGGTGCAAGGAGGAGGCCGGTGCAGGGGAAGAGGCCGACGCGGGGAGGAGGGAGGCGCGGGGAGGAGGCCAACACGGGGAGGAGGACGGCGCGGGGAGGAGGCCGGTGCAGGGGAGGAGGATGGCGCGGGGAGGAGGCCGGCGCAGGGGAGGAGGCCGGTGCAGAGGGAGGAGGCTGACACGGGAAGGAGGTCGCGCGTCGAGGCGGAGGTAGCGTCGTCGATGAAGGGGCGGCGGCGTTGGGTCTTACGGCCAAGGAGGTGAACAGGTGAACCCTAGAGGAGCAGAGAGAGCGCGCGAGAGCCTAAGGGGCGCGGGAGAGGAAGTGATGAGTAAAGAGCAAAACCCTAGCGGTGCGCCTTTTTATAAAAAGGATATCACAGACGGCTCTATTAAAGCACCGTCTGTGATAAGATATCATAGACGGTTCCATTAAATAACCATCTGTGATATTGAGGATATCACAGACGGTTCTTTAATGGAACCGTATGTGATATTGAGGATATCACAGACGGTGCTTCAATAGAGCCGTCTGTGATATGGTAATATAACAGACGGTTATTTAATAGATCCGTCTGTGATATCTTATCACATAGGGATCCATCATAGAGCCGTCTGTGCTATGGATATCATTCCCTTCATCTCCCGCGCGAGTGTCTCTTCGTCTCCTGCTCCAGCTTTACTACTTCTTTTATATAAATAGACAACTCTTATCAAAGGGATTTCTCACGAACCTCCTTGATCATCCCCTCTCTCTCCACAAATTCCAAATGGCTTCCTCTCTCATCCCCTGATCGCCTACATTTTGGTTGTGTACTCGCACCTCTCTGGTCGCAACTCGCCCAAGCCGCGAACAAGGCGTCCGTTCGCAATGCAATCCGTTGTAGACCCTCCCATCTACCGGAGACCATAACGGCGATCATCGGTCGATTGGAGCTCCTCCTCCAACAGACCAGTGTGAGGCTCTCCAGCATCTGGCGAGTAAACCTCGTCGTGGAGATTGTCCTATGGAACTATTTGGTCCGCACCGAGGATGCAATCCAAAGAGTCGAGGACGACCTCGACATTGCAGGAGAGTGGGTCCGCCTAGCCGAGACTGTAGAGACTAGGTTTGATGGCCTCTGGGCTATATGGGACTTGATTACAGAGTCCGAACATCTACAAGAGGAAATTGAGCGTGCAAGGTCACAGGTGGAGGCGTTTGGTGAGACAGTCGCTGATCCCGCCCCCACTGAAGCCGACGAGAAGGCGTATGAAGATTTGAAGACTAAGATAGGATCGCTCATCCTTTTTTTATCTTCTGTGATGTAAAAACGATAAAGCCAGTCTATTGTCTGTGATGTAAAACAATTTGGTATTTTTATCGTTTGTGATGATATGGTCTTTTTATCATCTATTTATTACTGGGCAATTCATTTTGTTAATTATTTGCGCATATACATGCTCCGTACGCTATCAAAGACGGTTGAATGAAGAACCATATGTGATAATATCCTCATCACAGACGGTTCCTCTCACTAACCGTCTGTGTTGAACTTATACAGACGGCTCCATGCGGAACCGTCTGTGATATCCTCCATATCACAGACGGTTAATAAGGAGAACCGTCTGTGATATACTCACATCACAGACGGTTTGTGAATAGAACCGTCTGTGATGTGAGTATATCAAAGACGGTTCTCCTTACTAACCGTTTGTGATATGGAGGATATCCTGCGGTTCCACATGGAGTCGTCAGATAAGTTCAACACAGACGGTTAGTGAGAGGAACAGTCTGTAATATACTCATATCACATACGGTTGGGAATAAGAACTGTCTATGATATGCCACCCCTATAAATATAAAGACCCGACAGACCCCCTGCCCTAGCGCCTTTGATCTCTTCTTTGGAATAGAGGGCCTTGAGAAGCTTTGCTCTGTGTTGGCTGTAGGAGGCCTGTTTATTTTGCTTGCCTTGTTCTTGGTTGTGGGTTGCCCTAGCAACCTATGGCTATTTGGCTTGCATGCTTGCTTTGTGAGGCTTGGCTTTGGTGGTAGCTCTCGGTTTGGGTGTTGTGAATGAGTGTTTTGTTTCGGCTGTGGGTGTTTTGTGAGTTGGATAAGCTTATGGGGGAGGTGCATTTCGACTGTGGCTCTTCTCTTGCCCTGTTCATTTAAGTCTCACATTGCACTGTGGCCTGAAGGAGAAGGACAGTGAGGAATCTCGCGGGATATTAGGAATTTTCGTCGTGAGCTCCGAGGGTAACGATCTTTAACTCTTTATATTTGCTCTAGGTTTATCTTTAATCAATTTTAGTGTATTTGGTTAATAGGAGGAGTAACGTATTTGTAATTTATTAATATAATTTAACACTACTAATTGTTACGTGTGTAGCGTAGATGGACCGAAACTGGATGTACGGTGGAACCGTGTGAGTGAAGAGTACATTAATGGCGTGATTGCTTTTAAAAGAGCCGCGGAGCAGGATATGCTGAATAAGGGGATAGAATTTATGTACTTTCCATGCATTGATTGCGGTAATCTAAAGATTTTTAACAACCCGGCGCAGATCGTAGGGCACTTGATTCGAAGGGGTTTCAAAAAAGGGTATACATGTTGGACCAGTCACGGTGAAGAATAGATTATACAGGAAGTTAATAATGATGACATCGCCGAGGAAGTCAACGATATGCCGGATGTGGACTGTATTTTTTATGACGATAGGTCGTATGATGACAATCTGGATCAGATGCTACACGATGCAGAAGGAAACTACAGTGAGAGAGAGTTTTGTAAATTCGAGTGCTTAATGGAGGACTCGGGGAAACCTTTGCTCCCTGGCTGCAAGCCGGAATACACAAGGTTGTCAACCGTACTTGAACTGCTGAAATTGAAGGCGAGCAATGGTTGGTCCGACAAGAGTTTCACGGCGTTGTTAGGTCTCCTAACGGACATTCTTCCGGAGGGAAACGTGTTGCCCAGCACCACCTACCAAGCCAAGAAGGTTCTTTGTCCATTGGGAATGGAAGTAGAAAGAATACATGCATATCCGAACGATTGTGTCATGTATCGTAAAGAGTATGCAGACTTGCATGTATGTCCCGTGTGCAAAGCATCCCGATACAAGCGTAAGAATACTGCTAAGGTGAACCCAGCGAGGAAGCTAGCTATATGCGTGTCGATCATTATGAAGGGCTATATTTTAATTAAGAAATTACTCCATTGTAATTAATTTATTCCATAACATCATGTGTTATGGACTTGTAATATGTCGTACGTATATTTTGATGTCAACGTGGAATTGTAATCCCTCCTGTCCTTGTGGACCGTATATTTAAAAATTCATTTAATTTGGAAAATAGTCCAGCTGCACCACCTTTCTAGAAACCTAAAAAACTGAAATTTTATGGCAAATATCCAACACCTTTGCAAAGAAACTGGCATACTCATGCCTAATCCTGCAGTCGTCACTACAGAAGATGACGTAGTCGTCCCACCCTTCCACACCGCAGCCAGTGCTCGTGCACCGGTGGCCATCCTCCGACAGCGTCCACACCCGGCCTAGTGGCCCGGCCTTCTTCCCCCACGCCGCCGACCAAGTCCGCGGCGAGCCTCTCGCACCGCCGCACTCCCGGCTGGTCTTGGCCGCTCGCACCCGCCGCCGGTCGGCTCGCCCTGACTCGGCCGATGTAGTGCTTCCCAACGCCGCGCGCCTCGCCGGCTGTGTAGAGGAGGAGACCGAGCACGTAGGCCGCGGCCTTGTGGCCAGCCACGGCCGCCCGTTCAAGGAACATGAGGCCGCGCTGCATGTCTTGGGGCACGAAGACAAGACCGAGGCCGACGATGAAACAAGCCCCCGGGTTGCCGGCGCCGGCCAGGTGGTTGACGACGGCAAGGTAGCGCTCGTTGTCCCGCCACTTCATCCTCCTCCTCGCTCAGCCGCCACGCGCCTCCCCACGGCGCGTTCCTTGGACACCTTGTACAAGGCCTTGCAACTCCAATATACGTATATACAAAATTGAAGATGTTAGAATAAATAGTAGTACGTACGTACGTATATTGTAGATATAAAGATGTACGTACGTTAATCGTAGGCTGCATAGGTCCTCCATGGGCTGAGGAGAGCTCGCGGCCACACGGCCGACGATGTCGACGACGACATCGTGAGAAAGAGCGGTGATCACCGACCTCCTCGCCTTGGTGCTGGCCTGACTGCTCTGCATGCTCACCTTGGCGATTGCTGCGTGTATGTACTCAAAACCGTTAGACGAAGAGCGATGGAAGGAGTTTAATCTTCAGTGAATTATTCCATCTTATAAAGAATTAGGAGTAACTGGCACGTGAGACGAAGAGACGCATGTATCGTTGGCGTGCGAGACGAAGAGACGGTTCTGCGTTGGTGAGATGAAGAGACACATCGCGCGGGAGATGAAGAGGTAGGAAAGAAATATCACAGACGGTTCTATCTTGGAACCGTCTGTGATAATACTATCACATACGGTTATTTAATATAGCCATCTGTGATACTAGAATATTACAGACGGTTCTAAAATTGAACCGCTCAGGATACTTCCTGCACGGTTTTATTTCCAAACCGCTCGTGATGACTCATAAGCGGTTGATATTACTCATCACGCGACGGTTCTTGATATTACTAACCGCTCGCGAAGTATCACAGACGGTTCGTAATATCAATCGTCTGTGATGAGGAACTATCACAGACGGTTCTTATTACCAACCGTCTGTAAAGTATCACAAACGGTTGGTAATAAGAACCGTCTATGATGAGGCGCGTATCACAGACGATTCCAAATGGAACCGTCTGTATAAGTTCAACACAGACGGCTCCTTTGGAACCGTCTGTAATGAGGTGTATGGTGTGGCCTGTTTTGTAGTAGTGAGAGGAAGATGCGGGGAAGATGGTGCTTACCTCGGCGGCGGTTAGGCGCGTAGGGTTCACCGGCGGTGAGGTGAGAGGTGGTGGCGCGTTCGGCTCAACGGCGGCACGACGATTATGTCGATGCTCTGGCGAGGGAAACACACGCATGCTATAGAACACAACGTGGCAAAGCCGGAGGAAGTGACGAACGCAGCGAAGCTCCTCAGAGGGGGAGGGACTTTCGGGGATGGATTGAGGACGAGAGGCTCCCAGGGCGCTCATTTATAGGGGCGAAAGGGCACCAGAGGAGGGGATCGGGCGCATAGGGTTTGCGGTGGTCGTTACAAAATTTGGCGAAACGGATGCGTAAAAGAGGGGGGTTTTGGCCGGAATGGAAGCGGCGGATTAAGGCGGTTTAAATGCCTTTGATGGCGAGAGAAATGGGGAGGGATTCATGGTGTGTGAGGAGCTTGAGCCGACGCTCATGGCGGTCGGGCGTCTGGGAAGAAAGAGAGGAGGAAGAAGGGGGTGGGCACTGACAAGTAGGGCTAGGTGGAAGAGAGAGAGGGGACAGAGGGAGTGGCAGGGTGGGTTGGGCCGGGAAAGATGGGCTGGGCAGAGGGAGAAATAGGTTGGAGGGAAGGAGAGAAAACAGGCTGGAAAAGGGAATTCGGTCCGATTCCAATTTTCGTATTTTTAAAGCTTTTCCAAATTTCAGAAAAGACAACAAATCAAATAGGCTTTTAGAAAATACCAAATAGAGTTAAAAAAAATTCTAGAAAAATTCAAAGAAATTCCTTGCATTATTTTGAACTTAATAAAATTATTTCCAACTTAAAGTTGGCTTTTAATTTTGAACATAAATTAATGTTAATTTCTAGAAAATAGGAAAAACCTTTTTAAATTCCAGAAAATTCAACAAATTAATTATTTTTTTAAAAAAAATTTAAATCCAAGAAAAACCAAAAACTCAATAAATTTTCTTTTTGACTTTTAAATCGAAGAAAAGTAAGGAATTTTTTAAAGAAACTCAGAAAATCCAATAAAATAATTACTTTATTAATTTTATTTTTGGTAACATAACTTCGGGATGTTACAATGACAGTAACATCGACGAGCTCTACGAGGACGCCAATGAAGATCTCCACGATGACGGCAAGCATGAGTCTGACCACGACGCTGTAAATGTGACCTGTGTGCCATCATGACGGTGGCTGCAAGTGCCGTTAGCCCGTTACCCATGTCAGCGACAAGGAAGAACAACGGTGAGGCCGCGGAGTCGGCACACAGCCCGTGATTAGCAACGGCAGCCAACCTAAGTCCGACGAGAAGGACTACAAGGTGTTCGTTCCGCCAAGCCCAGGAGCCATACTAGGGAAGTTTTTTTTAAAAAAATAATATTAAATTTAAAGATAATTACAAAAAATAGTCAATTTTTTTTACAAAAATAGGTGTCTATCACCATTTGGAGTGGCGAAATTTTCTTGTCGCCATTCCAATTGGCAATAGTATCTCTGTCGCCAATTGGAGTGCGGAGAGGTTCCTGTCGTCAATCTGGCGACAGGACAATTTCGTCAGTTCAATTGGTGACAGAGATACTGTTGCCAATTGGAATGATGACAGAGCCCTATATTTATTTTTTAAAATTATGTCTATAGAATTCAGCCTAAAGATTTAGTATATTTCACAAAGTTTTTGGGTAATACTTTTAAGTGTCCACGTAGTTCGAAATTCAAAATTGGAGAAGATAACGAAATATGAAGTAGAGAATGTGAGATTGGTGGCGCAATTTGGATCGTGAGTTTCGGCGGTGCAATAACACAAATAGACGCCTTCGGAGCGAAATAAAAAAATTGGTTTAGGGTTGCCATGCGTGTTGTTGTCCTGATTGTATTGTTCGTGGAAACGATTCCTTGGAGAAAAGATTACACAATATTTAATAGTCAAAATATTTAGGAAAAGAGATTTAAGTTTGAAAGACTTCATAATTTAATTACAAAATACATGGTGCGTTGGGTTCAGTTACGTACATTAGAAATGCCAACATGCACGAATCAACAAACCGAAATACACCTAAGATATATGCACGCCTTTTTGGAATATGAAAAAAGGTTGATTGGAATGAAATCGATCAATTTTGGTGGTCCATTGGTCCTTCCCGTGTCTCTAGACTGCCCGTAGTGATGGCTTGTCTCAAAGTCAGCCATGTTCTACGAGACAGGCTGGACGATTGAATGATGTTGTGATAGCACAACGTATGGCCAAATTAAAAATCAGGATGCAAACTGAACATAACTTACCTATTCGATTCGAACTGCGCTCGGGCGACAGTGAGCACTAGGACGGCCGTCAGTCGCACTAGCAGGAGCCTTCTCCTTGTGCACTGCGCACTCGGCCTGGTTGTACTCAGCTTCCTATTCGGGGGTCCTCCACCACCACCCTGCTTTCCTGGGCTCCTCCGATGTCTTTTCAGTAAGGTCGGGTATGTAAGGTTTCCCTTGTTTCAAGGTCTCGGCTCGCATTGCATAATTCAACATGTACTTCTGCTTGATGAACACCTTATCGTACATGTCCAGGCTGTCGATTCATTGGAAGAAGTTGCATCGCATCTTCGACTACCATTATGTGCGGATGTAGTTACGGATTTGTGGAATGGAACTAAGATATGAAAAATCTATGTGTGTGCAAGATTCGCTTATGAGGACATTTCTGCACATGTAGTACGCCTAGGCAGCCATCACTGGGTGTGTGGACTGGATGATCTTAGCTGGTTCTTCACACACACATTGCGGGTGTGGGAACTCCAGTGGTACCGATGCATCCTTCATAGAACAATCCAGGTAGGGTTTAGCCCTCTCGACAAGCCACTTGCGCTTCCATAGCATCTTTGTGTAGAAGTTCGCCGACGACTCCGACATCTCTTCCTCTCAGTTGTGTGAACCAAGCTTTGGTGAAGTGTTGGGTGTGGTGGTGTAGTGTTCTCCTCCAGTTCTCTTCTCCTTCCTTTTATAATGGGTCTTTTCAGTTTGAAAAGGTGGCGTAGCGGAGTGTGATATTTTTAGTCTGTAAAGGTAGTGTTGTAGTGTGTTGTCATCTCACTGCAAAAGTTGTAGTTTGTGGCATGTCGTGGTGCGATCTTTTCAGTCAGAAAAGGTGGCGTGGTAGAGTGTGGTCTTTTCGATCTGAAAAGATAGCGTGTTGTGTTTTGTTAACTCAGTCTGCAAAAGTGATAGTATGTGGCGTGACAGGGTGTGGTCTTTTCGGTCTGAAAAGGGGGTGTGGCAGAGTGTGGTCTTTTCGGTGTGGAAAGATGGCATCGAAGTGTGTTGTCATCTCAGTCTGCAAAAGTAGCTGTGTGTGGCATGACCTGGTGCAGTATTTTTGGTCTGAAAATGGGGCGTAGCAGAGTGTGGTCTTTTTGTGCCGAAAGTTAGCATTGAAGTGTGTTGCCATCTCGGCCTGCAAAAGTGGAAGTGTGTGGTGTGACGTTGTGCGGTCTTTATGGTCTGAAAAGGTAGGGTGCCATAATGCTAACTCTCTCACATGGTTACCCTTACACACAAGAATAAATAGTATCGAAACACGAGACTAGCATAATGTAAGTTGTACACAAATTTATATTTACATGACATGAATGATATTTACAACAAATATATACTTGTGGGCTCTCTTGGGGCGTACCCCCACATGTGGCTCCTAGCCTCGTTTGGGGTAGCTGAGGGTGCTGGTACGAGTAGGTCGAAAGCTTAGGCGACTGAGGCACCCTACTGGTGCGAGTAGCCTGAGGGGGTGTTGCGAGAGGGTGCTGCGTCAGTTGGCTCGTTCCGGGCGCACCGTGCAACTATGAAGCCCCCACGGAGACCTAACTACTCTCGCCAAGGCCCACTACAACCCTGGTCGAAATCGAAGTCCCCAGAGCATTACTCCTTGTGCGACACCAACTACTCGTCCTAAAGGGGTATACGAGCTGTGAAATAGTATGTTATGCATGTAAACATAGTGGAAATGATAAAATAGTATGTTGTGCATGCAATCAAGATAGACATACATCGTCGCATGAAGGTAGTGGACCGCTCCGTGTACTCCTGCCCCATGTACGTGTGGAACTCAGGATCTGTCAGAGAAAATTGTCGTTAGTAACAAGTGGAGTTCGAAATAAACAACCTGACGTGAGTGTATCATGCTAACCTGCGAACTGTGTTGGGGTACTCCCAGCATGGTTCCACAAGAACCCACCCGCCATGTCCAAGTGAGGAGTTGTGTGGCGTGATGCATCGTGGCTCACCACCCGTCCACGCACAGGTGGGTCCACCACCTCCCTCGGTGTCGACGCCCCGGGTATGCAACCCCAGGACCCTTTGTGCATTCTGAACTAGTCCCAGATCAGTAGCTAGCTCGCACAGTTACAACATCGGTGTAATCACATCCATTCAACAAAATAACGATGAAGCGGACAAATTAATATTACTTAGTAGCAAAAGGGCCATATGGTCAAGTCTTACAAAGCACGCCACGCAGGGCTTAGCAACAAAAGACAACTTGCAGCGGAAGCAAAATATCCCGTGGTGGCCACACGACATGCCCACAGGCAATCGAGTGGAGGACGCGACCTAGTTCGTGAAGTCTTCAAGATACTCCTCTTCATAAAACTCTGAGTTCCCTGGTTCTTCTGTGGAGATTAATCACACAGGGCGCAAGCCGTGAGTACTTTGAATGTACTCAGCAAGTCATATGAAAATATATGCAATTATTATTCATGCGAGGCTAGACAAGGATAGCTTTATGTTTACTTTTGCATAAAGCCACATTTAAAAATAAATACGATAAGTAGATTGAAAGCAAAATTTAAAAGATTAGTACATAAGTAATTCAGTTCTTTGCAACAATTAGAGATCAACCCAACCATTCCATCCAGAACATTATTCCCACCATTTTAAAGAAAACATCTACCCCTTGCGTGAAATCTCCGGGCATGTCCATAACCGGGGACATGACTATTCGAATAGTATAAAATGAAAGTTGTGTTTATCCCATAATTGTCGGGTTATTCCCGACAATCAAACTAACGGTTCTAGACTTGCATGGCTAAGCAAAACTCGAACAATATAATTTCACACATCCTATCATAAGCATTTCAGTAATGGAGTAATTCATGGATAGCCACAATGACAAGATAATAGGATGTGTCTAACTACTCATCACAAAAATAGCGATATTATAAAACTATCATGCAAGCAATTATCATTGCATCTACCCTAACAAAATTGGGATCAAATATGATGCAAAAAGAAAGTTCAAAGGATGCTTGCCTTGCTGGTAGGCTAATTGCTCTCCTCGAAGAGCGTAAGAGTCAATATCAATGAGCTCGGAATCTATATAAATACAATACCGAATAAACATCGAGAAATACTCCAAAATCAAGATACTCAAAAATGCATGATTTTTCTACAGTAGCTAAGTCATGATTTTAGATGATTTTTGGTGAAATAATTATTTCATTTTGATTTAGTATATGAAAGTTATGGTGGTTTGAATTTTAGATTTCAATATGCCATCATTTATGTAATTTAATTATGAGGTGAAATTTTGTAGAGCAGTGGTGAGTATAGGGATTACATGGATGAATGAGAAATATTATTACAAGTTCAAAACAATTGAGTTTGCTTCAATTGGAGTTTCCTTGATTGAGTTATTGATTTTCAAAGTTATCAGCATTAATAGTGTAAAAATAATGCCTTTTAGGATCATTTTCCTCAAACTATAGTTTCGGTGACAGAGGTAAGTTTGAAACCATTTTTATAATTAAGTTCTTTTGAAATAGAAATTATCAAAACTGATTTCACTGTTTTTGGAGTTTCCAGGAATTACTTATGACTTTTCAAAGTTATCAGCCTTTTTCTTTTGTAACAAAAATAGTGTATATAGCTCATTTTCCAAAATAATGGTCTCTGTTACAGAGACATAATTGAAACCAATTTTAACATAAAGTTCATTAAATATGAAAATGATCAGAAATGGTTTCACTCATTTTGGAGTTAAAATGATTTAGTTATGCATTTTAGAAGTTAATACCAATTTTCAGTGTATAAATTAACAGATTTCGAATTTCATAAAGTACTGATTACTTTTTCTACCGAGTACTATCCTAGACACAGCCGCTGACGTGCGGGACCGGGGGCAAAGCTTTGACCCAGTCAACGTGGACTTAGCCTCGGCTGCGAAGGGCTGAAGACGTATTTCCAAGAATACGCTTCTAGAACACTAAAACGTAAAATCATTCTAAGCATGCTAGGGATACGCTTTCCCTTTTGCGGAAGCGTACTTAACATACTACGCATCCACTTAACTACACTAGGGCCCACAAGTCATAGACTCAGGACTAATTTAACCACAACCATTAACACTAATTAAATCAACAAAAATCACTGTTTTCGGCCGTAATTATCCGACAACACGGACGGCGCGGCCGTGGCGTTGCCGTGCTCGCCGGCGGCGAGGGAAAGCCGAAGAGTGCACAGACTTAGTCTAAACGGAAAGGAAATAGCAAAGGCTACCTTCCGGAGGCGATATTGCCAGAGAAGAGGCACGGTGGCACGTCGGCGACGGAGTTGAGCGGAGAAGAGGCGTACGGTGCCGAGAGATCTCGAAGTAGAAACCACTCCGGGGCAAATGGGTGCTAACTCCAGACTCATGGGGTTCAAATGATGCTGAGGGAGAGGCACGGGGACCAAAGGCCTTTGTCTTCAGCTCCGGCGGCAGAAATCAGCGGCGGTGAGGAGCAGGTCCACGCGGTGGGAACGTTCTGGGGATAAAGGAGAACAAGGTGAGGTGGGAGCAGGACCAGGACATCCCTGAGATGGTCCCAGAGGGTTGAATCAATGGAAAACTCACCGTGCCGGCGTCAGGGAAGATGACGAACTCTCACGGCCGTGAATTGGAAAAACCAGAAATTACAGAGCTCCTGTGCATAAGCCGACAAATAAAGAGAGGGGTTTTAATCAGTGGCCTAAGGCATGTAAAGTGACGCGGTAGATTGAGGATAATACCTCCCGGACACGAAGAAGGCACGACGGTGTCCGCGAGAGCACGCTCTGGAAGTCACCGGGAGCACGACAATGAACAGCGAGCTACAAGCAAATATAGGAGCTCGCATAAGCAAAAATGGACACAGGAATGAACCTAGAACAGGGAGGGATCATGAGGAGGAAGCTTACCCGCCAAGAGAGCAAGAACAAGCTCCCCTCTCCTCGGTCAACAGAGGAGAAGTGAGGGAGAAGGAGGGGGGGTGCGAGGGGTGTTATGCCCGGAAGTTGACGGGAATGGAGGCGGCGTCGTGTGCCGAAGCTCCAGGAGTGGTGGATGGAGGCGGTGGATTGACGGCGTCACTAGCGCGCGGAAGAGATTCGCGGCCGCGTGGCACGTGCGCTCTGAGCGAGCTCTGTCGCGAGGAGGAAGACGACCCTGACAAGCGGGCCTGGCGTGGTAGTGACTTGGCGAGGTGAGGTTAGGAGGTTTTCAATCGGCCGTTGGATTGCGAACGGACGGATCAGATTAGAGAGGGTGTTCGGACTGGTCAAACGACGACGAGATCTGGACCGTTGATCCTTGATCCGACGGTCGCATGCGAAGTGCAGTTAGGTGGTTGGGTTGAGCCGTCTCGCTGGGTCGGACTCGAACCTGAGGAACAGTGCGGCTGGTTTAAGTCTAGGGTTTTGACTAAAATTTCAATTTGTTTCCTCTACTTTGACCAGGGCTTAAAAATAGAAATACAATTCCTAAAATCATGAAATAATTTCTGGGGGTTCCTGGGATAGCCTAGTGTCCATAAAAATTATTAAACCCTACTATTCCTAATATATTTTGTAATATATAAATTCAAACTTAGACAAGGTCTTTTAATGGTGTTTGAATTTTCTAAGGGTTAAGATCAGTCCCAAAAATTTGGAAAAAATTATATTAATTTGTGATAATTAATATAGTATTTGAATAAATCATTTCCAGAGATACTTTAGTAGCATTTATTTCAGTTTTTAGTTTAGTGTTCAAATCAGTATTTTGAGATTTTCCAAGTACAATATTTGAATAAAAGAGTTTCAAATCATGATGCATGCTAATGAGATGCATAATAACCTCTTTATTAATTTGGGGATGTGACAGCACCCACTAGATTCGTGCCCCCTCTTGCGCCAGCGAATCAGCACGCTCCACCACAACAGAACCAAGCCAGCTCATTGCTAATTATTAGGCCAGGTCCACCCCATCCTGGACATGTGGTTGCACGATTTGACCCAGATCAATGGTCAAGGTTAAGTCCTTAGTTGGCTGCTCAGGCGAGACTAATCCACGTTCCAATGTGCGTTACGGCACCCACACTTACCACCATCTACTCGCCCGAGCATAAAATATTTTCGGTTCAACCCGGCCAAAGATCACCCTAGCCTTGGCACAACATATTTTAATAGAAGTGGCCGCGCCACGATTCCATAATTCCTTTAGCCACGTTTATACATATGAGCATGTGATCATGAGTCCCAACGTAAAACTATAGCATGGCTAAGCATAATACGATACCCGTGTTGGTAATTTATCAATTTCCAACTAAAATAAACCCTCCTAAGGCGTCCAAGGGTTCATGTCATTCAAGAGTACATGTCACTTGCAATTTATCAAGGAGGTATACATCAATTAGGCAATTATCTACTCCCGCAACAATTTAATATAAAACTAGCAATGCATGTTTATATCCAACAATATAGTTTTATAAAGATGGTTTCAATATGATCAAAGGTCTATGACTTGCCTTCGTTGAAGAGTTGAGGTGCTTCGGTCGTCGGATCCGAGAAATCTTCCGAAATGTTGGTTTCTACACGTGCGAAAAGAGCAAAATAAATAAAACAACTCCAAATAAATTCCAAATAAATACCAAATTAGCACTAACAGCAAGAGGGGGACTTTAGATGAATTTAAAAATTTGAATCACTCGAATTGGAGTTCGAACGAAGAAGTTATAGCCTTCCGAAGTTGGAAAACACATGAAATGAAGGATTTAGGGATTTTTCTGATTTTATGGAATTATTTTTCTAAAGGAAAATCAAATTATTGCGCCAGTTGACGTCAACGAGGGGGTTTTACTTTCTGGCCGAATTATTTTTCTGAAGAAAACTGGGGAAAAGCCACGTGGTGCTGACGGGGCAGCCACGCGGGCAAAGGAGGTGACGTGACCGCCACGTGGTGCTGAGGTGGCGCGACGCGGGCTGCCACGTCGGACCCGAGCGGCGGCGCGCTCGGCCCGATGGCTCGCCGGCGAATGACTGGGCGGCGGTCGGCGGCGAGGGCACCAGCGGCTAGGTCTCGGCGAGGCGAACTCGGTGCTCACCGGTTTGAGGACGCAGCATCACTGGAGAGTCGACGGTGAGCGAGAAAGGCGGCAGTGAGAAGAGGGCCACGACGGCGACGGTGCTCCGGGGCTGGTCCGGGGATAGGGAGGCGTGCACGAGGTGCCCCTCGGTGCGGCGATGCCAAAGGTGGAGGCGGTGGCGGCTGAGGGTGCTCGGAGGTGGCGCTAGAGGCAACAGCGACCTTCGGTGGCCGGCGGCGAAGAACGGCAATCACGGCCGGAGGAGAGCAGGAGAGGGCGGGGGAGAAGAGGGGAAAGAGAGAGGAGAGGGAGGCGCTCATGGTGCTCGCCTTTAAAGGGCTCGGGGAGGCCCGGAGGAGGAGAAAGAGGAGATGGTGTCGGCGGCCATTAATGGCGGACGACGGCGGCAAAGGCGACATGGGGAAAGAGGGCGACGGACGTGGAATGGTGGCGGCAGCGGGCGCGGCGGAGGCGGTGGGGAAACGGGGAGGCAACGAGAATACGTGGAGGTGACGGGGTCGGCGAGATTTGCGGCACGGTGCCACGTATGCTCGCACGGCGCTGCACGGAGAGGGGGGTCCGGAGGAGGACGACGGTGCTGGGACGAAACGCGAGGGCTGTCCGATTTCGATCGGACGGTGCACGGAGGGGAGGCGCGCCGCGCGCGCGGAGCGGGCCGAGGAAGCGGGCCGAGAATGCAAATTCGGCCCAAAGGCCTGAGGGGGATTTTAAAAGGATTTACGAATTAAGAAATCCCGAAAAAGCAAAAAGACTTTTAGAAAATAGCTAATAGAGTCTAAAAATTCTAGGAAAATTCACAGAAGTCCCTTGAATTATTTAGAACTTAATAAAAATACTTTTAACTATACTTTAGTTTTTAATTTTGCAAACAAAATAGGTTTTGGCTTCAAAAAAAAGGAAAACCCGAATTAAAATCCAAAAATGCAAAAAAGGCTCAAAATCCAAATAAAATCCTGGAGAACTCAAATAAACTAACTTTTTGGTTTTATTGAAGTTGGATTAACTCAATTTAAATGATTTTTTATTTCTAAATTTCAATTTAAGCTTTTAATTCAATAAAATCAACTAGTTATTTTTAAAATTTTAAAATTTCAAAAACTCTGCAAATTAGGGATGTTACAAACCTACACCCCTTAAAAGGAATCTCGACCCCGAGATTCAGGCTGACTAGAGAATAGGTGCGGAAACTCGGCCTTCAGGTCCTCTTCACGCTCCCAAGTGGCTTCCTCTTCGGTGTGGTTGCTCCACTAAACTTTGCAGAAACGAAGGATCTTGCTTCTTGTTACACACTCAGACACTTCCAAAATCTTGATGGGTTGCTCCTTATAGGTGAGGTCTTCCTGCAAATCGACTACTTCTAGCGGCATCTGCTCTTCTGGCACACGCAGACACTTCTTCAACTGTGATACATGGAAGGTGTCATGCACATCTGACAGCTGAAGCGGAAGCTCCAATTGGTAAGCATCTTCTCCTCTTCTAGCTAGGATTGGGAAAGGTTCAATGTACCTTGTGCAAACTTCCCGCTTACTCTGAAATGACACATTCCTTTAAGAGGTGAAACCTTCAGATACACATGATCTCCGGGCGCAAAAGCTAGATCCCGGCGACGGTTATCAGCATAGCTTTTCTGCCTAGTCTGAACTGTTCTTAGCTTTTCTTTGATTGCCCGAACTTGATATTCGGCTTCCTTCAGGATGTCAGGTCCAAGTACTTGTCCTTCTCCTGTTTCAGTCCAATACAAGGGTGTTATGCACTTTCTTCTGTAAAGGGCTTCGAATGGGGACATTTGTAGGCTTGATTGATGACTGTTTGATGAGGACATCACTCCTTCGGTTACACGCACTACACAAAATCCTCCAGATCCAGTTGCTAAATTACAAGGTCCTATGACCAGAGCTCGAGTACGTCACTTAAATTATGAGGTGAGCTCGTTTCTAGGTGCTAATAATTTATCTATACAGAATGGTATACTATCTAATAATTGTGATCTTTTGTTACTTAGGAATAATGGGGAGGATCTACGACCAGGTCTAAAAGCTATACGACCAGATCTGCCAGCCCTACGACCAGACCTGCCAGTGCTACGACCAGGTCTCAAGCTCTTCGACTAGATTCGCCAGTGCTACGACCAGACCTACCAGCACTACGACCGGGTCTCGAGCTCTACGACCAGTCATTAGGTGCTGCGACACCGTTTTAGGCCTAATAGGGCCTTGTAAGCATGTCGGGGTCAAAGCCTAGGTTGTGTACGTCTCTCCCATGGCCGCACAACCCTAGGTCAACCAGACACCACAATTTAGGGTTGGGTTTTTCTTAGAATTATTCTGCCACTTGCAGTTTCACTATTGTACGGTTTGAGGAACCCCACTTTGTGATCATTATTCATATTCACAATACAATTCAGATTGCATCTTCCTTGTTCTTGTGAGTTGCTTCGATTGCTTGCAGGAACAATAACCCTCGTGGTAAGATCGATCGCGTGCGAGCGTGGTCGATAACGACAGTCGTGCGGGTGTAGCAAATTTCGAGGTGACGATCTGCTGGTCGAAAGCCTCAAAGCGTCAACGTCCTCATGACAAAATCAATCGAACCTATCGGTAGATCGGGCCGCCGTAGTCATCACTATTGTTGTAGGAAAATTCTCCATATGGTAGCATCTGATCCCAACTGGTTTGGTTATCTAGAGCGCAGGCTCTTAACATATCTTCTAGGATTTGATTCACTCTTTCTGTCCGTCCATCTGTCTGAGGATGGTAGGCTGTGCTAAAATTCAAATTAGTTCCCAAAACGCTGTGCAGCTTCTGCCAAAATCTTGAGGTGAATTGAGATCCTCGGTCCGACATGATCTTCTTTGGTACTCCATGCTGACATACTATCTTGGCCATATACAATTCTGCGACTCTGTCTCCTGAGTAGGTGGTCTTTACTGGGATAAAGTGGGCAACTTTTGTTAGGTGATCTACAATTACCCAAATAGAATCATATCCAGCTCTTGTTCTTGGCAGACCGGTGATGAAGTCCATGTCAATCTCTTCCCATGTCCATTCAGGGATATGCAAGGGTTGTAGGAGTCCAGCCGGTCTCTGATGCTCGGCTTTGACTCGCTGGCATACATCACACTGTCGGCAATCTCTCGCTTCATACTAGGCCACCAATACATTTCCTTAAGGTCTTGATATATTTTAGCACTTCCAGGGTGAATGGAATACAAGGTTCCATGAGCTTCCTTGAGTATCAATTGCTTGAATTCCTTTTGGTCCGGTACACA
Source organism: Ampelocalamus luodianensis (assembly GCA_036346255.1). Lineage (NCBI taxonomy): Eukaryota > Viridiplantae > Streptophyta > Magnoliopsida > Poales > Poaceae > Ampelocalamus > Ampelocalamus luodianensis. Next base: position 47,180,301 of record CM070633.1, read on the forward strand.
AATACGCTTATCGAACCAAATGGCTCCTTGCTCATCTTCTGAAAATCTTAGGGATTTATCCTTCTTCATGTTACTCTTGATCGCCTTGATATCTGTATCTTTGATCTGGGCTTCCCTGATCTGACTCTGTAGAGTTGGTTGCACTTCCAAAGCAGCCAAATAACCTTCTTCAACCAATTCAAGCTTAAGTTTCTAAAACTCTGCATGTAGTGCTGGCTGACTTTCCCTGATCATCAGAGTATTGCAATAGGCCTTTTGTGAGGACCCCGGTTTATTCGGCTTGTACTGTTTAACCATCCACTTGGTCCTAACAGTACAAATCAAATAAACCAAGCCTCGAGATATGTATACTTCCTGCACTGCAGTATACACACCCGTTACAAAATCATGCATCAACTCCATTCATACACATAGAGCCAAGCAAAGCGACAATCGAAAGACATACTTAATATAAAGAGAGTTATTACAAAGAGAGGCCGAGGCCAAATAACACATAAGTAACTAATTTAAACAATGAAACAAAATGGCCATAAGATGGCGATAAACAAAAGCCAATCGGTGTGCCTTTACCCACAAGACAACCAACCGGACCGCCAAGCTAATCGTCCCAAACACACAAGAACATACCACAAAAGTGAGGCCCTTGGGGCTCACCTTCTTCCTCTGCAACAATTAATATTAAGCAAAGTGGATGAGTACAAAACTTGTTTTTGTACTGCAAGACTGATGTGTGAGATAACAAAACTATAATTAACTACATGCAAGCTTTATTTAAGTGGATGAGGCTCGACTTATTTTCAAGATAAAGCAAGTTTTCATTTGCAATAAGGTAATAGATTCAAAGCAAGTTTGCAATTAACTTTTATTGTTCAAATAAAGAGAGACAATAATAACAATAGATAGAGAACAACACCAACCTAGAAGTGACTAACCCATAGTCACCACAACAATAGCATGAAGTACCCTTCATACCACCCATGTCAAGTTTAAGTTTTTAAAAGGTTGTAGTCTAGTTCTTGCGGAAATAACCAAGCGTGTCCATAACCTAGGACGAGGCTATTCGAATAGTTTTAACCCGCAGGTGTACCAATGTACCCACACGATAGACCGCCTTTCCACCACCACGGTTAGCATACTTCCTTTGGTATGCAGCACGGCTAAGTCTAACAAGACGCTTTCCAATGGACGATGCTAATTAAGAGCCGCAACCCACGGAGAAGGACACATTAGACACCTAACCGGCCCGCCAATGCCCTCCAAACACCACAACACACACGGCTTCAACACACCCACCGACCAGCTCATAATTAACACCTCCCAAAGTACTTAGTCAAGAGAGGTTCCATATCCCCCTCGTGTGGTTAGCACGCACAATTGCTTGGATCAATGGCACAAGTAACTCGGTCCTTAGGGACTTAGGCACCATTCCAATCACACCCAACAGATCACCCAACATACCATTGTGCCCAAGCCAAGATATAATTTTTGTTTTCAGTTTTTGATTTGCAAAATGGTAAAACACAAGGGTTGGACATAATGGAATAATAATAGCATTTGTGTGATCAAGATCACCGACTAAGTCGATGATCGCCCAATACTACCGATACTAGGCATGGCTAAGCAATATTTATTCGAAATCTACTAAGTGACAAGAGCTCATCCAACGAACTCTAATCACAGCAAATAACCTAGGCTCAGGTAGTAGAGGATAATCATTTACCTACAGATTATGCAACTAGAGGTCTAACTAATCAATTTAACAACAAAATAGCAATGCATACATAGAAGTTAAACAAAATATTAGACTTTAAAAGTAATGGGATCAATGGGAAATGATCAAACTGCTTGCCTGCTTGCTGTTGCTCAAACTGTTGCGGAGGATCGTTCTCGGGGTTACCGCAAATGTCGAAGCCTAAGCGAAAAGCAAAAAGAAGCGAGAACAACCAATAAGACGAGCAACACTTAAACAAAAGAGCAAGCAAAATTTATCCAATTGCGACGAAATTTATACACAAGGTAAAATAGGAATAAACCTAGACATAGGAACTGGAAAAACCTAATTTGGATCTGTGGTGCAAAAGATATTCCCTAGAAACCTATTTTCGGCCATAATTAGGTACTGTAGCAAAAATATTTTCTAGAAATATTTTGAAGCTGAAACTTTTATGGTAGCTACCTACTGGTATAGTGATAAGCCATATAAAATTTCAGGTCATTTAGAGTTATATTGAAAGAGTTATGATTTTTCAAGTCATGAAAATGAATAGAATTAAATTGCATGTGAAACCTTGTTAAAAACAGTAACATGCTTAAAACCAATTTTATCATTTAGTACTTTATTAGAGGAAGCTAACAAAATTGGTTTCACTAAAAATTGATTTCCAGAGAATTAGTTATGCAATTTACAAGTTAATTGCAAATTTTAGAATAATAAGTAGAACCTATTTCTAAACAAATTTTAAAATCTATTTTCTGGGGCCGAACTAAACTCCTATTCATTTTTATATTAAAGTACAGCTCAAACTAAATCTAACAAAATTTGAATCAACCCATTTGGGTTTAAAATGAATTAGTTATGTATTTTTGAAGTTTAATACATTTTTTAGTTTGCAAATAAAGCTTTCGGGAAACTCATACAGGCTATTACGACGTGGTGAATAGGGACCGCCGATCTGGATCGGACGCCCACGCGCATGGTGCGCACAAAGACACACACACGCGCCATCGAGGCTCACCGCTGGATCAAGATCCAACGGTCCAAACGATGAGGGCATTCGGACCGAACGAATGCCTTCGCAATCCCAGCCGTTGATCTTCGATCCAACGATCCAGATTGAACCACGCCGAAACACTCCTCACGCGCGCAGAACAGAGGGCCGACGTGGAGGTTCCAGGGTCGTTGATCTCTGGATCCAACGGCCGAAGACCAGCCACGTCGCTCCCGCAGCGTTGTCGTCCGACAACACGGCCGAAGGCTTCACCGGCAAAACGCCGGCGACCAAAGGCACGGCGACGCGAGTGAATGCCAGAATGGTGCGCATAGCGTTGCGCACTCTCGGCACCACCCACACCGACGGTGGTGGACGAGCGGCGGCGCGACGGCGAGGGCAAGACGGCAAAGATGACGACGACGATAAGCAGCAAAAGAGCTCCGCATCGGTCCATTCAAGCGGTGCCCGAGCATCTAGGGACTACCAGGGAGCTACCTGACGGACGCGGAGGTGCAGAGGCGGTCGGAGTAGCTCCGGCGACGAAGCTCCGCGACGGCAACAATGGCGGCAACGAGGAGAAGTCGCCCGACAACTAGAGAGCGACCGCATCATCAAAATAGGTCCCACGTGCCACACCGATGCTCCTGAGAAAGGAATTGAGGAGAGATGGACTCACCAAGACCGAGACGAAGAGGGGCGCCGCGCCGAATTGGGAAACTCGAATTAGCCTCCCCTGCGACGATAAACCCAAAATTAATTGAGGGTTAAGCTTCAGGGAGTAAGTAGGGAGCAGAGGGAGCAAGAAAAAGAGAGGGAGAGCCACTGTGGTACCGCCTTCACCGAGAAGCCCGAAGCTCGGCAATGGCGGCGCGAGTGGTTTCGGGTTTTTGGAGCTCAAACACGCACAGCAGTGCACACATGAGCTGCGGAAAGGTGAAAGGGAGGTCAAGGAGGGAGCAAGGGGGCTTAAGTAGCCAGGAAGAGCGAGAAGGCACCGTTGCTCGCTCGGATCCCCTGCGCGCGCGCGAGAGAGCGAGGGAGCAGGTAGAAGGTGGACTTTCGGGGACGGCCTGCTGACGCGCATTTAATGCACCTGCCCGTTGGCGTCGAGGGTGAGTGGACGCGACGCTACTGCCCACGAGCCTCTCTGCCATGGCGCAGAGCGAGCGCGAGCGGGCTGGCGAGCGAGCGCGAGGAGGACGACGAGGGGTGGCCGCCCGATCTTGATCCAACGGCGGACAAGAGAACGCGTCACCACCTCGTTGGCCGAACAGGGACCGCGCGATGGAGATCCGATGCACACAAGTGAGCCACGTCGACGGGTCCAAACCTGAGCCGGTACAGTTAGGTGGTTGGACCTAGCCAACTGATTCGAGCCCGATGAACAGTGCAGACCAGATTAGGTTTGATTTTTGAACTGAAACTTTGGGGATTTAATTGAGGTATCAAATCAACTCCAAAATTTATGAAATTTTAACTGGAGCTTGCTTACCTTGGGGTTTACCTCCCATAAAATTTCCAGAGGTTTTTGTGCATTGAAATTTTCTCAAGAAATTCCAGAAGGTGATTTCAGAGGTTTGACCAATGTTTGACTTGCCTCTAAAATATTTCAAATAATTTCCAAAAATTATGAAATAATTCAGAGGTGTTACCAAGCAACCCTAGGACCAAGGAAGAATTATTTCCAAGGGTTTGACACAAGATTTCACCAAGGAGGTGGTTGACTTGAGACAAATGAGGATTTTAATTTTGGATTTCCCAAAATTCTTTTACAAGAACTTCAGAAAAGCTTAAAGGCATTAGGATGCAGGAAAAGTTTTAAATTATCCTCATTTTCTTACATTTGAAACACAAGCCAAAATGGGGATGTTACAAACCTCCCCCCCCCTTACAAAAATCTCGTCCCGAGATTTGGTTCACTCGGAAAAGAAAGAGGGGTAGTCCGCACGGAGACGATCTTCTCGTTCCCATGTAGCTTCATCCTCGGAATGGTTTGACCACTGAACTTTAAGGAGTTTGATGGTTTTATTCCTCGTTCTTCGTTCAGCCTCTTCGAGGATGCGAACAGGGCGCTCGCGATAGGTCAAATCCTCTTGCACATCCAGGGTTTCCAACGGAGCTTCCTCAGTTGGAACACGGAGGCACTTCTTAAGCTGGGACACATGGAACACATCATGTACCCCGCAAGTGCAGCAGTAACTCCAACTTGTAGGCAACAGCTCCTTCTTCTCGATAACACGGTATGGACCGACATATCGAGGAGCCAACTTGCCCTTGACACCAAAACGCTGGTGACCTTTCAAAGGAGAAACCTTGAGATAAACAAAGTCATTAGGCTCAAAGCTCAACTCACGACGACGGCGATCCGCATAGCTCTTTTGCCTAGATTGAGCTGTGAGGACCCCAATTTATTTGGCTTGTAATGCTTAACCAACCACCTCGTCCTAGCATCACAAATCAAATAAACTGAGTCTCGCGATATGTACACTTCCCAGAAGCAGTATACACACCTCAACAACAAAAGTATGCATCAACTCCATTCCAAACATAGAGTCCAAACAACACACTACCAAATGGAAGATAAACAAATAGTAAAATTATTACAGACAATGGCCGACTGGCCACAAGATACACAAACACAACAACAGAAAGATAGCGGAAGCAAAAGCGCCATAAGATGGCTATAAACAAAGCCAATCAGTGTGCCTTCAACCCACAAGGCATCTGACCGGACCGCCAAGTCTAGTCGTCCACGAAACGGCAACCTGACTCACGTAGTGAGGCCCTTGGGGCTCACCTTCTTCCTCTGCAACAAAAACATTAAGCAAAGCACCTGAGTACAAAGATTGTCTTTGTACCCGCAAGACTAACGTGTGAACTAGCAGACCTATTCATAAGCTATATGCAGGCTTATTTGGTGGAGGTCATATGTTTCATTTGCACAAAGCCAATTTTCATTTGCAATAAGGTAATACAGTTTAAAGGCAAGTTTGCAATTCAATTTTTTTTTTAAGATTGAAATAACAGCACGGATATTAATAACAAAAGCGAAAGATAAACAACCTAGAAGTGACTATCCCAATAGTCACCATTAACAATAGCACGAATCCCGCATTCGCACCACCCATCAAGTTTTAGTTTAAATGTTGTAGTCTAACTCTCGATAAGCTTACCCAAGCGTGTCCATCACCTAGGACGAGGCTATTCGAATAGTTTTTAACCTGCAGGGTGTACCATCTGCACCCACACTTGCATCGCCTTTAAGCCAAAGCACACTTCCAAGGTATGCCGCACACTAAGTCCTACGAGACTTTTTCCAATATTGTGTATTAACTACGAGCCGCTCGTATGGATAGAAATCCATACGCTTACATGGTAAAGCCAAGAGACAACTACCCACTCGTGATAAAGCTCTTCTGACAACTACCATGCTCCCACCTCCATCCCTCCCGCGACCTCCCGCGACCCGAGCCAATACACGCCAAAGTACTAGGTCAAGAGAGGTCCCATACCCTCTAGTGTGGTTAGCACGCGAAATGCTTGATAACAAAACTCACAAGATGTTCGGTCCTTAATTGACCCGGGCACCTTTCCAGTCACACCCAATAGATCACACCAATCTTACCATTGTGCCCGCGTCTAAATCATTTTTGTTTTTGGTTTTAGTTTGCAAATAAGCATAGCAAAAATGTCAAACATAAAGTTATAATAGATGTTGTGTGATCAAGGTTACCGACTAAAGTCGATAACCGCCCAGTTCTACCGATAGCTAAGCATGTCTAAGCAAGTTGACTCGGATCTACTAAGTGACAAGAGATCATCCAGCGACCTCTAATCACAAAGAAATAACCTAGGCTCTGTAGTAGAGATCAATATTTTGTCTACAGGATATGCACTACGGATTTAACTAATCAATTTAACACAAATTAAGCGATGCATACGCATAGTTGAAACAAAATATTAGACTTTAAAATACCGATAAACATGATCAAATCGCTTGCTCGATGTCGTTGCTCAATATGTCGCGGAGGATCATCCTCGTGGTTGCCGCAAATATCGAAGCCCTACGATCGAACATAACAAAGAAATAAGAACGAATAACACCGACAAAACTCAAACATACAACATCATCAAAACAAGCCAAAACTCACACAACAGCCTAAGCATGACATAACAAAATTTAAGAAACAGAGAACAAATCATTTTAAGTTATTAAGAATTTTCTATGAATTTTCTAAGTTATAAACACATCAAAGCACTAGTTAAATACTTAACAAATTTTTATGAACATAACTAGTATCTGAAACCTATCCTAACAATTAATATACTGAAAATGGAATTTTATGAGAATTGGGTTCAATGAATTTGGACAATTATTGAAAGAGATATGCATTTTCTAATTTAGAAGATACATAAGACATCATTTTATTAGCTAACAGATTTTTGCTACAGAGACATGGATGAAGCTAATTTTATCAAATAGTACACTTAAAATGAAAATTAACAAAGATGGATTCATGCAATTTGGATAAAAATTGAATTAGTTATGCATTTTACAAGTTTAATTGAATTAACAAAGGCAACAGAAAACACAAACCGTAAATACTAAATCATTTCAAATCTATAATGCACTCATTTCATTTCGCACCCACGCTAGCTAGCCCTCGCCATCGACATGCGGGCTCGCGCGAGGGCGCCGACCGAGTCGCCCGACTCGCCACGCTTAAGGTGACGCCGAAGGCGATTCGAGAATACGCCTTCGCTTACTAAAGTGCAAACCTAACATACTCACAGAGAAATACGCTTCCCATCGAGAAAACGATTAAGGAAACTACATGCACCTAACCGACATTCCGTGCCCACATGACAGAGACTCAAGGTGAAATAAAACGTTGGATTAAATGATTTCTAAACATGATTAACAAGCAAAGGCCCACAAGTCGCTGACTACACTAAACAAGATTAGCGATGATGAGATGACACCGCGCTCACCGCGCAAGACGGAACGGCGGCGCGACGCACAAGTGGATCTCGCCAACCTGGGCTTCAAGACGAGTGAGTGATACCTTCGGTTCACAGAGACTTCGCGAACCCGATGACGGCGACGCGAGTCCGATGGTCACCGGAGTTGAGCTCACGCCACCGAGGCGGAGAAGAAGGTGCGGTGCTCGCGAGAAGACGCCACGGCTTCGAAGACCCCGAAGATGCGCTCACCCGCCTTGATCCTAGGAACAATAAGCACAAGATGATGGCGACGAAGGAGGTCCGAGACGGCCGGAATCACCACGGCGCGTAAACACCGAGCTCGGAGAAGAATCGGTCGCACGGCTTCAACGATGCGCCAAAGACAGAAACGAGCCCACCGTGAGCATCAGTGGAGCATTGCGATCAAGTGGGACCAAACGCTGAGGCTTGAGACTCACCAGAACGCTAGCAAGCTCGCGGGCCGAGGCTACCGGCTTAAGACGATGAAGTTGCTCCAGCGATCCAATGGATGCCGGCGATCCGGATGGGCAAAATGGAGGCGGCGAGAGAGTGGATCACAATGGTACGGCCGCTGGCTCGAGAGAGGCATCGACACTACAAGGCCGCTCTTGGGTTCAACTCGCCGAGACAAAGAAACGGGCGGAGAAAGCACGAGAATGGGGTAGAGAAGAAATGAATGAGCTCGGTGGGTAGATGAGACCCCGGCGATGCTTCTCGGACTGACACGAGGACAGAAATGTGGCAGCGGCGAGAGACGTGGCAAGCATGCGCGCACGGCCGAGAGCTCCGGTGAGACGCGAGAAGATGAGGACGGCCGACAGTGGGTCCATATGTCGATAGTAAACAAAGCGGTGCGAACACCGCGAGACTCGATCAAAATGTATCGACCGCTGGATCCGAAATGGACGGCCGAGATTGGTGTATGCATTCGACAGTCGGTTGCGCACGCCGACGTGGATCGCTTGATTTGCATCGGACGGTCACGATCGATTGGTCTCGTGCGTGCAGCTAGTTGACGCGACCGAGTCCATTAGTGCGGTCGGACTCGAGCCGAGAAAGGTTCGGGCCCGAGGAACAAGTTGTTTTCAGATTTTGATTTAAAAGACAGAGAAGGTTTGGGAAATTTTTAGAGGTAGCTCCAGGGCTCCAAAAATTTCAAAATTTTTATGGTAGCTACTAGAGACAGAGAACAACATTGCATAAATTTTCCAGAACTTTTCATGCACTGAAAAGTTCTGCAGAAAATTCACAAGCATGCTACCTAGGGTTTGACCAGATTTTCAACTAGTTTGACTTGGCCATTTGAAATAGCAATTAAAATCTAAAAATTGTGAAATAATTCAGGGAGGTAGATAGGATGATCAAGATGACAGGAAAAATAATTTCAGAGGATGATCACAAGTTTGAAAGCTAATAATCTGATGACAACCACTTCAAATCACAAGAATTATCTTCTAGAAAATTGGAAATTGCTAGGGAAAGTTTGGAAAACTTCCAAATGATTTGAAGAGACAACAAAAGTTTTTATTTCTTCTCAAAATTTTACACTTGAAATACAAACTCTAAGTTAGGTCATACAAATCTCCCCTTACAGAATCTCGCCGAGATTCGATCACCGGGAGAAGAAGGATGGGTAACCGCCAAGACGGTCTTCCCGCTCCCAAGTGGCTTCATCCTCGAGTGGTTTGACCATCGAACTTTAAGGAACTTGATCACACGGTTCCTCGCTCTTCGCTCACTTCTTCGAGGATACGAACGGACGCCACGATAAGACAGATCTTCCCGCACATCGATATTTTCCAATGATGTTTCCTCAATCGAATACGGAGGCACTTCTTCAATTGTGACACATGGAAGACATCATGCACCCCTTCAAGTGTAGCCGGTAACCCAACTTGTATGCAACAGCTCCCACTCATGATGATGCGATATGACCCGACATATCGAGGAGCCGCTTGCTCTTGACAATCAAACGACGATGTCCTTCAGAGGCGTAGACTTTGAGATACACAAAGTCATTGGGTCGAAACTCACCACGGCGACGCCGATCTGCATAGCTCTTCTGCCTGGACTGAGCCACGCGCAAGTGCTCACGAATCAACTGCACTTGACTTTCGGCCTCATTGATGGAATCTGGACCAAAGAACTGCCTTTCACCGCCACCGGCCTCAACGGTGTTCAGACGCCTCCCATACAAGGCCTCAAATGGTGTCATACCGAGACTGGCCTGGAAGCTGTTGTTGTAGGAGAACTCGGCAAGCGGTAGGCACTTCTCCCAATTCTTTCCATAGGAAAGGACACAAGCACGGAGCATGTCTTCAAGCACCTGATTGACGCGTTCCGTCTGACCATCAGTCTGAGGATGGTAGGCGGTGGCTTGAAAGTAAGACAGTACCCATGGCCTCCTCAGAGATCGTGCCAAAGTCGGGAAGTGAAAAGAGAACCACGACCGACACCATCGCTCGTGGCACACCATGCAAACTCACAATGCGGATATGTAGAGGTTCCGCCAATTTATCGACGCCGAGGGCGGTACACACCGCGTAAAATGTGCTACTTTGTCAATCGGTCAATAACCACCTGTGATAGCATCCTTCCCCGAAGAAGTACGGCGAACCAGTTGACGAAGTCCATACCAACGAATCCCACTTCCACTCGTATAGGCAAGGGCCGGAGGAGACTCGCGGACGCCGATGCTCGGCCTTGACGCGACAACATATGTCACATCCGCCACGAACCCGCAATCTCGCGCTTCATGCGAGTCCACCGAATCTCCGACGCAGATCTTGGTACATTTTGGTGGCCCCGGATGGATGGACAAAGGCGAATCATGGGCCTCCCAAGAATCAAATCCCGCAACTCGGGACCTTTGGGACCACAAGCCGCCCAAACCATACGACACCGTGCTCATCTTTCTCGTGAAACACTTGGCGGATCCATTCTGATGTTCGCTTGATTTTACCCACACCATCATCCGATTGTTGTGCCGCTTGATTTGATCCACCAAGGTCGGTTGCACAACCAGGCAGAAGGGAACCATGCTCAACCAAACCCAAGTTGAGACGCTGAAATTCCGCAAGAAGTGCGTGTTGTCGCTCTTGGATCATCAAAGTATTGCAATACACTTTTCGCTAAGTGCATCAAGAACTACATTGGCTTTGCTGTGGATGATACCGAATACCCATGTCGTAATCTTTGATCAATTCTAGCCATCTCCTCCGCTCGAGGTTCAGATCCGCCGAGTGAATAAGTATTTCAAACTCTTGTGGTCGGAATACACCTCACAGTGCCGTTACCGATCGATAATGCCGCCAAATCTTGAGTGCATGAACCACAGCAGCCAACTCTAAATCATGGTGGATAATTGAGCTCGTGAGGTCTCAATCGCTCGATGCATAGGCAATCGCTTTGCCTTCTGCATAAGAACACATCCAAGTCCCCGACGAGGCATCGCAATAAATATCAAGCTCTTGTGGATATCGTGAAGAATGAGGATCGAGTCAAGTCAAACGCCGCTTGAGCTCCCAAAGCTCTCATCACAAGCAGAGGACCACACAAACTTCTTGTCCTTCTTGAGCAATTCGGTCATCGGCTTGGCGATCTTGGAGAAGTTCTCGATAAAGCGGCGTAGTAGCCCGCTAAACCGAGAAAACTCCGCACATCGCTGATCGACTTGGCTGGCCCCAAGATAGAACATCGCCGACCTTCTTTGGGATCCATGCTATGCCTCCACCGAAAGAACATGGCCCAAGAATGCCACTTCCTTCAACCGTAACTCACATTTGTCGAACTTTGCATACACCGATGCTCCCGCAGCTTGCCCAACACAATCTTCGGATGCTCAAGATGCTCGCTTGCCTTTGAATAGATAAGAATGTCATCAATGAAGACCACTCACAAATTTGTCCAAAAACTCCATGAATACCGAATTCATTAAGTCTATGAACAAAGCCGGAGCATTGGTTAGACCGAAGACATGACGGTGTACTGCATACACCCATAACGAGTAGTGAAAGCCGCTTCGAATATCCTCCGATCCGATCCTCGACTGATGATACCCCATTCTCAAATCAATCTTTGAAAACACTGGCTCTAGTCAACCGACGAACAGATCATCGATGCGGGCAGAGGGTATTTGTTCTTCACCGTCACCTCATTGAGAGGACGGTAATCAACACATGCGCAAAGTCTTGTCCTTCTTCTTCACAAAGATCACCTGACAACCCCAAGGAGATGAACGGGATGGATGAAACCCTTTGCTTGGAGCTCACCAAGCCGCTTCTTCAATTCTTCTAGCTCATTGGGAGGCATTCGATACGGCGCTTCAAATCGGGGCGCACGGCAGAACTCAATGACAAACTCAAGGTCTCGAACCGAGGCATCCCGCAAGTCTTCAGAAAGATATCCACAAAGTCGATACTATAGGAACATCCCGAATTTGCAAGGTCGGCTTCGCTTCTAATGCATATAGATGCGACTCGGCCGCGCAAAAATCCGACTGCTCATCAAGGGTGGTGAGATAGACAATCTTCCCGCACAATCGACCGTCCCAAATGTTGGGACAACCAATCCATGCTAAGAATCACATCCGCACTCACGAACCGAGCGTAATAAGGTTTGCCAAAAATCCCACTCCTTGACTATGATAGGAACATCCCGACATCAGAAACTACCCTCATTTCCGAATTCCCGAGAGCGGATGAGCAAAGGAACTCCCAAAGGAACACAAAGTGAAGACCACTAGCAGCAGCAAATGATCTTGAAATAAAAGAATGCGATGCTCCGTAATCAAATAATACCGCAGCAGACGAATTAACGAAGTGTACCCATCACGACATCCGGCGCCTCCGAGCCTCCTCACCGAAAGGTGGTTGACTCGACCACGCCGCACTCGGGCTTCGATCATCTTCCGTCGTGGATGACCACTCTCGCCCGCCCTCCATTAGGACGAGGTCGCTGCAACACTGAGGGCGCATTCGCATAATGGCCCTTGTTGTGGCAAATAAAAACAGTAACCTCGCCGCCGGATTGCGAGGCCGCTCGTTGGCTGGATCGCAGCGCACGTGGTGAAACACGCCTCGCGTGGACGAGAGCTGGTGCAGATGGCCTCGCACCGGTGGAGCAAAAGAACGCCATCGGTGCCGCCCACCGAGGACGAGTGAGGTCGGGCGTGAGTAGACCGATGCGCTTCCCATTTGCGCTATGGACTCGCCACGCTTTGCCTTATGCTCGGCAACAATGGCCTTATCTACCAAGGCTCAAAGTCGAGAAGTCCACAATAGATAGCTTGTCCCGCGGCTCCTCGCACAAGCCATCCATAAACTTCTCCGCTTAGCCTCATCTCGAGGCCACCTCCGGAGCATAACGAGCCGATGATTGAACTCGCATAAGTATTCGTCACGCACTTGCGCCTTGTTTGAGCGCGAGGAATTCTTTCTTTTCAGCCTTCATCAGCCATCCGGGATGTGGGCCCGACGAAGGTCGACTGAACTCCTCCCACGCGACCACATGGCCCGCGGGCCGCATGGCGAGATAGTTCTCCCACCATGAGAGTGTTGCGCCTCGCCGGTGGGACGCGAAGAGTGCCTTATCTCGCGCTCGCATCAGCTATGTTGAGCTCGCCAACCATGCGCAGCCAATCATCCGCATCGAGAGGGTCCTCGAGCGGAGAAAGTCGGCGGTCGTGCACGAGGAACTCGCAAGTCCCCGCGAGTCCGGTGGCCGCCACCACGGGCAGGAGTGGAGGTATTCCTAGCAATAACCTCCAAGATGCGCTGCTCGATCCATGCGGTTCGCTCGATCTCGAGCGAGAACCTCACCATGGTCTGAGGAGGGGAAGCTCTCATCATGACCAGCTCGCTGATCGCCACGCTGCTTCTCCCGGCCATCCTGCTTCACTAAGACAAGTTAACAACAAGGAAAACACAAAATCGACAACCCACCGCAAGTAACTTACTAACAAAGACAAAATAAACACAAGACTTGTAAGTTACAAAACCAATTGACAAAAATCGGACACTTAGCAAACTCATATATATCTTACCCTTATACCCCCACAAATTTTAATTAGACTAATTCTCTATGGTTCTCCCAAAGACTCGATTCTACCCAGAGCAACCATCTTTTGAAAGGAAAGAGGAAAACCAAGTTTTAAACTCAAATTAGAGTAAGATAAGAGTAGAAGGCTAAGATAGGTAAGGAGTAAAATCGAGAATCGCCTAGGTTTTCATAAAGCCTTTTATACTTTGAAATTAAGCTTTTCAAAATATCCTAAGGACGCACTATGCTTGGGTTATTACGGTCGTAATGGCTCGATACCAACTTTGTGAGGACCCCAATTTATTTGGCTTGTAATGCTTAACCAACCACCGGTCCTAGCATCACAAATCAAATAAATCGAGTCTCGCGACATGTACACTTCCTGCAAGATACACACCTCAACAACAAAAGTATGCATCAACTCCATTCCAAACATAGAGTCCAAACAACACACTACCAAACGGAAGATAAACAAATAGTAAAATTATTACGCATAATGGCCGATCGCCACAAGATACACAAACACAACAATGTAAAGACAATGAAGCAAAGCGCCATAAGATGGCTATAAACAAAGCCAATCAAGGTGCCTTCAACCCACAAGGCATCCGACCGACCGCCAAGTCTAGTCGCCCACTTAAACGGCAACACACTCACGTATGAGGCCCTGGGGCTCACCTTCTTCCTCTCGCAACAAAACATTAAGCAAAGCACTGAGTACAAAGATTGTCTTTGTACCCGCAAGACCGACGTGAACCAGCGCACCTATTCATAAGCTATATGCAAAGCTTATTTGGTGGAGGTCATATGTTTCATTTGCACAAAGCCAATTTTCATTTGCAATAAGGTAATACAGCTTTAAAGGCAAGTTTGCAATTCAATTTTTTTAAGATTGAAATAACAAAGACGGATATTAATAACAAAAGCGAAAGATAAACAACCTAGAAGTGACTATCCCAATAGTCACCATTAACAATAGCACTAATCCCGCATTCGCACTCACCCATCAAGTTTTAGTTTAAATGTTGTAGTCTAACTCTCGATAAGCTTACCCAAGCGTGTCCATCACCTAGGACGAGGCTATTCGAATAGTTTTTAACCTCGCAGGGTGTACCATCGCATCCACACTCGCATCGCTTTTGCCAAAGCACACTTCCAAGGTATGCCACAAACTAAGTCCTACGAGACTTTTTCCAATATTGTGTATTAACTACGAGCCGCTGTATGGATAGAAATCCATACGCTACATGGTAAAGCCGAAGAGACAACTACCCACTCAGATAAAGCTCTTCTGACAACTACCATGCTCCCACCTCCATCCCTCCCGCGACCTCCCGCGACCCGAGCCAATACACGCCAAAGTACTAGGTCAAGAGAGGTCCCATACCCTCTAGTGTGGTTAGCACACGAAATGCTTGATAACAAAACTCACAAGATGTTCGGTCCTTAATTGACCCTGCACCTTTCCAAATACACCCAATAGATCACACCAATCTTACCATTGTGCCCGCCTAAATCATTTTTGTTTTTGGTTTTAGTTTGCAAATAAGCATAGCAAAAATGTGAAACATAAAGTTATAATAGATGTTGTGTGATCAAGGTTACCGACTAAAGTCGATAACCGCCCAGCTTCTACCGATAGCTAAGCATGTCTAAGCAAGTTGACTTGATCTACTAAGTGACAAGAGATCATCCAATGACCTCTAATCACAGCAAATAACCTAGGCTCGTAGTAGAGATCAATATTTTGTCTACAGGATATGCAACTACGGATTTAACTAATCAATTTAACACAAATTAAGCGATGCATACGCATGCTTAAAACAAAATATTAGACTTTAAAATACCGATAAACATGATCAAATCGCTTGCCCGGATGTCGTTGTTCAATATGTCATGAGGATCGCCCCTTAGGTTGCCGCAAATATCGGGCTTCAACGATCGAAGATAACAAAGAAATAAGAAACGAATAACACCGACAAAACTCAAACATACAACATCATCAAAACAAGCCAAAACTCACACAACAGCCTAAGCATGACATAACAAAATTTAAGAAACAGAGAACAAATCATTTTAAGTTATTAAGAATTTTCTATGAATTTTCTAAGTTATAAACACATCAAAGCACTAGTTAAATACTTAACAAATTTTTATGAACATAACTAGTATCTGAAACCTATCCTAACAATTAATATACTGAAATGGAATTTTACTGAATTGGGTTCAATGAATTTGGACAATTATTGAAAGAGATATGCATTTTCTAATTTAGAAGATACATAAGACATCATTTTATTAGCTAACAGATTTTTGCTACAGAGACATGGATGAAGCTAATTTTATCAAATAGTACACTTAAAATGAAAATTAACAAAGACTGATTCATGCAATTTGATAAAAATTGAATTAGTTATGCATTTTACAAGTTTAATTGAATTAATAAAGGCAACAGAAAACACAAACCGTAAATACTAAATCATTTCAAATCTATAATGCACTCATTTCATTTCGCACTCCACAGCTAGCTAGCCCTCACATCGACATGCGGGCTCGCGTGAGGGCGCCGACCGAGTCGGCCGACTCGCCACGCTTAAGGTGACGTGATATGATTCTCGAGAATACGCCTTCGCTTACTAAAGTGCAAACCTAACATACTCTCGCAGAAATACGCTCCCATCGAGAAAACGATTAAGGAAACTACATGCACTTAACCGACATTCCGTGCCCACATGACAGAGACTCAAGGTGAAATAAAACGTTGGATTAAATGATTTCTAAACATGATTAACAGAAAGGCCCACAAGTCGCTGACTACACTAAACAAGATTAGCGCCGATGAGATGACACCGGCGCTCACGGCCAAGACGGAACGGCGCGCCGCCGCTGGATCTCGCTAACTGGGCTTCAAGACGAGTGAGTGATACCTTCGGTTCACAGAGACTTCGCAACTCGATGACGGCGACGCTGAGTCCGATGGTCACCGAGTTGAGCTCACGCCGACCCGGAGGCGAGAAGAAGGTGCGTGCTCGCGAGAAGACGCCACGCTTCGAGAAGACCCGAAGATGCGCTCACCCGCCTTGATCCTAGGAACAATAAGCACAAGATGATGGCGACGAAGGAGGTCCGAGACGGCCGGAATCACCACGGCAATAAACACCGAGCTCGAGAAGAATCGTCGCACGGCTTCAACGATGCGCCAAAGATGTAAACGAGCCCACCGTGAGCATCGCGGAGCATTGCGATCAAGCTGACCAAACGCCGAGGCTTGAGACTCACCGTAACGCTAGCAAGCTCAAGGGGCCGAGGTCGCGGTTAAGACGATGAAGTTGCTCCAGCGATCCAATGGATGCCGGCGATCCGGATGGGCAAAATGGAGGCGGCGAGGAGAGTGGATCACGATGGTACGGCCGCGGCTCGAGAGAGGCACCGACACTGCGCGCCGCTTGGGTTCAACTCCGCCGAGACAAAGAAACGGGCGGAGAAAGCACGAGAATGGGGTAGAGAAGAAATGAATGAGCTCGTGGTAGATGAGACCCGCGATGCTTCTGACCGACACGAGGATGTAAATGTGGCAACTGGCGAGAGACGTGGCAAGCGGCGCAAGACGCCGAGAGAAACCCGTGAGACGCGAGAAGATGAGGACGGTCGACTGTGTGGGTCCATATGTCGACGTAAACAAAGCGGTGCGAACAAACGAGACTCGATCAAAAATGTATCGACCGCTGGATCCAAATGGACTACCGAGATTGGTGTATGCATTCGACAGTCGGTTTAAGACGCGACGTGGATCGCTCGATTTGCATCGGACGGTCACGATCGATTGGTTCGCGCAGTGCAGCTAGTTGACGCGACCGAGTCCATTAGTGCGGCCGGACTCGAGCCCGAGTTGGGTTCAGCCCGAGGAACAAGTTTTCAGATTTTGATTTAAAAGACAGAGAAGGTTTGGGAAATTTTAGAGGTAGCTCCAGGGCTCCAAAAATTTCAAAATTTTTATGGTAGCTACTAGAGACAGAGAACAACATTGCATAAATTTTCCAGAACTTTTCATGCACTGAAAAGTTCTGCAGAAAATTCACAAGCATGCTGACCTAGGGTTTGACCAGATTTTCAACTAGTTTGACTTGGCCATTTGAAATAGCAATTAAAATCTAAAAATTGTGAAATAATTCAGGGAGGTAGATAGGATGATCAAGATGATAGGAAAAATAATTTCAGAGGATGATCACAAGTTTGAAAGCTAATAATCTGATGACAACCACTTCAAATCACAAGAATTATCTTCTAGAAAATTGGAAATTGCTAGGGAAAATTTGGAAAACTTCCAAATGATTTGAAGAGACAACAAAAGTTTTTATTTCTCCTCAAAATTTTACACTTGAAATACAAACCCTAAGTTAGGGCTGTTACATGAGCCGTGCGCAATCGATCTCGGATAAGCTGAACTTGATTTTCAGCCTCATTGATCGAGTCCGGCCAAAGAACGGTCTTTCGCCGGTCTCAGACCAATTCAACGGGGTTCTACACTTTCTCCCGTACAAGGCCTCGAATGGTGCCATGCCGAGACTGGCTTGGAAACTGTTGTTGTAAGAAAACTCGGCGAATGGCAAGCACTTCTCCCAATGCTTCCCATAGGAAAGAACACAAGCTCGCAGCATGTCCTCCAAAACTTGGTTGACCTCTCGCCCGACCATCCGCTTGGGGGTGATATGTCAGGTCAAGGAAAGACGAGTTCCCATAGCTTCTGCAAGCTATGCCGAATCGGGAAGTGAAGATGGAACCACGATCAGAAATGATCGTCTTCGGCACCCCATGCAAGCTCACTATCTCGGCGATATAGAGCTCCGCAAGGTGACCGGTATGAATCTTGGTCTTGATCGAAGAAAATGCGCCACTTTCGCCAACCGGTCAATGATAACCCAAATGGCATCATTGCCCTCGGTGATCTAGGTAGGCGCTGATAAAATCCATCCCGACCAATCCCACTTCCACTCCGAATGGGCAAGGGTCAAGCAATCCGCAGGCGCTGATGCTCGCCTTGACACGACGACACATGTCGCACTCGCAGAACGAACCTTGTGATCTCCCTCTTCATTCGGTCCACCGTAACCTCCGCGGAGATCCTCATACATCTTCGTGGCCCCGTGATGAATGGATAACGGAGAATCGTGGGCTTCGGAGGATCAAATCCCGCAACTCCATGTCCTTTGGAACCACGAGGCATTGCCCGAACCTCACGACACCAAGCTCATCTACGAGAAGCACTTGGTCGTTCCATTCTTGACATTTTCCTTGATGCGTTCACTCCAACATCCGATCACGAGCGGACTCGATCCGATCCACCAAGGTTGGTCAGACAACCAAGGCAATGAGGGAACCATGCTCAACCAAACCTGTTGAGACGCTGAAACCTCCGTAAGAGGGGTCGAGGCTTTGGAGCAACAATGCATTGCAATGCGCTTGCGACTAAGCGCATCCGCAACGACATTGGCCTTGCCCGGATGGTAGTGAATACCCATGTCATAGTCCTTGATCAACTCCAACCATCTCCTTTGCCTGAGGTTCAGATCTGGTTGGGTGAATAAATACTTTAAGCTTTTGTGATCCGAATACACTTCACAACGATTACCGATGAGGTAATGTCGCCAAATCTTAAGTGCATGGATCACAGCGGCCAACTCCAAGTCATGGGTAGGATAGTTGAGTTCATGAGATCTCAATTGTCTTGATGCATAGGCCACTACCTTGCCTTCTTGCATAAGGACACAACCGAGGCCTCGATGAGAAGCATCACAAAAGATATCGAAGCTTTGACGGACATCGGGGAGAACAAGAACGGGAGCGTGGTCAATCGCTTCTAAGCGCTTGAAACTTTCTCGCAATCAGCGACCACGCAGAACTTCTTGTCCTTCTTGAGCAACTCGCCATCGGCTTCGCTATCTTGGAGAAGTTCTCGATAAAGCCACGATAGTATCCCGCTAAACCAAGAAAACTCTCAACTTCTGTGACCGAAGTGGTCGACTCAGAAAGCACGCCACGATCTTGCTAGGATCCACGCCTACACCTCCCGCCGAAAGAATATGGCCTAAGAAGGCTACTTCCTTCAACCGTATACGCGACTTGTCGAACTCGTGATACACGCCTTGTGCTCGCGAAGCTTGCCCAACACAAGCCTCAAATGCTCTGTGTTCCTCATCGCTCTGGAGTAGATAAGGATATCATCGATGAATACCACAACGAACATGTCCAAATACTCCATGAACACCGAATTCATGAGGTTCATGAACAAGGCCGAGCATTGGTTGCCGAATGACATGACGGTATACTGCGCAAGCCATAACGAGTAGAAAAGTCGCCTTTGGAATATCCTCGTAGAATCCGAACTCGATGATATCCCACTCTCAAATCAATCTTGAGAAGACTCGAGCTCCGCTTAATTGATCAAGAGATCGCCGATACGGGCAAAGGGTACTTGTTCTTTACCGTTACTTCATTAAGTGGACGGTAATCAACGCACATGCGCAGCTGCCTTGTCCTTTTTCGACAAAGATTGCCGAGCATCCCCAAGGAGATGAGCTAGGCGATGAAACCTTCTCTTGAAGCTCACCACCGCTTCTTCAACTCCACCAACTCGATTGGGTCCATCCGTAAGGCCTCTTCAAATCGGGCGGTACCGGAACCAACTCAATGACAAACTCGAGGTCTCGAACCGTGGCATCCCCGAAGGTCGCCGGGAAGACATCAGCAAAGTCACACACCACCGACTTCACTAATATCTAGAGTCGCTTCGCTCGAGCGCCGAAGAGATGCGGACTCGCAGCCTTCGCTAAAAGCGAACCCGCCGCCGTAAGGACCGGTAAGGTAGATGAGCCTCCTAGCGCAATCAATTTGTCCCATGTGCCGAGACAACCAATCCATGCCTAGGATTACATCTAAGCTCGCCGATCAAGGAGGATAAGGTTTGCCAAGAATCCTACCCTTCTATCTCAACAGGACATCCCTGACTCTGACTCACTCTCATCTCCGAACCGAGAGCGAATGAGCAATGGGACCATCAATGGAGTAAAAGAAGACCTCCCACAAGAAGAAAAGACTAAACAAACGAATGAGATGCGCTCAATCAAACAAAATCAGAGCAGTGGAAAGAGTTAACCAAAGGGTACCCAACACGACGCCGGGTGCCTCCCCGTGCCTCCTCCGCGGAGATGAGGTTGACGCGCCACTACCCACGCCTTGGGTAGCGGGGACAACCTTCGATCCCGGGAGGACCACCTCCCGCCGCGCCCTCCATTAGGACGAGGGGCCGCTCCACCCGTTAGGGCAACTATTGGCATAATGCCCTTCCGTTGCATGAAAAGCAAGTGACCCCGCACTGGATTGCGGGGCCACTCGCTGGTTCGCAGCGCACGCGGATCGGGCACGCCCGCGGAGGGTGAGGAGTCGTGCTGGCGGCCTCGGTGGTAGTGAAGCCTACAGAACGGGCCCCGGGTAGGCCCGACACGGGACGAGAGAGGCCGGCCTGCGTGCGGCCGGGCCTCCCACTTGCGCTATGGGACTCGCCAGCCGCTTTCGCCTTGTGCTCAAGAACAATGGCCTTGTCCACCAAGGCCCGAAAGTCAACAAAGTCCACAATGGAGAGCTTGTCTTGCAGCTCCTCGCATAAGCCCTCCATGAACTTCTCCCGCTGGCCTCATCTGGCCACCTCAGATGGAGCATAACGAGCCAAGTGATTGAACTCGCATGTGTACTCCATCACCGACTTATGCCCTTGCTTGAGCGCGAAACTCCTTCTTCTTCAGCTTCATCAAGCGGCAGGATGTGAGCTCGACGAACGCCGTCCGAACTCATCCCAAGAGACAAGTGCAGGCCGGGCGGCTGCATGGCCAAGAAGTTCTCCCACCAGAGAGTGTGCCCCCGCACTGATGGGAGGCAAAGAGTGCCTTGTCCTGGTCCAGCATCGAGCAACGCCGAGCTTACGCCAACCCGACGCAGCCGCCATCCGCGCCCAATGGGTCTCAGACTGAGAACGTGGGGCCGAAAGCGAAGAAACTCACCAAACCCCACGAGATCGATGTCCGCCTCCCGCCGGATCCCGAGGCACCGGTCGTATGAGGTGTTGCGCGCACAACATCCAGCAGACCTCCCGCCCTCCGAACGGTTGCGCCGATCCAAGAAGGACCTCACCATGGTCGGAGGAGGCGGAAGCTCCTCATCCAAACCAGGCTGCTGACCACGGCCGCTACGAGTACCTCCAGCCATCCTGGTTCAAGAAATTCAGGTTAGAAACCAAAGCATTAATACTAGAAGTTGATGAAAGCGAAAAGCTAACGATAAGGGGAATGAGATATCACCCTAACCGAAAGCCAAGAACAGCAAGTAAACAAACTCTAAATGTTTCCAAAGAAGCTCCAAAACCACAAAGAAACTCCAAACCAAGCTCAACTTCTCAATGCCATCAACCCGTATTGAATGAACGAGCAATGGTTTGAGAAGATAAAACTTCAAAGACACTACCTCAAGTCTAACGATAAAATAACGTTAGACTCAAGAGCAAGGTTAAAGCGATAAAATAACGTTAGATACTTAGCTAGCTAGTATCACATCTTACCCTTTTATTCCCACAAGTTTTAGTTGATTAACCTCTCATTTTCTACCCTAGTTAGAACCTTTGAGCTCGCTGTCCGGAAATTGAATGATCGCTGTCCAGATTTCGCATCCAAGCCTCCTAATTGAAATCTTCAACTTCGGAAGCTTCAAAACCTTGTAGAGGGCAGCTCACCCTTCAATTTTCCAAACTCATTGGTTCCCATATCATGCATCCTTTTATTCATGTTAAACCCAATTTAAACGATAATGACTATCTTTGAGAGAAGGAAAGGAGAACAACTTTTAAAACTCAAATTAGAGCAAGGTGAGATAGAAAGCTAAGATAGGTAAGGAGTAAAATCTGAGAACTTACTTAAGCTTTCATAAATCATTTGATACTTTGAAAATAAGGTTTTCAAAATATCCTAAGGACGACCAGGCTTGGGTTACTACGGTTGGAATGGCTCGATACCAACTTTTGAGGACCCTGTTTATTCGGCTTGTACTGCTTAACCATCCACTTGGTCCTAACAAGACAAATCAAATAAACTAAGCCTCGAGATATGTATACTTCCTGCACTGCAGTATACACACCCGTTACAAAATCATGCATCAACTCCATTCATACACATAGAGCAAGCAAAGCGACAATCAAAGACATACTTAATATAAAGAGAGTTATTACAAAAGAGAGGCCGACCGCCAAATAACACATAAGTAACTAATTTAAACAATGAAACAAAATGGCCATAAGATGGCGATAAACAAAAGCCAATCGGTGTGCCTTTACCCATAAGGCAACCAACCGGACCGCCAAGCTAATCGTCCCAAACAATACAAGAACACACTCACAAAAGTGAGGCCCTTGGGGCTCACCTTCTTCCTCTGCAACAATTAATATTAATAAAGCGATGAGTACAAAACTTGTTTTTGTACTGCAAGACCGACGTGTGAGATAACAGAACTATAATTAACTACATGCAAGCTTTATTTAAGTGGATGAGGCTCGACTTATTTTCAAAGATAAAGCAAGTTTTCATTTGCAATAAGGTAATAGATTCAAAGCAAGTTTGCAATTAACTTTTATTGTTCAAATAAAGAGAGACAATAATAACAATAGATAGAGAACAACACCAACCTAGAAGTGACTAACCCATAGTCACCACAACAATAGCATGAAGTACCCTTCATACCACCCATGTCAAGTTTAAGTTTTTAAAAGGTTGTAGTCTAGTTCTTATGGAAATAACCAAGCGTGTCCATAACCTAGGACGATGCTATTCGAATAGTTTTAACCCTGCAGGTGTACCAATGTACCCACACGATAGACCGCTTTCCACCACCACGGTTAGCATACTTCCTTTGGTATGCGTGCACGCTAAGTCTAACATGACGCTTTCCAATGGACGATGCTAATTAAGAGCCGCAACCCACGGGAGAAGGACACATTAGACAGCCTAACCGGTCTGCCAATGCTCCCCTCCAAACACCACAACACACACACGGTTTCAACACACCCACCGACCAGCTCATAATTAACACCTCCCAAAGTACTTAGTCAAGAGAGGTTCCATATCCCCCTCGTGTGGTTAGCACGCACAATTGCTTGGATCAATGGCACAAGTAACTCGGTCCTTAGGGACTTAGGCACCATTCCAATCACACCCAACAGATCACCCAACATACCATTGTGTCCAAGCCAAGATATAATTTTTGTTTTCAGTTCTTTTGATTTGCAAAATGGTAAAACACAAGGGTTGGACATAATGGAATAATAATAGCATTTGTGTGATCAAGATCACCGACTAAGTCGATGATCGCCCAATACTA
The DNA here is from genome assembly GCA_036346255.1 of Ampelocalamus luodianensis. NCBI lineage: Eukaryota > Viridiplantae > Streptophyta > Magnoliopsida > Poales > Poaceae > Ampelocalamus > Ampelocalamus luodianensis. The sequence continues at coordinate 47,204,453 of CM070633.1, forward strand.
CCGATACTAGGCATGGCTAAGCAATATTTATTCGAAATCTACTAAGTGACAAGAGCTCATCCAACGAACTCTAATCACAGCAAATAACCTAGGCTTAGGTAGTAGAGGATAATCATTTACCTACAGATTATGCAACTAGAGGTCTAACTAATCAATTTAACAACAAAATAGCAATGCATACATAGAAGTTAAACAAAATATTAGACTTTAAAAGTAATGGGATCAATGGGAAATGATCAAACTGCTTGCCTTCTTGCTGTTGCTCAAACTGTTGCGGAGGATCGTTCTCGGGGTTACCGCAAATGTCGAAGCCTAAGCGAAAAGCAAAAAGAAGCGAGAACAACCAATAAGACAAGCAACACTTAAACAAAAGAGCAAGCAAAATTTATCCAATTGCGATGAAATTTATACAAAAGGTAAAATAGGAATAAACCTAGACATAGGAACTGGAAAAACCTAATTTGGATTTGTGGTGCAAAAGATATTCCCTAGAAACCTATTTTTGGCCATAATTAGGTACTGTAGTAAAAATATTTTCTAGAAAGATTTTGAAGCTGAAACTTTTATGGTAGCTACCTACTGGTATAGTGATAAGCCATATAAAATTTCAGGTCATTTGGAGTTATATTGAAAGAGTTATGATTTTTCAAGTCATGAAAATGAATAGAATTAAATTGCATGTGAAACCTTGTTAAAAACAGTAACATGCTTAAAACCAATTTTATCATTTAGTACTTTATTAGAGGAAGCTAAAAAAATTGGTTTCACTAAAAATTGATTTCCAGAGAATTAGTTATGCAATTTACAAGTTAATTGCAAATTTTAGAATAATAAGTAGAACCTATTTCTAAACAAATTTTAAAATCTATTTTCTGGGGCCGAACTAAACTCCTATTCATTTTTAGATTAAAGTACAGCTCAAACTAAATCTAACAAAATTTGAATCAACCGATTTGGGTTTAAAATGAATTAGTTATGCATTTTTGAAGTTTAATACCTTTTTTAGTTTGCAAATAAAGCTTTCGGGAAACTCATAAAGGCTATTACGACGTGGCTGAATAGGGACCGTCGATCCTGGATCGGACGGCCCACACGCACGGCGCGCACAGCACACACACACAGCGCCCACCGAGGCTCATCGTTGGATCAAGATCCAACAGTCCAAATGATGAGGGCATTCGGACCGAACGAATGCCTTCGCAATCCCAGCCGTTGATCTTCGATCCAACGATCCAGATTGAACCACGCCGAAACACTCCTCACGTGCGCAGAACAGAGGGCCGACGTGGAGGTTCCAGGGTCGTTGATCTCTGGATCCAACGGTCGAAGACCAGCCACGTCGCTCCCGCAGCGTTGTCGTCCGACAACACGGCCGAAGGCTTCACCAGCAAAACGCCGGCGACCAAAGGCACGGCGACGCGAGTGAATGCTAGGAATGGGTGCGCAATAGCGTTGCGCACCCTCCGGTATCACCCACACCGACGGTGGTGGACCAGAGCGGCGGCGCGACGGCGAGGGGCAGCACGGCAAAGATGACGACGACGATAAGCAGCAAAAGAGCTCCGCATCGGTCCATTCAAGCGGTGCCCGAGTATCTAGGGACTACCAGGGAGCTACCTGACAGACGCGGAGGTGCAGAGGCGGTCGGAGTAGCTCCGCGACGAAGTTCGCGACGGCAACAATGGCGTAACGAGGAAGTTGTCCCGACAACTAGAGAGCGACCGCATCATCAAAATAGGTCCCACGTGCCACACTGATGCTCCCAGAGAAAGGAATTGAGGGGAGATGGACTCACCGACACTGGAGACGAAGAGGGGCGCTCGCGGCCGAATTGGGGAAACTCGAATTAGCCTCCTCGCGACGATAAACCCAAAATTAATTGAGGTTAAGCTTCAGGAGTAAGTAGGAGCAGAGGAGCAAGAAAAAGAGAGGAGAGCCATCGTGGTACCGCCTTCACCGAGAAGCCCGGCTCAAGAATGGCGCGCGAGTGGTTTCGGGTTTTTGGAGCTCAAACACGCACTGCAGTGCACACATGAGCTGCGGAAAGGTGAAAGGGAGGTCAAGGAGGGAGCAAGGGGGCTTAAGTAGCCAGGAAGAGCGAGAAGGCATCGTTGCTCGCCCGATCCTCGCTGCCGCGCCGAGAGAGAGCGAGGAGTAGGTAGAAGGTGGACTTTCGGGACGGCCACGACGCCGCATTTAATGCACCGCCCGCTGGCGCCGAGGGTGAGTGGACGCGACGCCATCGCCCACGAGCCTCTCGCCATGGCGCAGGCGAGCGCGAGCGGTCCCGGCGAGCGAGCGCGAGGAGGACGACGAGGTGGCCGCCGATCTTGATCCAACGGCGGACAAGAGAACGCGTCACCACCTCGTTGGCCGAACAGGGACCGCGCGATGGAGATCCGACGCACACAAGTGAGCCACGTCGACGGGTCCAAACCGAGCCGGCAGCTTAGGTGGTTGGACCCAGCCAACTGATTCGAGCCCGATGAACAGCAAGCGCACTGATTAGGTTTGATTTTTGAACTGAAACTTTGGGGATTTAATTGAGGTATCAAATCAACTCCAAAATTTATGAAATTTTAACTGGAGCTTTCTTACCTTGGGGTTTACCTCCCATAAAATTTCCAGAGGTTTTTGTGCACTAAAATTTTCTCAAGGAATTCCAGAAGGTGATTTCAGAGGTTTGACCAATGTTTGACTTGCCTCTAAAATATTTCAAATAATTTCCAAAAATTATGAAATAATTCAGAGGTGTTACCAAGCAACCCTAGGACCAAGGAAGAATTATTTCCAAGGGTTTGACACAATATTTCACCAAGGAGGTGGTTGACTTGAGACAAATGAGGATTTTAATTTTGGATTTCCCAAAATTCTTTTACAAGAACTTCAGAAAAGCTTAAAGGCATTAGGATGCAGGAAAAGTTTTAAATTATCCTCATTTTCTTACATTTGAAACACAAGCCAAAATGGGGATGTTACACCTTTCTACTTATAGCATCTGCTACAACATTAGCTTTGCCTGGGTGGTAATGGATTCCAATGTTGTAATCCTTGATCAATTCTAACCATCTTCTTTGCCTCATATTGAGATCAGCTTGGGTGAAAATGTACTTCAAGCTCTTATGATAAGTGTAGACTTCACAGCGATTACCGATGAGGTAATGACGCCATATCTTCAAAGCATGCACCACTGCAGCCAACTCTAGGTCATGAGTGGGGTAATTTACTTCATGAGGCCTCAATTGACGTGAAGCATATGCTACCACTTTCCTTTCTTGCATCAGGACACAACCGAGACCTTGTCGCAATGCATCACAGTAAATCTCAAAATCCTTTCGGACATCTGGCAAAGTCAACACTAGAGCGGTGGTCAAGTGCTTCTTCAATTCTTGGAAACTTTGCTCACATTCAGGCGTCCAGGAAAATTTCTTTTCCTTCTTCAACAGCTGAGTGAGGGGTCTTGCTATCTTAGAGAAACCTTCTATAAACCGGCGGTAATATCCTGCCATACCAATGAAACTTCTGATCTGAGGTACTGTGAGGACCCCAATTTATTTGGCTTGTAATGCTTAACCAACCACCTGGTCCTAGCATCACAATTCAAATAAACTGACCCTCGAGATATGTATACTTCCTGCAGCAAAGATACACACTCTGCACAAAATTAGACATCAACTCCATTCCAAACATAGAGTCCAAACACTACACTACCAAACGGAAGATAAACAAATAGTAGAGTTATTACGCACCAAGGCCGATGTGCCACAAGATACACAAATAAACAAGAACGACAAATGAAGCAAAAGTGCCATAAGATGGCTATAAACAAAGCCAATCGCGTGCCTCCAACCCACAAGGCATCCGACGGACCGCCAAGTCTAGTCGCCCACAAAACGACAACACACTCACGTAGTGAGGCCCTTGGGGCTCACCTTCTTCCTCTACAACAAAAACATTAAGCAAAGCACCGAGTACAAAGATTGTCTTTGTACCCGCAAGACCGACGTGTGAACCAGCGCACTGTTCATATGCTACATGCAGCTTGTTTGGTGGAGGCCATATGTTTCATTTGCATAAAGCCAATTTTCATTTGCAATAATATGATACAGTTTGAAGGCAAATTTGCAATTCGCTTAATGTTGAAATATAGTAAAGGTAATACTAACAAAAGAGAAAGATAAACAACCTAGAGGTGACTACCCCAATAGTCACCATTAACAATAGCACGAATCCCGCATTCGCACTCACCCATCAAGTTTTAATTTAAATGTTGTAGTCTAACTCTTGGAAGACCTTGCCAAGCGTGTCCATAACCTAGGACGAGGCTATTCGAATAGTTTTAACCCCGCAGGGTGTACCAATGTACCCACACTTCAGATCGCTTTAAGCCAAAACACACTTCCAAGGTATGTTGCACGGCTAAGTCCTACGAGACTTTTCCAATATTGTGTATCAACTACGAGCCGCTCGTATGGATAGAAATCCATACGCTACATGGTAAAGCCGAAAAGACAACTACCCACTCAGATAAAGCTTTTGGACAACTACCATGCTCCCACCTCCATCCCTCCCGCGACCTCCTGCGACCGGAGCCAATACACGCCAAAGTACTAGGTCAAGAGAGGTCCCATATACTCTAGTGTGGTTAGCACGCAAAATGCTTGGTTCATGTAACAAGATGTTCGGTCCTTGTTGACTCGGGCACCATTCCAGCCACACCCAATGATCACACCAATCATACCACAGCCCAAGTCTAAATCATTTTTGGTTTTCGCTTTAGTTTTGCAATTAAACATAGCAAAAATGCTGAAACATAAAGTTATAGTAGATTTTGTGTGATCAAGGTTACCGACTAAAGTCGATAACCGCCCAGTTATACCGATAGCTAAGCATGTCTAAGCTAGTTGACCCGGATCTACTAAGTGACAAGAGATCATCCAACACCTCTAATCACAAAGAAATAACCTAGGCTCAGGTAGTAGAGATCAATATTTTGTCTACAGGATATGCAGCTACGGATTTAACTAATCAATTTAACACAAATTAAGCAATGCATACATACAGCTGAAACCAAATATTAGATTTTAAAATACTGGAATTATCATGATCAAACTGCTTGTTCGGCCGCGTTGCTCGTAATGCTCAACTCGCTGCGCAGGATCGCTCGTGGTTACCGCAAATGTCGAAGCCTAACGATTGAACAAAACAGTGAATAAGAACGAATAACACCGGCAAAACTCAACAATCAACTACAAACACCAATTTATACACAGAGGCTAGACCATCACAAAAGGAATAACAAAATAGCAGCTACAGAGATGATTCAAATAGACATGCTTTCAAGTGATTGATCTACCCACTCACTAATTTATCAGGTTAACCACAAAATCAAACCTCTTATGTTTTAATCTTTCGACAGACTTTGATGGTGATTGTGTGCACCTCTATTATTTAATCATCAAGTTAACACATCAAAAACAACTAGCTACTCTAAAACAACCATTATTAGTTGAGATCATAGAACCTACAAGAAGCTAATGAAAACACTAACTAGTCAAGTATCCAACTATGAGATGCTAAACAAAATTCCAATTAGATTTGGGCTTTAATAAAATCCAGCTACTAACACACCTAAGCATCACACCCACAAATTTAAGGTTATCACAATTCAACATGCTACTACTCCAAATCTTACTACACTGATAAATCAAAAGTACAGAGACAACAACATGCTCATCTAACTATCCCTTTGATGAATCATGACAACAAGAGCCTTGAAGCTTAATGATACTAACCAACTGACTTCATACTAACCATTACTACTAAGGAAAGTCATCAAACACTAACCAGATTTGAATAGCATAAGCATGAAACCAATTTCGCCATCGACAAATGTAAAAACGACAACAGAGAAGAACAAATACAGAGAACCAGAACTAAAATGCTTTCAAACTTCCAATACCAAAGTTTGATCATGCAATGAGAGTGAACTAATGAACAATCATAAGCATGATTAGCAACTAACTATAAAGCTCAAGGGAGGTGGGCCCCACCGCCGCTGAAATGCAGAAGAGCACACCAAGAACGAGAGGCTCGGCTGCGCTGACTGAACTTCGCCGCCGGCGAAGGAGTGGCGGCGGCGGTGCGGCGACGCCAAAATGGGTCGCCAGGTTATCGAAGCTAAGGGTGGTCGCGGTTTGCCGAGAAGACGGCGCGCGGCGGCGACGAACACGCGGCGGCGGTGGGGTGACAAGGTGCGATCGCACTGAGAGGAAGACGATGAAAACTAGTGCGCGCATGGGCATCGTGAGGCTTGATAACTCACGGTGTGCTTGGCGACGACGGAGAGGCACCGGAGTGGCTCGGCGACGAGAGCCCGCGGCGGCGCAAGGCGGTCAACGACAGCAGAGCCCGAGGTGAACGAGAGGACGTGTGAGTGAGTGGAGAAGAAAGGTGGAGTCGGTGATGCTCACCGAGCAAGGAATCGAGTTGGAGCTCACGGAGAAGATGCGGTGGCGGAAGAGGCGGTTCGCCGCACTTGGAGAAGAAAGCCCGCGCACTCCACGCAGCGATGAAACCCAAATTCCTTGAGGGGTTTACCTCCAGGAGGTGGAACACACGACGCGACGCGGTCGGCCGTGCTCGGAGATCACCGGAGCAAAGAAGAACGCCGAGGCGTCGCGGCGACGCCTCGCTCCCGGAGCTCGGTGGTGAAGAAAGGCGATGGAGACGAAACGAGGTAGGGAAAGCCCTCGGTGGCTTTTGTAGGAGCAAAGTGAGGCGCGAGGTGAAACAGTGGGGCGGTGACAAGACCGTGAGGCGAGGTGGGCAGCGTGCATGCGCGCGGGCGGCGAGCGCTTGTGGCGGCGAGCTTGCGCTGGAGCTGGCTCAACGACGTGGCGGGTAGACTCGCGGTGGGACCGCCTGTCGCCGAGTAAAGGGTGCGACTCGAGTCGGAGCCAGGTGCGGTGCGACGAGTGGGTTTAACTCGATCCATATTGTATCGGCCGTTGGATCTGAGATGGACGGTCGAGATCTCTGTATGCATTCGGACCGGTCGATTGCGCACGCGAACGTGGACCGTGCGATCTCCATCGGACAGCTGATAGCCATCGGGCCCGTGCGGTGCAGCTAGGCGGTGCGACCGAGTCAAGTGGTGCGGTCGGATTTTGAGTCGGGCTCGGGTTCGAGCCCGACAAACAGTGATTTCTGATTTTGAGTTTAAAAAGCTGAGAGAGTTTGGGGAATTTTTAGAGGTAGTTCCCGAGCTCCAAAATTTCCGAAATTTTTATGGTAGCTACAAGGGACAAAGAACAACATTGCATAAATGTTCTAGAACTTTTTATGCACTGCATTGTTCTGCAGAAAATTCACAAGCTGCTGACCTAGGGTTTGACCAGAAATTCAAACTAGTTTGACTTGGCCATATGAAATAGCAAATAAAATCTAAAAATTGTGAAATAATTCAGGGAGGTAGCTAGGATGGTCAAGATGATAAGAAAAATAATTTCAGAGGATGATCATAGGTTTGAAATCTAAGAATTTGATGACAATAATTTCCAATCACAAGAATTAAATTCTAAAAATTGGAAATTGCTAGGGAAAATTTGGAAAACTTCCAAATGATTTGATGAGACAACAAAAGTTTTTATTTATCCTCAAAATTTTACATTTGAAATACAAACCCTAAGTTAGGGCTGTTACAAATCTCCCCCCTTACAGGAATCTCGCCCGAGATTACGGTCACCGAGAAGAAGGACGGGTAACCGCCGGAGACGATCTTCCCGCTCCCAAGTGGCTTCATCCTCGGAGTGGTTCGACCACCGAACCTTCAGAACTTGATCACACGGTTCCTTGTTCTGCGCTCGCTTCTTCGAGGATACGAACGGGCGCCACGATAAGACAGATCTTCCCGCACATCGATATTTTCCAATGGCGTTTCCTCAACCGAACACTGAGGCACTTCTTCAATTGTGACACATGGAAAACATCATGCACCCTTCAAGTGTAGCCGGCAACTCCAATCGTATGCAACGGCTCCCACTTTCTTGATGACGCGATAAGGCCCGACATACCGAGGAGCGGTTGCCCTTGACACAAACGACGGTGTCCTTCAAAGGTGAAACTTTGAGATACACAAAGCCATTGGTGGAAACTCACCACGGCGACGCCGACCGCATAGCTCTTTCGCTCGGTGAGCTACGCGCAAGTGCTCACGAATCAACTGCACTTGGTTCTCAGCCTCATTGATGGAATCTGGACCAAAGAACTGCCTTTCACCAGTTTCTGACCAGTTCAACGGTGTTCTGCAGCGCCGTCCATACAAGGCCTCAAATGGTGCCATACCGAGACTAGCTGGAAGCCGTTGTTGTAAGAGAACTCGGCAAGCGGCAAACTCTTCTCCCAATTCTTCCCATAGGAAAGAACACAGGCACGGAGCATATCTTCAAGCACCTGGTTGACGCGCTCCGTCTGACCATCAGTTTGAGGATGATAGGCCGTGCTGAAAGTAAGACGAGTTCCCATGGCCTCCTGCAGACTATGCCAAAACCGAGAGGTAAACAAAGCCTACGGTCAGACACAATCGTCTTGGGTACACCATGCAAGCTCACAATCCTTGATACATAGAGCTCGGCTAGAGGTTCCACACGGAGCTGACTCTTGACCGGAAGGAAATGCGCCACTTTAGTTAGCCTGTCAATGACAACCCAAATGGCGTCATTTCCCTTGGATGAACGGGGCAATCCAGTGATGAAGTCCATGCCTACAGAATCTCACTTCCACTCTGGTATAGGCAAGGGCTGAAGAAGACTGCTGACGACGATGCTCGGCCTTGACACGACAACATATGTCACATCTGGCAACGAACCTGGCAATCTCGCGCTTCATGCGAGTCCACCAGAATTTCCGACGCAGATCTTGGTACATTTTGGTGGCCCCGGGATGGATGGACAAAGGCGAATCATGGGCCTCCTGGAGAATCAAATCCCGCAACTCGGGGACCTTTGGGACCACGAGACGCTGCCCAAACCATACAACACCGTGCTCATCTTCTGTAAAACATTTGGCCGATCCATTCTTGATGTTCTGCTTGATTTTACCCACACCAACATCTGATTGTTGTGCTGACTTGATTTGATCCACCAAGGTTGGTTGCACAACCAAGGCAGCAAGGGAGCCATGCTCAACCAAACCCAAGTTGAGACGCTGAAATTCTGCAAGAAGTGCAGGCTGTTGCTCTTGGATCATCAAAGTATTGCAAAGACACCTTTATTTCGGTGCATCGTGCGACATTGGCCTTGCCAGATGATACTTTGAGGACCCCAATTTATTTGGCTTGTAATGCTTAACCAACCACCGGTCCTAGCATCACAAATCAAATAAATTGATCCTCGAGATATGTATACTTCCTAAAGCAGATATACACCCCGTGACAAAATTAGACATCAACTCCATTCCAAACATAGAGTCCAAACACCACACTACCAAACGGAAGATAAACAAATAGTAGAGTTATTACGGACAAAGGCCGATGTGCCACAAGATACATAAATGAACAAGAACGACAATGAAGCAAAAGTGTCATAAGATGGCTATAAACAAAGCCAATCGTGCTTCCAACCCACAAGGCATCCGACCGGCCGCCAAGTCTAGTCGCCCACGAAACGGCAACCTGACTCACGTAGTGAGGCCCTTGGGCTCACCTTCTTCCTCTCGCAACAAAGACATTAAGCAAAGCACACGAGTACAAAGATTGTCTTTGTACCCGCAAGACCGACGTGTGAACTAGCGGACCTATTCATATGCTACATGCAAAGCTTGTTGATGGAGGCCATATGTTTTATTTGCATAAAGCCAACTTTATTTGCAATAATGTAATACATTTGAAGGCAAGTTTGCAATTTGTTTTTAATGTTGAAATAATGAAGAAGGTAATACTAACATAAGAGAAAGATAAACAACCTAGAGGTGACTACCCCAATAGTCACCACAACAATAGCACGAATCCCCATTCGCACTCACCCATCAAGTTTTAATTTAAATGTTGTAGTCTAACTCTTGGAAGACCTTGCCAAGCGTGTCCATGACCTAGGACGAGGCTATTCGAATAGTTTTAAACCTCGCAGGTGTACCAATGTACCCACACTTCGCATCGCCTTTAAGCCAAAGCACACTTCCAAGGTATGCATGCACATGACTAAGTCCTACGAGACTTTTTCCAATATTGTGTATTAACTACGAGCCGCTCGTATGGATAGAAATCCATACGCTTACATGGTAAAGCCGAAAAGACAACTACCCACTCGAGGATAAAGCTTTTGGACAACTACCATGCTCCCACCTCCAGCCCTCCTGCGACCTCCTGCGACCCGAGCCAATACACGCCAAAGCATCGGGTCAAGAGAGGTCCCATATACTCTAGTGTGGTTAGCACGCAAAATGCTTGGTTGATGTAACAAGATGTTCGGTCCTTGTTGACTCGGCACCATTCCATCACACCCAATGAGATCACACCAATCATACCACAGTACCTAAGTCTAAATCATTTTTGTTTTCAGTTTTAGTTTTGCAATTAAACATAGCAAAAATGCTGAAACAAAAAGTTATAGAAGATTTTGTGTGATCAAGGTTACCGACTAAAGTCGATAACCGCCCAGTTCTACCGATAGCTAAGCATGTCTAAGCTAGTTGACCCGGATCTACTAAGTGACAAGAGATCATCCAGCGACCTCTAATCACAGCAAATAACCTAGGCTCAGGTAGTAGAGGTCAATATTTTGTCTACAGGATATGCAACTACGGATTTAACTAATCATTTTAACATCAATAAAGCAATGCATACATACAGCTGAAACAAAATATTAGATTTTAAAATACTGGGATTATCATGATCAAACGCGCTTGTTCATTCTTTGTTGCTCGTAATGCTCAACTTTGCTGCAGAGGATCGCCTCGTGGTTACCGCAAATGTCGAAACCTAACGATTGAACAAATAACAGTGAATAAGAACGAATAACACCGGCAAAACTCAATAATCAAATACAAACACCAATTTATACACAGAGGCTAGACCACCACAAAAGGAAAAACAAAATAACTGCTACAGAGATGTTTCAAATAGACATGCTTTCAAGTGATTGATCTACCCACTCACTTATTTATCAGGTTAACCACAAAATCAATCCTCTTATATGTTTTAAACTTTGGACAGACTTTGATGGTGATTGTGTGCACATCTATTATTTAATCATCAAGTTAGTATATCAAAAACAGCTAGCTACTCTAAAACAACCATTATCAGGTGAGAGCACAGAACCTACAAGAAGCTATTGAAAACACTAACTCGTCAAGTATCCAACTATGAGATGCTAAACAAAATTCTAATTAAGCTTGGGCTTTAATAAAATTCAGCTACTAACACATCTAAGTATCACACCAACATATAGGAAGGTTATCACAATTCAGATGCTACTACTCCAAATCTTACTGCACTGATAAATCAAAAGTACAGAGACAACAACATGCTCATCTAACTATCCCTTTGGTGAATCATGACTACAAGAGCCTTGAAGCTTAATGATACTAACCAACTGACTTCATACTAACCATTACTACTAAGGAAAGTCATCAAACACTAACCAGATTTGAATAGCATAAGCATGAAACCAAATTCGGTTTACTGACAACAGAAAAACGACAACAGAGAAGAACAAATACAGAGAACCAGAACTAAAATGCTTTCAAACTTCCAATACCAAATTTTGATCATGCAATGAGAGTGAACTAATGAACAATCATAAGCATGATTAGCAACTAACTATAAAGCTCAAGGGAGGTGGGCCCCACTGTCAGTCACAGGGCAAAACCGAAGAACAGAGGAGCTCGCAATGGTGGACTCGGAAGTCGCCGCCGTGGTGGAGGCGCGGCGAGGTGGGAACCAAGGCCAAAATGGGTCGCCGGAGGACTGCTGAAGCTGTGGCTGGCCTCGAGGCAGCCGGAGATGCACCGCGGCGGCGCGGCGCCGGAGCTTGGCGGCCGGCAGTGGGTGTGACAAGGTGCGACTGCATCAGAGAGGAATACGATGAAAACTAGTGCGCGCATGAGCAACAGTGGGTTACCAGGAACTCACCGGGATGACGCGGAACTCAAGTGGCTGCCGGAGATGGCCCGGCGACGAGAGCCTGCGGCGGCGCAAGGCGGTCAACGGCGACAGGAGCCTGAGGTGAACGAGAGGACGCGTGAGTGAGCGGAGAAGAAAGGTGGAGTCCAGGTGATGCTCACCGAGCAAGGAATTGAGTTGGAGCTCACCGGATAAGATGCGGTGGCGGAAGAGGCGGTTTCGGCCGGACTTGGAGAAGAAAGCCCACGCGCAGCTCCACAGACGATGAAACTCGAAATTCCTTGAGGGGTTTACCTCCCAGGGATGTGGAACACACCGTGACGCCGGCCGCAGCTCGGAGATCACCGAGCAGCGAGAACGCCGAGGCGCCGCGGCGACGCCTCGGCCCGGAGCTCTGGTGAAGAAGGGCGATGGAGACGAAAACGAGGTAGGGAAAGCCCTCGGTGGCTTTTGTAGGAGCAGGCGGAGGCAGCGAGGTGAAACGGTGGGGCGGTGAAAAGACCGGTGAGGCGAGGTGGCAGCGTGCATGCGGCGGCGAAGCCGGCGAGAGCGCGCGGGCGAGCGGTGCGCTGGAGCTGGCTCAGCGACGTGGCGGAGAAGACCTGCAGGTGGGACCGCCCTGTCAGCGAGAGTAAAGGGTGCGACTCGAGTCGGAGCCAGGTGCGGTGCGACGAGTGGGTTTAACTCGATCACTATTGCATTGGCCGTTGGATCTGAGATGGACGGTCGAGATCTCTGTATGCATTCGGACCGGTCGATTGCGCACACGAACGTGGACCGTGCGATCTCCATCGGACGGCTGATAGCCATCGGGCCCGCGCGGTGCAGCTAGGCGGTGCGACCGAGTCAAGTGGTGCGGTCGGATTTGAGTCGGGCTCGGGTTCGAGCCCGACAAACAGTGATTTCTGGTTTTGAGTTTAAAAAGCTGAGAGAGTTTGGGGAATTTTTAGAGGTAGTTCCCGAGCACCAAAATTTCCGAAATTTTTATGGTAGCTACAAGGGACATAGAACAACATTGCATAAATTTTCCAGAACTTTTTATGCACTGCATTGTTCTACAGAAAATTCACAAGTTGCTGACCTAGGGTTTGACGAGAAATTCAAACTAGTTTGACTTGGCCATTTGAAATAGTAAATAAAATCTAAAAATTGTGAAATAATTCAGGGAGGTAGGTAGGATGATCAAGATGATAGGAAAAATAATTTCAGAGGATGATCATAGGTTTGAAAGCTAAGAATCTGATAACAACAATTTCCAATCACAAGAATTAAATTCTAAAAATTGGAAATTGCTAGGGAAAATTGTAGAAACTCTCAAATGATTTCATGAGGCATCAAAAGTTTTTATTTCTCCTCATAATTTACATTTGAAACACAAACCCTAAGTTAGGGCTGTTACAATACTGAATACCCATGTCATAATCTTTGATCAATTCCAGCCATCTCCTCTGCCTGAGGTTCAGATCTGGCTGAGTGAACAAGTACTTCAAGCTCTTGTGATCAGAATACACCTCACAGCGGTTTCCGATCAAATAATGCCGCCAAATCTTGAGTGCATGAACCACTGCAGCAAGCTCTAAATCATGGGTGGGATAGTTGAGCTCATGAGGTCTCAACTGCCTGGATGCATAGGCAACTGCCTTGCCTTCCTGCATAAGAACGCATCCAAGTCCCTGACGAGAGGCATCGCAATAAATATCGAAGCTCTTGTGGATATCAGGAAGAGTAAGGACTGGGGCTGAAGTCAATCGTTGTTTGAGCTCCTGAAAGCTCTCATCACAAGCAGAGGACCACACAAACTTCTTGTCCTTCTTGAGCAATTCAGTCATCGGCTTTGCGATTTTGGAGAAGTTCTCGATAAAGCGGCGGTAGTAGCCCGCTAAACCGAGAAAACTCCGCACATCAGTGACTGACTTGGGCTGCCCCCAAGATAGAACATCACTGACCTTGCTGGGATCCACAGCTATGCCTCCAGCTGAAAGAACATGGCCCAAGAATGCCACCTCCTTCAACCAGAACTCGCATTTGCAGAACTTCGCATATAGCTGGTGCTCCCGCAATTTGCCCAAAACAATCTTCAGATGCTCAGCATGCTCCTCTTTAGTCTTGGAATAAATAAGAATATCATCAATGAAAACCACCACAAATTTGTCCAAAAACTCCATGAATACTGAATTCATTAAGTTCATGAACAAGGCTGGAGCATTGGTTAAGCCAAAGGACATGACGGTGTACTCGTACAGACCATAACGAGTAGTGAAAGCTGTTTTCGGAATATCTTCAGATCTGATCCTGACCTGATGATACCCCATTCTCAAATCAATCTTTGAGAACACCTGGGCTCCAGTCAACTGATCAAACAGATCATCAATGCGGGGCAGAGGATATTTGTTCTTCACCGTCATCTCATTGAGAGGACGGTAATCAACACACATGCGCAAAGTCTTGTCCTTTTTCTTCACAAAGATCACCGGACAACCCCAAGGAGATGAACTGGGACGGATGAAACCCTTTGCTTGGAGCTCACCAAGCTGCTTCTTCAATTCTTCTAGCTCATTGGGGGGCATTCGATCGGCGCTTGAAATCGGAGCGATGCAGGGCAGCAACTCAATGACAAACTCAAGGTCTCGAACTGGAGGCATCCCGGGCAAATCTTCAGGAAAGACATCCACAAAGTCAGATACTATGGGAACATCCTGAATCTGCAAGGTTGGCTTCGCCTCTAATGCACATAGATGTGGCCCCTGTAGCTGCGGCGAAAATCCGACTCGCTCGCCTAAAGGGCTGGTGAGATAGACAATCTTCCTGGCACAATCGATTTGCCCCAAGTGTTGGGACAACCAATCCATGCCAAGAATCACATCGCACTCACGAATCGAAGCGAGAATAAGATTTGCCAAAATCCCACCTTTGACTATGATAGGAACATCCCGACACTGTAAATCAGCTCTCATCTCCGACCCCGGAGAGCGGATGAGCAAAGTAATCCCTAAAGGAACACAGTGAAGACCACTAGCCGCAGCAAATGATTTTGAAATAAAAGAATGCGATGCTCCGTAATCAAATAATCCGCAGCAGACGATAATTGACAAGAAGTGTACTCATCACGACATCCGCGCCCCGAGCCTCCTCGGTGAAAGGTGGTTGACTCGACCGCCGCCGCACTCGGTCTTCAATAATCTTTCGTC
Organism: Ampelocalamus luodianensis; assembly: GCA_036346255.1. NCBI lineage: Eukaryota > Viridiplantae > Streptophyta > Magnoliopsida > Poales > Poaceae > Ampelocalamus > Ampelocalamus luodianensis. Next base: position 47,219,762 of record CM070633.1, read on the forward strand.
GTGGGTGACCACTCCCCGCCGCGTCCTCCATTAGGACGAGGGGCTACTGCAACACTCTGAGGGCAAGCGTTGGCGTAGTGGCCCTTGTTGTGGCAGCGGAAACAAGTAACCTCGGCCGCCGGATTGCGGAGGCCACCCTGCTGCTGGATCGCAGGCGCACGTGACTGAAACACGGCCTGCGGTGGGCGAGGAGCTGGTGCAGATGGCCTCGGCGCCGGTGGAGCAAAAGAACGGGCCCCTGGGGCTGGCCCAGCCCGAGGGCGAGTGAGGCTGGTGTGAGTAGACTGATGCGCCTCCCATTTGCGCTTGCGAGACTCGCCCAGCGCCTTTGCCTTATGCTCTGCAACAATGGCCTTATCTACCAAGGCCTGAAAGTCAGAGAAGTCCACAATAGATAGCTTGTCCTGCAGCTCCTCGGACAAGCCATCCATAAACTTCTCCGCTAGCCTCATCGAGGCCACCTCCCGAGCATAACGAGCCAAATGATTGAACTCGCATGTGTACTTCGTCACGTGATTTGCGCCCTTGCTTGAGCGCGAGGAATTCTTTCTTCTTGACTTCATCAAAGCCATCGTGATGTGGGCCCGACAGCGACTGAACTCCTCCCACGCGACCACATGGCGCGCGGCTGCATGGCGAGATAGTTCTCCCACCATGAGAGTGCCGCGCCCTCAGGTGGTGGGACGCGAAGAGTGCCTTATCCGTGTTCGCATCGAGCTATGTTGAGCTTTCGCCAACCATACGCAGCCAATCATCCGCATCGAGAGGGTCCTCAGAGCGGGAGAAAGTCGGTGGCTGCGTACGGAGGAACTCTGCAAGTCCCCCGCGAGTCTGGTGGCCGCCACCACCGGCAGGAGTGGAGGTATTCCTAGCAATAACCTCCAAGATGCGCGTCGGTCCATGCGGTTTCGCTCAATCGGCGAGAACCTCAGCCATGGTCGGAGGAGGGGGAAGCTCCTCATCATGACCAGCCTGCTGACTGCCACGCGTTCTCCCGGCCATCCTGTTTCACTAAGACAATTTAGCAACAAATCTAACAGCAAGAAAGCCCAAAATTCACGAAAACAGTCCAAAACAAACACAAAGCAGAGTAAAGACCAACTAGCAAAATCCGACGCATAACAACTCACTTTACATCTTACCCTATTATTCCCATAATCTTTCATGGTTCTCCCAAAACTAATTCAACCGGTAGTAACTATCTTTTGAAAGGAAAGAGAGAAACCAAATTTTTAAACTGAAATTATAGTAAGATGAGAGTAGAAGGCTAAGATAGATAAGGAGTAAAACCTGAGAATCTGCCTAGGTTTTCATAAACCCTTTCTATATTTTTAAAATAAGCCTTTCCAAAATATCCTAAGGACGACTATGCTTGGGTTACTACGGTCAGAATGGCTCTCAAACCAACTTTGTGAGGACCCCAATTTATTTGGCTTGTAATGCTTAACCAACCACCTGGTCCTAGCATCACAATTCAAATAATCGACTCGAGATATGTATACTTCCGAGCAAGATACACACCTCGGTACAAAATTAGACATCAACTCCATTCCAAACATAGAGTCCAAACACTACACTACCAAACGGAAGATAAACAAATAGTAGAGTTATTACGGACCAAGGCCGATGTGCCACAAGATACACAAATAAACAAGAACGACAATGAAGCAAAGTGCCATAAGATGGCTATAAACAAAGCCAATCGCGTGCCTCCAACCCACAAGGTATCCGACCGACCGCCAAGTCTAGTCGCCCACGAAACGGCAACACAACTACGTAAGTGAGGCCCTTGGGGCTCACCTTCTTCCTCTGCAACAAAAACATTAAGCAAAGCACCGAGTACAAAGATTGTCTTTGTACCCGCAAGATCGACGTGTGAACTAGCGCACTGCTCATATGCTACATGCGAGCTTGTTTGGTGGAGGCCATATGTTTCATTTGCATAAAGCCAATTTTCATTTGCAATAATATGATACAGTTTGAAGGCAAATTTGCAATTCGCTTTTAATGTTGAAATACAGTAAAGGTAATACTAACAAAAGAGAAAGATAAACAACCTAGAGGTGACTACCCCAATAGTCACCACAACAATAGCACGAATCCCGATTCGCACCACCCATCAAGTTTTAATTTAAATGTTGTAGTCTAACTCTTGGAAGACCTTGCCAAGCGTGTCCATAACCTAGACGAGGCTATTCGAATAGTTTTAACCCTGCAGGGGTGTACCAATGTACCCACACTTCAGACCACCTTTAAGCCAAAACACACTTCCGAAGGTATGCTGGCACGGCTAAGTCCTACGAGACTTTTTCCAATATTGTGTATCAACTACGAGCCGCTCGTATGGATAGAAATCCATACGCTTACATGGTAAAGCCGAAAAGACAACTACCCACTCGGGATAAAGCTTTTGGACAACTACCATGCTCACACCTCCATCCCTCTTGCGACCTCCTGCGACCCGGAGCCAATACACGCCAAAGTACTAGGTCAAGAGAGGTCCCATATACTCTAGTGTGGTTAGCACGCAAAATGCTTGGTTTGGTGTAACAAGATGTTCGGTCCTTGTTGACTCTGGGCACCATTCCGATCACACCCAACAGATCACACCAATCATACCGTTGTGCCCAAGTCTAAATCATTTTGGTTTTCATTTTAGTTTTGCAATTAAACATAGCAAAAATGTGAAACATAAAGTTATAGTAGATTTTGTGTGATCAAGGTTACCGACTAAAGTCGATAACCGCTTGATTATACCGATAGCTAAGCATGTCTAAGCTAGTTGACCGGATCTACTAAGTGACAAGAGATCATCCAGCGACCTCTAATCACAAAGAAATAACCTAGGCTCAGTAGTAGAGATCAATATTTTGTCTACAGGATATGCAGCTACGGATTTAACTAATCAATTTAACACAAATTAAGCAATGCATACATACAGCTGAAACCAAATATTAGATTTTAAAATACTGGAATTATCATGATCAAACTGCTTGCCTGGCTGCTGTTGCTCAGAATGCTCAACCTGTTGCAGAGGATCGCTCTCAGGGTTACCGCAAATGTCGAAGCCTAACGATTGAACAAAACAGCGAATAAGAACGAATAACACCGGCAAAACTCAACAATCAACTACAAACACCAATTTATACACAGAGGCTAGACCATCACAAAAGGAATAACAAAATAGCAGCTACAGAGATGATTCAAATAGACATGCTTTCAAGTGATTGATCTACCCACTCACTAATTTATCAGGTTAACCACAAAATCAAACCTCTTATGTTTTAATCTTTCGACAGACTTTCATGGTGATTGTGTGCACATCTATTATTTAATCATCAAGTTAACACATCAAAAACAACTAGCTACTCTAAAACAACCATTATTAGTTGAGATCACAGAACCTACAAGAAGCTAATGAAAACACTAACTAGTCAAGTATCCAACTATGAGATGCTAAACAAAATTCCAATTAGATTTGGGCTTTAATAAAATCCAGCTACTAACACACCTAAGCATCACACCCACAAATTTAAGGTTATCACAATTCAACATGCTACTACTCCAAATCTTACTACACTGATAAATCAAAAGTACAGAGACAACAACATGCTCATCTAACTATCCCTTTGATGAATCATGACAACAAGAGCCTTGAAGCTTAATGATACTAACCAACTGACTTCATACTAACCATTACTACTAAGGAAAGTCATCAAACACTAACCAGATTTGAATAGCATAAGCATGAAACCAATTTCGCCATCGACAACGAAAAAACGACAACAAGAGAAGAACAAATACAGAGAACCAGAACTAAAATGCTTTCAAACTTCCAATACCAAATTTTGATCATGCAATGAGAGTGAACTAATGAACAATCATAAGCATGATTAGCAACTAACTATAAAGCTCAAGGGAGGTGGGCCCCACTGTCAGTGAAACAGAGAAGAGCACAGCCGAAGAACAGAGAGGCTCGGGCTGCGCTGGACCTGAACTCGCCGCCGGCGAAGGAGTGGCGGCGCGGGCTGTGCGACGGCCAAAATGGGTCGCCCAGGGGTTACTGAAGCTAAGGGTGGTCGCGGGTTTGCCGAGAAGAGCACGGCGGCGACGGAACACGGCGGCCGGCAGTGGGGGTGACAAGGTGCGACTGCACCAGAGAGGAAGACGATGAAAACTAGTGCGCGCATGGGCATCAGTGAGGCTTCAGTAACTCACCGGTGTGCTTGGCGACGACGGAGAGGCACCGGAGTGGCTCGGCGACGAGAGCCCGCGGCGGCGCAAGGCGGTCAACGACGACAGGAGCCTGAGGTGAACGAGAGGACGTGTGAGTGAGTGGAGAAGAAAGGTGGAGTCCAGGTGATGCTCACCGAGCAAGGAATCGAGTTGGAGCTCACCGGAGAAGATGCGGTGGCGGAAGAGGCGGTTTCGCCGCACGGAGAAGAAAGCCCACGCGCAGCTCCACGCACGATGAAACCGAAATTCCTTGAGGGGTTTACCTCCGTGGAGGTGGAAACACCGTGACGCTGATCGGCCGTGCTCGGAGATCACCGAGCGGCAAGAACGCCGAGGCGTCGCGGCGACGCCTCGCTCCCGGAGCTCGGTGGTGAAGAAAGGCGATGGAGACGAAACGAGGTAGGGAAAGCCCTCGGTGGCTTTTGTAGGAGCAGCGGAGGCGGCGAGGTGAAAGCAGTGGGCGGTGACAAGACCGGTGAGGCGAGGTGGCGGCGTGCATGCGCGGCGGCGAGCGCGAGCGCGCGGCGAGCGGTGGCCGAGCCGCTCAGCGACGTGGCGGGAAGACCGCAGTGGGACCGCCCTGTCGAGTAAAGGGTGCGACTCAGTCGGAGCCAGTGCGGTGCGACGAGTGGGTTTAACTCGATCCATATTGTATCGGCCGTTGATGCGAGATGGGCGGTCGAGATCTCTGTATGCATTCGGACGGTCGATTGCGCGCGAACGTGGACCGTCGGCGATCTCCATCGGACGGTGATAGCCATCGGGCCGCGCGGTGCAGCTGGCGGTGCGACCGAGTCAAGTGGTGCGGTCGATTTGAGTCGGGCTCGGGTTCGAGCCCGACACAAGCGATGATTTCTGATTTTGAGTTTAAAAAGCTGAGAGAGTTTGGGGAATTTTTAGAGGTAGTTCCCGAGCTCCAAAATTTCCGAAATTTTTATGGTAGCTACAAGGGACAGAGAACAACATTGCATAAATTTTCTAGAACTTTTTATGCACTGCATTGTTCTGCAGAAAATTCACAAGCTGCTGACCTAGGGTTTGTCCAGAAATTCAAACTAGTTTGACTTGGCCATATGAAATAGCAAATAAAATCTAAAAATTGTGAAATAATTCAGGGAGGTAGCTAGGATGGTCAAGATGATAAGAAAAATAATTTCAGAGGATGATCATAGGTTTGAAAGCTAAGAATTTGATGACAACAATTTCCAATCACAAGAATTAAATTCTAAAAATTGGAAATTGCTAGGGAAAATTTGGAAAACTTCCAAATGATTTGATGAGACAACAAAAGTTTTTATTTCTCCTCAAAATTTTACATTTGAAATACAAACCCTAAGTTAGGGCATTACAGTCTATCGACTTGGTGACTCCCAATTGAGCACATCCTTGACTTTCAAGGGTTGTGACTCCTACTGCAGACATGACGTGTCCCAGAAAAGTAACTTCCTTCATCCAAAACTCACACTTGCTGAATTTGGCATAGAGTTGATGATCTCTAAGCCTAGCCAGAATCAAGCGAAGGTGTCCCTCATGCTCTTCTTCATTCTTGGAATATACTAGAATGTCGTCAATGAAGACAATGACGAACTTGTCCAAGTACTCCATGAATACTTTATTCATCAAGTTCATAAAGTAAGCAGGGGCATTGGTCAATCCAAAAGACATGACCGTGAACTCATACAGTCCATATCGGGTTGAGAAGGCTGTCTTGGGTATATCCTCTTGACGGATCTTCAACTGATGGTATCCTGACCTTAAATCTGTCTTAGAGAACACTCCGGCTCCCTTCAGCTGATCAAACAAATCATCGATCCTGGGCAGAGGGTACTTGTTCTTGATGGTGACCTCGTCGAGTGAGCGGTAATCCACACACATCCTTTGGGTACCATCTTTCTTTACAACAAAGATAACCGGGGCTCCCCAAGGTGAGGAACTGGGTCGGACAAATCATTTTTTTTGCATTTCTTCGATTTGCTTCTTCAGCTCGACCAAATCATCAATAGGCAGGCGGTAGGGTCTCTTGGAAATTGGTGCGATTCCTGGAACTAGGTTGATAACAAACTCTATGTCCCTGTCTGGTGGCATCCCAGGTAATTCATCGGGAAAGACATCTGGAAACTCTCTAACCACTGGCACATCTTCCAAGGATAGGTCTTGACACTACAAACTAAAGCTCCATCATGCTTCTTCATGGGGGCTTCAAATTTTACTTTAGTCCCACCTAGACTGACCAAGGTGATGCTTCTGCCACCACAATCCAAAACTGCTTGGTGTTTAGTAAGCCAATGCATACCCAAAATCACATCCAGGGATTTGGTTTCAATGATTATCAAGTTGGCTAGGAATTCTACCCCTTCTATGATCATTTTAACTTGTAGGCAACCCTAGTTCACGCTTAACTTCGAACCGGAGGATTGAACCAACAAGGCAGTCTTAAGGTTTGAAACCTTTAACTGATGCTTTGTAGGAAAACTCCGCGAAACAAACGAATGCGAATGTCACAGCCCCAACAATTAAAATGGATTAATATGTATTTCATTAGCATGCATTATTGATTTCAAATCATTTCCATAATATATTGTACTTGGAAAATCTAATTTGAGGTGAACATACACATCAAAATTCACATTTCACTTCAAATCAGTAATAAAAAGTTGTGATCATCATCTGGAATCAATTTATTTAAATACTACATTAATTCTCATGAATCAATATAATTTTTCCAAAATTTTTGGAACTAGGTTGAACCTATTGAAAATTCAAACCAACTTAAAAGGCATACATTAAGTTTGAATTTGAATATTACAAAATATATTATGAACATTAGGGTTTCATAATTTTTATGGGAACTATATACTCCCAGGAACCCTCACAAATTATTTCATAATTTTTAGAATTTTATTTCTAATTCTTAAGACTCAGTCAAAGTAGGGCTTTCAAATTTAAACTCAGTCAAACTCTGGAACCTAAACCCCAGCTACTGTTCCTTCGACCGAGCCCAAAGCCAAGCGGTCGAGCCCAATCAACTAAACGCACCTCATGTGAGCCGTCCGATGGAAAACGAACGCACCAGATGGCGTACCCCTTCGCCCCCGCGCCACTTAACCACTTTAAACCTCAACCATCCGATCGAGATCTAGCGGCCGCTATTGGACCACGTCCTCCCTCCTACGTGCGAACAGAGAGCCGCTGACCGGTGGGCCCGAGCTGTCAGCTTTGTCTTCCTCCCGTCGCGTCGCCGAACACGGCGCCACGCGGCCGCGCCGCTCTGCTCCCGCCGTTGCGGCTCCGTTAGTGCCGTGTGTTGCGCGCAAGCAACCACTCCTGGAGCTCCTCCGCTTCACGCCGCCTCCATCTCCGTCTTCTTCCCGTGCTTAAGTCACCTCCGAGCGCCTCCTTTCCCTCATCTTTCCTCTCGGGTCTGAGGAAAGAGAGGCTTGTGCTTGCTCTCTACACGGGTGAGTTCCCTCCGCATGGTTTCGCCCACTTCCTTGATCCGTGCCCTCTCCATTTTAGCTCATTTGAGCTTATGTCTTTGCTTGTAGGATCCGGGGCAAAACCAAGCTCTCGCTGCCTTCCAGAGCGCGCACCCGAGGCCGCCTCCGTGCGATTATCGTCTCTGGTGAGCTCCTACCTCCTTCTAGAGCGTCATCTTGTGCCCCTTAACCCAACATTGCTTTCCCCTCAACCTTTTCGGTCTTTTCTTCACAGGAGTTGTGTCAGAACCCGGGAATTAATACTCCCAGATCCTCTGTGCATAACTGAACTAGTCCCATGATCAGTCGCTAGTTCACCGAAGAAACAATTATGGTAACAAATTCATATCACAACTTTATTAATAATCAACGAGTTTATTACAAAGGAGGCTTACAGGCCCATAATAAAATAAACACAATGGAAGGCGAAGGAGTAGTAGGGTCCATTAATGCGCCACGAGCAATCGGTAGGAAGCGGCCTAGTCGTCGAGATCCACATCGGTAGCAAAGTCCTTCTTCTCACGAAATTTTGTTTGCATAAGCAAGAATGAGCACAACTTCCGTGCTGCAAGTTACACCGTCAAATAATGAATGACATGCATATATGGATGTAACAAAGGATGGCTTAAGGGTTGATTTGCATAAAGCGACATTTTCTTTCAATACTTGTACTAAGTTCCAAAGCGGTATTTTATAACTAAAATTCTCAATTTTATAGTCAGATAACATTCACACATGAATGGTGAAGGATACCCTCCTATCACATGGCTTCCTGCCCAAATCCCATCTGGATAAACCAGTTTTGAAAAAGTCTTTTTCAAACAAAACCAAAGTCTAACTTTGAGTAGTTCTGCTAGCATGTCCATAACCGCGGACACGGCTATTCGAATAGTTTTACACTCTGCGGAGGTTATGCAGCTTTACCCACATGACAAGACTTCTCTAGTTTGTCGGCATATATCTATGCCACCGCTCACTACCTTGGGTGAGCGGTCTAGAGCACGTGTCAAGGCCTTTACAAAGCGTCATTCCACCGTAGTTACCCCTCGCTAAGGTTTCCACCACCCCCTTTGGAATAAAGACCTCCGGTTCGGGCCCCCTCTTGCGCTAGGTGGGACTAACATCGATCGTAACATGACTACCCATTTCATCAGTGAGGAGCGACCACGGTGGAACATTGCAGATTAATTAGCGAGTCCTACTCCTCATCACGAGGACATGTGGTGATGCGGTAGTGGCATAGCATCATGCGCTGAAGACCGGTCCTTAAGCGGCTTGGGCAACTTTCCAACAAAACCCATGGGCCTCAACCATCCCGATTGAGCCGTGCATAAACTTGCACCCACCGAACATCCATTATGCCCAAGTCCAAACCATTTTATTTATTTCATTTTTTTAAAGTCATAAACTTCCATAACATACCGATGTCATGGATACAATTCGAACAACAATTGATTTATGGCTGAAATTTCCCAAAATAAACATGTTTGGTCTATAAGCATGGCTAAGCTGATTTTCTCAAAATGTTCTAGTTCATACTATCGTATCAACGGTTTTACCTATGGTGACAATATGTTTGCTTCAATTATCAAAATTGGCTATACAAAGGAGTTTAGGCATAACTATACATTTAAAAGCAGGACTTTAAATTCTTGATATAAATAAGCATGCGATAATAATTTAAGCAGAATATAAATAATTTGAAATAATGGGATCAACATGATCAAGGGTATAACTTGCCTTGCTTGATTGAACACTGCTCTCAAACGGAGTCGAAATCCGGTCGTCCGAAGTCGTCGAAATCTATACGTGAAAACGAGCTAAATTCAAATAACACTCAAATAAAATCCAAATAAAATCCAAAATAAATACTGGGAGGAAGGTATTGATTTTATATGAATATAGGAAGTTGAATCGACGGAATCGGGTTCGTATGAGGGAGAAACGAAATTGTAGAAAATGAGATACATGCATAGAGCACTATGCATGCATGGCACTATAGCATTTGCATGGCACTCGTAGCTTGCAATGCAAATCTTATGAAGAAAAGCGATGCGGGCAAGAGGAAAGGATAAACGGCGGTGAACCACAAAAATGGAATCCGGAGCAAGACGGACCCAGCGGTGGTGGTCGCGTCATTGCGAAGGTCCGGTGTGGCGGCGGCGTGCAAAGCAGTGTTGGATGAATAGTAGCACCGATGAGCCGGGTATTTTGGAGGAGCGGAAGGAGCATCGCGTAGAATGTTGCGAGGCGAAGCCAGCGGTGTGGGCGATATCGTGGGGAATCAAAAGCGGCACCGGAAATGACGATAGAAGGTTGTTCGGTCGCTCGCATAAAACTTTTACTTGCGGCGGAGATAGAGGCGAATTCTAGGGATATGAAGAGGGCGTCGAGGGCACGCGCGCGACCGGTCGGCTCGGGAAATGAGTAGCAGGAGAGAGAACGGAGGAGATATTAATAATGGACCAAAATAAATGACAGAAAATAAATAAAATCTAAAAATTACGAAATAAATACTAAAAATAGTAGAGGAATTTAGGTGAATTTAGGAAGAAGAATCAACGGATTTGGAGTTTGTATGAGAGAGAACGGGTTTTGGAAGGAATAAAATGTTATGTACAAAGTAGCATGCGAGGATTATCTAGTCGTCCGTCTTGTTCATGTTTCTTCAATACTGAACAGACATGCAAAACTAAATGGCTAAGCTTTCAACCGAATGAAAGATCAAGCAGCCGATCAGAGTAGCAAGCACCATGCGGAAGATTAACTAGCAGCAGTACTAATCATCTTCAAGCTACGAATACACAAAGTAAAGCACATGACTAGATAAAAGATTTTACTGTTCATTGTCTTCTACCTTTCTGCAGCAAGCAAAAATGGAGCATGGCGCATGGAGGAGGGTGGCGGCCATGGAGGGAGGTGGTGAGCCTGAGGTAGAGCACGCGGCGGCGATGTCGATGGAGTTGAACAACGGCGGCGGGCGGTGTGGGCGGCGCGGAATTGACGGAGAAGGTGCGCACGGCCGAGCGAACTTCAAACTCCAACTCGGGTGGTGTTAGGCGAGAGAGCGAGGTGGGTGATGGGGACGGAATGAGATGAGAGATGCGCTCCGGTGCTGCTATTTATAGGGCAAGGGTGGCGGCGAGGCCGTGCGGCGCAAGAAGCTTTTAACGCTTGTGGAATCGGCGGAATTGGAATGACTAAGGAAAGAATTGATGGCGGGAATGGAGGTGTATTGATGAGAGCAAATGAATGCAATTGATTTGGAAGAAAAGGTGGAGAAAATTACGGGTTTTGAAAAGCTTGATATGCCTCTAATGGCGCGGCTTTGTTGTTGGGCGTTCGGTTTGTGCGCATAGGGAAGCGGGGAGGGGAGGGGCGGCGTGGTGGCGCGGCGTGGTGGAGGAGGGGCGACTCTGCCGGCGAGGTGGCACAGGAGAGTGCGACCAAGGGAAAGCAATGGTGAGCATGAGACTCGGTTAGAAAGAAATAAGCAACAGAGAGAAGGATACGCAGGAAGAAGATGAATAGAGAGAGAAAGGAGGAATAAAGGGAATAAGAGAGGTTGTTGGAAACAATAAAGAAAGAAGGGAAGGATGGCAGCCATGCAACGTTAATTGAGCTTGCCATGGGAGCAATAAATTGATGGGTGACCCAGCGGAAGTTAATTTTTATATATTTTTATTTCGAAATTACTGTTCATAGTGTACTGTGCAAGTAATCATTCATGAGGTTCGGACCGTCGAATAATTTACATGATTTTCGGATTTTAAATAGATCAAAAAATCAAATAGATTTTTAGAAAATAGCAAATAGAGTCCAAAAATTCTAGAAAAATTCACAAAAATACCTTGAATTATTTTGAACTTAATAAAAATAATTCCAACTTAAAGATGGCCTTTATTTTTGAACAGTAATTATTTTTGTTTTAAAATAAATAGGAAAAAGCTTTTAAAAACTCAGAAAATTTCAGGGATTAATTAAATTTTTATTTTTTTCAATTCAAGCCCAATGAAACTTCAAGAACTTTAAATAAATTTTAATTTTGACTTTTAAAACTACAGAAATGCAAATAAAGCAATTGAAGTCTGGCAAATTCTCAGAAAAATAAGTAACATAATAATTTTATTTATTTTATTTTGCTAACAACACTTTGGGATGTTACAAGTTGGTGGATTTGGAATTTGCCCCTTTGTCGGCCGAAGACCCTATTCACGGTCTTTTGTTGATTTGGTGAGCCATTCCTCTTTTGATCGCGTTTACCCTTCTTAGCTACCTCTGGACCTCTCCCAACTTTTCTTTGTTGGTTTCTTGGCGCAGTTGGTCTCGCTCGTGAACCCGGCGCCAGTGCGCCATTAACGGCGACAAAGAGCCCCTAGTGCTCCTCGCCCCAACTTCACCCCGATAAGCTTCACAAGGGCCCGAAGCCTATCTTGGTGTTGGTTTTCCCGGAGAAGCCTCTACATCGAGCGTCGTCGCACCGTACATTCCTCCGCTCAACTCGTCGCCGTGTATCCACCGTACCTCTCGTCGGCGGCGACCTCGCCGGAAGGTAGCCCTCCTATTCTCTTTCCATCTTGCCTCGCCCACGCACCTCGGCCTCCTGCATGCCGTAAGCGAGCGTGGAAGCGTCATTGTTTTGCCGCTCTGTTGTCGTATCCAACAGCGACAACAGTAGCTAGATTAATTAGCTTAAGCCGGTTTAATTAGCGTAAATCATTGTTTAGTGCTGCGTTAATGCGTGTAGTTTCTATTACATGTGGGCCCGTATGACCTGTTAAGTGAAAATGTAGTTCTGAAAGACGTTTTATCTTTATGAAGGCGCAATCATTAAGCACTAGAACTTAGAATACACCTTTGTAGTTAGAAGACGTATTCACTAGAATCGCCTTTAGTCCAGTTCAAGTGAGACCGAGTCAAAGATTGAGTGGGTCAAAGCTTTGACCCCGGTCCCGCTTATCAATCACTGCGGCTGGCTAAAGGCGAGTAACAGAAGTGTTAAATTCGTTTGGGAAAACCGAAAATGAATTGAAAAATTCGAAATAGGTTTATTTATACACTGAAAAACAGTGGTAACTTCTAAAATGCATAACTATTTCATATTAACTCCAAATCACATGAAACCACTTCTGAAAAATTTCACTTTTGGTAAACTTTATATTAAAATTAGTTTCAAACCTTTCTCTGTAGCAGAAAGTATTGATTGGAGATTAATCCATTAAAACCATTATTTGTACAATAGAAAAATGACTGATAACTTCAAAAATGCATAAGTAATTATTGGAAACTCCAAAAACAGTGAGACCACTTTTGATAATTTTCATTTTCAGTGAACTTAATTCTAAAAATGGTCTCCATATTACTTCTGTCATAGAAACTATATTTGGGAGAATATAATCTTTAACTCCATTATTTTTATACTATAAAAGGCTGATAACTTTGAAAATCAATAACTAAATCATAATAACTCCAAATGGGACAAACTCAACTATTCTGAACTTGTATTAATATTACCTATTTACCCATGTAATCCTTTACCCCACCACTGTTCTACAAATTTTGGCCAAATAATTAAATTACATGACTTAAGGTTTAATGAAACATGAAATTCAAAAGAGCATAACTTCCAATTCATAACTCCAAATGGAATAATTATTTTACCTAAATCCATCTAAAATCACAACCTAACTACTGTAGAAAAATCATGCATTTTTTAGTATTTTGATTTTGAGTTGTTTTCTCAGTATTTATTTGATGTTATAATTATATAGATCCAGAGCATATTGATATCGACACTTACGCCACGAGAGCGAGCAGCTACTGTACCAGCAAGGCAAGAATCATTTGAACTTTCTTTTGCATCATATTTGATCCCGTTTTGGTTAAGATAGTGCAATGATAATTGCTTGCATGCTATTTTGATTATGTCAATATTTTTGTGATGTGTAGTTTAGTTATGTCCTATGCTTGAGGTTAATCTTGAATTATGCCAACTCCTATATGCTTAAGATAGGATGTGTGAATTATGGGTTGTAGAATTGCTTAGCCATGCAAGTCTAGATACGGTAGTTCGATCGTCGGGAATAACTTGGCGGTATTGGGATAAACACAACTCTCATTTTATGATTTATACTTCAGATCTTGTAGCTGTTTTATGAGTTAATTTTGTCATTTTTAAATGAGCTTTTAGTCTGGACAAGTGTTGGTTAGTGATGGTGCTTTGTGCACGAGCATTGGGTAAGTGGAAGGACTTATGCGGACAATTGAGGACCGAACTTTGTGCGTCGTTAATTCAAGTACACTCGTCTTGCCACACGCGGGTTGGGAGCCGTATGGTTAAGTAGGGGAGGTTTTATTGTGTTAAGTCCTTGGTGGTGTAAGGGCATAGCGGCCAGTGAAATCCTATGTTCTTTAGGAGCCGATGTAATCCTTTATAGTGTGCAAGGGGCGCCAATTCTTTTGTTTTGATTGCATCGGTATTTCGATATAACTTGTGAGCCCCTAGCAAGTGCTATCAGGCGCTTGTACTAGGCAAGGAACCATCTCACAAGGGGACTTAGCTCAATAGGGCTTTCTTTTGAAAATGACTATATCTTGATTTACGCCGGCATACCATAGGAAGTATGCTATTTTGGAGGCATCGGAGGCTTACGGGCTAATCAAGTCGTGTGGGTAAAGTAGTACACCTGCGGGGTATCAATCTATTCGAATAGCCGTGTCCTTTGTTATGGACAACCGCTTGAGTTCGGGAGTTACTATTGTTAGACTTTTAATTAAAATTGTGGTTGAACTTGGTATTCGTCATGAGCAGGTTGTTCATGTGTTTAGTACATCAAAGTGGGCTGCCACTTTGGTCTTTGTATGATTCAAGCTGTTTATTCTTGAAATGCTTTATTATATGCTTTACTTCTACTTCAAATCTGATTTTAAATGGGCACATGAAAAACTAGTATGTGTAGGATGTTAATTGTTGCGTCTCTTTCGCAAAACTAAACCAATATGAGCCATCCTTTGAATGACCCTTATGCATAACTATTTTTATTTGTGTAAGACTTGCAGTACACTTGTACTCGGCGGATGTTTCTTTGGCCTTTTCAGGTGAGGAAGATTATGAGTATGACGATCTCGTTAGTGTTGACTTGGGTGACACTAATGAGTAGTGTGCTATCATTTAACCCTCAGTCGGTTGCCGATGGGTGATGGGCATACCACTGCTGGTCTTTTGCTTTATCTATTTACTTCCGCTGCTACTTGATACTTTACTTGAATTTGGCCGGTCGGCCGCATGTAATAAACTGTAAACTTGACTACTATGCGGTATGTCTTTTATCTCTTGTTGTATCGTTGTATGGATGTAACCAACGTTGGATGAGGGTATGAGTATATTGGTCGTTGATCTTGGGAGCCAATATAAGTCATACTCGTTGTTAATGGATCCCCATTTAAATCACCAAGTGTAGTGCTTCGAATCGGAAGAGAATCGACAATCATGTAGCGCTCGCAAGAAAGCGTAGCGCATGATCGTTGAGGCTCTAGTATTCGCTAAGCCTCTCACTTGGATAGAGTTAAATTGGAATTCATTCTGGAGACCGTAATTATGTCTCTAAGACCTTGTCTAATCTCGGCCTTATGGAGATAATTAGGGGTCCCACATCGTTAATATCGAGCCATCTTGTTGTAGGTTAGAGGTATGCATGGCGTTAAAGTTAGTAAGTCTTACGAGTCAAAATATTTTAAAATTATCAAATTACTTGAAAGTTTAAGTTAAGAATATCTTTTATTCCTTATCCATCTTAGTATCTTTTCTCTCTGATCTGTTTTGGTTTATGAAACTAACTTACCTTGCCTTCTTGCCTTTAGATGAACCCTCGCACCTTGTCAGGAAACTCAAGTGAAGGGTGGATGGATACCGGCGTTGCTACGAGACATGATGTGGAGGGCAAACTTCACATATCAGCCCACTTATTCCATCTACGCGTGATCGAGAGCAGGAATGGAGGAATTTATGGCAATGATAGATATCGTTGCTAGACAAGTTCTTGGGAGCATACCTTACGCTTCGGGCACATGGCGCCGAGGCCATGGCGTTACAAGAGGTGGCTTTAGTGGCCATGAGTGCGTCTTCGCTACGACTGTGAGTTAGCCTAGCCCCATATGATCACTTTCCGATGCGCGCGCGCGCTAGGAGCGTGAACTTCGTTCTGAGATCGGTTTGGGAGGACCCCAAGTCGAGCGATTGGCGAGATTGGTCACGTAATGGACCAAATGCATGTTGCATGGTGCATGAGTTGTGGGAGCGCGACGGCGTCTCATTGAAGCTTCGAGGAGCACTTAAGGCTCATGCATGACATGAGGCTCATTCACCCGATGTGCTATACGGCACTAATATGATCTCCCTTATCTTTCTGCGCGTGATTGTCGTCTTCCGAGGTAGGAGGTCATATTAACGCCATAGGATCACCCTTGCGTCTTCCTAATCTAGGGGACCACGATGATCTGGATCCCAGGGCACATCTTACGGACAATTTCCGGTGAATTTTGAGCGGAACAATATCTAGGCTGTTAAGGCAGGGAGCTCTATCTTTGAGCTTGTATCCTTAGGTTTATGTAATAGGGTAGTAGATGTCGAACTATTATGTTTTATTTGCAAACACTCCTATTTCTGTTGTAATCTTAAGCCTGCGGCGCTTATGTCTGAGTTGTATCAATTTGGTTTTATGTTGATTAATGTTTGGTGTTCCATTTGATGTTACAATTTTCATGCTCTTTGATATCAATTGTGCATGTATAGCCAAGTAATGGCTTTTATCTTATTTACTAACCATCCTTGTCTGTCTGGGATGACGGGACCGACTCTGCGATCGGGAGCCTGCGCTGTGAGGCTCCCATCTAGGAGCACCCGTCTAGCACCCTTGAGTGATTTCTACGATCAGGGCGATCGTCCCGGCCGTCGAACATGGTGAGCCCTCTCGGCCGCCGTCCCGGAAGGCGGACCGCTGAGAGGTGCTCCTCGCCGCCATCCATGGTCGAGTTTATGATGATGATTGGCGCAAGCGGATGGATCGAACCGGATGCTTGAGGCGTCGTCGTAACACCGCCCGAGCTCTGTTCGGAGGGCTGCCCGCCTGACCGGCGTCCGGAGGTCTCGGCGAGTTTGGCGAACCAACCCTCCGACATTTGCGGGCGGCAGGACCCGATGGAAGCGGAAGGTGGTGCACAACATAGAGAAGAAGGTGAACATTGCGCGGTGTACGGAGTTGAAGAGTCTTGTTTACCGGCTACGGTTGGTAGGTGCGGCGAGCCCGTGGTGGGATAGTTATTCCGCCATGCAGCCGTGGTCACGTCCGACTTTGGGCGAGTTCGGGGCGCGTTAGAGAGCCCATATCTGGGAGGAGTGCGCTTATCAGCGGCGGCGGTTCCTGCCTTGAGCGGGGGCGGAGGGCGATCGCGAGTACTGCATGATTTCAACTACTTGGCGGTATGCTCGGACGGCGTCTCGGCGAGCGCTGCGTCGCGAGCGAGTTCTTCCATGGTATCGGAGGAGTTGCGGCTTGTTTTAGCGCACATGATTTCATGAGTTTCGGCATCCGGTCAACAAGGCGATAGTGGTGGAGCATGAGAGCATGAGAGTGGATGAGTCGGGAAGAGGAGGAAGGCTTTCTGACGCGGCGTGGCGAGTGGTAGTTTTCGGCGCGCCGAGGCTATCTCGGGCACCTCGTGCCCGGCTTCAGCACCATCGAGGTCTCTGTGGCACCTCCACGACCTTCTCCACTGGCGGCTCAGCGGCACGGCGGGGCGAAGACCATAGGCGGCGGGGCATACAAGCGGCGTCATTTGTTTTCACTTTGTGGCGTCGGGGCCACTATGCTGATGCCTCGCCAGCGGCGAGGATGCCGGGCGTACTCTGCTCGGCACCAGGCTCCACCACCACCACCACAGAGAGCAGCACCTACTCCACCCCGGCATGCGTGGTCGCGTCAACCCGTCTCGCCAGAGGAGGCGGAAGCGCTTTTGGCGTCGTGCTAGGTACACTACTTGTTAATTCATGTCTGCATCGATTCTATTTGATTCTAGAGCATCTCATTCATTTATTAAAAGCAGTATGCTGAAATTAACCAATTCAAGATACATACACTACACCCACCTTATCATATTCGGTCCCGGGTCGGTTTTCTACGCCGATCGAGTCTGAGGCGTAAAATTGAAATACAAAATGTTAACTTTTGACAAACTTAATAGTGATAAGTTCGGTGGGCATCGATGTTATCTTAGGGATGGATTGGTTATCTAAGAATCGAGGAAGATTGATTGTGCCCAGTGGTCTATTTGATGTGGCGGCGAGGGCGACATCCAGTCGTCTTTGCACCTTTAGTGGGTAGTTCTCACCTTTATGCTTTAGGCGAGTACCTCCTCAAGTTAGAGGAGGTACCAACGGTGAGTGAGTATCTGATGTGTTCCTGAAGAACTTCGGTATGCCCCCGACCGAGAGGTAGAGTTTGTCATTGAGCTTGTGCCGCACGCGCCCATCTCAAAAGGCCGTATCGGATGCCGCCCAATGAGCTAGCGAATTGAAAGAACAACAGGAGTTGCAAGACAAGGGTTTCATCGAGGCCTAGCTCCTCGCCTTGGGGATGCGGCTCTCTTTGTCAAGAAGAAAGACAGAGTCTACGGATGTGTGTTGACTACCGTCCGTTGAATGAGGTCACCATCAAGAACAAGTATCCGCTCAGCGGATCGATGACCTATTTGACCAGCTTAGTGGAGCTCGGGTGTTCTCCAAAATTGACTTGAGGTTAGGCTACCATCAGTTAAAGTTAGGACCGAGGACATTAGAAGACCGCCTTCTCTACTCGTTACGGCTTGCGAGTACAGATCATGTCTTTTGGTTTGACCAATGCTGACCTATTTCATGAACCTCATGAATTCGGTGTTCATGGAATACTTGGATCGGTTTGTAGTGGTTTTCATTGATGATATCCTTATCTACTCTAAGTCGATCTTGAGCACGAGCAACATTTGAGACTTGTGTTAGAAAAGCTTCGCCACCATCGGTATGCGCGATTCGGCAAATGTGAATTTTGGCTTGAGAGGTTAGTTTCTTGGGACATATCCTATCTAAGGCGGTGTCGCGTTGATCCTAGTAAAGTGCGAGATGTCCTTGAGTGGAAGCAACCCAAGGCGTCAACGACATTCGTAGTTTTCTTGGACTTGCGGGGTACTACCGTAGGTTCATCAAGAATTTCTCAAAAATTGCAAAGCCTATGACCCAACTTCTAAAGAAAGAAAAGAAATTTGAGTGGGCGAGAATGCGAGCAAAGCTTCCAAACCACGAAAGAATGCTGTGAAGCTCCCGTGCTTGTTGCGCGGACATTCATAAGAGCTTTGATATCTCTTGTGATGCATCTCGCCATGGGCTCGGTTGTGTGCTTATGCAAGGCGGCCGAGTGGTGGCCTCACGCATCGAGGCAATTGAGGCCCCATGAGGCCAATTATCCCACACACGACCTAGAGCTCGCGGTGTAGTTCATGCCTTGAAGATTTGGCGATATTACCTCATCGGTGTCGTTGCGAGATCTACAAACCATAAGAGCCTTAAATATATTTTCACCCAAGCCGACCTAAACTTGAGACAAAGAAGATGGATTGAGTTGATTAAAGATTATGATATGGGACTCCATTACCATCCAGGGAAGGCTAATGTCGTGGCCGACGCATTGAGCAGAAAATCTCAATGCAACTGTTTGTCGGTAACTCCTTTTTCTGCGGGCTTATGTCTTTGCATTACAAGGCCTACACACGGAGATAGTTGAAGAGGTTAGCTTGCAGACCCTCGGTATGACTTGCACACTTGAGGACCAGATTAGGAAGCCCGAAAAGCGATGCGAAGTGGCTCAAATTTTAGAACTAATGAAACAAGGCAAGGCTAAATGTTTTAAGCAATATGCACAAGGTACTCTATGGTTTGGAAACCGTATGGTGGTACCGTTTGATCGCCACTTGAGAGAATTGATTCTCAAGGAGGCTCATAACTCAAAATTCTCTATCCACCCCGGGAGTACAAAAATGTATCAAGATTTGAAAAAGAAAGCGTGGTGGAGCCGAATGAAGCGGCACGTTGCACGTATGTGGCGAGTGTGATCTATGTCAAAGAGTTAAGGTGAGCATTTGAAGCCGGTGGTAATCTAGATCCTGCCCATTCCCAGTGGAAATGGGAAGAAGTTGGCATGGATTTTATCAGACCTTCCTAGAACTAAATCTGGATTTGATTCTATATGGGTGATTGTGGATCGTTTAACTAAGGTTGCCCATTTTATTCCTGTCAAGACCACCCAGCGGGGCCAAACTAGCGAACTTTATATTTCAAGAATTGTTTGTCTCCACGGGTACCAAAAGTGATTGTTTTGATGAGAGGTCCCAATTCACCTCTCATTTAGGCTGCTTGCATCAAGCAATGGGGACCAACCTATCCTTTAGCTCGCTTATCACCCATAAGCGGATGGACAAGCGAGAGGGTGAACCAAGTTTTGGAAGACCTTCTCAGGGCTTGCGTGTTATCCTCTGATGATAGTTGGGAAAAATGTTTACCGTTTGCGGAGTTCTCCTACAACAATAGTTTCCAATCGAGCATTCAAATGTCACCCTTGAAGCATTGTATGGGAGGCTTGTAGAACACCTTTGAACTTGTCCGAAAGCGGAGAGGCCATTCTATGGCCCAACCTTGGTGGAAGATCTTTGAAGAACAAGTTCGTGTCATTCGCGAACGACTTAGGGCGGCTCAATCACGTCGAAGTCTTATGCCGATCGTCGTCGTCGCGAGTTGAGTTTGAAGTGGGCGATCATGTATATCTTAAAGTCTCTCCTATGAAAGGAGTTCGTCGCTTCCAAATCAAAGGTAAATTAGCACCTCGCTATATTGGACCTTTCCAGTATTCTAGCTAAGTTGGGATCGGTGGCCTACCGGTTGGAGTTGCCACCGTCACTTTGAGCGTGCATGCGTCTTCCATGTCTCCCAACTCAAGAAATGTCTTGAGTCCCAGCGAAGCAACCGAGTTGGATAAACTCGACTTGCAACCCGATCTATCTTATCGAGAGCCCGATTCGTATCCTTGAGAAACCGGCGTAAGACTAGGAATCGTAACATCAAGTTCGTCAAGGTTCAATGGAGCAACCACACGGAAGGCGAAGCAACTTGGGAGCGTGAAGGCCGGATGCGGCGGTGTATCGGACCTTTTCTTTACATGAAGTGCCTTCGTATCAAGAAAGGAAAGGTAAAACATAGCAATGTAAACAAAATTATTCTTATGGCATAATTATAACATGTCAACACTATCTTTGAAGGAAATCAAGACAACGTAAATTATAACTTCTAATGAAAACTTTCTGATCCCTCTCCACCCAGATCTCGGGTCGAGATCTTTTGTAAGGGAGGAGGTTTGTCAACCCCAACAATTAAAATTGATTAATATGTATTTCATTAGCATGCATTATTGATTTCAAATCATTTCCATAATATATTGTACTTGGAAAATCTAATTTGAGGTGAACATACATATCAAAATTCACATTTCACTTCAAATCAGTAATAAAAAGTTGTGATCATCATCTGGAATCAATTTATTTAAATACTACATTAATTCTCATGAATCAATATAATTTTTCCAAAATTTTTGGAACTAGGTTGAACCTATTGAAAATTCAAACCAACTTAAAAGGCATACATTAAGTTTGAATTTGAATATTACAAAATATATTATGAACAGTAGGGTTTCATAATTTTTATGGGAACTATATACTCCCAGGAACCCCCACAAATTATTTCATAATTTTTGGAATTTTATTTCTAATTCTTAAGCCTCAGTCAAAGTAGGGCTTTCAAATTTAAACTCAGTCAAACTCTGAAACCTAAACCCGACTCTTGTTCCTCGGCCGAGCCCAAAGCCAGCGGTCGAGCCCAATCAACTAAACGCACCTCACATGAGCCGTCAGATGGAAAGCGAAGCGCACGGATGGCGTACCCCTTCGCCCCCGCGCCACTTAACCTCTTTAAACCTCAACCTTCCGATCGAGATCTAGCGGCCGCTATTGGACAACATCCTCCTCCTCGTGCGAGCGGAGAGCGGCCGGCCGGTGGGCCGAGTATCGGCCGTCTTCCTCCGTCGCGTGCGCGCCGAACACCGGCGCCACGCGGCCGCGCCGCTCTGCTCCCGCCCATTGCGGCTCCGTTAGTGCGGGTGTGTTGCCGCCGCATGCAACCACTCCTGGAGCTCCTCCGCTTCACGCCGCCTCCATCTCCGTCTTCTTCCCGTGCTTAAGTCACCTCAGCGCATCCTTTCCCTCATCTTTCCTCTGGAGTGCGAGGAAAGAGAGGCTTGTGCTTGCTCTCTACGAGTGAGTTCCCTCGCATGGTTTCGCCCACTTCCTTGATCCATGCCCTCTCCATTTTAGCTCATTTGAGCTTATGTCTTTGCTTGTAGGATCGGGGCAAAACCAAGCTCATTGCCTTCAGGCTTGCGCTCGAGGCGCCTCCGTGCGATTATCGTCTCTGTTGAGCTCCTACCTCCTTCTAGAGCGTCATCTTGTGCCCCTTAACCCAACATTGCTTTCCCTCAACCTTTTCGGTCTTTTCTTCACAGAGTTGGTGGATTTGGAATTTGCCTTTGTCGGCCGAAGACCCTATTCACGGTCTTTTGTTGATTTGGTGAGCCATTCCTCTTTTGATCGCGTTTACCCTTCTTCGCTACCTCCTGGACCTCTCCCAACTTTTCTTTGTTGGTTTCTTGGCGTGAGTTGGTCTCGCTCGTGAACCCGGCGCCACCGTCGCCATGCGGCGACAAAGAGCCCCTAGTGCTCCTCGCCCCAACTTCACCCGATGAAGCTTCACAAGGGCCCCGAAGCCTATCTTGGTGTTGGTTTTTCCTGGAGAAGCCTCGCATCGGCGTCGTCGCACCGTACATTCCCCTCCGCTCAACTCCGTCGCCGCGCCACCGTACCTCTCGTCGGCAACGACCTCGCGGAAGGTAGCCCCCTATTCTCTTTCCATCTTGCCTCGGCCCACGCACCTCGGCCTCCCCGCGAAGCGAGCGTGGGCGTCGCGGTTTTGCGCTCTGTTGTCGTATCCAACAACCGACAACGATAGCTAGATAATTAAGCTTAAGCGGTTTAATTAGCGTAAATCATTGTTTAGTCTTTGCGTTAATGCGTGTAGTTTCTATTACATGTGGGCCGTATGACTGTTAAGTGAAAATGTAGTTACGAAAGGCGTTTTATCTTTATGAAGGCGCAATCATTAAGCACTAGAACTCGAATACACCTTTGTAGTTAGAAGGCGTATTCACTAGAATCGCCTTTAGTCAGTTCAAGTGAGGCCGAGTCAAAGATTGACTGGGTCAAAGCTTTGACCCCGGTCCCGCTTATCAGTCACTGCGGCTGGCTAAAGGCGAGTAACAGAAGTGTTAAATTCGTTTGGGAAAACCGAAAATGAATTGAAAAATTCGAAATAGGTTTATTTATACACTAAAAAACAGTGGTAACTTCTAAAATGCATAACTATTTCATATTAACTCCAAATCACATGAAACCACTTCTGAAAATTTTCACTTTTGATAAACTTTATATTAAAATTAGTTTCAAACCTTTATCTGTAGCAGAAAGAATTGATTGGAGATTAATCCATTAAAACCATTATTTGTACAATAGAAAAATGACTGATAACTTCAAAAATGCATAAGTAATTATTGGAAACTCCAAAAACAGTGAGACCACTTTTGATAATTTTCATTTTCAGTGAACTTAATTCTAAAAATGGTCTCCATATTACTTCTGTCATAGAAACTATATTTGGGAGAATATAATCTTTAACTCCATTATTTTTATACTATAAAAGGCTGATAACTTTGAAAATCAATAACTAAATCATAAGAACTCCAAATGGGACAAACTCAACTATTTTGAACTTGTATTAATATTACCTATTTACCCATGTAATCCTTTACCCCCACCACTTTTCTACAAATTTTGGCCAAATAATTAAATTACATGACTTAAGGTTTAATGAAACATGAAATTCAAAAGAGCATAACTTCCAATTCATAACTCCAAATGGAATAATTATTTTACCTAAATCCATCTAAAATCACAACCTAACTACTGTAGAAAAATCATGCATTTTTTAGCATTTTGATTTTTGAGTTGTTTTCTCGGTATTTATTTGATGTTATAATTATATAGATCCCGAGCATATTGATATCGACACTTACGCTACTGAGAGCGAGCAGCTACTGTACCAGCAAGGCAAGCATCATTTGAACTTTCTTTTGCATCATATTTGATCCCAGTTTTGGTTAAGATAGTGCAATGATAATTGCTTTCATGCTATTTTGATTATGTCAATATTTTTGTGATGTGTAGTTTAGTTATGTCCTATGCTTGAGGTTAATCTTGAATTATGCCAACTCCTATATGCTTAAGATAGGATGTGTGAATTATGGGTTGTAGAATTGCTTAGCCATGCAAGTCTAGATCTGATAGTTCGATCGTCGGGAATAACCGGCGGTATTGGGATAAACACAACTCTCATTTTATGATTTATACTTCAGACCTTGTAGCTGTTTTATGAGTTAATTTTTGTCATTTTTAAATGAGCTTTGGTGCGGACAAGTGTTGGTTAGTGATGGTGCTTTGTGCACGAGCATTGGGTAAGTGGAAGGACTTGTGCGGACAATTGAGGACCGAACTTTGTGCGTCGTTAATTCAAGTACACTCGTTTGCCACACGCGGGTTGGGAGCCGTATGGTTAAGTAGGGGAGGTTTTATTGTGTTAAGTCCTTGGTGGTGTAAGGGCATAGCGGCCAGTGAAATCCTATGTTCTTTAGGAGCCGATGTAATCCTTTATAGTGTGCAAGGGCGCCAATTCTTTTGTTTTGATTGCATCGGTATTTCGATATAACTTGTGAGCCCCTAGCAAGTGCTATCGGGCGCTTGTACTAGGCAAGGAACCATCTCACAAGGGGACTTAGCTCAATAGGGCTTTCTTCTTTGAAAATGACTATATCTTGATTTACGGCCGGCATACCATAGGAAGTATGCTATTTTGGAGGCATCCGGAGGCTTACGGGCTAATCAAGTCGTGTGGGTAAAGTAGTACACCCCTGCAGGTATCAATCTATTCGAATAGCGTGTCCACGGTTATGGACAACCGCTTGAGTTCGGGAGTTACTATTGTTAGACTTTTAATTAAAATTGTGGTTGAACTTGGTATTCGTCATGAGCAGGTTGTTCATGTGTTTAGTACATCAAAGTGGGCTGCCACTTTGGTCTTTGTATGATTCAAGCTGTTTATTCTTGAAATGCTTTATTATATGCTTTACTTCTACTTCAAATCTGATTTTAAATGGGCACATGAAAAACTAGTATGTGTAGGATGTTAATTGTTGCGTCTCTTTCGCAAAACTAAACCAATATGAGCCATCCTTTGAATGACCCTTATGCATAACTATTTTTATTTGTGTAAGACTTGCGAGTACACTTGTACTCGGCGGATGTTTTTGGCCTTTTCGGTGAGGAAGATTATGAGTATGGCGATCTCGTTAGTGTTGACTTGGGTGACACTAATGAGTAGTGTGCTATCATTTAACCCCCAGTCGGTTGCCGATGGGTGATGGGCATACCACTGCTGGTCTTTTGCTTTATCTATTTACTTCCGCTGCTACTTGATACTTTACTTGAATTTGGCGGTCGGCGCATGTAATAAGCGTAAACTTGACTACTATGCGGTATGTCTTTTATCTCTTGTTGTATCGTTGTATGGATGTAACCAACGTTGGATGAGGTATGAGTATATTGGTCGTTGATCTTGGGAGCCAATATAAGTCATACTCGTTGTTAATGGATCCCCATTTAAATCACCAAGTGTAGTGCTTGAATCGGAAGAGAATCGACAATCATGTAGCGCTCGCAAAGGAAGCGTGCGCATGATCGTTGAGGCTCTAGTATTCGCTAAGCCTCTCACTTGGATAGAGTTAAATTGGAATTCATTTCTGGGAGACCGTAATTATGTCCCTAAGACCTTGTCTAATCTCGGTCTTATGGAGATAATTAGGGGGTCCCCAATGACTCAAGAATCAAACAAAAGTATGTGCAGTCTTGAATTTACTAGGAACTTACCCAGCATGACGTCCGGGGCTGTCTAGGCTTCCTCCACTGTGATGTGGTTCACACGGCCTCTTCCATAATACTGAGGGGTCTTAGCTGTGCAGCTGGAGTCTGAGGTGCTCCACGTACGGCTCCGGGCATGGGGGTTCTGGTTGGAGTAGCTCCCAAGTTGAATATGACAGGCGAAGGGCCTTGCTTCTGCGGGCAGTTAACGGCGTAGTGCCCCAATTGCTGGCAGTTGAAACAGGTGACTCCTGCGGCTGGTTGGTTGTTGATGTTGTTGTTGGGGCTGCGAAATCCTGGTGAAACCGGGCGGGGTGCTATTGCTGGGGTCTTGAATGTGACAGGAGGAGCAAAACGGGCAGGGTGTTGCACATTTGTCCTGGCTCTCTGTGAATGACCTTGATGAGCACCATGATGCATCATCTTCCTCTATGAGACTCTGCCAGCTCACAGCGAGACTCTTCAATGAGCATAGCCTTGTTCACCAGATGCTGAAAATTTGCATAGTTATTGCCAATGACTTGAACGTTCAAGCTAGGGTTGAGTCCTCGCTTAAAGCGCTTCTGACGTGCATCGTTTGTGGCGACGTCCTCTTGAGCATATCGCGAGATTTGAGTGAACTTATTGAGGTATTCACTCACGGACATGTTTCCTTGCTTCAGCTCGCGAAACTCATTTTTCTTCATTTCCACCTTTCCATTAGGGATGTGGGAGTGGCGGAAAGCTTCAGAAAACTCAGCCCAACATTTGTTCTGGTGGTTCTCATGGGTGGCACAGTAGTTCTGCCACCATTCTGCGGCGGTACCTTCAAGTTAGTGTGCAGCATAAAGGACTTTCTCGCGGTCATCACACCGGGTAATGGCAAGCTTCTTTTCAGTTGAGCGCATCCAGTCATCTGCGTCTAATGGCTCAGAGGAGCTAGAGAATGTAGGTGGATGAGTTCTTATGAATTCTGCCAGCCTTGACTGAGGGAAAGCTGGTGGTGGTGGCGGTGTTGCGGCAGCGGCTTGGCTGTTCTGGTTCATCATTGAGAGAAGGGCAACAGCGGTCTGGCATTGCTGAGTCATCATCTGGTTCATATTCTGCATCATCGAGTTCATCAGCTGTGTCTAGGCTGCCATAAACTGACACAAACCTTGATCTGCCATGGCTGTTGGAGGAGGTGGTGGTGGCGGGGTATTGAGATCCACTGGGTCAACTTGGCTCGCGGTGTTGCGGGTCTGAACCATCTGCACAAATCTTTTCAGGTTTAATAGACGAGAGGGAGA
This sequence comes from Ampelocalamus luodianensis, assembly GCA_036346255.1. Taxonomy (NCBI): domain Eukaryota; kingdom Viridiplantae; phylum Streptophyta; class Magnoliopsida; order Poales; family Poaceae; genus Ampelocalamus; species Ampelocalamus luodianensis. The sequence continues at coordinate 47,246,895 of CM070633.1, forward strand.
AAGCACGATAAATAAGAGGGAAAAGCACAAAAGATGAGGGAGAACAAGGGGGAAAGATAGAGCAACCTAATTGGGGCTGTTCGGTTAAACCCGAAGAACAGATAGCCGAAAAGCTATCAAGAAGCAACAAAACTCAAGCCTTAAGGCCAAACTAAACGATACTACAGCTAAGAGGGTAACTCTACTAAGGCACTTCTAATCTAACTTATTTGGGATGGTCGACCAAAAACAAGGCTCGATCTTATAGAGATTTCTGAGGTAAAGGAGATCAATTAAAATTGGGAAACAATGTTTCAGAATAGACAAGATGTAAGAAGCTAAGAAGGAGATGAGAAAAGACTTATGGTAGGTGAGAAAAGAAATAGAATAAGGTAAGGGAAGAATGACTATTCACACTATTTGGTTGGTTTGATTTAGAAAGTAAGTTTTGAAATTTCGCGACTAAACGACCATGCTAACTATGGTTACGTCCTGCAGTCGATATGGCTCTAATACCACCTCTTGTCGGCGCCCCGGGTATGCAACCCCAGGACCCTCTGTGCATTCTGAACTAGTCCCAGATCAGTAGCTAGCTCGCACAGTTACAACATCGGTGTAATCACATCCATTCAACAAAATAACGATGAAGCGGACAAATTAATATTACTTAGTAGCAAAAGGACCTTATAGTCAAGTATTACATAGCGCGCCACGCAGGGCTTAGCAACAAAAGACAACTTGCAGTGGAAGCAAAATATCCCGTGGTGGCCACATGACATGCCCACAGGCAATCGAGTGGAGGACGTGACCTACTTCGCGAAGTCTTCAAGATACTCCTCTTCATAAAACTCTGAGTTCCTTAGTTCTTCTGTGGAGATTAATCACACAGGACGCAAGCCGTGAGTACTTTGAATGTACTCAGCAAGTAATAGGGAAACGTGTGCAATTATTATTCATACGAGGCTAGACAAGGATAGCTTTATGTTTACTTTTGCAGAAAGCCACATTTAACAGTAAATACGATAAGTAGATTGAAAGCACAATTTAAAAGATTAGTACATAAGTAATTCAGTTCTTTGCAACAATTAGAGATCAACCCAACCATTCCACCCAAAACATCATTCCCACCATTTTAAAGAAAACATCTACCCCATGCGTGAAATCTCTGGGCATGTCCATAACCAGGGACACGGCTATTCGAATAGTTTTATACACTCTGTAGAGGTTGTACAGCTTTACCCACAAGAGATAATCATCTTATACTGTCCGCTCACACACTTCCGAGGTGTGCAACTAAGAGATCATCACAAGGCCGTTACAAAGCTTTGAACTAGCTAAGAGCTGCCCGCTAAGGTTTCGCTTCTAACAGCTTCGCACCCACTAGATTCGTGCCCCCTCTTGCGCCACCGAACCAGCACGCTCCACCACAACAGAACCAAGCCAGCTCATTGCTAATTATTAGGCCAGGTCCACCCCATCCTGGACATGTGGTTGCACGATGTGACCCAGATCAATGGTTCAAGGTTAAGTCCTTAGTTGGCTGCTCAGGCGAGACTAATCCACGTCCCAATGTGCGTTACGGCACCCACACTTACCACCATCCACTCGCCCGAGCATAAAACATTTTCGGTTCAACCCGGCCAAAGACCACCCTAGCCTTGGTACAACATCTTTTAATAGAAGTGGCCGCGCCACGATTCCATAATTCCTTTAGTCACGTTTATACATATGAGCATGTGATCATGAGTCCCGACGTACAACTATAGCATGGCTAAGCATAATACGATACCCGTGTTGGTAATTTATCAATGTCCAACTAAAATAAACCCTCCTAAGGTGTCCAAGGGTTCATGTCATTCAAGGGTACATATCACTTGCAATTTATCAAGGAGGTATACATCAATTAGGCAATTATCTACTCCCGCAACAATTTAATATAAAACTAGCAATGCATGTTTATATCCAACAATATAGTTTTATAAAGATGGGTTCAATATGATCAAAGGTCTATTACTTGCCTTTGTTGAAGAGTTGAGGTGCTTCGGTCGTCGGATCCGAGAAATCTTCCGAAATACCGGTTTCTACACGTGCAAAAAGAGCAAAATAAATAAAACACCTCCAAATAAATTCCAAATAAATACCAAATTATCACTAACATCAAGATGGGGATTTTAGATGAATCTAGAAATTTGAATCACTCGAATTGGAGTTCGAACGAAGAAGTTATGGCCTTCCGAAGTTGGAAAACACATGAAATGAAGGATTTAGGGATTTTTCTGATTTTATGGAATTATTTTTCTAAAGGAAAATCGAATTATTGCACCAGCTAACGTCAGCGAAGGGGTTTTACTTTTTGGCCGAATTATTTTTCTGAAGAAAACTCGGGAAAAGCCACGTGGCGATGATGAGGCAGCCACGCGGGCAAAGGAGGTGACGTGGCCGCCACGTGGTGCTGAGGTGGCGCCACACGGGCTGCCACGTCCGGACCCGCGGCGCGCGCTTCGGCCGATGGCTCACCGTGACGGCCAGCGCGGCCGTGGCGAGGCACCGGCGGCTAGGTCTCGGCGAGGCGAACTCGGTGCTCACCGGTTTGAGGACGCGGCATCACTGGAGGGTCGGCGGCGAGCGAGAAAGGCGGCGGTGAGAAGAGGGCTACGGCGGCGACGGTGCTCCGGGGGCGGTCTTATGTGTATAGGCTCGATGGGCCTTGGGATGTGCGTGCCTACACCCTGTCAGGAGTGTACCATGTCCAGATGACGCAATCATTCATCAACTAATCAAACATCGCAACGTAGTTTAGGTAGGACGCGTGCGTAGTGATCGTAGTGAATATGACATGTGGAATACATCAACAGAAACTTAGCACAAGAATTTGAATTACATTACGAAAAAGAATAAATGTTCAAAAAAGTTACCCGTCGACTACACCACACCGCACCCATGGTCGATCGGTCCACATCGTCGACGGCGGCATACATGGCGACTGTGTAGGCTTGCAGCTCTAGCTGTGGTCGTTCGATTTGAAAATGCTCGAAGGACCACAACTGAAGAAGTAGTGAGCATCCGAAGAGGATGGAACTATCTCGAACCTAGTGGGACATGTCGCACAGGGCTCGGTACATCGCGCATAGCACCGCCAGGCCCCAGGCGTAGGGCTAGATACCCTCCACCTCCCAGGCCGCAGCTCGTGTGCGTACCAGATCATGTGCTTGTCAATACTGTCGCCATGGGACCCTAGGAACATCACTCACCGAAATAGCCATAGCAAGTAGACCTCAAAGTGCCTCCTCACCGTGTACTCGGGTGCGTCCTCTGCCATACACTCTGGCTGCAAGAAGACAGATACACATCACTAAGTTGCACAAAGCAATTGAAGCGGAAGGACAAGAGTTAGAAAAACTTACATAGACCTGGCATATCCACTTCAACGGCGGCCCGTAGGTACTACTGAACTCCCTGTAGCTACTGTTGGGCGGCAGCACCCCCTGAAAGCTCACAAGGAGCTCCATGCGCCACATGGCCAGGACATCGTGCGCCGTCATAAGGAAGCCCGCGCAGGGCAATCCAGTCATGAAGGCCAAGTCCTGAAGTGTCGTTACCATCTCCCTGCACGGGAGGTGAAACGTGTGTGTCTCCGGCCTCCACCATCCTCGCTAGTGGAAGGAATCCTGCCACTCTCAACCTGCGTCGAAAGGATTAAGAGCAAATGTGAGTCCACCCAAAGTAGTCAGACTGCAATTGAGTACACAAAGGTCACAACTACACGTACCTTGGAACCCAACATGGGTCCACCCTGCATGCTCCCATGGGCGTGCGCAGCCGCAACGCGCCAAGCTCAATTGCCGCCTTGCCCTCTTAGGGAAGGATGGTACAAAGGTAGATACGGTGATGTGCATCAATGGCCAGGTCAAGCAACTCATACTGCCACTGCGCAGTGTCTCCTAGTTTGTCATACCTAAAAATTCAGTACATACATTGTAAATACTACGAAACATATACAAAATGTAACATCCCAGCTTTGGACTTGTGTTTCAAATGTAAGAAAATGAGTAAAAATTAAAACTTTTTCTTACATCATGTATTTCCTGTATGCTTTGAACAATTGTTGTAAGAAGTTATGGAAATACAAAGTCACAAGTCTTTTGGATCCAAACCTTGTCTTCCAAAAATTTTCATCTCAAATCTTGGGATCATCATTGGGAAATAATTTTCCTAAGTTCCTGTGATGGTATGTGGTCTCTCTGAAAAATTTCACAATTTTTAGGAATTGTTTGAATATTTTTAGGGGGCAGTCAAACCTGTTTGACTTTTAATCAAACTTTAAATCAGAGCCTTGCAGAATTTTTGGAGAAAGATGCGCTACATAAAAACCTCTGAAATTTTTTCACGAGGTTGTTATCGAAGTTAGCAAGCTCCAGTAAAAATTTCATAATTTGTGGAGTTGTTTTGCTATCTCATTTAAATCCTCAAAAGTCTCTGTTCTAATTTAAAAGTTAAAACCTAAATCCACTGTGCGTTGGGTTCGAGTCAGACTCGGGCTCGAGCCAATCGACTTCGGTCGATCAACTAAGCGCACAGAGCCTCCTTTAAGCGCGCGTTGAATCTCAACCGTTGGATCCTTATCGCACGACCCCCGGCCGTGAAAGCGTTCGGACCTTAGGTTGCTTGTTCGAATTTCAACCGTTGGATTCCCATCCAACCGCCCAGATTCACCAAAACATTCGGACCTTCCGGTTGTTTTGTTTGGATCTAAGCCGTGCATTTCTAATCCAAGGGCTCCCGATCTATCCCTCTAATTTCAAACCTCAGAGGCATGGCGCGATATCAGCCGCCCGATTAAAATCGTAGGGTTCAAGATCGTCCGAGCTTTTTCCTCTGGTCATCTTCAACCTCCGGCCGTGCGTGCACAGTGTAGGGCATGGGGATGTCAATTCCTGCTCCCTACAGCCGCCCTAGTCGACATTAAGGGTCGTGGGAGACACTCTCAGCCGTGCCATACCCTAGTGCACCACCTACTCCCTTTTTGCTTTCGGCCATGCCTTGTGCTTTGTGCAATGCCAACCGAGAGGCTCTTGGTCCAAGCCCTAATGCTTCCAAGGCCTTATAAGCACCATTTTCTCTTCCTGGTATTCCTTTAGACCACCATCAAGCTCTATTTACAGTTTTGGAGTTTAACTCCTCAAAACCCCCAAATCGCCATTGTTGACCCGAAGAGCTCCATTGGTGTTCTTGGTGTTCCAGTGGTTCTCCTTCACATTTCTTTACCCTATTCTTATCTCCTTACTATCTTGAACATTTCCCCTCACTTAATGTTGGATTTGATTCGCAGGAGTTATCCAATTTGGTGTTTGTTCAAATTCGGCCGATTTTGGTCATCTTCTTCCTCAGCTCAGGTGAGTGCTCCATTTTCAAATTACTTGCTCATGTAGCTTCTGTGGACCATAATGAAGCTATATTGATGCTTTGGTATCACTCACTTGGCTCGGTGTCATTATCAACTTTTCTTCTCCAAGTCGTGAGCCTCCACCGTGGACAAGCTTCTCCGTAGTCTTTGAAGCTTCTCTTCATTAAGGTAGCTTCTTATTAGTCCTTAGAGGCTCTGGCACCCGCTTCTTTGGACTGCAGCGGAGCTTTTTGCTACTTTCGTGCTGAGCAGTAGAGCTCCATTTTCGTTTTTCCGGCTAGTCGGCGTTCTGGTCCCTCACCGCCGGCGAGGTTGCCACCATTAGGTTCGTAGTGCTATTGCGGTTCCATTTTAGTTCTTAGTCGGCGTCGCCGCGGCCAGTGTCGCCGGCGACAAGCCGTTGAAGTCACTCGGGAGTTTGCCGGCGAGAGCTCCAGTTTTCGTCATTTGTTTAAGACACATTAATTTCACTGTGATTGCTAATCATTAGTTCCTTAATTGTGTCTTAAACCCTGTTGTTGAGCCACTGACAGTGGGCCTAACACCCTTAAATCATCCACTGGCTCACCGTGCTGTTCCGACATCATTAAGGACTAATTACTGGTTAATTAATGTGTCGGAGGTTAATCGCTGTCGGAAATAAACCTTTTGGGTCGCTGACATGCGGGCCCTCCAATCTCTTAAATCACATCTATGCCATCATTAGGACACATTAATTGCTAGTCAATCACTAATCATTGGTTCCTGGTAATTAATTGCTGTCTTAATTGTCCCTCTGTCTCACTGACATGTGGGTCCTCATTAAAATCCTCCCCGCGCACTTAAGTCCCGTGCGTAGCACTTTGTTGATTGTGGACCGTCGATCCCGTGATCAACGGCCCAGATCTAGAGTGCATTCGGACTCTCCGGTTGCCTCTATCATTCTTGACCGTCGATCTTGCGATCAACAGCTGAGATCCCGAATGAAGGTGCGCTCTGGGCCGTCCATCTGCAGATCTGCGGCTGTGATTGGCCCAAGCAACCGCACCGTCCGGATGCATTCCCCCGCTTGTGTCGTTGGATCTTGATCCAACGGTGAGATCCTTTCGAGAGTCGCGCGCGTGCGCCGTTCCCGGCGCGCGTGAGCCGTAGGATTTTAGATCGAGGGTTGTCAAGCGTCCACGTCAAATATTTTCTGTTAAGTTCGAATCTTTATCGGTAAGCATTTATTTGTCAACTAAAAATTGTATCTAAACTTTAAAAATTCATAACTAATTCTTGTTAACTACTTTTTAGGTAATTCCAACTGTAATAAATTCTGTTGTCACTAAAGTTTAATATAAAAATTCAACAAGGTATGTTTCTGTAGCAGAAAATAATGAAACTAAAATAACTTGATTTCTGCCAATATTGAATATTCCAGAAATAGGTTTAAAACTTGAAAAATGCATATCTTTTTCTGTATAGTTCCAATTTGTGCAAAATCAATTTTGTTAAATTCATCTGTTAGCATACTTTCATATGGAATAAGTTTTGGGCATGTTTAAAATTCGGTAAAATGACTTGCATTAGATTTACAGCTTAGAAAAATCATAAGTAAATGTGTATAACTCCAAATGTAGTAAACTCAACTTTGCTGTTATTAGGATGTCATAATCTTCTTGCTATAAAAATTTCAGACCCTAGATCATTCTAGAAAATTTCACCATAAACAGTACCAGTAATTAATTAGGTTGATGTCGAACCCGGGAACGAAGGATCCCGAATTCTCTGTGTTTATACACTAGTCCAGGATTTCCAGTGTACACAGTCATCAAAAGTGATAGCAAAATCATATCACGCTCTTTATTAATATTATCTCGAGTTTTATTACAAGCTGGGCACGAGGCCAAATGGAAAGAAATAACACAGTGGAAAAAAGTAGTAGTAGGCCACACGACTTGCCACAAGCAATCGTGCGGGGGCGTAACCTATTCGCCCGAGTCCTCACCGTCACGATAGAGGTCTTCTCACGAATAAAGATTATTCGACAAGAGTAAGCACAACTACCGTGCTTGCAAGTTACACCCAATATTGAAGATTAATGCATGCATAGGGTAAACAAAGGATAATGGCAGGGTTGTTTTGCATAAACAGCATTTTCAGATTAAATACCATTAATAGTTTTCTAAGGCCAATTTTAATAACGTAATTGAAATCAGTGATTAAGATGACAATGAATAGTGGATAACCTCCATTAAATGAATAGTGAAGGATACCCTCCTAACACTTGGCTAACCGCCCCATTTTACCATAGGATTATCCATCCTAAAGACATCTGTGGAAATCATTTTATAAACCAAAAACAAGTCTAACTTAGAGTGGCTTTGCTAGCATGTCCATGACCGCGGACGCGGCTATTCGAATAGTTTCTACTCTGCAGAGTTTGTACAGCTTTACCCACACGAGATAATATGCTTTTAATGTCGGCCAAAGCACGCTTCTGAAGGCGTGTGACTAAGCAATTATCATGAGGCCGTTACAAAGTAGTATCTTAATGTATTTATGCCCGCTAAGGTTTCGCTACCATAGGACTAACCATCCTCCGGAAGCCCCCTCTTGCGCCCGGTGGGACTAATGTCTAACCAACACCCACACATACAACATAGCATAAATATCACTAAGATACCACAGATTATTTAGCCAAATCTGTCTCATTCCAGACATGTGGTGGTACGGTAAGGCGTAGCAAAATATGCTCAAAGACCGGTCCTTAACTGACTTGGGCGACTTTCCATTTAAATAAACCCATGGGCCGTAATCCTAACCAGATTAGGCCCGTGCATGAACCTGCACCCACCATACATCCATCACGCCCAAGTCCAAACCCATTTTATTTTATTTAGAGTGAAAAACTCATAAAAAGCCTTCCGTGGTAAAACAATACCACCGAAACAATTTAAATTCAAATTGTAAAGGATTTGGCTAAACCTTCCCAAATAAAAGTGGTCTAAGCATGGCTAAGCATATGACAAATTTTAATAGAACTTTGCCTAAGGGTGTCATGGTATTCATATTCAAAAATCAAATTGGCCATACAATGGAGATTGGAGTAACTATATATAAACAGGACATTTAAACAATTATATAAACATCTGCATGCAATAGTAATTTAAAACAGGAATTAAATAATTTAAAATACTGGGAACAATATGATCAATAGTGTAACTTGCCTTCGTTGAAGTCTTGAAATTCTAAATCGTCGGAAGGATCTAACTCTCCGGAGTCGTCGAGGTCTAAACGTAAAAATTACGACAAAATCAACTCAAATTCAAATAAATTCAAAAACTCAGCTCAAACTAACTCCAAATTGAAATATTTTGATTTAAATAGCTAGATTATGATTTTAGACAAATTTTGCAACTTGAACCACCTAATTTGGAGTTCTTATGCAAAAGTTATGAATTTTAGAAGTTTAATACAAAATCTGGAATTTAATTGAATTCTCTGAATTATTTTTCTAAAGGAAATTCTATTTATTGCGCAATGCTGATGCCAGCGATGAATTTTCCGGGAATTAAAGAATTAAAAGAATTCTCTGACAAGCGGGCCCCACGTGTCATAGACACGGCTCATGGTGGACTTATTCCACCGAGCCACGTGCGGACCGGTGCGGTGGGCCTGCCACGCGGGCGCTGACCTGGCGTGACACGCGGCGACACGGGGCGCTACTCGGTGAGGTGGCGCCGGGTGGCGATGACGTGGCCTAGCCACGTATACTCGACGGAGGGGTACTCCGGTGATCACCCTCGCCGGCGCTACGAGCCACGGCGAGGCTTGAGAGTGGGTGCAAACGAAAGAGGGGAGCCGTGCAAACCTAGGGGTTACCAATATAGCGGCAGAGCGTGGCCGGAAGGTCGTCGGCGACGAGTTTGGCGGCGGCTTGGGGTCGGCGGCGGCGGAGGTGTTCGGCGGCTCCGAGGAGTGAGTGGTCGCGCGGGCCGCGACGTTGCGGCGCGATCTTTGCCGTGTCGAGGCGAGGGCGGCGGCTCTGGTGGCGGCGTAAACGAAGCTCAAAGCTTCCGCGGTCGCCGGTGAAGATCTCGAAGCTAGGGCGCTAGGAGGGAGGAGAAGGGCAGTGGATGGTGGCGGCGTGTTGCAGTGAGGGAGGCTCTCCCGACGCCCCTATTTATAGGGCGCAGGCGCTACTGGTTTGCCGTGGAGGGCACGAAGCTCCGTGCGGCATCACCGGCGGAGTTACGGGGATTCGGGGGCCGGAGATGGAAAGGAAAGGCCGAAACGGGTGCGATTTGATGCGACGGTCTCAATGCGCGCGGGATCGTGGGGATTTAACGGAGATTGCACCGAGTTTTGGAAGGTCCGAGCCCGTGTCAATGGCGGACGGCGCGGCGAGAAAAAGGAAAGTGAGGGAGGAAGAAAGGAAAGGAGGACGATGACCCAGCTGCGTCCGATTTTAATCCAACGGTGGACAACGACGGGGCGAATCGGTAAATTAAGTTTGGATGCAGCCGTTGGATTTTGATCCAACGGTTGAAATAGATTGCGGGGTGTGTTTAAGTATCAGGTCTTATGGGAGCCGTTCGATCCAGATCTAACGGTCACCGGTGGTTGAGATGTTCGAGCCGTCCGAATGCTTCATTGAGTTATGGCCGTTGGATCTTGATCGGCCGACTGAGATTAGAAGGAGTGAAACGGTAAGTGAAGGTGGGGTTAAGCCGTTGTATTACGATCGGACGGCTGACGAAGGCGCGAAGGCGCGAAGTCGCGGAAAGGATGTGGGCCGAGCTGGGTTTCGGCCCACCGACTGTTTGGGGGTTTTCTTTTGATTTTCGAATTAAAATAATTGTTGATAATTCTAATAAGCTTTAGAATATAGCAAATTAAGTCCAAAATTCGAGAAAATTCAGAGAAATTCTCTGGAGCATTTAGGACTTAAATAAAATATTTCCAGCTATTTTGTGGTAGTAGATTTTGCACATAAATTTGTTTAGCTTTAATTTAATTAAGGAAAGCTTTTGAAAATTCCAGAAAATCCACAAAATACATAAATTTTAATTTCTTCAAAATTTGGGCTGTTACAGTTGATTTAAGGCTGAGAAAGAGTATTTTGGATATATCTTTTTCATGCTAAGTCCAAATTGTATGATTCTTATTCCTATCATTGTCTAAAATCATTCCCTAGCTATTGCGTAAATTTCAGTAGATTTGGATGTCTTTTGCTGTTGGAGTTTATTTGGTGTTCTTCGTTCTTATTGGTTTATCGCCTTTTCGCGTTAGGTTCCGAAGACAATCTTAATATTGATTCTGAGCCACAGCCATCAGATCCTGCACTTCAGCAAGGCAAGCAGATGTAGCATCATTTGATCATATTGTTCCTACTAATTTCAAATTCTAATTTGTTGTTTGCAAATTCTATGTATGCATTGCTATGTTGATTTAAACTATTGTCGATAGTTGGCCTAGTAGCTGCATGATCAGTAGGAAATGTTTATTCCTCTTCTACTGAGCCTAGGATTACTTGCTGTGATTTTGGGTTCGCTGGATGAACCCTTGTCACATAGTAGTTTACGTGTCATTATGCTTAGTCATGCTTAGCTATCGGTAGAAATGGGCGGTTATCGACTTGTCGATAACCTTGATCACACAAACTGTTATAATCTGTATATTTCAGCCTTGTGCTATGTCTAAATTGCAAAACTAAAACTGAAAATGAAAACAATTTAAACTTGGGCACAATGGTAAGATGGTGTGATCTTTTGGGTGTGATTGGAATGGTGCCCGGGTCAATTAAGCACCGAACTACTTGTGAGTACCTGTTATCCGAGCATTATGTGCGTGCTAACCACACTAGAGAGATATGGGACCTCTCTTAGCTGAGTACTTTGGGGTGTGTTAATTAATGAGTCAAGTGGTGGGTTGCATATTTGATTATATGCAACATGGACATGCTTGTGGGGAGAGGAGCACCCGCTGAGGCCGGTGTGTCCTGCTCCACGTATGGGTCCTTGTGATCCATATTTCGTCGGCAGATCACTAAGGATTAACCCCCATACGTGCGTCTCTTGATTAGCATATTCCATTGGAAAGGGTTCGTAGGACTTAGCCGTGCCGGCATACCAAAGGAAGTGTGCTTAATAGCTTGGCAAAAAGGCGGTCTGAAGTGTGGGTACATTGGTACACCCCTGCAGGAATTACAAACTATTCGAATAGCCTCGTCCTAGGATTTGGACACGCTTGGATAAGCTTTTCAAAAGTTAGACTACAACCTTTTTAAAATTAAAACTTGATGGGTGGTATGAATCAGGGATTCATGCTATTTGTGGTGGCTATTGGGATAGTCACTTCTAGGTGGTTACTTTTAAATATTGTTACTCGCTGTTATTTCAATGCTTAAAACTGATTTGTTAAATTGCTTTCAATCTATTACATTATTGCAATTGAAACTTGCTTTATGCGTCCAAAGAACCATATAACCACATTCCTTTGATACAGCTTTCATGTAGCTATGTATAGGCTTGTTACTCGTAAGTTTTGCGAGTACATTATTGTACTCACCTGCATTGCTTGTATTGTGCAGAGGAAGAAGGTGAGCCCGATGGACCTCACTTTTGTGAGTTGTGCTGTGGCAGTGTTTGGGGCGATTAGCTTGGCGGCCCGGTCGGTTGCCCTGTGGTGTTATGTGGCTAACCGGTCTTCTTTTGGTTTAAGCCATCTTATGGCATCTTTTGCTTCTGCTGTTACTTGATACTTATGTCATTTGGCCGGTCGGCTGTTCTGTAATAACTTATATTATGTATGTCTTTAGGTAGACTTGTCATATTATGTGTATGGAATTGATGCATGCTTTGGAATGATGTATGTGTGCTGCATGTTCTGGGAAGCACATGTTCATCGAGACACGGGTTATTCTGTTTGTGATACTAGAACCAGTGGAAGGTTAAGTATTACGAGCTTAATAAACCGGGGTCTCACACAAAAATAATAAGAAGTGGCATATCTAATTACTTCAATTATTGCACGATTAGCGACACATCGGAAATTGATCTGCACACAACTACATCGACATATAAATTTTTAGAGGTATCTTGCCGTGTACATATGGAAAGTAAAAATAAGTTCATAATGTTTTAATTAACGTCTACATTCCCTATTTAGCTACTCTAGCTTGCTTAGAGAATATTTAGAGGTGTTTTGCTATTTCCTAGTTTAAAAAGTATTTTTGGTATTAACAGAATATTTACCATGCACAAATGGAAACCAAAATTAGGTTAGAATTATTTTGATTAAACTCTACATACACTATTTAGCTACAATTTTTACAGATTTTTCATATATATGAGATAAAAATATTTGAATTGATGATCATACTACCATTCTTAGTTCCAAATATGCTTAGTATATATGTTGTTGTTGATTCAATTATTATTTTAGAAATTATAATAATCACAAAAGTGCGCATATACCTAACAAATGGTATACGCCTTGAGGACGGTCGCCGCTTGGTTTGTCATGCGCCGCCTTGTTTGTTGCGGACACGCTAACATGCAGCACGACAACTCTTAAAGAGGATGAGTCAGCAGCCAGTGTGGACGAAAACCAGGTGGAATTGGGTCAGGGGGTTATTTGTCTGGATTTGGAAGTTGGAGGTGAAAAACAACATGTTTTGAGTTCATGGTGAAAATTTAACTCCAAGCAGAGTGCAAGGGCCCAAAATGGACTTTTTTCCCGTTCACTTACGACGTGCTTCCGTGAATTATCAAAGAGAAATACTAAATAACGCTATAGCGTTCAAAGGCAAAGCAACGGGATAAGCCATCACCGTCAGATTGCCTGGTCATAGCTGTCCATCTCACCTCCTATCCTAAAAATCCAAACCAAAAGTTTAAACTCCTTCTCTCCTTCTCTGCTCGATCCGCATCCTCCCTGCTGGCCTAGCCTTCTCCCTCTTCCTCAGCACATTTCCACACCCCCTGCTTAGCCACGCCAGTGTGCTCGCTCCTACTCACCTTCCCTCTCGCGGCCCAACCAGCATGGCCCATCCGTGTCACAGCCGCACAGCAGCCCACTCCCTCGCTCATGCTCGCCGACACGTGGGCCCTGGCCCCACCTGTCAGACCTCCTAGGGAATTCATTGTTTATCTTTCCCCACATGCCAGCTCACTGACTCACCACCCACTGTGTAGTACGCTCAAGCCGCGTGCATTAGAGCTACGTCAGATCCAGCACTTCGAGCCTCTCGCTCTCTCTCTCTCTCTATTTGACACCAACACGACCTTGCCACTCACGAGCATGTGCCGCACACGAGATCTCGCGAACGAGCTGCTGTGTCGTCGCATTCGTCTCGCCACCACTCCTTACTATTTAAGCCCCGGTCATGTGCGCCACCGTGCTTGCCAACCTCCAAGCTGCTTATTCCCCAACTTTCCCCTCTTCTCCACCTCGGGTGGTCAAGAACTCGCCTTCTTCCTCAATTTCGCTCGCTGGTTTCGCCATTAGATTCCGACCAACGCTGTGAGTCTTCGACTTCATCGTCTTGTGCATTGTGGTCACCTTGACTCCCTCTTCCACACGCTTGCTGCCTATGTGCTTGTTTCTTCACATAGAAGAAAGGAATTGATGTCGTCCGCAGAGCTAGCTGAAGCACGATGCACCATCGCTGCCTTCTCCCACCGTATCCGATGAGCTTTTACCATCATCATCTCGCACTTAGTCGTCTTGACATCATGTCTCTAATGTGCATCTTCTTTTTCTGCTCTATGCACTAGAGACGTCAACAAACCTTCATCCCCTTCACCGGCATGGAGCACGCAACACCACTGCCACACTCGATCTCCTTCCTCGCTTGGTTTTCCAGGTGATCCCTTCTGTTCCAATAGCCTTCATTACATCGCCAACCTCAAGGTTTCTTAATGATGTATGTAGATAGCCGTAGTGTAGCCACACTACTGACTCGTTGTGCCATCGCAAGCCACCATCGAAGAACAAGTTGTACCTTCGCATTTTGAGCACCGAGCGCACGGTTAGCACGGTTATAGCCTGTAGTTGGTAGTCTAGGCTTCAATTTCTAGTTTTCAACCGCGTTGGGTAGTTGCCCCCAATGACAGTACTGCCGCCATCGAGCCAATAGCTCAGTCCTTCTCCCGCCACGTCGCCATAGCCGTTAGAGTCACCATATACCCTGCAAACCCATTTTGCTAGTTGCGGGTGGTCGCCAGAGTTCCCTCCGCCACCACTGAGCTTGCCCAAGGGTCGGCCATGGTGCCCCTGTTCTCTCCTCTGTTGCGCAGATGACAACAGTGGTGATGACATGTGGCCAAGTTGACGAGGATCTGATAATCCTTATTTTATTACTCCGTAATCATGTAATATGACGTCACATGGTATACCCCTTAATGTTATAAGGGAGGAATAAGTTAAGTGGTCATAAGCGCTTCTACGACCACACCCCTAGTCGTAAGCATTTCTACGACTATGGTGTAATCGTAAGTCCTGCTACGATTACGTCCGGTCGTAAGTCTTTCTACGACCAGTATCCAGTCGTAAGTATTTCTAAGACTACCCCCTAGTCGTAAGTCCTGCTACGACCAGTCCTGCTGCGACCTCCTCACAATTAACTAGGTCCACTCGTGAGAAGACCCATTTATTGGTGAGGATCTGAGCAGTCAAAATACGTAGTTATACCCAAAATAACTACAGATGATTCTCCACTATCTCTGATTGGTAACCGTTGAACAGTGTGGGGAGGTTACTACTTCGGTAATTACTCTCATTATTACGTAATAATGAGCGCCTAATTGACCTGGAACGACAACCGCCCCTACAGCGTAGCATAAATAGGAGTCTCTTGGAGATAATGGGGGAGGCTTTTTTGGGTAGAGACCGTCAGTAGCAGTATTAGCGCAAGCCTTTTTCACTGATTGTAATCAGGATACCCAATACATTACACAGTAGTAGGGTTGTTATTCTCACTAGAGAAGGCTCGAACCTGTATAAAAATTCATGTGTCTCCTTTTGTCTGCGTGATCAATTGTGGAGACCCCCCGAATCAAATAATCTTTACGTAAGATCAGTTCTAAAACACCGACAGTTGGCGCCGACCGTGGGGATCTTCTGGTAATTCCTTGTCAACAGTTCTTTCTTTTCTCTTTGATGCTACCATGGCAGGAGAATGGAACGAGGAGAATTGGTTCGACTTGGCGACACGCAGACATCGACATGGATGCCGCCGACTACGAGCCGAGTATCGAATCATCGGCGGTATTGCGCCTCGGAGATCTTCTATCGATCTCGGAGATTGCATCACCAACGGAGTTCGTGAGGATCCTTATCCCCACAAAGAAGACGCCGGTGAGGAACCGGCTTCCTCGGGGCAAGGGTCATACGACCACAGCGTGGCTGCCCGAGGCGGTCGCAACACGATGAGAGTCTTTCCTCCAAGTGTTCGAGTCCCCCTAAGGCAGTACGACTTGGCGAGACAGGTTCTAGAAGCCATCATTCCAAAGCTCCATCGACATCTGATGGTTCTCTTTCTCCGGATAATTCCGCAGATAAGAGGATCGAGCACGCTGTTCCTCCAAGTTCAACCATCCCGTCGTAGGACACACCTACAGATGGAGACGGTTATAACCCGGAGTTCCCCTACCTGGAGGGGTTTACTCCAAATCGCCAGATGGTGTCACTCGACTACTCCTCAAGCGAGGAGGCCTCGAGCGCAAGTGGAGGTCATCCACGAGAGGTCTTCGTTATTCCCCCTGATAAGAATCATTCTCCCAGAGGAAGGATTGACGATGCTCCCCGACGAGCACACTCTACACCCCCTCGTGGCAATGGCAAAGACGCCACCGCTGGCAAATGAGACAAACACTTTAATGAACGTGCGGGACATTCTCAACATTCTCGCACTCCATTAAAACAAACTCAGGGGTCTGATATAGGCCATTCTGAGACGACCCGACGAAGAAAAATAGCAGCTCAGAAAAATCTCCCTAAGCGTGCTTATTTCTAGTTGGAGGAAGCTCAAGAACTCCAGCACATCAACGACTTGCTGGAAAATCCAACCCAAGAGCTCGCTCGAGCGCCGGGGTACGATCGCTTCGCAGAAGAGATCGCACAAAGGCTTCGCAACACGATGGCAAAACTCGAGCGTCCTCGTCAACAACAACCAGGGAGTCGTAGCAGTACGACTCCATCTTCTGCCAGTCTTTCGGATAACTTGTCTCACGGGAAACGACATGATCCTCGCTCACGTCGTTCTCCCGATCCAAGGAGGACTCGTTGGACATCTAGAGATCAACCAGCTCCCAGGAGAGGTGATCTCTCACCACTTCAAGAGCACAATGTACGGCGGCAAGTGGAATACGAGGAGTATTTCCCTCGTAAAGTTGAGACTTATCACAGGACCGGTCCACCCGTAGCTGGGTATCATTGAGTACGATTACCCGACGACGTAAACCCTTCTTTCTTACAAAGAACGAGGCAAGAAGTCATCTCGGGATGTCGGGCGTTTTCACCCGACCTTCGAGCAGTTCGTTGGCCACCTCGTTTTCGACCAGCGAACATGGAGAAATTCGATGGAACCCAAGATTCTATCGAATTCCTCCAGATCTACACTACAGCTATCCGAGCAGCAGTAGGAGGAGAGCATGTCATGACAAATTACCTTCCGATTGTACTTGAAGGATCGGCTCGATCATGGCTTTTAAATCAGCCATTCGAATCGATCTACTCGTGGCAGCACCTTTGTGATCTTTTGCTGGCAAACTTCCAGGGCACCTACAACTGCCCTGGAAAGGAGGATGACCTGCACCGGATAAAACAGAATGACCACGAAACTCTACGCCAATTCATCAGGCGCTTCAGTCAGGTTCAAAATTCCATTCCGGAAGTTTTTGACTCATCCGTGATCAGGGCTTTCAAGCAGAGAGTCCGCAGCAGAAGAATAACAGAGGACATCATTTCATGGAATCATACCGGGGTCTTCGGCCAAACCGATTGGCCAAGTTTCTCTTCCTGTAACGTTTGGCTCACCAAGCAATTTCAGGACAGAGAAGGTCTCCTTTGATGTGGTCGATTATACGGCATATAATGCCATACTCAGACGGCCTACTTTGGCAAAATTCTTAATAGCTACTCATTATGGGTATCAATGTATTAAGATGGCAGGTCCCAAAGGAGTAATCATAATATATTATGACAAGAAGATGGCGCATTCCTGCGATCGTCGTTCCCTCGAAATGGTTGGACAATTACCAACTCGAGATGAAAGTCAGCCTTCGACTAGAAAGTCGAAGCCTAAAGCCGCACCAAAACCGAACGACCAGGTCAAAGAGGTTCCTCTGGACGCGGAAGAGCCCTCGAAGACTGTTCGCATAGGGGATTCTTCCTACCCCAAATAGGAAGACGGTCTCATCACTTTTCTCCGAGCAAACGCAGATGTCTTCGCGTGGCAAGCATCCGACATGCCCGGAGTCCCCAGGGAAGTGATAGAGCACAGGCTAGCCTTACAGCCTGATAATTACCCGTAAAACAGAAGTTACGGAGATTTGCCCCTGATCGACGAGATGCTATTAGGTCAGAATTGGACAAGTTGCTTAAAGCGGGCTTCATAAGAGAAGTCAATCACCCAGAGTGGTTGGCCAACCCTGTAATGGTTAGAAAGTCGAATGGCAAATGACGTATGTGCGTAGACTTTGCTGGTCTTAATAAAGCTTGTCCAAAAGATGATTTTCCTTTACCTCGTATTGATCAGCTGGTTGACTCTACTGCAGGATGTGAGATGTTGAGTTTTCTAGATGCATCCTCTGGTTACCACCAGATCAATATGTGTCAAGAAGATGAAGAGAAGACCATATTTATTACACCATTTGGAATATTTTGCTATGTCAAAATGTCATTCGGTTTAAAAAATGTTGGGGCTTCTTTTCAGCGTTTGATGCAAACGACTTTTGCTCCTCAACTAGGCCAAAACTTGGAGGCCTACGTTAATGATCTAGTCATGAAAAGCAGCAAACGGCTCAATCATATCACAGACTTGCAGGAAACTTTCGACAACCTCAGAAAACACCACTTGAAGCTTAATCCCGAGAAGTGTGTGTGTTCGGGGTCTCTTTAGGAAAATTGCTTGGATTCTTGGTCTCTGCACGAGGAATCGAAGCAAATCCTAAAAAGATAAAAGCCATCACTCAGATGCGCCCCTGGCCAAGAAAAAAGAAGTCCAGAAACTCACAGGATGCATGGCGGCATTAAGTCATTTCATCGCACGTCTTGGAGAGAAAGGATTGTCTTTCTTCAAACTTCTAAGGAAACATGAGGGCTTTGAGTGGTCGGAAGAGGCTAACATAGCCTTTGTGGAAGTCAAGAGGTATCTTACGAGTGCTCCTGTTCTGGTTTCCCCGAAACCAGGAGAGACGCTCTTAATTTATCTAGCTGCCACGCCACAAGCAGTGAGCGCAGTACTGGTCGTAGAACGTGAGAACGTACAACGACCAGTTTACTACGTTAGCAAAGTTTTACACGGACCTAATGAACGTTACCCTCGGGTTCAAAAACTTTTATATGCCCTCCTCATGTCTTCGAGGAAACTGCGGCATTATTTTCAGGCGCACAAATTAGCTGTGCCGTCTGAGTTTCCCTTGGGAGCGATCCTCCAAAATAGGGAAACAGCGGGACGCATGGCAAAATGGTCAGTCGAACTTGGGGAGTTCGACATCCATTTCGTGTCCCGAACGACCATTAAATCCCAGATCTTGGCAGACTTTGACACCGAATGGACAAATCCTGAACCTGTTCAGGATCTCCAGTACAATTCCCACGACCAGTGGACGATGTACTTTGATGGGTCACTTACGATAAGTGGCTCGGGGCTGGGGTGGTCCTGGAATCTCCTACCAGAGAGACTAATAACATGGCAGAATACGAAGATTTGCTAGCTAGCATGCGAGCCGCAAAAGCGCTCTCGATTCGACGACTACTCGTGAGAGGAGACTCTCAACTAGTCGTAAATCACGTCGGAAAAGAGTACCAGTGCTCTAATCCAACTATGTCCCGGTATTTATCAGAAGTTCGAAAGTTAGAAAAGCATTTTTTGGGCTTCGAGGTACAATTTATCCTTCGAAAGGATAATTTCCTTGCAGACCAACTGGCTCATCTGGCTTCGTCTCGATCCTCAGTACTGAAAGGGGTCTTTCTAGAGCAGCTTCAAAAGCCATATCTAGTTGTAGAACTAGAGACGCCTCCCATAGAAACAGCCTCTCTAGAATACGAAGATACCTGGATGACTCCTATCTACAAGTATCTTCAGACGGGTTCCATACCTGACGATGATCTAGAAGCAGATCGACTATCCCGAAAGGCCAAAATTTATACTTTGGTCGAAGGTGTCCTTTATAAAAGAGGAACCCAAGGGGTGCTCATGCGATGTATTCCGCAGAGCGAAGGATTAAAACTCCTTCACGACATTTATGGAGGCATCTGTGGGACACATGCTTCTCACAGAACCCTGGTCGGTAAAGCCTTTCGACAAGGTTTTTATTGGCCAATAGCCCTCTACCATGCCAAGGAGTTGGTCAAAAAGTGTGTACAATGCCAGTTTCATGGCAGGCAATTACACCAACCAACTCAGGCATTGTAAACAATTTCTCTGTCTTGGCCTTTTGCGACCTGGGGTCTTGATATCCTAGGACCATTACCCAGAGCTCCAAGGGGATTTAAATTCCTTTTTGTGGCTATTGACATGTTCACAAAATGGATAGAAGTCGAACCTGTGACTGGGATAACAACGGAAGCAGCAAAATGGATTATGATGAGATGCGTGATAACTCGATTTGGAGTACCAAGTCGAATCATCACAGACAATGGAAAACAATTTTCGAGTGCAAAATTTCAGGAATTTTACGACGAGTTGGGAACTCATTTGTGTTATGCTTCTGTTGCCCACCCCTAAAGCAACGGGGCGATCGGAAGAGCGAATGGCCAGATAATGAAGGGAATTAAGACTCGAGTCTTCGATCAGCTTGTCAAGCACTCCGGGGCTTGGGTACAAGAGCTACCTTCAGTATTATGGGCAATTCGTACGACAGCTAGTCGAGCTACAGGAGAAACACCTTTCTTTCTAGTCTTTGGCGCAGAAGCTATGCTTTCGCCAGAACTAAAGATTAGGTCAGCACGAGTCGAAAATTTTAACGACTCCAACCAAGAACAACTTCGAGCAGACGACATTAACCTGCTCGAGGAAAAAAGGAACCAGGCCTTAATTAGTTCAGCAGTCTACCAACAAGGCTGCGCAGATACTACGATCGTAAGGTCCAACCTCGTAGCCTTGCTATAGGTGACTTGGTATTGAGACTTATCCAATCCCAGTCTAATCGGAACAAACTTTCCCCCAAGTGGGAAGTTCCTTACACCGTGGTCGAAGTAACGCGTCCAGGATCGGTACGACTTGCAATGGAGGATGGCCGCGTTCTCCTAAACTCTTGGAACATTGACCAGTTACGCAAGTTCTATGTGTAACCAGCTTCTACGACAATAAAGTATCAGGTTCTTCCTATCTTTTTTTTCTCTTTTTGAATTTTGCTTTTATTTTTGACCTTTCTTCATGTGCTCATTTCCCCTTAACACTGGTCGGAGAAAGGACATCAAAACTAGTCGAAGTCTCTCCTATCTGCACGTGGTCCTGCCCGCTGAAAGGAGCTTCCTAGTATCACTTTGTTCCTAATATTTGCTACCAGTACAAAGTTTTTTGGGCTCGGAAGCATGGTCGAAAATTTTGAGCAAGTTCATGTCACCTTAGTTTATTTATTAATTTTGAAAAATACTCTAAGAAGAGCGCACTTTTGAAATTTGTTTGACCATTTTTTGGTAAACTTGATAGGTTTTAACTGGTCGGAGGCAGAAACACACCTAGTCGAAGCTTCTCTTTTCTGCACGTGGTCCTGCCCACTAGAAAGAACTTCCTAGCGTCGTCCTGTTTCCTACTCTTGCTACCAAAACGAACTTATCAAGTAAATCGAACACAGTCAAATAAATTTCTAAGGTACTCTAGATGTTTGTCTCACTCAAGTTGTCGTTATTGATTTGATTAATCTAGTTGGAGATGGTAACATCACCTAGTCGAAGCCGTTTTTCTCTGCACGTGGTCCTACCCACTAGAGGGAACTTCCTAGTGTCGATCCGTTTTCCATTCTTTCGACTAGAGCAAGATAATCGATTCTCGAGAACTATAAGTCAAACAAACCTCTCTATTTTCAGAAACCCTTTCTTTACTATTTCCTTAGTTTATTCCAATAAACTAAGCAAATAGTCGGGGGCTAGGATAAAGTTATAAACATGACTTCTTTTCTTAGTCTTAGTTTTTCTGAGTTATCATCTTATGAGTTACTAATTACTCTACAAGATGATTCGCAGGGAAAAAGAGGAAGGAAGAAGGAATTGCACATATCTGGTCCGATTCTCTATTCCCTTTTTATTATCTTACGAGTTACTAACTACTCTACGAGATAATTTGCAGGAAAGAAGAAAGGATCATATATTTATACCTCACCAAAAAAAGACTTGTCATTACGAGTTCCTATTACAGACTACTCTGATAAAGGAGATTCTATTTGCATCTCCTCCGCGACCTTCTCGCCGACCGACTGCATTTCCTCGATCAGCCGTTCTGCTTCAGATTCAGTGCAGTCGAAGTCAGCTTCAACAGAATGTGGATTAAGGTTAGGGTCACGGGCCTTGAGTTTTGCTAAAACAAAGCTCACAGCACCTTTGACCGCTTCCCTTATCGAATCATTCTAGTTGGTCTTCAGAGTAGACACCAACTCTTGTAGGGTACCAACTTGCTCCCCAATGGCACTCGTATGAGCGGCCATCGTGTCATCACGGGGAGTGACCTTCCCGGTGTTGGTGATATGCCCTAGAGGCAATCATAGAGATGATTGTATCACGTCAATGTTTATGATTTCTTGAATAAATGTTATTTTGTTCCTTGAATGAATCGTTAGTTTTGAAGATCAACAAGTATGTGACTTGTTGGTGAAACTCTTCGACTTATATGATGTCGTTCTAAAAGTATCCCTGGTCGAACGTCACTAATCGGAATACCAGTGACACACCCGGTATAAAATTAGACATCAACTCCATTCACACATAGAGTCCAAACACCACACTTCCAAACGGAAGATAAACAAATAGCAAAGATATTACAGCACAATGGCCGATAGCCACAAGATACACAAATAACAACAAAAAGACAATGAAGCAAAAGTGCCATAAAATGGCTATAAACAAAGCCAATCGGTGTGCCTTCAACCCACAAGGCATCCGACAGGACCGCCAAGACTAGTCGTCACCCACGGCGACAAAGACTGACTCACGAAGTGAGGCCCCGAGGCTCACCTTCCTCCTCTGCAACAAAACATCAAGCAAAGCACCTGAGTACAAAGATTGTCTTTGTACCCGCAAGACTGACGTGTGAACTAGCAGACCTGTTCATATGCTACATGCAGGCTTGTTTAGTGGAGGCCATATGTTTTATTTGCATAAAGCCAACTTTATTTGCAATAGTGTAATACAGTTTGAAGGCAAGTTTGCAATTCATTTTAAGATTGAAATAAAAGATGCGGATATTAATAACAAAAGCGAAAGATAAAACAACCTAGAAGTGACTATCCCAATAGTCACCACAACAATAGCACGAATCCCAGATTCGTACCACCCATCCAATTTTAATTTAAATGTTGTAGTCTAGTTCTTACGGGGCGTATCCGAGCGTGTCCATAACCTAGGACGAGGCTATTCGAATAGTTTTAACCCTGCAGGGGTGTACCAATGTACCCACACTTCAGACCGCCTTTAAGCCAAAACACACTTCCGAAGGTATGCTGGCACGGCTAAGTCCTACGAGACTTTTTCCAATATTGTGTATTAACTACGAGCCGCTCGTATGGATAGAAATCCATACGCTTACATGGTAAAGCCGAAAAGACAACTACCCACTCAGGATAAAGCTTTTCGGACAACTACCATGCTCCCACCTCCGTCCCTCCTGCGACCTCCTGCGACCCGGAGCCAATACACGCCAAAGTACTAGGTCAAGAGAGGTCCCATATACTCTAGTGTGGTTAGCACGCAAAATGCTCAGTACGGTGGCGCAAGTAACTCGGTCCTTAACTGACTCGGGCACCTTTCCAGTCACACCCAACAGATCACACCAACATACCATTGTGCCCAAGTCTAAATTATTTTGTTTTCATTTTTAGTTTTGCAATTAAACATAGCAGAAATGCTAAAACATAAAGCTATAGTAAATTTTGTGTGATCAAGGTTACCGACTAAAGTCGATAACCGCCTGATTCTACCGATAGCTAAGCATGTCTAAGCAAGTTGACCGGATCTACTAAGTGATAAGAGATCATCCAATGATCTCTAATCACAAGAAATAACCTAGGCTCGGTAGTAGAGATCAATATTTTGTCTACAGGATATGCGACACGGATTTAACTAATCAATTTAACACAAATTAAGCAATGCATACATACAATTTGAAACAAAATATTAATCTTTAAAATACTAGGATTAAACATGATCAAATCGCTTGCTCGGTTGTCGTTGCTCGATATGGTGCGGAGGATCGTCCTCGTGGTTGCCGCAAATATCGAAGCCTAACGATCGAACAAAACAGCGAATAAGAACGAATAACACCGCAAAACTCAAACATCAAATACAAACACCAATATATACACCAAGGCTAGACTATCACAAAGAATGACAAATAATTGCTACAGAGACCCATCCACTCATTTGCTAGGTTAACCACAAAATCAAACTTCTAACATGCTTTAAACTTTGGACAGCTTTGATGGTGATTGTATGCACATCTATTATTTAATCATCAAGTTAACACATCAAAATCAGCTAGCTATATCTGAAACCACTATTGTGGTGAGAGCACAAAATCTACAAGAAGCTATTGAAAGCATAACTAGCCAAGTATCCAACTAAGAAATGCTAAACAAAAATCTTCTACCTAAGATAGGATGCTAAGGATGCTCACTATTCATACCCCTAAGCATCACACCTAGATTTTGCAAGGCTAACAAGTTTCAACATTTGGCCACTACCCAAATCTTATAACACCGACAACTCAAAAGTACAGAGGCAAATAAAATGAGCGACTAACTATCCCTATGATCAAGCATGGCAAATGTAAGCTTAGAAACTTAAAGATACCAACTAAATGATTTCATGCTAACCACCACAACAAAAAGGAGGCATCAAGACTAACAAAACCTAATAACAAGCATGATACAAATTTTTGACATCGACAACAGATAAAAATGACAACAGAGAAAAGCTACAAGGAAACTTGCACTAATATACTTTCAAACCTCAATTACAAACTTTGATCATGCATGAGAGTGAACTAAAGAACAATCATAAGCATGATTAGCGACTAACTAATTGGTTTTGAAGGAGTGGGCCCCTTGTCCGACGGACAGAGAGGAGCACAACTGAAAAGAACAGAGGATCTCGGCGCTCGGACTGGATTCGTCGCCCGGTGGAGGCGGCGCGAGGTGGAAACCAAGGCCAAAATGGGTCGCGGAGGATCATCAAACCAGAGGTGGTCTCGAGGCGTGGGAGATGACCGCGGTGGCGCGCGACGAGCTTGGCGGCGGCGGTGGGGTGACAAGGTGCGATCGCACTAGAGAGGAAGACAATGAAATTTAGCGCGCATGGGCATCGATGAGTTACCAGAACTCACCGGTGTGCTGGCGACAGAGAGGCACCGAGTGACCCGCGACGAGAGCCCACGGCGGCGCAAGGCGATTAACAGCGACAGGAGCCAGGGTGAACGAGAGGACACGAGTGAGTGGAGAAGAAAGGTGGAGTCTGTGGTGCTCACCGAGCGAAGAATTGAGCTGGAGCTCACCGGAGAAGATGCGGCGGTGGAAAAGGCGGTTTCGGCCGGACTTGGAGAAGAAAGTCCACGCGCAGCTCCACAGACGATGAATCCTGAAATTCCTTGAGGGGTTTACTTCCACGGATGCTAGGCACACCGTGACGCTTATCGGCGATGACGGAGCTCACCGGAGTGGCTGAAATGCTCGGAAGCGGCGCGGCGGCGCCTACGGCTCCTGGAGCTCAGTGGAGAAGAAAGGCAATGGAGACGAAAACGAGGTAGGGAAAACCCTCGATGGCTTTTGTAGGAGCAGGCGGAGGCAGCGAGGTGAGGCGGTGGGCGGTGAAAAGACCAGGTGAAGCTAGGTGGCGCGTGCATGCATGGGCGGCCGAGCGAGCTGCGGCGAAGCGGTGCGCTGAGCCGGCGAGGCGACGTGGCGGGATGACCTGCAGGTGGGTCCGCCTTGTCGTCGACAAAGAACAAAACGGCGCGAGCCCGAGTTAGACTCGATCAATATCGCGCCGACCGTTGGATCTAAAGCGGACGGTCGAGATTAGTGTATGCATTCGGACAGTCGGTTGCATGCGCCAAGACGTGGATCGATCGATCTTCATCGGACGGTTACGATCGATTGGACTCGCGCGGTGCAGCTAGTTGACGCGACCGAACCAAATGTGCGAGTCGGACTCGAGCCCGAGTTGGGTTCGCCCGAGGAAGCGATTTTTAGAATTTGATTTAAAAGACGAGAAGGTTTTGGGGAATTTTTAGAGGTAGCTCCTAAGCTCCAAAAATTTCAGAAATTTTATGGTAGATACTAGAGACAGAGAACAACATTGCATAAATTTTCCAGAACTTTCTATGCACTGAAAAGTTCTGCAGAAAATTCACAAGCATGCTGACCTAGGGTTTGACCAGGTTTTCAACTAGTTTGACTTGGTCATTTGAAATAGCAAACAAAATCTAAAATTGTGAAATAATTCAGAGAGGTAGCTAGGATGATCAAGATGCTAGGAAAATATTTGCAGAGGATGATCACAAGTTTGAAGGCTAATAATTTGATGACAACAATTTCCAATCACAAGAATTAACTTCTAGAAAATTGGAAATTGCTAGGGAAAATTTGGAAAACTTCCAAATGATTTGAAGAGACAACAAAAGTTTTTATTTCTCCTCAAAATTTTACATTTGAATTACAAACCCTAAGTTAGGGCTGTTACATGACCATACGACCAGTACATGTATTGATTGATGATTATGTTTCACCGGTCATGGATATAGGGATATCGAATCAATAATGTAAACACATGTTAGAGAACATGGGGTTGGATTAACCCACCTTGAGACATTATAGAGATTGTTATGATTCTATGTGTCATTAGTTGGTCTCAAGCAATGATGATGTATAATCCTTAGACCTGAGATCATCATGGTTCCCTACATGTGTAATAGCACTCTTAGGGGTTGCCAAACGCTGCTCGTAACTAGGTAGTTATAAAGGTAGCTTTCGGGTATACTATGAAACATGCGGAGGGATATGACTGGTCGGATATGGGATTTGCCCCTCCTAACATAACGGGAGAGATGTCTCTGGGCCCCTCGAAGTGATCGGATAAAGAAAGTGCATGGCCATGCCACTAGTAGTCGAAGTGTTCGACCACATAAGGTTATCCGACAACTCGATCGAGAAAGTATTGAACAGTCCATGGATGACACATTATCTCACCTGGAGTTCAAACCAGATATCGTGAGGCAAAAGGAGAATACTAGAGTGAGTCGCTTAGTTCGATCAGATCCAGACAAGTCGTGTGGTGATACGAGCAAGTCGTAGACCGATCGAACGAAATCATAGAGTGGTCGAAACCTGGTCGTAAGGAGTTACGAATCGTCGTGACCGAAAGTCTTGAATGGTCGATAAAGATAGGACCTGGTCGTAAGTGATGATGACCTAGTCGTTGATCATATTGCATTAAGGTTCGTCCGATATAATTTGTGTGTATTTGGGAATCGTTATGTCCTGCTAGGGACCGCTACGACTCGTGGTCGGAAAGGGTTTCCGAGTCACAACCGATTACACATAAACCTAACGGGTCACACACTTAATGGGATGGAACAAACCAGTACGAACATGATTCGTTAAACGTGTTCGGATAGGATCCGACACGGGGCACTATATAAGGAGATGTTTGAGGCTAGTGTGGGCGCGTGAGAGAGACACGTGAGTTGTTTGCACCGAAACCCTAGCCGCCATCTTCTTGAGAGAGCCTTCTCGTGCGACTTGGTGCTAGCACACCGGCGTACGGTTGTTCCTTCTCAGGACGTGTGGATACCGTAGAGGCGCTACTGCAGTCGCTGTTGCGCTGAGGACGATCCGCGATCTTCACAAGGAACTGTGGAGGCTGCTGGAGGAGACGATCGACTACAAGGACGTTGGACGACCTTCTACGATCACTACATCGGCGCGTTCTTCGTCGGACTAGGCTGCTCTGACTTTACTTCCGCTGCACTGCGCGTCTGGTGGTAATGATCTGTGATCATCTATCTTGCTTGGCATCCTGGTTTACGTGGTAGATTTTTTTTTTTGAATTGTTGCTAGCGTAGCCTACCCGTATCCCTACACCCGGCACGAAGCCCATCGAGTACATTGTTCAAGAGCGAAATGTTGTCTTGAAGATTGATCTTCATCGACTTCATCTCCTCCTGGGTACAAGTCGAAGCCTCGTGGATTTGTTTTATTTCCATTAATCACTCAAAGGAGTAAGGATTGATTAGATAAAACAATTCGCGAGAAGATAAAATGATTTAACAGTAGGTAAAAGTTTTACTTGCCCGCTAATTGAGAACCTAACGTCTCAATTTCTTGATCTTTCTCCTTCGCGATGCGGGAGATCTCGCGGACAACTGAGGACTTCTCCTGGACCTCGATCCGAAGAGCCCCCACCTCGGCCTGAAGGGCCTTATTTTTGACTTCTTTTTCTGCAAAAGAATGAGAGGTTAAGAAGGCGGAGATCAAGATCAAAAGCAGTCGTAACTCCACGTACTGTTTATTTTATCCTGCAATTTCTGAGTTGCAGAGTTAGCCTCCTAAAGCTTCTTCGGAAGGTCATTGGCCTTATCCCTTAGCTTTTTCGTCTCGGCTTTCACGAAGTCGAGTGAATCAGCTAAGGTCTTTTCGTCACTCTTAAACCTGAAAGGTTAAAAGAAGATATGAATACACAAACGAACAGTCGTAAGTATTCCTACGACTGATAGATAATTGTAAGTTTTTCTACGATTACCCCCTGGTCGTAAGTTCTTCTACGACTAGGTACCAAGTCGTAAGTTTTCTACGACAATCTTCTACGAGTACTGAGTAAGTAATTAGTTTGTAAAACGATTACGAATATCAGTCACTCACCACCTCTCTGCTTGCTCGTAGAGTACTGCCTTCTCTTGTCGTAGTTTGACAAGTTGCTGATTGTACTCGCAAATCGTGGCAACTTGTTCTACGGCTCTCTACAAGAGAGAAAAATGATAAGAGATGGGGATAAAACCATACATAAGTATCAATGAATACTTACATTCATGTTTGACCAAGCAAACATGGACATTATTCGTGACGGATCTTTCAGCCCATCCATCTCCTCGACTCGTTTCCACCAAATCCTCTCGAGACGTTCATTGTCGAAGACATCCCCGCATTGGGAATGCTACTGGGGTGAGGAACTCGGCCGCGAGATCGGTAGGCAGAAGATCCTACGATAGAAGCAGGGCCAAAGAAATCAGAGCAAAAGTTAAAATACTCTTCTTCCTCTGATTCAGAAATGGGAGCACCGCCTGGAGGACCGGAAGGAATGTCTTCGATAGCCTCCTTACCGGCACGGTGGTCGGAACTCTCACCACCACCGACTCCCGGTGTCTCCCTCGTGGCCTCTCCTGCCTCCGTTGCTGTCTCTACGACAACCTCGGTGGTCGTAGCGACTTCTGCGGCGACGACTTCCTCCGCCGCAGGGATAGTAGCCGGAGCCTCAGCCACTGCTGCAGTCACATCTTCGCTAGCTGAAGAAGTGACAGCGGGCTTCTCTGAAGAAGCATCCTTGAGGGCTCAAAGCGTTGGGCTAAGACCAAAAAGTAAGTTAATTTGTGAAAAATAAAGGGTAAATGTTGTTCTTACACTTCTGTTTCTCACATACCTCTGCGTGCTGGATCTAACCCGAAATTTGGGAGCAACCTTCCCAACAAAAGATTTCTTCGACATCTTCTCAACCATTTTGGGTTGATATTCGATCGAAGGAATGGAAGTCTCCTCTTCTCGACTCCCCGAGTGACCGAGACCTGTCTCGACCACCTTAAGACCACTGCTCTGCTCGGCCTCAGGTCCTGCTGGAGCAGTAGTTTCCTTCACAAAAGACATGAAGCTTTTCCAATTCTCCTTTTCTAGCTGCCTTATGAAGCCACGAGAAGCAGAAACTGCGAAGGTTTGGTTGTCATAATAGAAGGGTACCTTAACTTTGGGGGCTTTACGCTTGAGGGAAAAAGCGGCTTCTTCTGCTCTCTTCTTCGTTACAGCCAAGTCTGCAGCAAATTTAGCAAAAGGAGTAGGAGGAGCTGAACTCGAGCCACCCTTGTCATCGACCTTTACAAGGCGACGCTTCTTGGCTGGAGGGGATTTGGCTGGCTCCACTTGCACAGTCGCCCCAATGACCACCAAATCGACTTCCTCATCGTCTTGGCGGTTTTCTACGCCTACTTTCTGTTAAAGATCACAAAAAGAAAGTGGTCGTAAGTTCTTCTACGATCACTAACTGGTCGTAAGTTCTTCTGCGACCTGCTCACAAGTCGTAAGTATTTCTACGACTATGATATGATCGTAAGTCTTGCTACGATTACGTCCGGTCGTAAGTCTTTCTATGACCAATACCCAGTCGTAAGCTTTTCTACGATGAACCCTTTAGTCGTAAATCATTTTGTGACAATAAGCGCCTAAAGACAAAGTCGTTTTTCGAATATCTTTAGGTGCTCCATTTTTTCTTCTTCGATCAAAACCGCAAAAATTTGTGGAGCTGCTATGCTGGACGGACACTTCTCACAGATGAGCCTGATGCGAGCGTCAATCTCCGCTTGTAGAAGATCTGTACACACAAACAACATGATAAAGCCCAAAAGTGAGTTTTTCACTTACCGTCCTTATAATCCCTGGTCGGGTCTTCTTTCCCCGAGTACCTCCACATAGGAGGAACTCGTTTCTTTAAGGGGCTAATGCGGCGCGTTATGAAGTCCTTCACCACGTGCCATCCGGTAAGCCCCCCCTGTCTTCAAGTCTTTGATGGCTTGAATGTAGGGGGCTATCCGGTCGAGATTACTGGGAGTCGAATCCCAGGAAGGGGACCTCTCGGCGGCTTTCCCGATGAACGAGAGGCTGACTTCCTTGGTAACCTCCCAGTAAAACCACTTCTTCTTCCACCCCGGCCACGATGACCGGGTGAACATCTGAATATACTCCTTCGACTTACCGTCGTGGAGCTTCAGACCGCAACTCCCAGCAATTCCAGCCTGCCGAGCCATTCCGTCGTAGTACTGGAAGAGCTCGAGGTCCGCTGGAACCCCCAGGTACGCCTCACACAAATACACAAATACGTTCAGCATTGTGATGGAATTGAGACCAAGGTTCACTAATTCCACCCCAAAGTGCTCGAGCGCGAGTGTGAGAAAGGGGTGGGCAGGTAATTGGAGGCCACACTCACAGTACGCCTGGAAAACGGGAATCTGATCTTCCTCCCCCGACGGCCAGTGTTGTCCATTTGCCGCAATCCACTTCACGAGTAGCCCCTCGGGAATCTTCTCGGCGGCGACCAAAGCAGTCATCTTCGCGTCGTCCATTTCCGATTCAGCTCACTCGAAGACGGTCCTAGCCATCTTTTCTAAAGAAGGGAAGAGTTGCAATTGGGAAAGCTCCAAGAAAGTGCACAGTATCACCGGCGGTGGAAGAGACGAGAAAGCAACAAACAGTCGGGGTGAATTAGAGAAAAGGTAAGAACCCTAAGTTCATCCCCGCCGTCTTTTTTATAACCGTACACTTGGAACAAAACGCCGTGGAAACCCAACGGTTTCCACCGCTTCGGGAATTGCTCCAACGGACAAGATCTTTAATCTGCCTGTTCGGGAGTACCGAGGCTCTTTTCACACCTCAAGTGAAATTACCTTCTTGACCAAGTGTACTTCTGATCAAAAGAACCCCCAATCGGAAAGGTTTTGCTTCCGATCATGAGGTCACGATTACTCTAAAGTCGTAAGATTTTCTACGACTTCCTTGTAATCGTGAGATTTCCAACAAAATACCTCGACCAAGCATACTTCTGGTCAAGAGGAACACATGTTGAAGGGTTTTTCCCTCAACGTTTTCCTACAGCCTCCTAGTGGTCACAAGATCATCTACGACTCCTCAACCAAGTAAGTTATTTTCACTTGAAGCTGGGGGGCTAGATGACGAGGATCTGATAATCCTCATTTTATTACTCCATAATCATGTAATATGACGTCACATGGTACACCCCTTAATGTTATAAGGGAGGAATAAGTTAAGTGGTCGTAAGCTCTTCTACGACCACACCCCTAGTCGTAAGCATTTCTACGACTATGGTGTAATCGTAACTCCTGCTACGATTACGTCCGGTCATAAGTCTTTCTACGACTAGTATCCAGTCGTAAGTATTTCTACGACTACCCCCTAGTCGTAAGTCCTGCTACGACCAGTCCTGCTGCGACTTCCTCACAATTAACTAGGTCCACTCGTCAGAAGACCCATTTATTGGTGAGGATCTGAGCAGTCAAAATACATAGTTATGCCCAAAATAACTACAGATGATTCTCCACTATCTCTGATTGGTAACCGTTGAACAGTGTGGGGAGGTTACTACTCCGGTAATTACTCTTATTATTACGCAATAATGAGCGCCTAATTGACCTGGAACGACAAACCACCCCTACAGCGTAGCATAAATAGGAGTTTCTTGGAGATAATGGGGGAGGATTTTTGGGGAGAAACAGTCAGTAGCAGTATTAGCGCAAGCCTTTTTCACTGATTGTAATCAGGATACCCAATACATTACACAGGAGTAGGGTTGTTATTCTCACTAGAGAAGGCTCGAACCTGTATAAAAATTCCCACGTCTCCTTTGTCTGCATGATCAATTGTGGAGACCCCCCGAATCAAATAATCTTTACGTAAGATCGGTTCTAAAACACCAACACAAGTTATTAGATTAGCTATAATTAGTCAACGTTAAGTAATTAGGTAATATCTGTATGACATGTGGGCCCTTGGTAATTAAGAAACCTAATTAAACAGTAGGTTAAAGTTTGAGCGTATGACACGCGGGGCCACCTTTAATTTCTCCGTGCGTAGACCTAGTCAGTAGACCAAGCCACTGGCAAGTGGGCCCCTTGGCCCCATGCATCGTCAGGTGAACCAAGTCCAAATGGATCGCGGGCCCACCTGTCAGTCTCTCGGGTTTTTTCAAATAAAAATAAATAGAAAAGAAACTTAAAACTCGGCTGGACCCCACCTATTAATCACATTGAATTTTCGTAAGAAAATTAAAATTAAAAGAAAATAATAATCCAACCGGACCCATGTGTCACAAATTTTAGAATTCCTGGATTTCTCTCGAGTCAAACTTTGGAGAGCTCGTTCTCTCTCGTTTTCAATCCAAGTGATTTAATTTTTTTCTTTCTAAATTCCAGATATTTCCGTCAGCACCAAAATCATAATTTTTGGAGTTCATTTTAATTTTATTTGCATTTATTTGAGTTATATGCATTTATTCAAAGTCATCATTTTGTGCTTAACTAGATTCCACTCTCGCCGAAGACTTTGCCACTACTTCAGCACAAGACCAAGACCTAGTAATAACCACTATTGAGGGGCAAGTCCTTACAATTGATTGTGTTGAACCTACTTTTCAAATGCAAATTATTTTGTTTCAAAGTATTACTTGCATGCTTATTACTATTTATGAAATGTTATGTTAATGGTTGATCTCTAGCTATACCAAATGTTGATGTTATTGTTCTCCTTGATTTTTGATAACTCCTCATACCTTGTCACCATGGCTTAATTATTATATTAGTAAAATGCCCTTGGTTAATCAATAATGACTATTGGTTGTGCTTAGGCATTGCTTAATGGTTGAATTGAATATGACACAAACATTATCATTACAAGAACTTTGGATGTATTGTGAATCGTAGGGTCACCACTGGAAACAAGAAAATGTTATTTAAAATGGTAGAGACTTGGGCGAGTGGTTAGTATGAGATCGGTGCAGAGGCATGCATGAGAGTTGGGTTTGTGGATTGTCTCGCCTGAATCGATTAAAGACCAAATTATTTGTTGTATTTCTAAACTACTAAGTCGTGCAACCACAAGTCTAGTATGAGATAGACTTGGTCAACTGCTTTACTCAGTTTTCGGCATAAATTCCACACACAGAGGTAATTTTATATCGATAAGGACGAACAACTCCTTAACAACGGAGGGTCCATCATTGAAAATCTGTACCGTAACAGAGCATTCTATGGGGTGCCTCGTAACGGTCACTATCCCAGTGTTGAGTGGTTCGCCGCCAGAGCGGGTCGAGTATCTGGACTGGGTATTGGAAAAGCCTTGTTATGATCGTCTCTAATCGCACACCCAAGAAAGCGTGTCATGGCCAATATTATGAGTTGATTATATCTTATGGATAAAGCTGTACAATCTCTACAGAGTGTATAATCTATTCGAATAGCCGTGCCCCCGGTTATGGGCGTTGTGCAGAAAGCCACACTTGGTTAATTTTAATAAAAATACGAACCGAGCTACTACCATAAACCGCTGAGTTTCCGAGTGCCTATATGTTTCCCGAGTGTCTGGATGAAAACACTCGAGCAGGTCCTGAGTGTTTCATAGGACACTCGGGACGAGAAGTCAACACTCGGTAGAATTAACTTTCCCGAGTGTTTCCCATAACACTCGGGAGATCAAAATATAATCCCGAGTGTGTCAGGACCCAAAATTATAATTCTGGACCCTTTGTGTATAATGCACTAGTCCAGGATCACGCTAGTGCACACAGTGTCAACACAGGTGAATATCGATCCAAACAAGCAATAAATAAAGTAAACGATCAATGTGAATAATAAATACTGGTTTTGACCTTATGGTCGAGTTTACACTTATTGAGCCACGCAGGGCTAACAGAGAATAAAATAGCAGCGGAACAAAAATAACTTCGGCGTAGATTCCATCAATTCACCACAGGGAACCAACTAGGATCCAGACCTTAACGATCAGCAACCTTCGATGAACTCCTCCTCGAAAGCAAGCGTAGACTCCTCTTCTTCTGTAGGTTTGGGCGTAAGTTTTACAACAAGCGTGAGTACACAACCGTACTCGCAAATCATACAACAGAATGTAATTTATAGATGCAGGCTTATTCCAAAAGAAAAGGCTTATGTGGTTCTTTTGTATGAAAGCAATATTTGCAATGGAATACAATAATAGATTGAAAGCATAGTTCAAACAAATAGACAATATTAATTTAACATTTGTTTTCACAAAGACACAAAGCTAAGTAGATTATTTCACATAGCCATATGACTTAAATCACATAGCTCCCATCCCAAACATTTTATGAAAACTACCCCTCGTGTGAAATCCCCGAGCATGTCCATGATCATGACGCGCTATTCGAATAGATTGATTTAACACTTTGCAGAGTTTGTACACTTTACCCACACGATACAACTAGTGTAGCTAGCACTAATCGTAACAAAACAGTTCAGAAACTTCGTCTCAAACATTGACATTCCCAATGTGCTTTACCGCCAGACCAACCCACAAAGAATGCCAGTCCGACACACACCGCTGGACAGGGATGCGGCGAACCGTCCCGCGATGCAACTACCAGGTAGTCACACCTCCATCCTGTCATGAAGCCTAACCTATCCACCTGAACATCAATGTCGAGACTCCATAACCTACTATGTTAGGCCCGTTCCATCAGGCATGTGGTCGTACAGTAAGGCTCAGTTCAATGGCGCACAAAGTTAAGTCCTTAATTGACCAAGGCAAGACTTCTATTTTCTAACTATGTCACAAAGATTATCATTCTCATTCACAAAGTCCACCATGTAGGCCTCGGCTCCCTCCTCCGCCCGCCTCCCTCCTCCACGGTGACCTCCTCCTCCCTCAGCCCCGGCTCCATCATCTGCCCGCCTCCCTCCTCCACAGTGACCTCCTCCTCCCTCAGCCCCGGCTCCCTCCTCTGCCCGCCTCCCTCCTCCCAGGCGACCTCCTCCTCCCTCAGCCCTGGCTAGTTGATTTTTTTTCTTTCTTCCTCCTTCCCCCTATTTCCCCATTCTTCATTCCTTCCACTGGTGCCTTGCTCCTGTCGATGCTCCCCCATGGTGTAGCACCCGGCTCGGCTCCCTGCACTACCACCGCCAGCGTCTGCTCGCCCACCGCTGCCTCCCTCGCGCGTGCATGCCTGTGTCCACCCGCGCCACCCCTGGTTGTAGTACGTCTACGTGTGTGTTGTTAGCAAGGTAATGTGCGCAGAAGCTGAGGTTTGATCCCCCCAAGCTTTGTTACCTAGATTCGATGTAGGAGCGTTGGCTATGATGTTGCTCTGTCGTAATGACCTTTAATTTCTTGATTTTTTATGATTTATGATCTATATGTATCAGAAATGCAGTTATGCAGGACCTGAAATAGCTCTACAAAACAGAGAAAACGAGGTAAAATTGTGATATGTATACACATGAGCTAGAAAGTTGATTTTGAGTTAATCGCATTTGATGATACAAAGTCTATACATTAATTCAGCAAGTGTATTGTTAGGTCTTCTTATATGTGAATGATATGCTATGTAGCTAGTTGGAACATGTGCATATCATATATAAATTAATGTACTTGTAATCTGTAAAAGTTATCTAGCCCTAGTCATACTTTGAAATTGAACAATTTATTCATATGCTATTTACTAATATTAGACCCAAGAGAAAATATTAGTAACTAACCCTTTAAAACATACTAGGGTATCCAAATTATGATCAACTTTAACACAATTTCTTGTGCTAACATATATTTCTTGCCTTGAGCATTTATTTTCCCATACCATAGCTCGCTCGCTGCTATATTACATTTTTCACTCAGAATTACTTGTGTAATGAACCTTAGTTCATAACAGGGTAAACACCGCTAGGAAGAAGGCCAGGCGATGTCAACTTGGTGGGATGAGAGATTAGACTATAGACTGGGATGATAGAACCTTGGGAAGGAGACTAGATTAATTCATCTTTATTGCTTGATTGATAATGGATACATATTATCCATTTTATAAGAACTACCCAACTTAACCCCTAAGAAACAATCTCTATTTATAAGAAAACTTATCTCTATTAGATGGAATATATCTCTAAGAAAGCAAATCCAACTAATAAGGAAACTAAATATTCCTATCTCTATTTCCAACTACTAATGCACCCGTGGGCCTAGCATAAATAGTGCATGGTGCTACATCCGTATGTACTGTTCACGCACATGAACAGTGCCCACCATGACACTACTCCCCTACTTTTGCGACAGCTCGTCCTCGATCTATGGTGGCAGCCATGGCGGAACCCTAGGAGACCCATGTTGATGAGAGGCTGCGATGACAACATGAGTCTTTGAAGATCATTGCCTCTGCACGCAGTTGCGACAAACTCACTAGTTCCTACGGCAGGCATGATAGCAACCCTGGCAGCGTCGCAGTGGCCATGACGTACTTGGGCAGGGCCGCGACAGGCTTCGACGACACCATGGCAAGATGCGGTAGCGGTGCAGCAAGTTTTTTTTTAACAGGCAGGACCCAGCTTTTATAAAGCTAATAAGCGTTCTTACAACAAAACCATACATACTCTGTGCTGAGGAAACCAACTAACCATAAAACCAAAAGCACTACTAACAAGTCTACACAAAGTAAACAACATACAATCTAGAAACTGATAGCAGAATCCAAAACCACAAAAAACATCCTGCCATAAACACTAAACCTAGAAATCAAACTTCGTGAGCTGCACAAAAAGACTTCATCCACCCTTCAGCCAAGTTTATCACAAAGTCCAGATACTTCCGCTCCTCTTTTTTTTTATCAGAGCTCTCCACCTCTACAAACAAGACACAGATTTGAAAATAACTTTAGTTGGTTGATTAGGGAAAGTCTTCTCAATTGCTATTTTGTTCCTAACTTTCCAGATCGTCCACACCAAAGCTGCAAAACTGAATATAACAATTTGATAACTATTGGCACCCCTAACATCTAACTAGTGCATTTGGAAATCCTCTAAACATTCTAGGATCTTCTCCCAATTCAGGAATTCTTTAATACAAGTCCAAGTAAATTTTGCTAAGACACAATTAAAGAAAATATGGTTTGTATCCTCCGGAACCCCACAGAGATAGCAATTTACATTTCCTTTCCAATTTTTCGTTTTGAGATTAACTACCGTTGGCAGTCTATCTTGATAAAGTAGCCAAAAACTTTCACTTTTAAAGGGATCCTACTCATCCACAACTTTTGATTACGACTAGAAATCACCCCACCAAAAGACCAAAATCTATAAATAGACTTAACCGAAAACCTTCCTGATCTCTCCAGGCACCAAATTACCCTATCTTCGACTCTACTAAGTTCCACCCCAGAAAGAGCATTTTTCAAATCAGACCAAGCATCTCATTCCACATTGCCAAATTGTCTATTGAAATCAATTTTCCATTCCCCATTATGAATACTATCTGCCACACGCATTTTTGGATTTGAATAGATATTAAACAGACTATCAAAGCTAATTTTAAGGGGACAATTATCTATCCAAGCATCTTTCCAAAACAACGTACATTTCCCATCCTCAACCTAATATACCGCCCCCTTTTGGTCCATATGACTCACTTTCAGCAAAGCATTCCAAAAGTAGGACCCCCTGACAAACCTCGTTTCTCTGAAGTCACCCCCAGGAAAATATTTTGCTTTCAGGATCCTAAACCAAAGTTCATCTTTGGCCATGTTCATTTTCTAGAACCATTTACTGAAAAGACAATCATTCATCAACCTGGTGTCAAGCACCCCCAAACCCTCATAATCTTTTGGTCTACAAATAGCTTTCCATTTGACCATATGATATTTGAAATTGTCACTAGCCCCTCTCCAAAAGAAACGAGCCCTAATAGAGTCCAATTTTCTATGAGTATCCTCAATAAGTCTATAAAACCCCATAGTAAACATGGGAAGACTGCTTAAATAACTATTAACTAAAATCAGCCTCCCCCTGTTGAGAGAAGATTATTCTTCCAGTTATCCAGCCTTCTACCCATCTTACTAAGAATCCTCTCCGCTAATTTCTTATTGGGATTCTTATCCCCAATATCAATCCCCCAAGTAAGTCAAAGGAAGATGACCCAGCTTGCAATTAAACATGTTAGAGACTCTTACAGCCTCCTCTCTTTGCACCCCCAACACATAGACCTCGCTTTTATGATAGTTTATTTTCAATCCAGAGAGCCATTTAAAACAGTAAAGAAGGAATTTGAGGTGAAGAATGTAAACCTCCCCCACATTCAATCATAAGGACTGTGTCATCCGCATACTATAGCAAAGGTACACCCCTAAAAATTAGGTGAGAAACTAAGCCTTTAATCAAACCTTCTTGCTGAGCGTTTTCAATTAAAGCTGCCAGGGCATCAGCTGCAAGGTTGAAAAGCAACAGAGACAAAGGGTCCCCTTGCCTCAGAACCCTATGAGTGACAAAATAAGGGCCTACCTCCCCATTTATATTAATACTAACCTTGCCCCCTCTAACAGAACTCATCACCCAACTAATCCAAATTTCAGAAAAACCTTTACCTCTCATTACATTTTCCAAAAAATTCCATTAAACCTTGTCATAAGCCTTGTCAAAGTCTAATTTCAAAATAACACCTTTTTTTCTTGGTAATTCGCATCTCATGAAGGATCTCATGCAAAGATAACACCCTATCTAAAACGTTTCACCCCTTAATGAAGGCAGTTTGACAATCACTAATGATCCTATTTGCAATTGAACCCAATCTGACAGCCAACAACTTAGTAATAATCTTAAAGGTGACATTAATCAAATAGATAGGTTTGAAATGCTTGATGGAATTAGCTTCCTTACTTTTAGGAATCAAAGTGATCACCCCATAATTCAATCTTTTTAGATCAAGTCTCCCCACACAAAAATCATGAATCATATCCATGAAGATATCTTTTAGCACCCCCAGGAAGCTTTATAAAAAGAAGAAGGAAAACCCCCCAGAAAGCGGCGTGGCAAGTTCCGACAGCGTCACTGTGGTTGCTGGAAACGCCACCGCCTCTTGTTGCGCCTTCTTCTCCTTTTGATCCGCGATCATCTTCTCTAAAGTAGCATGCATGTTGAGGAAGATGAACGCCATCTTCTTATCGTTGTCGTTGGTACTCATGGCCATCTTGTTAGCGTTAGCCTTTATCATAGCCAACGACTCGGCGGCAGGTCGGATGGTCTGATCTGTCACCATAACTATGGTAGCAGAAGTCGTGGGAAGGGATCGACTACTCTGATACCAAATGTTATGATCCTTAGATCATAGGGATAAATATCACAACCTTAGTTTATAACAGGGTAAACACCGCCAGAAAGAAGACCGGACGGCGTGGACTTGGTGGGATAAGAGATTAGACTATAGACTGGGATGATAGAACCTTGAGAGGGAGACTAGATTAATTCATCTTTCTTGCTTGATTTATAATGGATACATGCTATCCCTTTTATAGGGATGACCCGACTTAACCTATAAGAAACAATCTCTATTTCTAAGGAAACTTATCTCTATTAGATGGAATAGATCTCTAAGAAAGTAAATCCAACTAACAAGGAAACTAACTATTCTTATCTCTATTTTCAACTACTAATGCACCCGTGTGCCCGGCATGAACAGTGCATGGTGCTACGGTACCATTCATACTGTTCACACATGTGAACAGTGCCCACCCATGACAACTTGTCCATTAACTAAACTCTTGCAGTTCATCTTTAAAAATAATGGTGCACTACAATAAGATGAAGTGGACACACCATCAAAGTGACAGTCTGACAGCAAATGATTTGCCAATACTATGAACTTTTAGTTACAATTGTTGGTGTGTCGTCAATGTTCTGCTAGCTCTGTGATGTTTTCATGTAAGAAACTACAATATTTCTACTACTTTTGTATAGTCACCATGATCTATTCTCTCTGCAATTACTACTTAAACTGTGTATTTCCTACTGAAACTCACAATTAAATTTGCACATCAATAATTCTAATAGTGTATTTTATTTAATAATATAAAATGTTGAATGAAATGCTTTTCTTATGATTATTAGTAAAGTGAAGCTGTGATATTTTCTTTCAACAATTGAAAAGCAGCCACAGTGAGTACCTGAAACTAAAGGCACGGGTTGACAGTTTACAGCGAACACAGAGGCAAGTTGTGTTTTCATTTAGTTACTTCCCCACTTCTGGATGTTTTACTTCGCTTTCCATCTTGTAGATAAAACAAAATCAAGTGAAATTTCTAATGCAAAAATGCTTTTATTTTGCAAAACATATCCGAAAGTACAGGTATTTAGCACTGTTTTGCAATTGACCCACAGAATTGTAACATTAACTTATCTGTTTCAATTGTTTACATGTTTGTCAGGTTAGAAAACCTTAACTAGTATTTCAGAGAGAAAAAGTAAGCTCAAAGAATTTTAGTCACTATGCTCTTAAAACAGTAATCCTCTCAAATCCACCAAACCTGAATTTTACTTTAATCTTAGTTGAGCATTCACTACTACAAAACAGGCTATACAAGGCACCTCATCACAGACGGTTCCTTTGGAACCGTCTATAATATATCACTATCACAGATAGTTTATAACTAGAACCGTCTATGATAATTCACAGACGGTTCTTAATAAGAACCGTCTGTGATAATCGCACTCATCACAGACGATTCTTATTAAGAACCGTCTGTGAATTATCACAAACAGTTTGTATTAAGAACCGTCTGTGTTGAGGCATTTATCACATACGGTTCTTAATAAGAACCGTCCCGCTGAAGATTCGCCCGAACAAAGAAATCAGAACACTAGGAGAGGCAAGGTACACTTTTATTTAGTGGCCTAAGAAGGACATCGCCCTGAACCCTACAGTGCCGCCATCTCGACACGACCATGCCTCTCCAACAGGACCCTCAATGACTCCACCTCAACCTTCTCTTCAGAAGGCCGCCTCATCGGTTCCCGTGGAGAAGATGCCGAAGGAACAATAAAAGTGTGTTGTCGTATCGGTTCCCGAGTCGTCTCACATGAAAACGTGCAGCGGGCGAGTCGTTAAGGCTAAATCAAAATCGAAGAACATTAAGGAGCCACCCAAGCCTAAGGAATTCTCCCTCGGAAGTCTGTTGGCCCCGACACAGTATTAGCCCGCGTTGGAATTGGTTGCTAGTCTTTGTATCTCTGGTACATGCAGAAGACCAATGAGAAAAGGTGTGATTTATGGAATCATCATCAGATACACGAAGAAGCATTTCCTCCATGATTCGGGCCACTTCATCGTGGGCTTCAATGACTTATTCGACCCATTCAACCTCACTTCCCTCATCGCCTCACTTCTACAATGCTGGACACTGTAAGTATGTACAATCAAGTTCTACATTCACGTAATACCAATAAATATCATAACTCGTTGCTTATGTATAGATACATGATGGAAAAAATCCCAGGGATCGTGAGAACTGGTGGGTTTCCTCGATCCACACGTGGTCTCTGAGCAAACCATCAACCAAGACGCATCCTACGTCGTGAAATACATAACGACGGGATTGCTTACTCAGGACGACAATGACTACATACTGGTGCCCTAAACCAGAAGTAAGTGCTTTACCACTTGCTATACAAATTTCATTGTAATTTATACGTAGCATGAACTTAAGTTTAATAACTATAGCGACATATATGAGTAGGTACCACTGGATCCTTTTAGTCATTATACCAAAGAGGAACAAGGTAATATACCTTGATTTTCTACTCAACAAAACCCACGACTTCACCCTTATGAAAAGAATACTCGACAGGTATGCTCATTTCCTCCATACATAACTCAATTGTAGTCTTCCTTCGTTTGAAATGGCGAGATAACTTTTTGAAATCATGTAGGTCGTTCATATGACCCGTTCCCAATTAGAACAGCTGAATCCCGTGTGACCTGGTAAGAAAAGAACAATGAAATATCAGCACACACATGTAAATTAGCACTAGTGTCTATCCACCAATCGATAAATTGACATACGAAAAGAACAGTAGGTAAATTACCATACCCTGATATTTCCGTCTCAGTAGTACCAACAACAACATTAGCAGACTTGGAATTCTGCCCTTGCTGATTCTTCCCACCCTTTCGTTAGCTGCAATCCTTAGCCCAATGACAAGGTTCACTATACACAAAGCAAAGGTCATCCCTTGTGTTCTTCTTCTTCTTCTTGAAGCTAGTTGTTTGTGCAGTTTTGTTCTTGCCTTTGAACTTTTGAGCTTGGTCATTCTTCTTTTGCACCATATTGGCACTAGAATGCCCTTCATTACCTCTAGTGTGTGTATCTTTTGCCCTCACCTTCTCTTCAACATCAAGAGACCCAATGAGATTTTCAACAGAAAACTCGTGTCTCTTGTGTTTTAAAGAAGTAGCAAAATTTCTCCAAGAAAAAGGAAGTTTGGCAATAATGCCTCTCGCGACAAACTTGTCCGATAACACACACTTGAAGTACTCAAGTTTTGTGACCATGAATTGTATCTTATGAGCCTGCTCAACTACAGAACGGCCATCAACCATTTTATAGTCATGGTATTGCTCCATGAGATACAATTCACTGCCTGCATCCGAAACCCCAAACTTGGCCTCGAGTGCATCCCACATCTCTTTCCCAGTTTTAATCACCATGTATGCATCAACTAACTTCTCACCTAGAACGCTAACAACAACACCTTTAAAGAGGTTATCAATAGCCTCGAACATTTGCTCCTGTTCAGGAGTAAGTGTTCCTTCAGGTTTGCCCTTTGCTACATGGAAAATGTTCATGGTAGTTAGCCAAAGCACAATCTTAGTGCGCCACCTCTTGTAATTCGCGCCATCGAACTCAGAGGGTTTGAGCGCAGCAGCAAAGTCAGTTGACAAAAAATTCCTATAATAAGGTTTTTAGATTGTTGAATATATGAGCATTTTTTGAATTACTTTAATCCAGAAATATACTAGATAAATCATGGGAATTACTCGAGCCATTTTCACAAAGCAGGTAAACAAGAACACTATAGGCATATGAATTTCTAGAAAGACAGAAACTAGCATATCTATCTCAGTGTTCAAGGCAACAACAGATAATAAAACTGACCAAGCAACAAGCGCGAGATAT
Source organism: Ampelocalamus luodianensis (assembly GCA_036346255.1). NCBI lineage: Eukaryota > Viridiplantae > Streptophyta > Magnoliopsida > Poales > Poaceae > Ampelocalamus > Ampelocalamus luodianensis. The sequence goes on from CM070633.1 coordinate 47,290,627, forward strand.
CCGTACCCAGATCAAGTGGAAGGAGCAGCAGCAGCAGGAGTCTTGATGAGGTCATCATTTGTCATGGTGTAGTGGACGTCGTGGTAGTAGTCGTGTAGTTGATGTAAACATAGTAGAAAATCGGATGAAGAGGAAGCAGCGAGCAGTCGCGCGAACGCTCCCAAAAACCTTATTCGTCCTCGCTCGTGCGAGCCTTCAAGGACGGGGTTCCGAGGCTCGCTCTCGTGTGCTGCCGTGCACACGCGCCGCCAGATGGAGATCGCAGAGACGGCAACAAAAAATCAGAGTTCTGTCTTAGTCTTTCGTCAGGAGGAGAGGAGAAGAACCAGTTCACTCTTTTTTAAATCGCCAAAAACAAAGAGGCCAGAGGCTTTTAATTCGCCAAGGAAACGATCGCCATTGATTCTCCATCAACCAATGTTAACCGCAGCCATTACTCACTAGTAACTGAACTGTTACTGCCAGCCGATTGTTAGTGCCATTTACTACAAGTCGGTGCGTTTTGATTTTCGAATAGATAAAGAAAAACGCGTCTGCACCTGACACGCCTGCGCACGCACGCACGCACTCACACACACGCACACGCACGGCATGGCATGGCTTGGCGAGGCGTGGCGAGACGAGCGAGCGTGTGCGTGTATTGGCTCTCTCTAATTCCACAAGGGGGGCTACCACGTTCCACCTTTTAAGATGGTGTAACTCCTCTTCATCCGATTTTTGGCTACGTTTACATCAACTACACGACTACTACCACGACGTCCACTATGCCATGACGAACGACGACCTCACCAAGACTCCTGCTGCTGCTGCTCCTTCCACTAGATCTGGGTACAGATATCTCGCGCTTGTTGCTTGGTCAGTTGTATTATCTGTTGTTGCCTTGAACACTGAGATAGGTATGCTAGTTTTTATCTTTCTAGAAATCCATATGCCTATAGTGTTCTTGTTTACCTACTTTGTGAAAATGGCTAGAGTAATTTCCATGATTTATCTAGTATATTTATGGATTAAAGTAATTCGAAAAATGCTCATATATTCAACAAGTTTTACTCATAGAAAATTTTCAGTTGTATTTGAAAGAACAGGCAGTAGTACTACTGTATAGTGTATCACCAGGAAGTTGAACATGGACCGTGAGAAACCTATGGAGTTGTAACTTATAATACCAATTCTTGAAGTTGTTTTTTATCATATCAAATAAATTTGATGTCTAGTCCTGTTGTCATTCCAATTTATTGGCAGTAACACTTTGATAATGATGTGCTTAACATGCTTTTTCCTGTTCCAAGTCATTTGTGGCACCTCCAAGGAATAGTGTGCACCTTGCTGATTTTGTAAAAGAATGTTTTTCTTTTTAGTGTTGGCCTGATTAATTGGCTATCTTTAGCGATGCTATGTGGAAACTAGAAGCACACCTTCCAGATTCTTTGAAACACATAGTTCTTTTGGCGCTAGTCATGCAACATTAGTTTAAGAGTTCACAACTGATCCAGATTTGATTCTTTGTAGCTGAGCACTGGAGCAACAAATTGAATGTTACAACTCATGTAACTGTGCAACTCGACAATTGATGTATCATGTACATGTAACTGTTATTTAAACTAATTTGTTGTTGAACTCTTGTAACTGTTGGATGTTTTGATGTTTTCAATTTGAACTCGAATATGTTGCGGATCGATGTCAAGAGCTATCTAGTGGTTTGTGGTTGTGTAACGAACTCAAACATGTTATTGTTGAATCTATATATGACATGGTTTATGGATGTGGTACATGTCAGTTTGTGTTGTATTGTTTGTTATAAAAAATGAATGCATGATTGCTTGATAATCTATGAATGGATAGATATGAAATGCTTGCTACATGTGAAAAATTAGGTTGTATATCTAGGTCCGGTGCTAATTCCCGAGTGTTCATTTTTATCCAACACTCGGGAATATAAGCAGTGTGTAGTTTCAATTGATGGTACACATGGTACATATTCCCGAGTGTTTGGCACTCGGGAACATATTCCGTTACAGTGGGTCGACCCATTACGGATTTTATTTTTCGAGTGTCTCTTGTTTCCCGAGTGTAAAGGTGAGCACAAGGGAAATACAAGTCCCCCGAGTGTTTATTCCCAAAACACTCAGGAAATGGGAATTTACCCGACTAATCTATCCCGAACGCTTTTTCCCGAGTGCCAACCTTCGGGGAAATATATCCCAAGTGTTTTGTTTAGTTTCCCGAGTGTTTCTGACACTCGGGAACTAGGCAGACTCTGGGAGTGGAGACATGTTAATGAAAAACCGGTTGTAGTGATGATGTAGGTGGATGGAACCTTATGAGTAATTGTAGGTGGATGAAGCCTTATTTGAGATAAGAAATTCTTATACAAATGAAACTTTGGTTTGGAAGTTAAAAAGGCTAAGTCGTACGTTTGGAAAATAATTATAGTATTTGAGCACATTCTGCTTTGTGTTAAAGTAACCATAAGACACCTCTTTTGGTAAGCCTTGCATCTATATAATTATATTTTGGTATGGGGACTTGCTGAGTACCTTCGTACTCATAGTTGCTCAAATATGTGACTTGTTGAGTCCCTTCGTGCTCATGGTTACTCAAATATGTGAATTCAGACTACAAAGCAGAAGACCCGGTATATTGATACTTCTATGCATTCGGCTATGGAAATAAGGAGGATGGCGATAAAGCCCCACTGTGACAGCTCATGGATGCCCTTTCCTTTTAGTTTATTTACTTTCTGTTGCTGCTTATTCACTAAACTCGTTGGCTTATCGTTCTGTTCTGTAAACACTTGGCTCTAAGCTCTATTTACAATGTTTATGTAATAATTAAGTACTCTTTTACTTATACATATGTATGAATGTGATATTCGTTGATAATTGTACCGTGTGAGCTAGCTACTGATCATGGGACTAACTCAGAATACACAGAGGTTCCGAATACAAATCCCAACCCTTACATAATAATCTCATGGAAACGAGCACAGGGGAAAGAAACATTCTACGATGACGAAGGGCGTCATCGATAGTAGCGTTGCTCCCCTCCACAAAATATGTGCTAATTCTTCAGTTTGAATCAACACACAAATTCACCATGTTCGTTTTCTAGACACCAAGTAGCTATTCAATATCGTTTTTGATATTGTTTTGGCTTGTTACAAACTATAAGTCACTACCAGTATTCCGAATTTCGGCCAAAAATCGGCAATTTCGGATTTACCGGTGGAGGCAAGTAGGAATATAAACCGGTTCTGAAAAAATCGGCATGAATGAATTGTGTCTAAAAAATCGATTTTTCTTGAATTTTGTTTGAATTTGATTTTTTTAAAAAATCAATTTTTTTTAAAATTTAGACCAAAATTTTCTAATTTTCGACCAAACCAGCCTTACCGCCCCAGTAAAAAAAATACCGGTACCGAAAACCCTGTCACTAGCAGGCCCCGGTCTGTAGTTTAATTCCGTGCGAAATTAATGGACTTACAAGCTGCAGCAGACTATTCCAATGGCCTAGCTAGACGTCCTCTCAATCAATTCAATAACGGCGACCTCCCAGTGTCCCATGACCATGACTGTTGAAGTGGGAAGTTGCTAGCGATGAAAGTGAAGGCCAGGGCTGGCAACTTTGACCGCACGTTTCCACGCTGGCCTCGGCTCATCACACTGTTCAGTGTCCACACGCGGTTCCCATGGCGCTACAGCTAGCCACGGCTGGAAATAATAGGGATTAGGCAGTCTCCCACGGTACGGGAGCGGCCACTATTTGGTTGCTTTGACCACGCCATACGTAGGAGTACTAGCTAGTGCAGTAACAAGAGACTTTCATGGCAATATCAGACTCAGTTGACTGTTGAGTGCGAGCTTAGAGAGAGAAATGTAACGGGTCAGCCGCTGATCGATAGGCGTGTGTACTTGAGAGAGAAGAAAGGAAACGAGTCGGCAGGCGTGGACATGTAAAAGCCGGGCACCGTATCACTTTGGGCAACAACTGTTGAGTAACGAGTCGGCAGGCGAATCGGAACAACATGAACAATAAGAATGAATAAGAGAAGCCGGGCTTCTCTTTATTTCTTCATCCATCGATCCATCAATTACAATGAATAGCACCCAAAACTCGTCAAGGGAAAAGAGTACAATCCACCCAATTTCATTTAATCTCCGGATTTATTCTTTGGGTACTGATCTTCATGATCAAGCTTTAATAATGAGTTCGTGAAGGTTCTCCCCGACTCTGCACTTCTAAGTCTCATCATTCCAATTCACGATGCATCTTTCAAAGATAGATGTCGAAAGTGACTTAGTGAATAAATCTGCAAGATTCTCACATGACTTAATATGCAGACTTTGATTTCGCCCATCTTTTGCATTTCATGAGCATAGAAGAACTTGGGGTTGATATGCTTTGTGAGAGGATTCTTCACATAACCCATCCGCATTTGTGCAACACAAGTGCATTATCTTCATAGATAACAGTGGGGTTTGTGCGGTATTCAATCCACACGATCGCTGGATGTGGTGAATCATCCGCCAAGCCAAGCACATTCTCGTGAGGCCTCATACTGCTATCATTTCCGAGTGGTTCGCCGAGGTCGGTACAAGACTCGCTTAGACGATTTCTATGGAATTGCGCCCACCACATAGGAATACATAACCTGCTCGCTATTTATCGTATGCGGGTCCTACAAGTACCGTTATTTGCATTGCCATTCATAGTTAGGTCTTGGTTATTTCTATAGAATGTACCAAGTTCTTTGCTTCCTTGGAGGTATCGGAAGATGTCCTTCATTCCCTGCCAATGCCTTTGGTAGGTTCTGTACTATACCTTGCTAATAGGTTCACGGCAAATGCAATACCCGTTCTAGTACAGTTTGCTAAATACATTAGTGCTTCTATTGCACTTCAAGGTGGGAATTCCGGTCCCATGACTTCCTCCTCTTCTTTAGGTCTGTACGGGTCTTTGTCTTGCTGCAAAGATCTCCCGACCATTGGCACTTTCAAAGGGTATGCCTTTGCAAAGTCGAACCTTTCTAACACCTTCTGAGTGTAGGCTGACTGATGCACTAATATCCCTTCAGGACATGCTCAAGCCGCAAGCCTAAGCAATATTTGGTTTTACCCAAACCTTTCATTTCAACTCCGACTCTGTAAGAGCTTGCTTTCCTAATATCCTTCGTGGTTCCATGATATTCGATCATCTTCATACTCTAAGATTATACAAAACCCATTCTCGGGATCGTCGTATAAATACACGAGATTATTCTCGTTGTTCGTAGCCTTTCTTGCATAGAAAGTCGCTAAGCGATTATACCACATTCGCTCGATTGCTTTAAGTTCGCATAATGACTTTCTCGAAGTTTCACACTGCATATTTCTATTTGCTCTATCTTGGTTGGGACATTGATACATCTGTATCTTCAATGTCCGAATCCAATATTTCATAAAGGTATCTGGTACCCCATCCATCAATTTCACTTCTAACTTCAAATTCACCGCCATTCGATAAATGTCTAAAGGGGTCCGCCATGATCGGAATAGGTTTCTTCATAATCATCTCCGGATGTTCAATGAAACCTCATGCAACGAGCCTTGCTTCTTTTCATTTATCTTTCGAACAAATATCCACTTATGCCTCTACGGGTCCACAAGGGGAGACGACGCTTACTGTGCCTAAACACCCTTCTTTATTCGGAAAGAATAATTCGCTTTCTATTGCCTTCTTCCAATCTGATCTTTTCTTTCATTCGATGAGCGATGCAGTGCTCGGATCAAGATTGATGATTGTGGCAAGTTTCTTTGCAAAGTATATGTCGACATTGGTCGTTGTCATATTCAAATATTCTCCCGAGGTCATAAATTGTATAGCTATTTCTTCAAGGGCGATTCTTCTAATGCTTCTACTTACTCACCGTCGCTTTCAATTGCGGGCAAGTCCCTTTAGTTTTTCACCGATATGTGCACACATCCATGCCGATGTTTCCCTTCATGGGGATGTTCAACTCGTATACCTTTTCCGAAGGTTCCATACCGTGCAGTCTCAACTGGCTCCCTTCCGGTTCTGGGGCACTTCGTGATCTACCGTGTCAAGTCCTTCTTATCCTTTTCCACCAAAGCGCCCCGGTTACTTTGGATTCGAGGGCCGGAGTTCTCGCCCCTTCAGAGGCCTTAGGACGGGATTAGGGATACCTTCATCAGATTTCAACCCTCTCCAGTGCATTGCATGCAGCACATGCTACTTGGTCACGCTTCAAATCACTAAAGTTGTTAGGCGCTTGATTCGCTAATACTTGCAAATCGATTATCTTCTAGACTTCAATTGTCTTCTAGACTTCAATTCAATTATCTTCCGGACGCAATTATCTTCTCGAATTTTTCTATTTGCTTCACTAGTGCGCGGTCATATGCATATATTTCAATTATCTTCTGACTTCAAATGTCTTCTAGACTTCAATTATTTCCGACATTATTATCAAGGGTTGATTTCTCCCCTAATGACGGAAACTAATCTCATCTATTGTACTTTCAAATAATCGGTATTATACAAATCTCCAATCATAGGGTCCAAATACTTGATTATGGATGTCGTCTCATAACCAATGTATATCCTGCACTTTCGAGAAGACCCATTGCGTCACGCGTGGTGGTATAGGTATATAACCCTTGCAACCCAAACTGCGAAGATGAGAAGTTTTGGGCGACCCTTACGCTAGTTGCATAGGTGGATGGATGTTATAGGCCGATGGTCTAAAATTGATGAGAGTCGCATGAGCAGATCGCATGTCCCCAACATGTAGTTGGTAAATTACAATTCTTCAAAGTTCGCTAGTCCATTCTAGGTGTGGATATGCGCATGTAATGCTCAACTTTTAATTCCAATTTTCATGCAATAATCATCAAATACTTTCAAAGTAAATTCTCCCGTTGTCCATTCAGTGGACTTCATATGATGATCGTGGAAAATATTTCTAATTTAATTATCTCATGAGATTGGCTTTGCAAAAGCATGATTTCTGAGACAATAAACATACGTGCGACCATTCCGAGGAAGCATTGATGAGCACTATAAAATACCTAATTGACCCTTTTACAGGCCGATAGGACCGCAAAAGTCTCCCCGGATACGGTCCAGAATGCAGGACTTCATCCTTCGCTTCATAGCAAAAGGTCTAATAATTAATTTCCTTGGCACATGCGGGGCACACAAAATCTTCAGATTCGGAAATTCTTTATATTCATATTATGTCCTGTGAATTGTTAATTATATCTCTCATTATCCTAAGACCTAGGCGCATAATCTATCATGCCGAGATAGATAAGTTCGAGCTTTTAAATACGGTTTTCAAGGCAAGATAGGTCAGAGGTGCCTTAATATTAGTGTAGTATAGCCCAATTTCATATGAAGGAAGATATTCTAATGTCATTTTTATTTTCTTCACGCTTTGTAATGAGCAGTATTCTGCACCATACTCTTCTTCGCCTCTACACTAAACCAGTAGCAAATATCCTTGAGAGTTCTAGTCGATTCGGGTACAACAAGTCTTCTTCAATGACTAAAGTTGTGCCTATTGGGAGTATAATTGTGGCCCTTCCGAGCCTATTATACAAGTATCGTTGTCCATGATTGTCGAAAGACTACCAAAGATTCTTGCCGATCGATCGAAAATTTCCATTTCTCTTAGGATGGTTTTCATTGTGCCGCTACATGCTAAGCACACTTCCTCCATAGGGCACCACACGCGTTCTAATATAATGTACTTTATTAATATGTAGCAGTAAAGCAAGCAACACATAAATAAAATACTTGATATCGAACGTAACTTGCTATTATAAAGACGGAAAATAAGTCGCATGGGACTCACAATAAGAATTTAATGTTTTGCTCTCCTAGAGCTTGCAACCATTGTTCAATAATTCAAAGTTCTCGCTTCAATTACAAACTGCGAGTTTCTATAAAGGTCCGAATGCAATGCATGCATGGATCTAATAGCGAAGTATTCGAGAACTTCGCCAAATCGGTTCCATGCGCGATCTTCTTCTCTTGGGCAGCTATGGTCGTGGTCGCCGCGATGTCCAAAAGAGGGATGATGGAGGCTGCTACTGGGCTATCCACATCCATAAGTGGAGCTAATGGATGTGAATCCTCCGTGCTCGCAATAGCGAGGTGTGTCTCATGCTATCATTTGCCCTTTTTCTTAGACCGAAAGCATCAATAACGCATGCACACACGACCTTACCCTTCTTGCTCCTCTCATTCGTGAGAGACTTCATCACCTTGTAGCCGCTAGCAATGGCTCCATGGCCAACATTGCTATTAGGTGGTCGCGAGATGTAGTTCTTTCTTAGAACAACATCTTGAGTTTCCGCAACTTGCATGATATCAATTAATTCAAAGATAATCGCATGTAGCCGTCTTGACAAGAGTTGCGTGCGGTTTGCACCGCATTCGGTAAAAGGTAAAGAGAGTTAATCTTTCGCTCATCCGTGGTTACATTACCATAGAGTTGAAGACTAATACAAACTCGCCATACTCGGGTCAGTTCTTGAATCCTTATTCGTGATGCCAATACTTTCATATTCATGCAAAATTCATAAGATTACCGCTAGTAATCTGCATAAAATGGTTGCAAAATTCTCATAATGCTCATCAAACTCGTGTTCAGATTCTCGTATTTTTCACGCATTTTTATGATTTATCGCTATTTTCAATGATTAAAAGCAATATAAACAATTACGATAATCAAAACAGTAAATACAATAAATAAATTGCATGAAACAACAATAACAAAGATAAACACGCTTCAAAGTTCAAAATATGCAAAAATTTGATTCCCTAGGCCCTTTTCTCTTTAAAAATGACTTTTCTAAAACCGCAAGTTTCGGGGCTAAAACGCAAAATTTTAGGTCCGAGAAAATTTGCACAATTTTTCGTTTTCGAGGAGTTATTCTGCAAGAATTTCTTTATCCTAAAAATCCTCGTAATTTTCGTAATCTCGAGGTCCTTTATGCAAATTTTCTTATTCGCGTAAGGATCCCCGTGATTTTTAGAATCGTGAAGGTCCTTTTTGCAAAACTCTATTTTCCTTTTAAGTTTCCTTTTTTTTTCTTTGATACTCCCGAAACCCTCTTGGCAAAGAGTCGCCCTTTTTTTTTTTTTTTTTTTTTTATTTTCTTTGTTGCTCCCAAAACCCTTTTGGGCCGTGGCTTTCCTCCTTTTTTTTTTCTTGGGCCATGCCCCGTACCGACCCAAACCGATTGATCAAAACGCACGGAAGGTAGGGATTCCCGCTTGTTCCCATGGCACCATGGCGGCGTCACAGCGCGGGAGGCGGTCGGGCGTGGCACACGGCAGCGGCGTGGCGGCTGGCCGATGACGCGTGGTGGCGCAGGGCGCGGCGCATGCGGTAGGCGAGGCGACCGGCGCCGCGCGAGCCGGCGGTGAGGCGACCAGCGTTCGGGCAGCGCGTTCGGCAAGACGGCAGGCGGGCGGCGGCGGCGCGTTCACTTCATGTCGAACCCGGCAGCCATTGCCGCATTCCGGCTACAGCATCGCGCGCAGAAGATGGCGAGCCGACGCGCTATGCGGCATGATGCAGCGGCCAAGACGGCATGGCGGGCGACGCGCTTCCACGGCCGTGGTGTGCACGCGGCATCCATGCACGACTATTGCTTCATGACGTGCACAGCCATATGCTTCCTTCGTATGATATTCCAAAAAAAACAAACGAGCCAATACATGCAATAAATCAGATTGACATAGGGTTGCTCAAGGAGGTTAGCTAGCAACGTGCATGCATGGTGTGTGCGGGAACAGATCATTGGTCAACCAAATCTGGCTACAGAGCTTTGGTCAAGGAATTTGTACTTGGTGCAATGCTGGAACTAAGCAGCCGTGCGTGCATCCAGGACCGAACAGCGGTGCGGCGGTCACGCCCGGGTGGTGCCATGCGGGGCTGCGGCAGCGCTATGCGCTAGATTTCTTTGTTTTTTGTTTTATGCGTTCCTATATGCAATTATTATGATCTATTGCAATCAACATCATCTTTTCATGCAATCCAACCGATCGGCTTGATCGCGACTTCAAGTCGGCTCGCGGTAGATTAGAGAGGATTTACACTATAGAAAACCATCTAGAAAGCAACAATTGCGCACTGAAAGCGATCTAGAAAAACGATTCAATCTACGAGTGTCGTTCATCGACGGTTACCTTTTCGATGCGAGGAGAGTCGATCGTCGCGATAACGTGTTGAGTAACCGTCGCCGCGAGTCCAAATTCCGAGCGACACCTCGTAGACAAGCGTAGAATCGTAAGAACAATGCATGAACAATAAGAAGAATAAGAGATAGAACACGAGATGTAGAGGACTTCTTGCTTCTCTTTATTTCTTCATCCATCGATCCATCAATTACAATGAATAAGACTTCTATTTATAGGCTACGCCCTGCTAGGGTTTGGGATGAGGAGCCCACCTTGGGCCAGGACTCCCGGTCCTGGGCCTGGTTTCCTAACAACAACCTATACCAGCTACAACCACCATCACTTCAGCAAAAGCACTACTAGTACTGGGCTTTGCACTTTAGGCATCCATGAAAGTTGGTACGGTGGTTCCGGCGATCGGTGTCCACTCCGGCTCGGCCCCTTTCTTTCTTCTTCTGTTCTTCCTTCTCCTATGCCTTTTCGGCAGTACACGGGAAGCGGTTGCTGCCGATGGAGGTGAGGCGAAGGCGAAGGCGGCGGGTGTCCGGCAGGTGGACGTCGGGGTGATCTTGGATAGACGGACATGGTTGGGGAGCATGAGCTGGGTGTGCATGGAGCTGGCCCTGGAGGACTTCTACGCTAACGCCAGCCACGCCAACTACAGCACCAGGCTCAGGCTCCACCTGCGGGACACCGGGCTCGACGCCGTCGACGCCGCGTCGGCAGGTACGTGCAGTGCGTGCGTGCATCTCCCAGCTTGATCACGCGCTCCGAATGCCATTTCGCTCGTTGCTCAGCTTATGGCTAGTAAATTATGCGTGTACACGCCGTGTGTTGTTCGCTCTGGGCGGCCGACGCTGAGAGCCGCCATTCCGCCAATACCATGAGGCCATGATCGATCAGCCCGGGCAAGAGAGTGAGGAATCAGAAAGATGAAAAGATGCATGCATGCACGCGCACAGAGAACATATCGGTGTATCTTCTTCGAAACACTAAGCAAATAGCCGTGAAAACTCCGAAAAAATTGGTTATACGTCATGATGCAATCGAGCATCCTGAAAAAATTTAACTAAAAATGAGAAACACACACAAAAAAAAGACAAATTTAGGTGAATAGTTTTTTTTTTCTGTTTTTTATTTCATTTTCAGTAGGATTTATCTTTTTTGTTTCTCTATGTGTAGATCAATTTAGGTTTGAAATTTTGTGGTATGATAGGCTGATTTTATGTCAATGTTGTCATTTTTTTAAGAATTTTTCATTAACATTTTCTGCGTGTTTTGAAGAGAATATACAAAGATGCAATACTTAGGATGCACTATGCACTAGATACTCTTAACCATCTGAAATTTCTCATTTTAATTCCTCCCTCTGCTGATCTCAACAGACCCTGAAATAAAGTCCGTGTAATTTAGAGCTGCTCTATCCCCGATCTCCACGGTTTTTTCGGGTTTCTTTCGAGGCGGTTTGATCGTTGGAAAGAACCACACTGCGGACGGAACCACGACGAACGTCCGGCACGCATCGTGTGGGCCGTACATGGGCTGAATCTTTTCCGTGGGCTGATTAGTCCCGAACATGTCCATCAGGCACCAGCCCCCGGCCCAATGTGATGGCTGGGCTAACGGGCTTGCGTCCCGTTGTGTGCGACACGGCTCCAGGCTGCGGCGGCGCGGCTGCCCTTTTCTCCGATTCTTCTCTTCCCCATCCCGCCGGCGGTCGGCGCTCCGCTCCTAGGCTCGCCCTCAGCTCCTGCCTCCGCTCGATCGCCGCGAGTCACCGCGTTCCGCGGCACGGAGAGAAGGTACCCTCCCTACTTCTCCTCCGTGCCCCAACTTGTCGCGCGGCCACGCCGAGTAAATTAGCAAGCAAGTCTTGCAGCTCTCGAATCCCCTTCCATGGTGCTGTTTCCTCGCGACTGTGTCGCGATTCCATTCTCCATCCATGTCGGAGAAGCATTGGAGCTAAAGTATGGCGAGTTAGGCGTTTTTTCCTGATTTTATGGACACTTCGAAAATTATAGCCATCGAACGAACATATAAAATTGCTCTAACTTTGTTTACTAGTGCTTTTCTGTAAGTTAGGGTAAGTCTGACATTGTGTGTATTGAACCTTTTGAAGTGGACTAGGTCACCAAATTTCCTTGATCCGCCGCAGGTTTTAAGACAATTTAATCTTGTGTTATGAATGAGTAGAACACCACTGAAAATTTTCAGTACCAGTGTGCGCCTACATATGTTTTCCTTGCAATTGTTTGGCAGTAAGCCTTTGTTGTATAATCTCTTTTATTTATTTAAGTAACATCGGCATTTTTTTATATACGGGATTCACCCCATTTTCCATTGATAAACAGAAACATAAAGTCTTACAAGTAACATCAGCATTAATTACAGGTATTGATCTACTGAAAAATGTCCGCGTTCAAGCCATTGTTGGGCCACAGACGTCAACTCAGGCCAAATTTCTTGCAGAGCTTGGGAACAAATCATCGGTTCCAATCATTTCATTCTCCGCGAATAGCCCATCTCGATCATCCAGCCAAACTCCATACTTCATCAAGACGGCATGGAATGACTCCTCGCAAGCAGAAGCTATCGCCTCACTCGTTCAGAGATACAATTGGAGGGAAGTCGTCCCTGTCTTTGAGGACAACGATTCCAATACCAGATTCATTCCTGACCTTGTTGACGCCCTCAGACAAGTCGACACTCGTGTTTCATACAGGTGCAAGATCCATCCTTTATCTACAAACGATGAGATAAAAAGGGCCATCTCAAGCTTAAAAGGCAATTGGACAAGCGTATTTGTTGTGCGCATGTCGTATCAGTTAGCCCTTAAGTTTTTCTGGCATGCCAAGGATGAAGGGATGATGGGCCCGGGTTTTGTCTGGATTACAGCATATGGCTTGACCGATATCTTTGATGTGATTGGTTCTCCGGCATTTGATGTGATGCAAGGAGTTCTTGGGTTGAAACCTCACGTTGAAGACACTGTGGAACTTCAAAACTTTAGACAGAGATGGCGTGAGAAATATCGATCAGAAAATCCAGGCACCTCATTAAGTGAGCCCATAGTGTCTGGTCTCTATGCGTATGATACCGTATGGGCATTATCATTAGCAGCAGAAAAGACTGGATATATGAATGCAGACTTTGTGCCGTCTGAAACAAACAAGGGGTTCACTGACTTTGATAGAATCGGTAATTCAAAGGCTGCTGAAAAACTACAAGGTGCACTCTTGAAGATCAATTTCTTGGGTATGAGCGGGAATTTTTCATTTCAAGACATGCAGTTATTATCGGTGAATTATGAGATAATCAATATTGTTGGTCAGGAGAGAAGAATAGTTGGTTTTTGGACTCCAGGATGTAACATCTCCAGTAGTCTAAATATGAAAGCTGATATTGACACCATCATGTGGCCAGGAGGCAATAAAACTGCACCTAGAGGTTGGCTATTGCCAACTAATAAAACGCTCAAAATAGGCGTGCCTGCGAATGGGTTTAGCAACTTTGTAAGTTATGAAAATGGCACTGCAAAAGGGTTCTGCATCGATGTATTCGAGGAAGTTATTGATTTATTACCCTACAAAATACCCCATTCCTATGTGGAGTTTGGAGACGGGAAAGGGAAAAGTAATGGAACTTACGATGACCTCATCTACAATGTTTATCTTGAAGTAAGTATGGACTTTGCTTTGTTCCATTTTGCCTTTTGTTTTGAACTTTTGATCTCCAAGCCAGGGAAGATAAGCTTGGAGTTCAAGCTGGCTCAGAATGATTAAATTCATGAGATGATCAGAAATGGCCTGGACTTACTTGCAATATGCTTTATTTATTGCTCTTCTCAAGTATAGAAATTACTAGTATATAATTATTTAACTGATCATTGGTCTTGACTCTTTAGTATGTAAACATGTAAGATAATATCTCTGCACTTGTTTGTTAAAGCTTTCATGAGTATGTGTTATCTGCATGCTTCAAAAGTCTGTCTACCTTGATAATTTCAGTTCCTATCTAAAGCACATGCTCTGAATCATTTTCCTGCTTCTATATAATCAATTTAGTTGAGTATTTTCTAGATGTTCTTGATTGTTATTTTAGGCATTTAGATGATGTTAAGTCAATAGTTGAAACTGTTACACTGTCAGCTGGTGTACATCTTAGCAAGTGGTGATTGTATCTGAAATTCTGAATACTCCAAGTAGAAGATAGTCTCCCAATTATTAATTTGATAAACTATTAGTTACTAACTCCTGTAAACGGATCATAATCCATGGGATTCTTTCCTGATTTTGTGCTTAACTAACTGGGATAGCAATCCCTTGTGATCATCCTAGAATTGTTGATTACTTGCCTTGCAAAGCCTCTCTACATGACATATATACGTCAATGAGAGATCACCCCTAACGTGTGGCGTTTCCTTCTCCTCATTCTTGCCACTTTCGCATGGTATCAGAGCAGGGCATTCTCCTCCTGCTGTAGCCTTCCCTTCCGCCACCCCCATGGGCACCGAGATGAATTCCTCATCTCCGTCCCTGACCGCCATGACTTATTGCGCCCACACCACTGAAACCTCTGGCCATCTCCCTGCCCCCGCCGCGCCCGTCATGGCCTCCTCCCACGCGATTAATGCGGCGAGCGTGAAAACGCACGTCCCAATCTGGCTTGACCTCAAAGTTTCCAACTTTTCCAAGTGGTGCATGTTCGTCAATGTTCTTCTCGGAAAGTATGATCTCCTATGTCATATTGTCGGGACTGAACCTCCGCCTGCGAGTGCCGAGTGGAACCGGCATGACCTCCTCGTCTAGTCATGGCTCTACGCTTCTCGGAGGAAATACTGAACATCGTCATGGAACCAGACCAATCTGCCCATGCCGCTTGGATTAGCATCAAGGGCTTGTTTCTCGTCAATTAAGCTAAGACGCACCATCTTCATCAAAGCCGAGTTCTGCGCTCTTCTTCAAGGTAACATGACCATCACGGAGTATTGTCACAAGTTGAAGACACTAGCTGATTCCCTTCGCGACGTCGGCCAACCCGTCTCCGACCAAACCCTAGTGTTAAACACACTATGTGGTTTGAAACCGAGCTACCCCAGCATGGCTTCCCTCATACTGTTGATTTATATTGTACAAACTGGTAAAGGCTTATAGCCTTTCATTGAAAGTTTCGCCGAATGCTTTTGCACCTATGTATTTCTAGTTGATTAGTAGTTTAGCGTAACTGTTGATTTATATTGTACAAACTGGTAAAGGCTTATAGCCTTCCGTTGAAAGTTTCTGAACTCACTTTATTTGAACTGCCGGCAGGAGTTTGATGCAGTGGTTGGTGATGTAACAATCTTGGCCAACCGTTCTTCGTATGTGGACTTCACTCTTCCTTATACCGAGTCAGGGGTCCGCATGCTGGTTCCAGTCCGGGACCGGAGACAGAAGACTGCGTGGACATTCCTAAAGCCATTGACAGCTGACCTATGGTTAGGGACTGGAGCCTTCTTTGTTTTCACAGGTTTTGTAGTTTGGTTTATTGAGCATAGAACAAATCAAGAATTCAGAGGGCCCCCAGTCAGTCAAATTGGATCTGTTTTCTACTTCTCCTTCTCGACACTTGTATTTGCTCATAGGGAGAGGATAGCGAACAACTTATCAAGAATTGTAGTTGTTGTTTGGCTTTTTGTGGTGCTGATATTGCAGCAGAGTTATACTGCAAGCTTAAGCTCAATTCTGACAGTGGAACAACTTCAGCCAACAATCACCAATTTAGATGAAGTTATCAGGACAGGGGCAAATGTTGGCTACCTCCATGGTTCTTTCATGCCTGGTCTTTTGAAAAAGTTGAAAATTCATGAGTCAAAGTTGATTGCCTTCAACTCTCCTGCCGAATACAATGAGGCCTTATCAACTGGAAGAGTTGCCGTCATTGTTGATGAGATACCTTACCTCAAGGTGTTTCTTTCACAGTATTGCCACAACTATACTATGGTTGGACCAACTTACAAGTTCGATGGATTTGGTTATGTAAGTACCTTCTTTCCATTTTTGTACAGTGGTAAATTTTGGGGACTGCTAGATGCTGAAATCTGAATCAGTTTTTTTATGTTATTTTCTTGTTTGGTGCAATATACTACTAGCTCATATTTTGTAAATTTATGTCACCACCAGAACAAAATATTGATTTTAAGATTAGAGTTTCAGCTAGTCTTTAACTTGTACCCTGAAATTCCTGAAACTGCCCGGTGTATATTGTTATGGCGTGGAGGCCATAGGATGTGGTGCAGCAGAGCAGCATGTTGTGTGCACAAGGTTACGGCCGGCCGCACAAGGGGCAGCAACGGACGTAATCAGCAGAGCTGCTCCACGCATGGAAGTTAGGATTTATAACGTTTTGTTATTTAGTAATATATATATAGGAAAATGGTATGGTACTCCTGGAAATACGTACTTTCGCTTCTCATATACCACTTAAATCGTATGGTGATACCTCTTTATCTATTTGAGTATACTCCAATAATGATTATAAGATACCCCAAAGTGAGTTCCATAAAAAATTCATTAAAGTTCACCTTTTATTGCAATATTTGTGTACATACTTCTTTTTATATATGAAAAAAGGTATATAGCAAAAATAAAGGGCTCTAATGAAAATTTTCCGATCAACGAATTGTGTGTCTTTGCATTAAGAAAAAAGAAACAACGAGCGTTCAGATACAAGCAGGTTGTCGGCCGAACCGGCACCGACCGATACAACTCAACACCTAAGTGCACTGAAGTTGCTCCTAACTCGTGGCAAACCACCGCCAACTCAATGCCTACTGGTCATTGCTTACAAACAGTAACTGCAACCACAACCATTAGTAATCTATCAATTAGTATTATCCACTAGTTGGTTTGTTAGGCAAGATATCTCCCTTTGTTAGCAAGAGATCAATTAGTTCTATTTGTTACGGAGGCTACCTCATCTATATATGAGTAGCTGGTTCATTCGTTGCGGTTAAGCAAGAGATAAACAAAAATGCTTATCCCAGTCTTAGTCTCCTCTCTCCCAACCACGCTGCTGCCGCCCAGCCATCCTCTCCACAGTGTTTATCCGTTATGATATGCATGATCACTTTTTAATATTCATAGTCATGTTGTCACAACTTACAAAGGCTAACCTGCGTCTTGAAGTATCAAATAATAACATGAGTAAATCTAGTTTTTCATATTGTCATCTAGTTTGCCTAGACTTTCTCTTTGTATTCCTCTGAAGTTCATTCAGTATGTTTGTAGTAAGGATATTTACCATTTTAAAGGTGCAAATTGCCCCAGTATCATTTTGCAGAGCTTGTAATTTGACAATCAACACCTTTACTCAATCCTTGTTTCTATTCTACTTCTACAGGCATTCCCTCGAGGCTCTCCACTCACTCTTGAGATTTCAAGAGGAATATTGAATTTCACATCAAGTGACAAAATGGTCCAACTGGAGAAAGAGTTGTATCGCAATACAGTGTGTCCTGACAAAGATGACTCCCAAACTTCAAGCAGCCTTACATTGCACAGCTTTCTTGGGCTGTTCATCATCACCGGGGCATCTTCGTTGCTGGCACTAATCCTACATGTTGCCATAACCTTTTATAATCACCGACATGATTTGAGCAGTGATAGCTGTCATAGTTCGTGGCACAGATGGCTTGCCATTCTCTCTAGGCTCTTCCATGAGGACGATAGTTCTTCTAATACTCCAGGTAAAGATGAGCCCACAATGGCAAATGTTGATGGTGCAATTGAGAGCCCATGGAGCATATCTAATCACACTATTGAGAATTTTTATTCACACTGATATGAGAAGCCCACCAGAAGGAGAAGGAACACCGGGTAGGGAAGTTACTGTTCAGGGTCCTGATCCACCATCATTTGCATACATGCATTCTGAGAGGGGTAATGGAGTAGCTTCTTTACATGCATTCTGAGAGGGGGGTAATGGAGTAGCTTCTTTATCTCTTGCCAATGCGAGCACCATCCGTTTGTGACAGAGAAGCACGCAAAGAACTCCATGGTGAGCGCATAACTACCCAATGTAATGATTTATTCATTTCCTTGTCGACATATATCCTGCCTTCAATTTCATCTGAAGTACGAGCGTCAACCTGCACTTATGATTTATTTTCATGCGTTAGCTCGACAATGCCACACTGTAAATTTCTGGTGGAAGAGGAGCATGTGCTTAATTATGATTCGTTTCTCTTGATTAGCTTGCTACATGACATTGCCACATTGTTGGTAACTAATGAAAGCTGGGAAGATGAACCTATCTGATGCTTGTGGTTCTGAAATGAACATGTAAATATTTTGCATGTTGCTTTTCGCATTCCCCAAGTTCCATCAAATTATCAAATGCCGTTGTATTGTAAGGTACTACCGTCTGATGCTGTTTTCGAGGGCTGTTACATATCAAATGCAAAGTACATACATAGGCAAACTATACGTACATATGCGGCGAGTACTGTTTACTTGTTTATACAAGGCTGCAAGCAAATCCGGGAATCCCGGCCCGCAGCATGCTTTCTTCTGAGATAAAAGCTGTGTATACCCTCTAGCTATCCTCCCCCTCTTGGAACTTTTGGTCTAGCCGTCTAGCACTGCCACTGCATGCTTGCTGATAGTTCTCTTGGTATTAAATTCATGTTGTAAGCATGAGTTCATGGGGAAAGTTAAGGCATATCCCTATCTAAATTCTAAAACCATATGTATTGCTTCAGCATTGACGATACACATATGCATCAAGCCAAATCTTCAGAAAAGAAACCACTGAACTAGGTAGCATACATATTCACATACCGATCAATGCCGGATATTCAGATTTGTACTGCCTACTCTCTTATCATCAAACTAGATACTGCACTAAATGCGTACTGCATGTTTGCAATTGCAAGTGCTTCTACTGCCTGTACCTTTGTACGTAGTCCTGGAACACCGAGTCCACTCCTGGAGTAGAACAAGAGCTCCAAGAACCAACGCTGCCGTCCACCGCTGTCTCGTCGATCATTGCTCTGAAGAAGTGATCATCTATCCCGGCTGCTGCCTCCCCACCGATCTGGTCGTCAGTCTCCCCGAAGGACCTGATCTGCTGGAGCAGCATGTTGATCTCGTCATCCATGTTGCCGAACGTCGCGGAGCTCGCCGTCGGCGTCGAGCTCGAGCTCTCCACGCCCGCCGTCATCTCGCCGGTGCTCGTCGACAGCGGAGGAGTGCCGCTGCTGTCCCAAGTGCCCTCTTGCACGCCTACGTTAGCGTAGCTACTACTGCTTTGGATATGAGACCAGAACCCGGAGTAACCATTTGTGGTAGTACCGGAGTAACCATTTGTGGTGGTACTGGATAGATGCCGCAGTTGCATCGTCTTTGAGCTGTCGCTCGCGGCGGGAGAAAGAGATGGTTGGTTTTGCCACGGTGGCGCGGCGAGGTTGTTGTAGAAGGTGAAGGCCGGGGTGTCATGCAGGCGGCCGCCATGGCTCCGCTGCAGCTGCAGGCTTAGCTGCATCCTCTCGAGCGCCGACGCGGCGAAGGAGATGTGCGACGTAGCTGCGCCGCCGCCGGTTGGGCTCGCGAGGATGAGGTGCTGCTGTGGCTGCAGCGCGCCCCTGGTCCGGCGGCCGCCGCCGAGCAGGCGCCTCTTGAGCTTAGTGTTCCAGTAGTTCTTGATGTCGTTATCCGTCCTCCCCGGCAGCTGCGCGGCGATGGTTGACCACCTGCCGTGCATGATCCATGAAATCACTCAGCTAGGCACTAGCGCTCTACTACTCCAGTAGGTTGCAGTGGATGAATTAAAAGGTGTATGTATGCATATGCTACAGATCATCAAGAACATGGAAATTAAAGAACCTGCTCCCGATGGTGATATAGAGGCTGCATATGAGCCTGTCTTCCTCCTCGGTGAAGCCGCCGTGCCGGATGTTGGGCCGGAGGTAGTTGAGCCACCGCAGCCGGCAGCTCTTGCCGCACCTGCTGAGCCCTACAAACACGTACTTTCTTCACGTAAGCTGGTGTTGTAGAGGTCGCACGCATATATAGGCAGATCATGGCACCATCGTATACACACGTACCGATCTTGTGGGGGAGCGCGATCCAGTTGCCGCCGGTGCCGTGCGCGTCGACGTAGGCCTTGAGCACGGCGTCCTCCTCCGGCGCCCACGGCCCCTTCTTCACGCTCGCCTTGTCGCAGCACGGCGCCCTGCCCATGGCAATCTCTCTCTCCTTATCTCGCTCTAGCTCCTTCAGTTCAGTTCTAAGTTCTAACTCGCTCGCGGCCGCCGGAGATAGCTGCTGGTGCGCCGTGAGGTGCTGGGGGCGTTTTATAGGGAGGAGCCCTAGCCTGATGTGGAAGGTCAGCAAGTGTGCCGTTTGTATAGTATGGCCCTCTTGCCTGCTTGATGTGATGCTTACGGTTAGGGGAAAGCAACAGTCGCTACATGTAATTAATGGTTTCTAGTTTGCGTCGACAAGCACTGTGAAATACTGTAATTAAAATAGATGTGATACTGTAATTCTATGCAACACATGCCATTACTTAACTTCGTAGTTGCATATTGGTGCATTGAACACGGTTACATCCAAAGCTTTTAAATTCAAATGATTGGAACTAGTTGATAAATACTCATGCCTTTACATCAGATTATTCCATGCATGTGTACTGCGCCTCGGTTCATTTAATTTCTTATCGAGTAAAATGTATGACATGTCCTTAAACTTACACGCATATGTCATCTAGGCCCTTTACTCCCAAAATGCACATTTAGGTCTCCCAAAAGATTGACGTTAACAATTGTACTTCGTTTTTACTTACTCCCTATGTTACTGTCGGAACCTGTTTGTAAAACTTGAGTAAATTAGGCTGCTACGGTGCTACCATCGCAATATACATGCAAAAATAAATAAATTTATCATATGAAAATGAGATTACTACATTTGTCATCAAAATTACACCTATAATGTTATATACCTTTTTATAAATTTTACTAACATGTAGTTAGAAAAATGGTCAAATACGTTTAGGGGACTGTGTCGAACTCCAAAACGGCACTAGCAATAGAGACCAAAGGGGTACTAACTAAATAGAGTCATGTTTTAAGACTCTTACAATTTTGTGTTTAAAAAGAACTCTAGTTTTTTGTATTCACACAATTTTCGATTTTCTTAGACATACTCTCTTAATAATCACAGAACAATTCCACAACAAAAATCCTTAATTCACTACTACAAAACAGATCATACTGGACGCCTCATCACAGACGGTTCTAAAGGAGCAGTCTGTATTGAACGTATACAGACAGATCATACTGGACGCCTCATCACAGACGGTTCCAAAGGAGCAGTCTGTATTGAACTTATACAGACGGTTCTTATTACCAACCGTCTGTGATACTTCACAGACGGTTCATAATAAGAACCGCTCGTGATATGCCTCATCACGAGACGGCTTTACCAACAACCGCGATACTTCACGACGGTTGGTAGAAGGAGCCGTCGTGATTCATGAGCACGGTTGGTAGAAGGAGCCATCATCACTATCACAGACGGCTCCTTCTACCAACCGTCTGTGAAGTATCACAGACGGTTGGTAGAAGGAGCCATCTGTGATAAGGACACCTCATCACAGGCGGTTAGTATAACGAAAATTCTAAGTCATGGTAAAATCAGAGAGTAAGGAAAATTCTAAGTCATGGTAAAATCAGAGAGTAAGAAAAATTCCAAACCATAGTAAAATCCAAATCACAGACGGCTCTTAATACCAACCGTCTGTGATGAGGTACTTATCACAGACGGTTCGTATTAAGAACCGTCTGTGATTTGTCATCACAGACGGTTTTTGTATGAAACCGTCTGTGATTCGCAGCGCGGGAATTTGAAGTCCTCCTCTGGGCTCGGTCCTCCCTTGCTCCGGCAGTCCTCCTCCGAAGCTCGGCCGTAGCTGCTCCTCCGGTCCTCCGCAGCCTCCACGGCCCCCGCTACACCTCCAGCTCGGTCCTCCCTTGCTCCCAGATCCCCAACCTTCAACATGGTCTTCCTCCCCAACAGCTTGAGAGTCGACGCCGACACCAACGCCGACCTCCTCTAGTCCTCCTCTCGACGCCGACGCCGAGCTCCTCCGGTCCTCCTCCGACGTCGATGTCTGTTGGTACTTTTGTATATGAGGTTCTATTAGATTGAGATCCATTTGTATGTATGAGCTTGTGGTACTTGTGTTAGATTCATATCCAGATTTCATTAGATTCTCCTCCGATTCTACTCGTTGGTACTTGTGTATGATCGAGTGTATGTGTGTATCCATGGCTTGAGAAATTTATTGGGAGACTTAGGAGTTGGGAATCCATGTATGTGTATCAATGAATCCATGTTTGGGAGGCTTCGGAAATGGCAGTGTATGTGTATGAATGTATCCATGAAAAATGGCAATATTTTTTTTTGCAATCAAAAAAGCTATCACAGACGGTTTGGAACAAGAGCCGTCTGTGAAAACAGGTATCACAGACGGTTCGGAACAAGAACCGTCTGTGATAAGACGGTTCGAACAAGAACCGTCAGGATTATCACGACGGTTCTTGTTCAACCGTCTGTGATACTGTTTTCACAGACGGCTCTTGTTCCAAACCGTCTGTGATAACTTTTTTCACGGACGGCTCAAAAACCGTCTGTGATAACCGCCTGTTATCACAGACGTACTTTTACACAGACGGTTGGAAACCGTCTGTGATGAGGTTTTCTGTAGTAGTGATTACAATTAACCAGGACCACTATATGACTGGTCATTGCATCTTGCAAGCCTACTCTTGCCGTGCAGGGCCGCTCAAGTATTCTCCAAATAATTATTCACACGAAAATATCTCCCACAAAGTCATGTATAAAGAACACGAAGACAATATAGCCTATGACCTCATTAGGAGTCTAATACGAGCTAGGTTTTTAGTGAAAGCTATACCTTAATACAAAACTTATATGGGAGACTGACCATAGCGATTGATCATTAGTCAACCACTAGCTGTGTTTCTATTCAAATTGCAGATTCAAGAATTAAAGGTGAACATTTAAATTAGTAACGGCGGCTGGAGGCAATGCTAAGCGACGTATGAAATGACGCGGCTAGCTAAAAAACATATATAGTAAGTACGTACGTACGTAGAGTATTTCCTTCAATATAATGTGAATTTTATATTTATGTGGCTCTTCTTTTCTTTAAGGCTAATTTTCTCATGTGCTTATATGGTATGGATAATACTTTTGAATGTATAGTTTACCTTGCTAGTAGTTCAATACAGCTTACTAGCTATTTTGTAATTTAACTGATAATCTAGCCAACCAATTAAGCATGAGTCTTCAAAACAACAAAAGGAAAAAAAAAAGGAAAACCAATCATGTATAATATAACCGGTAGGCACTCTAGACCAGGGTTTTGAAAACCGGTATCAAAATTTTAATGGGGTCCGATATGGCCGGTTTGCAAATTTCAGCCAAAATTTTCAAATCAAATTTGAATTTTTAAAAATGGCCAAAAATTGCTGAAAATCGATTGAAAATATCGGCCAAATTTGTTGAAAATAAATTTTGGCATAAATTTCTTCTATATTTTACAAAATTCATGCAAACCAAAAATTTGTAACCGGTTTGAGTTTCTACCCGGGGGTCCGATAGAAACGATTTGGCCGAAATTTTTAACCATGCTCTATGTCGAACCCAAAAACCGTGTCCTCTGTGAAAGCATTGTGCTATTCCCTGGATCAGTAGATAGCACTCACAGACACATCGCTGAATCATTTCATACAAGTCGTGAGACCAAACCAAACATTAATTTAATACATCAGAGTTTACATAGACCACATCGGGTCGAGCTTTTTACAATAAGGAGGCTGAACAGGCCAAATTGAGTACATTACAAAAGCGGGAACGACAGCGGAAGCAAAAGGGGGAGGTGGAGCACATCTCTCTACAGGCAAGCGACTGGGGCAGCTTGTGTACGACTAGTATTAGCCAAGGACTTGGACAATACCGGTCGTACGCAAGCACCGACGAGCCAGCTAGACTGTGGCAAGACTAAGACTACAACCACCAGAGGCTACGACCACTAGGGTCTACGCGTGACCACTAGAGGCTACGACCACTGGGGTCTACGACTGGTCTTCACCATCTCCTTGATCATCGACTCCTTGGTCCTTGTAGAAGACATAATCTCCAAGATCCGCAGGGTCTGAAGGGTTGAGAGGAGGAGCGAGAGTGAGCACAACTTTTATGCTCGCGAGCCAACACACAGAATGCAGTAGTATACATGCATGGCTTATCAAGGGAGGCTCGGGTTCTTTTATTTGCCAAAGCAAGGTTTTCAATTATCATAATTAGAAATTCCTATCACTTAGTATTTTAACAAAAATGCATTTTATTAAAGAGATTGATTATGCAATATTAATAACAGCAAAGGCTACCTCACCTATGCTTATTGAAATGTGGTTACGACCACTGTTAACAACATTGGGTTCGACCACCCGGGAATAACATCAGGTACGACCACCCAGGAGCAATACCAAGTATGGGTTACATCTGTCCGGCCAGTTTTCATCCCAACCACAAAGGTTTTTTAAAAAAAGAACTAACTTTAGTAAAGTTTCCATGTCTGCTTTTAACTGTAGGCACAGCTGTTCGAACAGTTTTAACTCTGCAGAGGTTGTACACTTTACCCACAAGAGATAATCGTCTTGATATATCCACACATTTCCGTAGACATGTGAATCAAGGGGAGATCACCACAAGACCTTTACAATGCTTCCTCTAGTATTGGTTACACCCGCTAAGGTTTCACCTGGGAAGGATTTCGCTCAAAAGTCGACATCAACCTTCACCCAGACCCCCTCTTGCGCCATACGGCTTGCGTCTTCAAAGACCCGTAAATCATACACGCTAACCCGTAGCCACAAAGGCTCACGACGTCGTGGGTCATCTGCCTGGTGCAACTCGTACTGAAGGATACAAATTATTTAGCTAGGTCGACACTTTGCAGACTTGTGGTTGCACAAGTATTACAATGGGACGTCATCACCGGATTAAGTCCTTAGGGTCATCTGGGCGGTTCAAACCATATATCAACCATTCTCGTGCTACATCTAGCACCCACCATCATACCATCCGCCCAGATGTGGTGTTAGAAGTTGAGGTTTTAAGGAGGAAAACCAATTTATCACAAATACTGCAGTCATGTACCTCCCATGACTGCCCCAAAATAATTTTATGATTTTAAGGGGTGATGATTAGAACACTTGGTGCCCTGGTACTTAAGCAAGACTAGCATGTCGTTTAAGTACGACCTATAGCTAGTAAGTTACCACATAGTTACTAAGGCGACATAGAGTAATGGATTCAAATACCAAAGGATGGTATAATACGTAATTAATCATCAAATGGGTATTTAACTACCTTAAGAGTTAATATACATTTGCTTAAAGAATTAAAGCATGCAATTTGCTATTTAAAATAATATAATATGTGTAAAATGTGGGTTTAGAATGATTAAAGTATTGACTCGTCTTGATTAAAGGCAGGAGGGTCTTGGAGGTCTTGTGCTTGGTCGAAAAGGAGATCTTTTGCTTCTTCGAACTCTACTCGAACGACGTACCGAAAAAGATCAAACAAGCACATAGAACAAATAAATACACAAGAAATGATAAATAAATTCCAAATTAAATAAGACCAGAGCTAAAAGCAAGATCTTGAATTTAAACAACTTTAGAAACTAGTTCACTGAATTCAGGGTTAAAACGGAAAAGAACAGAGTCCTCGAAGCTGGGTTACGAGTACTGCTCAACGACTACCCGAGGTCGGAGAGGGGTTTCGACCAGACGGGTGGTCGGGAGGGTTCAACTACAGGACGTGGTCGAAAGAAGGAAAGATTCGACTACTCAACAAACGTGGTCGAAAGAGGAAAAGGATTCGACTACTCAGCGTGGTCGCAAGAAGAAAAGAATTTGACTACTCAACAGTGCTCGAAAACAAAGGATATAAGAAGGATACGACTACTCGACGCGATCGTAAGGAAGATACAAGAAAGGTATGACTACTCAACGTGGTCGTAGGAAGGATTCAAGAGGAATACAACTACTCAACGTGGTCGTAGGAACGATTCAAGAAAGTTACGACTACTCAACATGGTCGAAGGAAGAAGACCAGAAAGATATAGAGGAGGGGATTTGACTACACAATGTGGTCGAAGGAAAGAGGGCTTCGACTACACAACGTGGTCGAAAACAAGGAAGGGTTCAACTACTTCAGCAGTGGTCAAAAGAGAAGAGGATTCGACTACTCGACGCGGTTGAAAGAAAGAAGGAGAACAGGGCACGAGAAGTTTGCCGAAGGAATAACAGAGACCAGAGTACGGGGAACTCACTAGGACCGAGAGAAGGGCCAGAGGAGGTTGACGGATGGCGAACAACGGCAGAGAAGCTCGCAGTCGAAGGCGAAGGAGGACGGCGATGAAAGGGTCAGCCGGAATCGGAGAAGAAGCAGAACAGTGGTGACTCCTGTGAAACACAACTGAACTAGAGTGAGGGGATTACTTCAAGGAGCTCTGAGTTACCAAAAGATGCGGGTAGAAGAAGGGCTGCACTGGCGCTGTGAGGACCGAGGGGAGATGCGCGGTGGCTTGAACTTGGAGCTCGGAGCTTCGGGCAAACCGCAGCAGCAAAAGTGAGGAATGAAGAGCTAGTTGGGTGTGAAAAGGAGATGAAAGGAGGCTGTTCTGGCTCTTTATAGCCGGGAGAGGAGAGGAGGAGAGAGCCACTGAGGGTCTTGGAGGCGCGCGGTCCCGAGGCAGGTGGCGGGTGAGCGACGGGACAAGGGCAGAGGCATGCACCTGTGGTCAAAGGCAGGTGGCCGATGGAACTCCGGGTGCGGATGCGCATGGCACACGTGCGGGTATGACGACATGACAGGGCGGACGAGGATGGACGCCAGAGTCGAAGGGAGTGACTCGGTGATGGGATAGAGCAGGCAGGGGCACAGGTAGGCGCACAGGGGGCGGCAGAGCAGGTACGCACGTGCAAGGGTGGCTCAGCGCTGACCCCTGGAAAAGAAACGGGCTGGGCCCAAGGAGGGGAGTTGAATTAAGCCCAGGGGGCTGGTCCAATCCAAAAGCTGGTCAACGACGAGGAGATGGTCGACAACGAGGTGGTAGTCGATAGAAACTTTCGACCACCTGATCGAAAAGAGGAACAAGGAGCAAGGGGAGAGGATTCAAAATGAAGCCGAGATTCACGCTGAAACTCGAAACGCAAATTTTGAAATGATGCAGAAACTAGAGAATCTTGAAATTACACCCTGATTTGAAGTAGGTTTTGATTCCAAAAACAAATTTTGAAAGCTACTAAGGAAGCTTTGAGGGAAAATCTTTTTAAGAAATGTCTAAGCTCACAAAAGTTTTGTACTCCAAAGCAACTGAAAACTAAAACTAAACCATCCCGAAAGTGGGATGTTACACTCTAGACGAGTAGCTACTTTAATTACCCTCTAAAAACTAAAACAATGCTGCTCTAGCAATAATTGAAAAACATGGGATACGTAGCAGAAACTAGATATCGATTTAATTAAGAAGCAATAGTCACCCAAATTCGAGCCAAAGAGGACTCAAATCGTGGTGGGGGTATACACCCACACCTTCTACTAACAAAGCTAGTCTCAATTCCTCTTTAAACACATTATTTTCACATGGAAAATTTAGGATTGAATACAGAACCTCTGTCAACATCGCCTCAGCATCAAACCGGCCATCACTATCAAGATATATATTTTAGAATAATTATCAAGATACTCGTAGTATTTATCATGACAACCGACGAACGTACGTATACCAATGGAAAGCAAAAGTCAGCCGCGTTCGTACTCCAATAACGCATTGACAACGGTATCAGTTTATATTATCGACGACACATGCGTGTATAAAACCAAATCCTTATCATTGGGATACATCATGATCTGGCATATACATATGCACTGATAGCTGCAGCAAACTTAACTAGCCATTTTCTTATCATTGAGAACATCGCAACGTACACTACCACAGAGTACACTGATCTGGCTATGCACTGGATTTTTGTATTTCGATTGGGAAAATCATATGTAGGGAAGAGCTATCATCAATAACTGGCCAACTCAATTAGCTAGGGGAAAGTATACAATTACTGCTAATCTCTCCCTCAAACAATACTATATATATGCACAGTGTCATTGTTTGCAACCCATGTATATATTCAAGCACTTGATCACCATCATACACTTAAAAACTGCATAATTAGCTCGAGTTGGTCATGCATGTGAAGTTTCAACAAGTGCCTGTCATTTCATTTGTGAAAGCGTGAATCTTTCTTCATCCCCTTGTGGTAAAGTAATGGTGAAACTTTTTTAAAGCAGAACCTTAACTACGTACAATAGGTGCTGCCGAAAGCCGAGGCCTCTTTTCGCGATAAGTGCCGTGAGAAAATAAGATCCAGCGCATACAGTTTCTCCGGCGTTCTCTTTTATTTTGACCATTTTGGAGGTGATCAAGAAGAAGATGCCGAGGAAAATGTCGCAAAGTACACACATATATATAGTGGAGCCGGCCATTAGCGATTAGGCTATACATATCTTTCTTCATTTGCTACTTTTTTAATATAATGGTTCAGATCATATATACATATAACGATTTATATTCCACTGAATTGTGGGTTCACACCCATTGTTCTTCGTTGGTACGGATTTGACACGATCAATCCAATTGGAGCACGGTGTGACTAAATGATATGCCAACTTATGATTGACTGTAAGATATGCATGCACAGATGTGGAATCACATCATAAGAATATATAGCTAGGTATTGAATCGAAGCGGGAGTTATTGGACGATTGCTGAAATATAATTAGTGTGAAACACTACTGTAATTTTATAAAATTGAGGGAATCCCGATGAGTGATCAGGGTAGTGGAGTGCAAAGAGGTGCACACATAAGATCATCTGTTCAATCCCTAGGCTGACGGAGGTGAAAAACACCGTACCTCTCTGTTACCGTCGGTACTCAATATCATCGTCGTACCAAGCCACGACCAGTCTAGACACAGGAGGAGGATGCGACCAGCACGACCAGTTCTGGAAGGTGCAGCAGCCTAGCTGCCACTGCATCCATGCATTCAGGAGTTTCCTTGCCCAATAGATTAGGACTCTTTAAATCAGGATAGTTTATTTCCTTGTGTTGGTTACTTTCTAAATCTGAATTTCCTTAGATAAGTTTTTATCTTTAAGTTGTAATCCCTATTAAAGGGGAAGAGATTGAATAGAAGGGGCAAGCAAAAATTAAGCAAAACTTACCTTGCTTCTCCCTGCGCCTACCGGCGCAATGAGAACTCACGACGGCGCCTCCTCACCGTCGTCATCCCACCACCCACTACCCATCACTATTTCCTTCGCAATCGAGCCCTAGTCCATAACAACTTAGTATCAGAGCCTACTGTTGCCTCGACCATGTCAAGCAACGGTCGTTCCGATCCTCCAAACACGGCAGCGATGTTCGCCCAGCTCATCGCTCGGTTCGACACCATGGCCCTGACGATCGACAACCACAGCGCCCAGCTCGCCACCATCAACAACCGATTGGAAGGCCATACCACGCGATTGGCGCGAGTAAAGATGATCAAGACCGATGACATGGGAAACCTGGGGGCTGGCACGGGTGCCGCGGCAACCACGCTGCCAGGCCGACCGACCCTGCTGCTGCCCGCGTGCAATGAGCACGCCGGGGTCCCCCGCTTCCATAAGCTTGACTTTCCCACATTCAATGGCAAGGAAGATTCGCTGCCGTGGGTTAGTCGTTGCGAACAATTCTTCCGCGGGCAACGAACCATGGAGGAAGAGAAGGTGTGGCTAGCATCATACCACCTAACCGGTAGTGCACAGACGTGGTTCTGCCGGTTTGAGCACGAGGAAGGGACGTTGTCGTGGCGTCGCTTCACGGACCTCGTGAACGTACGCTTCGGGCCACCGTTGCGGCATAACCCCATGGGAGAGTTAGTGCAACTCAAGCGTACGGGGACGGTTGATGATTACATCGACCAGCAGTTCCTGACACACCTCAGCCGGGTTGGTCCCCTTACTTCCGAGCAGCAGATATAGCTGTTCACCGCTGGACTTTAGGAACCTCTCAGCGTCGATGTCGACCTTTAGGCGCCGCGGACCATGGAGACTGCCATGAGTTTGGCACGAGCCTATGAGCGACGGGCTGCCATAGTAGTCGGACTAGCCACCACCATAACACCGACAGCAAAGCCGGCGGCCAAGCCCGCCTTCACGGGGTGGTCATCGGCGCCAATTCCGGTGGTGCCCAAGACTGTCGTAGGAGGAAACCCAGCTGGTGGAGGACCGAAACGGGTTTTCCGTCGTATTCTCACACCCGAGCAGATGGGCGAGCGCAAACGTCAGGGACTTTGCTTTAATTGTGATGAAAAATTTACACCGGCCCATGAGTACAAGCAATCGCTACACATTGAGTTTGTCAATGAGTTGACTGGCAGCGACGACGACGACGACCCAGGGGAGGAGCCCAATCCAGAAATTTTGCTACATGTGTTGACCGACATCAATACTGGTCGTACCATGAAGTAGGTGACTGTAGGCGACAAGCTACTCATGGTGTTGGTGGACTCAGGTTCCACGCACAATTTTGTGGACGAAGAAGTTCGTAACCAGCTTGGCTGGCCCATGCATGCAGGGCAGCAAGGCCTCAAGGTAGCGGTATCCAATGGAGAACAATTGGCTAGTGGCGGCATATATCGTAATCGAGAAGTCAGCATACACGGGGAAGTATTCCGCGTAGATTGTTACTCACTTCCCTTGAGTGGTTTTAATTTGGTATTGGGTGTCCAATGGCTGGAGACATTGGGACCAATAGTATGGGATTTTGGACGCTTGACAATGTCCTTTTGGCGTACAAATCACACAGTGAATTGGCAGGGGTACACACCAAGCAAGATGGCAGTGCGTGCACTCGTTGGAGCATGTAATGATTTGATGCATGTATTACTCGAAGAATTTTCAGCATTGTTTGCAGAGCCATGTGGTCTTCCCCCAACTCGCCCTTGTGACCATCGCATCCATCTGGAGGCCGGCACCAATGCCATAGCGGTCTGTCCATACCTCTATCCCCAATTGCAGAAAGATGAGCTGGAAAGGTAGTGCAAAGAGATGATGGCGCAGGGCATTATTCATTTGAGTACGTCCGAGTTTTCCTCCCCCGTACTATTGGTGAAAAAACAGGATAATTCATGGAGGTTTTGTGTGGATTATCGTGCGCTAAATGAGAAGACCACTAAGGATAAATTTTCAATTCCGGTGGTGGAAGAACTATTGGATGAACTCAGAGGGGCAATTTTTTTTTTACTAAATTGGACCTCTGTTCCGGTTATCATCAAGTCCGTATGCACCCTGATGACGTGAAGAAAACAGCATTCCGCACACATCAGGGACATTATGAATTCTTAGTGATGCCTTTCGGCCTTACAAATGCACCCGCTACATTCTAAGCTTTGATGAATGGCATTCTTGGACCTTTTCTCCGTCGGTTTGTTTTCATCTTTTTTTATGATATTTTGATTTACAGTTCATCCGGGTCAGAGCACTTGCGCCACGTTCGCATGGTTTTCGAGGCATTACAATGTCACCACCTCGTCCTCAAACGATCCAAGTGCACCTTTGGATCCAAGACGGTGTCTTATCTCGAGCACATCATCTCGGCGCATGGCATTGAGATGGATCGGCAAAAGGTGGTGGCGGTGGAAGACTGGCCGACGCCGACTTTGGTGCGCGCGGTGCGGTCCTTTCTCGGGTTGGTCGGGTACTATCGCCGCTTCATCAAAGACTATAGCACGATAGCTACCCCACTGACCTGGCTCTTGACCCGGCTCTTGAAGAAGGAGGCTTTTAGATGGTCGGAGGAGGCTAGCCTTGCTTTTCAAGCCCTTAAGCAAGCACTGGCTTCGGCTCCGGTTTTGCAACTGCTAGATTTTAGCAAATCTTTTATCGTGGAATGCGATGCTTCTGGCTCGGGTTTTGGCGCAGTGCTACATCAAGGCGGCGGGCCAATCGTATTTTTCAGTCGCGCCATTGCTCCTCAGCACACTAAATTGGCAGCCTACGAGCGGGAGTTGATTGGACTGGTTCAGGCAGTGTGACATTGGAGACCTTACTTATGGAGGCGTTCATTCCTCGTGCGGACAGATCATTACTCACTCAAGTTTTTCCTTGATCAACATTTGTCCACTATACCTCAACATCGGTGGTTTTGGTTGAATATTGGCCAGGCCGACTCAATACAGTAGCAGATGCATTGTCGCGCCGCGATTCTGATGCCGTGGGGTCTTTGTGTGCACTGTCCTCGCCTCGGCTGACCCTCTTTGATAACATCCGCGCGGCAGCCAACACCGACCCAGCCATCGTTGCCCTACGGGAGGAGGTAGTCGCCGGTCTTCGAGGCGAGCCATGGGCTCTCACCGACGGTTTGCTCCTCTTCAACAAGAAATTTTATATTCCGGCCACGTCGCCGGCCTTGACGTCCATCTTATCGGCAGTTCTCCCCCAAAAAAAATGTATAAAATCGTTGAAGCGCATTTTATTTGCTAACTTTCATGAACTACAATGTCTGCGAGAAAAATCCGATAGAACCATTGCAACAAGTGTCCAAACATCCTAGTACGTACACAGTTACACACACTTTTGTGCACTCAGCAATTGAGCTATTATTTGGTCCAGCCAGACACTCGGATACACATAGCTAGCATATAGTGCAGACGTACATATTCCGGCCATGTGACAACTTTTGCACGCTGTTTTCCCTTTTAGAAATGAGAGGATGGGACAAGATCACTCTCACTTTTTTCAACGAGACGAACTTAGCCAGGAAGCTGATCTATACACCGTACGTGACAAATCTGTCACCATACTGCTGTGATATCATCGACATGAATGAAAGTGGCTACCCTAACAGCATGTTGTGATAAATGATCGAACAATCTGATGCTCCAATTATTATGATCAAATTTTGTTGCCCCTAGCAAGCTAGTAGTATGTTGCAGTAGTTAGACACTAACTATGGTCAAATTTTATTGCTCCTAGCAGCTGCCATGCTGTAGTAAAACTTTGAACCAAAAAGAAAAAGACATTTTGTTTCGTAAAAAACAAATTTATAAAATGTATTCTATGGAGAAAAGATTGGCAGTAAATATGTTCAAATCGATGTTTCGATTCTCTGATCAAGCAAAAATATTTTTGCCCTCTCGTCGGCTGATTGGATTGGAGGGGTTCCGAGAGGAATTTCGGAGGATTTATTCTATTTACTGTAAAATTACTGTGAGATTCCTGCATTGCAAATTGGGCCAGAACCAATAGGTAACTTTCCGTCTCACATATATACCTCGAAATTCTTCGAAAGACACCCTCACAACAAAAAAAGAACTTTGAAGACAAAAAGGAGCAAGATTTATTAGTGGCGTCGCCTACACATGCAAGTGTGGCTCCAGCTTCACACCAATTTACCCCCACTGCAAAAACACCAAATGAGAACACCCTGCGATGCCATGCGCTTTTCCTGATACCGGCCGGCACAAAAGAGCCTCACATTGACCTGGTTTGGCCTTGAAAATGAGAGGAAAAGATGGGTAGATGGCACTGAAAAAGCAGGGATCATTGCCATCTTTCCAAAAAGAATGTGCCAAAGACATCAGAATGATCGTATTAATTACTCAAAAGTAATTAAAGTAGGGAGGACTTGGCCAAGGTACTAAGGGCAAGCAATCAGAGGGTAAAGTGTCAGGAGCTAGTTAGATGTGGGTGTTTTTCTCCTGTCTTTGCTTCGCTTAATGTTTGGATTTAGGAATCCCATGGTGTGCTTTACCATTGTTTAGTTCCTTTCATCAGCATGTTGTCATGCATAATCTTGTCAATAATGGCAGGGAGAAGAAGCCCATTGTTAGGATAAGCTCAAGCAGCAAATGAATATAATCACTGTGCTGCTGCACTAGTATTCTTTACACCACTAACACTAATAATCTTTTTGGTTGGGATCTCTTGCAACTGAAGGTATTTAGCCTGTACTGCTTTATTTTAAAAAAAGGTATTTAGGTTTGTAGCATGTAGACGCCACACCTTCATGACTTCATGGTATATTGTCATGTCATCACCTCTTAGTAAAAAGAGATTCAAAAGATTAGCTAGTAATAACACGGTAAAGTCAAAAGCTCTTCTTTTCTTTTCTTTTCTTTTTTCAACGGCACTAGAAACCTTGCTATCATCAGTGTGTCATTTTTTTACTGAACATTATTTGCAATTGCAACTAGAAATATATCCAGAGCAACTAAGTGAGCAATCAAACTAACTTGGACATGATCTATTGTTTAGACCCCCAAACTATCCACTAGTTTGTCGATCGACATCATTACTGAAAGTGCTCTTAGTGGTGAAACTTGTGAGCTGTGACTATGCGTGTATGACGATCATCATGATAATTACTTATGAGGTTAACCATGTAGTTTAAGTGTTTAACCCATTTGGATGTGACACTCGAGTTTAAACGAACTGAACTTGACGCAGTTCCTTTTGTCTTGTGCTGCGAAATCAACGTGACGTAGTGAAAAAGAGAATTTCAACTGTGCAATGTTTTCTACCGCGCTTATTCAAACATTTTTCACCTTATATACTACACACATCAGTTACTGTCTAATTTCTTAAACGCTATCATTGCGCCGGCCATGTTTTGTTAAATCTCCCCTATATCATCTCAGAAATGCCTGAGATGAAGTCAAAATTTTCTCTTCTTTTTCCAGTTCAGACAAGCGATAACATTGATGACTTGAGGAAGTAGAAATTATAAAATGCATGTCGACTGTCATACATATATAAATTGGAGAGTGACCAGAGTATATAAGGTTTTTAATGCCTGATGGTGGGTTGGTGGCCTACTTATGATATTAGGGCTTGTCGCTTTCAGAAATCCAAGCTGCATTGAAAAGATTAGTGTTGTGTTGAGTTTCTTCAAAAACATTAGCAAGAAATTTGCATCATGTTTGACGAATTAACAATTCAAAGTCAAGCATGCATGGTACGGTTGATAGAAGTATAAGCCGACCTTTGCAGGTTTGTAGTAGGTTTTAAGTGTTATATGGACAAAGCTAGGATCCAATTCCAATCAATAGCCATGAAAAAGTACACACTAATCAATCAATCAATGATCGAGGAATAAGAAGGCTTTGAATCCCCCAAACAGATGGCTACGGCTCTGCCTCAGGGCCTGAAAGTTACTCATGGGATGAGCTGCCTAAACGACCGATGCTTGGGTTGTTTTTGCTATGAGATTACTCATTAAAAAGTATATGCATTTCTTTAGCACACTCGATTAGTCTTAAGTGTAATCATGGTCCTTTATTCAGTTTCTACTCGGGCTGCTTTATGTGACTGTTATGAAGTTCATAGCTGATTTAATAGTAGCTCTTGGGTGACAAGTCAACGACAGGGTATGCCTTGTTCCTTTCAAAAAAAAAATCTTTTTTTTTCATATTTCAGCAATGCATGTTGTGAATTGTTCTTTTTTTTTCTAATTCAGATGGTATCCAGTGTAGGCGCATTTGACTTGTGATCCCGCAATTTGAGACTGAAGAAGATAAACTAGACCTATATGATCTCCAGATTATTCTCCAGGCCTCCCAGCCAGTTCCCATTAGGAAAGGTTGTTGCTAGCCAACCATCAGGAATCAAAGTTAAAATGCTACATAAAGTCAATTTGATTGGTTCGACACTTTCAACTGTAAAGAAAAGATGCCGTCACTCAGAGGTGAATGTAACTGAGAGAAATTAATCTGCACAGAGCTAATAGTATCGCAGTAAGTACATGAGCAACCCAATGGTGGCAACCACATAACGGTCGATAATTGTAACGTCCCGTTTTTGGACGGGAATAGTAGTTACCTTTTTGCTTTTGATTTTCAAACCGTATTTTAAATTAGTGTATAATTTCAAAATCTCCTAGCTTTCTTCTAAGCTCGGGTTTGTGCTACAAACCTCTCCGCAAGTTCCGAATTCAAATTTGGATTTGAATTCTCTTTTCGGAATTCGAGCCGTTTTCTAAAAAATTGGCCTTTCTTTCTTTCTTGGGCTCAGCCCACTCTTCCCTTGGGCCGGCCCAGCTTTCCCCAGCCCGTTTTCCCCTCGGCCCACCCGGCCTTTTTCTTCCTTGGCCTGGCTCCCTTCTTGCTTGTCTTCTTCCTCCAGCCGGGACGCCCGAGCCGCCCTCTCTCTCTCTCTCTCTCCCTCGTGCGCCTCCTGCTCCCTCTGCCACCACGAGCGCCGAGTGACGCCACCCGCGTGCTTCGCCGCACCAGCTCCGCCTGCTCCCTCTGCCAATTGCGACCCCGGCGCCCCTCTCCTCGCCTTGTCCCATCCGCCACCGCACCACCCGTCCTCGCCGCCCTCGACCACCCGGTCCAAGCTCCGCGGCCGCGTCACCGACTTCGTCACCCCGTCAGCAGGGCGCGCAAGTCTTCACCCCCTCGTCATTTCCCCGCTGCGCAAGCACGAGCGCCTGTGCCGCCCTCGTCACCGCGCCATGCGCATCTGCGCCCGCCCGGGATCCCATCGCCACTTGCCCTTGACCAACCGAGCTTCTCCCCCAACGGCTCCTCTTCGCGCACGGCTATAAGAAGAGCCCCAGAGCCTCCTCTTGCCCCCTCCTCACTCCCTCGCCGGTAAGTTTTCCCCAAGAAAACGCCACTTTTTCATTTTCGGCCGCGCCGCCCTCGCCGCCGCCTAGCCACTCCGGCGCCGCCTTCACCGCGCCGCCCCTGATAGAAACGAATCACTCTAACTCTCGCGGATGGAGGTAGAAGATGAACAGTAGACAAGATAGATTTTCCCGACGACGAACGTCTGTATCTTAGCTTCTATTATTCAAATAGACGACTCGGGGACACTCTAAAAACACGAGCCTACACTGCCAGTTTATACCCACGGCGATGCAGCGCCCACCACCCACTTCGCGAGCTTCACGCGCACGTACGCATGGCAGCCTGGACGACCTGGTTTCACGCGTTCGTGAGTCACATACTCCTCCGCATGAACGGGTCTCCATCCTTCTCGCATGGCGTGCTCTCGCATGCGCTCAACCGCAACGACTTGGCCTCGGACTCGATCAACCTGCACCTAAACCTCGGCGCGCATACATCGAACACACACGCGACGCACGCGTTCGACCGGAGCACACACCGGTCGGGTTTATTTCAACAATCTCCTCCTAAACTCGAACTCGCCACGCGCTCGCCCTCTGAGCGTCGGCTCGTCGGCGGCGTCGGCAAGCAGCGCCTCCTCCTTCCTCGGCTTGATGCACTCCTCGAAGTGGCCACGAACGCCACAATTGAAGCACCGCCCTTGCCGGACCTCGCGGCACCTACTCGCACCAACGACGCCGCTTCCTCCGTCGTCGTCGTCGCTATCTTCCTGGCCGCCGCTACGGCCTCCACTATTCTCGCCGTCGTCATGCCGCGCACCGCCGCTGCATGCGCGCTCCTTGCCGCGACGCTCGCGCCGGCGAGCCTCCCACTGCTCCTCCGTGAGCGGCGGTGCCGCGCCGTCGCGGCCACCTCGATGTCGTCGCGAGCGCTCCTCCGCCCACGCGGCCGCCGACGAGCTCCTCCATCGACATGGTCTTCAAGTCCGCGAACATCTCGATGGAGCACGCGATTTGGTTGTGTGCCGCCGCACGCGGCGAGCATCTTCTTAACGACGCGTTCCTCCTCCATCTTCTCCCGGCTCGCGCGGCTCGCGCGAGAGCGAGACGCATGGCGAAGTCGTCGATCGCCTCGCCATCCTTGAACGCCGCGTTCTCGAACTGCTTGAGGAGGTGCTGCGCCTTGGCCTCCTGCACGCGCGCATCGCCCATCCTCAAGGACTTCACCGCCGCCCACGCCTCCTTCACGCTCTTCGCGGCGAGCCGGACTTCATCTCGTCGGCACGCGCGAAGGATAACGCCGCGCCGTCGATCCTTGCGCGCTCGGCGTTGCCGTCCTCCACAAAGCATCCCAAATCTACATGCCTTCCGGTGGACACGCATCTCGGCGCCCACTCGTGGTAGTTCGTCTTCGTCGACCGGAACCTCCCCGTGACGGCGGTGACGCGCTCCACCACGCATCCGACGCGTGGCGGCCGCCACTACCCTTCTCACCTTCACCGCCATTGCCACGGCTCGATACCAAATGATAGAAACGAATCACTCTAACTCTCGCGGATGGAGGTAGAAGATGAGCGATGAACAAGATAGATTTTCCGGCGGCGACGCATGTATCTTAGCTTCTATTATTCAAATAGACGACTCGGGACACTCTAAAAACACGAGCCTACACCGCCGTTTATACCCACGGCGATGCGGCGCCCACCACCCACCGCGAGCTTCACGCGCGCGACGCATGGCACTGGGCGACCGGTTTCACGCGTTCGTGAGCCACATACTCCTCGCATGAACGGGTCTCCATCCTTCGCATGGCGTGCTCCTACATGCGCTCAACCGCAACGACTTGGCCTCGGACTCGATCAACCTGCACCTAAACCTCGACGCACATACATCGAACACACACACGCACGCACGCGTTCTGACCCGGAGCACACATGACACACCGGTCAGGTTTATTTCCAACAGCCCCCGTCACCGTGCGCCCTTGACGCCCAGGACCATTTCCCCTCAAGACCCCTCGGATTTCGTCCACTGCCGCCGCCGGATTTAGCCTCCTCTCCCAACTCCGGCCGCCACCTCCACCACCCATCTCTGGCCACCGTCGCTCTCCGGCCCCCTTTGTTGAACCGGTAGGTCCGCCTCGCCGTGCGCCACCCCGTGCTCACCTCCCCCGGCTCAGGGCACCGCCGGAGCTCCGTGTCCACCACAGCCGTGTCGTTGTCGCCGCTCACCTCCTCCGCGCCGCCACTCCGATGAGCCGCCAGCCACGCCACCGCCGTCACCAGCTTCGTCTCGGTGTGGGCTATCCGTTTTTGTCTCTCCCCGGCGCCGCCATGCCCGCCTTCGCCGCCGATGGCCGAGCCGCGCGATGCGGCGCTGTCTTGCACGTCGGACCAGACTGTTCATGCGTCATTAAGTCCCCTGACCCATGTCTTAAAACCCTAAAATAATATTAGCCTTAATCGGTGTCCTAACCTACCCTTTGACTCACTGACAAGCGGGCCCAGCCACTGTTCGGCCCACGCACACCCATGTGCGCCCGCACATGGACCCGGTCCACACGGTTTCCCCGTGAACCACGCTAGTGCGCCGTAGGCCCCACTGTCAGCTCCTTTCTCTCTCTCCCCTTTCTCTGGTTTTTCTTTTTATGGTTTTATTCCCTTCCGAACTTCGTAAATCCTGTTCTCCTCTTTTATATCTCCGAAAATTATGAAATTTATTTCTAAGAATTTGTAAATTCAAGATCTTGCTAATGGCATAGGTCTTGTTTAATTTAGAGTTCATGTGTTATTCCTTTTTGTATTTATTTGCCATCTTTGCTTGTTTGTGTCTTTTTCGGTATATTCGTCCGAGAAGAGTTCGAGACGTGGAAGATCTCCAACTTCGTCAAGCACAATATTGTCAAGACTCTCTTACCTATAACCAAGGCGAGTCAACACTTTGATCATTTTGAACCTACATTTTATGCGAATTGTATTATTTTAAAATAACAAATTACATGTTTTACTTCTTTAAGCAAATGTATGTTAAACCTTAAGATAGTTAAATATCCATTTAATGATTAATTAATTATTATGTCGTCTTTGACAATTTGAATCCTTTAATCATTGTCACCCTAGTAATTACTAGTTATAGGTTGTACTTAAGTGACATGCTAGTCTCGCTTAAGTACTGGGATATTAAATATCTTAATCATCATATTTTAAATATGAAAATGGTTTCGGGCAATCATTGTGGGTAAATGACTGAGATGGTTGAATTGATATATTTTTACTCCACAAAAATCCTATTAACTTGCTGTTACTGTCTGGGCGGATAGTATGATGGGTGGTACGACAGTGGGTGCTAATGTAGTCCAAGGACTGTTGTTTTGTGGTTGGTATATGGAATGAACCATCCAGATAACCCTAAGGACCTAATCTTGTCATGACCTCCTATTGTAAAACAAATACGACCATAAGTCTGTAAATTACAACCTGGCTAAATAATTTGTATCCATCAATACGAGTTGCACCAGGTAGATGACCCGCGACGTTGTAAACCTTCGTGGCGAAGGGGGTCGGGGTGCGCAACGAAAGTCGTTAGATGGCGCAAGAGGTGGTCTAGATAAGGGTTGACGGGTCTTCATGAGCGTAACCTTTATTAGATGAAACCTTAGCGAGTGTAACTAATACTGGGGGATGTATTGTAAAGGCCTGGTGATAATCTCGCAACTACATGACTAAGGAACCGTGTAGGGCAACGAGTTGATTGTCTCTTGTGGGTAAAGTATACAACCTCTGCATAGTCTAAACTGTTTAAACAACTGTGCCTATGGTCATAGGCGGACATGGAAACTTACTATAGTTAGTTCTATTTCAAAAACTTTGGTGGGCGAGATGAAAATGTGATGGGCTCACCTAGCCCTGAGATTGGATTTTCCCAGGGTTTTCGAACTCAGTGGTGTTAAAAATTGAAGATAACTCCAATCAAAATAAGCATAAGGTTAAGGTAATCTCTGCTGTTATAAATATTGCATAATTACTCTCTTTAATAAAATACAATTTGGTTAAAATGCTAAGTGATAGAAATTTATAATTATGATAATTGAAAACATTGCTTTAGTAAATAAAAGAACACGAACCATCCTTGTTAAGCCTTGCATGTATATTATTGCATTGTGTATTAGCTCACGAGCACGAAAGTTGTACTCATTCTCGCTCTCTTCCCCAAAACCCTCTGAAGCAGAAAATCCTAGAGATTACGACTACTACGATGATCCAGAAGTCGATGAACAAGGCAATGATGAGGAATAGTTTAGTGCTTTTAGTCTAAATCTCGCCTTAGTCTAGCTGACTCCATCGGTAGTTGCGTGCATCCTATATTATTTGAGTTCTCAGGTAATATCGGACGCACCCCTAGTTGCTTGCCTGTAAAGAGATGTGCTCGCATCTTTTTGCTTCCGTTGTCGCTTCCACTACTTTTGTATTATAATCTTTTGGGCTGTTCGACCCATATTGTAAAAACCTAACTCGATTCGGTCTATGTAAACTCTGATGTGATAAATTAATGAATGGTATGGTTTTACACCATGTATGAATTGATTCAGTGATGTATTCTGTGAGTGCTAGCTACTGATCTAGAGAATAGCACAGTGTTTTCATAAAGGATTTTGGATTACGAAATCCGATCCGACAATAATACATCAAGTACATACTTTTAAGGTTATGTTAGTACAACGTAGCATAAAGTTGGGCAAGGATGCCAACATGACCGTTCATTTGGCATGTCTTGTATAACACTTGGTACGGGCTGGACTCAATTGATTCTACTTCTACTCCTCTCTTGTTGAAGGAGCCACCCCTGCTGAAGGGCTGTCTGCAAAGTACTCGGGGTGTTTCAAGTTCACACCATGCTGCAAGGGAAATTTCACGTAAGTGCAGATCAGAAATGAAGCATACACCCGAGCGCTGCATTGTCTTAGTAAAGTCAGGTGCACCACCTTGTTCGAGTAGAGTCAACTGTTTTAAACATATCATATATGAATGTGTTGGAACGAGGTCCAACAGCTACCGTCAGTGATAATGTAAAACAGATAGGATTTTAGCCTAAAATGATCATGTTCGTAGTAAAGTTAGCAGTAAATTGGTCATCTATATTGGTATTTGCCATGCAAGTCAGAAATGCTAGTTTCCTCTTTAAAATGCATCAGATCATTGTTAGAAGGATAGATAGTGTTGCTCGTGGCCTAGGGAGGTCCACTAAGCCGAAACAGGACAAAGATTTTAGGAATTGCTCGGGATAGCAGATACCTCTATTCTCCTAACAATGATGTGATGAGAGTTCAACAAAAATTGAGCGGGGAGGGGATTATAAAGTCCAAATTAGAAGTACGTTGCACAAGTCAAATTGGACTCTTTTTCCTGTTAGATCAATCAAATCACTACCTGTACTGAACTAATCTAGAATCCCTTTTATTAATCTATTCTTATTCTATACCCTTTAAATGAATTTCCCTAAAAAGTAGGGAATGATCCGTGAATTAACCTAACCATCAACTAAAAAAATCCTATGAAAGCATAACAGAAAAGTAGGAAAGACTCTTTGCTTTGGATCTAGTTATACTCTTCGAGTATATTGACAATTCCAAAAAACTGCTCATACTATCATTATAGTATAATGACGAGCGGTTGTATATGGCCCTATCGTCTAGTGAAGTGATGCCAGTCCAAATTAGAAGTACGTTGCACAAGCACCCCTCATGAAAATTCGAGAATTTTTATTAAAACTTAAGTTTTTCGGAGGATGTGTAGCTGGTGGCTGCAGACTGCAGAGTATTTCCCTCTGTCCAACATCTTGAACAATATGATATTATACACCATAAGGATGCCCTTTTGTGTGAGGTTTGGGTAGAAAGTAGATTGATTCTGAACCTGAGGAGGAGCGTAAACAATGCCATCCTGACTAGTGGCATGCAACTAAAGATACCTTGAACTTTGATTGCTGACTGAAGGAACCAACCCACAAAGCTGCTTTGGTATGAACAGAAGATATATTGTGTCTTCTTGGTATAAACCTTGTAGGGAATTGAATACTAGTAATGCGAGTCTGTCTGACAAATTTAGATTCTGGAAGTGCCTAATTCCTTGAAAATAATGGTCCTCTTGTGGCTGATTTTGGATAAGAGCATTCTCACTAAAGATGATCAGAAAATGTGTGGTTGGATTGGCAAAGTGAAGGTTGCTTCATCTGCTGAACCTGAGTCTATTCTCCATCATTTTAGTTATTGCACTGTTACCCATGTTACTTGGGAGATGAGCCATGATTTTTTTACTTTTCTAGACTTCTAGTATCTTTCAATTCCCCTTCCTCTCCCTTGTTATGCTAATTAGAGTGGCAATGGTCTCATCAGTCCAGTAAAGAGGGGGGAAAAGATATTTTTAATTTCTTAATGGCCTTATATGCATTGCGCAATATCCATAACAAAAGATGTTCATGTAGTTAACTCTTATGAAGATACAAGACACATAGAATTCGATGTCACTGCCGCTAGAATCGGTCATGCCTCAAAAACATTCTTAGAAGGAGAAACTATAGGAAATCATTTGTCAATTAGACCTGTAAGTGTACAGCCAATCCCAAGCCTGTGCAGCTGTGCTTAAATGCTGTTTTCATGTAATGTTGATGCCTTTGCTCTCGTAAGATGTTCTTAGCTAACACTAATTGTTGAGTTTGTACTTATGAATTTTGGTGAGCTGTGAGGATCTCGGAGCATTGAATCCATATGACATATTTGGTTTTAGCCCTTTAGGGAATCCACATGAATTTTGGTGAGCTGTGAGGATCTCGGAGCATTGAATCCAACATGGCAACATCAAGCAATCCTCTTGGCCGTCTACCGTAGTGAATTTCAATGGGTTTATCAGTGCAGGGGTTCAAGTCCTAATAAAATTAATTGGCTAATTGCTATTTTGTGTCCAAACCAATTAATGTGAGCCTCCAAACATGAGAACAGA
Organism: Ampelocalamus luodianensis; assembly: GCA_036346255.1. Classification (NCBI taxonomy): domain Eukaryota; kingdom Viridiplantae; phylum Streptophyta; class Magnoliopsida; order Poales; family Poaceae; genus Ampelocalamus; species Ampelocalamus luodianensis. The sequence continues at coordinate 47,334,562 of CM070633.1, forward strand.
GGTAACAAATGGTGGGCTACTGCAAAAAAAATAAAGCTCAGATGTAATAGGAAAATGGTTTACCTCACGCAAGGCTTTAGAAAGATCATCCATTGTCAATACAAGACGTCTATCCTGAAGTACAATAAAACGTGTTATCAACAAGCAGTAAGGATGGTATGCAAGATTTCATGCTAGGAGCAACATGAAGTTCAACTATGAAGTAGAATCACCTTCGGTTGTTTGCTCTTGTTGTCTTTGATAGGTGCTGCTACCCTGGCTTTGCAGTGCCTAATTTAAGGGGAAGAATCATGTAACATCGTATTAGTGTGCAAGGTATATTGCAATTAGGGGTGAAAACGGATCGGAAACGGACGGATAATGGCTTTGCCATATTTGTTTTCATATATTTTTTTTCCCTGGATCCGGATACGAATACGGAGTGAATACGAATCGAAACGAATACGGTCACATATATTTTTCGGAACATGAAAACCCCTTAAATTGTATGCCATAAATTAACGAAAACATATAACTAATTTATTTGATGTAAACATTCATGAATTGTTTATATTTTTAGCAACCACACATAACATTAGCACTAGCAAGTTACATTAACTAGTTCATCACAAATATAACACTTAGTTTACCATATTTAGCTCATAAGTCATAACTTACAAAGTCATCACGCATTCACACTTAGTTTATCATATACATAAAAGTTAGTTCACACTAACATCGATCAGACTGGATGGTTAATCTATACGCAAATGACTGTAACATCCCAAAGTATATTACCAAAAATAAAATTAATAAAGTTATTATTTTATTGGATTTTCTCATATTTAAAAGAGTTTTCCTGGTTAAAAAGGAAAAAATAATAAAATAAATTCAATTATTTAATTTCCTAGTTTTTAATGTAAAAAATAAAATTTATTGAGTTTTCTGGGATTTTATTGGATTTAAAGTGAAAAAGAACATTTTAATTAATTTATTGAAATTTCTGGATTTTAAAAAGGTTTTCCCTATTTTTAGAAATTTAAAATAATTTATATACAAAAATAAAAACCAACTTTAAGTTGGAATTAATTTTATTAAGTTAAAAATAATTCAACGAATTTCTATGATTTTTTCTAGGATTTTTGAACTATATTTGCTATTTTCTAAAAGACTATTTGATTTATTGCATTTTTTGAAATTCGAAAATCAATTAAAATCCCCTTTTCTCTTTTGGGCTGAAATCCTCTTTTGGGCCGAAATCTGGATATCCGGACTCGGTCTTATCCGGATAATCCGTATTCGTTTCCGGCAAAAAAATCCGAATTCGTTTCCGATCCGAAAATTATCCGAGAAAAATCCGATCCGAGACATTCCGAATCCGTTTTTGTCCGGATCGGTCGGAAACTATCCGATCCGTTTTCACCCCTAAGTGCAATTGTTTATGACATACCCACACCAAAAACAGCTTGACTTTAGATACACAAAGATCAAGCCGACATTGTAATTAATTTCTCCTATCTCATCAGTACAATACATATTTTTTAGACTAGCAAAACACATATTGCAATCAAACTACTTAGCCTAGTTTGTTATACAGTTAGGAATTAAGATGTCATGTTCGGTTCCATGACTTGGTCAGGATGATCCGGAGTAAGAGCTTGGAAGGTGGGAGCAGCTGAACTGGCCATTTCCCAAGATTCAGCACCACATTGCAACAAGCTCTGGAGTCTGGACCACTCAACCTTTACCAATAAGCCAATAAGTCAGGGAGGAGGGGGGAAGTAATGTAGTTGATCAAGTAAAATGGGGAGGACACAGAACCGGTGCTGATCGAAAGATAGGCAGTGGGTTCCGTGAAACCCTGGGAAGACATAGAATATTTCTCGAGAGGTTGGATTATATTAGTTAGGGGGAACACTACCGGAATATAATGGATTCTTAATAAAACATGAGAAGAACTTTTCTTATTGTACATACAACATCGAAAGGACTAGAAATCCATCACTATTGTGGCATGGGTAATTTGCAAGAGTGGTACAGCGCATAGTAAAAATAGCATTAGTTTTGCAGTGGCGTGTGTCATTTTTTTTTGGGTGGGGGGGGGTGGGGGATAACATAAAGGATAGCAATTGGGAAGACTGAAAAAGTTGCGACTATCCTAAACACAACTAATGGATAAGAACGGGCTTCAAATGTTCTGACAAGAGGATGATTTTGTATCATTCCATTAATCGTGCATGAATAGGTATGCAAGAATACCATACGCCATCAGGGACATAGATTTAGCAGAAAAGAAATTTACTTGCACATCCTTATGCATAACATATGATTTCACAGACGAATTGCATTGAGTTGGGAAAAAAGAGTGAGATTGTAAATATACATACTGAAGAGAATCGCTTGCAACATCTGAAATGAACTTTTGAGTGGCTACAGCAACCAGCCTCGTTCTGTAGAACAAGAAATTAGAAAACAAAAAGGAATCATGTCATTCATGTGGACGAATAATCACCAGGTTGTAGGGGGAGACAACAGTCTCTCCCCCCCGACTAGAGTAGCAACTAGCAAAGCGGAAAGCGCTACAAACAGCCCTAAGTGGTTCCATCGGATTGTCACCATGTGTACAAGAGACCATGCAAATTTCAGTTCGAGCTTAGTTTCAATGATTCCAGGGCAGCGAATAAGTCTCATCTTAATCGCCAATTCAGCCATCCTGAAGGAGAGAGGAGTGTTCTTGGGAGAGAGATTGGAGAGATAGAGAGTACTTACAGGCGTAGGTCGGGGCAGTGGAAGCCGCTGCGGCCGAGGTAGTGCTCCACCAGCTCGTCCGGAATCTGCCGCGCTACCCAATCAAACACAGAACTCGGAAAGCGGCCGAAAGAGAGGGTATTAGGGCAAGAATGGGTTACCGTACCGTGGGGGTGTAGTCCATGAGGGAGGAGAGGAACTCGGTGAGGGCGGCCTCGTCATCGTGCCGCCCGTCGCCGCCTCCGCCGGCAGCCCCCATGGGCCCGCCCATGCCCGGAACCATCCCGCCGCCTCCTCCGCCGCCGCTGTTGCTTCCCATCATCCTCCCGTCCGCCGCCTAGCCGCCTTCGCCTGAAGCGCGAGTGGGTCAAGAACCTAGGGTAAAATCGCACGGATCCCTTGGTGGAAAGGCGAAGAATATTGTTCACCGTGGGAGTGATAGCCTGGAAGGATGGAGGAGGGGGGGGATCGCCGTCTGTGGGTTTGGAAGCGGCAGCGGCAGGCAGGTGAGGACGATGGCAGCTTCGAGAAGCAGGGGGGTCGCCGGAGGCCTGAGAGGAAGGGAGGAGGGGGATAGCGGGCCGAATCCGGCCCTTGTTACAGGAACTAGATAGAATTGCGCACTGCCCCGCGCGTGGGCACGAGCGCACGGAAAAACTTGTCAAACAAAGATTAAGCTACTGATAGTCTCCGGTTCATGAACGGAAAGTCCTAAACTTGTTTTGGTTATTTAGGTCCCTAATCTATAAAAGTGTCCAATCCGATATCTAAATTTATTTAAGTGAGTTATCAGAGTTCCAAAAGTCTCTGGGTGGCCGGTTGACCATCACGTGGCTAGTTGACCGTGATGTGGACGCTCCAGCGTGGCGTGCAACGCTTGTGATTAACGGGGTGCGTTGTGTTTTTTGCACAAAACCACTTGGGTTTGTTGCATAGTTCGCAATCTATCCTCAATCCGTGCACAGGACTCTCGGGCGTTCGTTCGGAGGCGACGGTGAGGGTGTGCTTGGGTTGCCGGTTTTGTCAACAAAATTGGTTCCTGTCGTAGTGAGGCGGAGACGAGAATGGTGCCGACACTATGGGCAAAAGGCGAATCGCCTCCTGTGTATGGTGTGTGCTTCATGCTTCAGTGCCTGGCTTGATCTCCATTTTTTGTGGTTTTGGTGCGTTTTTTGTTACGAGTTTGGTTGCGGCTTTGGTTGCGGTTTTGCTCTGCGAAGTGATTGGCGTTGGCGCATTGCGATTTTTAGTATTCTAGGGTTTCGGAATGTGGCAATGTGTTGAGCACGAATTCACATATATATTTTTTTGGTCGGTAGTTTTCCTAAAATTGTGTCACTCCGTTAACAATGTAGGTCCTGATGATGACGAATTCACAGTAGAGGTTCACCATGGTGGGTTTTTTGCAGACAAATGTAACATCCCGAAATTTGGTCTTTTTTGAAGTTTTAAAAGAAAAAGAATCATTTGGATTTTTCTGCTAAAGTTAAAAGCTTAATATGAATTTTCAGAGTTCAAAAACAATTTAAGATGAATAATGTCAACATCAACTATTATCGCAATTATTTTATTTGGATTCTATGTGCTTGGATATATTTTCTAGAATTTTTCCGAGTGCATTTGCTAATTTCTATTTGTTATTTGTCTTTTCTGCTATTTTCTAAAAAGGAAAACTAAATTAAAATATCAGAAATCGTTTCGGGCTCAAACCCTAAGCCCTGGCCCATTCTTTTCTCTTCTCCGGCCCGGTCCGCTTCATTCCTTCGGTGCGCCTACCCGTTGCTTCGCATGGGCCGCATCTTCTTTGACCGAGCTGGCCCGCTTTCCGTTTTTCTTTGCCTCGTGCGTGAGCCAGCCCAGCCCGAGCGGCAGCCCTTCCTTTTCCCGTTTGTTTCTCTGCCAATGGACCTGTCGCTTGCCATCTCAGCATCTTCTTCCTCTGGACTCTAGAGTCCGAGTCAAGCACGAGGCAGAGCCGCCCGTACTCCTTGGGGACTCGTCCCATCCGGTGCTATATAAGGCCACCTCCTCGCGTCATATCCTCCGCGCCGCCATCCTCCACCGAAACCCTAAAGAGCTGCCCCGATTTCGTCTTCGGTTTTGCCGTATTTTTGTCAAGACCGAGCGCCGCCGAGGTTGCTTCTGGCTGGAGTTCATCGCCTACAATTGTCAGACCCGGGTATTAATACACCGGATCTTCTGTGCATTTCTGGACTAGTCCCATGATCAGTAGCTAGTCCACACAGTAAACAAAATGATAACAGGTTCATATCATAACTTTATTAATAAATAACAACAGAGTTGATTACAAAGGAGGCTTACAGGCCCACAATAAAATAAACACAGCGGAGACGAAGATGTAGTAGGGTCCAGCAATCTGCCACAGGCAATCGACTGGGGTAGCGGCCTAGTCGTCGAGGTCCACATCGGTAGCAAAGTCCTTCTCCTCTGAAATGTTATTTGCATAAAGCAAGTATGAGCACAACTTCCGTGCTCGCAAGTTACACCCGTCAAGTAACAGAATGACATGCATATATGGATGTAACAAGGATGACTTATGTGTTAATTTGCATAAAGCAGCATTTTCTTTAAATACTTGTACTAAGTTCCAAAGCAATTATTCTATAGTACAAATCATTTTGTAAATTCTCAGTTTTATAGTCAGATAATATTCACACATGAATGGTGAAGGATACCTTCTTATCACATGGCTTCCTACCCAAATTCCCATCTGGATAAACCAGTATTGAAGAAGTTTATTTTCAAACAAAACCAAAGTCTAACTTTGAGTAGTTCTGCTAGCATGTCCGTAACCGTGGACACGGCTATTCGAATAGTTTTACACTCTGCAGAGGTTGTACAGCTTTACCCACAAAGAGATAATCAACTTTTAATGTCCGTCGACACACTTAGAAGGTGTGCGACTAAGTGATTATCACGAGGCCTTTACAATGTGCCATTCCACCGCGGTTACCCCTCGCTAAGGTTTCGCCACCCCCTTTGGAATAAAGACCTCGGGTTGGGCCCCTCTTGCGCTAGGTGGGTCTAGCATAAGTCGTAACATGACTACCCATTGCATCTGAGGGAACGACCACGGTGAAACATTGCAAATTAGTTGGCCAGGTCCCGCCCACACAGGACATGTGGTGGTACGATAAGGCATAGCATCATGCGCTCGAAGACCGGTCCTTAACTGACTTGGGCAACTTTCCAACAAAACCCATGGGCCTCAACCATACCCGATTGAGCTCGTGCAGGAACATGCACCCACCAAACATCCATTATGCCCAAGTCCAAACCCATTTTTATTTTATTTCCCAGGTAAAAGCATTTATAAACCTTCTATGGTAAAACAATACCATAGAACCAGTTTAAATCAAATTTGAAAGATTTGGCTAACCTTTCCCAAATACAAGATTTGATCTAAGCATTGGCTAAGCATAAGGCTAATTTTAATGTCATTTTACCTACTGGTGACAAGGTATTCACGTACAATATTCAAATTGGCCATACAAGGAGAATTGGATTAACTAGGCAATTAAAACAGGGAATTAAAATAATTGCATAAACATAGGCATGCAGTGATAATTTAAAATGAAATATAAATAGTTAAAATAATAGGATCAAAATGATCAAGGGTATAACTTGCCTCGCTTGAGGTGACGTTGTTTTTCTTAACAGATCACCTTCACAGAACGTCTGGTGTTGAGGTGACGTTGTTTTTCTTAACAGGTCACCTAGTACTCACAAGTACTATCTTCAGGTAGTCCAAGTGTATGATCACGATGATCATACAGTCAAAATCAATCCTCTTATGTTGTTCTTCAATCGGTGTCGAAATCTGATTCTCCGAGGTCGTCGAAATCTAATCGCAAAATACGCCAAATTCAAGCCAAACTCAAATAAATTCAAAAAGATAGTACAAAATAACTCCAAATAGAAATATTTTGATTTAGTTAGTTAGATTATAATTTTACACAAATTTTGCAACTTGAATCACCCAAATCGGAGTTTGGATGCAAAAGATATAAATTTTCCAAGTTTGAATTACATGGAATAATGAATTAGGGTTTAAAGGAAATATTGGTCAAATGAACTCAAAATTAAATAATTTTGGTTTGGTTGGCTAGATCTTGAATTTATATGAATTTAAGAATTTGAATCGACGAAATCGGAGTTCGTATGAGGGAGAACGAACCCCGGGAAGTTCTAAATCTCAATAAAACCCTAAAATCAGATTTTCTTGAATTATTTTTCTAAAGGAAATTCTGGTTTATTGCGCATGCTTGAAAGATCTAGACCCGCCATTATGTGGTAATGGTGTTTTGGTGATTAATGATAAATCTAATTGGGAGACTAACACTTTTATTGATATACATATTGTGTAGTCTTATTTGGATATAAAGGTGAAAATCATGAAGGCATGCAAGTGATTAAGTTATTAATGACAAATGCACTTGTGAGACTAACACTCCTATTGTTATATCAAGTTTAGTCTCAGCTTGGATATAAAAGCAAAAATCCAAACAGGTATGTATTCATTAATGACAAATCTATTTGTGAGACTAACAATTCTATTGATTATCTATTGCTTAGTCTCGTTTGGATATAAAGATGAAAATACAAGAGGTATGCATTCTACTTCTTATTATTATATCTTGTTGCATTCCTCGGATCCAAAATATAGGTTAAACTCCACCAAAAAGGTTAACTTGGATATGTGCATATGTTTCCATTACACATTTGTGTATGCACACATTTAGGGGGAGTTTATTCTATATTTTGTGGTTTCATTAGTATTGATCCATAATTCTTTGTCCACATATATTAAGGATCTTTACCTTGAAATATATCCTTGAATATATTTAACTTGTGTAGTTAATATATTCATATGAGTATATACAACTTGTGTAGTTTGTATACACTCATTTGGTATATATAACTTGTGTAGTTCATATATACTCATGACCTTGTTGTTTCATTAGTATTGATCTTTGTGATCTACTTTGAAACATAACTCTTGAGTATATATATAACTTATGTAGTTTATATATACTCATACCAATTACATTCAATTACTCATTATTGAAGTGATTATCATCTATTACCAAAGAGGAAAGATTGTGGTATCTTGTCCCACCATTATTGATTAATGGTTTGAAGTGGTAATGTATGATAATCATATTGTGGAACTAACGGTTTTCTATGAGTTGGTGAAATAGGTTATGTTCCATGTGATTGAAGACTTCGGATGATGTCATGAGTTGATCATCAAGTCAAGTGTTTGAAGGAAAAAGAATATCGTCATGAGTTGATGATATCAAGAGAAGAAAATCATCATGGGTTGATGATATTAAAGTGAAGAGCTTGGAGTAAAGGAGATGATCATGAGGTTATCATCAAGACAAGAAGAATCCATCATGTGTTGATGGAGGTCAAGTGAAGAGTGCATCATGAGTTGATGTATGTCAAGACTTGAAGCAAGGATATGCGTCATCAAGCTTCGAGTGGTTGCGCAAGGAAAAGGTATGACTAGCTAGGGCTAAGGATTTGTTCCTAGTCTTTTACCGGTCTCGGTGTTTGGTTGGAGACCGGATTACTAGTATAGGTTGCCGTACTATTAAGAGGAGTCTTAATTAGTAACTTGAGTTAGTCATGTGTTGATGGCTCATTGTGTTTGCTCTAGCTCAACTTAACATGTTGCATATATTTGCAAATGTGTTTTGCAAATGGTTGTGGCTCATGGTTAATCCTTGTAGCATGTGACTTTAGTTTGCGAATGTGTTTTGCAAACGGTTTAAGTCCATGTACCTTATTCCTTGTGGCGATGATTCTAAAAGTTGGCAAAAGTGTTTTGCAACTTGTTGAGAATCTAGCTTTCAGCTTTTGTGTACATGTTGCATCAATTGGCAAATATGTTTTGCAAATTGAGTTGAGGCAAATGTACAAAGTCTGCATTTCGCCTTGTCGATCGCCGCGGTCCGACCGCCTCGTAGCGATCGGCCGTGGTAGCGGTCTGACCGCCATGGGTTGGGCGGTCTGACCGATTTTCGTGTGTACCGGCCGTAAGAAAAGGTACTACCGGAGCGCGGTAGTACCGGAAGTTTGAAACGGTACTACCGGAGTGCGGTAGTACCGATATTTGTTTGGCGGTATGTATTTTCCAGAAGAGATGTTTTTCTGGATTGCTCTGTTGCTCGCTTGAGCGGATCGACCAAGCCCCGCGGCGATCGGCCAGGTTGGTCGACCGCCATTGGTTGGCGGTCGACCGATTGTGAGTCCAACGGCTAGTTTTATAGCCGTTGGCACTTGGGCGTCCGCCGGTATTTAGTTGGCGATCGGACCGATTTTGTCCAGATTCTCCGAATCTTTCTCAACGGCTAGTTTTTGTGTGTGGGCTATAAATACCCACCTTGGGTGTGTGAGGAAGAAGTTCTTTGAGTTCTTTGGTGCCCCATTGGTTTTCTTTGAGCTAAGAGCAAGCCTCTCATACTCTTGTGTGCATGTGTTGCACTTAGTGAGTGATTGAGAGCAAACCCTAAGTGCATGTGTTGCATTAGGTTGTGGATTGCTTATTCATAGAGCTTTGGCACTTGATTGGTTCAAGTGAAAGTTGAGTCTTGTTACTCTTGGTGTTTGCCGACACCTAGACGGCGTGGAGGCGTTGTGCGTCGGTGATCTTCTCAAGTGAAGCTTGTGAGAAGACCCGGGCGATTTGTGAGTGGCTTGGTGCTCGCCATCTCCGGAGCGGAGTAAGAGCAACCCTAGTGGATTGGGGTGATAAGTTCAAGTTGGAGTCGGTTCAAGCGGTTGAACTCACTTAGAGGTGTTGGTTCGGTTGGAACCGGTCCAAGTGGTTTGGACTTACCTCGGAGGTGTTGCCTCGCGTTTTGGAGCCGATCCAAAAGGTTGAACTTACCTCAACGTGGATTATGGGAGACCGGCAAGTCTCCGACCACCACGGTAAAACATCGTTGTGTCACGTGTGCTTCTTGTGATTAGCTTTCATATGCTTTACATTGTGCAATTTACATTCATTGTATAATTGCTTATTCATTGTGTATGATTGCAATAGTATTATTTACATTGCTTAAATTGAATTGCTTACAAGTCCATACTTGATTGGTTATTATCAATAGACTTGTATTGTTGGTGCACTTAGTTGAACCTAGTTGCTTTAGGCTTTAATTGTGCTAAACCGAATTGTTATTTAGCTTCCGCATTAGAATTCAGTTTTAACGCATAGAAGTTTTAAAACGCCTATTCACCCCCCTCTAGTCGGCCTCCTCGATCTTACAATGCTGACGTCAGCGAGTGGAAAATGATTTCCGGCCGAATTATTTTCCTAAAGGAAAATAATTCATTTCACTGACAGGTGGGTCCCCCGCGTCATTGACTCGGCCCACGGTGTACCGATTCCACCGAGCCGAGGGCTAGGCGATGCGGTGGACTTGCCACGCGGGCTGTGACGTGGCGCCACGCGGCGCTGACATGGCGCGAGATGATGAGGTGGCGCTGAGGTGGCAGCCACGCGGCGGTGCCACGTAGGCACGGGGCCGGCGGTGGCTCGGCAGTGAGCTCGCCGGCGTTTGGAGACACGGCAGCGACCGGCGAGGGTACCAAACGAGAGAGGAGGGTGTGAGGGTTAGTATGCGCATGATTTGGTCACCTGAGACGGCGGCGATGACCGGCGGCGAGACGAAGAGCGGCGGTGCGGAGCGGGCTTGCGGCGGCGCGGCGTTCCGGTGGAGATCCGGCGAAACGGAGGTGAGCACCAGGTGCGCGGTGATGTGGTGAAGCCGATGGTGGTGGAGGCGAGGCGAGAGCATCGACGGTGGCGGCGCTAGAGGCGGCGGCGTGCTTGCGGCCGACGGCGAGAAGATCGCGGATTTCGGCGAACTCACGGGGAGAGAGAGAAGGTGGGTGGCGGGGCGAGGTGGAGTGAGTCGAGAGGCACCTCATGCTCCCTTTTATAGGGGCGGAGGAGGCCGGAGGCGGGAGATCGGAGCGCGGGCGTCGCGGCGGTGATGAAGGGATTCCGACGATTGCGCGCGGAACGGAGGGGGCAACGGCCGGGAGGAGGGGCGGCGAGATGAGGGGAAGTTAATGCGCATGCGGGCGCAGAGGAAGGGGGCGAAATTGGCGGCGGAGATGGAGCTCGGCCGTGCGCTAATGGCGGCGGTGTCGGGAGCTGAAGGAAGAAGATGTGGGGGGAGGAAGAGGGCGCGGGATCGTTGGATTCGCATCCAACGGTGGAGGAGGCAGAGTGGCGTGGATGGCCCGGATGCCGTCGGATGAGAATCCGGCGGTGGGAGGGAGTGAGGGGGAGGCCGGGGTGGAGCGGGCTGGCTGAGTGGGCCGCAGGCCGTGGGCCGCGTGAGGGAAATAAGAGCGGGCCAGGAAGGTTTCGGCCTACTAGGGTTTAGGGATTTTTAATTGATTTTCCTATTAATTTAATTCCAGATAATTAGAAAGGACTTTAGAAAATAGAAAATTAAATCCAAAAATTCTAGAAAAATTCACAGAAATTCCTAGAGGCATTTTGGACTTAATTAAAATATTTCCAACTTAAAGTTGGCTATAGTTTTTGCAAATAAATTATTTTGGCTTTAAATTACTTAGGAAAAATCTTTTAAAAACCTCAGGAAATTCTATAAATTAATTAAATTTTTATTTTTCAGATAAAACCAAATAAGGCTTCAAGAACTTCAAATAAATTTTGAATTTTGACTTTTAAAACTTCAGGAATTCAAATAAAACAATTAAACTCTGGCAAATTCTCAGAAAAACTAGTAAAATAATAATTTTATTTATTTTTATTTTGGTAACAACACTTTGGGATGTTACAACAGTGCACCTCAGCCCGCGTCGCCATCGTCGTCGGGACCGCATTATCGGGAGCTTCGCCGTGACGTTGTTCTCTTCGCTCGAGGATCTCCGAGGCGTCATTTTCGTTTTTGCCACCGAGACCCGGCAGCCGCCCAGCCCATCTGCTCCTCTGGTGAATCTTTGCTGTTCTTGTTTGTCATCTTACGTCCTAGCCCATGCTCACCCGATCCTATTTCCTTATGTTGCTTCTCTGTCACCGGATTGACGTCGCCATGCTTCTTCTTCTTCGTCGGTCAACCTCGATTTGTCACCGTCGTTGTCGTGTCATCGCCGGACTCGCCAAGCCACTACCACCCGGAGCATAGCAGTGTTATCGTGGTCTCATTTTGCTAGCTTGCTGGAGTTCCCTCGCCTCCGTTTATCGTCGTCACCGTCGTCGAGCCGTCGGCCATCTTCTGTTCTTCTCGGGTGCTCTCCCTTTACTGACATGGCAGCCAGCTCCTCCCTCCAACTCAGCTGCCACCTCAACCTTTTGGCCCATGTGGCATCCTTGTCAATATCCCTGTCAGCGCACGTGTGTTAGTGTATGTGGTGCACCTGAGCCAAAAGTCCTTTGATCTAGTCTACCATGCACCTACCCTATGACCAATGGGCCCCACTTGTCAGCCAATTCCTTTTATTTTCTTTCCGGCCAAAAAACCCCTGCTGACGTCAGCATGCGTCATATTCCAGAATTTCCAATAGGAAAATAATTCGGGATAATCTGAAAAATCCAATTTATGGTTTTCTTTAGATTTCAAACTTCTAGAGCCCATATCTTTTGCATCTGAACTCCAATTGAGTCCATTAAAATTTCTAAATTCATCTAAATTCGAGATCTATTTATCTAAGATTTTTATTTAATTTTTGGAGTTAGTTTTCTCTCTGTTATTTATTTATTTGGTTTATTTGCTTATTTTGCGAGTAGACGTTGATACTTCGGGAAGCTTTGAGCAAGGAGTAGCATACCAAGATCAAGATCAATCACATGATTTATTCCAAGGTAAGTCGTTGTTCTTTAATCATATTGAACCTATGATTTCAAAAGTATATTGTTTTATACAATTGCATGCTATCTTTATACAAACTGTTATGGGTTTAGCTATTACCTGTTGTCATTATACCTCCTTTCATTATTTGAATGCCATGAATCCTTTGTCACCTTAGCATGGGTAATTTTAGTTGGATATATTTATATTACCAACATGGGTATCGTAGTATGCTTAGTTCAGCTTAGTTACGATGGGTCTATCATCACATGTGTCTTAATGATTAATATTGACTTAATGATATATGGAACCGTGGTGGTGAGCCATTCTTGTTAAAAGTTGTGTACCATGACGGGGTTTGTCATTGGTTTTGGTTAAACAAAATGGTTTTCGCTCGGGCGAGTGGTTGGTGGAAAGTGGGGTTGTGGATTGAACATGTTGTGGGTTTGTGGTGGACTCGCCTGAGTAACATGTCAAGGACTTAATCTTGTGCGCCATTGAACTAGACCTTAACCGTACAACCACATGCCTGATGGGACGGGTCTGGCTGACTAATTAGTAGTGTCTTAATTTCGGTTCTGTCATGTGAAGTGTGAGTTATGGGACACGTATTCTCACGGTGGCGCAAGAGGGGGGCCCTGTCTGGTTGGAAAGACATTCAATGTTGAAACCTTAGTAGGCAGAACTGGGTTAAGAAGGAGTTTTGTAAAAGCCTTGTGATGATCACTTAGTCGCACGCCTACGGAAGCGTGAAATGCCTGACATTATAAGTTGATCTATCTCTTGTGGGTCAAGCTGTACAATCTCTGTAGAGTGTAAAACTATTCGAATAGTCGTGTCCGCGGTTATGGACGTGCTTGGGGATTTCACACGGGAGATAGAGTTTCTTCAAAAATGTGTCGAAGTGTGGATGGGAAATTCACTTGATGAATATAATGTTCGTTTGGTGAATAGGTCATTCACTTGGTGGGTTGTGTCGATTGGTGAATGGGGAATTCACTTATCGCTGGTTTGGTTGGGAAGTGAATGGGGAGTTCACTGGTTGTTTCAAAGCAATTGTTTAGTTACTTATTATTGTTTTCAATTACGCATTTCAATCTATTTATTGTATTTATCGAAAATGTTGTTTTCTGCAAAAGAGTCATACAGCTAACCTTTGTTCAAGCCCTGTATGAATACTATTTGCATACATTTCCCGACGGCTTGCTGAGTACATTCAAAGTATTCATGGCTTTATACCCTCTGTTTGATCAGCAGTAGAGGGAGAATATCAAGCTGCTCAAGAGTTCTTTTCCCAGGAAGACCATGAAGGTTTTACGGATTATGATGCGTTCTCCACTCGATTGCCTATGGGCATGTTGATTGGCCATTTGAATAGTTTCTTTCCGCTGCAAGAGTTTATTTGTTTCTTTAGCCCTACGTGGTAAGTTAAGTAAACGTTAACCATAAGGTCCAGTTATTATTATTATTTGTTACTTTGAGATCTTTTTAGTTAAATCGAATAAATGGATGATATTTCATCATTGTTTCCTGTGTGAGCTAGCTACTAATCTGGGACTAGTTCAGAATACACAGAGGGTTCCTAAGATGCATTATCGGGTCCTGACAACAAGGTAGCAACCAGAGCTATGTGGGTGGGAAACGCAACTAGTTTGATCGTTGTGAGACAGATACGTGGTCTCCTCTATGGATTGATGATTTTGTGGAACAGCTTGGCTATGAGGATAATGAAAGGTTGAATCTTTACTGGTATTTGCCTGGGAAACATGTTGACGATGGTTTGAGAATCATCAAGAAGGACGCAGATACTAAAAGCATGGTTGCAATGACAAACCGTCACAAGAACTTAGTTTTGTATGTTGATCATGATAACAGTATAGGAAGTGTCAATTAGGATGACATCGTAGTTGGAATTCTCTCTTGTTCTGGATGTCAACTGCGCCACGTTCCTACTCACACAGCTTGGGCACACGATCAACGGGAGTGCAAGCTTTCCCCTACGGCGGCTTCTCACTGAGGAGCTCAACGTCTTGGCCATGCATCACCTTTATCACCGGAGCAGAAGGCTGCTGTCAAACCTTTGTGGCCGGAGGAGAGCGGACGCCTTTGACGCCGGAGGAGAGCATAGCCTTTGTCGCCGGAGGAGAGTGGACGCAGAGTGGGGAATTAGGGATTAGGGATTTCTGATGAATCAGGTGGGGATATAAATGAGGATCAGGGATTTTGCTTCTGAATTTAGGCCTGCAACATTTCTAAGGACTAAAATGCAAGATTGCTGAGTCCACGTCGGCGCGAAATTTCTCGCCATTAGCCTGTAGGCCACGCTGGAGTGTCCACGTCACGGTCAACCGGCCACGTGACGGTCAACCAGCCAGCTAGGGACTTTTGAACCTCTGATGACTCACTTAAATAGGTTTAGGTATCAGATTGGACACTTTCATATATTAGAGACCTAAATGACCAACCCTGACAAGTTTAGGGACCCACAGTGTACTTTTCTTGAAAGAAAATATAATCAAGTAGTGGCTAATTTCCTATAACGAAACAACAGTTGTCTTTCCATATTAAGCAACACCAAGTGACGTGGAGAGGGGGTAAAAACTTCGCTTCCTTTGTTAACCAAATCCACAATAAGCTAACTTTTATAACAAATCGATGAGTGCAGCAAGGAGCTAAAGATGACATTATAAGCATCCAGTTTGTTGCATGCTCTATTGCTTCGATTTCCACCAGATATTCTCTCTGTATTTATTATATGTGAGCTCGTTTAGGCGATGATACAACAAAGAACATATCACCTTGTAGATTTTCCAAAATGATGTTATGCTCTACTTGTTACCCATACAGCAAGGAATATAGAGAAAGGAAAGAAGAGAGAATGAAAAAAAGTTGAAACCACTACAGCACAAGACATTGGATATGTGAGCAGGTTTGAATCTTCAAGTAACCTGAAGAAACCCAGTCTGTAGGGCTAGAAAAATAGCTCGAGACTCGTGAGCCTGCTCGAGCTCGTTGCGAACCGAGCCGGCTCGGCTCGAGCCCATGAGTTTTCAAGTCGAGCTGAGCCCCCTATCCAGCTCGTAAAGAACGAGCCGAGCCCAAGCCAGCTTGCGAGCGGCTCGCGAGCCTCATTTGGCTCGACCCACGAAGGTCCAGCGGCAGCCCCCTAAATCCCCTATTCCCCCAAGTCCCCTCGATCCCCCTTTCTCTTCGATCCCCAATTCCCCCCGATTCCCCTTTCTCTCCTGAGTCCCTCCCGACCCTTCCTCCCGAGTCTCCCGATCCCCTTCCTCCCTTGGGCACGAGCAGGCGTAGGATCTTCGGCGGCGTGCACGGTGACCCAGAGCGAGTCGCCCTTGAGCCAAAACGCAACGATCTCACCGGTGCCGTCGACGTGGCCCTGCACGAAATGTCCGCCCATGCGGGACGTCGGCATGAGCGCGCGCTCGAGGTTGACAGCGCGGTCGCGGTCATCGAGGGACGTCATGGAGGTCTCGGTCGCGACGCGAAGGTTAGAGTAGATGCACGGGTTGATGGTCGCCACGGTGGCGAGTCCCGTCGCGGCTACACATCACCCAGTGCGTCGGTGAGGAGGTTCTTGGTCTCGACCATGAGGTCAACCCTGGGGGCATCTCCACCCCCGCCCCCAGAAGGCACAGACGGTGCGCTTATGCGGCGCACGTGGTCGACGTCCTCGACGATGCCAGTGAAGAGGGAACGAACCGAGACATGGGACGGGGAGGAGGGGGAGAGAGTCTTGGGGATGGGGGAGAAGGGGAAGCGGAGCGGCGTGTAATCCTCCCGGGACGCGAAGGGGAGAGGGGAGAAGGGAGAATCCTCCAGGTGCGGGCGGTGCCGGACGGCAGCCACGACAGCGCCATGGCCAGATTCTTCTTGCCTGGAGACCCTGTGCTGGACTGGGTAGGAATGGGATGCACGATCAGGATGAGATTAGTTGGTTTCTACTTTCTAGTGTATTACCTCAGCTGGGTTGGGCTTGGCTCGAATGAGCTCGCGAACCGGCTCAAGCTTCAATTCGAGCCGAGCCGAGCCTGGGTTTCAGCTTGTTTCCCAAACAAGCCGAGCCGATTGTCAAACCGAGCTTGGCTCAAGCTGGCTCGACTCATTTCCAGCCCTACCAGTCTGGTTGATCTTGACACTGAGCCTCTGATTTTGAGATATAGTGCTACTTCTAACGGCAAGGAGTACAAATAGTTGGCAATATGAAATTTAGAAGTTTGGAGCACATCAACAGTTAAGAAAATATGTTTGTTTATAGCACAACAAAAGCATGCATATTGAATACTCACAGATAAAATAGCAATTGAAATATCATTAATCTATTCAATGAAAATAAGATTTGTAATTATTGAAATAGAACATAGAATGATGCTGAACCCTAGCTTTTGTACAGGATATAGGAGCAGATGCAATCTAATCTAGGGGGAAAAGGCATCAATCAAATGTAGTGAGAGCATCACCTTAATCTTTTTCAACCATGGCTTCTTGTTGTTGATGCCCATCGGGCAAGTACAATATTTGAGTTGGCTTGTCCACCCAACAAACCACCTGATTTTATAGTAGCTGCAAACTTTACTTTTGGTTTTACATAGAAGATATACAGACAAAGAATAATCATAAGCAAAAGATGATGCATCAAAGGAAGAGAACGATCAACCACAAGCTGAAGTAGTAGTATAACGAACCCAACTGTTGTGCCAAAGAGTACACAACTTTTGCTCAGGTCTATTCAGGTGGTCTTTCCCAAAGATAAGTCTCTTAGTTGTTGTACCGTCAAAAAGGTTATGCACAAGATCATAATTACAGTGCAACCTCATTTCTAGTGTAGCAATCACATATCTACAGCGAAACAATAACAATTAGAAGCTTTCGTCTTACTTGCATCACCAATCCAAACATAAGGGAACTGAATGCATCTTTCTTTTATCGAAGAGGAAATCTAAACGATTACCCGGGCAACAACATTCGAAGGTGTTTAAACTCCATGGTTCTGAGCTTGATGCTTTTTGAATGGTACCAAAGCTCACCACACTTTACACAACACCTATCCTCAAACCTATAAGAACATGTTGTAGATATAAGGTGCATTACACGAGAAATGATAACACTTACATGTAGAAAAGTTCCCAAGTCTCCTATTCTATGTTTTAATAGAACTATTTGCTCTACAAACTCTTTAGTTCAAAACCAATATGACTACGTTTTAAGTCATAAGAATTTTGGCACTTCCATAGGGAACAAACAAGTTTGACATGTCAACGCATATATTCATCAAAAGTGACAAATTCTACAAAGGCCTTCAGGATGAACTGAAGCCATATATACCTTTGAAGTTCAATAAAACATTAGATCAATATGGCGATTCCAATCAGGGATTACGGGGCGCCGACGCAGTCAGGGAGGAAGGGTCGGGATACATAAAAACATTTTGAAATGACTAATCTAAAATGAAAAAGATTTGTGTAGATAAGATTAGAATGGAAATGTTTAAAATAACAAAGAGCACAATACCATTGAAATGCGGGAAAAAGAATATGTGATACAGTGTCGAACATGTTGAATATTCCTATCAAGTCCAGCAAACTCGGCTCAGTTCATCTAGCCCAATTCGAAGGTTAACACTAATAAAATCCTGTGATACACAGCAATTACACGAATGTCTTGAATCCAATTGCTAAGTAGGCATTTAAATCACTTTCCATTCTGTCATCTGCCAAGTTCCCGTATAAATTAATTTATAGAATAAGTACACTGCAGAACGAACTTAAGTTCTTGATCCTTAATGAACAGTTTTTAGTTTGAACATTGAAGCAACAGGAAAAAATGGATAATTAGTATAGAACAAAATCCTAAAGCAATTTTAGCATAGTACTTTTGTTGCAATAGATTACTAACAGCACATCCACCTTTCGAAAATATAGAAGAGATCAATCTTGATGCTCTGCCTTCTTCCAGTGTAGAAGAACCGAGCCGAGTCTTCAGATTAATACAGTGGTTGAACAAAATAATACACTATGAGATGCAATATTGATACATATGACCATATGTGAATGTTTATCACAACATAATTGTGATATAGAATATTTCACCCGAATATAAATTTTCATATAATGTACGTTTGACATTTCTATTAACCTACGACAAACAGGTCTAAAAAGTAGTGAGCGAACAGTTTGTAGTTTGAACACCGAAGCAATAGGAAAAAACGAATAATTAGTATAGAACAAAATCCTAAAGGAATTTTAGCATAATACTTCAGTTGCTATAGATGATCATCAGAATACCCACGTTTTGAAAATATAAAAGAGATTAATCCTGATGCTCTGCCTTCCTCCTGTGTAGAAGAATTGAAAAGGAACTTCAGATTAATACTTTGGCTGAACAAAATAATAAACTATGAGATGCAATACCGATACATATTGATAGATATGACCATATGTGAATGTTTATTACAACATAACTGTGATGTAGAAGATTTCAGCCAGATATAAATTTCCATATAATGCACATTTCCATTAACCTATGGCAAACATGTCTTAAAAAGTAGCGACTACTGGTTCTAGTACTACCCCTGTATACGAAATGTAAAAGCAAGCAATATATATAGATATATACTAGTACTGGTGTTACAAAAGCATAAGAAAAGGCATTCTCTTTCCAAAAAAGAAAGGCACACTAACACGACACTGGTAAACATGGTATAGTAGATGTAAGAACTCTGCATCAACTAAAGTGATACAACTTGTATTATCATCATTTTGATCGAACATAATATTAAGATTTCTATCTTGAGAACTCCATTGCCATTACCAAGGTCTGTAATATTCCAAAACACAACGAAACCAACATACAAAATACATAATTGTGTGAAAGATATTTCCCAGCTAACAGTCGTTTATAAAAATATGCAGGTATGAAGAACTCATATTTACAATTTAACACAAGTGTTGCTGTAAATAGTACTGGCTTGTAACTGTAAAACACAGGGAGAAAATATAGTAGGCCAACTAAAAACTTGGTGGTTGTACATAACACGTAGACAAAATTATTGTGATTTAGTAACAAGGAGATCGTAGCACAGGATGGGCAAGGAATGCAAAGAACAGGGACTGTAAACAGATTAGCAAAAATGGATGCATACCTCTTAATAGAATATGTGGAATTATTGTTCTCATTCTGCTGACAATCTTCATTGCTAGAAATTTGCGGGAAAAAATAGCAACAAAAGCTTCCAAAATCTACAAAGAGAACATCCTATATCACAATCGCAATGGAAGAACTCGACACCTGTGAATTCTGCAACACTTTATAGCAAAATGAGTAATTCACCAAAGCATCACGCAGGGCAAAAAAACCCCAAAGCCTAGAATTGATTAGGTACTGTAGAGAAAAACAGCACGGAGGAAGCGCAGGCGGACACAAAGTGGGTGAGCGTGGAGCCACGAAGGTGGACGCGGTCGTGAGGGCAAGGGCAATCAGGGGCTCGAGGCTAGGGCGGTGTAACATCCCAAAAATTTGGTCTGTTTTGAAGTTTTAAAAGAAAAATAACCATTTGGGTTTTTCTGCTAAAGTTAAAAGCTTAATATGAATTTTCAGAGTTCAAAAACAATTTAACATGAATAATTTCAACATCAACTATTATCAAAATTATTTTATTTGGGTTCTATGTGCTTGGATACATTTTCTAGATTTTTCTAGATTTTTCCGAGTGCATTTGCTATTTTCTAAGTGTTATTTGCCTTTTCTGCTATTTTCTGAAAAGAAAACTAAATTAATATCTCAGATTTGCTTCCAGGCCGAATCTTCTTATCCCGACCCATCTCCTTTTCCCTCCGGCCCAGCCCGCTCGGCCTCTTCTCCGCCGCAGCCCAGCCCGCGTCTCCTTTCTTTGTTTCTCTGTCGCGTGGGGCCGCCGCCATCGCCACGTGCGCATCGTCTTCCTCCCTTCCCCGAGCTGGACTCTAAGTCCGAGTTCCTCCCGAAACGCAGCGCCGCCGGCTTCCTTTTGGATCTCCCCTCCGGATGCTATATAAAGCCTGCCCCTTTCGTCAATTTCTTCGCCCGAGTCTCCTCTCTCAAAACCCCAAGGCGCCGCCTCCGTTTTGTTCATCATTGTGTCGGATTTCGTCAAGAAGCCACCGACCATTGAAGCTCCTTCGCCTCGGATTTCGTCGTCGTCAGCCCACCTCAGGCCGCGTTGTCTTCATAATTGGAATCGCATCATCGAGGGCTACACCGTGCTCCCATCATCTCCTCTCGAAGACCACCACTTCTCCGTTTTCGGTTTCGTCCGACAAACGACCGTCGCCGCCCTTGACCGATCTACAACTCCGGTGAGCTCCCCGCTCTTTTGAGTGCGTCATCTTGTGCGCAATGTTATTCTCCTCCGAAAACCTCTTTTCCCTATCTCTCTTGGCCGCCGAATTGCCATCGCCGGTCATCCTCTTCGACTCCGGTCATCTTCGCATTGCCGCCGCTCCGGTCATCTTCTAGCAATCCCTAACCCCTCTCTGTGATCCTTGCTTCCCCGCCGTCGTGGTGCTCACCTCCAATCTTCTCAGGCGCCTTTGCTTCATCACCGCTGCCACATCCGAGCTTTCGCCGCCGCCAATGTCGCCGCCGCCGTCGTCTCGTCGCCGGAGATGCCGCAGAACCACCTCCCCGAGCTTCGCCTTGCTCACGGGAACCCGTTTTCCACTTCGCTGGACCTGCCCTGTCCCGGTTCGCCGTCGACGTCGCCACCCCCACCGCCGGCCATGGCTGCCCCGCTGCTGCTCCTTGTTTGTCCCGAGCCACGTCACCTTCCACCGGGCGCCATCTCATCTTTTGTGCGTGTGTGTCGTCCATGTGGCATCCAATCAGTGGCCAAGTCATCGCCATGTGGCAGACTCAAAATCCTCCCGAACCAAAAAGTCGTGCACTGTTCCATCATACACCATCTCACTTCCAGGTGGGTCCCACCTGTCGGAAGAATTGTCATCCCGTCCGAACCGCCTTGCTGACGTCAGCTGACGCATTAATTATCTTTTCCTTCGGAAAAATAATTCAGTAAATCCATAAATTCTGATTTTCAGTATTTTATGTGATTTCAATCTTCCAGAGCTCATATCTTTTGCATCCGAACTCCGATTGAGTCCATTCAAATTCCTAAATTTATCTAAATTCAAGATCTATTTATCTAAGATTTTTATTTAATTTTTGGAGTTTGTTTGCTCTCTGTTATTTATTTATTTGTGTTATTTGCTTGTTTTGCGAATAGACGTCGATACTTCGGGAAGCTTTGAGCAAGGAGTAGCCTACCAAGATCAAGATCAATCACTGGATTTATTCCAAGGCAAGTCGTGGTCCTTTGATCATATTGAACCCATGATTTCAAAAGTATATTCTTTTATATAATTGCATGCTATCTTTATATAAATTGTTCGGGGATTAGTTATTACCTGTTGTCGTTATGCCTCCATTGATTATTTGAATGCCATGCATCCTTTGTCACCTTAGCATGGGTAATCTTAGTTGGATATATTCATATTGCCAACATGGGTATCGTACACATGCTTAGTCTTGCTTAGTTACGATGGGTTTGTCATCACATGTGTCTTAATAATTAATTTTGACTTAATGATTTATGGAATCGTGGTGGTGAGCCATTCTTGTTAAAATTTGTGTACCATGACGGGGTTAGTCATGGGTGTTGGTTAAACAAAATGGTTTTCGCTCGGGCGAGTGGTTGGTGGATAGTGGGGATGTGGATTGAACATGTTGTGGGTTTGTGGTAGTCTCTACTTTGAGTAACTTGTCAAGGACTTAATCTTGTGCGCCATTGAACGGGCCTTAACCGTACAACCACATGTGCGGTATGGGACGGACTGGTGAATAATTAGCAATGTCTTAATTTCGGTTACTGCGTGTGAAGCGTGGTTACGGAAACGTATTCTCACGGTGGCGCAAGAGGGGCCATGCAGTCGAAAAGACATTCGATGTTGAAACCTTAGCGGGCGTAATCGGGTTAAGAAGGAGCTTTGTAAAAGCCTTGTGATGATCACTTAGTCGCACGCCTACGGAAGCGTGAAATGCCTGACATTATAAGTTGATCAATCTCTTGTGGGTCAAGCTGTACAACCTCTGCAGAGTGTAAAACTATTCGAATAGCCGTGTCATGGTTATGGGCGTGCTCGGGATTTCACACGGGAGATAGAGTTTCTTCAAAAATGTGTCGGAGTGTGGATGGGAAGTTCACTTGATGAATATAATGTTCGTTTGGTGAATAGGTCATTCACTTGGTGGTTTGTGTCGGTTGGTGAATGAGGAATTCACTTATCCTTGGTTTGGTTGGGAAGTGAATGGGAAGTTCACTGGTTGTTTCAAAGAAAGTGTTTAATTACTTATTATTGTTTTCAATTACGCATTTCAATCTATTTATTGTATTTATCGTAAATGCTGCTTTCTGCAAAAGAGCCATATAGCTAATCTTTGTTCAAGCCCTTCATGAATACTATTTGCATACATTTCCCCACGGCTCGCTGAGTACATTCAAAGTACTCATGGCTTTTGCCCTGTATTGCTCAGTTGAAGAATATCAAGCTGCTCAAGAGTTCTTCGCCCAGGAGGACCATGAAAGTTTTGCGGATTAGGATGCGTTTCTCCACTCGATTGCCTGTGGGCATGTTGATTGGCCATTTGAAGAGTTTCGTTCCGCTGCAAGAGTTTATTTGTTTCTTTAGCCCTGCGTGGCAAGTTAAGTAAACATTGACTATAAGGTCCAGTTATTATTGTTATTTGTTACTTTGAGATCTTTTTAGTTAAATTGAATAAATGGATGGTATTTCATCACTGTTACCCTGTGTGAGCTAGCTATTGATCTGGGACTAGTTCAGAATACACAGAGGGTTCCTGAGATGTATTTTCGGGTCCCGACAGGCGGCTAGGGCTTTTGAGGCCGGGGATAGCAGACGGGGTGCGGGGGAGCTAGAGGGGTGGAGTGGGGCTACGCGGAGGTGAGCGGGGGAGGCAAAGAAGGCGTCAATGCTGGGGAAGAGTTGCCCAGAGGATGGAGAGGTAGCGTTGCGGGGAGGAAGCGCGACCAGCCACATGAAGTGGGTGAGCGGGGAGCCACGGATGCGGACGCAGCTGGGAGGGTGAGGGCAATCGGTGGCTAGGAATTTTTAGGCTAGGGATGGCGAAGGGGGTGCAGGGGAGCGGGCTACGCGGAGGAGCGTGGGGGGGGCGAAGAAGGCGGCGACGATGGGGAAGATTTGGCCAGAGGAGGGAGAGGCGTCGTCCTGGGGAAGGCGACGTCGGGAAGGGGAGGTGGAGGCACTGGGATTGGAGGTGGTGGCGACGTGGGGAGAGGAAGAGACAGCGAAGACTGCCGGGTGGAGCAGTAGCAGTGGTGACGCCCTGGCCGATGAAGGTGGCGGTGCATAGATCGCAGAGGATGGGGGGAGGGAAGGGGACCGAGAAGGAGGTGGGCGGACTGGGCGTCGCGCGACGCGGCGTACGGGTGGGGATCTAGGGAAGGGCTAGAGTTTCAAGGGGGGAGGAAACTGAACAAACGAACCTGGTCCGTCCGTTGCATACCTGCGATCTGATGGCTCTACAACCGTTCAAATTTGGCCGTTCGATCATGATCCGATGGTTGCGGTGGCGAAACAGGAGGTCGATGAATTTCCAAAAAACACAAGGTCCTTTTAGCAAAAATGGTTACGTGGGGCTCCCAAAGGCCTGCAATCCGCGATGGCTACGGAAGCCAAAATGGGACCTCGATGCCAATTCAACAATCGCACGGGCCTTTTCGCGAAAAAAGCAACGTGGGTGCTCTAAGGGGCCGTGGTTTCCTCCGCTTATTAGAAAGAGAATATCTAGGAAAAATTTCTTGCATACCAAACGAGATCTAATGGTACTTTTTTTATTATTGGAACTTAAAATTATCCGTAGGGATCAACTAATCATGTTCTCCCAACAATTGGTATATAAACATAATTAAATCACAAGATTGACATACATACAAATTCATGTATCACACATTTGTACAATTGCCTATCCTGCACTCTAACTTTATATACGAACTCCAAATGTTAAAGGTCCTGCTTAGAACACAAGAATTTCACAAGAAGTAGTTCAATTTCACACGATTGGGAAAAACTCCCTTGTGCCAAATTGTAACATCCCAATTTTCTGAGTTTTAAAACCTTTTTAAGTAGTTTATTCCCTTGAAAAAAATTCACCAAATTGTATTTGAATTTAATAAAACTTAAATGGGATTTTAAAATATCAAAACAATTTAGTGTGACTAATCTGAACACTAATTAAATCCAAAACTATTTTATTTGACTTCTTTGTACTTGAAAATATTTTCCAGATTTTTCTAGAATTTTTCTATGTTCATTTGCTATTTGATTTTTTTGGTATTTCTAAAATAGAAAAGCTATTTAAAATATCATAAAATCATTTGGGTTGAATTCCTATTCCCTAGCCCATCTCCTGTTCATTATGGCCCATTCCTGTAGTAGCCCGCTTCCCTCTCCCGCTTGCTCGCGCCCTTGGCCCCACCCATGAGCTGCACGTTTGTCGTTTCCGACTCAAACTCACTTGAGCCATCGCCACTAACAATGGGCCCCATCGTGTTACAGTTCATCATCTCTGATTCGGGCGTGAGCTAGACTCCGTCGTCGCTCCGATTTCTTGGTGTGCGCACCTCAGATTTTCCCGACCGCCGCACTATAAAGGGGGGTAGCCCTTGACCTCCGCATCTCAATGGTAGCTGTCGCCGCTCGAATCCCAAGCCCTGGCCGTCGGAATTTCCTCCAGAATAAAAGCCACCGCCAAAACCCTCGTTGCCAGATTCCATCGCCGTCGGTGAGCCCTAGCCCTTGTGGTCGCCACCATTAGGATCGTGTCAACCAGATCTAACCCGCCGGTAGCTTGCCAGCAGCTTAACGTCACCGAGACATCGTCATAGCACCGTCACATCGAGAGCCAGATCTGCTTCGCCGCTTAGACCTTGTTGTCGTCCACCACTGTCCATCTTTGGTCACCGTGCATGCACTGTTGAGCTCATTGTCGCCTCGGCTACACAATGCACACCTTCACGTCCACCGCCGTGGCTACAATCGCCGGCGACCATCAGAACCCGAGCGCCACCGCCATCGTCGTCGTCTGCGTGATCATCCACGTCAGCCTCATCGCTTGCATGTCTACCACTTGGCTGCCACGTCGGTGCCACACTAGCCAAACCAATGCCGCGTCAGCCTCGCTTCGAATCACAACCACATCACCCACTTCATCCATGTGTCGCCTCTGTGTCGGCCACGTGTGCAAACCCTAACCACCTCAGCGCCACCGAGATAAAACCCTAAACCCAAGTCAACATGGACTTAGTCCATGGTGGACCTAGCCTCTGACATGTGGACTCCACATGTCAGTCCACCATTCTATGAACTAGTGAGCCAAACCCATAGACCCGGTCGATAGACCGTGGGTCTCACCTGTCAGTCTCTATTCTCTATTTTTGGGATTTTCTTTTAATTCTGAAATTCATTGTTGACGTCATGCTGATGCAATATTTCATAATTTCCTTTAGAAAGAAAATTCCAAAAATTCAAAATAGTGTTTTCTTTCTCTTTTTCTTAGATTTAAATCTTTTGAGAACTCGTTCTTTCTCATACGAACTCCGATTGAGCTCATTCAAGTTTTGTAAATTCATCTAAATTCAAGCTCTACCTTCCTGTGATTTTTACTTAATTTTTGGAGTCTATTTGCTGCTCTGCTTTGTATTTATTTGGACTTTCGCTTTCATTTGTGAGTAGACATTGATACTTCAAGAGCTTTAGTAGGAGTTGATCAAGCTCAAGACTAGTACTAAGACTTATTTCAAGGTAAGTTGTACCTTTGACCATGTTGAACCGAGTTTTCTAAAATTACTTTGATTCAAACTATTGCATGTTATTTCAATTATTTGATTCTTTAAATGCTTTGGGATTAGCTATACACCTACTTAATTATATCCTCCTTGCTTATCATATTACCTTGATCTTTTGTCACCTTTGTTTGGCTAATTATTAGTTGGTATCATTATAGCACCAACGTGGGTTGGTTAGATACGAATAGTCTGCTTAGCCATGTAATGGGTTATGATATCATTTTGAGTTATAAATCTAAACTTAACTAAGTGAATATGGAATACTTTGTGGAAAGCTGTGCGTAGTATGTTGTCACTCGTTGAAGGCATGTGTTGTACTTAACCAACAGGGTGAAAAAAAGATTTAGACCGAGGCCAGTTGATGGATTTATGATATGGTGGAGCTGTGTGCATTTGAAAAAATATGAATGTGGTGATTGATAGTCTTGCCTTGATCAATTAATGACTTAACTTTGTGCGCCATTGAGCTGAACTATAATTGTACGATCACATGCCTGGTATGGGATAGTGCTAACTTAGTAAGTTACAGATTCTTAACATTGACTGCTAAGGCAGATAGGTTAGACTGTGTGCTAGGGTGGAGGTGTGATTATGTCTATGTGGCGAGTCATATTTATAAGTGATTCGCTGTGTCCAGGTCCAATGGTGTGCGACGGGCCAACAACCTATGTGGATATTTGGTGTCGACAGTATGTACAACGAGATGATCAATTGTTGAGATGAAGTTTCGAAATGGTTTTGTAATGATTGGTGCTAGCTACACTGGTTATATCTTGTGTGTAAAGTGTACAACCTCTGCAGAGTGTTAATCAATTTATTCGAATAACCGCGTCCGTGGTCATAGACATGCTCGGGGATTTCACACAAGGGATAAATTTTTCATAAAAACAATTGGGAAGCGACAGTTGTGTGGTTAAACACATGTG
Organism: Ampelocalamus luodianensis; assembly: GCA_036346255.1. Lineage (NCBI taxonomy): Eukaryota > Viridiplantae > Streptophyta > Magnoliopsida > Poales > Poaceae > Ampelocalamus > Ampelocalamus luodianensis. The sequence continues at coordinate 47,362,011 of CM070633.1, forward strand.
GCTGTGTGAAAGAATTTGATTAAACTTTTATGGTCTTTGTGAAAATAATTGATAAACTATTAATATTTATTCGTTTTAAATTACACTTTCAATCTATTATTTGTATTCAATTACAAGCGTCGTTTTTTGCAAAATAACCATAGAAGTCATTTCATTTAGAATAAGCCAGCATCTATAATTGCATTATGTGGTACAACTTGTTGAATACTCGGAGTACTCATTCTTGCTGCGATCATTCAGCTGAAGTGGTGGAGTCTTCGCCTACTTTCAGAAGGAGTTTAACGAGGAGGGTGATCGCTAGGTCTTGATCCCAATCGGTTGCCTGTGGTAAGTCGATGGGTTCCCGTTGGAGTTGTTTCTGTTCCGCCGCTATCTTTTTATTTAGTGCCAGCCCTATGTGGCTTAATAAGTGTAAACTCGATCATCAGGTCACAACCGTTATTTAATGATCAAATTAGTCGTTTATTCTTATATTCGCTTTGTGTGGAGTGATATCCATCCATGTTGACACTGTGTGCACTAGCAGTCTAGCGTGATCCTAAACTAGTGGATTATACACGGAGGATCCATATTTGCATATGTAGGTCCCGACACAAATGGGGTAGGGTAGGATTCTAGTAATGCAATAGGGAAATAGAGACAGCTTCACCCCATCTAAAAATATTATTATAGCTTCTCTCTCCAATGAAAAAAATACTCCAACGATGGATCTACATGGTCTAATGGTTCCTACGCTGGCGAGGTGGATCACGTAAGTGACCACATGTTCCCTCTCTAACTGCAGCAAGGAGTTCCAGCCATCTTTTCCCTAAGCACACCACATTGTGAATTTGTGATCGCTTGCCATATTCTGTATCGCGTCCCGACAATGACTTCTTGAATACTTTTCCTTCTTCCTCGACCCCGCAGCATTGCTACTCCAACTCCCCCGTGGACTCTCTTTCTGAGTGACATCACATGAAACAACACAATAGACACAAGTTGCACAACAACCAAGATGAGTGGTAGCATTGTGGGAAAAACTATTGACATAAACACTCTTTTCCGCACGATGTAGCATGATTGATTAACAAAAGTGACATCACTTTCTCTCATATGGATACACACCTTACCTCTAGAAAAATGAATAGAGCCCAACTTAAAGGCATCTCATGGCAGCGGACTCAATTCTCATATAGACAAGTGCCTTAGCACCTCGTGTAGCAATGGAGTGACGACGACGAGAATTAGCACTTCGAGTTGCCCTTAAATGTCCCTTTATCATTTTTTAGGCGTTTATGGTGGGCAAGCTGCCTACCTGAGTTCTATTTGAACAATTCAAATGTAAAAACCAAAACAGAGAGGAGGGAGTAGAAGTATTTGGCTCTTCAGTACTATCTTAGGGTGTATTTGGATCTTAGACTAGAGATTTTCTAGCGTAGCTTGGCAAGGCCATACATTTGGAATTAGTACAAAAGCCTAACTTTTAGGGGCAAAGGGCCTGTTTGGAACGACGGTGGCTTTGTGAAAAGCTGCTTCCGACTGTGCTGTAGGGCTGAATAGGTTTGGTGTTTGGTTGTTTAGCTTTTAGGTAGACAGGCTGCAACTTCTAAGATGAAAAATGTCTGAAATGCCTCTAAGGATAGTAACAGCTTGTTTGATATTGTTTAATGCAATTAACAATATTTAACGAGAACTAACAACAATTAATGATAATTAACGACGCTAAACACAATTAACGACATTTAAAGACAATGAACAACCAGCACAATTGGCACCAACTACCGCAATTGATGACATTTAATGATAATTAACGACTACTACCGGAATTAGGGCAATTGATCGTATTTGACGACGACTACCTCAATTAGTGCAATTGATCGCATTTGATGATGGTTACTACAATTACCACAATTGATCACATTTGATAACAATTACACAACATATCTCAATTTAGCACAATTAACCATAATTAACGTAATTAACGATAATTACTACAATAAACTAATATAAATAAATAAACATAATAAATAATTATCACACACAATTATTACAGTAAATAATTATTAAAATAAACAGCTATTACAAAGCATTTATATTACAACATATAAAAAAAATCATCCTCCTCTTCATCAGATCCAACCATCTGCTCTATGTCGCCATCGTCAACAATGAATGACTCCTTGATTTCAACATTATCTGGACCAACCTAGTTGAAATTATAATAAGAGAAATAGTTAACTTTATGATCAATTTTTCTTCCAAAATTTTCATGAGAATGCACAATTCCACACATAACTCACTAATTTTTTCCCTAGATCTTTCTTCAATAAATGCTCTCAAAATCTGTCAAAAATCATTTTAAGAGATCACCATACTTATAACAGTAATCAAACACATTACTCAAGGGTTGTTACAATCACTGAAGTTAGTTAAGGTTGAAAGGAAGACATATTACATAGCCAGCACTATGTGCAGATAAATCCGTTCACGGGTCATATGACCCTAACTGGTAAGCATATCTTAAGAAAAATACATTATTTGTTAAATAAAGGAAATCCCAGGACAACACAAGAAATACTGCAACTCTGAAGGGAAACAATGGGTAGCTAAACAGATTCAAGAGTTCAGGCATCATGCCAAGAGAAATAGTAATCTTAGAGGAATAATCAGGTGTTTGTTACAAATTGGAGGAGAACTGCAAACATAACACAGCTGAAAAACATTAAACCAACGTGTAATCATGTAGTTAAGCCCTCAGATTTTATGGATTACTTTACACTGATGTTACAGACAATCTTATTCTTACAAACCCCAATTGTCCATATCAAGAATCAGACAATGTGTACCTGTGATTTTGCCATGATCGAATCTAGGAGAGACAATGTACACTGATGTTACAAACAATGTCCATATCAAGAACCAGACAATGTACATTGATGTTGTTGACTATTTTTGTGCTAGGGTTTGGGTTACTGTCGCCGCCGACGGTAGGGGAGGGAGTCGGAGGAGGGAGGAGGGCGCCGAGGCGGCATGAGCCGGTGAAAGGAGGGGGCGCCGCAATGGCGCGATCCGGTGGAGGGAGGAGGGCGGTGAGGCGGTTAGATCTGGGCGGAGGGAGAGGGAGGAGGCTGCCGGCGGCTTGAGGTCGGGGACCAGCCTAGATTCGGTCGGCTGGAGGCGACCGGACGCGTGGGGGTGTGGGGATTGGCTCGAGGGAGATGGAGGAGGCCGCCGGTGGCTCGAGGGAGAGGAGGGGCGGCGCCGCGCGGCGAGGAGAAGGTGGGGCCGGTACGGGAGAGAGGAGGGGCGGCACCGTGTGGGGAGGAGAGGGGGGGTGGCGAGTGGGGAGGAGGAGGGACGACGCTAGCGCAGGAGGAGGTGGGCCGACGGGGAGGAGGAGGAGGGGCTCGGGGGCGCGGGGGTGGGGAGGAGGAGCAGGGGCGCAGGGGGGGAGGAGGAGGGGCGCGGGGGTGGGGAGGAGGAGTAGGGGCTTGGGGTCGGGGGGGGGTGGGGACGAAGGGCTGCTGGTTTTGTTCAATGGCAAAAGAGGGTAAATACCACGCAAGTTCAGGGGCACATTTAGAAGGGAGGTGGTGGGAAGCGGCGGGAAGCCCCTCACGATCGACTTTCAGCTTCCACACGTTGAGACAGTTTCGAGCTTCCGACGAAAGCGGGTGAAAAAGCCACATGTTTGGTTCAGCTTTCGTCTTTTCCCACCGAAAAGCCGAAGCCGAACCAAATAGACCCAAAGTAACCTTGACGGGCCAGAAAATCCTCGCTTAGTGAGGAGAGCCTGCCAAGAAACTTAGATGAAAAAAAAATCACTTTGTAACTTCTCTCCGAAGCAAGCAGTATTCTCTCCGAAGATAACTAAAACAAACTAAATAGGCTGCTGCGGGGATCTTGCCTCCAAAAGCTCAGTCGTTCTTTCAACTGAACCAAACAACGCGCCTACATGAGCTAGGAAACCAAACACGGGGCACGAGCAAGACCAACTTAGCTAATATGATCTAGCTCGCCGATTTAGGATATTACTAGAACTAACAGGCCATGGAAATTGTGCATTCTCCTGCGTCCACGTCGCCCGCGAAACGTCGTCCGCCCGATCGTGCCCGTGCGCCTCGCAGCCGTTCGATCGACCACCGGTGCGCTTGGTGGAGAGTGGCCCACGTCATCGGGAAGACGCCGTCAGCCTGATCCCGCGCGCGCCCGTCTGCGTCCGCTGCTTTGCTCGCCTTCTCCTCGGTCCAGTCGGCCTTCTCCTCGGTCCGATTGACCTGGTGGGCCGCGCCATGCTGCCTTCGGCGAAACAAAGTGCCGTTCCCACACCGAAGGGCGCGGGTGATCTTCTAATTGCCTTATTTAACATCGCCATCTCTCGCGCGGGCCACGTTGCCCAAAAAACCTCGGTCGTCCGATCGCCTCTGCCCTCGCTCGCGCCTGCCCGATCCGACGCGCTGCGCTTCGTGCGAACAGCCTTCGCTCGCGTGGCGGCACGTCCGGTTGCCTCGTAGGCCTGCACGGCTCCTTCGGCCCAGTGACGCAACGGGCATCCCGTGGCCCACGTACACGCGCGTGCCTGCCCACGTCTTCGATGAGCCGCTCCAAACTCCTGCGCCAGCTGGCGCGGGTGAGCTTCCTAGTAGCTTAGATTAGCGAGAGATCCAAATCGTAACTCTTAGTTGACGACAGAGGATGGCAATGACAATCCACAGCCGTGCAATCTTTCTCGCATCATCACACTCAGATCAGACGGCCGTCATCACTATCACTAGCCTTCTAAGTTCTAGCGGTGCGTGCGGCGTCCGTGCGTCTGTCAAACCCTGACCTGCGGGCGCGGTCGGCCCCAGCAATCTCCCGAGCCTTCCAGAATCCTCTTCTCTTCCTCCGCTGCCTCCTCCTCCCCTCGCCCGCCCGACGGCCGCCCCAGGCCCTCCTCCAACAACCCGCCCCCGCCCCCGCCCCCGCCCCCGCCCCCGCCCGACCTCCGCCGCCTCACCTCCTGCATAGTCGACCTCACCCGCCGCAGGCAGCTCACCCGGATCATGGAGGAGGCGGAGGCGGAGGCGGCCAAGCGGCGCGCGCGCGGGGCCGGGGGCCTCAACACCATCGTCATGAACGCCGTGCTGGAGGCCTGCGTGCGCTGCGGCGACGTCGACCTCGCCCTCCGCCTCTTCGTGGACATACGCCGGCCTAGGGGGTGCGGCGTCGACGGCGTCTCCTACGGCATCCTACTCAAGGTATGCCATATTTTGTTTTCGCGCACTGTCTTGAGCTGTTTTCCCGCTCTATAGTGACCTGTGAGAGGTTGGTATTCGAGTTGGATGGAGAAATTCATGAGGTAGTTGTCAGTTACAAGTGGTAGTGGCGCAATACTGGAATTGGGGGAGAAGAAAGAACAATGTGGGTTCCAACAACTCTTAATTATCAATGCAATCTTTAACAACAAGTGTATCCAGCAAGGTATATCGCTTCACATTTATAAAACAAAAGAAAAACTAATCGACGAACAAAGGGACATTATTTTACCACTCCTATACAATAGAACAGTAAGTATTTACACTCAAGCTTTGATGTGAATTGTGATATGATTAACACTGCCAATATTTTTCCCTTCTTAAGAAACACTTGAGCAGACCAAGGAACAGTCACCCACATGGTTATTAAGGCGGTAAGGCGAGGCGAGGCGACCCACCCCCCTCACACCTTTGAAGCGGTAAGGCGTGAGGTGAGGAGACGCCTTACCAACGTCCTAAGGCGCTAAGGCAACGAATTAAGTGCTTCTTCACTTGCCTGTGCATTCTTTTTTTTTCGACTGGCTTTGCCTGTGCATTCAAGCAAAGCATTTCTTTGCTTTTGTTGCAACTGTCAGCTATAGGCCCATGCCTCTTGGACCTGGGTTGCTTCTGATGATCTGCCACATTTTGAGATGGGCTTTTGAATTGTAGCCCATCAAACTAGACGGCCCAGAAAGCCCTCCCCGTGTATCGGACGGCCACGATTTCCCCCAACCTGGCTACAAAGTTCTACTATCCCGAAAAACCCTAGCGCCTGCATTCCTTCCCAACTCTCCCCTGCGCCGCCTCCTCACCATGACCGGCGCGCAGGAGTCCCTCGTGTTTGCGGGCGTGATGCGCGACCACAGCGACGTGGTGACGACCATCGCCACGCCCATCGACAACTCGCCCTTCATCGTCTCCTCCTCCCGCGACAAGCTGTAGCCGCCGGAGCTGCAAGGGACGGAGCGGCGAGATGGAGGCGCCGCCGCCTAGGGTTCCAGGGTGAGTCTTCGCCCTCTTCTCTTTCCCCTTCTCTCTCGGGTTCCAGGGCTCGGGTCACTCAGGCAAGCCTGGTTTAGTCGCGGGCAAGGCTAGCAGCCCAACACTTTCGCTCTCCTCCTCTGCCTAAGGCGTCACCTCAAGCCTTCCTGATGCCATACGCCGCCATAGCAACGCCTTAGCGACGCCTTCGTCCTAAGGCGGACGCCATAGGCATGCGCGGCAAGGCGAGGCGACGCCTTAACCCTGGGCAGCGCCTTACCGCTTAGGCGACGCTTAGGCGACGCCTAAGCGACGCCTTAATAACCTTGGTCACCCTTTCTAAAATGTAGATCTCCCAAACTGCTCAAGGTACGTCAGTTTTGTTCTCAGTGGCCATACTGGTAAATGCAGAAGTGAAACATATATTCTCTAACCATTAGCGATTATGGACTTATGGTCATGACAATGTGAAGGCATTTTATACAAAAAGCCTACTAAAGCTATCTAAGAGCAGTGTGTATGTACCTTTTATACTATAATTTCCAGCAAACTATTCATGCTTTGGGCCAATGTGTAGGTTCTAGGTGCTATTTCGAGCTTTTGTGTGATTTTATCAACTTTATTAAACTTCCATCTAAGATTGTCTGAACCCTCAATGTGTCAGTTCTCTATCAACAATCGACTTCTATTTGTGCCACGCTTAGTGTGTTCCTCATCAAAAACACATTCTTGCATCCTTCAATGGATTAACTTCATCGGTGTCTAGCATAATATGTGATAGAAGTTATTCACAACCATGTATTTTTTGCTGATTGCTTAGTTCAATTAATGATCTGGGAGAATCTTATGATGCAATGGGGATAGCTAGAAGGATCGATGACGCATTCGAGATACTGGAATCGATTGAGGAAGATACTTCTATTGGGAGCCCCAGGATCTCTCCTCATCTTATTTGTGGTTTTCTAAACGCCCTTATTGAAGCTGGTTGGTATAAGATTGATTTTTTTAGAGTAAGTTGCACATTGCACCAGGTATATTGTCCCTTGTTGCACAAAACACTAAAGAAGTATGAGAAGAATACTAGAATACGGCACTGTTCTGAATAATTTTATTTTTGATTAAACAAATAATTCATGAAACTCAACTAATATCAGAACAACAGTACTGAAATTCTGATTGGCTTATTCGTGGGAAAACACTATTCCTGTTGTCTAAATTGAAAGAGTAAATTGCACATTGTACCACCTATATTGACATGAGTTGCACAAAACACCACCGCTAAGCAATCTTTTTGCATAACACTAGAAGTAATGACATGTTGTACTTTGCACCAGCCCATTAATCTAGCCAGTAGGACCCGGTATGCTGACAGGTGGGCCCTGATTGCAGCCTCCACACAGGTGGCTGGGGTTCTTAGTTCTTACACATGGAAAATTGACTAACAAAAGACCAAAATTTTCGCAAACACCTCAAATCGACGTAAAATTGCACAATCCTGCAGTTCAAATCGCCAATGCTATTCTCAAACTCGAACCTTTTCCAACATCGC